>JAWNOR010000194.1:3870000-5354166 GCA_035045885.1 Drosophila borealis | reverse complement strand
AGTGACAGATTGGCGGACATTTTGTCACAGAGTTTGTAGTGAAAAACAAGTTCCACAACACAAAAAAAAGTATATATATATAAATAAACAAAAAACAAAACGCCTGACGCCATACACAAACAATTTGCAATTCAACAGCTAAAGGGATCAGCAGTGACAAGCGCATTTGCAGCATTTCATCGAATATGAGGTTTGGGGCAGCGGCTGAAGCTCTAGCCTAGGAGTGTGGCTGTGAGGGGAAGTCGTATATGTGAAAACAGCTTACGCCACCCCAAAACGTCAGCCAAACACATGTTTCTGTTCTGTTGAATGCCGGATGCAAAATCATCTACCATCCATACATATGAACGCAGCATTTTGTAATACTCTTGCGTAGAGTATACTACTTCAATTATGAAATATGTTTTCACGCATATACATACTTTTAAGAGTACTTCATGTTAATCGGAGAAAAGTACCCTGTAAAAAAATGCTCAATCATTTAGGAGTTTATGTACGCTACATATTAATATAAAAATTAAATGAAAAAAAATAAATTAATAAAAAATTAATACATAACTGATAGTATCAAGACACGCATCAATAATTATTATTTTACTTATTTTAGCTTATTATAAGCTAATTTTACCTATAAATAAAAACAAATTTAATTAAATTCACTACTATGGCACATATATTCTTTTATTATTCATATCATTATTTAAGATATCACCATGAAGAAACATAAACGTGATACTCGAACACGGGTTTTTGTTGACAAGCTTTCTAAATATTGACAGCCACAGCTTGATTATTCATTTATTTACTGCTCATTATGTGTATATTTATTTATTTCACACCCTTGTTCAATAATTAACACAAGTATAAGAACACTGTTATCATTTGGGTAGAGGGTATTCATGTGCCCAAGTGTAAAACATATTGTCATAATTTTTTATGTTTGTCATTGTCATTTGCATTGCAATCGTAAATGCATTTGTTTTTATGTCGCCAAACCGAATTGCTGCTGCTCAAGTTGTTGCTGTTGTTGTTCTGGACGTCCGCCTTGTTAAAATTAATGAATTTGTGCGCATTGCATGATGAGTGTGTGTGTGTGTGTGTGTGTGTGTGTCGGGCGGAAGCAGCCTTAAGCAATAATAAAATAAATGTATTTTATGTTAGGTTAATGACGTTTATATTTATTTATGTACTGTACCAATTAAATTTTGTTAATAAAGTGTGCAACATAAAATTATAAGAATCAATTCACAATATAAGTCAGAAACGTGCTTTTCCGAATTGATTTCATCGAATTTAGGAAAGATTTCAGCATCTTGAAGCCCAAATGCAGAGTATTTACTGATGAGGTACTTTTAAATGTGTATTTCATTGACTAATAAAGCAGTTGGCGTTTTTGTATTATTTTGAGATTGTTTCATTTTATCTTGTTTCTTGGCGTCGCCCTCTGTAGTATTTCTTTTATGCGGCCAATTAGTGTCACGGATGACAAACACCTGATCAGTGTGAATGGGCTCATAATTAATTGGTTATTAATTAATATTATTGCGCAATCTGTGTGTGTAATTATAGCCAATCAGCAGGCATTCGTCGACTTCGAGCCATTTAACATTTAATTAATAATTTGCACTGTTTTTACTTTTGCCAGCAACTCGGGGTGAAGTGAAGGTGAATTAAATAGAACGTGGCCAAATGTCTTAAGTGAAAACTCTTAATGAAAATACTTATAACGCAAGTGCGAGGCAAAATTGAAAGCGAAATGCATTTTAATGCCACATTTTCAACTTAAATGCAATGTACACTCTCATACAAACATCCGGCGAGCGGAAGCCACAATGCGCAATAAAGATGGCAAAGCGTGGGCAGTCTGACAGCGGGCCAGGGCTGCCGGAGTGGCGGCCAAGGCACGTAAAGATCGTTGCCATTGATTTATGCGCCGCGTGCCAGCGCCAGCGTGAAGCGTGCAACAAGCCAAGGCAATGCGCAGCACACGAAAAAATAAATAAGTGCGATGCTGGAGTGCCACGAAGCACGCGCTGGGGCAAGCTGAAGTGGGCTGGGCTGGGCTGGGCTGGGCTGGGCTGGGCTGGCCTGGCGACTGACGAGCTCGGGTCAGCTGTTAAATAAGTGTGTCAACACGTTGACTTCTTGCTCGAAGCTCTTCATTTTGCCGCCCGTTTCGCTTAACTGCCAGCCAGTTTTCAGCTAAATGAAGCGTGCCCCAAAGTATGCAGCGAGTTTTCTGTAAAACGTGCCCCAATCCATTTTAGCTTGGCTGTCATTTTGTGCTGCAAAATTTGATTAAGTCCAAGCCGGCGATAAGTTCATTGTGCGCTTCGAACGCTTTGCCTTGCCATGGCCATTTTACATACATAATGTGACATGGTCGTGATGTAAACGCGCTTCGTGCCTTTCGCCGTGTGGCAGCTACGAACATAGCAATTAACTCACACACACACTCCCCCACACTCACTCGTCCAGCCAGCTGTTGCGGCCTAACGCAATTACAGCTACAGCCCCAAAATTGCGCCTGTCGCCAGCATCGGTGTTCGATTTTTGTGACGCATGACATCCGAGCAAAGGCTGGCATTGCGGTTGGCATGGTTATTGCCATATCTACTGCCCACATATTGTCACAAACGCCACAAATCGAACACTGACGTCTACTGGCAGCGTTCACGTTGCGGCTGACGGCCGTAAAAATATCGCGTATACCGTATAATTATACGACTCGTCAGTCGCTCTTATACATGCTCAATGCTGACTATGCAATTACATTTATCAATCATTTGAATAATGCAATTGTTATAATTTAACTTTGCATTTGATTAGTTAATACATAGAAGCAACAAATTCCAGGTAATTAACCAATAGACTGTCATTATAAAAAACCACCAACAAGTCTTAACAAAACGCTGAATGTGGAATATAATTATATTTTATTAAATACATATTTTAAAGCACGTATGATTGAATGTTGAAACTATCAATGATAAACTGTATAAACCTAGACCTATAAAATGGCAGATAAGATAAATAGCAGCTCATTCGAAGGAACGAAAATGTAATCCTTTTAATGCCTTTAGTTCTTATATTAAAAACATTGTCTATAAGCGAACGTTCTGCCTGCATGTTTATTAAAGCCCGGAGGGATATCTGATACATCTCAAACATTAGTTCTTTTTAGTACAACATACTACACCAGGTAATTGAATAAGAAGACATAATAAAGGAATTTGCGCACTGACATTTCTCTCAATTAGTGTCAGGTAAATGTTTAATTAAATCAATTTTTCAATTTATATTTATTTATTTAAATAAATTGAATTGGATAAATAAATTAACACTGCGGGCGCATTGAAATATGTGCGCAACACGTGCATCTCGTCAGCTGCCGGCAGCGTTCTAATTATTCATATTTGCTGTAGTAGCCTGTTAATAATGATATTTTATAATGAGCGCAAATAAATGATAAAATATGCATGGGAATGCACAAAAATTGCAGCATACACCAGGCGCCTCTCTGTGTGGAAAAGAGGTGACAGCACAGATGCCAGGGGCAAGCAATTGCCGCAACATTTGCGCAGCTGCTTGCGACGTGATTTGCATTAGCCACGCCCACAAACTCCGGGTGCGCCCAAGTGACGCCGTCTGTTGCTGCTTCGATGGGCGGGCTGGCCTGGCTGCAATTTTTTACACTGGGCCATCAGAAGGCTGTTTTTGTGCAATCTATCTGCATGTTGCACGTCATGTTTAGCTATGTTGCACTTATGGTTTTATTATATTGCGGCAAACGATTTATGATCCAACCATTTATTTGCGAGCTGTGACCAAATCTTGCTTGCGGCTGCTGCCCTTGGCCACTGCAAAATTTATGTGCGCCGAAGACCAACCGCAAATAGCAACTGGCAACTGGCAAGTGGCAAGTTAAGACAATGTTGCACAAATAAACTGCCTTAAATAATAAGCGCAGCGAATAGCAAAGGACAAGAAGTGCCCTAAACAAATTTTGGCAAGCGGCAAAAACTGTGAGCTTTTCTGCTGTCGCAACATAAATCGTTTTATTGAGCGTTTCAAGCAAATGCTGCTGCAACTGCGCCAGAAGGATAGCTGTCAGGATAAACTCGGACTCCGACATGGTCAGCTAGCTGGCGCTCATAAGTAGGCAACAGAAATTTTTAAACGCCAACTGGTACTGGCTAATTATGTGCACATTTGGTAGCACTTGGTCAAACGACAGAACTTCTTGGCCAACTTGCGAGCTGACATTTCATTTTAGAGCAACATGTCGAGCTTGGGCGAAATAAAAACAGTGCCCATAAATTGTATTTAGCCAAGTTTTGCTGTGTCGCCTTGAGATTTTTGGCCCGCCTTCCAAGCCAAAAACGAAGACCAGACAAGTGCAAAGCGCGATAACAACAATAAGTTGCAAGTTGCAGCAAGTGGCAAGCGGCAACTTGCTCGAATGCACAAGGCAAGAGTCGATAGTTTTGGAATAGTTTTGGCATTGCCAATGCGCCGTTTGGCCCTTTGATAAAACATTCGAACAGTCAGCACCGTTTACTGTCAGTCCGACCCGGAGTCAGTCGAACTGGATGTGGAAGTCGAAGTGCTTGGCTGTTTCTAATTTATGGCATTTTAACAAGCAGGCAGCATGGAACGAAAACAGCCAAATGGGGGGGGGGGACAGGCAGTTCCGTTACAGTTTCTTGCTGCAAATAGGCATAAATTTGCATTTAATGCAGCTGAGAATGAAAAGGGCAAAAATGAGGAGCGCAAATGCCAAAAATTATTTTGCTATTTAGTAAGTGTATAATTTCCTGGTCCCGTCTGGCTAGCGCCAGGACTCTGGGTCCTCTGCCTGGATGCCAGATCGCAGGTCGCAGGTCGCAGGTCGCCGCTCGGCAGGTGCCATAAAAGCGGCATAAATTTTTAAACTTTTACAAAAAATTTGCATTGCAAATGTCCTAAACACATACACACACACACACACACACACACATGTGACTCGCTGTTGGCTGTAGCATTTTTCGCGTTTTGCATGCGGTTTTAACAGCGTTTGGGTCAGTCTATTAAAATGCAAAAACCCACGGCGCGTTGCCTCCTTTACCGTCCGGAAGTCCATTTTGTCTTGTCGTTCACGTCATAAATATGGCCGGGCAAATGGCGTTGCTGTTTACGGTTTAGTCTGCCCGTACATGACTGTGTGTCAGTGTATGTGTGCGTTTGTTTATGTGTGCCCCTTTTAATGACAATTTGCCGAGGGTTTGCATTAAATTGAAGCGAATTTCACTTGACACACATACGTGAACGTGTACGTGTATGTGTGTGTGTGTGTGTGTGTGTGTGTGTGTGTGTGTGTGTGTAGCTGTGCCCGCGCTGTGCACTTTACTCCATTCGTCGTGCGTGGTTTCTTGTGGTTTTATTTTTACGGCATAAATTTAAATAATTTCCACTCTGCATTCACTTTTACAACTTGCTTTTTGAAATGTGTCTGTCTAGGTACTAATCTATATCTGTTTGTGTGAGTGCGCGTGTGTTTGTGGCAATTGCCTGCTTTAGTTGGCATCTGATGACAGCGGCTTGGTATAAAATTCTGGCTGGCATCAGGTCTTGAGGGTTGTCACCCTACTCAAGTCAACTCTTGATTTTCTGTTGTCAGGCAAGTCTTAAGGCTTTCAAACTATCATACACTAGTTGCTGCTTGTGATTTTCTTAATACTTTTTGCCTTTTGAGCCGAATTTTTATGTCTCAATTCCACGCCATTTCCTGATATACTTTATCAGCTTTGTGGCGCTATCAATTCGTTTCTATGTTGTTCTGATTCTTTTTCTGATAACAATTTAATATGTGAAGAATTCCAAATTCAAAGCTTACATCTGCAACCGTAGACTATTCTAAAAAATAATGTGTACTCAAAAGTTAATATGAATGCAATTTAACTAGACACAAATAATATATTTTTTCAATTCAATTTCTTTTATTGTCAGCCAGAATTGTTCTCTATCTCTACTAAGCGAAATACTTTGAAAGGGTATTTACATTGTGCGGCATTGACAATGAAAGGCGCCTCCAAAGGACACATCCCTGCAACCTAGCAACAGGGCAAATTATTTAAATCCCTTTCACTATTAGGCTATGTCCACAACCCCTTCATTGTAAGTAGCCCAAATAATATGGAGAGCGTTACACAGAGAACATATATACACTATTTATATGCTGTGTCTTATATTTTGAATATTATTTTCCGGTCGAATGCCCTAACATGGCAAAATTTACTAGCCAAGACGAAAAATAAGACGGAGCTCTCGTTGCCTTTGCTGCTTGTCACTTAACGTGAAAAACAATTTTTCTTCAGCTATGAAGCTATGCCATGCACATGCTATACGTGTGTGTGTGTGTGTGTGTGTGTGTGTGTGTGTGTGTGCGTGTGTAGCTATCAAAAAACCAATTTTCGCTGCTAAATTGATGTTTATAGCAATGTACGATGATGACAACGACGAGCTAGATGATGTTGCCGTCGATGGCAATGATGAGCTTGTTGTGACCACCGTGCACCCGTGCACCCGTGCGCCCGTAAGTCCCTGCCCCTGCCCCTGCCCCTGCCCGACGCCAAGACCGCCACCAGCTGATGAAGACAAAGTGCCAATGAGAAAAACTAAACGCCAAGCCGCCTGTCCAGGGCCTGACTTGCTACAATGCGCCATGAAAATCCTTTTCGACTCAGCTCAACTCAACTCAACTCGAGTCCCTCCTCTCGACGCGACTTGACAGCATTTTGATGCTTCCGGTTGTAATTTATGTGACACTTGCAGCACCATAGATCAGTAGCAGGCGCCGCGGGCCATGTCATGGCATTGGCTGCGTTTTTTTTTTTTTTGGTTTTTGTCGCCGAGTTTAGTTTTTATTAGGTATTTGCAGCCAGTTTATGAGCAATTGATTTGCTCGAGCAAATGCCATCAGGTTCAATAAGCGAGCAATGTTGCTGCCCAATCGTTTAATTAAAACGGAAGTCTGCGCACACACATAACACACACTTGCGCGCGCAATTTCCTTTTGTTTGACATACGAGCTGCTGACGCCAGCTCATGAGCAGCATCAATGCAATTACATATGAATTGAAACTCACTCAAACATCAGCGCCATTCACTTAGGGGCATAATGCACTTTTAACCCCTCGCCGTTCTACATGTCAACTGCATTTCCTTTTACGCTTGTCACTTGCTACTTGCCACTTGCCACTTGCCGCTTTATTGTGAGTGAATTAAAACGTTTGGCTGCACGCTTGGATTTAATGAATGCTTTTCTCGTGATTACAATTCGATGCACTTGAGCCGCTGCCGGCACACCCCAAAGCTTAAGCCGCCTGTCCAGGGCACAGTCACAGGCTTCAGCTCATGCATTTGTCTAAGTCACATCAAAGCCCCAATGTCATATTCATCGCTCTACCACTCTCTTAATGTTAAGTGGCGCATAAGCGTGGCTGTCGACGGCATTAGAGGCAATTAGCCAGACACAGAGATATCACAAAATTAATGCTATTTATGTAAAGACAATTGCGCAGGCCTGGAGGAGGCAATGCCACATATACCACATATACTAAAGTGTATCTATAGATACACTATGTTTCGACATGTGTGTGTGTTTGTTAAAATTGAATTTGTATTTCACCAGCTCGATATTATAGCCCATTCAAAAATTAATGTTTCAGATTGTAATAGCTAGCATAGTTGGCAAAAACTATTAAATCTGCTAGTTGGCAATTGCTACTCGTTAAATACAGTTTTAAATTTAAAAAATATAGCTTTTGTTAGTCTTTGTTTACTTTTTTAAACACAAAAATAACAAAAAACTGCGAAGAGTGCTTAAGTCAAAGGTACCCGAATAAAAGACACCCTGTAATAAGCTGTGATCGCCTTTAGTACGTACTTTCTTGTATACATACACAAATAGACAAATGTGTTATTTAATAAACTTAGTTTTGAAATTATCGCAAATTCTTTGCATGGGCTCGTCTTGGCCCGATTATTTACCTGGCACATGAGCTACAGTCGAAAATGAAGTTTTTGAGTGAAAAACTTTATAGTTTTTCAAGCTATTAGCAAGCATTTCTTCCAATATATGACAAACTTTGATCAGCTTCGGACTATTCATGTCATAGAGCACTTTATAAACAACCGTCAAAAAATTAGTATTTTAGTCAAAACATTTTAGCGGTAATTGGCATTTAAGTATGTTTTTTAAATTCGAGAAAGCTTGTCAACATCGGACTTTTATTTCAATGTCTCAAGGTTATTTAAGCAGGAGGTAGAAAAAATCGAAATTATGTTTTTGATATCTGCAAAGAAAAAAGACATTTCTAGATTGAAAAATGTCCGATAATTATGAGAACTTCTAATTAGTATTCGTAGCATCAGACAGACAGCAGGACATGGCTAGCGGTTGATCAATAAAATAAAGAGGCTTTGTTTACTTTATTCTGTAACACTTGCTCATCTTCATTATACACTTTTTGCATATACTAGGGTAAGACGAGAAAACAACGAATTGACCGTATGACTTGTAAAATTGAACAAGCGCAATAGTGGAATTGGTCAGGTATTCAGTAATTTAACACTGCGTTTATGTATGAGCAGGTGCTTTCTCTTTGCTTTCTTCATCCGTGATTCTGGAATATCCGTACTCATTGTGTTGCTTTGACTTTCCAAATAACGTTGCCAATTATACTACGACTGTGGCACACATTTGCACAGCTGCATTCAATTAGTGCCATTGTCGTTATCTATCGACAAGCGGAGCAATGCTCGAACAAAACTTCAATGTTTCTGCCAAGCATTAGACATTTGGGCCATACAACTGACGGCTGTCGCACGAGCCAGCAAATTCTGTGCTGCACTTGTAATTAATATTAACATGAGACTGTTAATCTGGTTGTGTTCGCTGTGCTTCGTTGCCAATAATGTCGGTGGCATGTTCTTTGAGCTGCCAGGCAACACAGCAGCAGCATCAGCGGATGATGGAACTAGCGATGACTTCCTAGGCGGAGCAATAAGTGGGCTAAACCGATACTTTGGCGGCAAGGCAGACGCTACTAGACTGAAGCCTGTCAGCCAGCGCAGAGGCAGCTCTAGCCCCGAGACATCAACAGCCACGGTAAGGCCATCATCGTCGGGATT
This sequence comes from Drosophila borealis, assembly GCA_035045885.1. NCBI lineage: Eukaryota > Metazoa > Arthropoda > Insecta > Diptera > Drosophilidae > Drosophila > Drosophila borealis. The sequence goes on along the minus strand of JAWNOR010000194.1, from coordinate 5,344,992 downwards.
TTTTGATGAAATGGAAACGTCTCTCGAACATGCAACCGACACACTTGACGGCCTGTGGCAGCAATTCAGGCAGGTAATGCAATCGATGTTGCCGGTAAATAGTGAGCTCTTCGTGCATTTCAGGGACTGCTGAATCTCGTGGACAGCCTTAGCGTCGGCGATAATGATGGCAGCATAGACATTGATCAACGCAGTACAACGCCAACGAGTAACTTACATAAACTGGGGACAGTTAGCAGCTGGCTTGTCAAAACAACAACAACAACAACAACACCAACAGTTGTGCCAACAACAACAACCCCAACAACCTTGCGACCAGCGACTGAATTGGAAACGCCTTTCAGCACGCCGCTTCCATGATGACTTCTAGAACAAATTCTGGATTCAACTTCTCGACTTTAACACGCAACATAAGATCAGCTTTCATTAAAATTTATAAAATTTTGAACAAAAAAACTTAGTCGAATTAATACAAAGTCTACATCGACCGTGGGTAAACACCTTTTTTAAATATTTGCACAGCTGTTGGCCAAAAATATTTCACATCGCCGCAATCAGACCAAGTATAAGCACTCCGTCATTTTCGATAGCCATGTTGAGGTGTTGCTTTAATCTAGCTCTGTTGTCGCTGACAATGCACGTGTCTCTGGTGCAGGTATGTGACGAAGCGTAGAGCAGCAGCCTAGAAGGCGAATATTAATTAACAATTACTAATCAAAGACAGCTCCGTTGGAGATAGCTTTAATGGATATAGATCGCGTAGATCAGATTGGTTTTGCTACTGGCACTCTGAGCTGGGATTATCCACTAGCTGACAAACAGGAACTGGTTCCGGAGCTGCAAGATCGTTTCGAGCAGGATGGTAAGAAACTGTCAGATTAGTTTCTTTTCAATAAAAAGCTATTTAAAATTGTCCGTAGATGTTAATATATGGCAAATGCATTTGCTGCAACTCAACCTGCTGAAGATTTTGATAATATTGGATGTGGTCATTTTTATATTTCTATGCTACGCAATTTGGACATAACAAAATGATAATTTTCTACAGTTTAGTATTTAATAAAACCTGTAAGATAAAGACTTACGTTAAAAATGTCAACTTTTAGTATCTATTTTAAATAAAAACTATTAATAAATGTATTTGTTTTATAAGCATCACGAGATTATAGTTTGAGCAATATAATAATGCGTAATACAAGCTACGCAGCTGAAATGAAGCTTTTTTTGGCTTGCGATTGAAAACTAAAATAAAATTTGACATGCAAACAGTGATCAAAGTTTGTATGAAAACCAGCTAAAACAATGAAGGGCCTCTACAGGTTAGATGTCAGCCTTAGACTACCAAACGAGAAGTCGTCGGCTTAACCAGCAGCAATACTAGTTTATTTAATTTGTTATTATTCTCACAGTCGAAAACCACAACAATTTATTTAAAAAGAGCAACTAAAAAGAATATGAATGGGAGTTAACAATAATTAACATTTTTCTTTTGTTTATTTTGTCAGCGAGTACAATGCTGTCATATGTATTGTTATTCAGTCAATAAATCAGCAACATGTTGTTTATTTTTTATAAATCAAAACAGAATTAATTTCTCTTTGGCTATATTACAATTAGGTTTGTAGTTAATAGACTGCGTATGGCTGTATATAGACGCGTGTTGGCTGGACGCGAGGAAAACCTTCAGATAGTTTTATGGACGCAATAAAATTTCGCAAGTGCATGTTGCTTACAGAAGTGCATGTGTTACTTTTTTTTTTAAATAATATTACATTTTTGGTAAGATTATCCTATATGCTGGCCAAATAAACCGTTATCTCAAAAGGACACTGTAAGGTTTCTGGTACAAATGATGCATAAATAAAAATAGTGGGGTTAAGTTGTGTGGATTTAATTTGTTGCTACGCTTTTACTGGAACTTTAATACCTGATAGAGCAACTGAGTGTTAAAAATATGTTCTAGTTGGTCAGTGGACTTTCTGCGAGATCCAGAATGCAGCTCTGGTCATAAGAAATCATTTGTATTCAGTATTCTTTTTTGGACCTGCATTGATTTCTTATTTCATGTACGTAATAATATTCGCGGAGTCCTAACTGCTGATATCTTAAAAAGTTTTATATAATTATTGGAGAGAAATGACTGTAAAATGCGATAGTTTGGCGTTGGAAGCAGATGTTTTAATCCATTGCGTCCCACTCCGCCAATTTTGAATTTTGGCTTTGATAGCTTCCTGAATAAATTGAACTATCCTATCGGTGAAAGCCGAATAGGTGCAAAGAAATGATGCGCTCAACGTCGCAAAGACTAGCAACATGTCTAAAAATAAAAAACCAACAAACAAGCAAAAAAACATCAACACACTTCTAGCTCTGTCTGGGCATAGGTATCATAGTGATTCCGTTGAAGATTTCCTTAAGAGCTTGCATCGCATTCGGAAGCGATGGAGCGAGTGCTGACAGGGGGTTACCTTGTCAGCATGCTCAGTGCTGGTGTTATTAAAAGGCCTGAATCTTTCTGCCAGATGGTCCACGAACACGTTTGTCGTCTAACAATCTTCTTACTGCTAATACCATTGGCATCCTACTCCTGGGAGGATGACTGTGGCTTTGTATTACGCGTAAAGTTCAAGAAATTGAATTCCGTGTCGTTGTCAGGCTCTGTCCCAGACTGTTTGTATCTAAAACGTTCGCTCAATGAAGCAATAATTATTGCTCATTATCATGAGCTCAACTTACAAAGCTATTCATTTACTGTGGGAACATTGCACATACGCCGCATCAGCCGGTAGTTGCATTTTAAAGTTTTGCAACGTTGCGCTTATATTTGTTGCAGCTGCGGATTATAAATGCACAGCTATTCAATAATTATAAGGCACTTGATGCCCGTTGAAACCTGAACACTTAACACTGCACACTTTGGCTAACACCCTCGAACCCAAAATGCTATGGCCCTAACATCATTAAATATTGGCAGCTGCTTATTGGGCAAACAATGCGTGCCAATTGTGTTCGGCTGGTCTGCAGCAGCAGCAGTTGTTCGTACTGTTTGTTTGTTTGTTGGCACTTTTCCATAGTTGGCTTCATAAATATTAACAGCTATTAAAACGCTGAACTGGAGCATCCATGCAAAAGCAGCCTGAAAATTAATTTTAAAGTTTTAAACCGACTGGCGCGCAGTTTACGCGCAATTTAGCAGACGATGTGAAAACACAACCAGGTCGGGCTCAAACGGCTGGTTAAGCCAAAATGTACATGCACTTGTGCGCACATGCGTGCATCTACGTGTGTGTGTGTGTGTGTGTGTGAATGCCTAAAAGCATGCAATAGCATTGTGCAGCCTCAATCTAATGGCTCATTTAATTAAAAACGGAAATTGAGCAAGTGACCAAGCACGAGCCGTAGCCAAGTGGTCGGCATAAACTTTTTACCAAGTTCTAGGAAATATTAAAAACGGAAAACACTTTGGGGCAACTAATTTTCTGGCACTGTCCTGCTCGTTTTTTGCTGCTCTTCAGCTTTTGAATCTTTTATGCCCTTACCGAAAGTATTATGATTTTGTCACAAAACACGCATTGTCAAACCAAAAGCATATACTTTATTTTATCTCGTATCTAAGTTGATTAACTAAGAACAGATATTAAATCGGCGAACTAAATGGTATGTTGTATTAAATTTGTGTTTATTTAGCTAGTATGCCACATTTGTTTTGCAGCTAATTCAACTCAGCAGCTTTAAGTCTGTAAGTGTGTTACATTTTCGGCGATTCTTAAATCTTAGTTGCATTTCTTTTTTGCTTTTTGGCAGCTTTTGTGAGCTCAAGACTTGGCCGGCTGTCCACTTCACAGAAAGGGCGGCGCAGCACGTCGAGCTGAGTGCCAAGAAAGGAAGCGAGCGTGGCGCAATTAGCAAGTTTATTGCATGAAATTATGAACCGCTTAATAAAAACGCGCTAAAAAGAATATTTGGCTATGCATGGCTGAGAGCGAGTGTGTGCGTATATAAAAAAAAAAGTGGGCGGCACACTTTGAGCCAAGCGAGTTAATTAAAAGGTTCACATATTTGAAAAGTTCGCCTCGCCCAACAAGCGCAACGCAGTTTAATCATGTAAGTGCTGGCAAATTGTCGGCTAAAATTCGAGCCAGATAAATATTGCGCATACGCCTAGAATACGCGTTAAAAGGATGCTGCTGGTTGGCTTTTGTTGTTCCTACTCCTACTGATGATGCCGAGTTTTATGCTAATGGCTTTCGTTTAAAGCCAAAAGTAATTTATTGTTGTCAGTGGGCACCATCAAAAATGTTGCTGCACATTCATTATGCCCAAATGTATGCGCCTCCGTGTGTGCGGTTGTATGTGTATGCGTATTTGTGTTTGTGTATGTGCATTAAAATTTTAGCCGAACATAAAGCCACCTCCCAGCGTCGTTGTCGAGCTAAAAACTTGCATAGAAATTAAGTTAGCCAAGGGGAAAATGCTTGAAAATATAATAAAATGTTATGCCGCATGTCTCGCAGCTATTTGTTGTAAAAACTCTTATTATACGCTTCACACATGCAAATTTTAAAACAAGGCTAAAGTTTAGCTGTGTACATTTATATTTAAATCAGATGCAGATATTACGAACTCCATCAATTGCAAATATATTTAAAAATACAGTTTTTAATTAGTTATGCTCCGCATGGTTCCGGTATTAATTTCCTCTAGACTTCCTCTTAGGTATCGGTTGTTCATAATAAAAACACACCGGTTATGGATAGCTTTTATCATGTTGTGACAACAATCAAATTCAATTGTTTATGACTTTTGTTGTTTGTTTTCTGCTCTTTCATTTTACAGGAATAAAATTTCTAATAAATATGGTATGCCAATATTTTTATTTATTAATAGATTGATATTACATTTTATAGTTTTAAAATATTTTCATTCACAGTTGAAGCACGTCGACTTAATAATTTCTAGGTTCGATTTTTATAGATATGTTTTTTTCAAAGACTCATTATTTAGTTACTTGCATAACTTTTTCATTTTTCTTTATTTAATATATATTATTAAAGCATTTTTCATACGAGCAGAGAATTTTTCAGAACTATTTGAATCCATACATAAATTTTGTTAAAAGAAAACTTATGACGAGCGAAAACTATTGATGGTAAAAATATGAAACTATTTAGAGTTTATTTTGTGGTAAGGCTTCTCCTACCAGAGCAAATGTTACACCAAGCAGAAAAACCAAAATTGCATGCGTTGCATGTATAGGAAATGTATATTTGTTCGTTTGCTTAAGAAGAAAACTTAAATATTTTAGCAGGCAGTTTTCGCTTCCCACGCGACACGTCTTTGACGTTTTGGCCTGCTCGTTTTCGGGCCGTTTGTCGTTGCGAAGCGCCCGGAAGTATGCAAAAGATAAAACGAGCGCGAACTTTGCAACATGTTTACGGTAAAAACGTGATTTTCGGCCCAAAAACTGGGCCCGGCTGGTGCTGACCAAATGTGGCCAAGGCCAAACCCTTCACCAACCACAAATAAGTTAAGTTGAGGAAAGGCACGCCCCACAGAATCAGCCCACAGCCCAACCCAGCCACAAAGCCCAACATCCTCCATGAGGCCACAGTTATAAAAATTAAACATTTGTAGCTTTGTCACGTTTGTGTTGACACTTTCTTATCACAGCCAGGCGAAATGAGTTTCCGGCTTCGGATATGGCTCCAGCTGCCACCCAGCACTCGACCCGGCCTAAATAACTGAATGTGCGTGATAGTATTGACTGCGACTGTGACTGTGTCTGTGCTATAGAGCGCCAGCTTACCTGAGCCCAGCTTAAATAAAAAATGCACGTGTATTCGAAAAGGGTCCGCTGCCACGTACAATTATACACATATGCTCCGTGTTTTCATTAAGGTTTAAATTCGTGAGTGTGATGACATAGTGTCAATGTGGTAAAGTAACTTATTGACAAATTCCAGAATTTTAACAATCAACTTTGTTTTGAGATTCGTATTGCATTCAATTAAAGAAGATAATTCCCTAATTTTTCCAAGCGTTGACAAAAAATGTGATTTGTGAATATTCATAACCAGCTTGTTTACAGGCTTCTTAGTCAGGCTTATTTGGCATCAGCATCTTGTGCTCCCAACTAACTATGTGCATCTGCTTTACAAATTCGACCAAATATTGGATCATTCCGCTCGGACCGAGCATGTCTCTGACTCCGGGCTAGCTAGCTACCTGAGCTCTTAATTTGTTGCCATTGCTTGGGCTCAGTAATTTCATTTGCATATTTAATAATTATGAAAATGTTGTTCGCAAAGCTGAGCTATGTTGTAGGGCGAATTTATGGCATGTCATTCGAGTTTAACTTTGAAGTGTATACGAGTAAGTGTATAAAAAGTAAAAGTTGTGGCCAACTTTGTTGCCATGCAACTTTAATGAGTCGTCGCACGAGACCACAAAACTTGACAGCCAAAGGCTTCAAATTGAAAAAGTTTAATGAGCATGCGTATTTGATTAATATACACACACACGCGCACACACACGCACACACGCACGAGAGCTCACAATAAACGTTCCTCTTGTCGTGGCTTACCTGGTGCACCGAATATGGCTGCCTTTGTGAACGAACGCAGAGTTGACAACGAAACGCGTCACGATTTATTGAAAGGCTGCGTTTGACAACATCTTCGCAATTGGTTTCATATTTCCAGCCATGACGAAAATCATCGAATACACGAAAAATTCTCATTCCATTTCGCTTTTTGCCTTTGACCGTGCCTAGATTTTTTCTGCTGCTACGGTGCAATTTTAAAGTAACGAAGAAGCTGCCAGCCCCTGGAGCTCTGCCATTGCAATTCAATTAAACGCAGAGCTGCATGAAATACACTTTGCTCTACGAGAGAAAGATTTGCCAGACCTCAGAGCCAAAAGGTGTGGTTACCTGCGGAGACCAGAAAAAGCAAGTGAAGGCACATGTGTGAAAACTTCTTCATTCCAATACCCAGCTATATGGACTGTAGAGGGTTAATATAGTGATATATTAATATATTAACTGTATTTTATAAAATAATATAATAATATATAACAGTTTTATAAATACATATCTCTGACCCTCTAAAGTATGTATGCTTGTTCAGTATGAACAGCCGAGTCTGTTTCTAAGCCAACAAATCACTGTATCATTAGCTTCCATAGGAAATTAATAATCTTTTGAGTTTCCAACCAAAATTGATTTTTACGATCCATACCATGCTCCAATCGTATCCTATATACATATATGGAACCATTATCTATTGCTCAAGATATCTCACATCCACAAGGTATTCCGAAAATTGCTCCGGTTTGATTGATCCATCCTTATTTCTTAGATTATTTTACAAAGCTAATTTTTATTGTTTATATAAATGACTAAAAAAATAATCAATATTACTTATATTTAAATTTTAAAATATAAATAATAAAATAAATTCTGCTTCGTAATTGATTAAATGTATTCAAATAAAGCATGGGCCAAGGGTATTCTATAGTCGAACAATATGGATTTGCTTCTTCTTTTCGGCGCTGTCATTGCTGCTGTGAATGGGAAATCCATAAAATGCATCACAATGCTTCAAAGGCACAAAGTTTTTGGTATAGGTGCCAAGACGTTTACAATTTTGAAGCGCTGTGACGCTTTCAGGCTACATTGATAAAAATCCGGAGTAGTCTATGCTCGCACACACAGTTTTATTTGTTTCAATGGCAATCAAAGTTTCAAGTTTTTGCAAGGCAAATGGCAAAAAAGTTGAATTGGCTTGAGCAGGAAATTAAGTTGATGGTTTCTTTGCTCGATTTTGAGTGCAGCTCTCTCCTTTGTGTGTGTGCAGCCCACTTGAGTGCTTGTTTCCAGTATCCGAATAATCATCCCGTCAGCTACCGTGACATGCTTTGAAGATATTTATTTTTTACTCGCAGCTCTTTAGTTTGGAGGAAACTTCAACATCATATTAAAATATTCTCGGGCTAAATAATAGATGACTCTTGCATGCAGGATGTATGCCTTAATTCTAAAGGCTGCTGAATATATAAAGGTTGTTTGCAAACTTGTGCCAATCAAATTCATTATGCACCCACTGACTAGCTGTGACAGTTATTTCAAATGCGAGGATGTTCACTTTAGGATATTTCAGTTTACTACAACCGGATGATTAATGAAAACAATGGGGACATGTAGAAAATGTGTGAAAAGTGTCGCATAGTTAAAACAAGCCCATGACACCCATTTATTTTTAAATCGAGATAGATTAACCGAACTCTTTCTGAATCTCAATTTTTTGCTCAAATTAACGACGGAATAATTCATAATTTTCCTTCCATAGAAACAAATTTGTTACTGTATAAAAAATATCCACTGGGTAATGCTTGGATTAAAAAAAAAGATATGCAGGGTATTTACTCTTCGACACCCAGTATATAACTGTAATAACTTCTTTATGACTATCTTTCTTTTCACAAGAATTTTTTAAATTTTGGGAAAAGTTCTTTTATTTTGCAGCTAAGGTACAAATGTAAAAGATAAGAGGACGAAATTGCAGCTCTGAACTCATAAAAATGCTTTCATTTGAAAAAGAAATTAATGCGAAGGATCAGCACTGAGCTCAACAGCGGTTGAAATATATTTAACACAAAGCGAATTATAATCGACAACAACAAAAGTTACTTTAATTCAGTGCTTCTCTCTATTTTTGCTTTCAAAACAATTGATCGCGCATACGCCCCGGCAACCGATCCATTGGGCAACGCACACACACAAAACAACCCAGAAGCACACTTGGCTTAGTATATTTACCCGTATAGCCATTTGCATTTCCCATAACATGTTGTTAAACTTTGAACTTTTGTAAATTACATGAGTCCTGCCAGCGGATGCTGTTATGCTATTTACGGGGCACCGATGTTGCATATGTGTGCGCTTGCGTATGTGTGTGTGTTGGTGCGTACCTTAAAGTTTCTATGTGCTAATGTGTCCTCATCTGCGCTCCTGATAGTGTAGTTGAAAACCTGAGCTGAGCCCAGTCTGCGACCATATCCTTTCGAGTAATGGAACTACATTTGCAACATCCACAGTTTTGTCACAGTTAAATTGAATTTGTTATCAAATTAGTTGCATCAAATTGCCATTAGGCAGCAAATAGACGATGGGGCTAGCACTTAAGGATCATTTTCGTATATTCTTCCATATTATTATTACAGCAGCTGGAGCGCGACTGAGCGTGAAATATATGTATACCCTACAATTATAGCTGCAAACAAATGCAGTTGTCAATTGCAAGTATCTGCTGTTAAGTGGAGCTAAATCAGATAAAGAGATTCCAAATGCATTTTCATATTTAAATGAATAAGCCTCTACATCTGTTTAAGAGACTTCTCTATGTAAATAATGCAAGTTCTTTATGCAGTTACAAAAGCTTTTTCCTTTATGCAATTAAGTTGAAGGATTTAAAAAATATTCACGCAGATAATAACCTGGTGGTGACTCACTAACAACTCCGAGGAAATCATCATGCTGTAACAGCTGTTGTTGCTTTTATTTGTGTTTTGTATGCGAGTATATTACTTTAGGATACATGTCTGGGGAGGGCTTTAAGAAAGTTCTCCTGGCGTACCAAGTACATTGCAATGTATTAGGTTATTTTTGTTCCATATATTTGCATAAAGGACCATAGTTATGGGCGCTGCAAAACACACATTTCTGAGCAAATGTCTTTATATAAATAAATATCTGTATACATATTGCGCGGTGCAGTATTGGCTAGCATGCTAATAATGTTTGTGATTCAATCAAATGGAAAACAATATTGAAAAATATCACTTGTCTTGCCAGCAGAGGCAATCGTTGGCTTTGGCCCGCTCTGGTTTAAGCCACCCAATGGCAGTTGACAATGCTCGGCTCTCGACAGGTGGAGAACGCATGGCTTTCAGCTTGAACAAAAACAGACAAACTTATGACAATGTTTTGTCAGCATTTTATTTGTAGAACACAGCTTCCAGCCCATTTATTTTCTGCTGTTCAGTTTGGTTAAAAGCATATGCAGTTAATGGAACGAGAAGTTCGACTCGTCTTGACCAGATTTCTTTATTACGAATTGATTTATTACTTAAAAAATTGGTCGCCCAAGATTTCAAAGCAGAGCCTTACATTTGTTTTTGGCCATCGCACTTGTGTGTACGCAACGAAAACATCATATTTGTAAAATAAATGTATGAAATTTGTTTCTAATAAACATATTCAGACTGGCTGTGAAATGCAGCAAGAGTTTTCTTTAATAAATATATTCTATATTTTGCTGTCGGTAGTAAATATTTAATAAGTTTCAATTTAATTAACTTAACATAAATGTATGCAGGTCCGCAAATTTCAATCTTAAGTGTTTATTCTTCAGTTGAAAGTACGAAAATCAATAATTGCAAATAATCCGTTTTCATAAGCAATCGAGAGTTAGTAAATATGCATAAGTTGTTTATGAATACGAACGACCACGCTTGTTTAGGTCCAATATCAATGTATAGAATAGAGTAAGACACTTAGTTGCAAATTGAAAGGGTCACGGGAAATGGCGGGGCAAAATGGCTGTTGCCATCTTCGGGGCGCACTTGCCAGTGTAAAGGCCATGTAAATTAGTTCAATCATTTCTAAAGGGTGAAGCCCAAAAAGCTTTTAGATGCCAGATATTGGAATTAAAGTGTAGTTTCCTATTACTCAAGTGATGTACAACGGATCCCCCAAAAGCCAGTATAAGCACATACTTGCACATACATATACGTTACCTTGGCTGACTATGTATTCGCACAATTTTCCCAAATGAGTTTCGTTTAGCTTATGAAGCGCTTTTATTTCAAATACCTTTTTCAATTCCTCACTTCTCGGAAAGTTGGTTGTATTGAGGTCAGTTAGATTTCAATCAACCCTAAACCGATCTCTCAACTTAATATCATAAAAGCAAAAGCAAAAATATGAAATACTCTTGCCGAAGAACGTGCAACGGGCGCCTTTCAATGCATTTTCGCCACAATGTTGCTTAAATTGATACATCCAACGCACTCGAAGGGCGCTTAGAAAACATATATATATGTATATACATATTGAAATTATTACAAGAATCTTTTTGTGGCATTTCACCTGACTGGCGAAAAACATTTTTAAATGCAGAGGTGCAATGGTGTTGCAAAAATTAGCAGTTCAAACATTAATTAGAGCTGAAAAGCTCGCCATTGAAGTGTGGTGGGAGAGTCAGAACTTGATTAGTTGCAAGCTCTGCTCAACGAATTTCAAACATTTAAAGCACAAATGCCGAACTGGAGCAGCAACTATTTAAGTAGGCAACAGTTTTTCCATAGCCCAAATTCTTTGAAATTGCTTTCAAAGTGTTTGTTGGAAGCGGGTGTCGCCTGGATTCGTGCCAAATTCTCTATTTAGCGGCGCTAATGCTAATGGCCTCTGGCTCCGTCTAGCTGAAAGGCGTGCGTAAATACGAGTATATATAATTTTGCGCATCCCATGGAGCTTGACTGCACTCTAATGGGCGTGGACATGCTGCGGAAAGTTTGAAGGTATTAAAAATACAATTAACAAGACTCTAGTATTTATAGCATGTAGTAGAGCTTTAAGTCCTCTTCTTTAATATAATATTTCAATACCCAATAATATGAAATATTAAAGAAAAACACTTTTCTTGAAGTCAAATGTAAAGAACTCACCATTACTTATAGTCGACAGTTTCATATCGTTACTAAAAAGAAAAGCTTCAGTCACAAAGCAAATTTCTTCTTTACTAGACCCAAGAGTACCCAATAATAGGATATAACGTAAGCTTCAAATTAAAAAAGGGCTTTTAACCACTTCAAGTTTAATTTTTATAGTTTATATATATTTATATAATTTTTTTTTTTAACCGAACCGGTTAATTTTATATTTGAGCAAAAAACGAACTTAATTCAAATTGACCCAGCAAGCAAGACTTTGGTTTTGGTATAAAAAGTTTAAATGTTTGCAATAACAATTTGTCGTTGGGGTCTACTAGTCCCAACTACTACTAATTATAAATTATCTATCCAATTTTTAACTCGGGCTTTGATATTTGATTTCAATTGTCTAAGTATTGTCGCCTAAGCAACTCATCTACCAAAGACTTCAAACAAAAAAAATACAAGCACATAGTTATCGAAATACAGATGTAAAAACGCGCCCATAATCTGTAGCGACGTGCTGCCGCCGTGTTTGTATCTTGGCTTTCCTTACAGTCATTGCTAGCCAATTTTTATTGAAGACAAGCTGAAACTGCACAAAACAGTAAAAATGGAGACTCAGCCATGCCCTGTTTCCAACGAATTGACAGTCTTAGTCGAATCTTAAGGGCAATTCCTGATTATCAGGCGGCATTAGAAGAGTCAATCATATTTTGGCTATATCTTTCAAAAAGTTAACAAGCTTTAAGATCGATCTTTAACTCGATCGAGATCGATTTCATAGTAAAACATACAAGAAAGTAAGAAAAATTATTATTATTTCTATTAATGAGGAAATCAAAATAATGTTAACTTCAATCTCTTACATACATTTTGTGAGAATTTATTTAATACGTTTTTGGTGGCGAATGCGGGTCAAAGGTTTAATAAACGAAAGTTTATTCTTCATCTTCAAGATTCTTTGTAGTACAAAACGTTCCACGGGCAAGACCTGGCAATACCCGCTAGTATCTATATAAATTTCCTTGTGTCTAAAAAAAAAGAAATGGAATAAAAGTCGAGTCATTTGCACCAGTTAGTAGCAGCGATTGGCATGTTGCAGCAACATGTTGCCTGTGTGAAGCGTGCATGTAAATGTGAATGCAGTGGCTATGCGGCATGCAACATGATTGCTTTGCTTGCTGTGCACACAATTACTTGGCAAATAATTAAGTACGTGCAATGTGTAGGCCTTTTTAAGGACATTTCAGCTGGACATTGGCAAATATTTAGACGGCAATTAAAAGTGGCTGTCGCTGTTAAAGAATCTGGTGCGGTTCGGTTTGGGCTTGACAAACACGCATTACACTTGGTCAGGTGGGATTTTCAGTTAAGAGAATCTGTTTAGCCTGCAGCGCAACAAGCCAAATTGAAAGTCAGTCAATTGCAGAACTTGTTTGGGCAATGGATTCGTGAGTTGGCCAATATTGTCGCATTAAAAACTGTCCTTGCAGCGTTTTACGTGGCAGCAACAAGAGGTTTTCCAAATGTGCGTTGTCAACTGTCGTAAATGTGAAAAATGGTGCACAAATAAACAAATCAGGTGCTGCCCGGACTTTGGGCTCTGCCCGACCATTTTATTTATAATTTATGATATAAACCGGAAGGGTAGCTAAGCCGGCGGCAGCCCGGCACAGCTAAGACATCTCCGGCCGTAAAGCACAAAACTGAAATATTGCCCAACATTTTTATTATTTGCACACATTCCTACTGCTGGCAGTCGACCAAAGTAGCTGTAGTTGTTTGTTGACTGCTGTGTATTGAGAGTTGGCTGTTTGGTCGGGTGCGTTAGAGGCGTTGGGAGCGCAGGCAGCAAAAGGCGCACAAATAAAATCCTGGAAATGCTGACTGAGTTTCTGGCTCTGCTGTGGACATATAAACAAGAGCAGTCAAGAACAAGTACAACAACAACAGCTACAAGAACTACGAAAGTGGGTTTCATGTGCCTCTTATTGAGCATAAATCTATAAATATGCCAAGACAATTGTTCTCCTTACACACAAAATGAAAATAAGAGTACGCTCAACTCCCATCTGACCCAATTCTTTATGCCATTCATTAGACTTTGTTCACAATATGCCCAAAACCACACAAAGCCACACAAATTTCACAAAATCCGCATCAATCCGACGCATCTATAACTGTGCGGAAAGAAAAGCCTTTATTATACTTGAAATCGCGAATATCCCGAGAAATCCCTTAGCACTTAATGACGCTTTTTTGTATAACATACAATGTGATTTCTTTAGAAACGGCTGTTTATCAAGTGCGCAAAAAAATGGCAAGAAGTGTGAAAAATCGAGTGTATTTAACAGGCATATTATTATCAGCAATTTTTTCATTAGGCATGACGACCTAGCCCGTCTATAGCTCAATATATTATTACATATTAATTTTAAATCGCTTTTAAAATTGGAAAAGGTTTTCGAGCCGATGTTGTCGGCTTGTCGAATGAAAGAATGGCTCAATCAGGATAGCGAAAAATAATGTTTGTCACAGTTATGAGCGAGGGTCGGATATCTTATCACATACTTCTTATATAGTATACTTTGAATGACATGTGCATAATTGGTTGCTTCATATCAAACATTTAGTGCTTTCTTTATAAAGTTACGATTACTTAACATAATTACATATTGTGCATTACTTGGCAAGATATAGACCTATATTGAATACATTGATGAGTAAAACAGAATTTAACCTTCGGCATATCAACAACAAAGATTATTTCGGAAGTCTCAAGGTCGTTTGCTCATTTCGAGAATTGAATAGTTAACAGATCAAAATACACACCTGGAGCAATTCGAGCAGTAAGATCCAGAATTTCATTGCCTCTCACTTGTCAGTCACATAAAAACGTCAATTCTCGAGCAGCTCGGATGGAAACAGAGAATTAAAGGCAATGTTGTTGCTGTTGCTGTGGCTGCTATTGTTTGCCGCAAATTAGTTCAGTTAGCTAAGGACAGTCGGGCTGGCTCGCGCCACACGCCACTCACTATTGAAAAGCCATCTCAATGTTATCTAGCATTTATCGTTCATTCAGTGTGTGTGCGCTCACATAAACTGCGCTTAATACGTGGGGCAAGTGGAGGGTATGTGGTGCACGGATAGTGGGTTATTTGTCATTAATATGCAAACAGTTAACTACAACATGTGCATGCTTTGTGTGCTTGCATGTCTGTGGGTGTGTGTGTGTGTGTGTGTCTGTGTCTATATTGTGTGTGCAACATGGTAAGTTGATTCAGCTCTCGCTGGTTTCAATCAATGCCGGAAGCGGAAGTTAATTGTGCGCATGTTTCATGCAGTCAACGGCTGTTTAAGCATTTTGCCTAATGGCAACAACAATTAAGGGCGAGCATGAGAGAGAGAGAGAGAAACAGTTGGCATATATTCATACTCATTTTCCAAAGGACCAAAAGCATAGATATGGTATTGTGTATTGTTCGCATGCCTGTCTAAATGTTATATGCATGTCAAAGATCATTTCAATAGTATTTTTGACCTTGCATCAAATTTGGTTCCGTTGAATTTTTAATGCTCTAATTTTCAGATCAAGCCAAAATATATTTTGATTCCTCCGTCCTATAATATTGATTGGTTCCTATATTATATATATATATATATATATATATATATATATTATAGAAATACCAACTGCAACGCTTTTATTTGCAATGCAGGACTAACTGGTAGCCATCCTTTTAAATGTAAATACCAAAATTCAATAAACTGCTAAAGTCGCAGCTACACTCAACATATACGCACTCACGCAGGAGAGCGAGGAGAGCAGGCGGATGGGCGGGCGGGCAGGCAGGCAGGCAGGCAGGCAAAAAATGTAATTTGTCGCTAACCAAGTGTGTACTAACCTCATTTTACTAAAAGCATTAAAAATAAAATGTAATCACATGCTTCATAAAAGTAATAACTACACACACACATGCACAGATAGAGATAGATAGAGAAGGAGAAAGACGCAAGATTCCTGCACTTCTGAGCGTGCCTGACTACGTGTCGCTATAAAAGTGCTTGTGAATGTGCGAGTGTGTGAGTGTGCGATTCAGTATGTGTGTGTGCTTGCGTGTGTGACTAACTGTTAAAGCCTTGACGTCGCGACGTCAGCCATCGCTGTCACTGCCAACAGCCATAGCCCATAGCCCATAGACGCCATTGTCTATGTCAAAGCACGCACAGCGCTGCCCCATTCAGAGAGAGAGAGAGCGACAGAGAAAGAGAGAGAGAGGGGGACAGAGGGGGACATTGCATTAGTGTGCGTGCGCGTCTGATTTTTACGAGACGATTATGGCTTGCTTTTTATTATTTGCCATTGAGCTAAAGTGTTCTGACATGAAAATGCTCCGGAAATCGGCTACGAATGTAAGCACTGCGATCTGCCTGGTTCGTACAACTGTTGCGTGGCTTTAATACTTGTGTATTAATTACGAATCCGCAAAACTTTGTAGTCAGCTCCTGCAGCTCGTTATTGGCCAAAGCCCAGGCCCAATTATAATAAGCTGACGTTTTTCAGGCACTTGGAGACAGGTCGCTGTCAGTGGCATCGAAGCTGCAAGTCTGCGCACGAATGTTGGCAAATGCAGTGTCAACGAAATGAAATATTAAGGCCAGTAATCCAAGTTTTTTGCTTGGAAAATTGGCTTATTAGAAAAGTGTCACAATTTCAAATTCAAATTCATTCAGCATTCCGAGCAGCCAAGTGGCCAAGAGTCTTATCGTGTTTTATAGACAGGCAAAGTATCCATAATTGACGGAGACCGACCCATAAGTCACAATTGAAAAGTTGATAACTAAGTAACAACTTTAGGGATAATTAAACTAAGAGTTTAGTGAAAACTATTTGTGGTTAATGAACTACCCTCGAGTTTTATAATTTGCCGCATTGGCCACGTTGGCTCGTAGCAACATCAACAATTAGCCAAGGCCGGCCTAAGTGAGCTCGTGCGGCTTAAAGCCGGCTCATTGTTGTGGCCAGAACATGCTCTATGATAGCCAGCCATGCGTGACAATCGGACGCTAAAAATGCCAAGCTTTGCAAAAGTTTATAATGGAATTTGTTAACATGAATAATTAGGTAAACGAGACTCTCTCTGCTGAACTCTTTGTTTGTTGTGGCGTTTTGTTATCCGCACATGCTCACATTCGGGCTATGCACGAGCTGGCGTTAAAATTTTCGAAATTGACTAATTAACTTGATTGACTTCGATTTAATAAGCGTATGGCGGATGGGCATGAGCCAGCAAGGCTGTGTCTATCGATGACCAGCTCGCAGCAAACCGAATCCATTCTAGCTGATTTTAATACCTTCTATGGAAATACCACCTTGATTAATTATGTTTCTCAGGCGGCTTTCAAGTAATTTATTAGCGATTTTCTTAGAAAATGCGCAGCAACCATCCGCTAGGAATGCGCAATTCAATGGAATTTGGCTTAGGGGAGCTGCGCATCAGTTACGAAATTCTCAACGGCTTCCGCGGGGCTTTTGCCTATCATAGTCAAGCGAAATTGTATGCAAATGATTATATAGCTAACCATGCCAAAAATAAACTGCAACAAAAACGTAAGTAACATTAACTCTCTCAAATGGTTTAGGTATATCGATTCTCTCACCTTGCCCAGTGTCTCATTATTGATAACCAACAAGCCACCCGCACTAAATTCAAACCTCTCCTGGCCCAGTTGCCCTGAGATGCGGTATAAAGCAGCATTTAGCTGCGCATTTTGGCGATCTGTGGTCAAGCCATGAAATATTGATCGCAGCTGACGCTGCAGCAGTGCGCATCGGGTACAGATGAAGCTGGATACAAAAATGCCCATAAGCTTGCAAAGTTCCTCAGTTGCGCAGTCTGCAATCAAATATGAATCAAGATCAGGAAATCAAGAGATCAACAGCAAATGCTACGCACAGTATGTAGTGGCAATATTTATATGGTTATGCCTGTTGACAAGCATCCAATAGGGCAACACGGAGGTATCCACAAAGTACTTTAGCATCACAATCACAAGGCTCAGCTCGAAGTTTCGCTCGATGGAGCGCACTGTGTTCCACAGCAGCCCGTGCAGATGCTGCAGCATGGCCAAACGCTCCAGCGATAAACGACGCAGTGACCACACTTCAAAGCGTGTCTTGTCCAGCTCCAAGATCAGCCGGAAACTGGCCTCACGCAGCTCCACATAGAAGACCAATATCAGTGCCGCATACAAAGTGAAATTGCTGAGGCGCATCAGCAGCACCACTTCCGAGTAAAATGCGTAGAAAAGCAGAAGCGCCGTATTCGTGACCACGTGATTATATATGGTCATCAGAAAAAGCATCAGACAGCAGATTAGCAATAGGCAGTAGATGGTATTGCAATAGCGACACAAACGGACCAGGTTTACCTTATGCCCGAACTGGACTCGTAGAATGTACCGAATTCGTTCCAGCTGCTGCTCAATCTCGTCGCTGCGATTCCTCCAGATCAATTCCATTGCGACAGTAAAGTGTGCGACGGTCAGCGTGACAAAGTTCAATAGGTCGACGACACGTGAAAATTTATCACTTCGATCGTAAACAACTCCATAGTTGAAGCTGAATCGCCAACGTATGATAAAGGCCAGATAAATTAATAAGCCAATTGTGTAGAGCAGCTTCAGCTGCACATGTGGGCGTGGCGGCAGCAGCAATATGCATTGCATTAAGCGGCTCATGCAGCGCAGAGAAGCTTCGTGTAATTTGCCAGGTGCATGCCACATGACTGAAGTAGCCCGCGTCTATTCAGGTACATGGAATCACAATTAATGGCTAATTGGCTAATTGGCTAATTGAAAAGGCAAGCGCTTTTATCGGCAGACGGGCAATTGCACTTTAAAGTATCCTTCGCCAACTAACATCACTTGTTCGATAAAAACAAATATTTACTTTTTATAATTTTGCTTATAAAAAAATGTTCATTCCGCTCCAAAAACGTACCCTTCAAAATGAATTAACAAATTAGATAGAGATTGATATCAATACAAGTAGATGCCCTTGTGTAGTCAGTTGTTCGGGTGTTCTATATATTATCCAGTTTGGAGTCTAAAACAGCTCTTCAGCCTGTTTAATGTAAGTTGAACTGAAGACCAATTATGCGTTTCTTGAAGATGTTCTCAACTAGAGATGTTCCCTTCTAATTTATTTGAGTATATTTATTTATTGCAAAATTTCATTTGCGGGTGGATTACAACCAATTACTTAAGAATATTTCTTTGTCGTATGTATTTTTATTTGTGCCGTCAAAATGAGCGCAGTTTCAAATAAAATCAAACATGTTTTAAATGAATTTTTAGAATTCATGCAAATTAATTTGACCTCCATGCTTCACCCACCTATTCTTTGATATCCATTTAAGCTCGATCAGATGGTAAGCAAAAAAACGTTCATACCACCGTTTTATTTTACCAAATTTGCGGCTGGAATATCTCAAAATCCCATCTTTGTGTGCTTCCATATCACATGTAACTATAGTAAAATCTTGAATGATACTTTTTGCTACCCCATCCGATTGAGCTCAAACTCATTTTCAAAGATCTAACTGAAAATACTTTTGACAAGTTTTTCGCACTTTACGAAAATTGTATTGCCTATGTCAGAAATGGGGCTCAAAAATTATATGGTCTAAAATTCATGTTCATTCCGTTGAGTGGAAATCTGTTATGCAATATATCTCAAGCGCCTACAAGCAAACTTTTAATTTTTTATCAAGTTATAAATAAAACCGCAAAATGTTAAAATTCAATTTTTGTATTTGTCCATAGTTGCAGTCAGAATGTGTGATTTTGTTTTAGTAGACTCAAAGCAACGGTCACTTCAGTTTCTCCCTCTAAGACCTTTGAGTTGTATGTAATCCGAAACTGTACGCAAATAAAAATATAGCTCACCACGCCGAACATGAACTGAAAAAATATAACTTTTATAAATACCAGATATGTTTCAATTACATGTGTAGATCTTACCTTGCCTAACATTTCATTGTTGACCTTCACCAAACCGCCAATTCGAAGCTGACAGGTCTCTTGTCCAAGTTGAGCCGAGATTCTTAGTAAGGCGGTATTTAGCTGCTCGTTGCGACGATCCACTGATATTCCATGAAATAGAGATCGAAACTTGCGCTGCAGATGATCGCAACGTGTACAAATCCAGCAGGGAATACAGATCTCTAAAAGTTTTCCGCTTTCCTCAGTCGTACACCCTAGAACAGAAATATGGATATATTAGAGCTGACGAGATACATAAGATATGTATTTACCTACACAACTGCATTGGAACATTGTCGACATATATTCTGTTCAGATACGCCCAGTATGGAAGAACTGAAATATCTATAAAATATTTCAGCAGCACCATGACGAGACTTCGTTCAAAGTTGCGCTCGATGTCGCGTTGAGTCTTCCAGAGTAGTAGATGCAATTGTTGTAAGGTGGCGATCCGTTGGAGTGGCACACGACGTTGAGACCAGATCTTAAAATGTATACTCTCCAGCTCCGAAATTACAGCCGTGGCAGCATCAATCAACTCCTGGTAGATGGCCAAGAGCAGTGCTGAATGCAATGTAAATTCGCTGCATCGCAGTATAAGCACGAGTTCCGAGTAGAAGTTGCCGATGAGCAGGAGCGAAGTGCTACTAGCTAAATTGTTGTAAACTGTCATGCCAAAGATCACCGATACACGCAGAAATAAAAAGCTTAAAATAAGATTACTGTTAAGCCGAACTCGATGGAGATTAACCTTGCGACCGATTTCCTCGCTTAGGACGTTTTGCATTTGTAGGAACTGCTTCTCAATTTGATCGCTGCGGTTCCTCCAGAGCAACTCCACAGATACAATACAATGGCAGACAATTAATGCCACAAAATCTATTAAGTCGATGATGCGCGACAAGTGATCATGTATACGATCGTAGCTCACTTTGTAGTTAAACGCAAATCGCCAGCGAAAAACCAGAGCGAGATATACGAACGCAAAACCATTGTAAAGCAGCTTCAGATGGAGATGTTGGCGTGGTGGCACAATTAATGCTAAGCGCATTAGGAACTGCATCAAGCGCAGCGCAGAGTCGTGTAGCTTAACTGACACATAACCCATGACTGAGGGGTCAGTGCAAAGTGTACGCGCTTTGACTGTGGGATTAAAAATCAATAACTAATTGGCTAATTAAAAAGATATGATTATTGTAGCCAGCGTAATTTATAACACGGTCGTTCTAATTAATAACTTCGATGTTTATACTACAGCGCTCATTAAATTTTCAGGACTTTAATATAGCGAATTGGATCCATATCAAATTGCACAGCTATTGCTTTAAAACTGACGTTTTTTTATTATTATTTTATTTGTGTACATTTTCCATATCTGTGTATACTATAGGAAAAGTTGCATGTCAAGTTTGTTACATCTAAATCTTATAATTTTCGAGCTACGCCGTCCTCACTTCAATATTTTTCCATATTTTGGAATTCGCAGGAGATATCGAAAAAATTATATGTACTCGTTATGCGTATGATAAACAAAAATATATATTTCAAATATTAAATCTCTAGCTTTTCTCAAAGCCAAAGGGAGTGCCCTTTGCCCTCTAGCAATATTCAGAGAATATTCAAAATGCAGCGCATAACTAATTATTGGCATTGTCATTTAGCTATAAGAAAAATCTAATGAAATTTAAAACCACGAAAACAGAATATGTATGTACACTAATTCTTCACTTCCAACCTAAGTCTAACTTTATTCAAGCACAGTTAAGAAACATTTGGTTCCTCGATCTTGAAAATGTTACAAGCTTGGAATATGAACCACAGCAGCTGTGGAAGAGTCCGTTTTTTAAAGAGTGCGCTAATTTTTTTTTATTATTTATTTGGTTAAAATATTTTAAACAACTTAAGAATATAACAAAGCAATTAATTAATTATATCGCACTTGGCAGTCCGCATTTGTTCTTCACTTTTTGCTCTTATCGCTTACTCATTTTTAATATCTCGTTATTCCCATTTTATGAGAGAACATGAACAACCCTATGCTTATGTTGGATAGTTGGGCTCAGTTGAAGTAACGAGCCCCGTGGCGTTGTCTTCTTCAATATGGTCTATAAAAGTTAGCTGAAACTGAATGCAAACAATAAAGTAGCTAAGCATGCCAAACAAGAACTGAAAAATATAGAATTGAATAAATATTAAGTTTATCATGATTGCGAAGCACGCTTACTTTGCCCAGCATTTCATTGTTAATTATCAAAAAACCTCCAACACTTAACTGTGCCGTTTCCTGCGCAAGCTGCACGGATATTCTCAGTAAAGCATTATTCAGGTGCTTATTATGACGATTCACTGTTAATCCATGAAAGAGCGATCGAAATTGGCGCTGCAGCCTAGCGCAGCGTGTACATATCCAACAGGGTATGCCAATCTCCAACAGCT
Source organism: Drosophila borealis (assembly GCA_035045885.1). NCBI lineage: Eukaryota > Metazoa > Arthropoda > Insecta > Diptera > Drosophilidae > Drosophila > Drosophila borealis. The sequence continues at coordinate 5,322,795 of JAWNOR010000194.1, read as the reverse complement.
TGCCAAGCTCTTCAGTTAGAGCATCTGCAAATGATAACTTGATCTTTGAGTGAAATGGAGCTGGAAATCGTACCTACATAGCAGTAATCCATATACTCGCTTTTGAATTATATTGACAAACATCCAATATAGTATAACTGCAGTGTCCAAAAAGTTCTTCATAATAATAACGATGAGACTTCGCAAAAAGTTGTGTTCAATATCGCGTTGGGTTTTCCACAGCAGTAGATGTATTTGTTGCAGACCAGCGAGACATTTCAAAGACAAGCAATAGTCGGAAGATAGAAGTCTTTCCATCCCCAAAATGATTTCGTTGGCCGTGTCGTTAAGCTCTTGGAAGAAGGCCAAAACCAGCACAGTATGCAAAGTAAACTCTCCACAGCGCAGTGCAAACAGAGTCTCCGAGTAGAGATTACAGAGAAGAAAGAAGTTGTTCGTAGCTATCAAGTTGTATATTGTTACTGCTGCCAGCACCGCGATTCGAATAAAATTAAATCTATAGATGGCATTGCAGTAGCCTTCTATTCTAACGAGATTCACTTTACGTCCCAATCGGACACGCAGTATATCTTGGATTTCTTGGAACTGCTGCTCAATCTTCTTGCTATGATTGCTCCAGAGCAGCTCCATGGCGACCACACAGTGTCCGACAAGTAATTCCAAAATGCCAACCAGGTAAACGATTCGCGACTTATTATCGAGAAAAACAATACTCTGATCAAGCAAATATCGCCAACGAAAGATAAACCCGATATAGACCAGCAGAGCAATATTGTAAAGCAGCTTCATATAAAGATGCGAACGTGGTGGCAGAATTAACAGGCAGTGCATCGAGCCACGCATAAGCCGCAACGATGCGACGTCTAATTCGCCCGGCACGTGCCACATGACTGAGTCCACGGTCCACGGTGACAAGGACTGGGCACATATTAAATTAACAATTAATTAACTTACTATCTTGTGTTAAAAAAATGAGTCTACCTCTATTTCTATATTAATTTAATTCACTACATACTCATTCAATTCTATTACTAGCTATGATAGCCAAAAGATAATATAACATAAAAATATTGGAAAAATGGGGTAACTCTTGAAATAATTACGATATACTAAATTAAATTGTTTGCATTACATATAAAGTAAGTTGATTATATGACATTTGTGATTTTGGATTCTGTTTTTCATTTCTAGAATGCACCTCAGGGGCAAATTGATTGCATAATTAATACTATGGACCCCAAATTAAGTAGACTCTTATATAATACATGTAAACATATCCAGAATATCCATTCCCAGAAAAATTGTACAAAACGCAATTATGTAAAAGAACTCCATTTTATGATAACTCTATTTCCATACATTAATTTATATTTTTAATAAGTTTCCTTTGTAAATCAATTACGCTTATGTATTCACTCAACTTTTGAAAACGAGACAACCAAATTGATCAGTGAGGAAATCCTTATCCAATATTAAATATCCATGTTCGTTTCGGTTTGGTTGGTCTTGGACTCCGATATATATGCACATTCAAATGTCATGCTTATGCCTTCAAATTTTCATAAAGATCGAAAAATAAACCCCAAAGATAATCACAAACACAGCATGCTCGAATGTTATTAACGTCAGCTCAACGCTGAGTGCAAGGTATCTCCTAGTCGGGCACTGTGGACTATAGCACACTTGTCTTTTTTTGCCTTTCCAACAAATATGTTGTTTGGAGTAATATATAAAATTAGAGACTACAAATTGTGAAGTGATACATTGCCTTTCATCTGCGCTGGCTGGACGAACTGATAAGAGTGTGTTGTAATCGCTTTAAATGCCATTTGGCCCATTCAAATTACCATCAAAGTGACGCCAACAACATGGAATCAGCCCATGAGAGGAATTATTTGTTAATTTTATTACACACACACGCACACACTCACACTGTATCAGCGCACAGGGAAACAACCACAAAGAGCGACGAAAATTGCTTATCAAAAACATGGAAGCTGGTTGGGGTCGGAGTCGGGGTGACTGTCAAGCACAAACACACAGACGTTGTACATAAATTTGCATGCCTTTATTGCAACTCAAAGAGAGAGGCAAGCAAACAAATATATACACAAACACACACACAGACATGGACACACACTCACATACACACACATACGATGCTGGCTTTATGCAACCACTGAGGCACTTTGTTTGCACACTTGTAAAACACCTATAGAGACGATGGTGATCCACGCCTCCAGTTATTTGAGGTAATGACTTAATTGCCACGCTGCTTTTGCTACTGCCAAGCCCTTTACTTTTGCCACCCATCGAGAGCAACCCCCTTAGGTTACACGCCCGCGTTCTATCGCGGATGCCTGTCTGCAATTGAGCTTCATAATTTTTGCAGGTGTCGAGAACGCTTTGTCTTTGATTGCGCGTCTGGTGCGTCTCTAATCTCTGCCAGCCACATCGTAATCATCAGAAGCAGCAGTGCCAGCAGCAGCAGCATTATCCTTTGTGCTAATACTGGGCCACTTAAAGTACTGTAAGCAGCTGCCAGGCGCGGCTCGGATGTCGGAGGTTTGGGCCAGGTTGCGGGCCTTGCTTAAATTGAAGCAATTGTGTGGCGTTGATTTGTATAATTTTGTAATTTGTATACCAAAGCGTAGCCACACATGTGTGTTTGCATTAGCTGGAGTTAGCTGGAGCAATTTTACTTTCCCTATGCCAAGTATACGTATGTATAAATAAATTAAGGTACAATTGCGTATATATATATATATTTGTATACGCATATTGCGTATACCATGCATGGGGAGGTAAGAAAAACTGCAATCCTTACAAAGAATTATCAAAAAATACAATAACTAAAATAATTATTTATTATTTTTTTTATATGTACAAAATAAAAGTTAATAAATCTCGAGCAATAAGTTGCCTTTAGCTGGCTTGCGTTTTAATAATTATTTACTTGTTGCATGCTTATTCGAAAGTGAGCACTTTCCGTTTAGCCTAAATTCTTTTCATCTTTAATTATAAAATTTACATTTTAAATATTAAAATTACATTTATAAACCTACTCAGGTTTCATATCAAGGTACTATTGCTTCGTCATTCGCAAATCTGATATAAGAAAATTATTTGCATAGGAAAAAGTTTATACGAAAATCATATTTCAGAGACTATATTTTAATAAGTATAATATTTTTTATAAAATTCGGTGTACTGTTAATTTAAATAAAATATTTTAAACGTTTTATCCAATCTTGGCTTTATATAAAATATTTTGAGAATGGTTTCAATCATGTTTATTCCCTTCTAATGAACTGATGGTCATTTATGACTATATTTGGTCAATTTTTACCCAATTTTATATATAACAGTAAACATTCTTGAATATAAACATTGTCGAAATTATATTAATTCAAAAATTAAGTAAATTTTAGCAAATATTTAAATATATATTTTTGATATGTATGCAAGTGTTTGAGCTGAAGTCCTAATCAAAGTTAGCTTTTATTTTTTGAACTCGAAATTTTCATAGCAGCCCTCGCAAAGTTGCTCGAGCTCGTCCCCCACTCTTCGTGCCGCAAAGGATACAATTTTTCCAAATGTAATTATCGGCATATTTGGCACAAGTATTCTATATACTCGTGCTCTTACTCATACTTATGCGCATACTATGCATGTATTTATGTAACCTGCCTTACACTTGTAAGCAGCCTGCACGTGCCTACAGAAATGCCCACATGCTGACTTGAGGTCCCGCTTTGACTTTGAGGTTCAAAGGGAGAAGCGCCTCCAACTGGCTTTAGTGGCTTCGCCCCGTATGGCCAACTCGGCTGCTGGCTAAATGAAAGGCACAGATCTTTGGCGCAGCTGTTTATGATGACACAAGCCTGCGTTCATACACATACACGCACATGAGTATGCTCTGTGTAAGTCATTAGATAATATCTGATTTTAATTTGACGCAATTTACCTTTTTGCACCTGTTGACCTGTGTAACTCCAAGGCGCCAGCTCCCAGCCGCCGGTTTGTATTACAAATATGCTAATGCGTAATGCGTAAATGTAAATATGGTAATTTTGGTGAAAATTGATTTTGCAATTTAATTGAAAACTCCAGAGCTTTTTGTTGTCACGCACATATCGTTGTCGCATTTATTGTTGTTGTAACCATTATTGTTGCTGCTGTTGTTGATGTTGTTGTTGTTGCGTTGATTGTTCAAGCAGCTGCCACAAATTGCATAAATACTTGAACACTTCCACTTCCATCTTTCGCACATCGTTTGCGATTTTTTTGGAGATTGTTTTTAATGACATTAAAATTGCCAAAATTACAACGACAACACACACAAGCCCGCACATTCACATAGCTGTGCTCGAAATCAATAATCACAGAGTTCAATTGGAGTCGTTGGCAGATCCAAAACCAGTCTAAAAGCCATTGGCAGTGGCTGACAAATGCGCCTGATATATGGGCCCAGTCTGGCTCGATAAATTTTATGTGTTGCTGTGTGTGTTGACTTGCAAAAATGCCAGGGGGCGTGGCCCACATGTGATATATGTGTGGCATTTGGAGAGCAATGCAAACATGGCACCTTCTAGTAAAATAAAAATTAATTGCATTTTTCAAGCACATAATTATGACGTGGAATGTGAGGAAGGCGACATGAAAAACGAGTCCAAAGTCACGACGGTTCACATCAGGACAGACAATTGCAAAAAGTCAGGTGATGACAATGATAGCACACACAGTCCGACACCCACACACCCAGACCCACACACACACACACACACACACACACAAACAGACAGACATATACTCGTAGATGTGCAGCATTTGTAACAAACTTCGATAACATCATTTATCTTCACTGGCCACAGGCAGCCAACGGCGAGGCGTTGCCCAAGTCAAAGACACACAACGTCGAGACTTTTGGGTGGAAGTGTTCGAGACTTGGCCAGAAATATTCGCTCTATAGCTATTTATTGCCAATTTCGCTGCTTAGCAATATTTCAATGCATAACGCTATTTTTCACATTAATTGGCAAGGTTAAGCGAAGGGCTAACTGCGCAAGTTTGGCATGTGAAAAGTTGTCACTCGAGCGAAATCGACTTTAATTCACTTGGTATTCGAGAAGGCGCTTTATTATCTCTACTGGCTCTCTTGCCAAGGTCAGTAAAACAATAAAAATAAGACCATTTTTATATTGGCCCATATAGACGGCAACAACATCGGGCTCGATGCGAGGCATTATAGCGGCTTTGGGTTTAACTGCGTCTTGTTTTTCTTTCTCTTGGCTGACTGACGCCGCAATTAGGCTAGTCTAATGTGGCGCAAATACAAACACCCGGACGAAGGCCAACGGCTTTAAAAGCCCGCTTTCAGACAAAGTTCACTTAGCCGCACAAAAGCGAAAAAAATAATATTTTCATACTTTTGCCACAAATCTCAATAGAAATGGCGGCAGGCCCGACACAGACTGATATCGCATATAATCTCCTGAGTATATTTTTTATGTTTATTATGCCATAGGTGACAACCCGTGCCCAGGGTTTAATATCCTTAACATATGATGTGATTTATCTCATTTTTATATAAATATATATGTAAATATATACCCGTTGCGGGTATACCAGGTGGTAGTCAGGTAATAATATATATACACAGTAAGAGCAGTGCAAAGAAGGAGAAATAAAATGACAGACAGACGATCTCAATATAAATGTTTTTAATTTACTTTCAGAGCAGAGGGGAACTTATAAATATAAATAAATATAAGTAAATTTGGTTGGGCATACTTATACACTGCCAGAAACTGAAATAAAATACAACTGCATTTGCATTTGCAGAAGAATATATACAAAGCGTATATTCCCCGGCTTTGCCTAAGCCAAGTTTTAATCTCTTTATATAAAACTGTTTTCCTGACTGACCCACTGGCTGACAAACTGACAGACTGACTGACTGACTGGCTGACTGATTGGTATTCAACGCACAGAGCAAACCGTAACTAGGAAGCTGGAATTTTCGGTTGTAGCAAACTTTTTTATTACCATCCGATCGGCCCCAAACTCATTATCAAACATTTTTGTTCAAATTCATTTGAGGGAAGTTTCACAGTTTTTGGAAAATTCATCCCTCCTCGGTGGAAATAGTTTGCTGGATAGATATCTTCATTAAAATTTATATAAGCCGTGTTTCCTAATTCAAGCTTCGCATAATCCCAGATTCCTCGATGGAAACTGCGGATCAAAAATTTTTTGGGAAAGTCCTAAGTTTCATCCGATCGGCTTCAACCTTACTTAAATTAGGAATCAGGTAATTTGACTCGCAGCTGTGGTGGTTTATTTGGAAAACAAATATATGAAAGAATTTTGTTTACAACTGCCACGTGGAATTAATTATATATATTAATTAATATGAGTTTAAAGACGACCGGAAGAAAGTTAAATTTTCGCCTATATAGACTTAGTCTTAAATTATCTACTGAAGATATTTCATAAAATGCCAAGCACGTTCTTAACTATTTTTTATGCACTCAGCAATCAGTCTGGAAAAACACCACGCACGCCGACAAGTAAATACCCTTCTAGACACATATAACACATCTACCCTTCTGTATTTGGTTTGGAAATGTCTTCTTCTATAACATACACATTTCCTGACAAAAACATAATAATCTCTATACAAGCTCATAAAAATGCGTCAAAGAAGGAAGCAACATAAAGAGAGTACAAAATGTATATTCATGTATATAATCAAGATGTATATTCATGATCCGAATGTCAACCTAAATGGCCATTTACCATTGCTAGCCATGTCAAGTTGTCCGGCTGATTAAACGCATAGACCTCGGAAATTAAAAGAAATTTTAACTATTTATTCTTAAACAAGCTTATCCCTTTTTCGCTGTCTTCCATTTTCTTAATATCAATAAATATCGATCCTATTTTTTTTAGCATCTCTCACAAAATTAAAAAAAAATAAAACCTTTAAAAAACTTTTTTAAAAAATACTGGCATGTGCTTTGATTAAAGAATATATTGGCGTATTGAAGCTTTATTTAAATTTAAAAAAGATCGACAATAACGAATAAGTAAGATCGAAACAGGAAGGAAGCTGAGTGCTGTGTAAAGGGTATCACTTAGTTTGTCGCTCTCGACTCTTGTTTAGCCTTGGAAACTGTAATTGTCGAGTACAAAACTTGTGCCTTGTTTTGTGTCTACTTTCCTAAATGTGAACCTTGGCCATGGCCTGGTCTTTGTCTGTACTGGCGGTCAACTTATTATGCAGGACAAGTACAACAATTTACGCAGACAGGATTAGCCGTGTTAGCCATTGCCAGTTGTCGGTGCTTCACTTGTGGTGAACTGACTGACATAGTCATCCATCAATGGGACTGGCTATTTGTCATTTCGGTCCGAGAGAGAGTCGCATTTATGGGGATTCTCCGATATTGTGAGTGTGTTGTATTTGGCCATATGCAGTTGGCTTCCTGCATGCTGTCGCATTATTTCCAAGTGGAACAGATTTTTGCATTTACTCCCAAGTAGGTACACATGTAGTCGAGTACTTAGCTAACCTTCTGTTCGCATTTGCCATTTCGATTGCCATTGCTGTTGATGCTGCCATTGCCATTGCCATTGCCTTTGCCTTGCCTTTGCCTTTGTCGCTTATTGCTGTTTACCATATTTCTGCTTATTTGTTTGCTTTCTATGGCAAATATTTGAATTTAAATTCAAACGTGCTTGACACATAATACAGTGCCTGTAGCCTGTACTCATCGTGGCCCATTTCGCTGTGCAAATATTTTATGAATTTCAATGAGCCGCCGGCATTGCTCGGCGCTGCCAGCAGTAGAGCAGATTGGAGGGACGCGAGCTGTTGGCACGAATGCTCCAAAGTATAAAAGGTAACAAAATGCGAAATTAGTTTGACACGTGTAGAAAAGTAAAAGAAAGAAAGAAAGCTGCTCAGCCCAGCGCGTGCCAGACACGCAGGCCGCAAACTTCGCAGATTTTCTTTGAAATTATGTCTAGGGATTTGCATTATGCGGACTTATAGATTTATATTTGCTCTTTTTATAAGACATGTAACTCATGCTTTTTGCTGACTGGTTACTTTTGATTAATTTAAAATTTGTAAAATTAGTATAAATTTTGTATTTATTTAAATCTTACTTGATTCCAAGTGACACTAATATATTGCTTTGATTGAAGACCAGAACAATATCACGAAATAAATGTCACTTCTTGTATTATCTAGAGTGAAGGCAAGGAAAAGTATTTTCTTTTACACACCCACGAGTCTGTTGTCGCTGTTTGTAAGGAAATCGCTGTAAAAGAAAGTTTCATGGACGACAGGCTCTGAGTATTCCGCGTGTCGTAGTATGTGTCACCGAGAACAATACACATGCAAATAAGTATGTACATGCATGTGCCCACATGTTGCCGCAAATCTACTTAAAACGCAATTAAGTTGGATGCAAATACGGTCGAAGACGTTGCCTGACAATGCGGTAAAATGCAGGCCGACAGTCGAACTGCAAGTTCCACAATGCCTGACAACGAATGTGGATGCAACTCGAATTGTGTCCTGCCCCCTCCCCCTCCTCCCAAGCCGCCATCCCAACATGCACTCATCCACACCAAGAGCTCTCAACTTTTTACTTCACTCTGCTGCAGTCAGCTCAACGAAGTAATTCTGATAATATTTTGGATAAAATATACAGATATATAAAGAACAAGCAAGAATACTTCATTGAAAAGGAAATACTCTGCAAAACGGAATTCAAGTATCGCAGAAATAATATTTTGTAAAAAAGGGAGCTATGCAAAGCTATGGCAAGGAAGATAGGGAAGCCAGCATAGAAAGTACGGAGTATCTACATACCTCTTAAAACAAATATCGATATATTTTTTAAATAATCGCTTTATACTTAAATCTGTATATTTCATAAATATTAATTGTGATCCGAAAAGACGAAGTTTTCGTTAACTTTAATTTTGAAGCTCATTCTCGCGCTGATAAAAGTTGCCAGACTATAGTAACAGCATATCAGTTAATAATAAAAGAATTTTAATTTAAAAAAAAAAAGAAAAAAAATTAATTTTAAAGCAAACATTATCAAATTTCCAGATATGTTCAAAATTTGTCTAAATACTAATTTAATACAATCGAACTAAGTACATAGCTTCTTATATTTGCTTACACTTTCAAATACAGTTCCTTTCTAAATGTATATATATTAATATATATATAATGTATATATAAATATATGTTTAATAATATTATATATTATGCTACAAATATTTTTAGCCGCATATGCTGGTATTCCGCATATATTTATAGGTATCACATTTTGCCTGTACCTCGATTTTTTCGGCTTGAGGTGTAAAATTGCACAGAATATAAAATGTTTGTTTACACTTGGAAATTGACAGACTGCATACTAATTTTTGTAAATCGAACACTTTTAATTTCTTACATTTCTACGAAGATGATTAAGTTTTTCTGTAAACAGACGTGCAATTCAGACATAGAGAAGCATAAGTCTGCTTTTCTAACACAACAAATTAGCCATACTTTATTTCATCCGTTTCCATGGGCACAGGGTAACTGAGATATCGTATGACGTTCAGCATATGGAGCAGCTACGTCGTCTCGTGTTGTAATACAATTATACGGTAATATCTGCCGCTGTGTGTCGAGTGGACTGGGCCGTGCGTTGTAGATGTCAAGGATCTTCACATATGGTGGCAAATTGCTATCCTAGCTTCAGTCGGCTGATGATTTAAAAGTTAAATTCATTTTTGAATAAACTTTACTCAACTTTGTTGAAGAGGGGAAATTGAGATACGAAACAAGAGTCCTTGTATTGTGTAACAGCGGCAGGCGCGTGGCGTGTGCAACTTTTCCATTCAAGTGCCGAGTGCTCGCACAATTCAACAAAACTTGGCGGCGTTCTTGAAGGTTGTTTGAAAATTCGCGAAAAATAACCAGGTAATTGATGCTGCCGTCACAAGTGAAGCCCCAACAACAACAAATGTCTATTGCCGTTGATGTACATATGGTGCATAACTTGAGAATTGTGAGCGAACTTCGTCGCCTGAGTGAAGGATGCGGCCGTGAATGTATCACAAATTAATTGCGCGCGCGTTATGAAACCTCTCAACGTTTTTGCATTCAATTAGGCAGCTGTCTATCGGGCTGAGGATCATTGGGAGCTAATACTGTTGTATAAGCACGAGTGCATTACGTTCGAAAGTTTGTGAAGAGGCAGGAAGTGCTCCCAGCTAAGACATAAACAAACGGCCAGTGCAGGCCGCTCCAGTTGCAGTTGCAGTTCGAGCAGAGGAAATTTCTTGCCATAAATTCACTAAAAGCTTTCGCAACGAAAATTTGTTGCTGCCTTCCGCTGACAACATGGCTCACCTGGCAGGAGCCACAGGAGTCGCCATTTGCTCTCACCTCTCCCTGCCTCATTCTGTCTCCTCCTCTCTGTCAGCTCCGGCCGCTAGTTTCTCTCTCAAGGCTGGCTGCAGCCAAAGCAAAATTTACGCCTCTACCTTCATTATTATTGCACTTTGCCCCAAACAACGTTGTTGTTGTTGTTGTATTTCTTGTGGCTGCTGTTTTTGTTGCCGTTGTTGTTGCGCCGGTTGTTGGCGGCTGTGGTTGGCTTTCGCTACCGCAGACAATTTGGCAAACGTGCAAACCAAGTTTCTAAATAAAAGTGCAAACTAAATGAGCATTTAGTGTGCGCGCATCGTAAATTCCTGTTGAAATATTTCTGTCGTCTTACAATTTAGCTGGCATACCCGCCGCTGAAGTTCCACTTCGGGATGCGCCCGGTTTAAAGCATTAAATGTGTGCGCAGTACCACGCGGCGTATGCGTTATGTGTTCATTTTACACTTATTAAGCAACTCTCTGTTTGCCTATGTGTCTGAGTGGGTGGATGAGGTGTGGGCTGTGTATGTGTGTTTGGGAGTCTTTGACAAAGTTAAGGCCGCCTCATGACGTCGGGCATAATAAAATGGTTTAATGAGGCGTCGCTGCCGTGCACCTTTTATGTGTCTGGCAATAGACTTTTGCCTGGACCTGGACAAAAACTGCTGCTGGTCGGACACACACACACACACATCAACTGGCACAGTTGCTGTCAACACAGTCGCACATGACTTCATTAGTGTAATGAAAACAGGCAAAAAAAAAAATGTCAAGGTTGCTTTCAGGCCGCTTCGTGCGAATTGTCGCCGTCAATGTTTGTCCATTTGCGAGAGCTTACTGCGAGAGAGCCGACTGCCAAAAGGTTAACACTTGCAAAATGGCTGACGTGGACGTGCCGCATTCTCGTTTTGAATAACAAATTTAATTAGAATTAATACATAAGAACTAGAGCCGAGCAAATCTAAACATTACCCCAGCCGCCCTCTTGGTCCGGTGTAAGTATCTGGTGCTATGCATGGAAATACCATTCACATATACGAGTGTATTATACACATCACATCAGGCAATTACTATTTCTTTGGCTCCTTTTTCTGTGAATTCAGGCATCCTAACATACACTGTTGAAACTTTAGCATTCCTGTTGTCAAGGCAACCGCTTTCTAGAAAAAGTTCTTATAATATATTTAATCAGCAATTTACTAATTAGAAGCTTGATATAAAATGACTAGCTCCCATACCTCTGCCTTGTCCGAACCTAGCTTTTAATAACAAAGCCCATTGAAAATGAGTAAAAAATAAAATGGATTTCTGCAAATGTACATAAATGCGGGACAAATGCATCTTCCAAAGTATATTTATGCCTGATCAGGACGATGAGCAGAATCGGTCTGGCTATCCATTCATTACGCGTCGAACTCTGCAAAAATAATAGGTCCTCCTATAGTCCGGGCAGTACGAGTTTGTTAAAATCATCGATAAATTGCGCCTTTCCATGAAAGCTATATTAATCGATATAGAAATCTTGCCTTTTTAGCATTTCTCAGAGCTTATAAGAGCTAGAGACACCAAATTTGATAAGTAAACCCAGAAAAGAACAATCTTTTTAAATTGTAATACGTATTAGTATTTGGGATTTAGTATTTGTACACATTTGGACGCTATATATATGCCCCAAAAATCGGACAATAATACAAAAAATTCACGAAAGTTTTTCCCATAGTGTGGCGATAAGGTAAGAAAAAGCATGTGTGTACACTTCGAACGGTTCAGGGTACCTCCTAGTCGGACAGTCCCAACTAGAGCACTTTTACTTGTTAATCGACGCATTTATAAACAATATTAAACAATTTCGAGATGTTAAAAGAACTTGTGTATTAATTTATACTACAAGCCACATGCTCTACAATTTATTGTAACCGCATTGCACAAAAATAATTTTATTTCAATTAAATGTAATAGAGAATATAAATTTTGTACAATCTTTTGCGTATTTTAGCAACTTAACAGAAAATTAAAACGCGACAGGAGTTTTCCTGTGCTTTTTTATTTGATCACTAATATGTGTGTAACATATACATATATCTCTCGACATATATCATGCAGAATTTGCAGGCAGAGTTGTTCGAGCTTTAAATCAATTTTGAAGCGAGCAGAACGTTAAAAATTATGAAAATTAAATTAAACGCCGCATAATTTTTGTTAATTTGTTCGTTAATTTAATAATACGTGAGTGCAGCATGTAGCCACAGAAGCGCATATTAAAGTTGACTATATATATATTTGCTTAACTATATATATACATATATAGATGTGCCAGATTCTCTCTAGGGAGACGGGGGTGTGGAGTCCATTGCAATTTAACGCGCGATGGCCACGGATATCCGTTTAATGGCCATGAATACATAAATATTAAAAATGTATTTGTTTATTACACACAGACATACCAAAAGCACACACAACACACACGCACGCACACACACTTAACGCTCACACACTCGCACACCCATGCAGAAGTCAGCTTACATGCCTTTATGAGAATTTATTTACCTTTGCAAATAAAATATATGGCCAGTTTTTTTTAACGGAAAGCAATTTAAACAATACCCAAGAGTATTTATAATAAGCGCAATAAAAAGCAATAATAAAAAAACTATCTGTGCAAGTTGTGAAGAGATTGGCTTTTACAACAGCCTGCGTGCATGCGTGTGTGTGTGTGTGTGTATGCGCGTGTGTGAGTATTGGTGAGTACTTCCGTTTTCCTGTGGCTTGTTAAAAATAATTTAATTTTATTGTTTCAATTATTGTTTGCTTTGTTTGCTTTAATGGAGTAAAAACAACAGTAACAGTAGCAAAAATCAATTTTGTATTTTAGAAGAGAGTTCGCATCAAAAATAGGTTCATAGAGAAAGTGCCTGCCACTTTGGGACAGAAACTCTGCACCCTGACACTTACATATTCCAGTTGGAGTAAATTAAAAATGCCATTGGGCAGTTGAGATATACCCATTAGATGGGTTCAAGGAACATCTGCATGTGCTCCAGTTACACAAAGTGCTTAATCAAGCTGAAAAGAAGAGCACTTGAAAAAGAAATAACACGTATCCACACACACACACCACTCAATGCTGTGGACAAAGTAAAGTGAAGTAGTTTAAAATTAAAAAGGACACATAATCCTGTCAGTGCATTGCCACGCGGACGCTCGCCTAAGTGAAATTCTAACGGACAGGCGAACGAGCATTGGGATTAGCAGGCGGATAAGAGCTCCTGCAGGACTATAGGCGATCTAGAGGGTGTTTTCATTTGATTTGGCCGTCCTCTGTCCACATGTTTGTTGCATACATACATACGCAATATCAGCATCTACGAGTGTGTTTTTCTGCTCAATGCTTGCTCATCGCACCGCACAAGAAGTGCAATTATGTGCACAAAATGTGGAAAATGAAGCAAGAAAGTGGAGCAATTGCTGCAACGTATGTAGAAATTAAGAAAAATAAAGGCCGAGTCGAAAGAGGGCATTGGACAGCGACATTACTGATTGCTGGATATGGTCGGTTTTACGACAAAAGCATTTGTAGTCCACATTGGCTGGCAATTAGCAAAATTACATGCCTTATAATGTGAGAACTGGCAATACAAATGGTGTTAAAGATCTTAATAAAAACACTGTCAGGGAAAAAAGTTTACGCACTCTATAATTTAATTAACCTTTTTGATATGCCAACATATTTGTTTGATTTGCTTCATGATGTGCAAAAAAGTTATATTCATCTTTGACTTAAGCTTCATATTTCCTTGATCGAAATGAAGGAAATAACATTCTTGCTTACAGGGAGAAGAATATGTTTTCCAAAAGAAATACAATTTATATGTGTCTTTATATAAAAAACAAAACTATTATAAACCTTCCTGGTTCAGTGTTTCATAACAAAATCTCATTAAGTTTCTTATTGTATTTTTAAAAATTTTAATGTCAAATGTGCTTCGTTTATTTCGCAATACGCTTGGCATTATGAAGTTTGCTTAATTAAGTAAAAAGCAAAAGTAGTCAATCAATTACATTTAAATACATCAATAATTTAAGAGCTAAATTAACCAAATTGTATATAGAAGCCCATTCTAATGGGCTAACAATAGTTTCTTTGAAACAGAAAGAGAATGCCACGCCCCTGCCTCTTCCGATAATAAACGAAATAATGAAGTGGTTTAGCGGACTTCTCATTTTAGCCACGCCCACTAATGCACCACGAATCAGCACAATGTAACAACAACTTAGGGTCGACAAGCTGTATAAGAGGACTCCAGATTAAAATCTTATTTGAAAAACTAGCTGTTTTAATACTAGGAGCAGAATATCGCAAAGACTAAACAATTTAATATGTATACATATAATAAAATTTAATCGTGGAGTGTGGCTTAACTTATACGATTCAGTGTGTGTTACCTTTCTGTAATATCAAACTGTGTCAATTATATAATTGCTCAAGCGCCAATGCGGCGTATGTGTAATATTGCTAATTAAAAGAGGGAAACCGGCATTTGAAGGGCTTAGTCAGTGAACGGCAAAGTCTCGTTGGTGTCTGGCATGGAGGGTCAATTACTGGCGACAGCGCGTCCCTATTTGCAGTTCTTCTCGCTGGTCACGCTGATGCCACCGCCCAGCAGCTTTGAGAGGGATTCGGACCTTTGTCAGAGGCGGCCTTTGATATTCGCCTTTGGCTGCTACAGCTGCTGCGTCCTTCTGCTGGGCATGTATGAGACCTATGTGAACATACTCACGCTTAACTTTGAAATACGCATATTGGAGGTCGAGGATTTCACAAGTGCCCTGGGCATGGTGCAGAAGACCTTCTACACAATCCTGCTGGCCATCATACATGTCAACATGCTAATTTATTATCGCAGACTGGGTCAGATTTATATGACTATAGCTGCACTGGAGCTGGACTTGGATGATGCGTCCCAGTGCTTTGGTGGGCTGGTGAAGCGTTGCAGAATTCGCCAACGCTTAGCTCTTGTCATTGGACTTTGGATTATGTTTCTGCTCGTTGCTTTTCCCATTATTACGATACCAGTAATGACGGAGTACATGAGCTGGCGCAACAAGATTATCACCGAGTTTATATTACTGGTGCTTCAATTGAAAGGTGTGGAGTATGTTTTGTTTGTGGTCTTAGTGCAGGAACTGCTGCTGCGTCTGCGTCACATGCTAATCTACTTGCAGCAGGAGCTAACCGACTGCAATCAGCGCGTCCTGCTCCGAGCCCTGTGCGTGGCACTGCTGCGCAACAAGCAGCTGATGGCTCGTGTTTGGAAGCTGGTGGGCGAACTGGAGTCCTACTACCTGCTGCCAATGTTATGCCTGTTTCTGTACAACGGACTGGCCATGCTGCACATCGTCAATTGGGCTTACATACAGGCGTTCAATCCGAGCGACTGTACAAATTGTCGTTACCGTAAGTGCACAGCATTGGATTAGATAGATGCCCACTAAGACGCTTGTATTAAATTTATCTATCAATATCTCTGTCAATTCCAGTGCGCGTTGGCAACTTGATGCTTCTGCTTATCAATCTTCTGATACCCTGCTGGCTCAGTCAAAACTGCATCGGCACTGTAAATAGAAATTTGGTCAGTTTAAGTACCCTTGCAGATAGTATTTAAATTTTACAACTAAATTGTTTTGAATTCTTAAGTATCTCAAGATTTAAGCCATGTCCATCTTCCTGTTTCTATGCAAACAAGTCTCTCAGTTTTAAAGCTGTCGTCATGAAATTTTCTTTCTGGCCGATTCGGATAACTATATGATATATAGCTGCTATAGAAAGTATCGGCAGATAATTAAGTTCTTGCATGTTCTTTCGAGATAACCACACTTGGCACCAACAATACCATACGTCGGACTATTTAATCATAGAGTTCTATAAGAAGAATCAGTCAAAAAATAAGTTGTTATATGAAAAAGTTTTGTTTTTATGCTATCTTCTTCCAACACAGCAATTATGAGCTTTTCAATACTCCAGCAAAACCGAAATCCATATTATTAAATATTCGATTCGACTGACTGATTGGTGATCAACGCACAGCCCAAACCGTAAGAGCTAGGAAGCTGAAATTTTCACTGTAGCTACATTATGTGATGTAGGTGCACGTTAAGACGGGGTTCCGGGAAATTCCACTGGAAAAATCGCGAAAAACATTTGTATGTAACTTTTTTGTTAACCATCCGATCGGCCCCATACTTATTTTCAAAGATCTTTGTTCAAATTCATTTGAACATTTCACTTTTAGGAAAATCCGTTCCTCCTTGGTGGAAATGGAGGTCAAAGATTTGGTGGGTGACGTTTCGCGCTCAAATTCGTTTCCAAAGATCTATAAGAAAAATCATTTGAGACGTGTTTCACACTTTTCGCAGAATCCAAACTTTCTCGGGTGGAATGCGACTCAAAGATTTTTTGTGCGAAGTTTTAAATTGTGTCCGATTTGCTTCAAACTTATTTTCAAAGCTTTTTAAGAACATTGATTTTTAACATACGTGCCACGGGCAAGGCCGGGTTATGTCCGCAAGTATCCTATATACATACGTGCTGGCAAAACTGATCAATATCGGGCCAACATATCGTATGATAAATCTTTTGAAAATTGAATCGACTTTTAATATTGTACACCGACATATGTCTGCAAGGGTATCTAAAATTCGGCTGCCCAATAATAATTATATTTCTTCATCTTTGCGCGATAATGCTATTGTTATTACAGTACAACAGCTTTAAACGCATTATACACAATATTCGCTGCGGTAAGATTAATCCGGCGTTGCTTAGCAATGGCCTGCGGGAATATGCTCTGCAATTGGAACATTTAAAGCTGCGCTTTACTTGCGGCAATTTCTTTGAAATAAATCTAAAATGCTTTGGCAGTGTAAGTTAAATATATATATACAAACCCTCTCTCAATCGATTAAATAATATATATTCCTATATGCCTTGCAGATGGTGGTCACTATAGTCAGCTTTACCATTATTTTGATACAGTTCAAGCTGCAGGGCATTGTCGATGCAAAGAGGCAGATTATGCAGGAAAGCCCGCCGAAAGCTCACTGAAAGCTATGCTGGAATTAACAGTCTGTTAGCTTAACATTCGAGAGTTGGCGCCAAATGCTGTTATTTGAAATTCTTTAAATATATATATATATATGAATTTATTGTAACATTTAGACAATATTATTGTTTCCGTAATTGCAATCGAGCAACTTTAACGATCAATTCTCATTAGGGTAAAGTGCTTATTCTAAGCCTTATATAATTAACATTTAATGTTTTTGCGGTTAGTTGTACTCATAATTAGTGTATTGTAATTGCGACGATCAGCTTATGGTTACTTAGAAACTATATATTGCTTATCACCTACTGCTAAACATCTGCCTACCCATGACCCATCAGTGTTCAATTATGTTTATATCTAGCTTACGGTTAACAAATACAGGTTTTAGTTGGACTTTTATATTCTCGTGAAATGTTCAGTTACGTAATTTGTTTGGATTTAGATTTTTGTCATATAACTTTCATTAGATAATCACAGACTGAATAACTGGAATAACTTATGGAAGTTCCACATACACACAATATAAGTATAAAATATTTAACTAGAGCAAAAATTAGCTATTTTAAAATACGCCACATATCGATTTCGGGCGCAAGCTGTTTGTAAACAAACCAACAAAACGTATAAATAAATCTCAACCATTGGGAAGTCAATATATGCACGTATATATATACAATACAAGAATGCCATTGGCAGTTAGATTTACAATCGGTTTAAGGTAAAGCTCCATACAGTGATTATTAATGTTTATACAGTTATGTATGTATATATTACTATTGGTATAAAAGTAATAACATATTGGAAGGACACTGGTGGTCTTATATACATACATAAATAGTACAAACAAGGTCTTACATATAGATACATAATTGAGTTTACATTCTATGGATTACTTGGGCTAGCTACTTAAAACAGGTCCATGTTGTCGTTCATATAGCTAAGCAGATAATACAAATAAATAAATAGACACACTGTAGGCAGGAGATAATTCAGCAGTAGGTTAACTATTATCCCGTCCCGTGCTTTCCGTTCTCGAACAGGCCCTTCTTGAAAAAAGACGACAGCTGAACAAGCGAGGCACGGGTGAGGCCAGGCCCACCGGGTCCATCATAAATTGGACACTGTGGAATTTTTGAGCAAACGACGAACAGGCGACGCAAATAGAGCTCCAGCAAGCGGCGACGATGCTTTGCCACCGGCTCACTGTTTGAGGCAAAGAGTTCCCGGCGTGGGAAAGGCAATGCAGAGATCTACAAAGATTTGTTGAACAAAATATAAACATTAAACCATTCTTGACGACTCACCTTGGCACCATAGCAGTGCTTCATGCACAAGTGCAGCTCACGAAAGCGGCTATATCGACGCAAAATGTTTAGCTTGCCATCGGGCAGCGCAATTCGCACCTCGTACTCGTAGTGCGTCTGCTTGCCAGCTCCACGCATTACAAAACTTGGTATGGTGATAAAATGCTCGCCTTCAGCTATTAAAATAAAATGAAGCTTAACTTGTTTCAAAAATTTGTTGGAAATAAGCAAATACTTACGAAATTCCCTCATGGATGGGCACGATCTTGTCATGCTGGGCGAATAGATTTGCGAGGTGGACTCCTCCATGCTGGTTGGGCTCATCGCACTGGAGCGCATTATAGAGCTGGCCAGCTCGTACTGCCTTTCCATGCCAGCACGCTCATCCGCACAACACTGCGTATGGGATTCAAGATCCTGTACCGTTTGCAGCATTTCCTGTTCCATCTGTATGTAGCTTCGCTGAAGGTCCTGCAGAACAGCAATTTGCTCATCGAGCTGTACTTTGTTAAGATCTGTTTCAAGATTTTTCATAATTAAAGCCTTCTGAGCGGCAATTTTGCGACGCTGCGCATGCAATGGACAGTAGGCGCGCGTCATGCCCGAGTTGCGTCCCAGCTCACAAGACGAACAGGAGCCCGTCTCCTCGTCGCTGGTGCGCGTGGTTTGTCTATAATTGCCGCCAGCACCGTTTTGGAGCAGCGCCTGATTCCGGCTGTCCAAGCATACGCCGCTGTCGCTCATGATTGCCTGGGAGCTGGGCGCCATTGAAGTGTTGCCACTGCCACTGCTGGGACCGGCAGTGCAGGTGCGCGATGTATCCTCGCTGCTGCCTGAGAAGTCATCCTTGCGCGTATCCTCAGCCTCGTCTTCAGCCTCGCACGAGAAATTGCTCAGCGGCGACTGCTGACCCTCTGTTATGGTAGGCGATGACAAGAGCGAGAAATCCGAGTGTGCCGTATGAAAGGTATCACAGGTTTCATATGTGTCCGATTTGGACACATCGTCCGTATCATTTGCACTTGGCATCTGCAATTGCATGCCCTGTTTTTTGACCCTCATCGCCTGGGACTCCTTCTCGCTTTCAGCACGCTCCTGGCGCAAGCGCTCCAATTGAGCCTGTATTTCCAGCATGGTCTCATCAACTTTGGCTATTTTAGTGGTGCTGGCATTGAGTATGCGCTCCTTTTCGGCTATTTGCTCGTCCAGCCTGCGTATCTCCTCATTCTGCACGGCATATTTATTGAAGTTAATAATGTGACAATTATTTATATAAGTTCAAACTTACATTTCTTCGTACCGTATCCTTGATAAACTGCGCTGCAAATAAATCTAGCGAGTCGGAGACGTGCAGCAGCAGCTCATCATTTAGCGGAGTGCCCTCCTCAATCTTTACACCCATCTGTAATGGATTATTAAAGCCAATCATAAGCCTTGATCTTCTATTTAATAGTCTTAGCTCTAAGCAAATTATATCAATGCAAAAACCAAACAAACCTCGTCAAGTTTGCCACAATCATGCAGCTCCTGCAATTCTTTGGCTACATACTCTGAGAAATCGCGTTTCTTTGAGTCGAGCTGCGTTTGAAACGCGGATATTTGTCTACACACAATGTCGATCTAAAATGAAAATTTAACGTACGAAAAACCATAAAAAATAACAAAAATAATAATGCAAACTAGAGGAATTTACATAACAAGCACGTGCCAAATAAAAGATTCGTAGCTTCACATGCATTTTGCTGAATCAGATAGACGAACCTGAACTTTCTCGTTATTCTTTTCCCACAGCAGCATATCCTTGCGGGCAAGCAGCTCCTGTTCGCGACATTTCAATAACTGCATGCCATCCATTTTCTCCAGCTCGAGCCGCTTCAGTTCCTCGGTAAGCTTTCGCACCTTCGTCTTGTATTGGTCGTGCATCTGAACGCGCTCCTGTAAATAGCATAGGGAAATTTGAGTGAAGAACGAAGGGCATAATACAATATTTACTGACCACATTCAGCTGCTTGAGTGCATTCTCAATGGTATCAAGTATTTTGCGGTTTTCATCCTGCAGCTCGGGATCATCGCGTGAGGTGGGGCGCTGTGGATAATACTGGCGATCGGATCGTTTATAGGGCGACGAGGTGCTGCCTGTCATAGCATCCTCGTCCAAGTAGGTGCTGCATGTAAGCAGGTTCTCCCGCGACGAGGTTATCAAAGACAGACGCGACATATCCAATTGCGAGCGATGCAAGTCTTTGCGCAGTTTTTCTGCCTCGGTGGGATTGTTGAAGCGAAAAATGTTGGTGCGCCCCAGCAATATGATATCACCCTGTGAGATCTGCCTAGGCTCGTCTATGAGATGCGCATTCACCCAGCACTGCGCCTGCGGGCGGGGATGCAGCATGGCAACGCCACCCTTGAGAATAATGCTGCAGTGCTGCGGTCGTATGCCATCGCCCACCAGCTCAATGTGCTGCGCCAGGTCCGCATCCTCGGTGCCAATGCGCGTTTCGCCCTCCTTTAAGCTGTACAGTGTGACGCCGGTCGTCACATCATTGTGTATGCCAATTAAATGCGGTATTTCCGAATCGAGGACTACGCCCACGCCAGATTTTCGCAGGCCCAGACTCTTTTGCTCCTGCAATATGGACTGGGCCACCTTCCATTTCTCTGTCCACTCTTCGGTCAGCACCTTCTCCTGCGCCTCCTTCTTTTGCAGATCGGCCAGCACTTTAAGCGAGGGCTGCAACGAGTGCTAATAGGGCACAGAAAACAATATTTTAAATATTTCAAGCATTAAATAATGAACAACTTACAATATCGCCCGTCAGCATGGATTTTAGCTTGTTTATTTCCTCGCGCAGCTCGCGTATTAGCTTCACATTGGCATCCTCATTAACTGTGGGCTTGTTGATGATGTTCTTGGCGCGATTCGCGTATCGCAGTGTGCTCAGCGTTTCGCTGTAATTGCAGTCCGCCGGCGACAGCGCCGCTATCATGATTGTCTTGCTGTTGCCGCCCAGACTGTCCTTGAGCAGCCAGGTGAGTATGGAGTCGCGATACGGAATGTACAGCACGCGCTTGGTGCCGCCGTTCGGTGTGGTGGCCAGTGAGGACGCATTCTGTGCGCTGCCAGCGCTCGTCTGCTCCGCCAATGCCGAGATGACACTGCCCAGCGTCACAAGCGATTTATTGATGTGAGCGCCCTCCTTCAGGCGTTGACCCGTTGCGCCCGTTGCATTGGCGCGCTCACTGCAAAAGAGAGTTGGTAATAACGATAGTTTGTCAAGGCACAACTTCATGCTCCACTAACTCACCTGCCAGCCAAGTCGACCAGGTGGATTTTGGAGACTGTTTCGCTTGGCATGTCATTCATGAAGACGGCCTGCACAAACGTAATCGTGAAGATGGCGTGACTGCGACTGCTCGTGTCATTCATGTTGGTGCTGGCCGTGGTGCGATGCGCATTGCCTCGCGCAATGCATTCCTGTAAAAGATCATCCAGTTTAGGGCTAAGTCTCGTGCGTTTTCCAAGTCAAATGCCAACACTCACCTGTATCTCTTCAAAGTCAGAGACCGCATGCTGCGACAAGTTCTCCACGTATGGACCCAAGCTGCGATGCTCGCGTACGCGAAGCGCATGTCCTGTGCTCTGTGGCGCCAGCAGATCTTTCACCCGCTCGTTATAAATCTCCAGATAGCTGGCGTGCGTACGATATCCTGTGCCCGACTCCTGGCCGACGCGCATGCGCGTGAAGAGCTCCTCGCAAATGCGCGGTATCAGGCCCGGATTGTTCGGCGTGCCCATCATTGTGAACGTCTTGCCCGAGCCCGTCTGTCCATAGGCAAAGACGCAGGCATTGTAACCTGTCAAGAGACGAAGACCACGTGAATGCCAATTTAAAAAGGTAAGAGGTTGCAGCTCAAACGTTGCATCGCTGCTTGCCAACCAAATTGCTGCATGCGATTGCCACACTTGACGAGCTAACATATGAGCAGCACGGCGAACCGTGACTAATGTCTGGCATGTTGATTACGATTGGAGCTTTTGTTTTTAGAGTATACTATATAATATAAATTAAATGTGAAGCAGCATGGTTGGGTAGAAGAAGATAAATCATTATGCGTTTTAAGTAAATATCATCCCTTAATGAACATAAATACATTTTAGAGGACAAATTCGTATAGGATTACTTTATGTTAAATTTATTCACGTTAGATATATTATGAACACAACATTTTTGATCCCTTTAATGATCCTAAATATATTTAAGGTAAAGCATAAGTAGCCAAGTATGCAAAAAATTAAATTATTTGCATATTATATGCATTTTACAAATTTAATTTAATTGAAAATGTTTGCTCATTATGATTCAATTTCACAAACACAATTTTTTCATCCCGTAAAGAACCTATATACACATTTATAAAGGATAAATTAGCCAGAAGTGTATAAGATTAATTAATTTATTTGTATTTTAAACTCATTGAAAAAATGTAATCTATTTTAAAATGTTGATACATTATAAATAAATCACACCCGCACTTTTGCAATGCCTTGCAATCAAAGGAGGAAAGTCAGCGTATTTAAAGCAGATTCAATTAAATTAAATTCATTGATGGAAAAAGGAGAGGAGTAGGAAGAACGAGTGGCATATCACCAGTGACCATGAAATAGTTTTTTATATTATAAATGTATAATATATATTCTTAGTAGATATGTGTAAATAAAAAGTTCATTGTTCAACTAAACAACGGGTCGAAATCCCATGCGAATCCTATGCATTTAATAGATGTGGTAATTCGCTTAGTTATTGTTATATAAAGTTGATCTACCTATCGTAAATACGATATATATATATATATATATATATATATATATATATATATATATATATATATAAAGACTATATACAAAATTTTACTCTAAGAGTCTTTGCGATCGGCGCAGACGGACAGAGAGACATACATGGCAACATCGACTTGACTATTGATGCTCGGTAAGAATATATATACCTTATGGTGTCGGAGATGCTTCCATCTGCCTGTTACATCCACTGGCGCAATACTATTATACCCTTTTCGTGGGTAGAGGGTATAATGAAAAATGCGCGTTGAATGTCAACATATATGTTTACTTTGTTTGGCTGTAATTTGAATTTGAATTATTCAATAACTATGTCTCAGCTAACGAAATGCAAACAAATTTGTAGACAGCTTAGCACATACTTCCGGATATTTTGCATTAATAAACGAATGCGTAATGCAAAAAGTTTTGAAACAATTGTTGTGGTTTCTGTACTAAATAAACTTCTAATCCAATTTACTTTCGTTAATGTTAAGAAGCTATATAAACCATTATCTATACATAGCTAATGCAGCTTAGTTATGGATTTGTGAGCAGGAGACGGGCTGCTCGGCCATTGCACATCTGTAGATGGGCGGGGCGACCCGAACGGGGCAAAACACTTTTACTGTAATTGCAGCTCAAGTGTCGGCTGAGGCGGAGGCGACAGTTGAACCCGCCCATTGGGCGGCGGTGTGCGCCACGTTTAAACGCCTCAACAGCTTGTTGGGCTGCTGTCTAGCCAAGAGATGGCTTGAATGGGCCCCTTCGAAAGCGTCATCTGAGACCGCACAAGTGGTGCAACAGCCAACAACAGCAACAGCAACAACGAAGACAATTGCATTGCCAAGTCACTGCCGCATTTAGCCAGTCAGCCACACGTACAACGACTATTCAAAGTCAGGCTCTCGGCAAGCCTAACAGCCCGCTAGGCAAGTGGACATCACTCGCAGTTTTTATGGCTACACTTGCTTGGGCTAAACTGCATTTGTCAAGAAATATGTAACTTATTGAGGGATATCAATTGAGCCACTTCTATTCAGCTGTAAGAATCGGGTACTGCTTGAGACAAAGGATCGAAAAAATAGAACATAATGTGAAAGTTAATTAAATGTCTGAGCTTTGTTGGAGTATAAATTAATTAAGCATTTCTTTAAATGAAAACAAGCTCAACTCTTAAAACAAACAAACTTTTACTAAAAATGAATACCACAAAAATCTTCAGGTTTTAAACCTACATAAGATCTTGCAAATTTGGATTTTAAATGTGAACCCTTTTCTCTGTGGGATAATTGTATTGAGTTTTGACATCTTAAGCAAACTTATATATATAAATATAAATATATTAACAAAACAGTTATTAGTTATTTAGATTAGTTATTTCTTAGATATTGCTCAAGAAAAACAAAACAAACAAATCACATAATCTTACAGCTGCACTCTTTTTAATATTTTCTGTGCAAGGGTATTCAAACGTCGGTACTTTAAAATCAAGTGTTCCGTTTTCTGCATTTAGTTTTGACTACGCTATTTGAAGAGCACATGGTTGACTCGTGTTCATGCAACTTTTGTCATTCCCAGTCGGCCAATCTTGGCCGGGTAATTTGATATTGAAAGCGTGCCAAGCGGCAGCAACAACAAAAAACGAATAACAAACAATAACAATACGGGCAAAAAAAACAAAAAAATAGCTAAGTGCGGCAAACAGCTGTTCCATTCCGCTTGGCATTTTGTGTTGCAGTTGCAGTTGTGGGCGAAAGTTATTTTTCGGCTTTTGTTTTTCGCCAAGCAATAAAAAGAAATTAGACTTCTGCTATGGTTGATGTCGAGTGAAAGCGCATAAAATATTACGCACTGATGGAACCGATAGCCAGGCACGTGCTAGTCATGTCAACAATCAATCCATTGCCGTTCCCAGCGGGACACCGTCTCCTGAAAGCGCTCAAGAGTGTGCCCCGTGGCTGTGGTTCCCGATTTGCATGTTTATTGGGGGGCAACAACGACGCGAATCGCGCAATAGCCTATTTTTAGGCACGCATTCGGTTACACAGCGAAAATTCGGAAAATCAAAGACCACCAAAAATGTAAACAAACGAATGCAAGTGCCAGCAAGTCGACATGTCTGGTCGTCTGTCTGACTGGCAAGAGCTTTGGGGCCAGCAAAGTCACGGCCAAGAGCTGAAAGCCAAGCGATGAGCAATTAGTGCTCGGCTAATGTGTCACTTGGCAGCGAACCCAACTCAACAGTGTGATGTCATCGCAGCGACTGCTCTTTGAACCGATTATGCAAACAACTCACCTTCGTAGGCGCAGTCGACCACATCGTTGCCCAGATCGCTGTACACCTGCTCCTGTGTGGCGAAATGTGAATCCTCAGCATCGAATGACCAGTACGAATAGTCGAAGGTGAAATCGTGATGTGCCTCGCGACCTGCATCGCGTATGGACTGCAAGCGGGGTTTGAGCAGGCGCGTCTTCTTGCCCTCCATTTCCACAATCAGCTGGGCGTCCATATCGTTTTCGCTGCAAAGAAGAGCAGAGGGTTGTGCAGGGCTTCAGTATGACAGTTCAATAAAATACCCTGTAAATGACCTTGGCCCATCAATTTGTCAAACTGACGTCGCACAGTTGGAAAAGTTGTTATTGTTGTTGTTGCTGTTATTATTGTGAGTTTGCCCCATTAGCTGCCCATTTGGTTGCTTTTCGAGTCGAGCTGTCCATAAAAATATTACTATTTATAATCGCTGTGCATGATCTGAAAATGGTGAATGGCGCCGAGAACTGCTGCGGCTTTCAAAACAGTCACATGATTTCTCAGGCGGCAATTTACAAATAACAATTCCGGTTTTGTTAAATGAAAACTGAAAAACTTGAATACAAATATGAAGAAAAGAAAAGCCGTTGACCAGCGGTCACATAGAACATATGACGGAGCAACCGGTTCACTGCGACATCATCCGCGACACGGTTCGGGGCATACACCCACCGCAGTGGCAAGTGCCAGCGGCAACAAGAACCAAATGCCACCCGACTCAGCGACTTGCCCCTATGACTCAGTCAATGGCCCCGCAGATAGACAGACGCTGTGAATATCTCTTTTTTTTTTTTTTGCATACACTTGCGTAGGGTATTTAGGAATCGTCATGCAGTGTGTAAAATCTTAATGGAGTCAGCTGCGACCTCATAAGGCATAGGTGGGCAATTCTAGGCACAGGTCTACTATGACCAAAATGTAAACAATTCGATACGCTAAAATGCGCACTGTAAACAATTTTTGTTTATATTCAAAGCCATTTTCGCTTTCGTGATATTTGTTTAAGATATTTTGAACGGAAAAAAAAAACAGAATTGAGTGAAAAGCTTTTGTATTTTTAGATTGAAAGATAATTGAAAAATAATTTATTTAAATTGAGAAATTATTATATAATATATAAAACATATACTAATAACAAGAGCTACATCTGTCATATGGATGCAAGGGTATTCAGTAGTCGGCATCACAAGCTAGACTATCTCGATTTAAGTCTTCTTTTTTTATCTACACGCGTTTTGTCCCCATTTAAAGCAACAATTTTAGGTCATTCCTCTTTTCTTATGGGGCTCATTGCGCATTGCTCGTGCCGCATTGTTGGTGGCATGTTTACGCTCCACTTTCAGCTGCAAGCATTTGATGCGAGCGGCTCTGAGTGGTTCTCGGTGCTCGGTTCTCGGTTCCTCTGCTCATTGCCGTCGAGTGGTTTTAATTCTTTAATCTGCCGGTTTGTTGTCGAGCGCTTTGAGTCAGTCAGTTTATTGCGCATTCCCCTCCACTTTATCTGAATCTGTGGCGCTGATTTGTTCCTCAATTCCCAGCAAACACAGAAACGAATTTACAAATGTATGTACAGGCCCCTTGGGTATGACCAAATAATATCTGACTCATGGCACATCAAAAATATGTGAATAAATCGCTAACAAAGTTCATAATGAATATGGAAGTTGTTTGATTTGCACTTGCGTGCAAAATGTATTCATAATACCCATATACAAATGTATATACATATATGTGCGAAAACCTGAAATACTAACGAAATTTTGATACAGTTTAGGAGTTGTATACACATTAACACACATATATATATACATGCACTCAGGCATATGTATTTAATCGCAATTACATTTGATGTTTGTTTTTGCCAAAGACGCGCTCTACCATGACTACAGTGAGAGAAAAAAATGGGGTCAGCAAAAACCTTCAAGTTATTCCAAATTTAATACAATTCAAACCTTTTTTTTTTAAAGATATTAGATGATGTAAGAGCTGTACAGCAACTGCTAATTGTATATAATGATTAAGGTGTCGATGTTTAGATCATTTTACAATTCTTAATGGTCGATTAGCATAATTTCAATATGAAGTACAGTGTTACCTCTAAAATATCTAATATCTATTGGAATTTTTATTTCAATTGTATTTCGAGTTAGATAAACTTTACTCCATAAAATTGAACAAATTAACATAGAATTAGGGTTATTGTATCTTTATAAAGACATCAATCTGTCGATATTTGGCAATAAAAGCTCGAACAAGACTCACATGAAGAAAATAATTAATTCTCAAATATTTTTTATTTACAGTAGAGACTCGACATCTGATTCAAAATTGACAATCTCTTTTGTTATATATGTATTTGATTTTATTCGGGTTTTTCTTGCTAGTGGAAAGTAATTTGGCTTACAAATAAACCAAAAAGAAGATAAGATAAGCTGGGCTATCAAAATTGTTTGAGTAGTAAAATATTGCTTTGTATTTGCTTAGAGCTTTACGAACTAGTCTGCATATTTGAACTATGCGAGCATATTTGAATTAAATTTGTTCAGGGAGCCTTTAAAATAAACCAAAATAATTATTAAGTATTTATTTGTGTATTTTAACTCACGCTTTGATTATAACGCATACAATTTCGGCTGATATGGTTCTAGTATTTTGTTTATTTTATATATTTTTTTATTACGATTAATGTTTTATTATTGGCATACAGTTTGGGTACATCATTTTGTTTTAATATTAGAATAATGTGCGTTTATTATAATTATAATTATTTATATAACCTTTAACATAATCAACGAGCATATTTATATTTATTTATTCATATAAACAATATACATATTTATATTATATTTATATATTGATTTATTTCTATTATATTTATATATTTATTTATTTAAATATTTTTTATATATTTCTTTATATTCAATTATTTAAAAAAGTTAAGCTTTGAGCTGCAGGCAAACAGTTAAAATATTTAAACATGTTTTTTATTTTATATATATTTTATAACAGTTAGCGCAATTAGTAATATAATATTTATTTGTTTTGTATTTTATATATATTTTATTATATTTATTCCTGGTGTCGTTTCGGTTAGAGTTGCAATTCTTATTAGCAAAAAAATTTGCTTTTGTGAATACTTCGTTTATCGCAACAAACAACAACAATTTGTAATGTATTTTAATTAAAATGACTCCCAAGTTCAATTTCATAGAGTTGTGAAAAGAAATACTCAGTATTATGAGTTTTTGATTGAAGGCATTAAATGACTTCTGCTTAGTTTAGGGAAATTAAGATCTCTAAAACTTTAGGTTTGCGGTCATTTGAATAGGCAACAATCCGAGTACATTTATTCTTTATATTTTTATTTCCTGTTTATTTATATATAAACGTAAGAAGGCATTTCTTTCCGTGTACACTCATGTAAATATGCGCTACAAATTTTGTTTTCACGCTAAACAAAACATCAAATATGCATATTTCTATATGCACATGACTGTATGTGTGTGTTGTGTGTGTGTGCGTGTGTGAGTAGCCGGCAGTAATTTAACAGTTTAACACAGAGCAGATGAAGACGGAAGATGACGTCACCCTGTCTGTGTGTTTGTGTGTGTGCGTGCAGCAGGGACTCCAGAGAACTCCAGAGCACTCTAGAGAGCTCTATACCTATACAATATTTGATCTTAAGCAAACGCAATTACCACAATGAAAGTCATTAAAGCAAATAAACAAAAAAAAAACACGAACTCATTTCTACATGATTTTTTGTTGTCTTTTGTTTTTTGTGTGTGAGATGAATGACATCATTATGAATGTATCTTTGTTGCTTTGTTCTGCTGCCCGTTGCCAAAATCTTTCGCGCTTCATGCACGTTTAAGCCAAGTAACTGTGCCAGACGTAACCAGCGCGCCAAGATAGACACACACACACACACACACGTACACACCATAAAAATATTGTTTAATGCGGTTTTAAGTAGCCGTTGGGCAAGTTTAGGCCAACGTTCTTTGCCAGTTTGCTTCCATTTTGTTGGCCAGAAACCAAAAACAGATACAATTAACAAAAAAAAAAACAACAACTTGGCACGTCAGCAGCGCAAATGTTTTGCAGTGAATGGTTTTTGCAAAGGCCACTAGTTTTTAAGGGGATGCGCAACAGGCCAATCGAGGGGCGTTCACAAATGTGGCGTGTTATCAATTCTAATTGGAACGCATATGCATACGTATACAAATACGAATTCCGATTCGAAGGCAAAGGGCACTGCTTGTCGCACTTACCGTGAGTTGAAGGGGCGAACCCTTACGGCAACCTTGAGCGACGACATTTCGGTGGTTGCAGCTCTTCTTCTTCCTGTTGGTGTTGTTATTTCTGCTGCTTCTACTCCTTTGCTATGCACAGTTATGTTAAAAGTGATGGCGTGGGAGTGACGACAAAGGGCATGTAGAGTACGGCTGGCTGTTTGGGTATTTAACTAAGTAGCAACAGCCACGTAATTTTGATTGTTATTGTTTTTTTTCCTGCACACTTTGCGCTCACCACGCGAATATTTGCCGTGTATTTTGATGCAATATTTCTTGTTATGCTTCTTTTTGCTTCTTGTCTGTACATATGAATTTGCGCGTTTTTTGTGTTGTTTTTGTTGTTGTTGTTGCTGGCCTTGTTTTTTTGTTTTTGTTTTCGTTGTCTTATGCAGCGTTTCATGTTGCGCGCCACAGACGGCAACAGGCACACCACATAATAGTTATATTAAAAACAATAATTGAACACTATTTGATTTACTTGCACCATTCATTGTTTACTGCTGTCCACAGCAGCCGCAGCAGCAGCACAGACTTCGCCGATGTGCGTACTGTGTGCTCCTGCATATGGTGTCTGTGTTGGTTGTAAATTCCGTTGCGTATGCAAATCTTATTTTCACGATTGATGCACTAATTATAAATAAAAATCTCACATAATCAATACACCCGCGCGTGAGAACGCATGACACACAAATATTGCTTATTTTATTCCAATAGATTTTGTGTATTGTGCGCGTTCCGATATTGTTGCTTATAGAGTCTTCTTCTTACTGCAGAAAAGTTACAGTGTTGCACAATGTTACTGTTAGCATAGGCAACTGTTGTACTCAAAATGGGCATGTTAGACGGCACTGGTGCGCCTAGTATGGAGATTAGAAAAAATACTGCTATCAAAACACTGAAAAACTGGTACTTTATTAAAATGAATAAAAATTGAAATAAATTAAAGATCAAATTTCAAGCAAATAAATGTAAGATATGTACGTTAGAAGACTCTAGCTAATTTGTTGCTCCCGATGTACATTTATCTTCCAATTTTTAATAAATATTTTGGCATAATCTTAATTATTAAATCTTATATCTGGACACAAACATTAGTTATACATCGCTCATTAACAGTTGGTCTATTTAAATTGACAGCATTGAAAAATATTATTATATGTGATAAAAATAATGTAGTGTACCTTACATTAGATAAGTATTTTATTTTTTACAGTTTCGTTAAATCCGAATCGTTGACGCAGATTTGAGCAACGTAAGCGCACGAGAGCAAAACGTAACCGAGTGTATGCACTGCTTGTTAGCCGCTGCACTGCTTTATTGAGCAAAAGCATTTAACCCCAATTGTTGCCGTTAGTTCTATAAACATAAGCAAATTAAAAAGCTTTGTAGCTATTACATTCAAGCTTATAAGATTTTGTTTGCATCGCCACAAGCTAAATTGGCTTCCAGCAATAGTCATTTAAAAATATATAAGTAACTATAAAGAACAAATACAATTTTTTTAAATATTTTCAACCGTATTCGCAGTCGGAAATTCAAATGTACATTGAATACATTGGCTGCTCAACAATTTCCGTACTCAAGTTCAATTTCCAGTTAAATTTTATATGCAAAGTGCAAAGACAACAACAAAATGCCTTATAAATTTTCTAAATCAATTACAATACTTTGCTTTTCTTTTAGTTTTCAGGTTGTACGTTGACCGCACACACACTCAGGCTCACATACGCACACACACACACGCACACAAACGCACTAATGCTTTTGTATTTGTGAGTGGATTGCATAGTATTTGACAAAAGGCCGGAAATATTCAATTCTGTCAAATGCGTAGCAAAATCGTAAAAAATTGCACTTATCGGGCATGCTCAACTACTAGATGACCTGTATTCAAGAATAAAATATTGTCAATTTTCTTAATTTATTTTTAGATTATAGATTAAAGTTAGCCCCAATTCCGATCGTTCGATTTATAAAGAATGAGAATAAAATCTATAGTAGTGAATTCTCCACCTGGGGTATATAAAAATATAAACTTATAAAAATAAAACTTATTATCGTGGTTTTAACAAATTTTAATTCTGGTCGTTTGATTTATAAATAATAAGAATATGTAAGCACTTTAACGCAGGATTTTCCACTCGAGGTATTTATAAAATTATGAAAAATAATTAACTCGTGGTTTTAGGATAACTTAATTCCACTCGTTCGACTTCTCATGAATATATATGCATATATATAAACTTCATAGAGCCTGCCTCTACACCCATTTATTAAATTGGGCTAATAAAAAAACCTAATCGTGGTTTGATTAAAAATTTTATTTCTGATTCGCCTTGTCAAGAACTTTTATATAGACTTGGACTTTTCTATCTTTTGCATACACTTCAGTAGGTCTTATATGCCCCATTTTGCACTGTATGTGTACAGGGTATAGCAACAACAAACAAATACTGTGTAAAGTGTGTAAAACGGCGACAAAAACAGCAGCGCTTAAACCGGCTCAGTCGTCTGTCAAACTCCCATTTAAAGCTGGTGCAGCGTTCGCTTTCAGTTTTCATTTTTCAGTTGCATCTCAAACTGTGATCACAGCAGTCGCTAAAAGTCGCCCAACCAAGTGAGTAGCCTTAGAAATTCGAGTCGCATCGTTTCTGTGTTTCCATTCCAAGATCGAGATCAAGTCTGAGTCCACTTTCTAAATGCTGATGATCGATCGACTGTTTTGAATCCATCGCGTTTATAAGGTGTTCACGTCAGCAACGTCATCGTCACGCCCCAAGTCTATTTAACTTCCTAGCTACGTATCGAAGAAGAAGAAGCAGCAGCAGAAGGGGGTATAGCTTTTGCTTGAAGTTCAACTTAAATATTTCAACTTATATCTAAATGCCATGCGCTGCATATTAAACGCGTTCAACCGTAGCCGTAACTAAGAAATTACTATACATTGTGGTAAAGTTCGCACTTCCTTTCATTTTTCTGATCAGAACAGACCCGTCACAATGGCAGGTACAGTCGAGGGCACTTAAATAGAGTCAAGTACGGAACTATACATATAATTATATAGCAACTGTTAAAGGGGACATTTTTTTTAACTATTTAAACTAATTCGGTTGTAGAAAATAAACTTAAGTTTGTTTTTCATTATATTTATCTGATCAGAATAGGCTTTAAGAAATACAGTCGAGAGCATTTAAATAGAGTCAACTACGGAAAGGGTGTAATTATCTATATAGCAACTGTTAAAGGGGAATTTTTTTTTTAACTATTTAAACTATTTCGGTTGTAGAAAATAAACTAAAGTTTGTATTTCATTATATTTATCTGATCAGAATATGCTTTAAGAAATACACTCGAGAGCATTTAAATAGAGTCAACTACGGAAAGGGTGTAATTATCTATAAAAAAAAAACTATAATTTAGTAAATGCTATCTTTGAATGGAAAAAGAAGGAAATGTTTTGCGCATTTCAACTAGTTCAGTTGTTAGAAAATAAAAAGAAGTTCGCATTTCGTCATATCTATCTAATTAGAACAGACACCTACAGTAAAGATCATTTCAATATAGACAGCAATGAACAGAATATAATTATGTATATATATATATATATATATTTATATATATATATTTCTATGTATATAGAAACTGATGAATGAAAAAAGAAGAAATTGTTTTATATATTTAAACTATTTCAGTTGTAGAAAAATAAAAGAAGTTCGCATTTCGTAACGTATCTCTTATCAAAACAACTCGTCACAAAGCTAGGGAAAAAAATAGAATTAGCTATAAAAAAAACTTAAATTGTGGGTAATGCTACCATTGATAGAAAAAAAATATTATAAAATAAAAAGAAAGAATATTTGTTAATAAATGCAATACTTCTTCAGACATAATTATTATAAGTCAGAATCGTGTCTGATGTATATTCTAAATTTAAATTCGAAAACTATTTTCTGAAGTCTTGCAATTAAAATTACTAAAGTTGGGGAAAGTTAGAAGATTTTTTGGAAATGGAACACATTTTTTATTTAAGTGGATCATACAAATTTTAAGAGGCCGAAGGGCATTTCGGAGAAACATTTACCTGTTTGTTTCTCATAAAAAATTATATGAATTTATATAAACTTCATTTATAAAGCTTATTTTGAACAGATCCAAACTATGACAGTTCTATAAGTTGTTCATATATCAAGAATAAAATAATTTTGGATAATACCCTCTGCCATCTGTAGCTTATATTTGAAAAGAGCATTCGATCGAATGGGGTACTTACAAAGTTAAAAGTGGCTACGAATACTTGAAAGGCTTGTGACTATACATATGCTTAATTTGAAGTGCTTGAATTAGCATTCAAAGTGTTTGAATATAAAAATGATTGATTTCCTTAAATGGGATGCATATGAATGCTATGAGCTCTTTGGCGTTTTATAGAGTATACCTGAGACTGAGTCTGGCAATTGTGTTTACAGTTTCTCATGGCATCTGGGCTATAATAACTTTTAGTTTCAATCAGCAGAGAGCTCACACAATAATCAGCTTGGGCTTGGCCATGGCCAGTCATTAGCACTTCCCAGTAGTGTTCGGGCCTTAATAGGCTTTAGGGAAGTACTTAGTTGACTTGCACAGTTATGTTATGTTGGCACAGCGAGTCGGGCTGCGCTGTTTGGCGAGTGCAAATTAACGCATCTAATAGATACACAGCACAAACAGCTACAGTGAGCAGTCGGTGTGTGCAACCGTTGAGTGGAGCTCTCGGAATTAACAATGAACTAATCAAACTGATACTAGAACGTCACGAATGCAACCAATTCCCTGTGCCCCGCCGGGGGCAGACAATAAGCCCTAAGCCGGACCAATTGCTCAAATTGCTTATATAACGAGTCTCCAGTCTCCAGACTGAGACTCTGCTTGTAATGCCACACGCATACAAAGCAGACGCCAGAAATCGGACAGTTCGCCCGATTAGTCAGCCAAGAGCCAGCGAACAATCGAAACGATCTGCCCGAACTGGCTTTGTATATAGTTTCAGTGCACGGCGACAGACGCTCAGTTGCCGCTCAACAGTCGCGCTCACAGCTTGAAATACATTTGTATCTACGCGGTGTAGTGCCAAGTGAAATTAACCTGAAACCAAAGAAACAACGACAATCTTGACAAGCAATTACAAGCTGTAAGCATGTTCAATCAAATGCAAACTAGTTGCAGATACTTCAAATAACAGCCAAAGGCCGACAGCTGTAGATGTATCTGTCGCTTAATTTCTGGGGCAAAGTGACTGTGAAATTGTCTTCTTTAGGCCTTATTTTATATGTAGATGTGACCCGTTCTCCCAAAGATAGCTGACTATTTGGATAAAAGTGAATGTGAACATAGCCAGAGTCGGTAGACCTTTTCGTTAGACTTTGGACAGGTATATATGTGCATCCCAACTGCGCAGCTAAAAGTCTATTTGTGCTAGATCTTAACTGGAATAAATTATAAAACAAAGCTATAGATATCTTAGAATACTCCTTAACTTCATATTTACAACAATGTATATGCAACAATTTGTACACAGTTAAAAATCAATTTCTAAAATTAAGGTTTGCTGTGTAGGAAGAATATTAACAGCAGCATCATTAAATTAGTAAAAATATATTCCTCGACTAACTTCACAAAATGAAGTAAAAGTTAATTAAAAATATTTGCATACTCACAGCTTAAAAGCAATTGCTTTGCTTTGCTGTATCTATAGATTTTTTGCTGTTGCATCGCAGAAGTATCTTTTAGATACTTGCAACTTACACATCACATTTAACTCATTCGCTTCAAGCGAAGTTTCAAGTATCTAAAATATTTTGACAAGTATCTTGCAGATTTCTAGTGCAGCATCATCAAAGTATTTCAAAGATACTTGCAATTCTCACCCCAGCTTCCACTTATTGTTAACTGCACAGATTTTTTAGCTACGTTTTTAAGTCAAGGTCGATCTTTCGCTCGAAGCTCAAACTTTGAACCGGTTTAACTGGGACGTTGCTTGTTTATTTTGGCTCTGTTGTGAGCTAAGCTTTTGGCCAAGCCCAAAGTAGTTGCAAATCAATTAGCGAGCTGAGCTACGACTTAAAATTAAAACTGACTTCATATCTTACAGTCTTTATTCCCTCTCGTCGACAGAATGAACATGAATTCTGCGCTACTTTTGATCGGCGTCGCGCTGCTCGGCTTTGCGGCTGCCACCGATGTGAAACAATGCCCGAAATGTAAGTAATCCTAAATCCAAGTAATCCTCCAGCATCGCTTAACCGTATTTTGATGCCCGTTTCTTAGCCAAGGCGCGCGCTTTGACCGCCGACGAGGTGACCATTTCGAACTGCCCCAAGAGCAGGTGCATACTGAAGCGCAACACGGACGCCAGCATCACGATGAAGCTCAAGCCGGAGCGCGACTTTGCGGAGCTCACCTCAGACATACAGGGTATCATATTGGATGTGCCGCTGCCCTTCCCCGGCTACTATGGCACCAGCGCCTGTCCGCACATCTACGATGAGTCCGGCGAGAACAAGGTCGGCTGCCCACTCAGGGCGGGCCAGATCTACACGTACAAGAACAGCTTTAAGATACTGCCCGTCTATCCGACCGTCAGCCTGGAGATTCACTGGGGACTGGGCGACAAGCAGGGCGATGTCGCTTGCTTCCAGGTGCCCGCCAAAATCAAGGCTTGAGATAAGAGAGTCGATTGCTTTGCATTCTAGCTTGTAAGTTTTATTTGTTATCATTATTAAAACGTGTGTTATGCATAGGTTAAGTACAATTTAATTTGAACATGAATTTTATATTGAATTTGAATTTAAATTTGAAATTTTAATTCTGATCTGGGCAATATTGCGGCATCCAGCCAATGACGCAATATTGTGCTCGCAACAGAGTAAAAGAACGAATTACACAAGAATTATGCATATAGTGTGGTTAATTGCGCGATAGTAATAATAATAATAATAATAATAATGTTAATAAAAGAATAAGTAATTAAAAACAACAAAAGCGAAACGTTTTATCATTAACATTTAATTTTGCTTATTCATACAATAGATTTATGCATATATCTTGTATCTATTGCTTGCTGGGCAACGCGTCGTATGCGCAACTCGCGTGCAGATCGCCGAGTGACAATCTTTAACATTTAATTCATTTTTTTTTTAAATATATATATATATGTATAGTTCTTTAATTGGGCCGCAGCATGCAATGAGATGCGAGTTTGGATCACTCGAATGATGGAATAAATATCGTTTAATTGTTTTTGCTTAATTTGCATCATTTCATTTAGTTCAAGTATGTTTATGCGTGTAAATGTTTATGTGTAAATGTAATGTCTCTTAGTCGTGGGTCAAAGTTCACTTTTTAAGCTCAATGAAGTCGCCAATTGGCAGCTGCTGCTGCTGCTGCTGCTGCCGCTGCTCCGCCTCGACCAACGCCTGTTGCAACTTGCGCCAGCCCTCGGCCGCATCGCTCGCATCGAACTGCCGCTGCATCTGCCTCAGCTGGTAGCGATGCTGCCGAAGCAGCTGCCTCCATTTCGCATCGTTCACATCTCGGTTGCGCTCCGCTGCCGACGCCTCGCCACTTGGCGGCGCCAGAGCG
This sequence comes from Drosophila borealis, assembly GCA_035045885.1. Lineage (NCBI taxonomy): Eukaryota > Metazoa > Arthropoda > Insecta > Diptera > Drosophilidae > Drosophila > Drosophila borealis. The sequence goes on along the minus strand of JAWNOR010000194.1, from coordinate 5,284,879 downwards.
GACGCGGCAAGGGGCAAGTTGTAGTTCTTTGCATTGCTGTTGTTGTTGCCATCGTCGTCAATGGAATTCTCATTGTTGTTGTTGTTATTGTTGTTGTTGTAGAGCTGCTCGGCTAGGTTGTCGACAAGAAGGGAAGGCTAGGGTAATGGTAAAAATAAGACATTAGTCAATTAGAGCTCGAATTTAATAAAATAATATACTATATATTATTATTATTATTGAATATAATATATATAACAATATAATATAATTTATGAAAGTAATATATTCTCTTTTTGAATTTGTATAGCCTGGTGCAAAATTCGATGACATCCTCCACGTACTGAAAATCACTTTAGAACGCAGCAAAAGCCGATATCTTCCGATCAGGCGATATATTCCTTGCGGCTTGATCTCTTTGTCATATAGTTTCCATTGGAATTATCGGTCGTATACTTGTTATATAAACGTCTAAGGACTATTTTTTTTATTTAACAATTTTACGGTTTCCACTAGAGAGTTAAAAATTTGCAAATTCTTATTTACTCGTGTCTTATTAAAATGTTAAGGAAAATCGGGAAAATGCATGTCTTCCACGGATCCAGAGCTAGAGTGAACAAATTTGAACTGAAGTTTTCTCTTAAGTTCGTTTACGAATATTTTGCCCAAATTGGCAAAGTCGATGTATGCAAATCAATTTTATAGAAAGCCTGTTTTAAGCTGTTTCTTGACTGTGAGCGAGTATTGCCCAGTCGGCTACAAGCAACAGCAAAATTCATGTTCGGTTCTCGAAAAATAAGTATCTTATCCTCTTAACATAATAAATAATTAAAAAATAATCCATTTCAGATTGCTTTATCACAAAAGTGTTTCGCAAAAGCTTTCTTAAAGGTTTATTAGATCTTAAATGATCTTTGTGGAATAAAATATTTAAGAAAATACTATCCCAAAATTTGAGAATATTTATCATGTAAGACCATTTGTCGGTCAATAATATCTCGTATCTAAGGGGATGTTAGTCGTTACGTCTAGATAACCTTAAAAGAGGAGTAGGAAGGAGGGTAAGGGGGTAGAGCGAAGGCAGATTTCCTTAACATTAAGAGACTTTCTTAATGCAATCGAGCCTGCACTGGTCTCCGGCAAGATAATGCGAATTAAACAGATCAAATCCTTAAAGAACCATTTGCGTTTCTTCTCAGAGACCTTACAATGTCATTTAAGCTTATTCACTGTTTGATTACTCTATGGCAAATTTTAATTGTTTTTATGTTAAATTAACGTGTTAAATATTTGTGATTATTTTTTAACATGTATATTAGTTTGGCTGCCAGACGGAATGATTTTAAGTCTTAGCCAGAAAATCTATTATTAATTGAATTAAATAAAATAGTTTTAATTGTTACTAATGGTTTTAATTTGTCAACCCTATCCAGGGGGGTATTATTTCCGTTCTAATTAATTTCACAATTGACACGCAGCCATAAATTAGCTGAAACCGCGCAATTTCATCTAGTTATAAATCTAAATAGGGCTATATGTTCTGGATAAGATTAGCTCGATAATGGTGCTTTATGATGGCTTAGCATATGTATTTCATCACAATGCGGTATTAGCTGCGATAGGTACTCACCTGCTTGGCGGCAAGTGCCACCCTGTTGCCCGAGCGCTTACCATGTGCTATGCCAAAAGATAGAGATACAGAAAGTCAGCTGAATTGGCTTTTAACTATCCGTCAAATTGACTTTAGACTTACCGCCCCAGCACGAGTGTCCAAATTCCAGGCAGGAGCCTGTAAGTAAATATAAAATAATGTTTATTAAATAAATCATCATCATTTCTACAAGCCACTGAAGAGTTGAGCTCGGCAAAAGAATTTATGACACACGAACCGCCATCCCCCCCACGAGCTCTTTGCCAACACCCGCTGAGCTGCATTGATCACAGGGGCCTACAGCGTGGGGGGAAGGGGGCGGGAGCGTGGCAGGTGGCTTAAAAAGTTAAAGGTTGCCAAGAAGTTAATGTGGATGCTGCTGCCGTTCCCGTTATACAGTTATATTTTCCATTTATACCCTTGTCTCTACACGGTAAGCTAACCTCACCACAAATTGTGTAACGCATAGAAGAAGACATCTTCGACGCCCTAAAGAATATAAACTCCTAATACAGACATGTGTCTATACGAATTTCTCCGACAACTTTACAGCTACCAGTCTGAAACTTTTGCATGGATCCGTCAGATCACATTATTCTATTGCTATAGGAACGTTTGATCGAAAGTTAACTTCGGTTCGTCCTTCAAAATTCCTTCTCCGAAACTCGACCTTTATGCTCCTTACATATAAGGTAAATCTTATTGGCCGCCTATAAAGCTTTTATAGAAACTTCTTCAAATATCGTATAAGAAACTATATTGCCGCTTTTCTGATTTACTATGCTCCTAACCTGTAAGGAGCATTGACAAACTTTTCTGTTTATTAAGATATCTTGACCATATGTGTGTATATACATATATATATATATATACTTATATTTTTGTATATTCATAGGCGTCTTATAGCATATGTCAGAAATAGAGTGTGCACACTTCGGCGTGCTGGCAATAGCCATTCTTTCCTGTTATTGTTACTGTTGCATTTGCTTTTATATAATGCTCCGACCTATGATAAATATAGTCCATTACAAAGTCGTATGTTACGGCGCGTAATAAGCGTGCACCTGAGTAATGCGTTGAAGGCAGCTCTCAGCTGGCATGGAGTGCTTGGCTGGGGACAGTTGAAGAGAACGGTGGAAAGGAGCAGGGGGAGGAGGAGGAGGAGGGGGAGCTATTATGCTATGTCCTTGGCGCTGCTTTCATTGTGTGGCCAAAAACTAATCGCACAAATGGGTGGCCAAGTCAGGAGTCCGCACAAAAGACTTCAGCTTGGCTCACATGTCAGAGCACGAGGCGTCAAAAAATCAACATAAGAGCAGCTGGGACACCAGGATAAGTTTACGCAATTCGCACATGCAGCAACTCGAGCTGGAGCATCTCCTGGCATCTCCTGGCAACAAAGTGACGCAGATGTGCTGCACTGGCCGGTTGCCCGCCCGTAAGTCCCTTTCATAAGCCATGGCTGCCCCAGGCACATTGATAAGTAGAAAAGCCGTCTATATCGTGCGAAAAGCATGACTCTATATCTATTACGCCCCATTTAACTGTTGCCAGCGCCTCCCGGCCGCCATATGTCAAACGTGTAATCATTTGTCAATTACTTAAACCGTGGATTAATTGTTGCCGGGCGCGCATTTTGTTGACAGGCCAGGCCATCAGAGATAGCCTCTGCCCAGGGATCCGACCGACGCGTCGGCGTCTAATCGAAGGGGCTGTCATTAAAAGGCGAGAGCGAGAGCGAGAGGACTTCCTCTAAACGTCTAATTAGCGTGCCCATCCACTTTAATGGCCCAACGAGTTGGTCACTTGGAGCTGGCGTTGGCGTTGACCCTCTTCGTTCCAAGTGCCGGGTAATTTCTTTTTTTAATAGCTCCGCAAAAGTGGGCACGTATAATTTAAAAGTGTTACGCCATTGGGCAAAGCTATTTTTAATTGTCCCCCAAAATAAATGTTGACATTTATTTTTGACAGGCGAATCACTGCATTTCTCAAATAAGGCTGTTAAAAAAAAAACATTCTTAGCTGGTACTTTTTTTTTACACTTTTAACCAAACCTGTTTCGTGTAATTGCTTTGGGTAAGGTCTAACTTTTGGTTTAAAAATACATTTAAGTACTGCGCAGGGGATTTTACTTTTTTCCCTGAATTATAAGCATTTATATTCATTTTTTTTAAAAGGTAAATAGTTGCTCATAATGAAAGAATTATTGAAAAACATAAAAATACATGCATATAATTATTATACCCTTGCAGAGGGTATTATAATTTTGTCGTGAAATGTGTAACGCATAGAAGGAGACATCTCCGACACCATAAAGTATATATATTCATGATTAGTATCAACAGCCGAGTCAATATAGCCTTGTACGTATGCCTGTCTTTCCGGTTGTCCGTCTGTCTGTTTCTATGCGAACTAGTCTCTCAGTTTTAAAGCTATATATATGAAACTTTGCAGAAATTCCTCTTTCTGTTGCACGCAGTACATATATCAAAGTCAACTGGATTGGACCACTATATCATATAGGTGTAGAACATTTTTGTTTATTAGGATATCTTGACCAAACTCGGCATTTATTAGTACTATGCTCCTCATATATGTATATGCAAAATCCTATTAACAGCGGGCTACTATGTCATATAGCTGCCATAGGAATGATCCGTCGAAAATTAAGTTTTTTGTTTTTCAAGATATCTTAACCATACTCGGCATTAACTACTTTTCCTGTGCTAATTAGATACGGACTATTAGATGCACTAAAAGCATTATGAAAAGGTTTGGTCTGCATGGGTATGAGATCTTCGGCGTGCCGAAGATAGCCTTCCTTTCTAGTTTTTGATTTAAGCTATTTAATAAAAGAATAAAATCGTATGCAATTCGAAGCACAATAGAAACTTTTTAGCGGAGAGTCTAAATGTTAACACATTATATTCTTTAGCCGACTTCACATGCAAAAAAATGAGTTGAATAGATCTAATCGATAGAAAATAACTGAGACAAGTCTATTTTAGATCATAGTTCAACATTATCTTCTCACTGATTAAGGCCTTTGCAATATAATCAACAGTTTTGTGCAAGCTGTCAGCATAATCTCTCAACCTGAACCTAGCCCAATCCACCTGGTCCAATCCGCTATCTGAGATTCGCTTCAAAGGCAATTGCCGCCGCACTGGCTGCAATCTAAACCGGTTTTTTCGGGACTCTATGCCCGTCGCGATTGCCATGATATGTAGCTGGTAGCCGGCGGGGATAAGCCTTCCCCCAAAACCAAGCCACAGCAACCACCCACAAGAGTGCAGTTTGGTGACAATTTGCCGCCTGCAGGCAGCGGCACAGCTTGAGTGGTTCACACGATTTTTTTCCGCTGTGTCACCAGGAGTTGTTATAGTTGTTTGTTATAGTTGTTTGTTGTTGTTGTTATTTGGCACGCAGTTTGGATTAATTTACGACAGCAATTAAAATCGTCGGGGCACTTGCAGGTATTTGAATGCCGTTGCTGGCTGACAACCGACGCAGGTGACAACGTAACGAAAATTATTGGAAACCCAACCGGTGAGGCGGTTTAACTAAAGGGCGTGGCACAAGAGCGATCAAAGAGCAACAGGAAAATGTGCATAAAATAGATAATGCGCATTACAATTTGAAATAACAATATGTGTTAATAAGGTAGTTGGTATTTTTATGGCCCTGTTGATACGCATCCGTTGCGCCCCGTCGGCGCATATTATTGTGGGAAATTCTAAGAAGGTTTTCGCTATGACGCATTGTCATATTAACGGAGAGTTCCAGACTTTTATATTTGTGTATTGAAGCACACTCTTGGGCTAAAATATTTATGGAAAACTGTATAAAAAATTATAGTGTTTTTTTTGGAGCCCCAAAATTGTGCTTTTGCAATTTGTTCAAATATAAATATAAATATATATATATATAAATAAATTAATAGAATTATATAAATTAGTCATATCTGATATTAAGAGATTAAAGCTTTTTGAAATATTTGACAAAATAGTGGTAAAAAATTTGAGGGCACATAAAAATATATATTGAATTATGAATAAATCTACCGAATTGTTCTTAGAAACGCTTCGCTGGCTCCTTCATTATTAGGGATCTAGACATGGACCCTATTTTTGAATAAGTCAAACGCTTTGAAATAAAACATGTTGGTATCTCACACAAAATCTCTTATCTCTGGCGGATACTCTTCATCATTTTCACGCAATAGGATGATACCCAACATTGTGACCAACGTTTAAAAGGATCTCGTTTATAAAAATTTACTAAATACATATACATATATGTCCATGTTTTTCAAACTTGTCATTTCCACGAATTTCTTATTACAATATAATTACTTCACTTTTAAGGCTATTTTGTGAAAATAACGAAATTTAAAATTAAGAAGCCTAGATTTAAAAACTGCATAGAGTGCAACAAGCTGAAAAAAAATATATATGGCAATTATTTTTCGCAATTTTGAGCTTATCTACGCTCTTAAAATATTAACCAAATTTTGTCCACATGGAACGACATTGTCATTTAAATTTATTTGAAGGTATTTCAAAAAGTTAAATCGAGTTTTTGTAAGAACAACTCTGCATAAAAACATATCTCACTTATAAATAATTTTGTGTCTAAAAGGCAGTCAAAATATTTTAAAATTTTTTAGATATTCAAAATCCAATCAATTTCATAAACTGCAAGATTAATTGCTTTTAAATTGACCTTGTCTGGATTATCAACAGTAGAAATATAAATGTTATTGTTAAATATGCAAACATAAAATGTTAATTATAAAATTAAAAATACCAGAGTAAATATATTGCATACTTTTGAGAGACAAGTACAAGGAAATATACCAGAAATTTTAAATTTTTTGCATTTATTTTTAATATTTTTTAATATTTTTTCGGTTCCAGATCAAGATATTTTGTGTTGTTTACCTGTTACCACCGTGAAGAGCACCAAAAATACCAGGATAGTCCAACTAAACTTAACGTAGCACATTTTGAACAATATTTAATGCCAAAGTAAGCACAATTTTAACTGTCAAAATAAATTGAGAATTTCCTTTGTCACTTTCAATTTAACTTTAAATGCACTTGCCACCAACTTTGTGTGCAACAGTTTTGCTGTGTAGGTGCGAGTGCGAGTATCTGGAATGCGTGTGTTCAAAACTCTTTTCGAATTGCCACCAAAAGGCGTTAGACTGGCGGCTTTTATAGCCAGACCGGTGTGCAGCAAACATAGCCGGAACGGCAAAGATAACGACAGCCAATGCGAGCGCAACACACGACGCAGATGGGGCAGACGAGTCACGACCCGACGCCAACGCACAAAGCACGACGAAGTCAACGCCGCCAATGAGCGTAGCGAGAGGTTCAGCAACAGGCGGAGGTCCATGTGGGGAGAAGCAGCCGGGTTAGCCTCTGCCCATTTAATTCCGACAGCAGAGTGAGCCCCCCCCCCAAAACAAAACAAGCTCAGTTTAATGCTCTTTAAAGAAAAAACGCAATCTGAACAATTGTTTATTGTAGTGTCCTGACGGTACCGGTTAGTTGCCTGCTGAGTGTGAGGTGAGTTTTGAATGTATAAGATCTTAGTGTAAACATAATGTTCTGTGTTTAGCTACCAAATACAACATTTCATCAATCATTTAGTTTCGAACGCAAAGGGTATTGTTTGTGTCTGTATCTCGTTTGATAATGATTTCTTAGTCCCCGATTAGTCTGTACCGTGTATTATGTGCTGCCAATCGAATGACAGACGCCGGAAGGCAACACTTGAACCACATCTATTCTAGCTTGGCCAGGATGTCGCTCTCGCGGAACAGTACATATTCGCGTTTGTCATCCATGTCGACCTTGGTGCCACCGTATTTGGGCAACAGAACGCGATCACCCTCCTTGACGGCCACGGGCAAGTGGCCAGAGCCAACAGGATTGCGGGCACCGGGTCCAACGGCCACGACAACGCCTTGCATCTCCTTGGGCACCGAGTCCTCCGGCAGCAGAATGCCTCCTGCTGTTGAGGTCTTCACCTCGGCACGCTGAATTAGAATGCGATCCAGCATGGGTACAACCTTCTTGATAACGCTAGCCATTCTTCTGTTGAACCAGGAAATATTATTTCACAAAATCACGAAAATTAAAAACTTTTTTGCAACTTTTACCAAAAATCTTTCTTTTTGTTACAAAATTAAAAACCAATTTTTTTTTATATTTTACAGCCGTTCAGTTCGGGTGCCAGAAACAGACTGAGGTATGCTGGGATTGTGGGGAATCAATAGCAGCCAGATTTCAAGGCCTACTCTATCCAACAATTGGTTAGCCTACTTTGATTTGGGTTCACTCTAAAACTATTTAGTAGAGTTCATTTTGACTTTGGTCTCAACGGACTTAACAAACTCGGCCACGCAATATGTGCTAGACTACCGTTATAAAGAGCATAGTTGTGTGTGTGTGTGTGTGTGTACAAAGTGCATATGTGTGCATACGTGTATATATGTATGTGTTTAACATTTCCTTGTATTTGCGCGTTGTTTTGACAGAATTCCCACGCTGAAAGCGTCAGCGCCACCTGTTGGCGCTGCTGCGCACTAAGCACAGAGTGTGTATGTGTTTGTGTGTCTGTATTCGTGCCCTGTTTGGCTTCCTAAATGATTGGGTGGGCTACGGTAGGGAGGTAGGGAGTTAATGTTGGCCACATTTCTTTTGCTGGAATTTCGCTTTTTTGTTTCCCGATTCGCTCGTAAATCAAAAAATTTAACACCTTCTACGTCATTTTGCGGACGACCGTGTGTCAGTCGGTGTGTCTGTGTGTGCCAATTGGTGTGTATGTGTGTGGGTGTATGGATCTATTGCTGCTTCCTTTTCCATATTATTCCATTGGCTTGTTAGCTTTGGTTAGCCTTACGTGACGTACGTGAAGGAAATGTATATATACACATTATTATTTAAAGTATATTAACTATCGAAGGGAGTTTGTTACGCTTAATAAAAACGGTATTAAATAAAATCAATGAAGCCTATAAGCCGAAGAATGCTATGGTTGTTATATATAAGATTCCGCATTTACATATAAATTCGTTTATATTTATTCAAGAGGGTCTTACCAGACTTTGCCCATGACATGGTTTTCCTTAAAATTTTAGGCATTTCATTTCCATTTCCATGATCGTGAGATCTTTAACCTAATTTACATTGATGTTAAAAAAAAAGTTAGAAGGTTTTTCCGACCATTCTTCAATACATACTTCCTTATTAGCCTTAAAGCCAGCAACAAAGCTTTTGCTCATACATCCTTTTACCCTTCCTCTTTACCAAGGGATGGGATTTCCAAAAACTGTAAGACACATCTAAAATGAATTTTCACTATGATCTTTTCAACTAGCTTACAGCCGATAGAATGACAAAATTAAAATGTTTATATAACCGTTTCCGCCCATTTTTCGCAGTTGCTGGTGGAATTTTTGAAATCACTGAGGCATGCATTCATTAATTTCTTATGTAGGGTTTTCAAATATTGTTTGAAATCTGACTGTCTCATTTCCACCGAGTAAGGGTAGATTTGGAAAAAAAAGAGTGGGAGATGAAAGATCTTTCGAAATATTTACTAAAATTATGATTATTTCAGATTTTAAACAACATAAATAATGCAAACAAATAACGCCCAAGCTAATTGTGGAAATATATAAGCTTATCTTAATGCATACAGGTATGTTAGAGTATACAGAATTCGGTGTGAAATATATTGCCAAGGCTATCGTTACCATTACTGATTTTTTGGATTTCCGCTCAATGTATGCAAGTTTTTTATTTTGGTGTTTATGGTGTTTATGGCATGCTGCGCTTAGGATTTCCACGTATATCTAAAACTGACGCATTATGAGAGAATTTATGGGCATGAATACGTAAGCAAATGGCTTGCCCTGATGCAGTCGCCATTCGCAGATCGAATCCAATCACACCTCCACAATGAGGGCAGGGAATGCCGCGTGCTTTGGCCGGCACGTCCATTTGCGTGATTGCATTTTCATAAGAAATGCAACTGCGAGTGCTTGGGCCATATTACTCATTCGCCGCGTTGACATTAGTCTGCATTTGCAGTCCGTGACCTTGGGCGATTATCAGCGCATGGGCATGGTGCATGGGACATCATTATCATATTATTTATTCAAACAGACGGCATACGCTCCGCTCCAGCTCCACTCCAGCTCCACGCGCATTTGCTTGCACGCCAAATCGATAAAACAAATTTGTTTATATGCGCATTGCGATGAATCCAAATTACAAATTTTCGCTCAAATCACGGCGCCGTCTCTAGCAGATAAAAATAGCCAAGTCGACGAAACCTTAGCAATTGCCAAGAAAATAATCAAATTTGGATATTTTATGTATATTGATAAGTTTAATTACGTATTTATATATTTTTGGATTCACATTAAATGTAAATATAAATAAAAATTATCAGAGCTACGTCTTCAACAATTTACTTTTTCTTCCGCCTTTGCAGTCGAAAGCATTTATTTTCCGTTTTTCCGGTCGAATAATCGTTTGATGTTTTGAAAATACCAAAACTTTTTTCTACAGCTCATCAGTCAGTTCCTCGACAGCTCGTATTAATGGCACTCCTCAACAAATATTTAAACAAAACTTTAGCTAAAGTACGGCATATTTGAAAGTCTGGAAACAATTTAATTATTATATCGACTTTTGGTTTATTTTGTACAATCTAATACATTGTTTGGTTTCAAATAACAAAAGCCGAGCTCACAGCAGTGTGAATGAAATGAGACATTTTTGGTTGAGAATCGTGTTTGACAAAAATATAAAGATTCAACTGTGTAAGATTCAAATACAGGTAAATTATCTATGTAGAGGTTTTTAATAAATTGTCTAGAATATTATGTTTTTTTTTATATAATTTATGCAATTGAAAATGAGAAATATTCTTGTTAAAAATGTTTTTGTAATTTATATTAATTTAATAGCTTCTGAAGAATTTTATTTACTAAATAGATAATTTTGGAGACTTGCTCTAAACAGATTTCTTAAATATAAAAATTGTGCAAGGGCCCAAATGATTAAAAAATACATTTCTGGAAAATTTAATTTTCAGCGACTATTCTCATATGTGCTTATCTTTAAATAATGGGCTAAAGTAAATTATCTGACGTCACTGACGTCTTGCTATTCACTTATGAAAATAACAATTTCCTGCTGGATTTGAGCCGGCGATTTTCTGATTGTTAGCTCGACCCACAGACACTTAAGTTACGCAGGCTCAAGATGTAAACAATCGCAAAACATACTTGTTTGGCTGAGTTGATGTTTGTCATGCAAGCTTCAACCTCCGTTGCATGCCACTTGGATGTCAAATTTCATAAAAAGCCATCGTAGTGCTTGCTTTTGACCCAAGAGTAAGCTTCAAATAAACTATCAGCCTCGCAGCTCTTACAGTTCGGTCAGGACAAATTCTTTAATATTTATATATATATATATATATGAATTTAAGGTACAATAGACTAGTTATGCAAGTACATCGCAGTTGCTTAATTTTAATTGTTAGAAAATAAGTTAAAAGAAAAAAAACTTGCAGCATTGCCGGAAGTTTACTAAATAATAAATGCATGGAGCTCAATATCATTAATTTTAATTTACATTTAGTTTTAGTTAGCTTCATTAACTTATACAAAAATAAAGTTGTAATAAACGCTTTGGTAGACGTAGGTATAACAATATAAAAACAGTGACTAATTTAAAAAAAAACTATAAACTTAAATAAGTTAAAACAAAAATGCAGAAAGCTGCACAAATGAGACAAGTTAAAATATCGCTAAAAAGTGTCTACAAATTTACTTTAAACAGTTGAATTGTGCATTGCATATTACAAAACTAGTTGAGACTTTGACTGCAGTAGGCGTTCGTTCAGAGCAGTCTAAAAAGAGCAAGTAAGAGAGAGAGAGATGGAGAGAGAGAGAGAGGGAGACAGACGGAGAGGGTGAGAGAGGAATAGAGGAATGCATGTAAACAATTTATTTTTGATCGCATATTAGGTCAAATTACTCATACGATCAGTGGGACAGACCTGCATTAGTGTCTGCTTCGACTCAATGGAATCGCGCTGCGTCGATGAATTAAGCGTTGTGGTGCGACGCAGGCGGCGCGACTCCAGCTGATGGCGCGAATTCTGCATGCCCTTTGAGTACTTCTTGCCCAGCAGCACGGCCTGCAGCAGATCAATGAAATATGTGTATATAAGAAGGGTATATAAAAAAATATAATCCACAGCTGGGGGCTCACTTTGAAGGCCTCGCGAAACTTGTTGCTCATCAGGTTGTAGAGCAGCGGATTAATGCAGGTGGACAGATAGTAGAGCACGCCCGAGACATATGTCATCACCGTGTAGAGGAGCTCATGCTGATCGTGCAACTGGGCGCCCCGGGCTGGCGCATAAATGGCAATCAGACGCTGTGCGTGAAATGGTGCCCAGCACAGAAAGAAGCAGATGACAACGGCAACTGTGAATCGAGCAGATAAACCAAACAATTGTATTTGTATTTATATTCATTCGCCCTAATGGCAGGCACTGGCTTGTGTCGCAGAGTATTTTATTTTATTTTTTTCGGGCGCACAATAAACCCGCGCCTCATAAATGTCGAGCATGCCAAATGACAGACGCGATAAATTGGCCAGTGAATGGCTGATTAAACGCGCCCAAGTCTTCGGCCCGGCCTCTGCCCCTTGCTGACGCAGACACATACAGCCGAAAATTAGACATTTGGCTCACAGCCTGCGGCCACCAGTCGCTACATAATTTTGCATAATTGGACTCATCATCAATGTGGCAGAACTCACCAAGCATCCGCAGCACACGACGCGTGCCATAATGAGTGAGGCGTCCACGCACCGAACTCAGCTGTGGCCCAGCATTGTTGGCCAAAACCGAGCTGGAGCCCGCGTAGCGATAGAGTATTGTGTCACTTGCTACCGCCTTCAGCGGCTGCTGGCGCCGCGCGCTGCTCTCGGCCATAGGAGCTGCCGGTGATCCGCCGCCGCCAATGACACTCGACCGATACAGATGCAGGCCAATGCACAGGTACAGCACCAGTATGATGGACATGGGCGCAAAAAAGAAGATGAAGGTGGACAGCTGGAACGAGTGCTGCACTATCACGCGCACCACGACGCACTTATCGACGCCCGCGTAGCTATTGATGCCGAACTGTGCCGCCTGCGGTATGGCCGTGAGCACCGCCAGCAGCCAGATGAGCACTATGATCCGGATGGCACGGCTCAGCTTGCTCATGGCCTGCCCAAGGAACGGATGGCAAATGGCCATATAGCGTTCCACCGTAAACGCCGTAATGGTCAGCACAGTAGCATTGGCGGATGTCTCGGCCAACAGGCCACGGCCTATGCAAAAGTACTCGCCGAATACATACGGATACTTCGACCAGATAAAGTACATTTCCTGCGGCACGCCCGACAGCAGTAGCATAAAATCCGATATGGCCAGCGAGAACAGATAGTAATTGGTGGCCGTGTGCATGGAGCGATTCTTCTTGATCACAATACAGGTGCTAATGTTGCCCACGACGCCGGTCAGAAAGATGAGGCAATAAACCACCGTGACGGGTATAACAATTGCCAAAGGATCGCGCTGCGCGCCAAGCAATTGGGTAATTGTGGCCGCGCTCTGATTGATGGCTGGTGCAGCCGATGCCGGCGACATGTTTGCTTGAAATTTTCCTTCAACTGAGCGCTTTTTGTTTATTTTTATTTTTTGGGATTATTTTCAAAGTTTCATTCAAAATTTCCACTTGCTGGAATGCCGACTACCGCTTAATTGGCTATATCTCCCTCTATGCTAATTATTATAATTCGATGTCACGACGCACGACGCAGCGTAGCGGCGGCGGCAGAGAATTTAAGGTAGCAAATCGACTCAGTTCGTTTCTTGATTGGCACGCAACACACAGACGATAAAAACAATACTGTCAGCGAGGTCGCAACCAAGTCCAGACCCAGCGACTGCTATCAGCACCGGGCGCTGGGCACTGCGTTCACTTGATTACAAGCGCGGCCAGCCACATTTATGTGGCATTAGTTAAATGCAGTTGGTTAGCTGCAGCGAGTTGCCCGTATCCGAGTTGCGAACCCGAACCGCACGCCAGCGCGCTCTGAACTTATCTGATAAGCAACGGCGACAATTCTATTCAGATTTGTATCTACATTAGGCAACGACGACGCTCGGTCGCTGCCTCGGTCGCTGCCTCTGCCTCTGCCTCTGTCACTGCCAGTGTCTCTGCCGGCTCGCAAGTGTTTCGCTCTGTGCTTGGCTTTGTTTGTGTTTTGGACACAATTTCTCATAGCTGGGGCGCTGCTGTCGCAAAAAGCGCAGCCCCCCCCCCAAAAACCAACAGAAACAAGAGAAGCAATAAGAAACCCCACGATGACGGCGGGCAAAAACTTTTCGTAATATGCGTTTTGTCAGTGCCAGAGCTGACGACTGACATTTTCTGTAGCCCCGTCATATATATTCATTCATTTATTTTATTTCGTTTAGCGCCACACTAACTAACCGAGCACCCTGCTAAAACACCACCCCACCCCCCCCAACCCCCCCTCCGTTGGTGTCAAAGTGCGTGCGCTGCTTTTGAAATAGTCGCACACACACACACCATTATACAGAACATGCACACATGCATGCGTACGTATGAAAATGGTGGCTGCCACCAGCTACGTGTGTTCTTCCCCGTCTATGAGTGTGTGTGTATATGTGTGTAAGCTTTAGCAAGTGTTTGCACGCGTGCTTTAAAAGCTCTCAGCAAGTGCAACCGCGTTTTTATGTTAGTTTATAGACGGCTACTTAACTAGCTACATTTAAAGTGCCCCACAGATTCGAGTGAGCAGTTTATTGACATTTATCTAATATATATATATATATATTTTTTCAACCTATTATAAATAAATGCCGTTTATTATCCGGCATTGTCCGCGTCAATTCTGTTTTTCTGCTTCACATATATGCGGAAAAGGCCAAATATGACTTTCAATGAATTTTTACATAGATCCTGGAAACGAGTTTAAGACGGATCGAATGAAAGAATTTTTCGTTATCTGTAAAACTTGCGTTCTTTAACTTCTTATTTGAATAAGTTTAAGGCCAATCGGAAGAATCTATAAACTTCGCCAAGTTAGCCTATATAGATGCATATCTAGATAATAAGATAAAGATCGGTTGGACGAAAGTAATTGATTGCAATCAAAAGATTCTGATTTTTCGCTTGCACAGTTTTCAAAATACATTTGTAGCTTATCGGTCCCCAATTTTACACCCAAGACGGTGCATTTTCCGCTAGACAGTCAGCACGACTCCAATGAAAAAAGACCCAAAAATCATAAAGATGATCGTATGATAAATACGGAAATTTCATAAGACCATTTTTCAATTTCAAAACCCCTGTAACATGCAATTGACAGCTTAAAAAACCAAGCTCCTCAAAGTAGGCAATGAATCTTTTTAGAAGAGTAGGCAATGAATTTTCATCTGTCGACATTAGATATAAGTATATAGCACGATGCTTTCTTCACATGTATGCCAATACAAAGACTCTAAGAGCCCAAAAATTGTTTTCTTTTTATTAAATTTCATTCTTAATTTATAGTCAGTCCATTATTTTTACTACTGTTGAATGAATGAAAATTACATAAGTAAGCTTAATGTTACCATTAATGAATACCATTACCTTGAGCTCTCTTCACTACATTTCTCTGATGTGGATATCCCTGCTAGCGACATTCCATGAAGATAATGAAACAATGTTGTTTGGAGTATCAAAGATCTCCACCGTCTAACAAATGACAGCACCATCAAGCGAGAAGTTGCCCCAAGTCAACTGAGTGCTTATCTTATTTAAGCCGAAAATAAGGAAATATAGATTACCGGAAAACTAGGCCTTTCTGGTGGGATGATTATTATTTAATAATAATAAATAAATTATTTTTTATTCATTATATTATAAACACAATACATATTATAATACGAGCCAAGTCAAAAAGATTCCAAAAGATTGTAAAATAAAATGTTGTCTATGAAGTTCAAATAACACCGAAAAAAAAATAACTTGCAGCTTCTTCCGCATACCATCAAATTCTCAAAGTGCAGACAGGGTCTTCCATTCCATATACCACTCGTACACAATTTCAATGGAGTGTAATTAAAACTGTGGAGCAATTTCCTTAGCGTATATCTCTAGTGAACCAACCAACTGGACTCCTGGTCGAATGCTTTACGATATATGTATGTTATACCCCTTTTTACGGTTTTCTTCGTAGCCATTCAGCCAGTTAATCAGTCAAAACAGATACTTGTGTATATATAGACATGCAACATCAATTTTATTATAATATATTATGACTTAGGAAAACTTAGAACAATTTAATTATAATTCATTACGGCTGAGAAATGTGAATATACTTATATATTCTCGATATAGATCACCAATGATTTGGTTAAAAGAACTCAATAAATATCTCTTTAAAACACTGGACACTTATTCAACCAGCCTTCATCGGGAATCGAGCCCGGTACCTCTTTATTCATTACTTATTTAATAGACATTTACCAACGGCTAAAATATTATGTCCTTAGCAGTGCAGACTTGGCAAGAACTAATCATATAAATATTTTCTTTGCAATTCATACGAAACATCTATTTTGATATATTAGACATTAATTATGTTGTTGATATATTATTCCTGTAAATACTACCCAATCCAATCGGCTTTCATATACTTAATTCTTGTTTTGACACATTTTAATCTTTATCTTAGAATACGATACGGAAATATGAAAAAAAAAATCCTTTGAAGCACTTTCCTAATGCAATTTCTTTCTTGTCTTTTCAGTTTTACAGAACACAGATCTTGCGATGTCTTGTATTCAGCAATATCATTGAATAAGCCGCGATTATTAGAAGGCATCAATGAGATTTGACCTTATATCTTTTAAGTTAAGTGGACATTTAATCCTTACATGTGTAATTAGACCAACAGTTTACAGTGCAAACTCACAATGGGCGGCAAAAAAAGTACATATAGAATTAATACATACAGACACGTAAGTATATAAATACGTATGCGTAATATATATATATTATCGTAATGACATTCATTGACTGATTACTTATAACATTTATAAGATGTATAATATATGTGTATATGATGTATAATATATAAATATCTAGATATTCAAAACTGTTTAGTGTTTACAACTCACAATAAAAGTCTTTGTGAAGCTCGTTAAATTGTTAAGTCTGGCTTTTGCTCGTTTCTTTTCCAATCAATGCATACATTATGCCCGGAATATCTTTATCACAAACAAGAAATTTAAGATCTACTCAATATATATATATAAATATATATATATGTGTGTGTGTGTGTGCGTGTGTGTGTGTATACAGCTGTTTGGTATTTTTAAAAGAATTTATGCGTTCGTTTCAAGTTTTTGAAATGTTTAGTTTCCTTTATTTCGAGGTATGTTAGTATTATGACTTTTGGCTTTATTGTTGACTTGAGAACCATTCGAGTTATGCTTGTAATATTCATATATCAACATATTCAAAGTTGGTGTTATGTGATTTTTTTTGTTTTCTTTTTACTTACATTTACTTACACAACATTTTCTCTAACATTTAAGTTTACATCAATAACTTAAATACAGTTTGCAAGGGAGAAAAAAATGAGGAAATAATGTGCATGAAACCAAAAGTTTTTTGTTTTGAATAATTAAAAGTTCAAGTTAACGAAATACTATTTTAATATAAAACGATTAGTAGATTTGATCATATTGCACTGACCCGGCTTAAACGACAATTTCGATGATTTCGGCATCGTCCTCGTCATCGGTTCCCCAACCGGCATGGGGATTGTCCTCATCGTGTCAGTGAACCAGCCTCTCCTGCTATAGCATCACCTGCTTGAGCGACGGCAGCTGTCGCTCTAGAATCTTTTGGGCTGCCTCCTGATCGAGTCCATCGATACTGCAAGCAACTAGCTCCCTCAGGGCATGCGCATCTCTAGCAATATAGTGAAAAGTTTGCAGCGTGAGCAACGAACAGTTGCTTATATTGAGACTACGCAAACGATTCAATTTGGCCACGGCCACGCCCACCGCCTCGTCATCGAGCAGCGAGCAGCTCGCCAGGGAGAGCGTCTCCAAAGCCGGACAGTTAACGCTTAGCGCTGCGATGCCTTTGGTCTCCAAGCGATTGCAATAGTCCAATGTGAGGTTCCGCAGCTCGGGCAAACGAAGCGCCTTCCTGAGCAGACGATCCGTAAGATTGCGACATCCTCGTACATTTAGCTCATGCAAGCCCCGCAAGCGGCTGATGGGCGCGGGATGCTTGCCGAAGCCAATGAAACCATTGTCCGTTATTTTAATGCAGTAATCAATCCTGAGCATACGCAGCAGCGGCTGGTGGCGGAAGATTGTGGAGAGGGTGCGATCGGTGGTCGCCTGGCGGCAGTTGTCCAGGCTGAGCTTGCGTAAGTTGGGCAAACGTTTAAGTAGTATGCACATGGACGCCTCATCGATGAAGCACACATCCTCCAAAAAGAGCTCCTGCAGCGTATAGTTGACCTGTGTAGTCAGGCCCTCGACAAGACCCCGTCCAGTCAACGCACGGCAATAGGCCATAGTCAGCGACTGCAGGCAGCCGTTCATCTTGCGCAGTGCCTGGACGCAGCGCACGTCCAGCTGCACACAGAACATGAGATCGATAGAGCGCAGTGATTTATACCACTTGTCCGCCACGCGGATCAGCATTTCATTGGTCAGCGATAGCATGCCGGTAAGATCCAGCTGTTGCAGCCGTGCCGTTTGGGGAATGGATTTCAGAATATCGTCCAGCAGCACGAGATGGCAATTGCCGGAGAGCTTTAGGACGCGCAGCCTCTTCATCCGCTCGAAGGCCACACGCCAGCGTGCCGTTTCGATGCCGGGCGAGCAGCTAAAGAAGATGTCGACATACTCGAGAGTGGGCCCATGATCGTAGAGCACCTGGAGCAGTGCCGTCTCATTGTTTCGCCGATACTCGAACTGCAGATGACGTAGTCGCACCTTGTTCTCGACGCGTCGCAGCTGCAATAGCATTAGAAGCTTGAGTGTTGAGTCCAGGCTGACGCCGTCGCACTCGAAGCCCTTTAGGTGCAAGAACTGTTTCATATTGATGCCGTCGATGGTCATGTTGACGTCATCCAAGAAGCTGGTCGTGGCTATTTTCAGCACTTTAAGATTTGGCAGCTTTCCGTCCATGTTGCGAAAGACGGGCGAATGGCGCACCTGTATTTGTTTGATTTCGGGTCCAACCAGCCTCAAGAACTGCTCCAATTCGGGGCTTTGCGTTAAATTTCGTAACTCAACGTCTTCAAAACTCAAATATGAAACACCGCGTTCTACATGCGCCTTTATGTCCTTTAGATTATCCTTGGTAACAATCACCTTGCCTTTGCTCGAAAAGTAGCGCCGATTGACCAAGTTGCGACAGCGCCAGGATACGAGACGCAGTTGCTGCAGATCCAAATACGACAAATATGACATTATCTCTATCCACATATCATTGGGCAGCTGTTCAATGTGCATTGGCGCAATCTCCTCTTCTTCGATGAATGACGTTGGCGAGTTGCGTACAAGTATGAACTCCATCTCTGTCTCCACTTTAGCCTCCTGCAAGAATTGTTAGGCATTAGTCAATCTTGGACTTAATTTAACATTAAAATCATTTTTTAAACTAGCAACTAGTTCATCTGAATATTTTTAGATAACTAACGATCTTTACAGCTAAGATGCTGTTATTTTATTTATGGGATATCGATGCCAACTTGCAAATGCAAAATTTGTATATAAGTCAAAAACGAAATATATAAAGAACTTTTAATATATTCAATTGGTAGACACATATGTTGGGCACAAAAATGCTCAAAATGCTTCATGAGTGCACACAAAGGTGAGATTCGAAATAAAAAAAATTGGTTTTAAGGCAAATCAGACAATCTGCGTTTTATTTGATATCTGTTTAGTTTGTCTGAGATTTTTGTCGAATTTAGCACGTAAAGTCAGTTTGCAACGTCAACGAAAAATTGTAAGTGCATTGTTATTTTTTATTTTATTAAAATAATTTTAATTTAATTAACAGAAACAGTTTTCAAATAGTTACACACACAGGTTTTTTGTTTTACAGAGGCAGATTGTGATAATGCAAATATTATATTTGACGCGATAATTACTTTAACGATTATTGATATAAGAATAAAGAACTCAATTCAGAGAATTGAGTAAAATATAAATCTGCTGCGTATGTCATTGTCACAACCTGCGTAAATGTTAAGCTGTCGTTGACATGTTTCATTTTTTTGACGACTCTGACGCACAAGAGTGCTGAGCTCAGGCGAAGACCAGAGTTGCCTCAAAGAAGGTGAGCTAGGCAATTGCAGCCGCAACACGTCACGCTGAGCTTGTTTTTTCACCCATTATACATACACACGAAAATGCGTCTGGACCTGCTCCCAACACCCACACAAAGCGTTTGGTTGCGGCAACAGAATTTGAACTTACCTCGGATTCGGTGGGTCTATCAAAACACAGGATTCCTCCTCTGGTTATCCTCCCAATGCCACCTGTGGTCAAGTTATTTCCCATCCAGAAAATTAAACTTTTGGCATTGATCAATCAATTTACTTAAGGGTTTTTCAATTATCGGTCTTATCTGTAAGAAACAGCAAAGAGAAAATTTATTAAATACTGCATGAATGCAAGCAAAGGTAACTAGTTATTAGTGGGCCAGTTTAGAACTTAAAATAAGTCTACAAATCAAAGAATTAGCTCAGTGGTAGTTCAGCTAAAAGTATTTGATAAGTTAGTATTGCACAAATGTTTTTTTCTATAGTGGCAGATTAACATAATGCAAACTTTACAACAACTTTAACGCGATAATAACTTTAACGACTTTCATTGAAGTTCAGAGAAATAAACAAATCAAAGAAATTCTCTATCAGGGCCATTGTAACTTTTAAGTTGAATATAGTTTATATTGTTTTTTTTTTAACACTCTCGCACACAATGAGCTGCTTGCCCGGGCAGCAGCCCTTAACACAACACGTCAAGCCGAGCCCGCTTTTTCAGCATTCTCATATGAATACATACATTCTTGCATCCAATGCGCTTAGACCCACGCAACTCCCACACTGAGAGCTGCCTTTGCCTACTCGATGTGCCCATCTAAACACAAGACTCTTGTTCAGGTATTCGGCTAAATTCGACTGGTGGTCAAGTTATTTCCGATGCAGAAAATCAAACTTGATGAGCAATCAAAATAGCTAAAGTGTTTACGGTTGGCATTCAATTGATACGAAAGGCAAAAATTAATTACTATATGGTAAAACAAAGGCGAGACTTCATCCCCAGAATGGGTTGGAAACAGAGTCTCTCAGATTAGTGGATTAGTTGACTAGTTTATTTAGGTAAACAGTTAATAGAAACAATCTTATGGTCAGCTTGCAAAATCATAGTAAATAGTTTGGACACACACAAACAGGTTTTCTAAGAGGTGGAAAATTAGTAAAATGCCAATTTTCCAATTAAACAACCATTTTTACGGGGTACGAAAAATAATCGACAAGAATTTCATTCACAGAATTTAAAACATAAAAAAATCAACTGCAAAAATAACTATCAACACCTTTGTATACATACAAATATAGTACACCTTTGTATAAATTTTCCATTGATATGGTTTTTTTTTGAGCCCTCTGACACACAAAAGTGTTAAGCTTGGGCACAAAGAACAGTTGCCTCAAAACAGGTATGCCAGTTGCCCGGGCAGCAGCTCAAATTGGCTTGTTGCACTGCAACCGCAACACGTCACGCCAGGCTGCTTTTTTTTCACCATTCTTACATACATACATTAACGTGTGCATCCAATGCACCTAGACACACATGCCACCCACACAGAGAGTTGACTTCCCCCACAGAATTTTCACTTACCGGGTATCCGGCTGGCTTATCTAAGCGCAGGATTCTTCGCCTCAATTCAACTTGTGCTCAGGTTATTTATCATGCAGATATTTATAACATACTGCATAACAACTTAAGGGAGAAACATGGCACAAATTAGGGGTTGAGGCAGAGTTCTCTGTGCTTGACGTTGACAAGTCCTTTATACTAATATGTTATGGGCTAGCGGCTAATAAAATAATCGAAAAGGAAGCTTGCAAAATCAAAGAAAATGATTTAGGGTTTTATTACTGCTAGTTTGATTCTAAATAGAGCAGCAAATGCTAATCGATAAGTTTTTAATATGCAAACCGGTTTTCATATTTTACAGTGAAATATTAGTATAATGAAAAGATTAATACAATGAAAACTAATAATAATTTTTACGAATTTTCGATAGGAGTTTTATTCAGATAAATCAACCTAAAAACTAGCTGCATATGCCACTCTCCCCGCTATTGAATATTTTCAGTTGTTATTGATATTGTTGTTGTTGTGTTAAGCTTGGGCAGGAAGCACAGTTGCCTTAAAACAGGTGAGCTGGTTGCCCGGGCATCAGCCCTTACCTGGCCCGTTGCATGGCAACTGCAACATTCGGGTCGAGCCTTGTTTTTACCACTCATACATGCACACATGCATCCAACCAATGCACTTGGATACCCACAACACCCACACACACACACACAACTGAGATTGATTCCCATTGAGTTGACGAGAGCAAGCTGCGCCTGCAGAATTTTCACTTACCTGGCACTCGGTTTGGGAGGCCTATCAAAAGCCACGATTATTGCTCCGTTAATCCACGCAATTCGACTTGTGTTCGAGTTTATTCCAACGCAGAGAATTAAACTTTTGGCATTGAACAATCAAAAAATAAATATTACTGTGGCATTTGCTGCAGCAACAAACTACGCATTTATTTATGCGTTTTTATCTTCAACTCGTTTTACCTCCCTTGATTAGATTTTGTTGCGGTTTTAAGTGCAATATATTGTTTATTTCTCGTTTAGATTTGATTAGCTAGATTTGTGTATTTAACTTGTGGTTTTTATTTTCTTATTCGACAGCAACCTGCTAGCTATTTGAACTACAAAACCCTAATACGAACGGCAGAGCTGAAGGGAAACCAACCACGCACAGGGCACACAGCTGTGTATCTAATAATGAAAATCAAACTGTCAGATACTTTTTTGTGCGAGCAGATAGATAATTTTCCGTCGCAACGCATGCTCTTACGGCCCGCTCTCACGCTCACGCTCACGCTCTCTGTCCGCGACACACTCTCCCCCTCTCTTACGGATCTCTGTCTCCTTCGCACTCTCGCTCGTTCCTATCTCGCTCTGCTGCTCTCTCTCTCCCTCTATCTATCTCTATGTCTCTCTCCCTTTGGCCTGTTACGTTTTGTTTATGTTTGTTGCTTCTGACCTACATCCAAAAAAGAAAAACTCAAATTCTGTGCCGGCAGTGACCTCGGAGACATTGCGTAGGAAGTGTTGGCACATTAAATTATAAAAACTTCTTATGTCAATCTCAACTATCATCGACAAATTTGACTTACATAGTTTAAAATTCTTTGCATACAATTTCTTAAATTATTATATATTAACAATTATATATTTACAACTATATATTTACAATAATTTAAGAAGTTATATATCAAACATAAAAACTCATATTTAAAATATTTAATGCGTAAAGCGTATTTATTTGTTACTAACCAATTAAAATTTAATTCCACTTTATAGAAATTATTTAACATTTTTTAAAAATGAACATAAATCAGAGTTGCGCGAACAAAAACGCCTATAAGTTGAAATGCTCAAATTGCTGAACAGCGTTGCCAGATTGTTTAAAAAATAAGTTTGTAAATATAACGATAAAATCAAACAATTTCCATGAGCGTGGCAACCCTTTAAAATAGAAAACTTAGTTAAACCGAAAAATTAAAAATAAAACTTAAAAATTTAAACCGCAATAATTTATACCACAGTTAAACCCCTCAAAAACCTAATAAAAACGTATATATACACAATAAATTTAATTTTTGAAACATTTGAGTATTTGGCAAAAAGAAATTGTTCCCATAATAAGTACAAGAATAACGCATGTCATGCAGTTCCATTAGGCTAGGCATTTATTGAAGTTATGCACTTAAAATTTCGACAAACATAATTAATAATAATTAATGCATTAGCATATTGATGGTTACTTTAATTAAAACCGCCCGCTTAATCCTAACCTAAACCTTTACAACTATTCCTGAGCAACTCGAACAGAGTTGGCGCTGGCGCCTCTAAGGATGCGTCTGCTTGCCCAGACGCAACGAGGGGCGCCGGGTGCCGGTCGCTGGCACTCCAGTGGAAAGACGCGGCAGACGCGGATTCACTGGCGGACCCATTAGGCGATCGGGACCTTCCGATACGACAATGTGCTCGGGATGGCCTTCTATAACCGGCAATGGTGAGGCGGGGGACCATTCAGAGCTGGAACTGGAACTGGGTGAATCGGAGCTACAATAGAGTGCAACGTTTTTGATTCGTAGATATTGCGCTTGGATTAATAGTCACCTAACCTACCCAGCTGTGTATATGGGCGGCAGCTTCTTCTCGTAGCCGCTTGTGCTGGGCGTGACAACTCCGGCGTGTATCTCCTGCTGATACAGGCCGTACAGTTCGCGCAACTCATCCGGCAGCTCAACGTTGCCTTCCTCAATAAGTCGACGCTGGGAACTTATGATGTCCTCGCACAGGCGCCGTTGCCGCTCGGCCCGCAACAGCTGCAGGTCGCGACGTCGCAGCTCCGCCTGACGCGCCAGCCGCTCCGCTTGCAGCGATACCTTGTCCGCCTCTAGCTCGTGCACGCGGCAGAGCAGAGCGAGCAGTTCGCGCTCCTCATCGCTGCTAATGCGTTCCGGAAGCTCCTGGGCATGTTAACAATTCATTTATAATTAAAAATATTGCTAAAATCTGTAGAATGTATACTTACGTCCTCTAGCTTGACACCCTTCTGGCGACATAACTCCAGCTCGTGCTCTGTATTCTCACGAATTTCCTTATAACGCCGCGTCTCCTTCTCTATAGCCGCCAATTCACCCCAGGCATTCTTCAAAGCCACTGAGCCCTCCGATTCCACGTCTAAACGAAATAAACAAAGAAACATTTTTCTGGAGAACTTAAGGAGCAAATCAAAAACAATCTAGATCTAAATAGTATAGTATAGTATAGTATAGTATAGTATAGTATAGTATAGTATAGTATAGTATAGTATAGTATAGTATAGTATAGTATAGTATAGTATAGTATAGTATAGTATAGTATAGTATAGTATAGTATAGTATAGTATAGTATAGTATAGTATAGTATAGTATAGTATAGTATAGTATAGTATAGTATAGTATAGTATAGTATAGTATAGTATAGTATAGTATAGTATAGTATAGTATAGTATAGTATAGTATAGTATAGTATAGTATAGTATAGTATAGTATAGTATAGTATAGTATAGTATAGTATAGTATAGTATAGTATAGTATAGTATAGTATAGTATAGTATAGTATAGTATAGTATAGTATAGTATAGTATAGTATAGTATAGTATAGTATAGTATAGTATAGTATAGTATAGTATAGTATAGTATAGTATAGTATAGTATAGTATAGTATAGTATAGTATAGTATAGTATAGTATAGTATAGTATAGTATAGTATAGTATAGTATAGTATAGTATAGTATAGTATAGTATAGTATAGTATAGTATAGTATAGTATAGTATAGTATAGTATAGTATAGTATAGTATAGTATAGTATAGTATAGTATAGTATAGTATAGTATAGTATAGTATAGTATAGTATAGTATAGTATAGTATAGTATAGTATAGTATAGAATAGTATAGTATAGTATAGTATAGTATAGTATAGTATAGTATAGTATAGTATAGTATAGAATAGTATAGTATAGTATAGTATAGTATAGTATAGTATAGTATAGTATAGTATAGTATAGTATAGTATAGTATAGTATAGTATAGTATAGTATAGTATAGTATAGTATAGTATAGTATAGTATAGTATAGTATAGTATAGTATAGTATAGTATAGTATAGTATAGTATAGTATAGTATAGTATAGTATAGTATAGTATAGTATAGTATAGTATAGTATAGTATAGTATAGTATAGTATAGTATAGTATAGTATAGTATAGTATAGTATAGTATAGTATAGTATAGTATAGTATAGTATAGTATAGTATAGTATAGTATAGTATAGTATAGTATAGTATAGTATAGTATAGTATAGTATAGTATAGTATAGTATAGTATAGTATAGTATAGTATAGTATAGTATAGTATAGTATAGTATAGTATAGTATAGTATAGTATAGTATAGTATAGTATAGTATAGTATAGTATAGTATAGTATAGTATAGTATAGTATAGTATAGTATAGTATAGTATAGTATAGTATAGTATAGTATAGTATAGTATAGTATAGTATAGTATAGTATAGTATAGTATAGTATAGTATAGTATAGTATAGTATAGTATAGTATAGTATAGTATAGTATAACACCCACCATCTTCTCCAGGTGCATCATAGAGTTTGCCAATGCGTCCCTGCCAATGGGAAATGATCATGTGCTGTCGCTCGGCATCCAGTTCCAGGCCCAGCAGATGGCTCTCCGCCTCGAGCAGCTTGCGTCGCAGTTTCATCTGCTGCTTGAAAGTCAGCACAATCTGTTCCCGCAGATATCGCAGCTCCGTTTTGCGCTGCTCGTTCAGCTCCTCGCTGGGTGGCTGATGTGCTGATGTTGTAGCTGCCGCGGCGGCAGCTCCGCTGCGCGGACGTTCCGTTAGCATCTTAGTGCGCAGGCGGGTGACCTCGTCTCGCAACTCTGAGACCAGGCTCTGGTAGTGTTTGGTGGGAAAGTTCTTGAACTCATCGATGTATACGGAACTCTGCAGCTTGGTGGTGATGCTATTTGCACGGTCCGCATATACCAGGGTGTTCTTGGTCTCGTCACGATGCTTGCTCTCGGGGGCGACGTGGGCTATCATGACCGTCTTGCAGCGACCACTGAGCGCCTCTTTGAGCAAACGGGTGAGCTTCGAGTCGCGATAGTTGACGTAGCGAGCACCGCCCGACAGGGCATTGATGCAGTTTCCCAAAGCCAGCAGACTGCGATTGATGTGGGCGCCTTCCTGCAAGCGCTTGCCACGATTCTTTGTCTTCTTGGCGCGCTCCGATCCGGCCAGGTCAGTTAGAAAGAGCCTGCCCTGCTTGGTACCCAGGGGCGTGCGTGTCTGCACTGTAATACTAAGGAGGGCATGGCTGCGCGATGAGGTCTGATTGGCTGCTGTGGGCTCCATGGTGCGCGCCTTGTTGCCCTTGATAAGCAGGCTAACGACCTCCTTGCGACTGGATGTGGTTATTTCGGAGAGCCCGGCTACAGTAATGCGCTGGCCACGATGATCCTCACGCAGCTCCAACGGACCACCAGGATTCAGCAAATCCCGTATTAGTTCATTGTAAATTTCGAGATACGATATTGATACCTTGGTGGAGCTCTCTGGCCCAGCTGCCTCAATGTGTCCGAAAATATCCTCGATGGCGCGCACCATCAAGCCAATGTCCTGACTGCTAACATCCGCCTCGTAGCCACCGGCTGCTGTTGGCCCGCGGTCAGCTGTCGAGGGCTTCTTGCGCGGCACAGGGCCGAGCATTGTGTGCGTCTTGCCGGAACCAGTAGCGCCATATGCAAAGACCGCCGCATTGTATCCATTCAGGACATCTCTGACTAGTGGCGCTGTGGTCGTTTTATACACCTGCTCCTGTGTGTCAGTCTCCTTGAAGACATGGTCGTAGGAATATTTGCGTGGTCGGCTCTTGCCACCATCATCATATAGCAGGGAGCCGCCAGAGATAACCTCAATGCAGCGCTCGGTGGCCTCCAGGCTCGGACGCACGCGTACCGCAACCTGTGAAAATTTAATCCCTGAAGCGCAACTGCTTAAAGTAACCAGCTTGAGCCCACTCACCACTAAGCGCTCCTCCTGAGGGGGTTGAGCGGTGGCCAGTTGACGTCCCTGAGAGGATGTACTGCCGCCGCTGCTGCCCGACCAGCTGCTGGCACCAGCGCTAGCCGCCATCTTTGATCAGTTGAGTGTCCTTCGCAGGTGTGCCACGTGCCTTTGACGTGCTGATAACCTGCCCAAAGCGACAACAACAAATGATTACAAATGGTGTCAATTTGTTGTCAACAATCGTAAAACTGTCATTAACGGGGTGTTTTCCAACCTGCCCACCTCCCAGCTACGCCTTTATTTTAATGAACAACTAGTCTTAATGGACTGTAAACTTTGGCGCCAAGGTCCCTCTGCCATGAACATGACTTGGCCTAATCGATGTTGTTGTTAAAGTTTCGCGGGTGAAAGTCCTGCGGGCTTTGTTTACGGATGGCGTGCACCATAAGTCAAGCCGTGAACTTGAACACCTTCCATGCCACTGCGTGTCTCCGCATGTAAGTCAAGTAACTTAAACTCTTGCAGAGTTCGATGGCAGTTCAAAAAGCCAAAAACCTTCGGCGTGACCATGCTGATCAACTGTCGGCTTAGAACTAAGCCAATGCACCTACTTGGAAGGAACTAGTTGAATTGCAGTCTAACAGCAAACATGAAGATGAGAATCGGACTAAGCCGGAGGTTCAGTTTTGTTAATCGTACTTTTAACTCAATTTCTATACTAAATACAACATAACATACAAAGATGGGAAGGGCCTTATATACATATGAAAATTTGAAGTACATTTTGTTAATATCTGAACATTTTTTATGATTCAAATGAACACATAAATTGAATGGGGCTGAATAAATAAAGTATTAAGAGGTTCAGTTTTGTTAATCGTACTTTAAACTCAATTCCTATTATATATACAACATAAAATAAAAAAAATGGGAAGGGCCTTATATACATATAAATGTTAATGTTAATTACTTAAGAATTTTCTGGGTTTTGAAGGAAGAAGATTGAAGATGAAGATTCTTTATTGGGAAGATCCACGATTGCACCTCACAAAAAATATATATATTAGAGTAAATGTCAGAGTACATGACCGCACATCAGATAAGTTTTAATTTATGATATTATTTAATATTATTCTGCTTTGAGTTTAATAAAATTCATGACACTTTTTTCGTATCCGAAGGGACAAAACTGTCGAACAATTTGTTCCAGCTTTACCACCTCCTGAACATTTACGATCATTTAAGCGAACAGCGAAAATTGATGTCTTGTATTTCTCCTTATTGCAAGGGCGCAGGCCGCAATTAAATTAAATTCTCGTTTAAATACATTTTATTAGTATAAATTGTCTTAGCCCAGTTTAAAACCTCCGCCAAAACTTTATCAACTGCTATAAAGCCGTTTTCAACCCTGTTAAGATCCAGACACAATTTGATATACAACCATTTATAAAGTCAAATGGCAAATTTATTTACTTTAAAACTCGCCATGAAAAAAGGCAGACCAGCTTGTTATATATTTATTTTATAAGCCCAAATAGTTAATGTTCCGAGTAATTTCCTAATTATTAGATCTACAAGCTGATCAATTCAAAATGGATTTGTATCTACAGCAACAATTGCCATATCGACAAGCAAACTGACCCCAAACTCTAATTGTTGCCGCACACGTGGTGGAACCACCCACAGGTAGGGTTTCACACCTGCTTCCAATTTGTGTGTGGCCGAACATAAGCCTTTTGCTTGGCCTTCTGGCACTACCCTAAATTGGTTTAATTTCTTAAAGCGAATTAATTATAAAGCGTAGGCCAGTAAAGTCAACTTTTGGGCGCTAAAACGGATGAATTATTAAATTGGTTTCAACCCACAAATCATAAATATATCATAAGGGCCTCAATTGAGAGTGTGTGTGTAAGCATATGTATACAAATTACAATGCTTCAATGTCAATAAAACAAATCGAGAAGTTCTCGGACACGCCCCATAGCCCCATTGGAAAACCAGGCATTTGTATAGTTAGTCAATACATTGCCTCAGTCCGTGTAGGCGGCCTTAACTAATTTAATATTCAAATCGATTCACATCCTTTCCCCCAAACTCCCTAAAATGCGGCGATACCTATTTTATTTTTTTTTTTTTTGCCTGCTAGTTGTAGTTTTTCCTCTTTCAAATGTTATATGCTTTTTGAGTTGTTTTTTTTTAATACCCTGTACTCACTAAGAAAGCCCTGAAGAGTATATTCGGGTTTTGCGCAAATGCGTTTAACAAGCAGAAGGTGTCATCTCGGATCCAACAAAGTATTTGTAGGGTCGAAGCCAGAAAAGCATTGCTTTGTCTATGGCAATTTTTGTGATTCAGATTTAAGCTTTAACATTCTCAGTCATTAACCGCCCGTAGACAATTTAAATATACCCGTACTATATTAAACTCATATTGGAAAATAGTTTTTGATTCCATAGAATAATGAACTAATAGTTGGACTCAACGTTTTCTTCCCTTATTTGCCTTGTGGTGAGATTCTTGAAGCCGAAAAATAAACTTTCGCTCATTAAACACTTGACCTGCATTTTCCACTTAAGAGCGGTCGATTTTGCGAAAATGAGCTTAAAGCCAATGATTAACAAAAAATGTTCAAATCTTTCGCCAGTTTACCACAGTTACGAGTGGAATTTCCAAAATCGCTGAAACACGTATTCATAAAGTTCTTATGAAAATAAATTTAAAAGCGACCGGAGGAAACTTAAAGCTTCTCCAAAAAAAACTTTAAACACCCATTTTTCATCGAGGAGATCTGCATTTTGCGAAAAGTGTGAATCTCGTCTAAAGTGAATTTTTTTTAAAAATCTTTGCAAATGAGCTTAAACCCGAAACTTCGCTCATTCAAACTCTGACCCCCAATTCCACCATGGAGGGATAAATTTAGGATTCAAGCAAATATCTCTCAAATTTGAGGCTGATTGATTGGCAAAGAAAAAAGTTTTATGCAACGTTTCCACGATTTTTCCACATTTGCGGGTGGATGGAAGATGGAAAATTTCAGCTTCCCAGTTCTTACAGTTTGGACTGGGCATTGATCAGACAGTCAGAACAAGCAGTTTTATATAGAGGGATCTAAATTATATATAGATCAATCTTTATATTAGTTTAATCATATTTGTCTGTCATTCTGCCTCTCTGAAGCGAGACTATACTAGCTAGACACTTAAATTAAGAGCGTAGAGCAAGTTTCCTTTAAATCGATATCTCGCCTGTTTCTACGTAATCGATACATATCAATGTTAATGCAAATAGGTTTGAAGGTCAAGATATAGTATACACATATAGCCTTGAGCATTTGGAAGATGAATATTTAATGAGGTGTAAACACCGCAGTGATTCAACAATGAATTCTCTGTTAATGAAGTAGAAGCACTTTGTAGGTATGATTGTGATACGCATGTGCGCATAAAGAAAATATTGAGCTGGAAAATGGGTACAGGGCATCTCCTAGTCCGACACACTCGACTGGAGCACTTTTACCTATATTTCTTTTTTGCGGTTGTGGCTTATTGAATTTGTGTAAATTGCCGGCAGACACGACATCTAGCGAGCAAATGGACTGAATTTCGTTGGTGTCCACCTGAATAGCCAAACAAGGGCGTGTGTGTGTGTGTGTGTGTGTGTGTCAGGGGGAGCCATGTCTTTGGTTTTGTTTATTGACGTTGTCGCACGCTCGTTGTTATTGCTTTAATATTTTGAAACGCCGCATTTTGATTTGATTTCGGTCAGGAGAGCTCCCGACAAAACTTAGCCCAGATTACGACTTGCGATAGCCACAACGCGCCCGCTTAAAGCGATGGGGCAGCCGTCCAATATGTGGTTAGGGTATGTCTCCATTGGCTTTTTATTCATACTGGGGCTCATTAGTGGCCAGGCTGCACATACGTACATATGTATGCAATGGAGGCGCGTGCTCCAAATGAGCTCTTCTATCAAGCCACATTTTTCACATTTGCTATGTACCCAACGAACACATGTTGACAAATGGCTGAGCGGTAAACATATTTCATTTATATTTGTCAGGAAAAATCAGTGACTCGACGCATTTGTTTGGGAATTCTTGTTAGGAATAAACAATGAACAAATACAAATATATAAATCTCTACGGTTTTACTGTTTTTACCTCAACAAGATGCACGCTATGGCGGTTTTTGGGTAATTCCACCCACAAGTGTGGAAAAATCTCGAAAAACGTTTGAATGAAACTTTATTTATCATCCGAACGCAATCAAACTAATTTTCACAGATGTTTGTGAAATGTCATATGTTACATTTTTCACACTTTTCATAAAATCCATCCCAACTTGTTGGAAATGGTGCTTAAGGATTTTATTAACAATGTTTCAGACTCAAACTCATTACCGAGGATCTTTATGAAAATTAATTTCAGATGCGTTTTTCACTTCTCGGAAATCCATCCTTGCCAGGTTTAGAATGAGTGTAAGCGTGTTTTTTAGCGAGATATTATATTTCGCCCGGTTGGTTCAGGATTTTTTTCAAAACCCTACATAAAGATAATAAATACATGCTTGAGCAATTTTTGAATTATCGCAACTATGAAATATTTTCGGAAAACGGTTGTACAAAACTTTTTGTCATCGAGCGCATATTCGAAGATTTATGTTAAAATTAATTTTTCAGACTTTTCGCTAAGTCCATACCTATTGATGGAGAATAAGGTTCGAAGGTTGAATGAACGAAAGCTTCTTTTTCGGCTCTAAGATTGACACCAGGGACTAAAATGGACGGAAAACATTGGTTTCAACGCTTTGTTCTAAATTTGATCAACATAACTTGAGCCGGAGAGTTCAAGACAGTGCGGTTAGACTTAAATGCTGATTGGAAAGTCCAAATCTGTTATGCAAATTATCTTAAATTTGATATGTTGTCTTATTTCATAATATTTCAACTGAATGGCCCAAAGGATATTATGTGTGTCTAATCTAATATGTAACGCATCAAATGAGTCATCTCCGGCCCTTTATAAATATATTGTATTCTTGATTGAACGGCTGGACCACAACTCTTTATCACATATCTGTCCTGGGAATAATCATTTGAAAGAGAAACTTACTTATTCAAGAGGTTCATAAACATACTTCATTTTGTCCCATACGTTTATTTAGTTTATTTCAGATATGTATACCTTTAATGAATCTACAATTTTTTCTTCTTCTTAATTGATAATTGTCTTTTCTCCTCTCTCTCTCTCTCTCTTCACTTTTCCACTTCACTTACTACCTTTTGTCAGTCACACTCTCTTTTTTTCAATATCGCGATTTTCATGTATAGAAAAGTTATTGTTTCTATTAAAGATTTGATTTCATAACTCATAAATATATATCCTACTTCTCTCAAGCGTTTGTGTTTTTTTTTCGAGCAGTTTGAGGTCTTGGTGTGGGTCAACTGTTGGTCTTTAAATATAGGAGCTCTTCTACTACTTCAACCTTTAGGCTTCGTTCTGCCTTACAGCTCTATAAAAAGCAGCCAAATCACTCACAATAATTATATCCTTGTGTAGTCCAAGGCTCTAGTGTTTGTGATTGATGGCCAGCATTTGCGGCGAATAGTTAATTAACCGGGGCTAGTCGGAGTTGCGTCTGCTGGCTATTTATAGAATCCATCAAATGAAATGTGCCAGGCTAATCGTGGCAATAGTTATAACACAAAATGTTCCTGCCCCACAGTCGCTGCGACTTGTATACGGAATTTGTTCCTAACATCTTTTTTTTTTATATTTTTCTAACATTTGAAGGGAAAAACTTTTAACCTTCAAGTTGAGCAATTAACTCCAGCCGCAATTAAAAACTCCGGAGGTTGGCGAAAGGCATACAAAAGAGGCGTGCGTGCCGCAATCTCAAGAACTTGGCCCGACTCAAAGTGGGCCAACTTCTCCGCATTGTTTACAGTAGCCACAAAAGTTTTCGCATATTTCGCACATATCAAAAGAAAATGGCTGCGCTGGCCCCAATCTCAACATGAAATAAAGTAATATTTTACACTTTAGCTAAAAGTAAATCCCGTGCGGGTAGAGATGGCCGCGATAAGCGGCCCAGCCAAGCGCCTCCAAGTAGGTCAATTATATGCGCAAACAGCTAAAGGACCCCACAGCCACTCATAACAATAGTCCAAAACTTATCATCGATTAAATGTACCATAAAAGAACAGAACTTTTGGCCACTCGATGGCAAAGTTGCTCAGTACCTCTGCAAAATGCCGCACTCACAAATGTTGTTTATTGTTCGCAAACTATTCGAATCGTATGCAAGGCTTTAAAAATATAAGGACACTTCCGCTGTGAAACTCGAGTTGTCGCTCGCGTTGCCAGCGAACCGTTCGCATGGACTGACAAAACTGAACTGAATTGTCGGCCGGCCCTTTTGGACTCTGTCCTGGCCCAGTCTGGTCAAATTGTACCAGGCATAGTGTATACCTGGCTGGGTTTTTGGGGCGGCCTCAACTGCCGGCTGGTGTTGTGTGCTGGCCACATAGCTCAATCAATTTCTCAGTTGTTGTTGGTATTTCCATTCCACTCGTTTTCCGAATTGTTGAAATGCTAATGCGCCATTTTGCATACATTTCTTTGACGTTGGCCAGTTCGGGGCTGGACTGGAACTGGGCGGGGAATCTTGGATGTGAGTGTACTTGTAATTGTTGTTAGGGCGCATAGGTATTACGGCAAGTGACGGTTACCGCACAACGCAAACAATACCGCTAAAATATCAATAAAGGGTAAATACAAATTAAGCTCCTTGAGTGCACTTAAGTAGGTAAATTACTAATGGATATATTAGTTGGTAAACTAATGTCTAGCTTAGTCTTTGGGGAAAATAAAGCAGTTAGAACATCTAAGAATTTCTGTTTTTTGTCTGTGAATAAAAAAAAATGTTATTTATTTTTTACATTTGACAATTTATTATTTAAAAAATTCTTTATCATAAAATGAGGTGTTTCCAATATTAAGTCTAATATTTAAAATTTTTTTAAAATAATTTTATGCTTTATTTAATTGTAGAAAATATTCTCCAATCTTTATACCAGAAACAATTGGTATATAATGAAAATAGAACTCTTTTAAATTGCTTAGAAATAGGTCTGCATTGATTGGTCGAACAAACAGTCATTTTCTTTACGAACAACACTTGATCCTTTTTTATGCAAATCACTTCATGTTCAAGTCTAAGCGACACGATGGAAGCCAGTTGCCCGCCCAGTCGCGTCTGCCCAGCGCACAAGGACCAGCAAAAAAGAAAAGTTGAAACATTTCCGCAACATCGAGCTCAAGCCACGCCACAGCGACTCGACCCGACCCGACTCGTTTTAAACGGGCTGCGCTTGATAATAAATGTTGCAAGTGAAAAGTGCCACATATCAGCATGAAAGCGTTAATTTCCGTGTCTTCTTGGCTGGAGCAGGCCGAGTGGGCAGCCCGATTTCCTTTTCCGGACGCGACATTGAAATGTAAATTGTTTATGCACTCGCAATCGAAATTTGATTGATTGATAGAATTGGGCGCGAGTTCGACGAGCGTTGGCATTTGTATACATTCTATTGGGGCCATTCATAACACCCGCGACACCATCAAGGCAGGCGTCAGTCATAGTCATTAGGCTGGTGCATGCCAAGGACTCGCATTTGCATTTCTTCTGAACACTTTCACTTGAGTCCGGATTTTAATAAAAGATTTGCCTGGCATACGAGCATCCGGCACGAAAAGGTCAAGCCCTGGTGCCATGGTCAAACTACAAGGGCTTTGAAATTTGAAATTTTATTAGCTATTAGACCATATAATGCATGTGGTTGTATATTGTATAAATCTAATTTGATTTCATGTTTGTAATTTCATTTTAACTAAATCTTCAGTATGCATTGTCGCAAATAATATATAAGTATTGTGAATAATTATATGTAAGTGTGTATAAGAAAACTGTATAACCAACTGGCCAATATCTAAAAGCTAAATGCTAACTGAAATTCGTATAACCTACGTCAGTGCGGCAGCTGTGGGTTGTGGGGGCGTGTTGCAAGCGCCATGTAAACAAACAAACAAACAAAAAAAGAAGCTCCTCACCAAAAATTTGTAGTAAGCGCTGGCAAATATTGAACCACTTTATGACTGGGGGCCGAATTCGTCTATGTCAGTATACTAAATAGGTCATATTTATATGTGTACTCAATTTCTTGAATTTTTCATTATTTTGGGCTATTTTCGACTATAAGGATATTTAATTAGTTTATAGTTTACGTTTACGTTGAAAATAGCGAGCGCTCTCATATAAATGCTTTGACAATTGTTGCTGGAGTGTGTGTGTGCATGTGTTAGTGTGTATGAGTGTGCGATGACAACTTATATATATTTAACTATATGCAGTTAGTTGCCATTCAGTTTATGCTAGTGGAATACTTGTTAGAGCGTGCGCTGTGGCTGTAGTTTCATAATTATCATTATCAATATCCGAAAATCGTTATCGTCTTTGTCGTAATGCATATTATTGTTATTGTTAATTCCATTGGCAGTGCTTAAACACATGGTTCCACATAATTGCCAGGAAACAGACCGGTAACACCGTCCATAACTCCCTCCCACCAGCCATCATCGTTCTTCTTCAGAACATACAGCACCGAGCTCTCCTGGAAGCTCAGCTCATCATCCTTATCGGCATAATAATCATAAATAGCCACCACTGAAACAATATATATACAATATAAAATACGAGAGTCGTTGGCTTCATTGTGTCCTGCTATTTACCCTTCTCAATGTAGTTTTTGGGCACCCAGCCAGGCAAATTCTGATCCTCCGGCACAATGGGCGCTAATTGTGGCCCAGTTGAAGTGCGTGGACGGCCAAAGTCCTGGTGCTCATCCTCTGGCGGCGGTGGTGGCGGCAACGGTGGCGATTGGGAGCCAGGACGCGCAAAGTTCAAGCTGAAATGATTTCTGTGCACACGAAAATATTAATATAAATTCCGTTTATATTTTCAGTAGAAGCATGCAATTTACCTATTGGGATTCCTGTGCAAGCAAGCAGATGGTATTTAAAAGTACAATATGAGAGTTATATACAAGAAAATAATGAGGGCATGAACTGTGCAGTTGCTTACCTGTTGATATTGCGGCCCAGGGTATGCATGCCAATGTGGCTCTGCTCGGTCATCTCGTGCTGCGAGACGGTTAGCGGTGAAGGGGGCGCTGCTAAGGATGCACATGAGATTGTAATTTTTTTGGTTTTATGTTAATTAAAGTCGCTCAACTTACGTGGCATGCTGCTCCTGTCGTCGTACGTGGTGGGCGGCGGCGGCGGTAGCGACTGCATCATGCCCGCCGAGGGCAGATTCACGTGCGTGGCAATTTGCTGACTGGGTGGCATGGGCAGCGCGCTGTAGCCAGCAGCACGCTCGTTGCCCGCTGCACCACCGCCAGTGGTAGTGGTTGTGGACGAGGCCGTAGACATGCGCTTGGGATGTCCGATTGGATAGTTGGGCGCATAGTGCGAGGGTACCTGCGGTGGATTGACCACAGGCGGCGTTCGATACTCCCGCGAACTCTTGCCCAGCGTTCCGGTATTACTGACCGATTTGCCCAGAGTGCCTGTATTGCCGGCACGCGACATTTGCGGCGGCGTCGGCGGCTTGGTGGTGGGCGGCGGGCCCACCGATGACGGCACCAGAGATTGCACAGAGCCATGACTCGAGCCTCTATGCTTCTGTCTCACAACATGCTGGGCTGAGGAATTGATGCCGTGCCCAATCTCATCCAGAATTGAATAGTCAATGGGCTTGCGCACATACTTGATGGGCTTCTCAGGATTAATGGGCGCCACTATCTTGAATTGGCGCGAGCTCACCTTGTTGGCCGTCAGAACGCCAATCTCGCTTTAAGGTATAAAAAAAAAACATATTTAAACAACTGCAAAAGGTTTGTGTAATAGAATTTTAATAGAATTACCGTCTGGCCACCTTCTCTTTATGTATATGCACCGTCTGAGCAATGTGATTCATCTGCGACTCCATTTCGCTGAGCTGCTGCGCCTGCAAGTCCAGCAGCTGCATGTAGCTATAGGCTAGCGTGTTGATCTGATACGCGACACTGGCCAGGGATTGGGTGGTGTAGTTCTTGGTGGCCTCGAGGGCAGCCTTTTTATTGTCGGCGCGATAGTAGGTGTCCTCGCAGTAGTCGGCCACACGCTCAAGATTCGTGTAGCTGTCGCGCAGGCTCTGGCGACCATCGGGAATTTCGGTGCGTATCAAAGATGCTAATTCGTCCATTATGTTGTCACTGGCCATGGGGGCTTCGGTCAACATGGGTATGGGTACTGCAATAGGCACAAGCACACAGATTTACAGTTCAGTTTCTTTTCTCAATTCTCACATTGTAAACAAGCGGAAGTAAACATTCGCTGTAGG
Source organism: Drosophila borealis (assembly GCA_035045885.1). Classification (NCBI taxonomy): domain Eukaryota; kingdom Metazoa; phylum Arthropoda; class Insecta; order Diptera; family Drosophilidae; genus Drosophila; species Drosophila borealis. The sequence goes on along the minus strand of JAWNOR010000194.1, from coordinate 5,246,729 downwards.
GCGGTGACGGCGCTGACGCTGACGTCGGCAGAGACAGAGATAGTGACAGCGACATGGACAGAGCTGTGCTGATTAGTAATTAGACCGTGCAGCGTTTTGCGCTTTGCACGCAAGCTGTCGCCCAGCTTTAATGTGCACTCACTTGCTTTACTACACAATTGCACTTGAAATATGTTTTTGGGTGGACTGTGTCGCTTTAAATGCAAAATAATAAAGTTTCCGTTTTACATTTTACGGACGTGAAAAGAACGCAGAGTAAGTCACAGTGCTGTCAAACACTCGATTAATTGATACATAATCTGGTCACACTGCAGTTATTTGGCGTTGCCAGATGATCAAATGTTTCCTTGCAAAATGTAAACAAAGACCAAGTGATGCCAGATATACCATTAAAATAGAAAGAGCTGGCAGCACCGCTATTTTTATTGTGAGTAATACATTTTTTTTCGCCGTTTAGGATTAAGACCTTAAAGGGCACTAACTTTTAGTTTGTCATGTCGCATCAAACGGGAATCAAAGGTAAGCTCTAGGCTGACGCAAATAAATAAAATTTATAAAGAATAATATTAACAATTGGCAGCCAACGAGCAACTAGCGAAAGTTTTTGGCAAGGCCAAAAATGGTAAAATACGGGTGATAAAAGTGTCAATTGAAAATGGTGAGTGGAATATCCAGAACACACACATACAATCACACACATAATCATATGTATACAACTGGTAACTAACTAACTTCCGGTTACTAATTCGCTCGCGCAGAACAGCTCAGCTGCAGCGCCACAGCTGATGTGAAAAAAGATTGGGAACGTGACTATGATAAGCTGCTTTCTCCGCTCTTTGAAACGAGTGTTCCCTGCTATATTTTGTACCGTCTGGATGCAAAGATACCGTTAGGCTTTGGCTGGCTGCTTATCAGCTGGACTCCAGATACGGCCAGCATTCGCCAGAAAATGGTCTACGCCTCGACAAAGGCAACGCTAAAGACCGAATTCGGTTCGGCGTACATATCGGAGGAGCTGCACGCTACGACTTTGGAGGAAACCACGCTGGAGGGCTACAAAAAGCATAAGCGTGAATTTTCCGCGCCGGCGCCGCTCACCATGCGCGAGGAGGAGATGAAGGAGCTGCAGCGGTCTGAGGTGCGCACCGAGATATCCACGGAGACGCGCCACCAGACGCTCAGTGGCATATCCTGCCCGCTGACTGAGGCAACTCGCGCAGCGGTGCGGGATATGTTGCGCGGCACCTACGACTATTTGCAGTTTCGCATTAGTCTGGAGGAGGAACGCATTCACGTCTCCAATGCCGCAAATGTGGAATTGCACGATCTGCCAAAGCAGGTGCCCGAAGATCACGCGCGCTATCATCTGTATTTGTTTAAGCACACCCACGAGGGCGACTATATGGAGTCCTTTGTATTTATATACTCTATGCCAGGATACTCTTGCTCCGTGCGTGAACGCATGATGTACTCGAGCTGTAAAGCTCCATTTCTTGAAGAGTTGGCCGCATACGGCGTGGAAGTGGCCAAGAAGGTGAGAATTAAACCTCAGTGCGAAGACCTTTTGACTTATTTGTATTTCCAATACAGCTGGAAATAGACAGCGGCGACGAACTCACCGAGGAGTATCTGCAGGAGGAACTGCATCCCAAAAAGATATTGCATCGCCCAGCCTTTGCAAAGCCAAAAGGACCACCGAATCGCGGGGCCAAGCGCCTGACGCGTCCCTCCAACGAAGACGAAGTCTGAAGCCCATCGAGCCAAAATTTACACACTTTATGTTTCCTGTCTTTCTCGCAAAGCATTTAATTTATTGCATTTGAATTGTGTGCTCCATTTTCATGTTATTCAAATGTATCTGAGTCATATCTGTATCCTTAGTTGCACTAGGCATCAACTGAAACAACGCATAGCAGCAGCCAACTTGGGCTTCCTTAATTGTATTGTCTGTCTAACTTCTAAAGGACATTATTGCAATTTATTATTTAAATAAAAACAAGCTAAATTTACATCGAGATGATTCACTTGACTGAGTCCAATGTGACCGATTCGCCCACACGGTTATCATGCGCGGTAAACAGTTCGGGCGCATCCTTTTGGGCCTGGTTCTTGAAGGCTTGCTGGATGGTATCGTCCCGCTGCAAGCGCCATTTGTACTGCCAGTAACGCACCTCCTCCATGGAAGTACCCGATGCCTTCATCAACAGCAGCGAAGCTACGCCCGCGACACCACCCATAAACCCACCAATGATGCCACCAGCAGCCATGCCCCGCAGACCCAAGTTGACTTTGTAGAGAGCACCTGTGAGGGAGCCCGCTGCCAGGTATTCGTAAATGGAGGATTTTCCGCGGTAAACAGATATACATGTTATGATGCCACTGACGGAAGAGACAATTTGTTAGGCTCCAGGTAACTCCCGTTATTAATGTTCACTTACAAGTAGGAGGTGCTAAACAGAGCCACACGCCAGCCCCATTTAAAGCCGCCCTTTGCGAAATTCACTGTAAACTGATCCTGCAGCTTTTTCTGCAAAGGTAATGTGTTAATCTAGTTACATTGTTCATGGTACGACTTTAGCGGCTTTTACCTTGGCATCAAAGTGCGATTTGAACGCTGTCGCCTGATTGTTCTCCATGAAGTTTATGTAGCTGACCCGCGATTGTGTAACACCACCGTAGATGGCTCCCACAAGGAACCCAAGGAAGCCCACCTGGTATATTGAGTTCAGCTCTGAGGATATGCTGCCAAATTCACTAGTAAAACAACGCCAAATTAATAGTCGCAGCACCATGTCGTCGAACCCAGCACTTACTCCACAGTCAGCATTTGCTTCAGACGCTCCAAACCCGTTTCTTCCGTTGGCTTGTTGGCCAAGAAAGATTTGTAGGTTTTGCTTTCCTTGTCGACAACATCGTCGGCGCTACGGTCAATTCCCGGCAAAATGCCGGCAATTAAGAATCGACCACTTTTTGTGAAAAGTCTCATGTGAAGTTCGGCGTTAAATAACAAAACAAGAAAAACATGCACGGTACAAACAGCTGAGAATCAGCTGCTAGTTATGTACCCGCAATATCGAAACGATGATTGCAAAAAGACCATCAGTTGAATAATGTAATCGAATATAATCGATTAATTTTGTTGGACAGGGGGACAAATGAAAATTAATTAAACCTACAGAGCGCAACGAGATGAACGTATTAATCATCCATGCTTAAAATACAAAATTGTAGTGCCCCACTTCTTTCTGTAGCTGGTAGACCATGAAATGAATTACAACTGTTTTTATAATCAAGTACATATTTACATTTTGGCTAAATGGGTGCTTTTATTCTATAAACTTTCTTATTTTTCTGTTTTTTGATTAAAACACATGTACAAATGTTTTTTCTATTGTCCGTATGATTATATTATCGCAAAATAAATAAAATGAGGTATATATATATGCCTGTATATAATAAATAAAGAACTGTCTCATAGTGTGTAGAGGCCCAACATTTTTTCGATAGGTGAGAAGTCGTTGTTAAACACTGAAAATAATCGATACATCACCGACGCGATAGGTTCTCCACTATCTCAACAAAATCGCCGCAGCTTGCGATGCTTGCAGTTTTTTTTTCGGAGCAATTTCATTAATATATTAAACAATTTGAAGATAGTTAATAAGTTCTTTTTTCTATTTTCTTACGCGCACCAAGTGCAAATAAAGTTATTTGCGCAAAATGATGTACGAGAATGAAGAAGGTAAGAAAACTTCGCGAAAATTGCGACGCACGCCTCTTGCCAAAAAGTAACATGGCGGCGGGAGCGCTAGCGTTCTTGTGTGTGAATAAAGTCAAATAGTGAGAAAATAAATGTTTTTGCAGAGAATTTCGATGAGGAAAATGCCGAGGAAATCTCGCACGAGTTGTGGCAGGAGGCCTGCTGGATTGTGATCAACGCCTATTTCGACGAAAAGGGCCTGGTGCGTCAGCAGCTGGACAGCTTTGACGAGTTCATACAAATGTCTGTGCAGCGCATTGTGGAAGACTCGCCGGCGATTGAGCTGCAGGCGGAGGCGCAGCATACGTCCGGCGAGGTAGAGACGCCGCCTCGGTTTTCGCTTAAATTCGAACAGATTTACTTGTCCAAGCCGACGCATTGGGAGAAGGATGGCTCGCCTAGTCCCATGATGCCCAACGAGGCGCGCTTGCGTAATCTGACCTACTCAGCTCCGCTCTATGTGGATATAACAAAGACAAAAAATGTTGAGGGTATGGATCCCGTCGAGACGCAGCATCAGAAAACCTTCATTGGCAAAATACCCATCATGTTGAGATCGACTTATTGCCTGCTCTCCCAACTTACTGATCGTGATTTGACCGAGTTAAATGAGTGCCCCCTGGATCCCGGTGGCTACTTTATTATAAACGGCTCGGAGAAAGTGCTCATTGCGCAAGAGAAGATGGCCACAAACACCGTGTACGTCTTCAGCATGAAGGACGGCAAGTACGCCTTTAAAACGGAGATACGCTCCTGCCTGGAACATAGCTCACGTCCCACCTCAACACTCTGGGTGAACATGATGGCGCGTGGCTCGCAGAACATCAAGAAATCGGCGATTGGACAGCGCATCATTGCCATCCTGCCATATATTAAGCAGGAGATACCCATTATGATTGTGTTTCGGGCATTGGGCTTTGTGGCCGATCGCGATATATTGGAGCACATCATTTACGATTTTGACGATCCAGAGATGATGGAGATGGTAAAGCCCTCACTGGACGAAGCCTTCGTGGTGCAGGAGCAAAATGTCGCTTTAAATTTCATTGGCGCTCGTGGAGCACGCCCCGGCGTTACCAAGGACAAGCGCATAAAATACGCTAAGGAGATTCTGCAGAAAGAAATGCTGCCGCATGTGGGAGTCTCTGACTTTTGCGAGACAAAGAAGGCCTATTTTCTAGGCTACATGGTGCATCGCCTGCTGCTGGCCTCGCTGGGTCGCCGAGAACTCGACGATCGTGATCACTATGGCAACAAGCGTTTGGATCTGGCTGGGCCGCTGTTGGCCTTCCTCTTCCGCGGGCTCTTCAAGAATTTAATGAAGGAGGTGCGCATGTACACACAGAAATTCATTGATCGCGGAAAGGATTTCAATCTGGAGCTGGCTATCAAGACCAACATTATTACAGATGGTCTGCGTTACTCGCTGGCCACTGGCAACTGGGGTGATCAGAAGAAGGCTCATCAGGCTCGTGCCGGTGTCTCTCAGGTGTTGAATCGTCTCACATTTGCCTCCACATTGTCCCATTTGCGCCGTGTAAACTCACCCATCGGACGCGACGGCAAGTTGGCCAAGCCGCGTCAGTTGCACAACACCCTGTGGGGTATGTTGTGCCCGGCAGAGACACCTGAGGGCGCAGCTGTGGGCTTGGTCAAGAATTTGGCACTCATGGCCTACATTTCGGTGGGATCACAGCCGTCGCCGATTTTGGAATTCTTGGAAGAGTGGTCCATGGAAAATCTAGAGGAAATTGCACCCTCGGCGATTGCGGATGCGACTAAAATCTTCGTCAATGGCTGCTGGGTGGGCATTCACCGAGATCCGGAGCAGCTGATGGCCACGCTGCGTAAATTGCGCCGCCAGATGGATATCATTGTATCCGAGGTGTCCATGATTCGCGACATTCGCGATCGTGAGATCAGAATCTACACAGACGCAGGCCGCATATGTCGGCCTCTGCTTATTGTGGAAAATGGCACGCTGCTGTTGAAGAAAACGCACGTGGAGATGTTGAAAGAGCGAGACTACAACAACTACAGCTGGCAGGTGCTGGTTGCCTCTGGTGTCGTTGAGTACATTGACACGCTCGAGGAGGAGACGGTTATGATTGCCATGTCGCCCTATGATCTTAAACAGGACAAGGACTACGCATATTGTACCACATACACGCACTGTGAGATTCATCCGGCCATGATACTGGGCGTTTGTGCCTCCATTATACCCTTCCCCGATCACAACCAGAGTCCACGTAACACCTATCAAAGTGCTATGGGTAAGCAGAAGGCAATCGCATTGGCTAAACTATTTACTAACCATTTTCCCTTCTAGGCAAGCAGGCCATGGGCGTCTATATAACCAATTTCCATGTACGTATGGACACCTTGGCGCACGTGCTTTATTATCCCATGAAGCCGTTGGTTACTACACGCTCTATGGAGTACTTGCGTTTCCGTGAGCTGCCTGCGGGTATTAACTCTATTGTGGCAATTTTGTGCTACACTGGCTATAACCAGGAGGATTCTGTCATTCTGAACGCCTCGGCAGTGGAGCGTGGATTCTTCCGTTCGGTGTTCTATCGTTCGTACAAGGATGCCGAGAATAAACGTGTTGGGGATCAGGAAGAGAACTTTGAGAAACCGCATCGCGGCACATGCCAGGGAATGCGTAACGCTCACTATGATAAACTGGACGACGATGGCATCATTGCACCTGGCATACGTGTCTCCGGAGATGATGTCGTCATTGGCAAGACAATTACGCTGCCCGAAAACGACGATGAGCTGGACAGCAATACGAAGCGATTCGCTAAGCGTGATGCCTCCACGTTTTTGCGTAACTCTGAGACGGGCATTGTAGATCAGGTTATGTTGACACTGAACAGCGAGGGCTATAAGTTCTGCAAGATTCGCGTGCGTTCAGTGCGCATACCACAAATTGGCGACAAGTTTGCCTCCCGTCACGGACAAAAAGGTACGTGTGGCATACAGTATCGGCAGGAGGACATGCCCTTCACCTGCGAGGGCTTGGCGCCAGACATTATCATCAATCCGCACGCTATTCCCTCGCGTATGACAATTGGTCATTTGATCGAGTGCCTGCAGGGCAAACTAGGCTCCAATAAGGGCGAAATTGGTGATGCCACGCCCTTCAACGATGCCGTGAATGTGCAAAAGATATCTACTTTCCTGCAGGAGTATGGCTATCATCTCCGTGGTAATGAGGTCATGTACAACGGCCACACCGGACGCAAAATCAACGCGCAGGTTAGTCGCAGATCGCAAATCCTTGCTATTAATATTGAGTTAATCTAATGTTGCTATTCTGTTGCAGGTGTTCCTTGGTCCCACGTACTATCAACGTCTGAAGCACATGGTGGACGATAAAATCCATTCACGTGCCCGCGGACCCGTGCAGATTCTTGTGCGCCAGCCCATGGAGGGCAGAGCCCGTGATGGCGGTCTGCGTTTCGGTGAAATGGAGCGCGATTGTCAAATCTCTCACGGCGCCGCACAGTTCCTGCGCGAGCGACTGTTCGAGGTGTCTGATCCGTATCGAGTGCACATTTGCAACTTCTGCGGCCTAATTGCTATTGCCAATTTGCGCAACAACACGTTCGAGTGCAAAGGTTGCAAGAACAAGACGCAAATCTCTCAGGTGCGTCTGCCGTACGCGGCCAAGCTGCTCTTCCAGGAGCTCATGTCCATGAACATCGCACCACGCCTTATGGTCAGTTAGTCGTGCGCCAACATCTATTAATATTATCAACATAACTTTGGAGCTGCTTGTGCTTCGTTTAGTAATTAATTAAATTTCCATAATTATGACGATCCAATCGCTACGAGCGTGTTTTGTAGACCAAGCAAAATTGGTTGTGTCTTCTAAGTCCATCTCGCAAGTGGAGCAAATGCGTGTGCTGAATTGTAAAGATGGGAACGTGCCTGGGACACCCAAATAGTTGAGCGAAAGTCTGCATTAAGAGTTAACAAGCCGAACAAATTTTGAATAATTTGTCGGTATGGTGCAGATTTTTCAAACGGGTCTTTTTGGTGCAGCACAACGCTTGTAACACATTGATGGACACTTTTTTTGGATTGCATCAAATACAATAATACAAGATGATAGGATATTATTCTCAATCAACCTCCGTAAGCGAATATTTTCTATTTTTTACATCCTGAGGGTAGAACAGTTTTTTATGATATAATTTTTACCCTATAATTTATATGCACATATTTATTTCTGATTTTATATCATGATATGTTTTTTGCCCTATAATTTATATACACATATTTATTTATGATTCTATATCAAAAGACCAAGTTTGTCTGTCCGTCTGTCTATTTCTCCTGTTGTCTGTCCTTTCAGGCAGTATAGATTTCGGAGACGAATAGATTCGTCGTGTTCTTTGGGTTTTTTAAGACATTAAGACTACAATTACCAATTGGGATCGGGGGTTTGAAAAAATCGTAGAAAAAAATATGGGACATAAAAATCTACCCTAAACTCTTTATTATCTTCTTTATTCTGATTGTATTATTAAGGAAAAGATTTGTCTTGTCCGCCCTACAACTATTGGTTTTAACTTTTGACCGGTTGAAACTTTTTTAATTCCTTTTATAAGGATCTGTACAGCTTAATAAGAATTGGAGATTCTTCTTGATGTGAGCTGTATTGGGCTAAACTTTACAACGAAAGTGTATATCATAATAATATAAAAAATTTAATATAATAATTGATTAAACAAATTGATATATCCTGTGTATATCATAATAATATAAAATATTTAATATAATAGTTGATTAAACAAATTGATATACCCTCTAACATTTTATACTAATCGAAGTCCTCTGACGACTTTGACTTTAATCATAATACTTTATATATGTCAGGAAGGGTATTTAATCTTCTTCATCTTGGCGATGACGGCTCATTCACTTTAAAACACAAATTGTTTTAATTTCTTACCGCTTTCAGAACGGTTTTACTTTTATGTTCAAATTGTACCCAATATTTCCAAATTTGCACTATCAACAAACTTGCTGAGAAAGTGTATTTAGATAGCGGCTTGGAAATAGCTTTCCATTCATGGTTTTCTGTTGCTATTTTTGCTTTCTATGAATTTGACGTAATGTTTGGCTTGCGGTCTGCGTCGCCCAATGACAAAAGGGATTAGTTCTTTGTTGTCAGGCTGGAGCTTTGACTTGGCTTTAGTTGTGCCAACCAATTGACTGACAGTTATTAATTGCCGCTTGACGTGAACCCGGCGCGAAGTTGAAGTTGGCAGGGGCATTGTTGGGGAAGTGGCGCTGATGCCGCCGCCCATCATTCGGCGACAATGGCGGCTGCTTTGTTATGGATAATTGAAATGACATGTAAATCGTCGCGCCAAAGCGTGTCTGATAAGAGCTTTTCAGCAACACTTAAACAACTTTTGAGGCATTTATTTATAGCGGCTTATTATATAACATAAAAATAAAAGCGGACTGCATCGTTGGTGCAGCAGCCGGAGCCACCCGTCGCCCGACTACTTCTCGTCGTTGCGGAACACGCTGATCGCATAAAACTCGGGCAGTCGATAGACCTTTAAGCGCTCGTGACTGAATTGACCATTGGCACGTGCCTTTACAAAGAAGATGTCCTTCAGGCCCAGCTCCTTGCGTCGCTGCTCCTTCTCCGCGAGTCGCTGCTGCTTGGGTCGATATCCCTCCGACTTGTCCGGCAGTAGCTTTACGAAGATGATGTCTCGCTCGCCATCGCCTGCCAGCGTGCGTGCCTGGTAAAAAACCTCGCGTGACTCTGGGTAGATTAACAGCGGCTCAATAGGCAGCACCTCACTTGGCACATTTGGGTATGCAACGAGATTATCGTCAAAGCGTGGAACTGGAGCTGCCACCGATGTGTGGGCGTTCAAACTGAAGCAGACGAAGAGCAGCAATGCTGCATAAAAGGTCTGTAAGTGGAAGGAGTCAAGGAGTTAGTCAAGGCTACATTGAATCACAGTGAATTAATCCCGAAAACCATACAATTTCAGGGATGTAAGCAGCAATTAAGCTTTGAAATATCCTTATATATTATTTAACGACTGTTGAACAGAAGTTTTAAGTGAAAATATACCTAAGCACTATGCTCCAAAAGAGCAAGCCACAATATACAACAAAAAAATCGAAAATTTCTGGAATTAAAGGATCAGTTTGGGACGTGCTTTAGAAGTCCTTGTTTAACGGTAGCATATGGAACTGTCAAATAAAATAGATTTAAATATGTTAACGTTCAGGGATTGCAAAGTAAATTTTTATAGAATTTATTATTTTAAACTTGTTTTTAGGCATTTTAATTTATTTTATTTAAGTATTTATACTCAATATTGGATTGCTTTTTAAATTAGCGAAAAGCAATCTGAATATATCAGTTCAGATACTAATTAATATTAGATAGTATCTGGCCATGTCAGAGCATTTGTATCTGTATCTGTATTTGAACAATTTATTGTTGTTTGTGCACTGGTTAACTTGAGTCCCGTTTGGCAATTACCGTTTTGAATTTGTTCAGCGGCATTTTGGCTAAAAAAGTAACGCTGCACGCTTATTAATTTAAAAGCAAATTGGATTCTAAATTTAAGCCGCTTTACGCTTTGCCAAAAATATAACAGCCGAGTGTCGACGCTTGGCTGACGCGATCAAGATTGTGCGGGTAGTTCGACTACCAAGCGCGACGCGCAAATGTTAAGCACAGACTGGCGCGCGACAAGGCCAGGTAACTTCATTTACCAAGTCCAAGTCCAAGCCGGAGTCAAAGCCGGCGACGCTGGCGTCTGCGTAAGCGTCGTCATCGGCGGCATTCTGTCAAATGAATTGTAAATTGAAGGTAAATAGATATCGGCTAAGCGAATGTTGAATGCTGTTGGGCTTGGGGATCAGCCAAGGAGCAGCCGATATGTTCAAATAGCATTAGCTAATACTATTATTATTATTATTGCTATTAATTGATCACTAGGTCGTTGCGGCTAAGCCGTGTCAGAAGGTTCAATGCTGAGATGTTGAGAACTCATCAAGCCAAGCTGCGCTTTTTCAGCTGCCCAAGACGGCAGCAGATGCTCAGCCGTTTACATTTATAAATAACAAGGCTTGCCTGTTCATTTTATGCTTTTACGCGCAATGATGTCAAATTTATTATTATTGCCCATGTATATAAAAAAAATATATATATGTATATATGCATATGTATACATAAAAACTCATGTAGAAATGTTTAATTAGCAAATATTTACGCTACGTTGAAAGATTGGCTAGGTCTGTTTGTCTATTGTCTTGGGGTATATTATGATAACATTTCTATGTTTTGTGGTATTATTAGCCAAAATGAATGGCTACTGTGAATGACACTGATGAGTCTGCCTGATTGTTGATTGCAATTGAATCTTGCTTGCTGGACTTGGTCAAGCAGAAGCGTCTGTTAAATGTCAAATATCTTACGAGTATTTATGAATACAAATGATGTGCGAGCAATTTACAATTACGAAAACCTTTGAGAAACTTTGCTTTGCTAATATAAGTGGCATATAATTGATCATTACTGTAAACAAATTGTTGAATATTATTATTATTATGATGAGAAGTGCTGCCTATTGCCAAGAGTATTGCAGATTGAGCTTGGCTTACCAAAAAAACTTTTACTTAAACGTGGAACATTTTCTCTAATCGAAAAAAAATTTTAATTTTAAACTTATAAAATATATTTCTTTGACAGAATTTTCTATTTTTGTATGTTTACTCAATTTTCTTAACATTAATTTATTTCTTACTCCTACAATTATTAACTTATAGGCTGAATCTCTCCCTATGATATGTTTGTGCGCGTAAATTAATTGATCTTTGGAAGTATTGGTTCAATTATTTTAATTAATCATACGCACCATGGGTTACAATGCTCAATTTGCTGTAAATCACTTTCCAGTAGCAAAACAAAACTTGTTTAACAACATTGTATACACTATCTAATGATGTATAGGCAGTTTATAGGAAACCATTCATCAGCGAGCAACGAGACATGGGCCAACAAAGTAAAAATCAAATCAAAATAAACTCAAGTAATTGAAGTAGCAAGACAAAGGTAAACACACCTCTTTGAGGGGCACACCAGCTGACCAAGGCCACAAGCGAAATTTAATCGCTTTAAATGTGAAATTATTTCCAAATAAAAACAGCAAAGTAGAAATGAGCCACGAATTCAATTCGAAGCACATCACATAATCAAAACAGTTGTCGCTTGATTTCATTTTCGAGCGCACGTCGAGTACCAAATCGTGAGTTTATAATTGCAACAGCGCATCTCTCACCTGTTTTGCTTACGGCTGTGGCAGCTGTGGGTGCTCCATAGAATACATTCAAACTACATACTCACTACTCACTCTTGTATTTGATTTGTGCTTTCGTTGCGAATTCGTTTTCGTTCTATTCGCCCAGAAGCAGACGCGCTTAATGAGCCCATTCGTATGCGCGCGGGGAGTCGTGTGAAAGGTGAATACTACTTATCGCATATTGGTCTGCCTCTGGCCTTACTTAGCTCTGGCTCCAGCTCCGGCTCCGACTCTGATGGTGCTACCGTTTTGCAAATGACACGAAAAGTGAAAGCCCATCATTTGCTGGCATCTGTGGCGCCAGCATTAGCCGCATATTGTGGTTTATTTGTCTCGCCAAGCGATTGGGCGACGAAGTCGAACTTCGAACTAAAGGCTAGTGACATTTGATTTTCGCAACTTTTGTGCATGTTGTGATTTTAAAATGCAAAAATATTTCATTTTTTTGTAAATAAAATAAACTATAATGGTTACGAAACTAATTTGATGGTCAAAATTTGATCTTCAAAAAGAAAAGAAAGCGATTAAAAAGTAAACCGAAATTTTTATTCCGCTCCCAAAGCAAAATCTGCAACGGTAAAGCTCTTCAAAATTAAAATAACTAAATTTAATTTTTTGACTTATTTATTTCTCCCCTATCATTGCGAAGGCTCTTCAAAACTTTTAAAGAAGACATCAGTAGAAGACATTAAGTAATTCATTCTTGATCTTATATCAGCTGCCGAGTTCTACCTGTCTGTTTGTTTGTCCGATTCTCTTCAAGCTTAACTCTTAGTCTTATAAATGCCGTCAAAACTTTGCATATTTGCGTCTTTTTGTTGCAGGCAGTGCATGTCAAACTCGGCTGTAGCGGAATACTGTAATAAATAGTTGCAATAGGAACTATCAGCTAAGTATAGAGATATGCAATACATTTTCTGTGTGCCCGATAGATAACTTTTCAGCTCTTTTTTCACTGAGGTGTAGTATTATATAGCCGGAAGAATTTGACTGTTAATAAATACAAATCTCGTTAAGCTTATGATAATATTATAGGGCTTAAGACTCTTTGAAGTCCAGGTTGTGTTCTTTAAATTATCTTATAGTAATAATAGGTGTATCAATGAGATAAATAATAAGATTTTTAAATAGAGGAGGCAACTTATGGGCCCGCCTCCAAAGTCCAATGGCTCCTGCAGGCTTTAATGTTTGTGCTAGATTTTTAGTTCATTTGCATTTCGAATTGCAAAATAATCAACGAAATGAACACAAAGTATAGAATTCGTTCATGCAAATATGTGGCCAATATATTCGTGATATCAATAATGATTTTCAGTTGAATAGGCAAATGCCTTTGGGCTGTCCGAAGGCTTAAATGCAACAAATGTTTGAGTAACGAAAGGACGAGTCCCATTTATGGCTTAGTTCTAAGTGAAGCTATCGGGCTTAAACCGAAACTTTTTGAAGCCTGTTTACCAACTTTATATTTACCATAAAACGAACCCTAAAACGGATAAGCTTGCTAACGAGCAGCCGAAACTAAGCTTGAATCCAACTATTTATTTCCCAAAAATTGTTAAGTTGGAAATAACTTTTTTTTTGCTTAATTGTAAAATTGATTTTGTTGCTTATTGACAACGAATTAAATTTTATTTATTCTATATGTAAAATTGTTTGTGCTGATAGTCAAAATCTTTAGTTGTACGACAAGACGGGGATTCGTCAAATTCCACCCGAAAGTGCATCAAAATCGCGAAAAATGGTTTCATAAAACTTTTTTGTTTACCGATTGGCCTCAAACTCAATTTTCATGTTATTTATACAAGTTTTTTTGGAGTTTTTTTTCAGTTTACAGAAAATTGGATGGAAAATGCAAGCCAAAGGTTGTAATAAAAGTTGTAAAGAAAGTTTATTTTGCGGCTAAAAGCTTTTCACCACGAGACTAAAATGGGCGAAAAACGATGTTTCTAACTTTAAGTCCTAATTCGATAGACTTCTAACTCATTTTTATTAACTATGTAGTATACAACTTCAGTCGTGTTCAAAATAGTACGGATAGATTTAAATTTTCTACAGGCGGTAAATGGGGGAAAATTGATGCTTAAAAGTTGCAAAAGAACCGGGAAATATCAGACGGACAGACTGACGGACAAACGAACGGACAGACGGACCACAGAATGGACGAAAGGACAATCGGACGGACGGAAAGACAACCGGATTGTCTGGATCGACTCAGCTGTTGATGGTCAGCACCAAGAATATACACTACATAATTGGGGTTAGAGACGCTTCCTTCTGCCTGTAACATACATTTACACAAAACCACGATACCATTTTTACCCATTTTAAATAGGTTCAGGTAATACAAATTCGATAATTATGGGTCTGGTTTTTCACCTAAGTAAGGCCTGCAACAAAATGTAAACTTGTGACAAGCTTTTGTTTATTGGGCGGGATATATGTGCCTTCCAGTGTACTTCCGGCTACATGATAAAATGCGAAAATCCTCTGCAAGAATTTGAAAGCCAAAAATAGTGTTTAACTATAAAATAAAGGACGAGAAAGAAAAGTCAGTGCTTTAGTAAGTACCATAATTACATAACTGCACACACGCACTCGGCCACACACGCACACAATGATAATATTGCGGTTGCCTATAAGTATGCAGCACTTTCAGTCGGTGTAGGGGAAAAAGCAATTGTGGTGGGGGGCTACGGGACGGGCGTGAAATGTGGGATTGTGGGAGCCATCCTGTTGCTGTGCTTTTATTGTCCTTATCGCATAAACTTAAATAGTTTTTACCAGCCACTTTGCGGCTTTTAAGTTATTTTGCGTGCAGCACTCTCAAGTCGGCTACTCAGGCAATGGGAGGCCCTTCAGCCCTTCCGTTTCCCTTCCCGTGTGCTTTCTTCATTGTTTGGTGCCTGTTACCAGGGCAAATTAAAGCTGGCTTTTGTACTGAGTCCCAGGGGTTAAACAGACCAGGTACTTTAGGTTTTTACGTTTGGCGCAAAGTTCGAATGTTAAGCTTGTTATGTGCCAAATAAAACTGCAAGTCCAGTTTCATATTCACCTGTCTGCCGCTTTATATAAAAGTTTTAATTATTCCACATCAGATGGGGTCAGTTTAAGGTACATCAGGAGCGAGCCTGTCTCGTGCATAATTTGTATGCCAGCCAACCCGAGTTTATGCTTCCTGTAGCTTTGGCACTTGCTGCTTGGTTCTGCAAAACTTGGGCTAAATGTTTTGCAATTAATTTTCATGCCACTCGGTTATTAACCTGCCATTGCAGTGCAACGTATGTACAGGGTGTACAGAATATGTTGTTGGACTCATTATTTTCTTGGCGATTGGTTCAGCTTTGAGGCGTGTTGGTTGGGCGTGTTTACCGCACTAAATCAAGGCTGCAAGCTACTTTTATACACACGTTCCAACATTTATAATTGCAAAATTACCAGTTCTAACCTCTGTTTTAGGTTAATAGGTTTGATTTTTCAACGC
This sequence comes from Drosophila borealis, assembly GCA_035045885.1. Classification (NCBI taxonomy): domain Eukaryota; kingdom Metazoa; phylum Arthropoda; class Insecta; order Diptera; family Drosophilidae; genus Drosophila; species Drosophila borealis. The sequence goes on along the minus strand of JAWNOR010000194.1, from coordinate 5,231,131 downwards.
ACCAATCAAAGGTTTTTCAATGTTCTACAATTTCATTTCAATTCATAAAGGTGGCGTATGTTAGTTTCAACCTATTTATATAGACCACATAGAAAAGTACAGTGCAATAGTCTCTCAATGGAAACTGAACATTTTGAATGAATTGCGATCCACTCTGGACTCATTTTGAAATTAAACAGTAATGAGAATGTTTTGCATTTTAAAACAAAATTTACCTGCCATTGTTAAACACTTTCATTCATGAATCTTTTAAAGCGATTATGATTTCGATGGACATGAACTATTTAAATTTGCATTAAACCAAATTTTGGTTTATTCAGAAAAAACACATTTATTTTGTAATGCATGTAAATTCTGGTTTATTATAACAATAGTGTCAAATAATTTAAATGCACATATTTACGAAACCAATTTATTTGTGAAACAAAATGAGCATTCATTGAATATTTGAATGAAAATATTGCGTTTTCAGAAAAATAAACTGCAATTGTAAACTGGATAATCAATTGTAGGTTCCCATGGAAAAAAGTAGATTAATAATAATATTATGTAAGCCAAATATCAGAGATAGTTAGGTTTGCCCACAATACAGAATACAATAAGCTTTATAGGAAAAGAGTTGTTTTTTTTTTAACTTTATCATACACAAATTATCAATTTCTTTGAATATGCAAATTAAAATGTCTGTCCGTTAGGCGAGTCTTTTGTTTGATTTTATTCCATTGTTTTGTCAGTAGTGTGAAAAGTTATTAATTTATAACGCATTTATAACAAATTGATTGCTGATAAGTGTTTTGATTTGCATATGGGCTAGAATGAGATTGTGAGGAAAGTTTTTATGTATGCGTTGATTGGGAAAACATGGGTACTTACATGTCGTATTTATTTAGTACGCAAATTGTCATATTCGGACTAGAATTTAAAATTGATTGACCTGACGCTTAATCAAGCCAAATGGCCAAGTTACCCGTGCGTGCCTATCAAATTGGCTTTGCTGGCAATTTCAATTTCATGTTTTGCCACAATCTTCATTGTCGAGCGCCCCAAATGCATTTGGCTTTCATAAATAAATAAGTCTGTTAAATTGTCCACGCTCCACAGGCTCAGTGCCATCGGACGGACAGCCTATCCTTAGCTTTGCCTTGGTTTCTGCTTGTTTGTCACATTCTGGCTGTGGATTTGAATGTTACTTTCCATGCCCAGCACGTTTCCCAGCCCGTGCTCAAGTCTCTACTGAGGCCAAGTCAAACTTGTCAGATGTTGGCCGCTGTTATCCCCGCGGCTCAGTCAGACATTTAAGCGGCTTACCAAAAATGCGATTGAAATTTGCTTGATTTTCTTTTTAAAGTGTAAAATGAATACAACACATTTACATTTAATATTTGAAAGAAATATACGGAGTACATTAATCTAGTTGATAATAAGCCACATTGTATAGTTTATCAATTTCTTTTGGAATGCTTGTAATTGATTTTTGCAACGTTTTGATTTCCAATTATGCGGCGTAAAGGGAATCGGTAAAACTTGCCGGCTATGGGCGAAAAAATAGCTTAACTTTGATTCCAAATTTGTTTGCCCCAACCAAAGCAATTTTTTACTCTCGTTCCAGCTCGCTTAAATTTTTATACCGTCTACCCATTGTAAATGGGTAAGATAGGGTGTGAAGTTTCTACTGCAATGGTATGTTACGTGTTCTTCGTTCTTTCCCACGTGTATCTAGGCTCATCGTATAGTATGCATCTGATACGAATATTTCCCTTTTGGATACTTTTCCCATTCCTGTAGCTTTACTTTTTGGCTAATGCACACATTTGCGTGGGATAGTAAGCGGTACACGATACAGGGTATCTCGTAGTCGGGTACTTTCGACCAGTTCGGCTGTTGTGTTGCAGTTTGAGTTGTTTTGCTGCGCGTTGTTTGCTGTTTTTTGAGTTGAAGCCTCCCCTTGCAACATTTTTATCTCGCATTTTTTTAGATTTTCTGATTTCCCTTTTATGACATTTTTTAGCTATCTGCATCTTTGCTTTGAAAACAAATCCTGAAATGGGTAAACGTGTTGTTTGCAAATGCTTACAGTTTAGTCTGAGAGCAGATGCTCTAAAATAATTTGATGGGAAAATCAACAGCCGAGTATTCAGATCACAAACATTTTTAGCACTGTTGAGCAAATTGAAACTGACAAATTTGGGATGCAAGGCAATTTTTCAGTTTTCTGAGCACAAAACAAAGTTTGGCTGCAAATTGTCCATCGGAAGTTCGGCCTAATTGGTTTTGATAGTGCGAATGGTAAAAATAATTCTTCTCTGCTTTAAACATTTATTCGTACCTTAACATTTTCAATTTGCTTGTATTTTTTTTAATCAAAAACTTTTCGCTTTATGGCAGAATATAAAAGTGAAATTTAATAGATACTATTTGTCTTCTCTCGGCTTTTGTTATTTCAAATGTTTGAAAGTTTATTAAATTTGATTTGCCACAAATTTGAAAAGTTTTTTGTTCTACAATAAAATTCAACTTCATTTAATTAGAACATATATTTAACATATGAAAAGTTGGACAATTTTGTTATACACAACTTAAATCTCATATACTACTTAATTACTTCTATATTTAATCTTGAAGTAGTTAGATATATGGAATAGGCTGCACAAATACTTATACTACAAATAATGAGTGATAAATTATCTACAAGGTTTTTCCCAAATTAAGGCACTGGGCATTCCCGAGCTCAAAGAGTAAAATAAACTGTAGAGTTTACACGCTGTCAAATTTAGTGTGTTCTACATAAATCGTAGGTTTTTGTTTGTTTTTATGTTTGTTTGTTATATCCGCAACAAGGCGCACACTTTTCTCTAGTCGCAGGAAATACTCAACTTGTGCGAGGAACGAAAAAATAAAATAAAGCTCAGCAGAAGAATATATATACGACTTTGTATGAATATACCCATAGGTAGAAATAATTTATTTCAAATTTACTTAGAATCAGCCTGAACAAATCATTAAGAAGACTTACTTCGGAGTTTTTATATTTATATTGAAAATACAATTTATGTATCGTATCGTGAAGAAAATATACGACAAATGTTTAAGAAGCTTATTTTGAATACATCGAAGAAAATTGAACAATTGCGGGTGCATGTGTGTATGTTGTGTATATATCTGCACGTGTTAAAAGTTACGAACGCATTGACAGGAAACACATATACACAAGGACCTCGATGGCGCTTAAACGGTAGAAAAACTAGCATATACAAACAGAATAGCGCCAAGATGTTTCTGGACGAAACGGAAATACACTATGGTGGGTCACGGGGAGTGGTCAGGGCTGGCTGTATAGAAAGTTTTCAGACGAGCAGCCAAAAACTTTCGGTGGTCCTGGAGCGTAGGCAGATAAGATGCGCGTGCTGAGTTTTATTGATGGGCAGCCAAAAGCTTGGGTCCTGTGGAAGGAACGCAAACATAGTACATAACCTTATCCAGTGGCAGTGCCAGTGTCAACTGTCGACAACTGTCAATTGTTAATTAAATGTGTACGTCGTGGGACGGTCAGCTGGCCAGGCAGCAGCTGTTCTTAAGCACACTTGATTTGTATTATTCAGTTCAGTCTACTGGCTGTTCTGTGGTCTTTTCGGCCTGTCACAAGTACGACAATAAAATATACAGGAGTTATTCGTGTGGTCGCCCTGTGTTAATATTGTAATTGATTTGACATTTTTATTGCTCGTAACTAATAACTTAATTGACATGTTTGATTCCATGTATGTATGTGATTTATGTGCTTGTCTGTGTGTTTGTGGGGGGTTGGTGTAATTTGCGCAATTGCTCATTTAAATGCCACAATTAAATACCTGCAATAACAAAAATAACATTAGCATAATTTCTCCCTATCTCCCTTGCTCTAGTTTTCCAATTCATTTAATCCTGTGTGATGCCCAGTATGTTGAGTACATCCATAAAGATGTTAATCACATCCAAGTAGAGATTTAGTGAAGCGAAAATGTATTCTTCGGGGCTTATTGAATATTTGTGGCCGCCACCCATCATCAGCTGTGTATCGTAGATCAGATAGATGGAGAAAAGTACAGCGCCAAGCGAAGAATAGACAAGTGTTATAATTTTTCCATGCATAAAGTTTGCCACAATGCCAAAGATCAATAGGGCCATCAAACAGGCAATGAGTATGCCGCCCATCATAGTAAAATCGTATTTCGTCTGCAAGGCAAATAGCGTCAGGGCCAAGCAAATGGCAGCTGTTATGCCAATGGCCAAGAGCACCTCTTTGGCAGCAAAGCGACTGGCCGAAACGCCGAGCAGAAACGATTCGGATACTGTGAAGAGTCCCAGGAATATGAAATTGGTTGGCGTCTCTCGGCGTACATTCTCGCAGCAGATCATGAATATCATGGTAACTAGCATAACAGCCACGGCCAACCAGAAGAGCCACGGATTGAGAGCTGCAAAGTTCTTGGCGTCTGGACTGAACACGAACAAGGCAACAGCTCCGAATGTTACGACCAGCTGTCCCATCAATATCAAGTAAACCTTGCGTATAAATCCACGACGGATGGTTTGGTTGTCAAATGAAAAGTTCTTCGGCTGCCGCTCAGAATCGGCATAAGCCCCATAACCAATAGCAATGTTCGCTTCGGGTCCACTGCGATAGGCAGCATATTGGTATTGCTGACCGGGTTCCTTCACTTCCATTCTCGTTATGCAGGGATTGTGTGCACAAGTTTACAAATTCTCAAAATGGTCTGGTAGAAATCCAGACCAATCGAGTAAGTTGTGATATGAAGTGGGATAGCTAAACCGTCGACTACTTGTATTTTGAAAAAAGTACTCGAGTTGAGATAAGCGCTGAGAAACGGTTTGAAGAATTCACAAACTTGTAGGAATTGAATTTTACTAAAGAATATAAAGGTTAAACAATTGGTTGACATTTAAAATCTAAAAGGAGAAAGATGTATCTACGATTAAATATAGTTTTTTTTTTAGAATATATTTTGGATCAGTATCAACATTTGCTTTTATGCAATCTAATCCCCCAGTTTAAAAGTAATCGTCGTGAAACTTTGCATAGGTCAGGCAAGGTCGGAAACAGTCAAGACGGCTTGTCCAAGACCGCCACTTATTAGTTTAACTGTGCTTTGTATATATAAGCCATATTTTTTAACTAATATTCCATATAGCTTTATAGGGAAAATCTGTCGAAAAAACAGTTTTTGTATAGAAGGAGGTTTTCAAGATTATATTCCCGTAAGCCTAATTCTAGAACTGCGCCCAGTCTCACCCTGCAATATAAAACAATTTAATTAAATTTCACATAGACTTTTATTTTTATATAATGTTGGAGTCATTCACCCCAAAGTAAATTTATAGTTTTTTCACCTGTTCTTGGTTTTAATTTTTCGTTAAATTATCGCGTGACGGCTGTATTCGACATGTTTCTTAATCGACATGTTTCTTTTAAACCGATGTCGGAAATTGTATTTCCTTTTTTTCATGAACCGAACCATAAACAAAACTAGTTACACAAAACACAGCTGGGCATGACAAAAATAATTTAGTTCATGCTAAAATATTTTGTGACAGACCAAGGCATAAATAGAATGTGTCACATCCATTGCATTTATCTAATCATATTTGCTAAATGCCAGTTTTAGTGGACATATAATTTAGTTTATGAAAATATATTCTGCTTGCACTAATTTTTTTATAATTTTGAATTAATATGACACGCCGTGACTTGAAACAAAACCTTGATTAATGGAGATGGTAAGACAAGCCCACGAACCGAACCTAAAGGCAGGGCTTGAATCATAAACAACTTGCATTTGGGTTTTCAGGCCTGTACATAATAAACCCGCTAAAATATTTGTATCTAATTTGGTTTTTATTGGTAAATGGAATGAAAATTATTACCAACTTGGCTTGTTGCGTATCATATGCGCCAACTGATAAGTGGCCAAAAAACAACAACAGGTGTGCGTTTTCACCTCGCAAACGGTTTCTCTCACTCTCTTGCATCGCATAAATTCGTTCTCTTAAGTTTTCTCTGCGTTTCGCTTCTGCGCGCTGCGTCAATTCAGCAGAATTTTGTTTCTTTTTTGGCCAATACTCAAAGCTTTTTTGTTCGTCTTGCGAAATGAGTTTCAGTATTTTCAGCGCCTTTGTCGGTTTGAGTGGCCGAAGGAATTGAAAATTGGTCTGGGCAAGGACTGCATTTGGCATTTTCTGATTGCCTGGCCACAAAAATTGGCGTATTTTTCATGGCACACGAGTAACCCATTAATTTAGTATTTTCAATATATATGAAACATTATTGCTGAACATTACAATTATCTGCCAACCTTTTTTACACTTTTTGGTATGCTTAAAATTATTCAAAAAAAAAAATTATTTTGACATGTCTTAATGTAAAAAGTTGGCAAAGGGTACGGCTGAGTTAAAAAAAAAATAAAACAAATCGGAATTCTGAAGTTAAAAATGCACAACTAAATAAAACCCTGTACTTGGGTTCTCAATACCGACAGAAAATGTTGTATCTATTATTCAATTGCAAAGTACTTTTTAGAATATTAAGATTACATGGCCATATCGAAGTTTCGGTAAATCAATGAATTATTTATAAACAATTTTTCATTTATTGCGATTCGAAAATAAAAAAAAAGTTTGTGAATTGTTTATAAGCATGTATTTATTTTCTGTTTCGATTCGGAAATAATATAAAAACAAAGAGAGTTAAGAAATAAATATAAATGTATTTTTAGTTGATCGACACGCGGAGATAATCTGATATACAAATATGGGCAGGCTCTTAGTACACCTTTTACCCATTTCTATAAGCATAGGGTATTCAAAATATTGTGAAAGGCGAATGAATTTTCATATGCCGTCTGTCAATTGCCAGCCTTTTGCATTGTGCCACACATCAATCAAAATGCCATTTGGGCAGGCATGCGATTCTACTCAACTTCCCCAACTTTAATTTTGTTAGGGTCGGCCCAAAATTGATTCACTAGGTGGCACGGCACGTGTTGCGTTTCAAAGTTAGCTTAAAGTCCAAATAGCCTTTCATTTAATGCCAGTGAACTATCAACAAGTTTTTTTGTTTGCTTCCGTTTCTTTTTTTTTGGGCAAAATAATAAGAAGGTCGCTAAAAAGTGGATTAGACAATCTAATGCCCTGTACATTAAGGATTATAAAGGCAAAATAAGAAGTGACATACTTAAGTCTTGCTAAGATCTCTTTTGACTATATAAAGGAGACCTTTTCAGTGATTTTTGTATAACGTAAATAGAGTGGTATAGCTTATGGATACACCTTGTTGGTACTTTTACTGCAGGGTAGCTAATAAAAAACAAAGAAAAAGTGCGTCACGTGTTGCCCTAATCCCCATTGCTGACACAGTAAAACCAAAGAAACTGGCTGCAACAAAAGTTTTGGGCCCCACGAAGGCGTGGCTGGCAGTCAACGAGTCAGCCAGCCAGATAGCGTGCCGGTCAGTTAGGCATCTATCAACAAAAACTACACTTTAAAACTTTAAATTAGTTTTTGTGCGGCGCAAAGCTTGTGCCGAAAATCACGAAAAACCAGCAAGGCAAACGGCGTAGATAAGAAAAGAAAGAGAAAATGAAGGCAGCCACAACAAATCGTTGACAATTTATCGACCAAATCGAAGGCGAGGCGTTGACAGGCGGGTCAAAATTGAAAATGGTCTTAGCCAAAGTTGTGGCAAGTCTTGACCAGAGCCAAGACAAATACAAATACTAAGTACACACTCTCAAAAAGTATATGTACAACAGTTGGGATAAAAATATAACACAAGCCGGCTTAACAGGCACTAAAGACTAAGTCGCCAGAAAAACAAAAACTCAAACAACAATGACCACATCATTATGGCATGCTTTCTGACCGAAAACCCAAACTCCATAGCAGTTTAATCTATGCAAATCCAGACGAAAAACTCATTTTGGGGATTTCAACTTTATAAAGCTCAGATGCAGCCTTTTTTAGACAACGGCGACGGTCTGCAAACAAAAAGTTGAAGCCAGCGCGAATTTCCCCAAGACTCAATATTTTGTTCGTCCCTTTGTTTTATTTGTGTATCTTTGGAGAGTGCACTGCAATTATTAACGCGAGCATCCTCCAAATGCATTCTTATTTTAAATTGAAGATAAATAATTAATTAAATTCTAGGCTCTCTTCTTTTGACAAGACAATTTTCAAGACATTTTTTTATACACACGCTAATATTTTTTATTTATATATAAAATTGTTTCTAAAAGTAATACAGAAAATTGTTTTTATTCTATTACAACTTCGACAGATTGGCTTAACTTTGAAGTACATTAAGTATTTTAATTTTACAAATCAAAAATGTGGGAAATTTTAGCAAAAACATTTTATCCGTAGAATTTATTTCATTTAATTTCATGACCAGATACAAATTTGTAAATAAAAATATGTTTTATTTTTTTTTTTAAATTAAATATAAATAATATTACCCCTGTTCTTTACATACAAATTGGCTTTTGTTTAAAATTAAAGAATATAATATGCTTATTTGGCAATTAAAACAAGGGTATTAAAAATTCGTCAGATAGTAGATATTCTTATTATTGTTTTTCCGTGAGATGCATATTTTATTTGCTTGTGCTCTTGTTGCTCTTGGTAGTATTGTCTTGTCTTTTGGGCCGCTTGTTGATTTTTGTGTTCATTGTTGTTTAACAGGACTTGACTGCTGTAGCTGCTGCTGCTGCTAAGGACGCAGCCATTAAAATTTACAACACGGGCACGGGCCAGAAAGTTCAATAGCAAAATCAACTACAGCAGTTTCTCATTTGTCTTGTTGCAACTATTTTTATTTGCAGAACTCATTAAGTGTTTCTCTTAAGTTATATTTTTTACATAAATTGCTATAGTTTTGCTTGCATTAATTAAGAATGCCAGACAATACTTCATTTATAAGTGTTAACGGTCCTTACTCAAATTATCAAAAGTTGTCATAGATATTTGAAATAAAATAATCATTTAATTGATTTCTAATACAGACTTTGACTCTAAAGAAAGAATGGCAAGTTGTTTGCAATGTGATGATATAATCGGGAGAGAGATTATATCAAATCTTTATTTCTAATTGTATGTATTGGCCGTTTTGTCGAATTCAAACTGGTATGTCTTCGTAGTTTATTAATTTACGGAAACTCACTTGAAATATATATTGTGGAGAGTTTGGAGTGGAGAGTATTGGTATTAATGCATAAGGCAAAGCTATCTTTTCTTCAACAATTCTATACATAATTCCCATAAAACTATACCCTATATTTTGCGAGTTTTCTTTCATTTAAACCATCTGACAAATTGGTCGACCAGTTTCTAATGCAAAAAAGTATATTTTTTATAATTTAAGACACTAGTAAAACCGTCTTCCAACAGGCATAGGTATAAAATGAAAGATACTTGATATATACATATACTATTCTAGAAGCTACATGTCAAGTTTGGTGACTCTAGTTCTTATTATTTGCCAAATTTGCTCAAAAAACAGGATTTCCGTATCGATTTTTATCGATTACTTGGAAACGGGGCAAGTTATCGATTATCGGAAGAAAACTCGAACTGCGGATGGACTAGGAGGACCTACAGCTAAAAGTCTCTAGCTCTTATAGGTTCTGAGATCCTTGCGTTCATACATACGGACAGACGGACGGACGGACAGACGGACGGACATGGCTAAATCGACTCGGCTGTGGATGCTGATCAAGAATATATATACTTTATGGGGTCGGATATGCTTCCTTCTGCCTGTTACATACATTTGCACAAATACATTATACCCATTTTCAATGGGTTCAGGTTATATTAAGTTAAACTATTCTAAAACACATTTAAACGTTTCATTGCAAGCAGTTGATAAACTTTATACGCTAATAATAGATTTTTTTTTGTTAAATATTACCTCCAGCTCATGCATTCTTTATTTCTAAAGACATTCATTGCTTTATCGAAGATGCGTGCAAATCGTAAACTTTATGCCCCTTCGCGTCCATTAAGCCAAAGTATGCAAACGTTTGTAGACAGTCTGTTTTGAATGTATTGCACTTTGCCTGCGGGGTCAGACATGACGCTCAGATTGCATTCAATATATGTATATGTTGCTAGACGGTTACTGTTATTGTTTTTGCTGCTACTGCTGCTGCTGCTGCTGTAGTGTAAATATTTTTGAAGTAAGCAAAAACATTTGTCAAGACATTGACATACAGACAAGCCACAAGCAATGCCAGGGTTGGCCAAACAGTGTTCATAAAGTTTTTAAGCCGTTCAAACGCAGACAATCAGTCAATGACTCTCAGTGAGGGAGGGTATGAGTTAGTTGTTGTCTTGAAGCAAGCATTTATTGGCTTTTAAAATTTGCTCATTTATGTATAGAATTCTCATGAGTACATTATAGATAAAACTTTTTGACCAAGAGCTATTTTTAATTTGCAATTATCGTTTTGTGGTTAAAGTTATGCAATATAATGCATTAAATTTGTTTAGTTGAATTTTATCTGGAGTTCAGCCATGCAAAAATCTCTCTACTTGACTATCTATATGTGACCCACTTCTGCGTACACTTGTGGAAACTTTAATGTTTGCCATTTGCGGTAAGCCAAAAACAAAACAATTGAAAACTATACGTTACCGCAATTAATTGAATTTATCTTGTCATTCCTTAGGCATCATGCTATGTGGTAACAGTTTTTTAATATATATCTATAGTATTTGCTTGGCCATTTTTAAAATTTTATTTATTTTATTTAAAGAAAAATAAATAATAGTGTGTGTGTGCTGCTTAACACAATATTTGTTGTGTGTCAATAAGCTGTTTGTTCTTGCATTAAAACATGATTTTTTCCTGTTGTTTGACAACACGCAACAATTCAGTCAGCAAATGGCGAAAACTTGTGGTTGGTCGCTGCTGTAAAATGTAAAAATGTAAAACTGGCATTCAAGTGTTTTGGGTCTATTCTATTTTATGTAACCAAATTAAAAATACTGTACTAAAGAGAGATTCGCGCATATGTTTGCATGCATATTTTATTGCATACTTTCCGGCGCGGACTGTCAAACTGCGTCGCTTGCTTGCGGACGGCTGCAAGTTGGATAGCTTCCACGTCCACCCGCTGGGTCGCCGTGGGAATTCCTTTGCATTCAAAGCGCATAATTAAAAAGTTTTGTTTTTAGCACTTTTTACGTCGGTGCGTAATTCACAGAGCTGCACCACAAACACCCTTCACCCGAAAACACAGTGGCAATACTCTGGTTCCTCTTGGCTTATAATACTGCGTACCTTTTCAAGCACCAGTGCAGCTTTGTTTATTACATTTGAATTTATGCATCAGCTTTGCTGATGAACAAAATGTTAAAGTTGAATGTTTCGGATGTGGGACGCGATATTTTTGCGATTGGCTCCGTTCTTTTGATTAAAAAAGCGCTGAACCAAAGCTCAGCTAACAAAGTAATGCAAAAAACTAGGGCTGAAATTGCCAAAACTGTCCGCTTTATTGCATAGCCCGATTCCAATTTTTGCGACTCTAAGCTTTTGCTATACCATGTAGCCATTTTTAACGAAAGGGTATGATACATATAGGGGACATTTAAATGGTTAAATTAAAATTAATAGCTGCATATACACAAGACAATTTATAAGAACAGAAATCGGTTCCTTGTGTTATTGATTGTTGATTTTTATATTGCGTCGAATATAAAGCTGAATGATTAATATTATATTTATGTTTCATTTATTATTATTTTTAAATTAAAAATATAAAAATGTATCTTTCGTCTAATGGGTATTTCAGCATTAATCCTTTTAAAGTATCAGTTAACTATTTTCAGCTGTTTTTATTCTCTGCGTTTGCCTTTTGCTCTTAACGAAATCGTAAAACCTTAGGTAACAAAATGTCGGTCTGTTCTTTTTGCTGCCAGCATAATAGTTGCATAATACACACAGACACATGTATACATACACATATGTATTTATATACACATTCATGCACCGGAATTCTTTGGTTACGTCGCGTAACCATCGTTGATGTTGTTTGTTGCTCATACGCAGCGTTGTCGCCTCGAGCATTTCAGCATTAATTAGGCCAACGTTGGCATTGAAGTTGCATGCCAACATGCGAGCTTCTCGCCGTTTGGCGTTTGGCGTTTGCCGCTTGCCTGCCGCCTGCCGCCTGAACCGACCATTAAATGCTCCAATCGAATTTTCAATTAAAAGCGGAAAAAATTCCAAACCACAAACGAACGAATTTTTGGCCAAATAGCATTTGGCATTTTGTGTCCGCACTGGTTTCTGTTGCGAGACTCGTAAAAGTGCAAGCTTACGAAAAAAATAACAAAAACGAAAATCAACAAAAATGGAGAAAATGTCAGCTCGTACGTTTCGTTGGGCGTGGCAGTTGGCCCAGCAGGTGTCACAAAGTTGGGGAGTCTGTTTCCCTTTGCTTTGTTGCAGTTATCGTATTGCATTAAAGCCAGCGAGCTGACAAAGCCGAAACTGAAATCTGCGCCCTGCCAGCGGCGAACTGGCAGCCGGCAGCTGGCAAATGGCAACTCTCAACTGGCAAGCGCGACACGCGCAGCTGCCTTCAAATTTGCAAAAACTGCCAACAGCACAGAAGAAAAGTTTTGCAAATGAGTTAGACAGGCTTAAATAGATGGAAGAACACAGGGAGAATCGAAGCGCTGAGCAGCTTGTGGAAAACTTCAAAATCATTGGACAGCGGCAAGGCTTTGGGCCATCTACAAAACTACTGTCATAATTATAATGAATTATGAAACAATAACACTGCCTCTAATGGATCCGGCCTCAGGCAACACACACACACACACTCTTCCCGTTTTCGACACTCGCACAACTAATTGACAAATGATGATAAAGTGTCTTGGCCAGTACCCAAACGACTTTACTTTATTTATAACATTTTCTTAACGCGCCTCGACGTCCGATGGGGTCGGTACTTGCAACGCAAAGTAAAGTGCGCCGCGTATTTGGTGTCCGCGTTCCCGCATTTTACATGAAAATCTGATAAAAGCTTTGTTTGGGCCGACGGAAACGGACGTTAACTGCCAGACCGAATGGACACTGACATGACTGGCATAAAATGGGCTGGAGAGTGGCATGACGGGCAGGTTCACTAACGTACGAAATGGCAGCAACTGGTGGGTTACCTTTCAGTACCTGTACCACAACCTTAAATATTTAAAATTACGTTTTGTGGTTTTAAATATAAATTGATACTTTAACTTAAATATTTCTTTGTCGGCCTTAGAACTTACTAAACTAACCGCATATGAATTTTAAATTTGGCATTTATAAATATTATAATTCAATAGAAAAAGTCACTACAAGTGTATTTAAGTTTCGTGATAGAAAGATTTTACGGTTTTTTCATTCTTTGTTGTTTATGGAAAAAAGCAAAACTTTTTTTTCGGCCAAAGCCCCCTTTTAAAGCGTAAATTAACAAGTCTTTTACATGAAAAATTCAATAAATGTTGCCTGGCGTCTGACCCTAAATTTTCGACCTTTTTCTTTATGGTTGGCTGGAGTTCCAGTGTCACATCATTAATGCTGAGGCTCGTTGCTCAATAAAAGCGGAACATACATGTTTCCTATTATTTAATAATACTTTTTGTGGTTTAAGATATTTAATATTTATTTTTTATGGCCATTATGCGCCAGACCTAAATATAGCCAAAGCAGCACTAAAAAAAGTGTTCCGCCGACAGGTGTAAAGCCTGCCATCAAATATTAATGAGAAAATGCCTATTACAATCAGAGCTGTCAAGCCTGAAATGTGTAATATAAACAGGGCAGAGAAGCTACGTTGGCATTGGCAAAGCTTTGATACCCTACAAATAAATAATACTGGAAAAATATTATTAATTTCCTTTTTGCTTCTGCGCTTTGGAAGTTAGATAAATGTAGCAGCGGAATGGACTTTGTTTTCCTATTGTTATTTTAAAATATTTGCAAACGTTTTATGCACTTTATAGGTTTACTAGGCTTATTATTCTAAAGAGATGTTTATGCATTATTCTTTCATAAATGTCCAAAAGTATTTGCGCAGGTTTTTAAGAGTTACAGTTGATGTTCATTTTAGTCTAGAAAGTAGGCGCTACTTTATGTTATTTTTTGTGGAAATCTGCAAACAATTTATTTTTGTATTTCATACCATTTAAATAATTTGTCCAGACTCAGATTATAATAGGCCTGCCTCACCTTAATATATATTACATTATTTTTTCTGTTCTCTCGCTACATTTTCCTTAATTGGCGTAATTTTCTTAATTAAAATTTTGTATTTGCGTAACTTTGAAACCTTTTTGTGTCCCGCTTTGCTTTTTAAATTTCCTTTTGCTGTATTTAATCGCGGCTCATTAAGCAGCTACAACTGCTAGGTGTGTTCCATTTACGCAACCCGACTCATCCTTTCAGGTTAGCTCTTAAATTCCTCAAGTATCCTTTAGAATTCCCCCAACCAAAGCAATTCCAGCTGCGCAATAAGGCAGCTTAGTGATAGCCACTAATCAAACTACAAGCAACAGCAACATTTGTAGTTCCTACATAGATTATTAGTCATGTTTCAGTATACTAATTATGCATAACAGAATGGATTGACTGATTGGAAGTCAAGAATTGAGTGCGCATTAAGCTGCTTAGGCAGCCGGCATAACTATCAATGTTATATTGATCAGACCAGGAGTGCGAGTTTCTATCCCTCTTTTGTTCTAAGTAACAGAAGTGCCTAGAAACCAACAGCTCCCATCATATCTATAAGGACCTCATTGCCGACCTCGGCTTGTGCGTGCCTAAAATTTAATTAACTGCGCACTGTACAACGTTTTCAATATACTTGTGGATGCTTGTTCGGCCGACGACTAATTCGAGAGGCTATCAAGGTGTTCTTGACTTTTGCTCTTTAATAAATAACTACGTTGCAAGCCTTCAAGAAGCCAATTCATATAACAAGACAAGCACTTATCTCAAGGTGCTGAAGATAAAATACCACTGCATAAATATATGAAAATTATAAGATTATATATTAATAACATTTTTTTAAATATTTAAATAAAGCTTGTTCGTGCTGAGCTGATCAATATAAATTTGGTTCATATAAAATAACAAAACAGAAACATTTTTGCTTTCAAACTTGTTATTAGGTTTGTTCTATATAATATAATTTTCTATATTCGAAAACTATTCCCTTAATACTAAAAACATCGCTAAATGACGACTGCTTATATGTATATGTAGTCCGTATAGATGTGATATAGATTATGTTTGTACCAAAAAGTTTTTCTCCAACAAAATTGATCTCGTCAACTGAAGGAGATATCTGTTTGTCGTAAGGAAGTTCTCGAGTATTCTCTGGCAATAGAGCCATTTAACTTTCTTTGGGTTAGTGGTTCGCTCCGACCGATATGATTATTTAAGGTAGGTGAAGAACGAACTTTCATTATATCAATATGGGCATCAGAACTGTATAATAAAAAAAAGGAATAGGGCTTTTGTTAAACAACTATACTTAAATGGTTTATCTTCAGCATTCCTACAAGATATTCTATGGATATCCTATTTTCCCATAGCGTTAACAAAAGTCTCACTTTGTAGTTGTACATGTAAACTACATATTTAAGTTTAAAATACTTAACGAGTAACCCTCGTATGATTCTCAAATGCTGTTGTAATTGTGTAAACAATCTTGTACTTAGAATTTAATGCGATTGTTAGTTCGAATACTGTTATTTGTGTAGGCGTCCTACTAAAAACTAATCCGATGATAAATGCAGCAAATCGTACAAAACTTAAAGCTTTGCCAAAGAAATCTTTGATACGCATTCTCCACCGTTGATTTTGGATTTGAAAATAGAGGTTCTTGGAAATGGATTTGAACCCGAAACATCGACCACCAAGTATTTCACCCCCATTTCCAGCAAGGAACAACTCCTCAAACGAATTTGAATAAAGATCTTTGCAAATGAGTTTGAGGCCGATCAAATGGTAAACAAGAAAGCTTTGGAATTTCCCAAAACTTTATCCATTAATGTGAAATTTTAACGGAACTTCACTACTATGTAGTAGCACCGACTAGGAGATACACTAAATAAAGTTTGTGGCAAACAAATCTTTATTTTCAAATGTTTAAAATTGTGTTTGGTTGAGTAAATAATGGTGTAAAATCTCGTGTAGCCAAAATTAAAATGTAGTCTATCTAGGCAAAATCATTCGGGTTCCAGGGCTTAGGAATAGTGCCAGTTTTAATCAAATATTTTAACATATCGGGGCCCCTCCTCTTAGCTTCTGCCGCGTCCGCTTTGGCTTTTTGTTCAGCTTTGGCAGCATCTTTAATAGCTTGATAATAGCGTTTAGTCATCCTAACCGGAATGGGGTCACTTCTGCTTGATGGTTTTTTCTTTTCACCATAGGGGAACGCCTCGCCGCCAGGGGTGCCCCATTCACGGCCACGTCCACCTACGCGCATAGGGCCCCCTTTAGACCTGTCATGCGGGACGTCTGCCGTGCCGTGTGGACCACCGCCCCTATATCCAAAGACGCCGTCCTCAAAAACTTCTTCAACGGGTGCACCAAATGCAGTGCCCGCGTATCGCCCACTCGCACCACAATCATAAGCGCGCCAGTTGGGACTGTCCCTGCTTGGATATCTTGGTGGCACCGCTAAATCATCATTGGCCGTTTGGGTGCCATTGTTAAAGAGGCGGCGCTTAGGTGGTAGGTCACGATTCGCCGTGGCCGCCGGCGGGCTCACATCAAAATCAAACTCCATTTCGCTCTCACTGGTGTCTGTTAGCACCAGATGATCTACGCAATTATCGATGCCACGGCGCATGCACTCCTTTTGCAGTACGGCCTCGAGGCACTTCTTCTCGAAGTTGTCGCGGCATACACACATCATTAACGTCTGATGGCAAGTGCACTTGCGGAAACCTTTCCCTTTCAGCTTCTTCTTGATCTCTCTTAAAGCTACGGCAAGATCGCTTTTGACCAGCTTGAATACGATGGGTTTCATATCGACATTTCTATTATTGAGTGGCCGCAGTGTTATGAAGATTTCGCCATTCTTCTTGCACAAGTTGAGAATGGGCAACTGGCGTTTCTTTTCCATTTCTGCTTCTCTCGCTGTCTCGGATTTATTGAAGGTACCATTCTCTGGCGAGTGTTTCAAAAAAAACTTCATAAGCTTTGTAATCGGCTTGCGAATGAAGCCTGGTCGCCAGCCATGCTTACGTGCCTCTTCGCTGGAGGACCAATCCCATCCGTGACGGGGCGAGATAGATCGCATGGACTTTTTCACAGCTTTTCTTGCAATTCTTTGCCGGGTCAGATCTCTACGCTCGGCGATTGAGATCGAATTCTTCTTAATTATGTATTGGCCGTTTTTTTTAATCCATTTCGTGGTTGATTTTGGCTCCTCGTTCTCACATGGTTTTACGGTTTCGATATAATTTGTAATAACTAATTCGGAGAATACACGTGATAGAAATGGGCGAAACACCTCTGAATCCTCGATCGACTCACAAAAAGCCTTAGAGGCATCTTCCTCGGCTTCCTCGCCTTTCTCGGAAACAGGTTTTCCCTTATTCTGATAAAAATCTGCACACATTTTACATACTCGACAATAAGCACAGAGTTGTCCGCGCTTGCAGGTGCACTGACATATTTTTTCTTTCACGGTCTCGTTCGTACTTGCCTTATCACCGAGATCCGCGCAGACGTCCATTAAGGTATCTGGGGACTTGCCCAAAAAATCGATCAGTATTTCGTCCGCTGCTGGCTGCTTGTTGAGTGCTCCAACAACTGGCATTGGTTTTACTCCGCATTTCGGGCAGGCGGCAAGTGGTGGCAGCCATGTCATATTGGCCAGGCAAACGGGACAGGAGCGTCTTGCATATTTTTTCATGGGACTGATCGTTCCGGCTATCCGTGCCGGATCATAGGCATCTTTGTTTTCACCATCTGGCTCTGGTATGTGGGCGAAACATGGTAGAGGAGTACTTTCTTTCTGATGGTGGTGACTAGGAACGCTTAAATTGGGTGTCATTCGGCAAGGCGGCTTTAAATCCTTTGGCTGGCCAGAGAGCTCCGTAATTAAGTCAACTGTCTCCTCACAGTATTGTGCCATTTTCTGTAAGTAGAAAACATGTCTTAGAAGATAGGTTTTGAGTTTTAAATAGATTTATAAATACCTTCACTTCACAACATGCGGCGTCGCCAGCTGGGTTGTGAAGAAATGTTACCGAAGGCTTAGGGTCATCAACATTCAAGCTCCCAAAGTTTTGTATACCAAATTTCAGGTACTCAGCATCTTCTAATGCATCAAGGCAAGGATCGCAGACAATGGGACATCTCTGAGACTCGCTCACAATAAATAAGATATCCTCTTCTTTGATGCTTTTGACATTGAAATTATTATGAACACTGCAAAACATGGCAAAAGATTGATAACTGCGGCTGGATACATATGAAAACCTTCACTTACTTTATCTGTTCCTCACATTTCACGACCAGCCGGTAGAGCACCTCAAGCGAGCCAGTTATTTCGCCATCCCGTTCAAATGTGCACGAACCCACTTGTATCAGGTCACTCATGTTTTCCTCTATTCTGTTAATGACATCTTCACGAAAACTTATTCGTCCAATGCCGAGAAGAAGACCGTTGTACATCACAGATATAGGTATTCCACATTCTTCGAGAGTTTGGCGGAGATCTGTCGGGCTCACAGTGACCGCAGTCTCAGAGTTGGGTTTGATATCCGTAACATTGATCCTGCTCGCAGTTATTGGTATGGATACATTATTAAACTTGACCTCAACTATCAGTCCTTCGAGAGTAGTATTCACACTGGGTGACCTAATATTTGTCACAATTATGTCAAAGAGAAAGGTGCAGGTGGTCATTTTTTTTGTATTTTGTTAGGTTTTTCTTTTAATATTTATATATAAATTGACATGTGCGAAAAGGTAAAATTGCTTAGTAAAAAATTAGTCGTAAAGTTAGTTAAAAAATTAAATTTAAAAAACAGAAAATTTTGTGATGTATTCTAAAAATGCTGCGCACATTGTATAAACACAAATGCTGCTACGATGAACTAATGAAATAAATGATTTACATCTTCGAAGAACAAATATTCATATGTTCAGATTCAATAAATGGAAATTTTGAATTTCTGTCATCGTTCCTATGGCAGATACATAATATAGTGGATTAGATCCGACCTACACACAAAATGTGGATCTATGGAAAGTTTCCTAACTTCAAATTCAAAAGTTAAGGACTAGTTAGCATAGAAGCAGACATGGCTACACTTCCTTCTACAAAGTGGGTTAAATTGTATTAACGTCTGTTTTTATTATATACAACCAAGAATATTTTAGACGAGACCGCCTAGAAGATACTTTGTACGCAGCTCCGAGCTGCAATAACATGCCTTTGATCTTCCTTTTATACACACATACACAAACGCACACACAAGCACGCGGCTGCGTTTCTTCTCCTCATCGAACAGAATATTTGCCATTTTTCGGCAAGGCTTATGCAAAGTTCATTGACGATAGCTTTAAATCTGAGTCTAGCTTGCATAAAACAGAAATGTCAGACATGGCTATATTTACTCGACTGGTGATACTGATAAAGCATATGTATGTGCCTTATAGATACGGAGTCTACAGAATTTAAGACTTTTACACAATTTTCCTCGATTCCGATATCGAATCCCAACCAAGTTATTTGTTTACTCATAAATTACATGAGGTTGAGGCTTATTGGCTATCATCAAAAGGGCTTCAATAAAAGATGTGTGTAGATGTGATGAGTTGATGAATATTAAAGGGCACAGAGATCAGATAGACCAAGATAAGTGCAGAAGAGAGTCAAAAAAGTCGTTTTGGCTGAAAAATAAGCGATACTCTGAAAATAATTTTAAATACACGGATCTATTATTATTTATTTAGCAATTGTAATAACTGGGATTGATACACTGGGTACCATACGAATTGCAGCATCCGGCAGTACAGGGATTAAAGCCTTTACCGAGGCGAGTCACGAATTCGATAGGGATTGGGGCGATTTGCCGCAGAGCACGACGCCTACGTTGTGCATCGTTAAGTCCGTCTGGGCCAACAACATGGCGTTTCTTAGAAAAGACGCCGTGCTGATTCATATACTTCAGCATGTTGATACCCATTTTCTGCGGTGTCGAATTTTTATCTATGGCGTCCTCTTTGGCTCTGGTAGACTCTTCAAGCATTTTTTCACCGCGTCCAGCGGCAGTCGATTTTTTTTTCGCAACATGGCCCTTCTTGCCCTTCTTGCCCTTCTTGGCACCTCCTGGCCCTCCTGAAGTCTTCCCCCAAATAGCCATATTTTTAGGTTTACCGCCCGGAGTAGCTGATGCATCATGCGGACCGCCACCCTTTCTCCCAAAGACACCATCCTCCAACACTTCCTCTCCTGGAGCGCCGAAGGCTGTGCCCGTGTAACGATCACCGGCAGCACAGTCATAGGCGCGCCAGTAGGGGCTGTATTTGATTGGATACCTTGGGAGCACAATTCTATCCATTGCGGTGCACTGGGTGCTATGGCTAATGGTGCGTGGCTTTGGCACCGGCCGAGGCTTTGCAGCGCCCGCCGGCGGTGACACATCAAAATCATACTCCATTTCGCTGTCACTGGTGTCTGTCAGGACCAGTTCGTTCACACAGTTCACCATGCCGCGACGTTTGCATTCTTTTTGCAGTGCATGCTCGAGAAGTTTCTTGTCGTAGTAGTTGCGACAGGTGCACATCATCAACGTCTTGTGGCAGGTGCATTTGGGGAAACCTTTCGCTTTCAACTTTCTCTTGATTTGGCTTAGAGCCACAGCAAGATCGCTTTTAACTACCCTAAATACAATGGGCTTCATCTCGACATTCTTGTTGTTGACCGCTCGCAGCGTAATAAAGATTTCGCCTTGCTTCTTGCACACGTGAAGAATGGGCAGCTGACGTTCCTTGTCTGCCTTTTCCACACTCACACATGTGTCAAATGCTTTTTTCTCTGGTAAGTATTGCAAGAAAAACCTCATAATCTTTTTGATAGATTTGCGAACGAAGCCCGGTTGCCAGCCGTACTTGCGCGTAAGCTTGCTGGAAGGCCAGGCCCAACCGTGGTTGGGAGGTACGGCACCCTGTTGACTTAGACAGGACTTGTGTCCTACTTTGCAGGATGTTGGCTTTTGCTCGACGTTTGTTTGCCTTGATTTTCCAGTGTTGTTCTTAGCACCTTCGCGGCTTATTTTCGGTAAATACGCTTTTGATATAGTTTGTTGTTTCACATCCGTTTGATGTGGTGTTTTAATAGGCGACGAATATTGACCGCATTCTTTGCTGACCCCAGGTAAAAGCTTGGTTTCTTTGATGTTGTACAATTCGCGAAGCTCAGAGAATACGCGTGCCAGGTGTGGACGGCACTTTTCTAAGTCATTATCTTCCAAGCAAATGTCCTCAGAGGATTTTGGCTGTACCTGAGGACACACAGGCTGGCCTTCATCGCACTGAAATATATCTGAGCAAATTTTACGTATTCGGCAGTGCGCACAGATTTTTCCGTTCCTGCAAGTGCACCGACATCCGAGCTGTTGATCTTCGTCAGTATTTTTCGCAGCGGGTGCAGAGCAGAGCTTCGCACAGTAATCTTCAACGTTTTCCAGTAGCGGGTTACCCAGTAAATCGGTCACTATTTGATCGGCTGTCAATTTTTTTTCCTTATGGCATTCTTCGATGACTGGCATGGGCTTCACACCGCAATTGGGACATGCGGCGAACTTGGGCAGCCACGACATATTGGTCAGGCAGACGGGGCAGAAGCGTATGGGTTTGATGGATGGCTTTTCCAATTCACTGATTGGCACCGGTATCACCTTTGGGTTGCACAATTCATTATTGTTGACCTGCGGCGCGGGAAATTGTGAAAAGCAGGGAATTCTTGGTACGGTTGGTGGAGAATCCACCATTGAGCCAATTCCGCCGATCTGCTGAGGCTGGGCAGAGCGGCTGACAATTGAGTCAATAATTTGTTCACAGTCCCGTGCCATTTTCTGCAAATAGAAGCGACACCTAACAAGCAAGCCTTTGAGAATTCACTAGATTAATAGTTACCTTCATCCCACCTGTGGCGTTAGTCGCTACTGGGTTATGCATGAACGTTTCAGTTGGCCGGCGTGCATTACCATTAGAGCTGCGATACCGCATCAAGTCCAACTTCAGGCGATCATCGCCCTCGTCTGGGTACATGATATCTGGACAAAGATCGCTTTCAGTGGGACAGTGTTGGTTTTCCCCCATAACAAACATAATATCCTGCGGATTGATGCTTTGGTCCTTGTACAGCAGACATTTCTCTTCCTGCTGCCTGAAAGAATAAATGATGATGCTTGCTTGTATTCTTTCGCAGCCTAACTTACTTTGTTTTTTCGTCGCATTTGATATACAGGCGACAGAGTATCTCAAGGGTGCCGACAACTTCACCGTTCCGCTCAAATTGGCAGGTATCCGCATGCATCAGTTCACTCATGCCTTCCTCTATGCGGTCAGTGAACACTGCCGGGAATTGTATTTTACCGGCACCGATAACTCTACCATTGTATATAACTGACACTGGCATTCCACATTTCGAGATGAACTTCCGTAGCTTGCTTGGATAGTCTTTGAACTCAAGAGCCGAACCGGGTTTGAATTCGGTTACTTTAATACGACTTGCTGTTATACGCAACGCATGGTTGTTAAAATTGACATCCACCTGCAACTGTTCGGGCTTTTGAATTTTTACCTTAATTGTCTTAAATTGAGTCACAACAACATCAAACATATAGGCACAGGATTCATGTTTGACATTTAATTTTATCGGTTCTGATCGCATTATTTTTTTTTAAATTTTTCTATTGTATCTAAAAGTTAGCCAAACAACAAATTTGTATATTTAACACTTAAATTTGTACAACAGATCTGTTAAATACATTCAACTCAAGCACGAAAGAGTGACTGAAATCTAAAAATTTTTATTGTCAAAATTATAAAATCAAATGGTAGTTTGATCAATAAACAGTAAAAAAATAAATATAAAATTCGTAATAACATACTATCTGCTGCTACGCATTGGCATTAGGATTCCATGGGGTGGGAATAGCACCGCGTTTCATCATGTATTGCATCATGTCGGGGACCCTTTTCTTTTTTTCCTCCTCCTTCTGTTTGGCTTCTGCTTTCGCCGCCTCTTCTATAGCTTTATAATAGCGCTTGGGCATTCTCACGGGAATGGGAGCACTTTTGCCTGCTGCTTGTTTCTTTACGGCACCGGGGAATGACTTTCCACCCGGACTGCCCATTGGCACAGTTCGGCCACCACCGATCATAGGTCCACCGGGCTTTGCGCCCCAAATGGTCGTGCTTTTCGGTCTGGCACCATAAGTGGCAGGCACACCATGCAGACCACCGCCCCTATAGCCAAATAGACCATCCTCAAACGCATTTTCACCGAGACTGCCGAATGCCGTACCCACATAGCGATCTCCCGCAGCACAGTCATAGGAGCGCCAGTAAGGGGTATATTTGATTGGATATGTGGGCGGAACATTTCGATCCTTCGCAACTGTCTGCGTATTTCTGTTGACGGTGCATGGCTTTGGCGGAGGTGGAAGCGTTGGTACGCCTGCCGGCGATGGCACATCGAAATCGAACTCCATTTCGCTGTCACTGGTGTCCGTGAGGACCAGATGATCTACGCAATTTTCTATACCGCGTCCTTTGCACTCTTTTTGTATTGCGTTCTCGAGATGTTTCTTTTCCACGTTGTCGCGACAGACGCACATCATAACAGTCTTGTGGCAGGTGCATTTAGGGAAACCTTTCGCTTTTAACTTTCTCTTGATCTCACTCATAGCCACAGCGAGATCGCTTTTAGCTACCCTAAATACAATTGGCTTCATCTCTACGTTCTTATTGTTAACCGCTCGCAGGGTAATATATATTACGCCTTTTTTTTTTGACAGGTTGAGAATTGGAAGCTGACGCACCTTTTCCTTTTTAGCTTCCAACTGTTTTTTGCACGTATTATATGCATTATTCTCGGGCGAGTAATTCAAAAAGTAATTCATGACCTTCTTCATGGGCCTGAGAACTGCGCCAGGTCGCCAGCCATACTTGCGTGCCTCTTGGCTTGAGGCCCAAGCCCAGCCGTGTCGACGAGAGACACGTCCCATCCGCTTTACGCAACGCTTGTGTGATCCACTGGCGAGACGTTTTTGAACGACGATCTCGTTAAAGGCTTTTTTCGGAATGCTCGGGTCAGGGGATTTCTTAGGAGCTTCAACTGGAGTATCTTTTTTCACCTTGGATGCACGCTTTGAACCGTTCTCCTTGCAGTTATCAGGTCTTCGCACCTTCACACCGTGTAGTTCACGTAATTCGGAAAAAACACGTGCTAGAAATGGGCGAGACTCTTCAGACTTAACCTTAATCACACAAAAGTCCACGCTGCCTTGCGACTCTTCTGTATTTTCCTCCGTTTTCCGACTTAAACCGGGCTGGAACACGCCTGGGATTTGTTTGATTACTCGACAGTAGGCGCAGAGTTTGTTGTGTTCGCAAGTGCATCGACATCGACCTTGGGCCGTTTCAGCCTTTTCTTCAGCGGGCTTATCACAATAATCCTTACAGATATCGTCATTGGCCGCCGGTGGCTCACCCAGACAATCGATCATTATATTGCCTGCGGTCAGTTCCTTTTGGTTGTAAACTTCCTCAATGACCGGCGTGGGTTTGACTCCACACTTGGGACAGGCGGCAAATATTGGTAGCCATGACATATTGTTCAGGCAAAGGGGACAAAATCGTATATTCTTATTCTGTGAGTCATTCCCATCACTCGTTGGCATGGTTGCAAGCTTAGGGCTGAGGAAATCACGCCCAACGTGCTGTGTTGGTGGGAAGCGCGAATTGGTGGGAAAATTCGGTAGAATGGGAGGTTTTTGGATAGCTGGATAGTTTGATTTGTGACAGGGTGGATTACATGGGCCTCTCAGTGCGTCAGCTGTACGACATGGCGGCTTCAGTGAACTAGACTTGCCAGTGCGTTCAATAATCGAGTCGATAGCTTGCTCATAATCCTGTGCCATTTGCTGTTAAATAGAAACAAAGCCAATGAGTTGGAAATTTAGCGAGAAAGACCTGTTAGGCCAACCTTCATCTCCCAGCAGACAGAGTCGCTTACTGGGTTATGTTTAAATATTTCGTCATGCTTAGGTGCACCAATTTCCAAGCTGCGATAGCGGCCCATGTCTAGGTTAAGGCCCTCATCGCCCTCTTCTGACTGCCATGCATCTAAACAAGGATCGCAAGGGGAAGGACAACGCTGGGACTCGCTCATTATGAACAAAATATCTTGCGGTTTGATGCTTTTGTCCACATTGCGACGACAATCGCTCTCTTTCGGCCTGAAAAAAGACTGAGCTGAGCAACGGTCAGATTCTCGGAAAACTTTACTTACACTGCCATATCATCGCATTTGATAATCAGACGTATAAGCACATCAAGAGAGCCAGTAACTTGACCCTGCTGACCGAATTGGCAGGTGTCGACATGTTCCAAATCGGGCATGCCCGCGACTATGCTATCAATAAAACTTTGGGGGAAACTTATTTGGGAGGTCCCAAGAAGACAACCGAGGTACTGCACTGTAATGGGCATTCCACATTCCTCTAGGGTCTGGCGCAGTTTTTCTGGGAGTTTATTGAACTCATTACTTGAGCCGGGCTTGAAGTCTGCTACATTAATCCGGCTTGGCGTTATCGGGATTGATTTATTATTAAATTTGACATATATTTTAAGTTGCTTGGGATCTTTAACATAATTTGACTCAAAACGAGTCACGACAATATCAAATACAAAATTACAGGCTGCCATTTCAATGAAAAGTGGTTTGTTGTTACCACTTCCCTTTGAGTTAATCGTTAATATAAAAATGTAGGCACTTTATTTGGATATTCGTCCTTATTGTAAAAAAAAATAGAAAAAAACCAAGCACGGAAATTTAAAACTGATTGTCAATTTTTATTAAAGGAATTTTGGAAGTAATGTACACTAAATCATTGCACTTAAAACACTAAATAATTTTTAGATGCCTGTAGTATATCAAAACAAAAGCAACTGTGATGGAAAAAATTTTTAATAAAGATTCCAGAACGGTGCTTATTATTTTTAGTATTCTCGTTTAAAATCTTATCCTGAGATTTTGCTCGTCTGCCTATGGTAATAAAAAAACTATTCGTTTTGCAGTCCGTCCGTGAACTTACTTTTATTTTTACAATCTTTAAGCTAGAAAATATACTTGTGGTAACAAGCAAACGATGAAGCAATCTGACAAAAAAAATCCACCGATTGTTCCTATACTATAAAGCTGCGCTTTTATATACATTTAAAGTGGACATAGGGTATATACGGCAATAACAATATCTTATTGACTATATATGTTATCTAAAACTATACGATATCATCCGACTTTTCATGGGCCAACAATTTTCTGTGTAATATTTTTAGCATTCTTGCTTTAATTGTTTGGACCCTACGTAAATCATCGATCAGGAATATCAGTTTTATGTAAATAGATCCCGGCCTTTTCGGTCCATGTTTTTTTCTTTAAATTTTGAACACTTTTTAAGCGGAAAGTCTCGACAAAAAATTCAATTTTTATAATTAGCGGTGTGTCTAACAAGAGTTGCAATTTGGCTAGATGATTTTAAGCCAGGCACCCCAAAAAGCTCAAGAAGTTCACCCTGAAAGCCTGCGACTCGGGCAGCATCAATAAAGTAATTTGTCCACTTATTTGTTTAATTACTTAGAGCTCTATAATTGTATCGAATTTCACTGATAGATAAATATTAAGTGCACAATGAAATGCTTAAAACATAAATACGTATTACTTATTAAGAGAATCGCTCTGAGCAGCACACAGGCATCTTAGATTTTGTTCCATGTATGCAAATAGCACATGCTCGAAAGTACGCGATCTGCTCTTAGCAATAGTAAGCACATGAGTTGTAGCACTGTGCCCCACATGGGTTATAACATTGGGCCGCATGAGAATAACAGCAGTCAGCAGGATAACCCTTACCAAGCCGGGTGATGGTGTCGATTGGGGGCATGGGCATTTGGAGGAGTGCGATACGCTTGCGTTGGGCGCTGGTGAGGCCATCCGCGCCTACAATGGCGCTAGGCTTAATCTTAGGACCTTTGCTCGCGCCGGGATCGTTAGGATTCCATGGCTTAGAAATTTCGCCGTGTGCCATCATATATTTCATCATATCGGTACCCTTCTTTTTCAACTCCGCTTTCAGCTTCTCGGCATTTTTCTCCGCTTCAGCAGCCTCTAAGGCAGCTTTCACTAAACGCTTAGGCATCCTCACCGGAATGGGCTTATTACCACTTCTAGACTTATCTTTACAATGCCCAAATGGTATCTTCGCTGGATTTCCTAGTTGTCGAATAGGTCCGCGCATAGGTCCACCAGGTTTATCACCCCAAATAGCTGCGGTTTTCGGCCTACCTCCTGGACAAGCAGACAAACCGTGTGGCCCGCCACCTTTACAATTAAAGACGCCATCCTCGAAAACAACTTCACCAGGAGCTCCGAATGCCGTGCTCGTATAGCGATCGCCTGCAGCACAGTTATAGGCTCGCCAATAGAAGCTCTGGTGCTTTGGATACTTTGGTTGCACTTTTAAGTCGGGCTTGGCCGTCTGTGTGCTACGCCCGACGGTGCGGGCCTTTGGTAAAGGAGGTTTTGCCACGCCCGCCGGCGGTGTCACATTGAAGTCAAAGTCCACGTCGCTTTCACTCGTGTCTGTGAGCACCAGATCATTTACGCAAGTTTCTATGCCACGGCTGTGACATTCCAGTTCTAGTGCGTTCTTAAGCTTCTCTCTTTCCATGTAGTTTCGACAGGTACACAGCAATAATGTCCTGTGGCAGATGCACTTGCGAAATCCCTTGTCCTTGAGGTTCTTTTTTATAGCGCGTAGAATCTTGGCAAATTCACTTTTGACCACCTTAAACACAATGGGTTCCATCTTAGCGTTATTATTATTGATTGCTCTCAGTGTTATGAAGATTTCACCATTCCTTTTGCACATGTTCAGAATGGGAAGGTCTCTTTCCTTCTTGATTTCTTTTTCTTCTACTTCCTTGCATACATTATTATGCTCTTCCGAGTTATGCAAGAAAAATTTCATAAGCCTTTTAATAGGCCGTAATACCGTTCCGGGCCGCCAGCCAAACTTCCGGGCCTCCTGGCTGTTGGCCCAATTCCAGCCGTGGCGACGCGAAACAAGGCATGGCCCATCAGCACAGGTCTTGTGGCCTGTATTTGGAGTCTTGCGCTTGGGCTTGTTTGAATTCTGGGTAGCAATGCAACGTCTTGTCAATTCTCTGCGCTCTCTGATTGCGGTTTCTCTTTTCTCATTTTTACGGGACAGACTGAGTGTGTGTCGGGTTTTCTTGCGTGCCGACTGTTGATTACATTCCTTTTCAAGCTCTGACGGCCGCCTGGTGTTCTCAATGTTGTGCAAATCGCGTAACTCAGAGAACACACGAGCCAGAAAAGGGCGAGACATATCTGATGGGGCAATCGATAAACAATAATTGCCGGCTGGATCTTCCTCGCTCGCTTGGGTCACGGCCGCGGATTTCTTCTTTTTTTCAGATTTAAAGAAATCTGCGCACATTACGCGTACTCGGCAGTTTGCACAGAGGTTTCCGAACTTACAGGTGCACCCGCACATTTCACTATTTTCACTAGAATTTTCCTCAGCACGTTTTGTAGGGAAACTCTTACAGTAATCTTCAATAATCCCCGCGGGCTTGCCCATATATTCAATTAGTACTTCGTCCGCTGTTGGCGTCGCCTCCTTCTGGACATTAACGACCGGCATAGGTTTGACGCTGCAATTTGGACATGCGGCGAATTTGGGCAGCCATGACATATTGTTCAGGCAGACAGGGCAGAAACGTATCGGATTGGTTTGGGTCAACGTCCCACAATTGATTTCCCCGGCTGTCACCTTTGGGATCGCTTGCAAGTGCGAAACGCTTGTCGAACTCTCATAGCCCTGGTCAGGGTCCATGAAAGGCTTCAATTGGCCAGTGCGCTTTACAACCGAGTCAATAATTTCTCCATATTCTAGGGACATTTTCTGTTAACAAGAGAGGGCTTCAGTAAGCTTTGGAGAAAACGCCCGTTCGGCACTCACCTTTAGTTCTCTACAGATAGATTGGCCTGTTAAGTCATTTGTGAAAGTTTCAATGGGCTTAGGGGAACCAACAGGGACGCTTTCATAGCGTTTAAAATCTAATTTTAGGCGTTCATCGTCCTCTGGCTGTAGTGCATCCAGACAAGGATCGCAAGGGCTTGGGCATCGCTGAGACTCGCTCAGAAGAAACATTATGTCTTGCAGGTTGATGCATCTGGCCATATTGGGAACACATTCAATCTCTCCTGTCCTGAAATATGATGAAAGTTCAGCCTTGAGTTATGACCGACGCCAGTCACACATAAAACTTAACTTACTTTGGTTTATTTTCGCACTTAATGATTAAACGGCAGAGCACCTCAATGGTGCCTACAACTTCATCCTTTTCTGTAATTTGACATTTGTCCGAGATCATCAGATCACCCATCTGGTCTACTATGCTATCAGTGATGATCGTGGGCAAAATGATCTGACCGGTACCCAGAACGCGATTATCGTACTTGACCAAAATGGGTATGCCACACTTTGCTAGGTTCTTGCGCAGGCTTGCCGGCTCCTGCTGAAACTCAGTGCTAGAACCGACTTTAAATTCGGTAACATTGATGCGGCTTGCGGTTAGGCCTATTTTTTTACCACTAAATGTTAAAGTTACTTGCAATTTTATGGGGTCTTTAATTTCTACGTTTGGTGATTCAAACTTTGTCACAATGGTGTCAAGAACAAAGGTACATTTCTCTTTTTGGTTGGACGTCATTGCAATTTAATGATTTCGTTTATGCGATTACTATTGATAATTTATTTGCAATTGTCTAACTTCAATTGTGCAAATGAAAACTATTATACAGCACAATTTTTGTGTTGTATATAATAATATAATATAATGTTCGTAAAGTAAATTGAACAAAAACAGTTATTGTAATGAACACTAATACATAAACTACTGTGATAGACACAATTATAGAAAAGTTAATATCCTTTCTGGAATTCTATTGTCCATTGGCTTAGGGAAGTTTACCTTCCAGATCCGTAATCCCATGTTATGGCTTGACCCTTGGTTCGTCAAATTCACCCAGAGAACATTTAAATATTTTAATCTATAAAATTTGGATAGAAGCTGTTATTTTATTTATGTAATTGCATATCAAAAGTAACAAAAGTGGTCTTGTCGGGAATTCTTAGAATTAGATTTAGAAGATATTCTTAATGTCGCGCCGACTTACCCAGTAAAACTTGGTTACTACTCAGAAGTACTTTTCGCAGCATGAATTTTCGACCAGAAGTATTTGCAACAAATATTAAGTCTCTAACTTGCTTTTGGAAGAGGACTCAATAATCGAATAAGAACTTTGAAGAAAAAATTCTATCAGTTCGTTGTTGTTGCGACCAAACTCGGGACAGTTGGCATGCAACAATATAATTGACAATTGCATCTCATTAAGAATTTGTTTTTAAGTTTTTAAGCATGTGCTCATGGCATCTAATTAAATAATTTTCAAGTACTTAAATGAACTTTCAAATTAAAAATTTACCTTATTTATTAATATGCCATAACAATATATTTTCCGTTTTTAATCACTATTTTTGATTTGCAATTTAACAACATAGTTGTTTTAGAAAATAACCAAATATATCTTTCTTGTAGCCCTTTAGAATGTTTTTTTAAGATTAATTTCCATGCTTCTGATGATTGATAAAGTAATAAGTAATAATGGACAATATCGATTATGTGGATATTGACAAGGACTGATAAACTCACAATGCGTATACATTTAAAATTTGCAGTCTCTAGCTTTTGTAGTTTTCAAGATCGGTGCTCAGAGAATTACACTCGCAACTTGTTGTTTCTAAGCAATAATAAAATAACTAGTTATGTGACAAACATATATTCTAAAAATGTATGAGATCATACAAATAACATTTTTTTTGACAGTTGACTGGTCCTTAGCAATAATAAGCACAGCTTTGTTGGGTACATAGATTGTGATATTGCCCATCGAATTGATTATTGCATTGGGCAGTATACGGATCAAAGCCCTTCCCTAGGCGCGTCACAAACTCAATGGGGTCGGGGGGTACTTGCAGCAGAGCGCGACGTCTACGTTTCGTATCGGTTAGTCCGTCGGGACCAACATTAGATGCATTTTTTCCCTTACTCTTTGACCCTGTAAATAGGCCATGTTTCTTTAAATACGTCAACATGCTTTTATCGGACCCAGCCTGTTCACGATTTTTTCCGGGATGAGATTGATTTGATTGATTTGACTTTTTTTCGGCATTTAATTGAGCTTGCTTAGTCATTCTTACGGGAATTTGCTTGCTGACAACTGATTTGGCACTAGGGTCCTTTTTACCACCGGGAAATGATTTTCTGCCCACTTGACTTACTAAATTGCCAACATGACCAGGTCGCCTGCCACCGCGCATAGGCCCTCCAGAGCCGGTCCCCCAAATAGCCATATTTTTAGGTTTACCGCCCGGAGTAGCTGATGCCCCATGCGCACCGCCACCCTTTCTCCCAAAGACACCATCCTCAAACACTTCCTCTCCTGGAGCGGCGAAGGCTGTGCCCGTGTAACGATCACCGGCAGCACAATCATAGCCGCGCCAGTAGGGGATGGGTTTGTATGGATAACTTGGGAGCACGCTTCGATTTTTTTTGCTGCACTGGGTGGCATTGTTGGCGGTCAGTGGCTTTGGTATTGTCCGAGGCTTCGCCATGCCCGTCGGCGGTGTAACATTAAAATCATAGTCCATTTCGCTGTCACTGGTGTCTGTCAGGACCAGATGATCTACGCAATTTTCTATGCCGCGACACTTACATTCCTTTTGCAGTGCACCCTCAAGATGTTTCTTTTCAATGTAGTCGCGACAGACGCACATCATAACCGTCTTGTGGCAGGTGCATTTGGGGAAACCTTTCGCTTTCAACTTTCTCTTGATCTGGCTTAGAGCCACAGCGAGATCGCTTTTAACTACCTTAAATACGATGGGCTTCATCTCAATATGCTTGTTGTTAACCGCTCGCAGGGTAATAAAGATTTCGCCTTGCTTCTTGCACACGTGAAGAATGGGAAACTCACGTTCTATTTCTTTTTCGACTTGCAGTTGTTCGCCGCACGTCTCGTATGCATTGTGGTCTGGCGAGTAGTACAAAAAGAAATTCATTAGCTTCTTAATGGGCTTGAGAACTGCGCCGGGTTTCCAGCCATAGTTGCGTGCCTCTTGACTTGACGACCATGCCCAGCCGTGGCGACGTGGGACTAGGCGTTGCTTATTCGCACAGGTCTTGTGTCCTGTTAACCGACTTTGGCTCTGGGAGTGATCATTAAGCTCTTTGTGGGCACTGCTTTGATTGGTTACTTTAGATTTCTTTGTTTGATTAAGGGATAAACCTATGTTGTGTGTGTGCATTTTGTACTGTTTGTTTTCACATCTATCATCGAGTTTCGAGCCTCGCCTCGCGTCTTTGCTATAGTATAGATCGCGTAGATCGGAGAACACTTTAGCGAGATGTGGGCGGGAGTCATCTGTTTCCACACAATAATCGTTTTCCCTATCGGGAATCTTGGGTATTTGTTTCTCATCTGGCTTAAAGATATCGGCGCACAGTTTACGTATTCGGCAATGAGCACACAGTTTTTTCTCGCACGAGCACCGACATCTGACCTTTACCTCCTGAGGTGAGTTTGCCTTGCATTTTTTGGCATCGGGATCCGCACATGGATCTTCATTCTTATTTTGGGGCTTACCCAGATAGTCGATCAGTATTTGTTCGGCAGTCAGTTCCTTCTCACTGGAAGGGTCATCAACGACCGGTATGGCCTTGACTCCGCACTTTGGACAGGAGGCGAACATTGGTAGCCATGACATATTGTTGAGGCAAACGGGACAGAAGCGTATGGGCTTGATATGTGGGCTCTTTCCATCATTGACAGGCTGGATATTAAACCTTGGACTACGGAAATTATCATGTTGGTCTGTTGGCGAGTACGAAAAGCATGGTGGATTTTCCGGCTGTAGAGCAGAACGGGATTCACTCGAGGAAGTTCGCCGCTTCTCGGCTTTATGGTGGCATGGTGGCAACGGAATAATAGAGTCAATAATCTCCTTACAGTCTTGCACCAATTTCTATGAATAGCAATAGGGTATAATATTTGCAAAATGCGATGAAAAACAACGCGCACCTTAAGTGGTGTAAGAACGGCGTTGTCCGTGTTATTCTGTATGAGAGATTTTGAATCCCGAAGGCCGCCAGCATTCGAGCTGCGATATCGTAGCAAATCCAACTTCAGGCGCTCATCTCCTACTTCGTCTTCCAAAACATCTTGGCAAGGTTCGCAAGGGATGGGGCATGGCTGGGACTCACTTAAAATAAACATGATATCCTGCTGGTTGATATTTTTGTCTACATTGTTCTCAAACGACCTGAAAAAATGATCAATTGCTTAAACTTGAAACTCGAGCTAAGATCAGATAAACGAGAATCTGTACTTACATCTGCTTATATTCGCATTTAATTATAATACGGCAAAGCACCTCAATTGTGCCTACAACTTCAGTATCCCGTTGGATTTTGCAGGTGCCTGAATGTATCAAATCAGGCATACCTACTGCAATCCTTTCAGTGATGTAGTTGGGGAAACTTATCTGACCTCTGCCGACAACGAATCCGTTATAATTAACTGAGATGGACATTCCCAATTGCTCAAGATTTTCGCGCAGTGCATCTGGTGTTATCTCAAATTCAGTGCCAGTGCCAGAGCCAGTTTTGAAATCGGCTACATTGATGCGGCTTGCTGATAAACATATTTTCATCTTATTCAATTTAACCTGCACTTGAAGTTTTCCTGGATCTTCAACATTCAGGTCTGATACCTTTAATTTTGTCACAATAACATCAAGGACAAAGTTACACGAACTCATTTTATTAATATACAATTTAATTATTGCTTATGTTATGAAGTTTTGCAGAATTTGTACGCTATATAAAATGTGCGAAAAAAACCCAGAACTGGGAAATTTAAAAATTATGAATACAAATTTTAAAACAAAATTAGGCTTGCGTGTGACAAGACTAAAAAAATAAATGTACAGCTTTGTGTTGAAAAATTAGGCATGGGGTATTACAAAAATGATGTTTTTTTCATTCCATGAAACATACTCGACACAAATGTTTTAATATATTATTTATTTTAAATGGCTTCTGTGATAATAATGTAATAATCATCAAGATGATGTAGCTGCGTTATATTTAACTAATCTTTTTTTTATTCACGCTTTACATTGGGAATTTAAGTGTGTCTGTGTATGGAAATTAAGATTGAATATAATATATATTCTTAGCTAACATACACGAATGACGTATGACTGACGAAAAAGACTTATTAATCACAACCAGAGTCTATGCAAAATTATATACGGTCGCATGGCATCGCTAAAATAAACACGTAAACCCACTGTCGGGCAATATTCCATTTAGGCGGGAAAAGTAAATTTGTACACCGAAACAATATCAAAAACTTTCCGAAGACGCACAGCGCCCGTTGTGTACTGTCTCTTCTAAAATTATAAATCTTCTCTATGATGATCTGGACTCTCGAGTCTTAACAGTAGAAGCATGGACAGCAGCACTGAGTGACACATGCATTGTAGCATTGGGAGTGGTCAAAGCCCTTGCCCAGCCGGGGCATACTGTCGAGCGGTGGTACGCACATCTGCTGGAGAAGGCGTCGCTTGCGTTGCGCATCGGTAAGTCCATCAGGTCCCAAGACTGGGCCATTCGCAACCGGTTTTATTGGCTGAGGGTTATTAGGGTCCCAGGGCGTAGGAACGGCGCCATGTCCCTCCAAATACTTGATTAGGTTGATTCCCTTTTTCTTTCGTTTAATCTCATTCTGTATTGCTTCTTTTTCCGCTTTAGCAGCATTTTTAATGGCTTCAATGTTGCGTTTGAGCATTTTTACTGGGATGGGTTCGCTTTTACCCTCTCCTGGTTGCTTTTTATTACCGGGGAATGACTTTCCGCCGAGAACGCCACCTGGACCACCACCTGGACCACCACCTGAACCACCACCTGAACCACCACCTCGACCACCACCTCGTATTCCTTGGATCCTGGGTGCTCCTTGCGTTCCGCCGCCCCCGTAACCAAAGATGCCATCCTCAAATACAGCTTCACCGGGCCCACCGATCGCTGCGCCGGTGTACCGATCGCCTGCAGCACAGTCATAGACGCGCCAGTAGGGATTTAGTTTAGTTGGATACTTTGATGGTACGATTAGATCTTTCTTATCGGTCTGTGTACCGTTGTTGAAGTTCTTGCGTGGACTTGATGGCTTAGCCGACGCGGACGGCGGGGTCACACCGAAATCATACTCCATCTCGCTGTCACTGGTGTCTGTGAGCACCAAATGATCCACGCAGTTGTCCATGCCTCGACGTTTACACTCCTTCTGCAGTGCGTACTCGAGATGCTTCTTTTCTAGCATGCTGCGACAGACGCACAGCATCACCGTTTTATGACACTTGCACTTGCGGAAGCCCTTGTCCTTCAGCTTCTTTTTGATCTCCCTGAGGGCTACGGCCAGATCGCTTTTGACTAACCTGAACACAATGGGTTTCATTTCCACATTTTTGTTATTTGGAGCCCGTAAAGTAACGAGGATTTCTCCATTCTTCTTGCATACGTGCAAAATGGGTGGCTGTCGTTCCTTTTCAGCTTCTAGCGATTCGCGGCACTTATTGAAAGCATTATTTTCCGGAGAGTATTGTAAAAAGAATTTCATGAGGCGTTGAACAGACTTTCGAACGGATCCTGGTCGCCAGCCATTATTCCTTGCCTCCTCCCCCAATTCCCAGGCCCAGCCGTGATGGCGTGAAACGCCGCCTTCTGTTTTTAGGCAATGCTTGTGCCCGGCACCCATAACAGGAAGCTTGCGTTTAGCGGGCTTTTGCCTTGGCTTATGTTCAAGCCTTGGTTTTCCGTCTATAGCTGATTGCTCTAGCTTTCTGGCTTGTTTTGGTTCGCATTCAACTTGAAGTTGTGACGGTCGTCGTGTGCTTTTGATCTCGTACAAATCGAGAAGCTCAGAGAACACGCGTGCCAAATGTGGCCGGCACTGATCGGACTCGTTCTTCAGCACACAGAAGTCCTCGGAGGATTTTGGTTTAACGTTGGGGCAAACCGCCAAATTCTGACTAGCTTGGAAAATATCCCCGCAAAGCTTACGTATGCGGCAATGAGCACACATTTTTCCGCACTTACACGTGCACAGAACCTTACTGCATTTGTCATCATCAGCTTGCTTTTTTTTCGAATCGCAGGGGTCCACGCAGTAATCGGTCTTATCATCTTTCGTTTTGCCCACAAACTCGTCTATTATTTGTTCCGGAGTTAGTTTTACCTCCTTATGGCGTTCCTCAACAACTGGCATGGGCTTGATCCCGCACTTGGGGCAGGCGGCAAATTTTGGAAGCCATGACATATTGGTCAGGCAGACTGGACAAAATCGTGCTGGCTTTATCGAAGGCTTTTGCAAGTCGCTGATTGGTACAGGTATCAGCGCCGGATCGCAGAAATCAGGACCCTCATCCTGTCGTGCTGGCAAGTACGAAAAACAGGGAACATTTGGATTATGTGGCTGATTGTCCTCCTGAAAATATTGAAAAGGACCACTGCAGGGACCGCCCTGTTCTTGTGGTCTCCGGCAAGGCGACTTCAATGGCTTCGGATGGCCAACTTGCTTGGTAATAGAGTCAACAATATCTTCACACTCCCGCGCCATTCTCTTTAATTAAATATAGTTTTAAAAGAGCTTTCAAATGAAACGGACAATACACTGGAGTTGCACTCACCTTAAGCTCACAACAGGCAGAATTCGCGGCCGGCATGTGAATCAGATTTTCTGCGGGTCTAGAGCCACCAGCATTCGAGCTGCGATAGCGTGCCATATCCAATTGCAGACGCTCATCGCCATCCTCTGGCTCCAAAGCGTCCAGGCAAGGATCGCAAGGGCTAGGGCAACGCTGTGACTCGCTCACAACAAACATGATGTCCTCCTGGTTGATGCATCTGTCTATGTTTCGGCGACATTCGGCCTGCTCTTCACTGTAAAGCAAGTTAAATGATTAAAACGTGATAAAACAAAAAAAGAACAACTATCTCATAGGTTAACGTACAATGTCTGTTCTTCGCATTTAATGAGGAGACGACAGAGCACCTCGATGTGGCCCATTGTTTGCCCGTCTTTTTCGAAATCGCAGGAGCCTACGTGCATTAAATCGGACATATCTGCATCTATCTTATCTATCACGCTTTGAGGGAACATTATTTGACCGGCGCCTATGACTTTATCGTTGTATGAGACCGTAATCAGCATGCCGCACTCCTGAAGAGTCGCGCGCATCTTCTTTGGCGACGCATTAAGATCGACGCCAGCGCCAGGTTTGAACTCGGATACATTGATGCGACTTAATGTCAAAGGAATATTTATTTTATTAAAATTGGCGACTACAGACAATTTGTTGGGATCATAAATTTTCACAACGGTAGACTCGAAACGTGTCGCGACAATATCGAAAACAAATTTGCATGCCATTTTGTTGGTTGGGTTGATTGTTTATGGTTTTAGGAGATTTTTTAATCTTTTAATTGGTATATTGTTAATTGGTTTATTACTGATAATTTTGGCTGTTTATTTTAAAAAGTGCTAAGAAAAGATTGGTAACCGGGAATTTAAAATTGATCATTTAAAATTTTTATTTTTAATTTTTTTAAAGCATATTAACAATTGCACTCAAAAAGTTTTTAAACTAAAACATCTGAAATATAATTCTACAATAACACGTTAAATCAAATGCTACTATGATTAGCAATAAAATAAAAACTACGAATGAAGATATATTTACCAACTAAAAAGAAATAAGCAATTATACCCATAATTAATATGTTTATCATATTCCTCCAAAATTAAAAAAGGACAGAAAGTCTTAGCAAAATGTTGAGTATACAGTCTTATATGCGGTGTAATTTTATGGAATAAAAGCAAAAAGTTGTCACCAATTTCGATTAAATTAAAAGGTAACTTTGCCTTTTGCTGAATTAAATATTCTTAATGCTATGAAAATTTTAGTGGTCAAAACTGCTTCCACTGTTCAATATAACTGAGCTAAGACGTTATGGCATGAAGTCAACTTGCGACTTAAAAATGGATAGATTGATATTTTTCCATTCTCGATCTATTGCAAATTTAAGCTGTTCGCGATATTAGATGAGAACCGCTTTTGGCAGTTTAAAATAAAAAACAACTTTGTAATATTGATAACAAGATAAGATTAATGTATTATTTATCATTCCTCTTATTTGATTTCCTATAAGCTGCGAGTTGTAGTCTAGTCATGTTGATATATAAAATTCGACATCAAGAACCCGATGTTTCTTAGCAATAGTAGCCGCAAGGAGGACACCACTGAGCACAAGAAGAATAGCACTGAGCGCACGGATCGAAACCCTTACAAAGCCGCGCCAGGCTCTCAAATGGTGGGATGCAGATCTGGTTAAGAGCCCGACGCTTGCGCTGTGCATCGGTCAGCCCATCTGGCCCCACGATAGGGCCTGTCTTGGTTTTTACTTCTGGCTTAGGCTCATTGGGGTTCCAGGGTGTGGGAATTGCATCGTTCTTCATCAAATACTTCATTAGGTCAATGCCCTTTTTCTTGTTTGCAATCTCATTCTGCACTGCATCTTTTTCTGCCTGAGCAGCTTTCTTCAAAGCTTCAACATAGCGTTTAGGCATTCTTACTGGGATGGGCGCACTAGGCCCTGTTGGTTTCTGTTTAGCACCAGGAAAAGCCTTTCCGCCTTGACTGATCCTATTATCTCCACGTCCACCACCTTGTATTGGCCCACCTGGGCTCACACCCCATATTCCGTGGGTCTTGGCCCTCCCACCAGGAGTGGCGTATGGTCCATGCGGTCCGCCGCCCCCGTGTCCAAAGATCCCATCCTCAAATACAGCTTCACCGGGCATACCGAACGCCGTGCCCGTGTACCGATCGCCTGCAGCACAGTTATAGGCCCGCCAGTAGGGACTAAGTTCGATGGGATATTTGGTTGGGGCTTTGTCTTTCTGATTCGTCTGTGTACTCAAGGTGACAGTGCGAGGTTTTATAAATAGCTGGGGCTTTGCCACGCCTGCTGGCGGGGTCACATCAAAATTGAACTCCATTTCACTGTCACTGGTGTCTGTGAGGATCAGATGGTCCACACAATTTTCCATACCGCGACGTTTACATTCCCTCTGCAGGGCAACTTCGAGATTTTTCTTTTCCAACATTTTGCGACAGACGCACAGCATCACAGTTTTGTGGCAAACGCATTTGGGGTAGCCCTCGTCCTTGAGCTTCTTCTTGATCTCCCTGAGGGCCACGGCTAGATCGCTTTTGACTATCTTGAATACAATAGGCTTCATTTCTATATTTGGATTATTGACCGCACGCAATGTTATGTATATTGCGCCATTTTTCTTGCACACATTGAGAATAGGAAGCTGTTTTCTTCTTTCTTGTTCTTCAGCTCGCCGACAGCTGTTAAATGCATTATTCTCTCGCGAGTATTGCAAAAAGAACCTCATCACGGTACCAGCATAGCGACAAATGGCTCCTGGACGCCAGCCATGTTTGCGCGCTTTTTTGGTCGATGGCCACGCCCAGCCGTGTCGACGGGAGACGCCGACGTGACGCCTCAGACAAGTCTTATGGCCAATTTTTGGGCCATTCGACGTCCGTTGCAAATACTCCGGACTACTAGTCGCGTTTTGTATGGCGCCCGTTGATAAATTTTGACCCAATTCCTGTATCTGTTTGGCTCCCGAAGTTTGTCCAAAACGCTTCTGTAATTCAGATTTTTTAGCATTATCAGCCCTTTTGACGTAGAGATCTTTAAGCTCGCCGAATACTCGTTCTAAATAGGGGCGACATGCCTCGGGCCCTAAGCTGTCGGACTCGATTATAACACAAAAGTCTTCATTTGGATTAGGCTTGACTTCGGGGCACTTTTCTTCAAAAACGACCGGTTTGAACATGTCTGCGCACATATTGCGAATGCGACAATGAGTACAAATTTTTTTAGCCGTGCAGGAACAGCGTTTGGAGTAATCGGGCTCCTTCCCATCATCATCTTCGACAGATTTTGCAGGCATTTTGAGAAGCTCATTCATAATTTGGTCGGCCGTAAGCGTTTGGCCGGGTATAGTCTCAATTTGTGGCATGGCTTCAGTACGGCATTTAGGACAGGAAGAGTATTTAGGCAGCCACGACATTGAAGTGAGGCAAACAGGACAGAAACGTATGGGCTTTATTCCCATCTCTTCTATGTCTCCAGTAGGAATGCGTATCGAGCGATCAACATACTTTTGTGGGAAGCTTCTCTGTTTGCCGCTCCAGTCCGTGATAACAAGATCCTTATTTGGGTTCGATGTGGATAAGCGAGTTGCATTCTTCATAACCGAATCGATGATTTGCCCGTAATGCTTCGTTATAGCTTGTAATTGGCAGCATGCTTCCGTGCCACAAATCTCCTCAGGCGGTTCAGTGACGTTCTTGTTAAGGCTGGGATAGCGATTTAGATCCAACTTAAGTTGCTCGTCCCCTTCCTCTTGCTCCAGCTCATCTGCGCACGGTTCACAAATTGTGGGGCAGGGATCGGGATCGCCCACGACAAACATGATGTCAGTCGCATTAATATCCCTTCCCAGGCTGACGAAGCTCTTTAAACAGGGTCTGCGAAAATCAATACAACTTGAGCTATGTACAATTATAAGTGGTGCCAACTTACTCTGGCTGTTTGGGTTTCTCCACGCACTTGGCAACCAGATTGCAAAGAATCTCTATAGTGCCCACCTCGGCATTACGGCGTATAATGCTACATGTGTCTGCATGTTGTAGGTCACTCATCCCATCCTCAATGCTATCGATGAATTTCTGGGGAAAGCTGATGCATGCATTCCCCAAACTGAACCCACCATATCGCACAACCATTGGCAAGCCTTCAGCCTCCAGGTTTTGGCGCATTGTTTCGGGATCTGTTGTGAATTCAATGCGGCGTCCAGATTGGAATTCGCTCACATTTATACGGCTCGCTGTGATGGTAATTGGTATTTTGTTAAGCTTAACATTAACCGCTAGACGCTGCGGATCGTCGATCTTATCCTTGTACACTTGCAAGCGAGTTACAATAATGTCGAAAAGGAAGCAGACTTTAGATGGGATCGGTTGATCTTCCTCCATTATTCTTGCACCTCAACAATTTTTTTCGCCAAATATATTAGTAAAAAAAATGTTATAATAAATGAAATATAAAATTAAAAATATGTATGTAAAATGTACATTGTAAATGTACTATATATATCATGACTTAAAATGCTAATTGACTTGTCTGGTATTTTTGACATTATTAAGACACAATCTAAAAAAAAGGGCATCTTCGAAAATTATATACCCTGGCAGATAAATGTTATATATGTATGTTTATTAATACAAAATCGATTTATCAGATCAATTGAAATAAGAAGAATAGATGCGTAGTTTGGTCAAGTTATCCTAAAAAGCTAATTTTTCGATGGATTCTTGCTATTGAACTATATGACAAAGTGTTCCGATATGGGTTTTTCCAGATTCAGATTTTTTAGCATTATCAGCCCTTTTGCCGTAGAGATCTTTAAGCTCGCCGAATACACGTTCTAAATAGGGGCGACATGCCTCCGGCCCTAAGCTGTCGGACTCGACTATAACACAAAAGTCTTCATTTGGATTAGGCTTGACTTCGGGGCACTTTTCTTCATAAACGACCGGTTTGAACATGTCTGCGCACATATTGCGAATGCGACAATGAGTACAAATTTTTTTAGCCGTGCAGGAACAGCGTTTGGAGTAATCGGGCTCCTTCCCATCATCATCTTCGACAGATTTTGCAGGCATTTTGAGAAGCTCATTCATAATTTGGTCGGCCGTAAGCGTTTGGCCGGGTATAGTCTCAATTTGTGGCATGGCTTCAGTACGGCATTTAGGACAGGAAGAGTATTTAGGCAGCCACGACATTGGAGTGAGGCAAACAGGACAGAAACGTATGGGCTTTATTCCCATCTCTTCTATGTCTCCAGTAGGAATGCGTATCGAGCGATCAACATACTTTTGTGGGAAGCTTCTCTGTTTGCCGCTCCAGTCCGTGATAACAAGATCCTTATTTGGGTTCGATGTGGTTAAGCGAGTTGCATTCTTCATAACCGAATCGATGATTTGCCCGTAATGCTTCATTATAGCTTGTAATTGGCAGCATGCTTCCGTGCCACAAATCTCCTCAGGCAGTTCAGTGACGTTCTTGTTAAGGCTGGGATAGCGATTTAGATCCAACTTAAGTTGCTCGTCACCTTCCTCTTGCTCCAGCTCATCTGCGCACGGTTCACAAATTGTGGGGCAGGGATCGGGATCGCCCACGACAAACATGATGTCAGACGCAATAATATCCCTTCCCAGGCTGAAGAAGCTCTTTATACAGGGTCTGCGAAAACCAATACAACTTGAGCTATGTACAATTATAAGTGGTGCCAACTTACTCTGGCTGTTTGGGTTTCTCCACGCACTTGGCAACCAGATTGCAAAGAATCTCTATAGTGCCCACCTCGGCATTACGGCGTATAATGCTACATGTGTCTGCATGTTGTAGGTCACTCATCCCATCCTCAATGCTATCGATGAATTTCTGGGGAAAGCTGATGCATGCATTCCCCAAACTGAACCCACCATATCGCACAACCATTGGCAAGCCTTCAGCCTCCAGGTTTTGGCGCATTGTTTTGGGATCTGTTGTGAATTCAATGCGGCGTCCAGATTGGAATTCACTCACATTTATACGGCTCGCTGTGATGGTAATTGGTATTTTGTTAAGCTTAACATTAACCGCTAGACGCTGCGGATCGTCGATCTTATCCTCGTACACTTGCAAGCGAGTTACAATAATGTCGAAAAGGAAGCAGACTTTAGATGGGATCGGTTGATCTTCCTCCATTATTCTTGCACCTCAACAATTTTTTTCGCCAAATATATTAGTAAAATAAAAGTTATAATAATTGAAATATAAAATTAAAAATATGTATGTAAAATGTACATTGTAAATGTACTATATATATCGTGACTTAAAATGCTAATTGACTTGTCTGGTATTTTTGTATTGTGTTGCGCCTTTCTAAACTAACTAAGACACAATCTAAAAAAAAGGGTACCTTCGAAAATTATATACCCTGGCAGATAAATGCCATATATGTATGTTTATTAATACAAAATCGATTTATCAGATCAATTGAAATAAGAAGAATAGATGCGTAGTTTGGTCAAGTTATCCTAAAAAGCTAATTTTTCGATGGATTCTTGCTATTGAACTATATGACATAGGGTTCCGATATGGGTGACAATGTTATGCTTCGCAGACAGGAAAAAGAGGACATACAGACCTATTGGCGAGATGCATAAATATATTTTATATATTATCGTATACTATTATACTATTCCACAAAAGAATGACTATATATAATATATATATATTTGTAAGTTCTGCGTCCTGCTATCCGCACGTCTCTCCCTCTGTCTGCTATTAACCTAAGCGACTTAAATCTTAGATCGTATTATTGTAAATATTCGCGTCACAAAACGTGTTTAGTTTTATAGGCACGAGAACTGGTAACCTAGTAAATTGATTATTTTATACAGCCTTAGAGGTGGACATAATTTGAACCGTTTTAAAGATCGATCAACAAATATTTTACTGAGCTGTACGAGTATTACGCATTCCGTGGTTCCCGACTGCCACAGTCTTAACCGTTTTGTTTGGTACTTCATTTACACACTGGATTTCAGCTAATTAATTAATTTGGCACCGTCTGCTCGGTGGCATCCTTTTAATTGAACAAAATTGATATTGATATTTTTGATTTGGTTTTGGGACATTGCCTGTTGCGATGTTTGCTGTGCCGCCCACTTATGTGGCAATGCACTTGGCGGCTAACCAAATCCCAAAGTCCTGCCAAAACACTCCGAACAAAACCCCAAACCAATTTCAGCGCGTTAAATTTATCGCATCAGCTGCCTTTGATTTGCTTATAAGCGGCTTAGCACGCAATGCGCTGTTAACACACGCCACACCCACCACATGTGTAGGGCTCTCGGCCCTCTAAGTATGCTACATTATTTCACCTCATGCACTTATCTATATTAAGTTCAATTTTAATTAAATTTCGCGCATTAATTTCACGTTCATCGCAGCGCCGCGTGTTTACCAGTTGCATAGGCGACCAACTAAGCCAATGAAATTTAGAAATCAGCATGGCGCAGTTTTCCATGTTTACGAAAAACTGCTGAATGGCAAATATTTGGGTAAGACTAGGGATGCATTATAGCAAACTATGACGATTTAAT
The DNA here is from genome assembly GCA_035045885.1 of Drosophila borealis. Taxonomy (NCBI): domain Eukaryota; kingdom Metazoa; phylum Arthropoda; class Insecta; order Diptera; family Drosophilidae; genus Drosophila; species Drosophila borealis. The sequence continues at coordinate 5,186,317 of JAWNOR010000194.1, read as the reverse complement.
TGGATTTTAATGATTGCATGTTGGGCGCAGACGCTTATGTTCGATTCGCTAGCTCACATTATAGCAGAAACAAATTACAAAAGAGTTATTAAATTAACCACAAATCATTAATTTTGGTGTTCTTTTTTTAGGGTTGGCATAATTTTAGCAGATTGTTATATGTAATCTGTTAAGGTCAAAACGCGGTAAGGCAGACAACGTACCTATAGATGAGGTAAAAAGCTTAGCTTTAAAGGTTAAAACGAAAAGGCTTCCTTGCACTCGCTTGTTGTCTACAGGCTCTTATCGTGACCAGTTTCCTATGGGGTCTTTAATATGTTTGCAGCTGGGTTGGGCTGGCGTATCGTCAAGCACATAACTGCACTTATCTCTCCTGCTTAACATTTCTTAAAACACCTTGGATAATCAAGCTCAATCGATCGGGTCAGCTCATGCTGTTCTGACACCTTTGCCCCTTCACGCTTCCTCGATTGCAAGCCTCAACGGATTTAACGAAAATAATCAGTATGCTGTATTCGCAACTGTAGAGATTATTGTTGGGTTAATATTATTTATAATTAGCTTAATAATTTGCAATTTTTATGATCGAAAAGTTATAACATTTTCTTGAATTAAAGTCTTATTTATTTTTTTTCTTCTTATCTTTCTCCATATCTATGAATCATCTTGAACTCAATAATATTTTTTTACTTTTTGATTTTTCATGGCCTAACAGGGATATACACAAAATTTTCTGGGACATACACAACTGAATATATGATTTTATCAGCATGCATTTAAATCTTAAAATAATATTTTATTGCAACAATCCTAAATATATACATGAATGCAACTGAGGTACATTATATATATATTAGCATCGGACTAAAATATTATATAGCTGTCAATGAAAGAATGGGCTGAAAATTAAGTTTTTTATGAAAAACTCTTTTGTCGGTCAAGAAATCTTCACTAACACACAACCCCGCACTTAAACTATAATGCTAATATATGAGTCTTATCAAAATTGCACTTCTACATAATGTAGCTCTATAGGAAGCATCATATAAAAAATTAGTTTTGGTATAGCAAAATATTCTGTTTTCAAGATATTTTTGTCATAACTGCCAAATCATAAGAAAAACTATTACAAGGGTATTAAATCTTAGGCATGCCGCATTATTCTTCCATTCTCGTTATTATTAATAAAATGCACTTATATTTTTGTTAAAGTGTGTCAGTTATGAGGCTTACCTTTCCCCCCTCTCATCATCAAGCACAGTCAGGACTACACGCTCTGATTCCCCCAAGACCATAGTCGTGTGCGTGAAGGCGAGCAGATGTTCAGATCCAAAGGCCATTTGATTATTCTGTTCGAAAAGCACGCACCTCGCTAACCTATTACCACATTATTCTACATTCTACCTCGCAATTGTAATTTTTAAATTACAGCAATTTGTAGAAGTATTTTTTTACTATATGTATAACATTCTCTGTCCGCTAAAAGGTGCTCTCGATGAAAAGACCTCTTCTAGCTTTCTGATCGAGTGAATATTCTTGCCCATGAGCATGTCTGACAAAAATTCTTATGGTATAATTTGATGGTAAGGCGCCCTAAGCATTTTGATTTGAAGAATTCAAATCGTGGTGCTATAAACCGAAATATATATACATATATTTATATATATATTACCATCACTTAAAATTAGAAAATTTCTAAAATTGTCTTATTCAAACAATAAAACCTTTTACACTGAATAAAATAACTACATCACAATGATTTGGCGTCCAGTTCCCCGCAAAGTTGCGACTGGTAAAGAAGCTTGAGCTCGGATAACACAATTTGTAGATGTGTACGACAAGTAGGAGGTGATCCGTTGCACTTGACTTTTACGCAAAAGTCCTCATTAGCTTTGGGCTTGATATTTGGAATATGTACGCTTGATGATATGAAGATGTCTGAACATAAATTGCGGACTCGACAATGAGCGCACATTTTGCCCAACTTGCAGGTACAGCGACTAGTTGGCTTGCTATTCTCAATATTTTCCTTATCCGAAAGTCCATTGGCATCTTGATGAGGCTCTTCAGCATAGCGTTTTATAATAAGATCGGGCGTGATCACATCCTTAGATTCATTTCTAGGCACCGGCATGGGCTTGGCCCAGCATCTAGGACAGCAAGCATATTTAGGGAGCCAGGACATAGAGCACAAGCAAATCGGACAGAAGCGAATTGGTTTAATATCCATCTCTTCCATGTCACCCACAGGAATTGTGCGTGGCATTCTTGTAGAATTGTACATAACTGGTGTCCCGTGCCAGTTTGTATTGTGAGAGTGCTCATCTAGCATCGGTGAAGATAATTGGGCAATCCTCTTGATAACCGAGTCGATGACTTCTCCGCATTTGGCCATCAGATTCTTTAACTGGCAGCACGCTTGCATACCACTTGTATCCTCAGGTGGCTGAGTGACGCGCTGGTTAACGCTGCGATACCGATTAAGATCACATCTGAGTTGCTCGTCGCCTTCTTCTTCTTTCAGTTCATCTGAACACGGTTTACAAGGAATTGCGTAGAGTTCTGGCTTGTCTACTACGAAAATAATGTCAGCCTGATTAATCTCCTTGCACAGGTGTTCGCACCTCTTTTGGCATGCTCTAGGAGCCAATTTAAAATAAATAGTGAGCGACAGACAATCTTAAGTGATGATGCTTAACTTACTCTGAATCCAGCTCTGGGTCTTCGCACTTGATGATTAGGCTACACAGCAGCTCCATACAGCCTACTTCTTTGTCGCGGCTTTGAATGCCACATGTATCTGCGTGCACCAAGTCGCTCATGCCTAAGGCAATTTTATCAATGAAACTTGGGGGAAACATGAGCGTTCCGGTGCCTAAGCTAATGCTACCGTCTTGCACCGTGACGAGCATGCCAATATTTTTGAGATTGTCGCGCAGCATCTGGGGCTCTTCTTTGAATTCGATGTAGCGTCCAGCTCGGAAATCGTTCACATTTATACGGCTCGATGTGATTGCAAGTCCTATTTTGTTGAAATTAGCTCGCACCACTAAATCCCGTGGCTTATCGAATTCATACTTATTTAGCTGTAGTCGATTTACAATAATGTCAAAAATAAACTTTACTTGGGCCATGGCGGTCAAAATTTTCGATATAATTTTCAAAACTTATTGAAAATTTATTTTGCGCCAAACAAATGGTTAACAATTAAAATTGTAAAATTGTTGTGTGTATAGCATAAAAAAAACTAACAAAAATTTAGCTTGTCAGTAAAAATAAAATGAAGTAATGAAACTAACTAGGTTTTGCTTGAACTAAAACTATATTAAATAACTATGATGACAGATATGTAAATGGTTGCTCGTGTACGCTTTTTAACTGTGGCCCTCAAAGTTTATTCATTGCATTGCCTTGCAATACGAGACGTTATTCAAATCATTTTCAGTTTAATACAAGCGTTAAAGTAGCTGCTTGCGTGTCGCTGGATTTTTTAGCCAAGCCATTCAGTTGAGTGCCCATGTGCCCAAGGGAATTGTGAAGCAGAAAGCCTTTTAGTTTCACGGCTATCAAATTTGGTTAGATGAGATTCTTTGAGGGCAGTTCATTTGGTCGCCTTCCACTTAGAAGGGCAATGCACTTCGCGGCTAGCCAAATCCCAAAGCCCTGCCAAAACACTCCGAACAAAACCCCAAACCAATTTCAGCGCGTTAAATTTATCGCATCAGCTGCCTTTGATTTGCTTATAAGCGGCTTAGCACGCAATGCGCTGTTAACACACGCCACACCCACCACATGTGTAGGGCTCTCGGCCCTCTAAGTATGCTACATTATTTCACCTCATGCACTTATCTAAATTAAGTTCAATTTTAATTAAATTTCGCGCATTAATTTGACGTTCATCACGGCTCCGCGTGCTTACCAGTTGCACCTGCGACCACAGGTAAATGAAACTAAGGATGTCGGGAAAGGGTTGAAGCCATATAATCAGTTTGGGGCAGAAATACCAAAATGGTACCACAAATATTCAACGCTAAATATTTTGCTAAAACTTTAGGGCTTAGCAAAAAAGTAAACCGATTTAATTAGAAATTCGAGGGCGCACACAAACAACAACCGCAATACATATTATATTATATTATATTATAATAAGACTACTTGACAACAGTCCTACAATTTAAATTATTTATTTATTTTTTTTTATTATATTATTATTTTTTATTATTTTTATTATTATTATATTATTTACCTTCTGTATATTGCACGGTGTGCCGAAGATAGCACTTCTTCTTCGCTGTTTATGTTTTTATATTCAAATACTCTACATGTACAAATAACAAGTACCTTGTTGAAAACAATTAACAAAGCAAACAAGCTACCTTTACACTTTGCACTTGTTCAGAGAAACTTAAATTTAAAAATGTAACAAAATTGATTATTTAACAATATTAAATTTGACGATTTAACAATTCATTTTACAAACTTGCCAATTAAGCTTGGCATAATCCGTAGACTTTCAAATTTTAATCTGCAATTTATAGCGCATTTACCCAAATTTATTCGTGCAGATATGCTTTGCTCGGAAATATTTGGTCATGTAATAAATTTAATTGCTTTGCCAGATTAATATCTGGTCATAAAACAAAAGCCAAGCTACTGCGTAGCTAGGAAGCAAACCAAATTGCAAGCAATTAAAAAGCTTGAACTTGTAAACAGGACAAACACACAAATATATCACATGTTGGCTCATATAGGTTTCCCACAGCCAACGAATAAATAAATACGGCTTAGTAAATTCCTTAGACATATACAGGGCAAAAACAAAATACATTTTTCAGCAACAAAACGAAAGGATTTATTTTCAGTTACCATTGCAACTTCAATCATCGCAGAAGAACAAATAACACTTATCAATGTGTAACAGTTTGAGCTCCACTGCACCGGTGCACAATGGGAAAAATTAAAATATTTATGGCATGAATTCCTTTTTAAAAACTCTGAAAGTGTTTTATTAATAAAAACTAAAAAACAAATTAATAATTAGAAACAATTAGCAAACATCAAAAACCAAACATAAATATAAATAATAATAAAAATATATAATAATAACATACAACGAATGGTGCAGGACCTCTGCTAATGTTACTTACTCAATCATTTTCAGAATATTTTGTTTAACAAGTCTAAAAACGAACATATTATTAAAAAGTAAGCCGTGTATTCTTCCATAGTACAGTGGGCAAGTGTGTGAACTTATGTCACACACCTTTTGTGTGTGCTTACACCACAGCTACGGGCAGAACAAATGTTTTGCATGTAGCCAGCCACAGAACTTCAGTCTTAACTCTTCACTCTGCACTTTACTTTCGACAGAGTCCTGTTCGAATGGCGAAGTGCAAGGCTGCGGCTGTGGTTTTGGCAGTTTGGCAGGCCACAAGCAGTTTCTGCTGCTGGTAGACAAATGAGCAATGCCATTAAATACGTTTGAAATATGCTGGCGAATCATTTACAGCCGCCAGAGTCTTGCCAGCTAGCTGATTTTCCAATAAATCTGAAAATGGTGAAACCAACGTGGCTTAGGGCTGTCAACTAAATAGAAATCGTTGCAAGTTTAACCGAATTTGGGTTAGGGCTTTGCTAGCTTGAAGGCAGCGAAGCGTAAGTTTGCAAATATTTTTTTGCCGTTGACCTTCTCTACGATTTAATACGTATAATACAGTAATAATACAGTATACAGCGTATGTATGTGTCTAGCTGTATATAGTATTAAAGCAAGCACACGTTTGATTTCTTAATGGACAAACATCAAAAACTTCTAGGGGACGCTCTTGCCGTGTTGTCGATGTTTTCTAGCATTCGCGCGATTTAATGAATTAAATTTCCCAGACATTAAGTTTCGACTAGAAATATACTCATGACAGGAACTTCTCGCTATACGAAGATGCAGGACCTTGTTTCAATATAGAAATTTTTCGCTTATATGAAAAGTTGTTAATGATGTGTCTAGCTTCTGTAGTTACTGAAAAAGACGCAATCGTAGACGGACGTATGGACATTACTAGGTCAACAAGTTTTCTTCTTTCTGATGAAGAATATAGATTCCTTATGGGTCGGAAATGATTTCTATTACTTATTAAACGCAGTCATATACGGACGGCAGGACGAAGATGGCTAAGTCAACAAGTTCTCCTGATAGAGGATATATGTACTTCATGGAGTCAGAGATGCTTTCCTCTGCTTGTTAAATACATTTGTAAAATGTACATTTTTTACCCGTTTTATATGGGCTCAGGGTATAACTGTACTGTACTGAATTTTTTCATTTGAATATCAGAAAGTATTCATACTAAGAGCTTCAAATGCTACACATTGCCCGCAGGTTCGCGACATATTCAAGATTAGTCGTTTCGCAGTGGCTTTTATTTGTCGACAGCCTCCAGATATGCCCACTTTTTGGGGGTATCATCAGTTGGCTGCTTTTTTCACTTATGTGGGTGATGTTTTTCATTAAAATTTTTTTGCTCATTTTAATGCGCTGCGCTCTCGCATTGCCTTGAGGGTATTTGTGCGTATTATTTGAACCGCACCGCAGTTGGTTTTTAAGCAGCATAAAACTGAGTAAAATAAAAACCTTGGATATGCACATATGGCTGAGGCAATAACGCACAGTGGGGCCTCTTTCTCAAAAAATTCAAAAAATAAAGTATTTGAAACTTTTGAAACAAGTGTTTTCAGTACTTACCAAAAAAATTACAGTGTAGGCTTATAAATAGTAGGAAAATCTATTTATTTGTTTTATTATACGGGCTAGTTAAAAGGACTGCACTGTTCAAGTTTTGCATGAAATTTTATGCTATGAATTTAAAGTGCTGCGAGAAATGTTCCCACTGTGCGATGAGCACATTAAACGAAATAAGTTCATCTATTTTTTATTTTTATTTGCTTTTGCCATATGCCCAAAAAGGCAGGCATGTATATGGTAAGAATGTCTGTAGACGCAGTCCATTATGGTTTTGAAGAAAATATCCTGCTTTTCTCTTTTATGGGTCTTTTTGGCATTCGTGCATTATAAGGCAGACAATACTTGAAGGCAACCAAATATTGAAAATTGAATATGTGTATTTATTAGATTTTTGCACTTGATTATGTGCCGAGCGGGTTGATATTGTTGAGGTCTTACCTGTTGAAAGAAGTATCTATATAAAAGATAGAAACATTATTTATGAATTGCAAATTTACTTTCAATAACAAAATCCTTCAACAACCGCTGTGCATCAACTATAAATACGAGTATAATTTCGTTACTGTCGATTTTATAATGGCGGCTGCAAAAGCGGAAATTAAACTTCTGTCCGTCAAAGCCTTGCATATGTATGCGTATGTGTATTGTGGTTGTTAGCGTCTCCATAGAACCCATAGAAATTCGCTGTATATCTTGTGGTTTTTTATAAAATGTGCCTCCTTCTCTTTGATATTGAATTTCCTCAAACATTTTTGAAGGCAGTCGCATTTTTTTGCACATGCTGCGCAGATTACCAACAATAAACGTTGAATCTGCGTGTTTTCTTAGACAACATAAAACAGGTGAGAAACACGTTAAGTCAGCTATCACATAAAATGTATGTGCCAACACATTCACACAACAGACACGGACATGACGTTGGCTTATAAACTCAATTTGGCAATAACATCAACACACAACAACAAAGGTAAATTGATGTAAGGCACAGCAGAGTGCCTCGGAAAACTACTTACCAAGTTGCCACCAGACGTACAATGCAATGAAAGACAAAACTCCAGAATTTTTACTTAATTTTTTTAACTTTGAGGCTGCATATGTAGAACCCTTATAATCGAAGTCAAGAGTTTTTCGCCTACTTAAAGACTTAAATGGCAAAAATCAGCAGATAATGCAACAAAAAGGTTCTTTTCGAAATTTGAGATGTAGTAAAAAGAATTCTTGTTTTTCTAGAAATTTTTTGTTCTGAAATCAGAAAGTACAATTAAATAAAATACATTTTAATTATCTTAATGCTTAATGCAGAGACGATTGTAATTAAACCAAGCGATTAGTTTGCTTCTTAATATATTCAGTATTTATTTAAGTAATTCTCAGTTTGTCTTTAACTTAACAAATAGTTTGAAATGTACAATTGATAATTATCAATAACATAATCAATTCAAGGAAGAGAACAGTTATGGCGTCTGCCAGTAGGGTGATCCAATAAACTTAGTTGATACTTAGCATGCGGGTACCGTAAGTGTTCTGCGTCTAGACATATACACAAACATACATTTACGACAATTTAACTGCTAAACCTATTCCAGTGTGTTTGCTGCACGGAGTACTATGTATTTTTCCGATTATTCTATATGCCAATATATGCATGCAATGATTGAACGCACACATTTACATAAATGTTATATTAGACAGTAACAATTAACTACAATTTCTGATTAAATCACCATATACTTACTATACACATATATATTTATATATGAGTATTCAATTAAGATTTTACTATGATTTTGCATATCAATTAATTTGTTTTTAATTAAAATGATTATAACTATTTTCTCTTGTGGTATGTTTATAATATTAAATGCTTTTAGCATAGTTGTTACTTATGATTAGCCTGTGCATTTATGCATGGTTTAAGCATTAAAATTCATTTCTGTTGTCAGACGTTTTCTTTTATTCCATATAGTATATATATTATAGTTGTTACTGCTAAGTTAAATATTTGTATAAGTTTTACTTAGCGCTTGTAGTTGTAGGGTTCTTCAATAAATTCGAAAGTGGGGAGCAAGAGGTACAAAAGAGCTTTTATTTGACGCGTTTTTTTTATGTCTAGGTTGAGTATTATACATACATACATTTATTGTAACGAAACACACATTTATTTATTTTCTAGATAGTTGTTAGTAGTTAGCTACTTTTTGCAAGTATGTTCTGCAATCGGTTTAAGTCAATATCATGTTACATAATATATTCATAATAGAAGTTATCTGGTGTTTTTATACATATTGAATTGCATTTTTATATTTTGTTAAACTATTCTCTTTGGTTTTCTCGCCAAATTACTGGGCTACATTTTTCGAAGTTCCTATTTACAGTTAATTGTGTTTTTTAGATAGTGCAACTGGTTTAAGGTACTAAATCTTAAAGAAAGGTACATGTATATTTAATAAAATGATTTGAGTATTTGGGATGTGTCTGCGTGTTAAAGATATGTTGCCGATGCTACCACAATGGCACGATACGCATTTTAAATAAAATGTATGAGTTTTCTGATATGTTTCACAATGTCGAGGGTGCACCCCTTTAGACCCTTCAGACTGCATATTCAGTGGAATGTGTGTGTGTGTGTGTGTGTATATGTGTGTGTGCGCTGTTGCTGACAAACGTGAGCCGACACTATACCGCATTGTCATTTCCGCATCCGGCATTCTTATTGACATTTGCACTAATGGCACAGACGGTTGCCTTGTGCATTTTCTAGAGCTCGGCACCGGCTCAACCCGGAGTCATGCAGTTTTTTTTTTTTTGTAAAAACGCAACATTGCAATATCTATTCGTCTGCCATCTGACTGTCTGTGAGTGTGTGCGTCTCTCCGCCTGCCAGCCTGTCTGTCTATCAAAGCCGGTCTGCTTGCGAATAGTGCGAATATTTCGCAAAATGGAGCTCAGCTCTGGGGGATATCATTAAATACTTTGGTGTTTCGTTCGCATTTCGGGCATAAACAAAAAAGTTTTTAGCCGAGAATATCCGACTTGGAGAGACCCTGAACTCAGCGCCAAAATGTTTATAGTCTGAGCTTTATAAAATTTTCAAAATGACGCACAAAACTTATCCATTTTTGAGATGAATGTGGATAAGTTTTCCAAGCGATAACCTACACTCGAATTTTGATGCATCTTAAAATTTTAAAGCATTTCTCAACAAGAATATTTATCGATTATATGAAAATAGGAGGAGATATCGAAAAAAAAAAACCTATAGTATAGAAGAATATATATTTCAAATTTCTAGTCTTTACAACTCACGGGCAGATCGACTCAGCTCGTTGCCCTAGTCAAAAATATATTTACTTTATGGAATCGCAGATGCTTATTTCTACCTGTTATATACATTTGCACAAAAACATGATGTCCTCTTTAACCATTTTCAATGGGTTCAGGGTATGAAAACACTTTTATTCCGCATTGAGACGTGCATATATTCCGTATAGAATATGTCAACTTTTGTCCCAATTGTATGGCCATTAAACTATTGCGCTCCAGATGTGATGCTGCCTCGACATCCATGCCCGCTGCTGTTGCAAATGTTAATATAACATTGACATCTAGAGAATTTTCAACAATTTTGACATTTGACAATTTTATGTTATCTTTCAATGCAGGCGCATGTTTCCAACTGCATGCACAGACGTGCCAATCGTTGTTGGCCAATGTTTTTGCCGTATTTGACCCAGCAACTGGCCCACTGGCAGCTTTACAACAAAACAAACTCTTTTAAATGTGATTGCTTGACACTTTTGCTGGCAGAAGCAGTTTTGAAATTGCATTTAATTCAGTTGAAAACTTGTACAGTATTTAATGGGAAATGAGAAAGCCTTGGTTTTGTGCAGACAATCATATATTTCTGGCTAACTATTATATTTAAAGAGCAGAAAATTATTTAAAGTCAACAAAACTTTAGTGAACTAATTAGCTATTAGCGTAATTAAGAAAGCAAGGCCCAATGATTCTGCTAACTGCACTTGGGTAAATAGGAGAGTGCCATTTCGCAATGAAAGCAAGCCAAGTGTTTTTGGAAAGTCATTTCCTAATTTCTCAACGAAATTCGAAAAATTTAATGAACCCGTAAAAGTGTTATGGTCGCAAGTTGCCGACTAAGAGTTCATACAAGTTCTGGCTTTTCATTAATTCATAAATACGCAAAAGCCATAAGTGCATCCATGAAATGTTAAGGATTTAAATATATCAACAAAATGTTTTTTTATACCAAAGTTGAATGGAAGAGGTATCCAAGAAAAAAAACGTTCTTAGTCTGTGTGTGAAATACCATACCAATATTTGTTATTAATTCTTTAAAGTTTTAAAAATCATGCGTATAAATCGATATTAATGTACGTTTTGGAAATGGAAAAAGAAATTGCTTAATTAATGATAAACTTGTTCTGCGTTTGTAATATAAGAATATATATTTAAAGTTTGATGTCCTGAGTTCTTGATAGATCGACGTGGCTCTTAGCCCTGGGTACTTTATAGGGTCGAAAAAGCTTCCTTATTACTCCCTGTTGCATACATATGCACAAAGCATTTCAATGGGTTCACGAATGGAAAGCATTGAATTTTGATTGTATTTCAAAATCTCGTAAAGGTCTCATCATTTTGTTATCTACACTCATTTAAATGTTTATAATAAACTTGTGCAAAATTTATATAATAGATACAAATTAGGCATCTTCGACCGCAATAAGTATATATATTGCTGCCTTAAAGTCTATAAAAAGGCCAACACACTGGTCTCATAGATTATTCATGGCTATAAACAACTTATTTGGCATGCAGGTTGTTATAAATATATATGTATATATATATACATATATATATCGCTGCAATGTTGTTTTGAATATTTTCACTCAAAGCAAAAGCACTTTACAAAATAAAAACATTTTTTCCTTTAAATCCACAGTTTGGAGCATTTGTGTTTGTATATGTATACCCATTTAACATGTTGATGTGAATCTATGAAAGCCTTTTATTGTATTTTATTTCCGCAACAATTAAGAATAAGGTCCGTTTAAAGAGTATAGTTTGAGTGCAAAAGGTGTATGTCATTAACGAGCATACACTATTCAAATAAAAACTTAACAGCCCACTGATTGTTGGGGAATACAATATAGTACAAATTAAAAAAAAATAAAAAACTACAATGGAAAAAAAAACAGCAGTATTAATTTATGTACGTAGAGTGGATGCAAAAGTGTTCAAAGTGGGCGGAGCGACAACAAGGTGTGGCAGGCAGACTATACGGCATTGTTTGCGTTGCCCCGATTTCAGTTTTTTACTGCAACAATTGCAGCAGCAACACAAACAATAACAGCGCAAAAAGTGCATCGCATATATTAAACACACACAAAAGAAAAGGAAAATAGAGGTGAAATCGCCCGGCTTGGTGAGGCGCATAAGCAAACATTTCAAAAATCCTTTTGCCTTTCTTATTGCGTGCCATCGTTAAAATGAAAAGTAGTGCGAAATTTTTAAGCCAAACCTATTTCACCAGCTCATTGCCGGCGCAGGTCATCACGCCAGAAGCCAGAAGTCATTCGTAAACTTTTTTATGCATTATTTTGAATTAAAGCTCGGCAGTGCAACTTGATCTGTTCTGTTTTATTTGCACTTTTACGTAGAATGCAGAAAATTTAAAGTTTCATTCCACACCTCAAAGGGTTTACAAAGTATAAAAGGCCCTCCGACCAAAAAGTGCTTTTAAGGATCTGCCATGAGATCTCCAAGAGTTAACGTTGTTTCCTTGCTATGTTAAATTGTGTCTCTTAATTAATGAATATGAAATCATTTGTTTTTCGGAATCGAAAAGCATTGAAAATATTTACACCTTTCATTAGACTAGTTGAAACTATTTGTACCATGTATGGAAGTAACTGTCAAGGTAAAACGAGCTACTTAAGAAACTTTAAGAAAACAAATTTATGTGCACATCTTTTTATTCTATTCCGCTTTGATCATCTCGCTAAATACTTGTGCAAGTTCTGATTATTATATGTACCGTGCTGCGGCCGTCAAAGTTGCTTCTGTTCACCAAAGATAAATCTTCTTCACGCTTTTACTTTGAATTGAATGCTGGGTATGATATAATTTATTTAATTTCAAGTGGAAAACTCTGGTTGGAAAAGTGCAAGTAAAAGCGTATCGGAAACTTTTTAATGACGTTTATTGATTAGTTTATTGCTGGCCAAAAGAAACCAAATCAAGAGCAATAAAACAAAGTTCTATGAAGTTTGCTATTACAAATTGGTTAATGCAAGTAATAGTAAATGTTTTGTGGGGTGAAAATGAAATTTACGGACAATTAATTTGTCAAAGAATGTCATTAAATTAGGTTTGCTTCATTTGATTTTAATTTCAGTTAAATTGGTTCGGAAATTCCTTAGCCAAAGCTAAGAATACCCCTCAATAATAATTATTTGGCACTTGAAATAAATATGGTCATTATTAAGCAACACTTAGAGTAGGCCAATCAAATTTTAATATGCCTAATAGCCAATGGGCAAATGAAAAGTTAATGCCTCGTCTTGGCAAAGGTCAAGCAAAATGAGTTACTTGAAGCATTGCTGCTATTAGCCGACTTGATTAATGATTGTTGCCGCAGAAGCAACAATAAAGAAATGGCCATGCCAAAACAGACAGACAAGAGTTTCATGATTTATGTCAAACAAAAGACACACGCGCACACACACACACAGTGAGAGAGAGCCAATGCCAGGGTGTTGCCATTGCTTGGCTGACCAGCAGCCAGCATGGAGGCACGAAACAATTATAGGCGCGTCAATTTGCAGGCTATGCCCTGGATGTGGGTCTAACCAGAAGCCAGCAAACGCAAGGAGCATTATGAGGCATTTTAAAAGATCTTTGCGGCTTAATAGGCAATTAGCCAAAATAATAAAGGAGCACTGCGAGCGGTTTACATTTCAATAAAACTTCAATGGAAATGCAACGCGAACAACGCCGAAGGATTTGCCATTGAGCTCGAACTTGGCGGCGCGTATAAATTACAATTAAGTGTAATTAATCATCCGCTGACAGACGTCCAGGCGATAGCCAGCCGAGGCGAGGCAAGGCTCTTTTGGCCAAGTGCCCCGCGTTAGCTTCTTGGGCCGCAGGCGTTTGTAATTTATTAGCAGAGCCACGGTCAAGACATCACCATCAACATCAACATCAATGTCGACATCGTTGCACAAGACGCAACATGCGGTCCAGCCGCACCTTGCTGTCTTGTGGGGCATACGGCACGGCAGTCGAGTGGTCAATCACACGGCCACTTAGCCACTAAACAGCTAAGCGGAGGAGCAGCAACAATATCAACAACAACAACACCAACAACAACGGTGCGGCCATGCAGCTGACTTACAAGCGCTTTTAATAGCTGGGCAAATGGTTGGCTGTGCCTCGTGCCGCACGTTGCTCAGCGCTAGTTGGTCATGGTGAAGGCAAATCAATGAATGGATATCATCCATTCAGACTGACGCATGGCCAAAGGGTTGCACAAACTCCTGGAAACAATACCAGACACTGTGGACCAGCACCAGCACCAGCACCACCAGAGCAGCAGAGCGACTCCATCAACGGCTCGTTCGGCTGGAAAACTTATTGCGCCAGAAGTAATTCTATAAAGAAAGCCCAGTAGCTATATGCCTCTCTGTCACGCGATATCTGTCCGGCTTTGTCTAACTGAATGGCTTGTTTAGTTTTCCTGTTGAAATTGTTGAGGGCCCGTGTTTTGGTTGCCGTGGCTGATGCTGCTGCAAGCGGCATGCTATTTTGGTTGCAAATACTAAATTGAAATATAGAATATAGAAATACGCTAGCTGCAAATACATATATATATATATATATATATATATATATATATATATATATATATATATACAAAGGAGCGATCGATTTTTTTGGGCACTTGGGCTATTTACAGCTCGGCCAGCAAGCCAGCCCAAATGCCAGAAATTCGACTTGGGGCTGTAGATTGACAAAAATATTCGATTACCAGCATCGAATTTTCGGTAATTTGCGTTGCCCAGCAAAGGGCTCTGGTTTGGGTCTGGGTTTGGATTTGGCTTTCGGTTTGTTGCTTAGCTGATTCGAATTTTGGACTGGTGAAATTTTGTAAAAATAAACATAATTTGATTAGTTGGGTTCATTCGCACGACACAAGCACACACGGTTTGGACACAACCCGTTAGCCTGCTGCCCGAAATTGATTTTTCTTTAACAGTTTTATTCGAACAACATTATTTAATAATAAACTTTGGCACTTTTAGCCATTACAAAGCCCGGACGACGGCATGCAACCGGAATTGCGAAGCCAGAAGTTGAGTTGGGGCTCACTCAAGCCTGAAATTTACGTTCACGCCTGCATTGTTGGCCCACAGCCTGGCCAACACTCGCGTTCTTACCCTCGTCCAGCTGCCTGTCAGGGGCATGCCCATACACACGAGCTGCCGGGCTTTGGCGTTAGTCTGTGGCTGTGGCCGCACTCGTATATTTATGGTCCGTTTCGCATTTGTTTGGAATTCAAATATTACTATGCGAACAAAAATAAAAGTCCATCGTTAAATTGTTTACTTGTATTGCATTAAGATAATAAACGCTCGAATTGTTTTATGGTGGGGATTGTCACAGCTGACGACTGTTATTATTAAATTTAGGAGCAAGCGCAAATGGAAGGCGGCTAATGAAAATATTTATCAATTAATGAAACTCTAATATAAGCTGAGCATAAACACAATCTGGCGGAGAGTCATGAAATTTTGGGAAACTGCGAAATCTAATTTGCCTTTTTGGCACGCACGATAAAAGCGAGCTAATTGGCTGTGAAAATTATTTGGAAATTGTGAATTAAACTGCAACAATTATAATAATTATTGGAATTTATTCAAATTGATGAGTCATTATAATAATTGATGCTTATGAATAATAAAATGTGTTCATTTGAAATGTATGAATTTTATTTATAATTAATTCATAAAAAGTGGTTTGGTATTTGTTAGGAAATATTAGAGCATATACAGCAAACTTTTCATGTACATATGTAGATTTAAATGTCGTGTATTTTGAAGACTGATATGTATTCAGGAATTGAAAGTTGAAAAAAGTTTCAATTTTATTGAATATTCAAAACTTTTTGGCATAGGGCTTTAATACTTTGAAACTACGTCACCGAAAACTTATGGCTATGTTTTGCCATTAAACTTCAGGGCTTCAAAGTTTTCGACATTTGTCTGAGTGCTACTTCTAAAAAGTATTACATTTTGTTCGATAGAATGGTGTCTTGTCGAAATAAAGTGCGTCTGGTGTTCGATTTTAAAAGGTTTGGCTGAGAATTTACATTTCAACTTAAAAGTTGCTTTTATCATTTAAGAGCTTTTAGATAGCATAGTCTGAAATTACATGAAAAGTTGCAATATTTAATAGGCATTTTTTTAAAATCAGTTTGAACTATAAATATGTTAAAAGACAACTCACCAACTATGCCGCTTTTTCATTAGCGCATAACTTAAGTTACAGGTCACAAAATATGCTTAACGACAACTTTACACAAGACACGATAACCACCAGAGACACAAGGTTGCTGCAGAAACTTATGAAATAAAAGGTACCGACTAGAAGACACTGCATAAAAAGTAAAACGAGTATTCAAATTCCCCTATTCCCTAGCTGTACTCTATGTCATGATCGATGAAGTGTGGCACCTTGGAAAGCTTTCAATCATTCTGTTATGTAGATCTACTTTGTCGTTAGTGTCAATTTGTATCTTTCACAAAGTGCAGGGTATGAAAAGCGCGCTGCTGAGAAATGTGCCTTCGGGGGGGAGGACGACTATGATGACGCGGTAATTCAATTTGGGTTTAAAATTGCAACTATGTGTCCCTGCATGTTAAGGCGAAACACTGCCATAACAGTGGTATATATATATTAATATATATATATATAAAGATATATAAGTATCGGTAGCCAATGGAAAATGGAATGGCATGCAATTGGTGCGTGCAGAGAAATACTCAGGACTCCCTATCTCAGCTCTTATCACGGCTTTTTAATTAAAATGCATGTCATGCAAGTGTCTTTCGTGTACTTGTAAATCGATTGAGTGCAGTTTAAGTTAAGTAAGCCGTGACAGTAAGCAGGGAATGGAAAGAGTGGTGGTATCCAAATGAAGGATTAATTAATCATTGTTATTTTGTGTGCGAGTTGCAATCAAAGAGAAGAAGAAGTTGAAGTACCAAAAGTGCAGTCCACTTGGCTTAAAATATACTCTGTGACCGCTCAGATCAATTGTATGCCTTCTCTTGTCGCTTTTGCAATACATTTTTGATTTGAAACCGTTCGGCAAAGTTTCGTGCCATTCATCAGTCAGCCAGAGCGAAGCGCCCCGAAAGCAACTAAAACTTTCCACCAAAAGTCGGCTTGGAAATTGAATTTGTTTTTCAATTAAATTGCCATAATTGAAATGGCATAAGCCAAATACGAAATGGCAATGGCAAACAGCTCCGGGAGGCGAGATCCGGGAGCCGAGAATCGAGAGTAAAGCGTCGTGAATCCAGATCAAATGTGCATTACGAAAATTCGTAGTAGCGTTGAAAACTTTTAACCATAGGCGGAGGCTATGAGCATTTTGTTTCCCAGACAATAGCTAAAGCAGGGCGTGGCCCGTTAGCCAGGTGGCTGAATGTGACTAAGCCGACTGAGCTGCGGTGTGGTGGGCGGCAGCGAGTTGTTGTCAAAACTTTACGGCACTGTTATTGTTGCAGATCGTGAAAGTTTTGCCGTCACAAACTTGGGCACTGCCACAAATGGTAAAAAAGACACATAGAGAATGAAACTTTATGTGGCAGCTGAAAATTCGCTGGGCCAGCTTGAAGCGCTTTAAGTTTTGCCAAATGCCAAAGATTGCGCATACGCAGAGTTGCCCTTGTTAAAAGTCAAAGTCGCTGCATTGCTAGGTCAGCGGGGCAGCTGTGCCCTGTGCTCACTTGGCCACAAAATGCCGACCACAAGGTCAAGGTGTAGGTCGGGCAGCTGTACAGCATCTTTATCTAGTTCGGCCATGTATGCAAAATTTTTGACATCCATCAAACGCTTTGCCAAAATCCAGGCGCATAAGCAAAAATTGTGATTAAAAGCGTGTTTTTATGAAGCATTGGGTCGTGACCCAGGGCAATAAACGGGACCCGAAGCGAATGTATAAATTAGCACGCCCCACAACGCTGGCAATAAAACGTTTTGAGCTACGTATACGTAGAAGTACACGTTACGTCTACGTAAACGTAATACGAGCCACCAGCGCTTTTGCTGAAAGTAGGCAGCCGAATGACACGCGCCAAGGAGAATTTGTAGAAAGTCGTAAAACGAAATAAACACTTTAAGGCGCAAAGTCATAAAAACACCAAAATAAATTCAACGCCCAGAGGGTGTGGCGGGCATTATTCGGGTATTATGAGTGGAGGGCGTTTCGCGCGGTTCAGCGTGCCACTAAAGTTTCACTAAAACCCAACTAGAGCTCAGGGCGACATTTTGCGTGAGTTATTGCCCGCTGTTGACAACTGTTGCTCGGTGGGCTCGACTTACGCTGTTGCAGGGGATGGGAGCACCCAACCACCCATTGGAGGGGTTAGTGGCAGCTGCAAGGTTCTCAGTTCAGTTTGTTCAGTTCGTTCCACTTTGCAAATGAAATGTCAATTTGCGCAGCAGGGCAACCACTTAAAAACTCCCGAAAAAAATGTTTCAAATGTAACTGCCAGTCAGCTCGTCGCAACGTCAGCCATTTATCCATCCATCCATCCATCAATCAATCAATCAGTGCGCTTTGCGCGCCTAAGCCTGATGGCCAAGTTCGTTGGCTCCTTCGCATTCGACATGCAATTTATGCGAAACGTTGACATTTATCGCCTGACATTTTGAACTCTGTGCACTCACATTATTTGATTTGTAGTTTTGCTCAAAGCGCACGAAAAGCGTCCCGAAGTGTAAATATAAATAAATTGTATACAAACATTCAAAGGGCCTCAAAGGATATATGTATCTAAAGGATTTTTCAAAGGGCTGCTGTCTTGTTAGCTTTTCAGATTATTGGGCTGTATTTAAAATTCAAAATTGAATGGTAGCCAGCTTCCTCTGCGACAAGAACCAAGTTTTATTGCATCGAATGGAATGTAGTAGCATTTATTGGAAAATCGTAGGGATAAAATGTGTCAAGAATGATTTAATTGTTAATATGCAAGTTCAAAATTAACAAAAGAAGATTAACTGAATCCTTAGGACTTTTAAACTTATTTCATTTATGATACTCTTGACTCTCGAATTCAATTAAAGGACTTTTAAATTGTGTAAAGCTGTCAATGCGAGGGAGCCATTTTTTAAATATTGCTTTAATTGCAGGTAAATGTTTATTTAACATTCATTTGTGTTATTTTATTTTTTTTATATTTTTTTTTAAATCGAACACGCGCAGTAATTGAATTGTATTTGTATTTGCATTGAAATTTTAATTGTTTGCTCTGGCTGTTGACACTGATGGTTGTGTATATTTTTTTTCTCTTTTTTCGAGGCTTGCTTTGAGTCTTTGTGGCAAATAATTGAATTGCGAAAGCAATTACAAGAAATCTGTTTGTTTAAGCAGCAGCATGTGCAACGGTGCGTATGCGTAATGCAGCTAGTGGGCCATCAAGCAGCGTCTGTCGACAGACTGTTAAAGCACGACCGATTCGTTGTTCGCCAAATATGCTAATGAACGGGCATCTTTGGTTTGTTTTACGCAACGCTGCGCTGATTGAGGTCTACCCAGCTAGGCAACCCGGGACTCACTCGATTGTTATCATGCACGGCACGTAGCGTACTAAGTACAAATATATACAGTAGCATGGAACTCGCTGACATAATTGCAGAACACGCACACACAAATTGGACAACTTCCTGGCCAATCGTTTCCAAACAAAACGAAACGACAAATGTTTCAATTAAGAGTCGCTAAAAATCTATGCCCAGAATCCGTGACGCCTTAAAAGCCAAAAGCTAAGAGCGCTCCAAGCGAAATGCAATGCCAAGGAGGAAGTTTTAAAATTGCAGAAAAGAAAGCAGATGCGAAGCTTCAAACAAATTGTAAAGATTGGAGTTCAAACAGCCAAAAAAAAGGAAATAAAAAAATGGAAAAAGGAGGCAGAATGAAGTGCACGATGCCTTAAAGATGGTTGACATGCTCTGACGCCCCCTAATAGCAAATACATCAATAAAGGGTTTGGCAAAGACAAAAGGCGAGCGAAAGCCAACTTCTGTCCCATTCGTGGCACTTCCAAGGGGTGCAAGGGGTGTACGCAATGCAACCTTGTGTCGAATTGTATAACCAGAAATGCGGCCTCTAAATATAACCACATATAACTGGCGCATGGCGTTTTTGCTTCGAATATTTATCATGCCATTTGCCATTTGGGCGGGCTACGAAACACCAAAGTCAATGCCAATCGCATTGACATCCCAACTCCTGCCGCCACCTTGGTGCGTGCTGGGCACAGTAGTCGCACATCGCAATTCAAGCCTTTGCCTGACTTACGGCCACAGCACCTAACTTCGATGCCGGAAAAGTTGGCACGTGCGATCAACAAGCACGGCGCAAACAAAAGTGGAATTGATTGCGTGCCAGATGTTAAAGGGAAATGAGCCAAAAAGCTTTGGCAAGCCTTGCAATACACACAAAGGCGGTGGGCGTGGCTAAATGAATGAGTGAATTCCTTTGCTGTACGTCGAGCCAGTATAAATAAGTATATTGTAATTAAAATGACGACAGCAGCTGCTTTTAATAAACTGCCAAAACAAATATAAAACAAAACAAAAATCATAAAAAGCTGTTAAGCTTGCCAAAAAGATACCCTGTAGCTTACGTTAAACATTCACTTAGAAGGGAGTTGATACTAGAGAGATACTGGAATATGATTCATCATATTTTACCTTAAGAAATAATTAAGCATTACTCACAAAGAAAGACAAAATGGAATAAAATACCGAATTTTTGGATTGTAAGATGCTCTGTGTGATTTTGGGGAAAACTACGGAAAATGTATCTAAAAACATCTGAACAGCTTTATACCCGACTGGGCCATTTTAATTGGTATTGGGTATAAAAAGAAGACATAAGCTTGATTGCGAATATTTGAGCGGATTGTCAGGGACTACACATAATTAACAGAGCAAAGAGTTGAGTTGCGCAAAAGAGGCGGTTGAAGGATGCCGCAAGGGATTTCAGCATACACAAATACTTAAGTGAAAATGTATCTGAAGCCTCAACCGAAAGCAAAGCAAAGAAGTAGAAATGAGCTCTAGCAGCGTAATTTTTCATTATATGACTACGGGCTGGGAGCAGTTGGTGTTGTTTGGCATGAAAAGCAAACTGTTTACATTTGTTTCACTTCAGCTGTCGGGCAGGGAGCGAGCGGGGGCCACATGTTCATTATCTTCTGGCTGTCGGACAGACAGTAGGGGAGCGAGTGGAGCAGCTAAGGTGTTATCGCCGTCAACAATGCGAATTCGCATTACGGCGCTTCAGGTGAGGCTCATTAAATCATTCGGTAATCAGAGCCCAACGCTTTGGCTAACCTTTCTAACGACCTCTTCAGCAACTTGCCTTTCGCATTGTGCTCAAATTTCGCGTCTGCCAATCACAGTTGAATACTAATTAAAATTTCAAGTTGACGTTGAAGTGTGCTTCGTAATTATTGAATATAATTTTCGATGAAAATGTTTTGTTTGAGCCATGCAATGCGCGCTGGAATGTTTTATTATTAATTTGACAACGTTTTTCTATTTTCTCTTCATAATAAAATAAATCAATAAATTACTTCAAATCGGAATTGCCAATAACGGTTTGTGCTTCGTAAATTAGGATAAATTTAAATTTATAAATCTAATGACTGCAGTTATCGTCAATCAAAACTCTTGAGTGGAACTCTTATTACTATTTCTGTAACAGAAATAAATCAATGCACAAATAAACGCGATAAATTTGCATAAATATAAATCCGATTGAGAAACTCGATACCAGCATAAGCTAAACGGTAAACGTTGCATTGTATATTGCGGGGATTTAAACATTTTACTTATAATGCTCGTAAATCGTTATAATTTTTTGACTGATTTATGACTGCAGTTGGCAGTTTTGTGCCACATCTAATGTTCGACGCTGCTCAATGGCACATAAATTCCCATCAATAATTCAAATCTAAAGCTTTGTTTGCCGCCCGTATATGGCCCTTGCCAGTGAGCGCTGAGTTGTATGCTACGTTTTGTTGCCACTTGTGAATCGAACTCTGTCAAACCATGTGTGTGTATGAGTGTGAGTGTGTGTGAGTGTGTATTGTCCGTTTTTCGAAACATATATTTGACGTGTGCCATTATTTGACTTAGCTGCTGTACCTTGTGAAGGATTCAAAGGAACACTTAATCCTTTCGAGCGTTGGCCACATTCAAATTGTGTTGATAACATTTAGTGATAGCTGCCATAGCATGGCTAAGTCGTAACAAAAACTTAACAGTCCAACTATTTAGAAGCTCTTTGGTGTGGGGATCTTAGACCTAATCACGACTCGGTTGTTAGTTAGTAAGTAGTTTCATACAATTATGAAGATATAACTTATGGCTACGGTTAAGTATAAACACTCTTAGAAATAACGGTTAGTAGATTGCTTAGGATTCTAGGATGCGCTGATAATACTTACAGGTTTTTCACTTGCTTTGGGATTAGTTAATCGTGCTTTTGGGCTGGGATTGCTACGCATTTATTGATGCGTGTAGGAACCCAATTTGTGGCCAATTTTAGACCAGTTCCGTTTCCATTTGTGCGGCCTCCACGGTCTCCACGATGGTTGTTGTGGCCGCCGCGACCGAATCTCATGGAACGTATCGGTTGGTCAATGCGCCATCATCATCATCATCCACATTGAGGCCACTGTCGGTGCAGCAGCAGCTGCACAAGAGCCAACTTGTTGCATTGCAGCAGCTTTTTGGTCAAATTGCAGAGACCTGCTCCAGCTCGGCGCTGGAGCGGCCCGAGTTCATGACCACCACATTTTTGGCGGCATAGTCCGTGATGAAGCGATCGCTATTGCGTGGATGTATATTGCCCACGTCCTGGGCGCAGCACCACGGATTGCGCATTGTCAGTATGCGCTTGAACGCATCCCGGAATTCCTTGTTGAAAATTGAGTATATGATCGGATTGAAAGCGGAGTTCGAGTAGCCCAACCAGGTAAGTATCTTGAATGTCTGGC
The DNA here is from genome assembly GCA_035045885.1 of Drosophila borealis. Taxonomy (NCBI): domain Eukaryota; kingdom Metazoa; phylum Arthropoda; class Insecta; order Diptera; family Drosophilidae; genus Drosophila; species Drosophila borealis. The sequence goes on along the minus strand of JAWNOR010000194.1, from coordinate 5,163,259 downwards.
CGCCGATGCACGTCTTGCAAAAGGCAGCCGTAATGTTCACACAGAAGAACGGCACCCAACATATGAGGAACACGCCCATTATGACGCCCACGGTGACCGCTGCCTTGTGATCGGATACGTGATACGGCGAGCTGTGATGCAAGTTGCGCACCTTGAACTTCTTTGGCTGATTCTTGGGTCGACGTATGCTCTTGTACCGTTGCTTCTCGGCCACCTCGCCGGGTCGTGTCACCGCCTTAATAGACTTGACATGTTTCTGGGCATAGCAGTAGAGCCTGACAAGTGGGAAAGAGCAGGGCTTAGGTAATTAAAATGCAAATATATATGGTATTAACTAACTAGCAGACATAAAACTAAACGTAAATGAATCAAACGAAATTGGCTTTAATTTAATTATAAGCGATTTTAGATAATTTGGATTTGTGCAATCAAAGTTCACTAGTTTTCTCGATGTTGATTTCCTGTTTCATTAATTGCCCTATTAAATGCACTAAGCAGCTCAGACTTGGGTTCTGTTCTGATTATAGATTACTCTGTAACATGGATATTGCCCTTAAGCAGCTTTAATCTAATGAAATGTACTCCAATGAAGGGAATTCGATTTCTTGCTGTCTTATTGTAGGTCAACTGAGTGTTTGCGTCTGTCTTCTGTTGTTGTAACTGATATGATAATTATTTACTTGTCTTGGCATGCCAATTAAACAGCCCGCCCCAGGGAAGTCCTGTTGGGCCAGCCACCTTATTCGCCCACAATCGACAAATGTCTGGGGCACATAGTGCGTATACTTAATATTTGACATGGCTGTTTGTTGGTTGTTTGCACTGGTGTACACAGGGCACGTGCTTGTTGGCTGGTTTACTGATCAGCAAAAGGATACATATGCTCAGGCCCTACAAGAAAAGGATAACAAGGCTGTGCACAAATTATGACGATAAAAGTCCATTTATTCTGTAATTTAACCGAAATTTGATAGAACATTCCAATGACAGCAACCAGACAGACACTCGAGTCGATGGCATGAGCCCCGAACCTGATGGGCGGTAGAAAGCGCTCATGGGCGTGTAGCCAGCAGCTTGTGTCCATTTGTTGCGTTCGCCCATTGGCCGCAAATCTCGTTAAGCTAAAATGGCAACGTGCCACTCGCCGACGGGTATATTGCTGATGAGCAGCCATATCGAAGTGCTGCTGCTGTAGTTGTTGCTGTTGGTGTTGATGATGTTGGCGTCCTGTTGCCCTCCTTGGTCGTTTTGTCTAGCCCTTTACGCACACGCCCCAGTCTTTGACCGGCGGTCCGCCTTCGGCTCTGCTAGGGGATTACTTAGCTGGACACTAATGCGTGCGCTTATTTGTTTGCCTTATTTCCCTTTCTCGCAACTGCCAGCTCGTGCCTGGGCACCATCAGCTCCAAAGTCCTTGCGGCCTTTCAGCATTGCGACAACAATTTCGAAAGTGTTTACCACATTTTATTATTTACGTTTTACGACTTTGCGAAACACATAAAAATATTCAAATTCTTATTATTTTTTTCCTTGGGCCGCATTTGATAGTTGGCACAGTAAAACTTAACCTTATTCTCAACTAATGCTTTTGAGATTAATGAGCCTAATTTGCTGTGGCAGGGTCTACTTGTTAGGCTATATATCATTTGTATAAGACGAAGGTTAATTTCGTAGCACATTTTAAATATTTAGCAAAATTATAACAGGTCAAATTAGTATTAAAGGTAAAAGTATTTTTTGGCCTTGTTGTGTTGGTCGTTTCTGACACGCGCAGTCAAAGCAAATATCATTTCAAACTTTTCGCATTCCTGTTATTGCCAGGAATTTCATTTTCTTTTGTGGCTTTTCTTTTTGTTTCTAATGTCATATTTTAGCGCTGAATAATTGTGCACTTGCGGCTTTTGGGCCAACTATAAGTACTTTATGTGCAAATGTTTCAGAGCATTTTATGACATCCGTCGACGTTTTCCACCATACTCACCGACAGTAGATGCCAATCATGACCACGCAGGGAAAGTAGAAACTGATACAGCTGGAGACGACAGCATACGTGGGCGTCAGATCCAGTGCGCATGTGGGGTACTTCTTGCCATTATCCTCGAAAATCAGCGGCTGGTCGGGTCGATGGATCCCCAGCGAGATGGGCACAAACGAGACGAACGCTGCCAGCAGCCAAATAGCTGCAATGGTAATAACAGCCACCCGGCGTGTCACCCAACGTCCGTATCTGCAATGAAAGCGAGGGAAAGGAGCACATCAATTTTAAGTATAGGAAGCGTTTGTGATTATTCCTTGCGGTTGCCAGCAGCAAAGGGTAACATGGTAGCAGCAAGAGCAACAGTCGCTAGAAAATGGGCCATGTTGTGATTGCGGCTTTGCATGTTGGAGGCAGCTGGGGCGTGTGCGACAAGTGTTGGAATGTAGCGGCCAGAATTCAGTTAGCCCAAGGTGTGTATGAGGCGTAGCTGCGTTCGTGTAATACGCACAGTGGTACGGCCTTGTTGCATGTCATTAATTACCCGAACAGAACGGAACAGTATGCGGTAAATCGACCCAAACCGAAACCCAGCCGCAGCACAAACCATCGAAAATTAAGCATTCGCAAACGCAATGTGGTGCTTGGTGGTGCTAGTGACGTATGCAAATCATGGTGTGCGGTTTTTCATAGCACTTCGATTTTGACAGCGGACGCACAATTTGCTTTTACAGCAGCGGAAATGAGCAGGCAGAAACCTAAGGCTGTTGGCATATTATGTGCGTTTCGATGTGTATGTGTGTGTGTGTGTGTGTGTGTGTGTGTGTGTGTGCATATTGCCTTTTGCCGCAGGATTTTGGCTTGTGCAAATGTAACCGCTGGCTGTGCGGTAGACATGGGGCAGGAAATCAAACAGAATAATTCGATTTCAATACAAAGACGCACTCAGCCAATGCGCCGACCAAAAATACTACAGATGACAAGCGAGCGTACGAAACGGAAAAGGAAGTTTAGGTAATTGTATTCGCAAACAAATTCGATTTCATATGGCACCAAAATTGATTTCCATTCGAGCAGCAACGGCAGCAGCCCGCAGCGGTTGCCATTTAGTTGGCATCTAGCCCAAAGCCTATTCGGCCCTTTGGGGCAGAGTCGGAGAGAGAGAGGCACAGGCGTTGCCTGTAAGTGCAAACACCTGGCACCCATATCACCCAAATCACCCATCAGACTTTGCTATGCAAGTGCCACGCGCCCATTGATAGAGCAGCCAATCGTGCCCCAAAGAGCTAATTGAAAACGTGTGTGTGTGCAAAGTTGGCCGCATTTGCATTTAATGTTGCCAGTGTGTGTAGGTGTGTGTGTGTGTGCCACACGCACTTAAGAAATTACAGTCAGGCACGCACAATGACAACCATCTATTTTGCTTATGTTTGCGGAGGGGTAAGACTGCATAGTTCGGCTAACTCTGGCGTTTATTTTGTTTGCCGCTTGTCATGTGATGTTTTATGAGTTTTTGCGAGCGTGCTTAAATGTGGCAAGCACATGCTGTTTCTGTTGCTATTGTTGTTTTCAAGTGTTGCAGGCATATGACAGTGTGCTTAACCCACAACCAAAACGCCGCCCAACCAGGCCAAAAACACACAATTACAAACATTCCCCAAAGCGACATACTCGTTGGCCTTTGTCGCTTAACTGTTATACCTCTCGCTCGCTCATGCATAACCAACTCAGTACGCCCTCTCTCTTTGGCCACCATAAAAGTTGGCGTCACTTTTATTGCAGTTTAAAGTGAATTTTATGCATGCACTCATATGTTCGCTCTGGGACTGACAGTTACGATGATAACAGGCGCTGCCCCAGCTTTAACTTTATCGCATAAAACAACTTTTTTTCTTAATTCTACCATAATTTTGACTTTGTCATCGCCTGCTTCTAATTTGATTTGCACGCGCTTTTCATTCAAATTATGTTTTTTGTGCCTTTTTATTTTTGCCAATTTTTGCTGGCAGCGCGCAAATCTTGGCAGGCGCAATTAAATTAAACGCTTGCAATTATTTTAAGACGCTAAGAAAATACGCCAACATTTTTGGCTGCAGAGTTGGACACCCTAATGAGACGCCAGCGCTGGCAGTTCACGAACTTTGGCACGTCGGGCAGCAGCAAGAAAAACTGAAGAACTCAAATGCTGTCACCACTTTGACATGCAAATAAATCAGATTTGCATAAAGACCAAAGCCTGCTGCCATCGTCCTGCTGCGCCAGCATTAATACCGCCAGACACGCAGTATTCAGAACCAGACGCAGACGCCCATCAGCATCCAGGCGGTAAAAATAATATAAATTGTCTTCGGCGTGACGAAGGCTAAATACACTTGAAGATTTAGGTTTTTAATTAGAGATTTTCAAAAGTCTGTCTAAGGTATAGTATATAAACCGAGTAAACTCAGGCATCATCATATATTTGTATTGTCAGAGGCTTAACAAATATTAAGGCGTAGTCTGAGAACAATGTATTGCTTTATGAATTAGTTAGGAAGGAAAAAATCATTAAAATATATTTTAAATTCTTAATCTTAGCTAAAAAAGAAAAATTCATTGAAATAAATCTAATGTTCTTGGAAAAATGCGTTGAAATAAATTTAATTTTTTTAGATTTGCTTTAATTAATTTTTCCTTCTTATCTAATATATAAGAAAATAGAATACATTTTCTTAGTTAGGCCTTTTTTAAGCATCTTATATTCCTAGATTTTATCAATTCTTTCCCAAATTATTTATAGATTAGACGAGAGCATTTTAGAGCAGTTGGATCGCATGAAATCAAATTAAGTTAAATAACATTACACATTTGATATTCGATGTTATTTTTTTTATATTTATTTGCTATTCTTTATTACGCAGCTTTAATACTCTCTTCAAAGAGTATAACAGAAATAGAGTCAGAAGTGTGTTGCTACGCGTGGGACTTTTGCTGCCAGAGAGACTCACTAGGGAGTTGGGCGTGGCATTCTTGCGGGAGTGCTAGGCAGGGTTTTGGCCCCTTAAGTGATGGCTGTAGACACACTCGGGCCTCAGTATAATGTCCATTAAACGCAGGGGTATGCAGTAGCCAAACTAGATTTAAATGTATTTAAATTGGCCTGTAGGTCAAATGCAAATTTGCCAAAAACTGCGCAATGCTTTTGTTTCTTCTCCGGCAACTTTCAGTTAAGGAACAAACTTTTTTGTGCCTCAGATAATGAAAAATAATATTAAATTCTAAAGTAATCAACAAAGAAATTCTCTCAACAAATTAATTTTACCTACAAAATGTAGCTGTTAACTCAAAAGCATTCACAGCTTGATTAAGTTGAACTGCCATTTATCTCAAAAATTATGGCTTAATAAATTTTCACTTAATATAAAAAACTTTTCATGGCTTAATTAAGAGAAGCTTCTATAGCAGCTTTGAATCACTCTAAAATTAATAAAATTGCCAGCAAACTTTCTGCATTCCGTTGTTTTGGCCAGCAAAAAATATGCCACCTAAATCCGCACTTTACGACCAAGTCAACTTTGGCAAGTGGATGAAGTACGTCAACTCGTTATGTTCAGAAAAGGTTTTGAAATAAAAAATCGAATTTAACTCACAAATACACACATACACCAAGAGGGCGTGTGGCGATTCTATACGAATGTTGTGTAACATTTTTAATAAACGAACAAACTTTAGCTTGCGGCATGTCAGACGTGGCATGTCAGGTGCAAGTGGAGCAACAAATGCCGGTAAGCTAGAAAGTAAGCGCATAAATAGACAGACGATGGACAGCAAGCAGCGGGAATCTGGTGGCTGGTGATGGGCTAAATATAGCCCATTGAAAATGAGAAAAAAGGGTTTAATAATTTTGTGAAAAGTATGTGTGAGGCAGGAAGAGGCATCTCCAACTCCATGAAATAGTTTTTGCCATCATCAATAGCCGAGTTGGTTTAGCCGAGTCCGTTTGTTTGTCAATCGATCTCCGTGACTATGTAAGCTAGAGACTTCCTTTTGACCGCAAAGATCGGGAAATTTTTAAAATTAAATCAATAAATATCCATATTGAAATCCTGTTCTTTGAACACATAGTGTAGCTCACAAGAAGTAGAATGTTATAAAATCCGAAATATTTAACTTTTGAGATGCCTTGCATATACAATGCAAATTTAAGAAAGATTGGACAGTGACCACAGTGAATCACGAATGTATTTCCCATAGTGTAATGCTAAGGGAAGAACAAGCACAGCCGCAGCATAAAGAGCTTAGTTTGCGGCGTGCGAACTCGTGAGTTTATGTGGGTTGTGGCGCCAGCTCGACGCTGATTGCAGGGTATCCCCTATTCGGGCAGTCTGCACTGGAGCCCTCTTATCTGTGCCACTCTGGGCTTGTGCTGAAAATAGCATCAAAGGATTTATTATGGCTCTTCGCAACAGCGACAGCAGCTGCCAGCGTGCTACCCACAGCCAGAAATGTCTCCTTGTCATATGTGGTCAACATCTTTTTTTTTTTCAAACGATGACCCCTTCCTACCACCCACTGGCCATGCCCTTAACAGCCGCTGAGCCACATTAATTTCGTTTGTATAGCTGCTGTGAACTTGTCTTTGGCTGTCAGCGACTTGGCCACCGCCATTTTGAACAATTCGCACACACAGTAACACACCCACACCCAACAAACAACTTTGTTTGTTGTTGCTTACCGCTGACATGTCATAAATTTTTCGTTTGATTTTGTCAAAAAATTGTTCTATTTGAGCTTCCGAATTTTGGTTGGTTTCCCGTTTTGTGGTTGCGGCGTTGCCAAAAAAATTTAATTAACACACAATTGTTGTGCCACAATGAGGCCCCAACGAAACGCTGATAAAGTTGTTTTCACTTTCTGTATTGGCCATTGTCCGTCCCTGCTACTTGTTTCGCCAGTCAATTTCAAACGCACGGCACAGTTGCTCTGCTACCACAAAGCAAACGTAACACGCCACTTGCATAGGGCCCGCAGGTTGGCCAACTGACAGAATGCAATATAAGCAGCCGATCAAGACATTGTGTCACATCCAGCCATCAGGCACGGCACAGCAACGCTGGCGACCAGCTGAGTTGGCACAATTTCATTGTGTTTGCCAAATACACACACACATGTACTTACAGGGCAACACATATTATATATATGTGTGGGTGTGTGAAAGCTTAAGTTTAAATTGGTGGCAGCAGGTGAAATTCGTGCGCATTTAAGAAATAACAGAACTCGAACAGCGCTAATGGCTGGAATTCTTTATGACCTAAGCGAAGGAAGCACATAAAAATTGAGTGGCAATTTCCTTGAGTACTTAGCTCATATGAAGCTAAAAAATCTATACTTAATTCTAATCTTTTGTCACTGGACATATATAATCGCGTGTAGGTTATACTATTAGCTCTTGCATATATAAATATATCAATTCGTTAAGTATTGGGTGAAAATCATTTCCAGCAGAGATTAAATTCAAATCCACTTTCGATTCAAATCAGGGCTGTAAGCTGATTGTTCTGTTTATGGGCCTATCTCATTTATGAACGTGGGCTTTGGTTGAATACTTTGTTTTTAAAGTCAAATACATTTTCATATAAAAATTTCACGCTAATTTTGATCTCCACTCAACCTACATTAAGCAAATATGACTAGATAAATATAATGATTGTGGCCTTTGTTATTTATGTTTGACGTTGGCTTTTGAGAAAAACGGTTTGTTTTCTTGGATTTGGGTTTGGCTGTTTTTGGGTAACAACAATTAAAGGTTCGGCTTATGCAAAAATATAAACTGAAACTCCGGCCTCGAAATTTAAATATGGGTAATTTTCCTAAAACATAGTCAACAATATGCCTAAATTCTTTCAGCGTAAACTAATATTTGTGAGTCAGTCATAGTGCGATTAAGCTTGACTAAAAGTAACCAGGACACCTAGTAAGTAAGTAATTCTAATTGTGTTTAAAAGAAATGGGTCATTTGGATATTTCAATCAGGAAATTGCAAAAGTGGCTAAATTATTGTGTTCAGCTTTCTTGCAGTTGTGCCAAAGGCGGTCAATTGAAAAGCTATTAGGATAGTCGTTTGGCTTATTGGAATGACTTGCGGAATAAGTTGAGTGTATACTAAGTGCCTGTTTGGCTAACTAAAGCCACAAATCAGAGACTGGTGATGCAGCAAAAGTGCTTAATAAAGTTTAACACACAGCGCAAAAAAATGAAGCCACATCCATGCTAAGAGCGTACTGATCCTGCTAGCGAGCAAAAAATAAATAAAATATTGTTAATGCCCAATAAATCTGTTACTAATGAAACAATTATGTGCTGCGATTAATGAGAGGCGGTGCCATAAACAAGTCGAGGGCCTGAAGCGCCGCAAAGTGAACGACCAAGAGCTGGCAATGAGAAACGTGACGTGCATGGCAACGCGACGGATGAGCAATATGCATGAGATAGAATGCCGCTTTTGCAGCAGTCGGGCAGGGGGCGGGGGGCAGTCTATGCCACTTGGCAGGTCTGTTTTTAATAAATCGATATTTAATCGGGATTTCATTGGAGCGTCAATGTCACATCAATAATATTTTCCACTCACTTGCTGACAGACAACAAATATGCGCTGCTTTCGGCTCTAAATACGTATAACTCTGGCATCAATGCAAAAATCAATAGGGGAGGGCGAGCAGGGCTCTATGAGCTCGTCTAGTACAGGACATTCTACTGGCCGGGGACTCGATGCACAATTAATTTCGATAGATTCATGTGGAGAACGCGATGACAGGCAGCTAAAGCTATTGATAAATTGTGTAATTCATGCATGTGACAGTTTCATCAACGTTGTCATCATCATGATTAGTTACGGTACTCACCTGAGCGGGTCCTTAATGTGTATGTAACGGTCCATGGATATGGCGCACAGATTCAAAATAGATGCCGTCGAGCACATGACATCAAAGGCCACCCAAGTATCACAAAACTCTGCACCAAAGATCCAATAGCCTGTAATACAGAAAAAAAAGAGTAATAGTTGAGCTCTTGATTGATTGATTGATTGATTGGCCGAATGATTGACTAACTGCCGGACTGATTGCTTGTGAAAAATACTTAATAACTTTTTGCCTACGACTGCTCCACTGGGTAAATGCAATGTAAGTGGATAAATACGAGCTGGAGCGGAAATTGCCATGTTCCGGTTGACAGGGGCAAGAGGGAAATTCTTAATTTTCTCGACAACGCCAGTAAATGTAACAACAGCATATGTAACGCGCAGCAAAAAAAAAAAGGCAACCAAGTCCATCGATTTAAATATCCCTTAGTTTATGAAAGGGTATGCTTAAAAAATGCAAAGCGGCTTGCATATGAAAAGAAAACGTACACATTAAAGCTGAGCCCATCATGCTAGCTGTAAGTTTAACATGCAGCTTATCAGGAGCTCCATTTTAGGCACATATGTATATGAATTTTTTAAATGTCCCTGTTCTCCTGTTCAAGTAAGCTGAATCTGCTTGGAAAATTTTCAAAAATATTTGTATCTTTGGAAATATTTACAAGGAAAGCTGCCACTTTGAAGCACAAGAATCATTTAGTTTGTTATCAAAAACTGAACCGTTAAAACTATTCGCGAGGCTAAGAAAGGCGAACTTTATATTTTATTGGAAAACGTTTTATTTTTCTTGAGCGGTTTACAAAATGGTATGATTAAGCAGAGAGCACGATAATCCCTCCCGGTTAAAATTGTATGGAATCTGGCTGTCGATCAGGCTATCATATCTACAGTAGTCTTGCAAGCAAGCCCGTTTTTGTTTACTTATTCGTAACGCAAATTGAGTTTAAACGATTTCATAAATTAATTTCCGTTTCCTGTCAACTTCAGCCTCTGTATTTCAATATGTTCATGTACGCTTTTAACATATGACTCTTTGTGGCAGAAATAAAATGAGCCCTTTTCATGGCTTTTCAGTAAGTACGCTGTAATTATGAAAAAGGAATCGGCAAGCGATTCGAGCCTCCAGAACCTCATGAAAGCTCTGTGCGTGCTCTGAACTAACAACCGTAACGGATGTCCGGCGCCGTGTCCATTGAACCCGGGTAGGAAATCAACGTCGCACGCATAAATACATAAATGTGGGGTCATGATAAATTCAATAACAGATCTCAAAGCCAAACACATTTATTTACTACGCGTGGGTGAGCGCTGATTTCATGATATTTGATGATATGCATACATCATGATTATGGTGGCTTTTATGCTGCGCCATGTGTGGCACAGGATATAGCTCTTTAGCGCTGAGCATGTGACGCATAAGCAAAAAGGCTACTTCCATCATCACAAACTGCTTTCAATAGTTATCTGCCGCCGCACTCTACTGCAGATATCTGGCTGCGAGATATCGACTCTCAATGGCTTCTTTATCGTAAATCCATCGTTACCTTTTTAAATATGCTTGACTTTTTTATTCACTCGCAAATAGTTTAATATAAATAAGAAACCTTGTGTTATTTTCCATATTTTATGTATGGAAAGAAATATCTCTGACAACAAACAGCTTATACTTGATATGTTTCAACGCTCGAGTCAAACAAACCATGCTCAACTGGCCGTAAATTTATTTAAAAAAATATTAATTGAAGTCACAATTTAAATATTTTATAAACATGCTGATGGCCACTATTTAAGCAAGTTATATAATTGAAATTAAATAAAAGTTTTCAATTTTAACCACTCAACCGGTTTATTCACTGCCTGGGAGCGCCAAATAGCAATCCCGTTGGGAATTGGTATCAATTATGCTGCGTTAATGCATACCCTTTGACAATTTAAGGCTTATGACAAATATTTTGATATGCCCTTTCAGGCCGTCTGTCAAGTTGTATGAAATATTGCGACAAGGATGATTTGTTGAATATATATGTCTATATACACACACAAAAAATATAAAAGATATGACACAGCATTGCTGGTAACACCTTTAGACTAGTGTGAATTCACATTCACATCTCTCGACAATGGCATTGTGAGTTTTTAAGCATTGCTCCCGGCTGCTCGAATCGAGCACTTACATTGACAGGCGAGGCAAGTCGACGAATCGTCAAATAATTCGAGCTGCTTTCATACAGGACTATATATATTTATAAATACTTAGTGCTTGTGCCCAATCTGCGATATGAGTGTATTCAATGACTTTGCTTGTGTATTTTGTGAACTGGCGCAGCTGTTGCCACCTCTCAGAGTCCCTGTGGCCTGTTGTTGCTCAAATTTGTATAAATATGCTGGCGCTTGTGCGCTTATTTGCTGATTTGCCAGCCTTGGAGCGTGCCAAATGTTGTTTTACTGGCACCCTCACAGGTTCATGTTTGCCGGCACTTTGTCGAAAATAATTTGGCTGAACAGCTCTCGATCCGAATGTGTACTACGACATACAAATATGTTGGTCCTTAGGCACCTCAGCTGGCGCTCCAGATGCTGTTTGTCTTCAACACTCTGCAAGCAGAGCATTTTTATTTATATTTTCACACTTTCCGCTTAGGCAGCAGGAGTGTCTGAATCCAGGACCAAGTTCTGAATCCATCTTGAAGTAGCAAAGCCGTTTATTATTTTTACGCCCAAGCAGACAAACGGAATCACAAGCATACAACTTCATATATGGCACACATAGAGGCCAGTATGTATCTCTGTTCTGTTCTGCTGCCGATGTAACGCATCACTAGACTTCAGCACATTTGCTCCAACCTAAGTATTTCTTTGTGTTTTGCCCTCTCATTGGGTACTCGCTGAACACGCATTGATGTCAGCTGCATGCTGTCTCAGGCCGAACATGTCGTCTATATAAGTTGTAGTAGCTTCCAGTTACTGCCAGCAATTCTTCAAAGCGTTTTCGCCTATCGCTAATTTGCCAGCCATTTACGTAGTCGTCCATTCGAGGCTTCAATTTAAATTTGAAGAACGAGATTTGTCCACTCCAAATACAAAACTCTCAAGAGAGCAGGCGCTTCGGAGAGTCTTAGCTGCCGCCTGCCTGCTGATAACTTTGTCAACATCAAATATATAGACTTCAAGGATTCAGGGCTACAGCTGCAGCTCACTTGGGTTCTGCCATTATGCTTGAGTATCGTCAAAGTATAATAATTCCTATATAAGGCATGTAAACTTTGTATATTAGCTAAAAGCAGTGAAACTGAGGCTTAGACATGCCAAAATAAACTGAAAATTCCTGTTGGCTAAGTAGTTTCACCTTTTTGCAGACGACTGCATGCGGCGGCATGTGTATTGTGCACTCAGCGGAGGACTGGCTTTGTGAGCACTCAACCGGCGCGACAGTGCAGCTGACACTTTAAAAGGCACTGTACAGAGAGCCCCACAAGATCCCCGCTTTAAGCGCTGCCAGGCATGTCAAATGGGCTCACACGAACGCCCCCGTTACCCAACCAACTGGTTCCATTAGCCCCATGGAGCCGCAGTTTTTGCATGTTGTCGAGTGGTTTATTTGCGCGACAGCCTGCAGCATTTTACATAAATTTATTGCTTGACAATTTCAATTGCAAATTTCCGTTACACTGTCTGCGAATGATATTCGTACTTACCAAGCAAATCGTTGACGCCCGCGAATGTCATCACCAGAGAGGCCACAAACAGATCCGCAATCGCTAATGAGGCCAGAAACAAATTGCCAATGCGGCGCAGGCTCCGCTCCGTATAGATGGCCAGGCAGACGAGTATATTGCCGGCAACCGAAAGGAATATCAGCAGCGATAAAAAGACGCCTACGGCGGGGCAGAGAGTGAGTCAGATTAGACGCATGTGTTTTGTAGAAATGAAACGTGAACATTCATAAATATAGCATACATAAGGGGGTCGAACCAATGACAAGCATGTGTGCGTGTGCGTGTGCGGGTGCGTGTGCGTTTGCGTGTGTGCGTAAGTGTGTCCGCGTTTGAGTGTTTGTATAATAAGGCCACATGCGTTTCTGTGCGCTAATTGAACAGCAAATATATTGTTGTTGTGTACTGTGCAAAGTGGACAAGTACGCGTGCAAGTGGATGGTGCGGAGGGTGCGAATGTTGCGGGTGGAGACGATGCCGGTGTCTGTTTCGCTTGTTAGACGTTCAACGACATTTACTTTACCAACAACTACAATTGACACAAGTGAGAGCGGTTCCGGTTCCTCACCAACTATTGTATCCATTTCAGAGGCGTTTGTCCAGCTCGTCTCATTGAAATACGATGTCAGCTGCAATGTCAAGAGAAGATAAAGAATATTATTTTAAGTGACTTTTAACTAAACCACAACAAAACCAACAAGTCTCTTATTCTATGACCAGCCACTTTATCTCTGCATTGGCAGCATATGCGATGCCAGCCCATGCCAGCATATTATCCTTTGTCTCTATGAATTTCCCTCTTAATTACTTGCCATTTAAGTTGCCACATGGAAAACATGGGGCCACGCGGCTTTTCAGTATAAACAGAGTGCGGGGGCTACGCCAAGTTTTAATTAACATCAAAGGCTTTTGACTTTGTCTTTACGTGAAACTAATTAAATATATAAATTGTATATGTGACACAAACTGCTCGAGAATGAAACATTTTACACTAATTAAACGAAAAGCATAAGTTTTCGCTGGCCTCCGATGTTCAATTACGATGTGTCCTGCCTCCTCCCTCCTCCAGCCTCCCCTTCAACAAACAGAGCCGTGTGGTGCGTGGTTGGTTTGTTGTCTGTGGTTAACATGTCTTGCTGCGGTTGGCTGGGCCTATCATAGAAACTATCAATCATTCGGCGTACGCGGTTGCTTAGGAGCGACGCACTTAGTTGGGGCCAAGACATAAGACAGAAGGCAAAGCAAACCGTATTATTCATAATTAAAATCGACAAACTTCTATTCTATTACGCTTAAAATGGTAAATTTCTAGGCCATTATATAATTAATTTGTAAAACTAATCCAATATCGTTCCAGCTGGGATGTGTGTCTGTCAGTGCGGATTTGCAGTGCGGTTTTGCCCGTCCGCAAGTCTGTCTGCGAGTGCCTGTGCATTCGTGTGTGTGCTTGGCATTTTGACTATGTATGTGTTTCCATGTTGGCATTTCTGTGGTTGGCTCATCTTTGCCTTCGGGTAGGTGGCCAATGCTATACTAGCATGAATTTAATTCGATTGCCAACCACAACGGAGCGCTGCTCCTACATGTGAATCGAGTTGGCCGAATGAATTTATTAATTGTGAGTCCAGCTACGAAAACTCAGCATGCAATGCCGAGTCAAATACAAAATAAAAAAAATTCAATTAAAACGTTGAAAATATTTGAAGGTCTAAATGGTCCAAGGCTAACGAATGCGTAGGCTTTCCAGATCTGCTGTTATGACCACTCGGCGGCATTAATATGCATGCCAGACAACCCTTGTGAATAATGATTTTCACTCTTCACCCGCCAGACGAAGGTATAATTACTTTCATTCAAAGTTTGCAACGCTCTGCACTTATAGGCAGCAGGACTCGTCTGCAATACTGTACAGTTTTTCAATTTGAAAAATTTGTTATTTCATTCATTACAAATATAAAATGAAATCCCGTATTCATTACAGCGAAATAAAATATAGTTCTTACACAAGTGGCTACCTGTTGGCAGTGGAACGATAACATTGCGTTTGATTAAAAACTTATTTGAGTTTTAAATTCGTTTTTATTGTTATACTATTTCAAAACGATAGCTTAAGCTTGGATAATAAGCCTTAAACTCTTTTTAAGCTTTAAGGATTAGAACCCCTTCCCAATCAAAATGTGGATAAAATTAGGAGAGTGCAATAGGTCGAATTCTTCGTAGTTTTTACTTTCAGTTATCAGTTTGAGTTTTTAAATGTTCATTTATAAAATTATTTTTTTTTTGTTTTTCAAGTACTTATTGTCAGTTTTACCTTATTAGAAATTTCCTTTTAAATTGAGACAATGTCAAATTAATGTTCAGAACACATTATTTAAAAGGTTTTATTTATAATATTATCATATTTTGGTCTATTAGATTTATATTATTTTATTTGCTTTTATAAAAAATACAAAGGTAAGTTTATGAAATAAAATGCACAGCGAACATGTTTGTATACGAAAGAGAATTCAATGTTCTCAGCGCACGCACATTTGACGGCTCTTTTTGTGCGACCCACGAGGCGTATGTGTAACATTTATTTCCCACAGAAATGTACGCATACAAAACATAAGCAGCAAAAATGCAAATGAGAATACTAAAAAGCAGCCTCAAAACCGCTGACACATGCAATTAATTAATTTAAACATAAAATTGCTATTGCTGCAAAAGTATATTTAGCTTGTCTGCAGCCGACGAGAGAAAATAACATGGAAGTATGTGTACACCTGTTTACTGCTGCTAAATTTATTAATTTAATTTTACTGCACGCCTTTGAGTTCTTGTGGATATACTTTTAAAGCTGCTTAAAAGCTGCTAATTGCTTGAAAAGCGCAGCTTTAATTACATAACCCGGCGGCGCTCAACCCATATTTTATGCCAATTGCTGAGGTCAGAAATGCCTCAAGGCTTTCAGCGTCAATGAAATTCAATAAATATCAAGATGTCAAGAGTGCAATGTATATTCCAATTAGGCGTCAAGATTCGAATTACAGATATGGACAAGGCAAGATGAATTGAATGAAACAAAGCGATTTTGTATAAATTATTAAACGTGTTGAGTTTAGGGGCTTGTTTGTGAGCTTTTCAATGTAAAGTTGATTTGAATATTTCATGGATTAAATTTCAATTTCAATATTAACATAAGCTTCTTGAATCAACATTTTATAATTTAATAATTACGTTTAAGTAAGTAATTGGCCGGCTCACAGTGAGCCCAAAGGTGTTTTCAGCTTCGACTTCGTGTCGCTGCTTTACATTCAAGCAATATGAATTATTAATTCAAAACTTGGCCAACATTGATTGTCAGTAAATGGCCAACTGAGTCAGCTGCCAGTGTAGATTCATCAATATTTATATAATTATTTAAGTGCAATATTTAAGGATTACGCTCGAATTCACAATAAATGGGCTTAATTGGCACGCAGAGCTTAAGTTTTTCATTTGATGATCATTAACTCATTGTGTGCATAAAAAAGACACTTGATATTATACAAAAATTACATTAATTGCTTTTGTATGTCACCGTTTGACAGAAACAAATTCATTAAATGAACAGATTTTAAACGCTGTCAAACATCACAACGTTTACATACCCTGCAGACAATGTATGCTTGAAACTGGTATTATAAAATAAAATGTTAATAGAAAGCAGCATTTTTGTGTCTATTTAAACATTTAACTTTTATATCGCAGAAGAATAGGTTGCAACTCTCCAACTATACTACTTTTTTAGTGCATTTTGACTGAAATATCAAAATTGAGCGAACAATAATCGATAGATTAGTGTTCATCATTCCATCAAGATAATCTTAAATCCTTGGTGGCGATAATTAAAGTCTGAGCACAGGGTATCTCATAGTCGAGCAGTGTATAACTTTTGGAATTGGTTAGTGTTTTCCTTCCTTATTTACATTATTAAAATCCCGTTAACAATCATGAATGGACATTAAATAAAAATAAAATAAAATAAAAGTGCCCTCGATAAATGACCGCCACTTTTTGTGGCATTGCACGCATTCAAAAAATTCTTTATTAAATTCTGATTTTTAACTATTTAATTTCAACAGTTGCAATTGAAAAAGCAATTTCAGGAGCTTAACAGAATCTGCGTCATAGACTTCAGAACACTTTGTGAATGTGTGCGTGTAATGAAATAAAAAACAAAGGTTAGACACTAGATAGAATAGTTAGACACTAATAGAATAGCACCTGCTGCATTTAATTGGCAATAAAATTGGACAACAAACGTCAGAAGACAGCTACAGAGGGTAGCCTGAGAAGTATTACTAAGTTCCTACAAAGAAAAGGCTCATGTTTCTGTCCCAAAATAAACACTTGCGGCTTTTCCCCTTTGTTCAACACAATCGTATTACTTCCTTTTCTGACTAAAATTGAAAAAGCTTAGACTATAAATATAATAAAACAATTATGCTAATGTTTTCATAGAATTTATTTTCGCCAGAATAAAATAAAGCTACAAAGTCAAATAAGTTCAACTCGCAGACAAAATTGTTATTATTATTACTGCTTTTTTTGCAATTTGCTATTCCAAGTAATTTATTTCTCATTTTATTATATTTTTTTTTTCTTAATACGCAATACACACAATTTTCTGTTGAAACTGTTTTCGGAATTAAATACAGTGTCAGATACTTAGAAATCGTTCACTGTAATTCTCTTTGTAGTTTTCCTTGGGCAAAATTTTGAGCAGGATGAATATTTAAGGAACCTAAATTTAGGAAAAGAAAAAGTGGTTTGCATTTGGAATGCAACATTGCCAGCTCTTATTGCTAGTTAGCCTTCGGTGACCAATATGACTTCTTATACATTTTTAAACAGCACTTGAAAGTATTTTTATGTAGCCGGATTGTTATTAAACTGCTCCGGATAAGGCAGGCGAATACATGTAAGGGACAAGCAGAGAGTCGCCAGGAGATACAGAAAACAGGGACACAAAACAACAGGCCGCACGAAATTGCTTTGAATGTGTGCGACTGTGTGTGTAGTGTGTGTAGAGTGTGTGGTGCGTGTGTGCGTGTGTGTGGGTAGGCGCTTAGGCTCTGTTTGTAAAGTTAAATGGCACAATGCGTTGATTAAACGTCAAAACACCCACACTTACGCACACACAACAAGGAGACGGGCAAATTGGCAGCCAGCGGCGGCCAAGCGAGCATCGCAACAAAGCCGACTACAATAATATTGCGCAAAAGGCAAGTCGCAAAACCTGTGCACAAAACAACAATGACAACAACAATAATAACAGCAACAACCACAGAGACAATTGCAGAAAACTGTTGCCAACGGCAGCACGCCTCATGCCAATCTACCGGATTGTCTGTCCGACTGTCTGACTGTCTGACTGCCTGTTTGTGCGTTTACTTGTAGGCAAGTGTATAAGTGTAAATATAAGCGCCTGCCGGAAGTAGTGTGATTTACAAGCACAGCAAGAACACAACACAGCACGCGCATAATAAGCAAAACCAACAGCAGCGGCAACACCAAAGGCAACAGGCACATCGGGCTGGGCCCCCATCTTCGTTTCATTCGCCAGCTTTAAGAACCAATGAAGCCTGTTTATTTTACTCGCTTTACAGTGTCAGTTGAGCAGTTCCGCCACTTGAACTGCTGTTATTTCATTTTCAGGACAATCAACGAAGAGGGCAGGCAACTAGTTGCTTAGGTTTCGAGAAGCCAGTCTCAAGTATTTCAAAAGAATCCATTAAAATGAGAAATAACTTTCGACTCAGCTATTTTACAAGTACACACATATATATGTACCTGGAATAGATTTATATAATGCTAGCAAGTATCCGGCGAATAACTCCCCATTGTCCGTGTTGCGCCCATTTCTCACAGATGCAAATATCCGAGCACGTGACTTAAATGTTATGAATCCATCGCGGTTACACTATTTGGCTCCCCGCTCCCAACTGTGTTGCCGCACAGGAAATGACACGCCGCTTGCATTTTCCACATTCGCACACTCACGAGCACCCTCTCGTATTCATTTATGCAAACAACACCTACACACATCCTGTACATGCTCTTGGTAAGATTACTCTCCGAGAGTTTTACTATTGTTTTTCTTTTTTGGAAAATGCTAAACTTGACCAACAACTCTTACAGATTCTATTATAAGAGGATTTGTTAACTCACTCTAAATAGTGTTACGATAACAATCAAAATCGATAAGTCAATGTATCTCAATTATAGTTTTGGCTAGTCGATTCGATAACTGATTACCGATAACTTTATTTCCTTTAATAAACGATTTATATAGTAAAGCAATTAACAAATTTTATATACTATCTCTATATGTAAAACTGTTTGTCCTGACTGACTGACTGACTGAATGGTGATCAACGCACAGCCCAAACCGTAAGAGCTAGGAAGCTGAAATTTTCACTGTAGTATGTGTTGTAGGTGCACGTTAAGACGGGGTTTCGGGAAATTCCACCCGCAAGTGTGGAAAAATCGCGAAAAACGTTTGTATGTAACTTTTTTGTTTACCATCCGATTGGCCTCAAACTTATTTTCAAAGATCTTTGTTCAAATTCATTTGAGGGGTGTTTCACACTTTTAGGAAAATCCATTCGTCCTTGGTGGGAATGGGGGTCGGAGATAAGAAAAATCATTTGAGATGTGTTTCACATTTGTCGCAAAATCTAAACTCCTTCGGTGGAAAATGCATTTCAAAGATTTTTTTGGTGACTTTTAAGTTATGTCCGATTTGCATAAAAATTGTTTGATTCCCGTCCGATCAGTTTCAAAATCATTTTCAAAGCTTTTTGAGAACATTGATTTTATAACATACGTGCCACGGGCAAGGCCGGGTTATACCCGCTAGTATAGTATAATTTAGCTTGTATACTGGCTTAAAGTTTCCGGCCCAAATATTTGTCTCTATGTCTAGGGTTAGATTTTACATATGTAGATATTGTAAATGGAAATTGAAGTCTGGAAATCTGCGAAACGCCTAAGCGCGACCGTCATCATTTGATCTTTACGTAATATTTTCAGCTTCCTAGTTCTAACGCTTTGCGCTGCGCATTAATTTCCAGTCACTTGTTCGGTCTGTCTGTCATGACAAACAGTTTTGTATATAGGTAAATGTAAAGCTAAAGAAAACGAAACAAACACAAGAAACACCAGCTAAAAAATACCCATGAAAAATCAAAATTATCTGTTAGATAGATTCAAAATTTATATGCCGTCTACAAGGATATCAAAAAGGAAACGGGAAAACCACGTCCAATTCACAGTTAAAAATATGAACGATTCAAGTAGACCTATCGAAACTTTTCCCACATCCCCCAGTAATAACTGCACGCTATATTTTTGTTAAAAAAAATAGCCTGATAATAGTAATTACCGAATATTTAAATACACCCTTAAGAATATTTACTTCGATTAAAAAGAAAAAGTCTCGTAAAAGAAAAAAAGCTATTCACATTATAAATTAATGCCGTATTTAACATGGCAGCAATCAACCTTCAATATATCCCATCTTTCCGTTGACATTTATTTTATTTCTATGAGCATTTCCCTTCAATCCAGTGCAGCTAAGCTCGTTATTAAATTGACTGCTTTGAGTCGACAGTTTCATTCGCATTGGCTTCTCTAAAATTTCATTGGCACATTTCGTGGAGCTATATTTACAGTGCACAAGCAATTTATTCAGCTGGATGACTGCACTGAGCCAAATAGAAATCAGCTAATAAAAGTTTGCAACTTTTGTCATAGTTGTTTTTGAAATCTTTAAGCTTGAAGCGTAACTTTGACTGCAATGACTGGATAATGCAGCTTTCATGTCAAAACTTTATATACCATGCTAACAACAAGTCGAATACGTATTCAATATGAATTCATTCTTAAAGCCACAAGCCCAAGCAGTTAGTTATTTTGGCTGACTTGTAAACTGTGGCTTGGCTGGCTTGCACTTTACGATCAGACAAGCCACAACAATGATTAGCATAAATTTAAATTCGCATAATAAACAAGAAATTTTCGTAGGCGTTTTCTGCTCAGCTCTATTTACAATAAACGCACACACACACACTCGCACTCACACTTATACTTGCACCATGTATTTAGTTTGCCAAGTCAGGAAATTGGGCAGAAGGAAGTGGCTATATAAGTATATGCACAGCATGGTTTGGAATGCTCTGGCCCTGCTTGGCTTGCTCATAGATACGATAATAACAGTGCTAACATGCTGATTTATGCGCTGCGCAAATATTTGTTGAGGCTGCCCAAACTCTAAAGTCGGCTTTAAAAAGTTTCTCCAACAACTTTAAGTCGTTTCATGGATGGGCTTTACGATATGTACATATGTATCTATGTTTGTAAAACGTAAACATTTAATAAGCAGGCATAAAAGGTTTTCGTCTGTGAGATACCCTGCGATAGCTAAGCCGAAACTTTGCTTTAGACGTCACACAGTTTACCTAGCAATCAATTCATTGTGAATATAAAAAAAATGTAAAACCACATAATATGAAAGGGTAGACTACTTTCCCGCTTAATCTGTATAATATAAAATATATATAAATTAATATTTTAAGTAATATACACAAAATTAAATAGAAATGTAATTTATTTTTTAAGTTTTTATTTGCTCCATCTTATTAATTGAAATGAAAACTTATCGAGACTCGGTAAATAAAGTAAATATTTCATTTTAATTATTTCATTTCTAAAAGATTCAATAGAACAAGCTCTATTGAATCTAGTTCGAATCTAAAGATCATTTAACAAATCTAAAGACCATAAACACTTTTTAAAATCTTTGAAAACTGAAAACACCTTTTAGTGACACCTCATAAAGAACATTTGAACGACATACTTTCAACTGCTTTCGTTTATATACCTCTTATACCTTCGAGAAAACTTATTATACTCTTGTCGTGCATAGCAACTGTGTCGCTACTACGCCTAAGGTGTCTGCCACGCCCACTCATTTGAAGCAGATGTAAACTGAAATAACAATTGTCAAAGTATGCTTCTTGCCATTGTTGAAGCTGTCAATGGCTGTGTGCCAGTTGACAATTGCATAGAGTTGGCAGGCCGGCTCCTTGTGTCGTCCTGCAGTCCGCCTCGGTCTGCGTCGATTTGTCCCTGTTTGCATTTGTCTACGATTGTCAAGGAACAAGTTGTGTGCACATATGTTTGTCTGGCACTGTTTGTGTCTTGTTTGTGTTCATTGTTGGCATTTGGCATAATTAAACGCAGCTGAAAGTCGTGTCAACATGGCTAAAAACACACTCACACTCTCACACACACACACACACACACACATGCTGTAGCTGTTGTAATTACGCAAATAGGCGCTGCGCCACTTGGGCACGCCTAAAAGTATGCAGCCACACACTCACACACATTTGCTGCCCGTAAAATTTAGCAAATCGTCATAATTGAAGCAGAGCATCTATGAAATTTCCAAAAGACTTAACGAGCCAGCGCAGAAATGCAAATGAAAATTTAATGGATAGAAATAACATGTGAAAAACACGATAAGACCAAGATTTTTGATAAAAAAAAAATGAGAACCAGCTATCTAGGATGTGAAGAGTGTATGTGATGAATGCTTGATGGCAATTTCAATTATTAAAGCATTAATTAGATCTGTGCCTGCAAAAATAACTTGAGCACGCAAAATGAACATTAAATACCCGTGGGCTAAGAATCACACGTGAGGTGTGCGTTAGGGTCTGCTTTGACCTTTTTGAGGTGCACAACATGCCTGCCAGGTGGCAGGTGCCACACCCTAAGTAATTTCGGTGCTCTTTTCCGCCCACCACATGTGCGTACATATCAAATGTTGCACTAGATAAATTATTAAAAAGATTGTCGGCCCCCTGTCAACAGTGTGCCCCGAATACTTGTTAATGCATTAAAGTTATTAAGATTTCTTATGGCTCACTGGCATCTCTCTCTCTCTCTCTCTCTCTCTCGTTCTGAGCATGTGAACTTGGCAGCTGTCAACTGACCCAATTTGCAGCTTATCTAGCCGAGGATTCGTGTCTTCAGCTTAGCCATATAGAATATCTTTTAAATTGAGTGCTACCCTCAGTTATCCATGATAATTGTCTGTGTCTTGATAATTGAGAATCGTGCTCATTGCAAATACATTTGCATATACATATATAAAGTAGATATATGGGTGTCGTGTGTGTGTCCAAAAACAACAACAACAACTGCAAAGCATTAGCAGTGCTAATTTTGCATTGTCCTGCGATTGTGTGTATGTGCGTTTGACGGAAGTGCCGTGCTGCACTGTCAATTTGCTGTGGAATTGTTTGGTTCTGTGAGCGTCACCTTGTCTGAGATAAAGCTACCAAATTGCCCGCAGATATTCGGGCTATCGACGGTACAATAATTAGCTGTTGGGAGCAGTGGGTCTTGTTGCAAGCTACTTGAGCTGGAGCCACAGCCAACGCAGTTGACTTAAGCTGATTGCGTGTTGCACACTGTCACACAATCGAATCCTCGATTGTCGATTTCAATCTGCATTTCCTGCTCCTGCTCCTACTCCTGCTTATACTGTTGCTGGTTCATCACACTTTAACTAGGAGTAAGAGCCAATCGATTTTATGCCATGTGCCGTTTTTTGCACTTGCCATGCAAGCGAATTTCAAGTGGAAGACTTGTCGTGCGAGGGGCAAGCTCTGTCTGTACCTCAGCCCGTTGTATGCTTGGCAAACTTTTCACACTCCCATAAACTGTACTCTGTTGATATACCAGCCAAGTACACACAGACACACACACACATACTCACACTCACACAGCTGCATTTGAGGCACTAAAAAAGAATATGCTTGATTCTGCCGTTGGCTGAGTTCTTTTTATTGATGCGCAGTTACCCAAATACACACACACACACACACGCAAGCAGAGGAACGACGTTGTCCTTAGTTCAGAAGTGTTAGAATCGTTACGATGTGCATCAATTGAGGCTGGCAAGTAGGAAATCATAAATAGTTATTGACTTCCAAAATCAACTGTGTACATACAAATTGTACAAGGAATCTGGCAGACCTTTTTATTGCATATTGTAGTCCAGGTGATGTGTGTAATGTAATCGCTCATTGTTGTACCGCAATTACATGCTCAACTTGCAAGTCTTGAGCTGCAGTTGGTAGTAGCTGTAGTTATCGATCCGCGCGTGAATAGAGCCATGGCTGGAAATCGAAGAGCGCACCCAACCAGCAGGATAATAAAAAGTGTAATGAAAGTAGCAAAAAACTGGCGCACATTTTATGGTCAATAAAACGAGAGCCTTTTGAGTTTATTGAAACCCTTGGACTGCGCATTGAAAAATCTTTTGCTGCCATCTGACCCTCATCAAAAGGAGACGACCTATCAGTGAAAACTGAAATGCAGACAACATAAAAATCAGAAAGTACCTGCGCTTCTCATTCGCTCAACATGGCTGGCTTATAAAGCTAAAGTGAGAAATGGAGGGAAATAGATACACACATATATGAACTGGCAGAGGACACAATTTTCTGCGCAATTATTTGACAACACCTATACAAGCATATTGCGGATACTGTGGTTGCGCGTAATGGGCAAGTCGAGGTGTGAAAAAACCCCGAGTTGCTTCCCCTAAATGGTACACACACACACACACACAGAGTACTGCATCTGGCCAGCAAGCTGTCTGTCTGTGTGTGTGTGCTTGTGTCTGTTTGCATTCCCTTTTGCGGTTTATATTTGTGACCCAATTTATGGTCAGGATAGCTTGGGCGCATCGCTTGAAGCGCTCATTTGTTTTGCGGCTGTTCCCATAATAATGGCAGGCAACTGCCAGCAGCACACACGCAAACACACACACACACACACATATGCACGCTCAGACTCACACACACGCAAATTGCTGTTGGTCGTATTTAATTCCACCTAATTAAATTCAATTGCTGGGATTTTGTCTTTTGACAAGTGCACATTTGGGCACGACTTCATTAATGTGTGTTCATATTATTATATATATTATATATGAGCGACATTAATATCGTTTCCTTGGTAGCAGCAACTAAGACCTACATATTTATAAATCAAGTCAAAGCAACAGCAAATTATGAACAGCTTCAATGTATTCATTAAAATTAAATAAAATATTTTATCATTCTATCAGATAAGCAGTGTGTGCTGCTCTCTTCGTAGATACATTCCGATTGGCCGGGTAATCGATATGGTTTATATGAACGCCATCAATATTGTTTACTTGGTGGAAATATTACGCAAAAAAATGTATGTACATATACAATGTGTTTATAAAAATTCAAGAAAAATAATATGTTTTGGCTTCAATCATCTTATCATTCTTTACGAATTAGTGTGTGCTGTTTTTTTTGTAGACACATTTCGATTGGCAGGGTAATCGATATCATTTGTCAAGTCCACTGGCAATGATGTAATCCCAGCCGAATTCAACAAATTATTGGCGGAAATGTTGGCACATTTCAATAGCTGCAAATACTTGCTGTGTGTTTGTATGGGTGTGAGTGTGAGTGTGGGAGTGCTTGTATTTGTATTTGAGGCCAACAATGGCCGGTGGTCTATTGGCATAGCAGAGGCAAATGTGGAGCAATCAGTGCGATGCTATGCGATAACAACAATACTTAATACTATTAATATTTTATGATTATTGCTGGCTATGCAAGACGCCAAACAATGGGGAAAACTGAACTGAACTTTTTATGCGGCTGTTGCTTCCGGGTAATACAAAATATGGAATTAATTTCAAACACAAACACTAATATATAATGGCAACAATAGCAGAGCCAAGCGACTTTTTGTGTGTGTTTCTGGATGTGTGTGTGTGTGTGTGTGTGTGTGTGTGTGTGTGTGTGTGTGTGTGTGTGTGTGTGTGTGTGTGTGTGTGTGTAGCAAAGGCAATAGAAATGTCGGTCGTGTGGATTAATAATTCAATTGAATTGCACAATGCGTCGCATGCGTTTTATACTTAATATGCAAAATGCCTTCCAGCGAGCGAGTTTAGATAGAAAAATGCATATATGTGTGCGATTTAAATGCATGCGGACTTTGTGCTTTCGAAAGATTATGAAAAATGTCGCTCTGATGCAATATCAATGTCAGTGCCAGTGCCAGCGGAATAGAAATTCCCATTAAAAATTTCCACAGAATATGTCAGTAAAATGCACGACTCGCCGCACTCGACTGATGTGGGCCAAAATGCTCGTCTGTCAATTAGGTCGATAACATTGTTTACAAAATTGGCACCATTTAGTTAAAGAGGATGTAAGCAATGTTTGTAATGCTGTTTAGTGGAGGGCTCTTTATAAATTAGCTAAAAATCTATTTACGCGTAAAATGTCAAGCAACGTTTAATGCTATTTCCCCGCTGCCTGTTGCCAGCTTCCCATCGTTCGTTTTGCCAGCTGCGTCTGTGCTGCACGTCAACTTATGTGCTACTCATTATTTACATTCGATTGAAAGTCAAACGTGCGAACAGCTCTACACAGTGCAAACTTTATCATTCCTTGCCTGAAACATGAGTTTCAGATATGCTTGCCATATACTGCCTTATACTAAGCTCGTAACTGTGTTCCTGCTTCTGTATTTTCTCAGTATTTTTCATATCCTTTACGTAGCACGTAATTTTTTGTTTGCCAAATAAAGGATAAAGTTAGACGTAACTGGGCGTCCCCCTACCATCTGTGCACCCTTTTCAAAAGTGGATTATGCATCGATATACACATATGTAGGTACCCGTACATGCAATGTGTGTGTGTGTGTATGTGAGTTTGCCTTGAGGAAAAGTTTGGCTTGTGCGTGCTCTGCTAATGAGTCCCGCATTCATATCCATTTAGCACCTGGCTACTGAGAAATGAAATAAGAAATAAATATACATATATATAAATAAATATATATTTATATATATAAGTATATAAATATGAGTGTTCCCCATCCAATCATATTTCATAATTACTTCAATTAAATGCACGGTGGGTAACTCTATATTAAATGAGTTTAGATGTGCCCTGATTCCCAGTCGCATGAATCCAGCTCAAGGTGATTAATACTATAAAATGTATAAATACCAAATTCATTTGAAATAGTTTCTTTAAGTAAATAGTTTTTATATTTTATACTTAATTTGTTCTGCCAAGCGTGATCTCTATTTGTATAAGTAAATAGTAATCAATCATTTTGTTTTTGTTTTTAAAGCAAACCTGACATTTCAAAATTTTTTGCTTAGTTTACAAAGTATGCACATGCATATTTGAAAATTATAGAGAATTAATCCGAAATAAATCAAAGCTAGCCCCAACTTAGCATTCAATTTAAAATGATGGCTCTAATGTTTACATTTCCATGATTAGAATACAGAAAGGTTAAAGATGTGCTTATTTTTTTGTTTTCTCAAGGAATCTTCTCCTTCCGCTCTATGCAATCGACTGTGTAAAAATATATTGCAAGCATTAACAAGAAAAACCGCATTGTATGTAATTTTGATGTAAGCAATATGTGTACAAAATTAGGACAAAGCCAGCTTCCTGTTTTGATAAAAATTTAAAATAAACATTTTTTCCCTTCCTTTGCAATTCTCGCAAGTAAAACATTTTCGCTCCTTATACTATCTCTAGTAACTTTCTTGAATTCTATTTCTCTCGCTCTTTCCATCTTTTTCTATCTCTCCCCTCTCTCTCTTTATTCCTTATTATATTCTTGCATTAACGCTCTCTCCTTCTTTTGTTTTGTTTTCAGGGATGCGTATATATTAAAGTTTGTGTATCTCTAATATATGAAAATTTCTTAAAACTTGTGGGTAAGTACATATTCACATATTATAAAAAAACAGAAATTATAAGATTTGACCATGGGTTATCTCGTAGTTGAAAATATACCTTGATGTTGTTATTTTTGTTTTTTTAATATAAACGGCCCTTACTTAACTGTTTATCTTCTTTAAAAAACACTTTCCTGTTATCTGTTGCGGTTTTTAAAATAATTTATGTGTGTCGAATCATCGATAAATGCTTATGTCGATTTTTACATAACGAGTTCAACAAATTTTGAGGAATTGAGATAATATCTTTGCCTGCACTCTTTTCAAAACTTTCTATTATTTGTAGCCTTTTTTTGACAACTCGTTCGCCGTACGAGGTTAAAGGCTAGTGCTCGTATTTATTACGTATACGCTCCATAAACCGCATGCAATCAACCTACAATGTTTATCGAAATGCGGGCGCGTAATAAAAACGAAGTTCATAAAAGCTTATGGCTGATGGCTGACATAGTCATACAGCCGACCAAACAGTAAATTACAGGAGCATCTAAGCCAACAGCAGAAACAACAGCAATAACAGCGGCGGATACCTGAATCTGTTGTGCGCAAAAGGATAACTTTACGAGCTCGACATGGACATAAAGCTGGTAAGCTGAAACCAGAAAGCAAGCCAATAAACCAATGCACAATCGATGCCCAATGAAAGAGCACAAATTGACATTGACATGCCCATCCCCCGCTGTACCCTCATTGCCCACACACTCACCGTGGTGCCGTCATAGCCATTTGTCAGCAGTTGGATGTCGATTTCGAACTCCAGATCCACTTTGGCGGTTGTCAGCTGCAGCGGCAGGTGATCGGCGGCCAATAACAGCGCACTGTGGTTGCGGCGGCTCCCATTGCCACTGTTGCTGCCACTGATGTTGTTGCTGCCGGACAGGAGACTGCTCTGGCCAAGGGTCCTGTTGATGCTGCTGCCATGAGTTGATGCTGCTGCTGCTGCTGCGGCCAGGGCGGCGATGGCCGTTGCAGCGCTCACGGCATTTGTCATATTGTTTTTGGGTAAGCGGGTGGGGCAATTAGGTGAATTGGATAGGGAATTGGGTAATAATAGATTGAGTGGTTCTTATGCAGTCGCCGCCTGTTATAATGTGCGCTCGAATTTTAATCTCAGAATCAGCATAAACAATTCGCCAGGCGAGTGCGGCTTGGCATTTTAGCTTCGATTATGATTTCTAATAATTCGTCCGCTGTGTGTTTATTTATTTTCTTAATACAAATCCTGTCGATGAGCATTTGTTCAAACTGTTGCTGAGGGCAATTGGTCTATTCATAAGCTGCATGCTGCCATGCATTTTTCATTTTCCATTTGCTGGCTGGCGGAACACACGAGCTCACGTTTGCACTATGTAAATCAACATGTCCTAGGCGTATGTCGAGCTGTGCCCATTCATCGTCATGCCACATTTCCCAAACGGAAATTGCATATTTTCAACAGTTTTTCCGTGTGGCTCAGTCTGCAGAGTCATTTATTATTAGCCACGACTATAATATGGCCAAGACTTGACCATTCGGTGGCAAATGTATTTATGTGTTGAAAGCCCGTAAATAACAGTTCAGTCGGAAACTGCATGCAGCCTGACGTTAGACGATTGCCTATGGCGCGCCCTGGTGCAATCAAGCAAATTATCAAATTGCTGCCAATTGCGGATTAGACCGTTATTCGTTTGCGTTTTGTGCCAATTGGGCCTAATCATACGCTTAAACGTCTTGAATAAGTAAGTTGTATTTTGTATTCGATTCTTTTGGGCACGCGCACTTGCGCGCGATAGAAGCGTTTAACGATTACAGCGACAATTGATCGACACTCGTGCACGCACACAGACACACACACGCACAACGCTCACACACAGGCACACACGGACTTCTGGCTGGACTTCTGCGTCGGCTGCTGGAGCTGCTGCCGCGCCGAACTGTGCGATGTGAAGGCTGAACATTGACTGCCCGTTAACAGACACGCACGAGCGACACGTTGAGCCCTGTGTGGCGGGCAGGCAGACGAATGGCGGGCGGAACGCAGGCGAATGCCGTGCGTTCATTTGCCAGCGCCGCACGGTATGCAACAAATTTGAGACGATTTCATACGCGACTGACGGCGAAGGCTCCGACGATTCAACAGGATGTGCCAATTCGTATCACAGGCGAACCATATGCGCCGCGCACTGCAGAGCGAGCTTTGTCGACCGAAAGAGAGACGTTAACCAAACGAGAGACGGAGAGTGCAAGCGACAGATAGAAAGAGAGACAGAGCGTGAATGTGAGAGTGAGGAACACACACGGTCTTATCAGTCAGGCACCTGTTGTGCCATTGTAACAATGGCGCGTTTTCTGCGCGTTTCGTAGGCGATTTGACTGTACGCCCGCGTCCGCGCCCGCGCTCTCAATTTAGCCTCATTACCGTCCGGCCGGCCCATTGTGACAGCCTGAAGTGCATGTAATGAAACTAAATTGCGTGCACTGACAAATTGCACTGGCGCAGCAATTTTTCAATTTCATTAAGCTAAGCTAGCATTTATTTTGGCACACAATTTGAAAGCTCTCTTTTTCTATCACAAGTTAACTAATCTCTTAAAAGAAACGACGTGACTTATAGCCAGATCTTCTCGCGCAGCCAGCTAATATGCCTGGCCAGATCTGTATAGATGACGGGTTGCGTTAGATCACAGCGGTTGGTATACACCTGGCCGGCCGAGACGACGCCGCGCAGCAGCCAGATATTGTTCTCCTGGAGCATGAGGCCACCGCCGGAGTCGCCGCTGCAGGGGCCGGCGGCCTGTTTGTTGCCCGCACAAATTGTGTTGGGCGTGACAAGTCTGACGCCTTCGGTCGACCTCAGGTTGCGCAAGCACTCCGACTCGGTGACAATATCCGTATCTGTCATCTTGGCCACACGCGTGTTCACATTTCCATTCTCATCGGAGCCCCAGCCAGCTACATAGGACTTATAGCCCGAAGGCAACTGCAGCAGAAAGTTCTCGCTCCACAGGCATATGGGCTTGATAAATTCACCAAAGCTGCAAGAAATAAATCAATTTTTCACCTTGAAGAAAGTTTTCGCACGCTCAGACTGTGGAAGCGCCTACCTCACTGGAGATGCCAGCTTCAGCAACGCTATGTCCGCATCCGTGTAGTTTTGTGGCGCGTACTCTTCATGTACGACCAGCACAGATACCTCCCGCAGCAGGCCATCCGCCACCAGATCCAGTGTGTTGCGACCCAGAGAGACGACAGCGCGGTTGGCGGGCAGATTTCGGTCAGTGTAAAGGAAGCAGTGCGCCGCCGACAGCACCGTGGAGGCGGAGATGAGCGTGCCGCCACAGAAAAAGCGAAGGCCATCTCCGCCACGCTCGTACAGTGCCGCCATCCAAGGCAGCTGTCCGCGGCGCACCTGCGTGCCATGATGGATAAGCGGCGATGTGATGGGCCCTTCGCGCCCACAAATTCCACCGAGCTGCTGAAGTCCCTGGCCACCTGTGTTGGATACCACTGATGGTCTAGGCTGTGCTCTGGGAGGTTGAGTTGGAGGACGCGTTGGCGCTGGTGTTGGTGCGGGTGGTGCTGGTGTTGCTGGTACCGGGGCAGGCGGTTGTGGGACACGGAATGTGGGTCTCTCCTCCGGTTCGGGCTCTACAAAAGTGTCCTGCCAAAATGGGCGCTGCGGCCGCTGCACCGGTCTGGGATTTGTTTGCTGTACAAATTGAGGCTGCTGAGTAAATAACGGCACCGTCGTTGAGCGCAGCGAGTGAGACAAGGAGAGCGTAACACTGCTGGGAGGATCTGCAGAAGACAAAAGAATTCTTAGTGGCCACCATTAAAGACAAATAACTGAGGACCGCTTACATTGGGATGCTCTGCACAAGACAACATCGTTGAGCATCACCAGCGTCAGCTTGGGCAGCTCTTCAGGTGTGGGAAAATCAATGCGATATTTTATAGGGTTACCATTGCGCAGATTAAACTTGGTTACCTGCTCGTCGTCCCACAGTGTGAGGCTGCCAACGTAATTCTGTACAACGAGAAGGGTTGTTATTAAAATAAAATACAAAAAACTCCTTTTATACTTGTTTACAAAGTGTAAAGAGTTTA
The DNA here is from genome assembly GCA_035045885.1 of Drosophila borealis. Taxonomy (NCBI): domain Eukaryota; kingdom Metazoa; phylum Arthropoda; class Insecta; order Diptera; family Drosophilidae; genus Drosophila; species Drosophila borealis. The sequence continues at coordinate 5,131,733 of JAWNOR010000194.1, read as the reverse complement.
TTAGTTTTGTGCAATGTCCGCCTTTATCGGAGCTATTGAAGCTAGAGGCATACTCGCATACCCTCGTCAGATAAATTGTTTAGAATTTATTGGAATAGGGACTACAGCTGATGATAACCAATTTGCCAGACAGCATATTTATACACTGTACGCATTTGAAATGGATACAAAAAATGTATGTTAACACCTTAAGTATATATATTCTTGATCAGCATGAGCTCAACCATCTCGAAAACTACAATAGCAATAGAGAAATTGAAAATCTCACAAACATCCGTAAAACGAGCTCTTCACTTTTTGTCGATATCTTTACACTTTTCCAAAGTATCGTAAGAATCGATTTTGAGCATAAGTCAAGAAATATACGAAATACACCACATTTCTTATGTTATGCTCTCGTATAGTATACACAGATCAATAATATTTCACATTTTGGATAACACCTCCCTTTCTCCCCCATTTTTAAAGCTTTATCGTAGTGCTTTGGTTTTTATACACCTTTGAGTACCATATTTGAAGCGTTAAATTATATGAAGAATAGAAACATAAAAGCTATTAAAATTAAATTTAAATTTAAATTAAAAGTCGTTTCCGCTACGTAAGTTACCGCACATGAGTTTGTGTGTTGTGCATAAATGCATCTTTAAGTACCTGTATAATCATTTAGAAATTCTTAATGGGCTATATTTTATGATTTGAAGAATTCAAAGCTTGTTGCTATATATTACATATTTTATATTGCGATATATTAAATTGGTCGAGAGTGCACTTCAATTTTTAATCTCTTACTGCGCTGAGAATGAGTAGCACTCGGTCAGTTGCAACCGACAGCATCGTTCTTATTTTATAATATTTGTTTAATTAGTCATCACACTTTGGGTGGCCTGAGGAAGCCTTGTAATTCCCTGACAACTCATCTGCGTAATGGTTTTTAGATGTTATACAACTTCATTGAATGGTATACAAAAAAAGAACTTGGGATATGTCAAGCTAGGCTATATATATATATATATATATGGGTTTGGTAAAACCAGCAACTTTGTGGTTTTGTTACTAAAACAAATACACATAAGATTTATAGCGGCAGTGTAAAATTAATTATTCAAACAGGTGAAAAGAAACCGGTCGCACAACTTCTGATACTAAACCCCCGACGCAGAGAGCTGCGTATTATTATTTGTATTTAATCTACAATAGTATATAAACAACGCATGGGCTTAACAATGATTGAAAAACCTTTGTATATTCAAAACAAAAAAATAATAATATAAATAATATATATCTTCTATTGCCTATAAGTCAATTCCATGTGTGAATCTAAATAATGCTCACATTGCTTGAAATTAAGAGAAAAAACTCTCTTAATATATATTTAAAAAGCCATATTGAAACTATTTGTCTAAGTTTTCAAAACCTTATCATCAACTAAATTATGCTTTTACATTTTCAAGGCCCATTTCCATTGCTGCGGGAAAAGCTCAAATCTAATCTTCTTTGGGGGTCAGTCGGTGATAAGCGTACAAAACAAATACACTGAGGGAAATCCATAGTCAAACAACAAAATAATATTTTTACACACCGAGTTTAAGCGGCTACGCTGCGAGAACTGAAGACTTAGCGTATTCTCCTGGTACTGTGGATCATGCCGTACTGAAATACGGCCCACGTACTCCTGATTGAAGGCCAGGTACTCAAAGTATTGTGGGCAGGCCACGGGCGGCACCCGCTGAGCTGCACTGGGCCAAGTTAAGAACAGCAGTGTCAGAAAAATGCCGGGCACTACAAATAGCTGTTCCATGTTCTTAATACACAAATTTACAGTTTTTGTACACTGATTTGGACGAACACGCGAAAACAATTAACTGAGCGCACTCACGGTCCGGACCTCATTGAAAGAGCGCCAAGCGGTGACTGTTATGTGTGGGATTCCGGTCAGATAGTCTGATCAGCGGTCGATGAGAATCGATGATCTGGGTAAAAACCAGATGACTCCCCTCTCTCTCTCTCTCTCTCTGGTTCCTTCTCTTTCTATCTCTTAACCAGCCAAGTAATTGTTGTGCGTGCCAGACAGCTTCTCTCGATTTGTTTGGATTGACATATATGTAAACAACTAATATATTTATTAAGTTTCTCTTTCACAATTTTTTTTTAATTTCTCTTCTGGTCGAGATTAGCAATTAGCGATGTTTCGCATTGTAAATGAGCTGGAGTTTAGACTGAAAATATGATTGATAGTATGCCATGAGAATAATTAGCATATAAATTACCCGCAGATGACGTACATTAGAACGTGAATCTTCCGTATGCTTATCAAACGTATGTGCACATTTAAATTTGATTTATTCATAAACTATCTACAGGTAGAATTTTACTTAAACTACTTCTTCTGGCACTGTTTTGGAGTCGTTAGCTATTCCCACATGTTCTGGCGCACCCAGGCAATGTGCTTGGCCACATCCGTGTAGAGGGAAGGCCGGGAGAGATCACAGGTATTATTCTTGTGCGTGCCAAGCGAGATGACCCCACGCAACAGCCAGACGTTGTTCTCCCTAAGCATCAAGCCGCCGCCTCCATCGCTGGCGCATGGACCGGCGCCACTTCGCTTGGTACAGATCGTGTTCGGCTGCACCAGGGAACGTACCATCTCGCGCAGACAGTCGGACTCTGTGACAATGTTTGTATCCGTGATTTTAGAGAATTTCGTGTTAACATTGCCATGCTCATCAGCGCCCCAACCGGCCACATAGGTCTTATAGCCTGACGGCAGCTGCAGCGGAAAGTTCTCGTTCCAAAGGCAAATGGGAACAATGTAATCATTGAAGCTGTCAGAAAAATAATATAAAATGAAACAACAACCGAAATCCGCAACTCATTGTCTACTTACGTGATTTGCTTGGCTAGTCTGATGAGCACCATATCTGCATTTGCTCTAAACGGGACGTATTCCTCGTGGTAAAGCAGCTGCGTTACTTCGCGCAACTCGCCATCCGAAACGATGTCGATGGTGTTGCGTCCCAGGGAGACGATTGTTCGGTTGGCCGGCAGATCGCGGCCTGGAAATCGGAAGCAGTGTGCCGCCGATAGCACTGTCCAGGACGAGATAAGCGAGCCGCCACAGAAGAAGATCAGGGCATTGTCCGTACCCCGCTCAAGGAGACCAACAAGCCAGGGCAGCTGGCCGCGCTGCAGCTGCTCGCCTTGGAAGATGAGCGGCGTCGTCACGGCTCTTTCGCGACCACAAACAGTACTTAGCGACTGGTCAATCAGCTCTGGCTTTGGCTCCACTCTATTGCGAAAGTCAGCTTGCGGTTGTACTACAGGAGTTGGTCTGGGCGTTGCCTGCACTTGAGTCTCCTCAATATTGTAAACAGGCTGCTCTTTGGGCGGAACGGACGGCCGGAACTGCCACGGCTGATTTGCCCCCGGCGTAACACGCCGTGTGTCCAAGAAGGCAAGCGGCACCGTTGTGGAACGCAATGAATGCATGAGTGCGATTGCTGTTTTCGGTCGCGGATCTGCGTGAGAATTGAAATGCTTTAAATGACTGGCAATGTACTGACTACTGTGGGTTTTACTCACACCCTGATGCACTGCAGAGCACGACATTGTTGAGCCTGATCTGTGTTAATTTGGGCGGCAAGCTGGGTATGGGAAAGTCAACGCGATAGTTTATGGGTTCGCCATCGCGTAAACGGGATTTTGTTGTCTCCTGATCGTCCAGCAGTGCTATACTGCCAGCAAAGTCCTAAGTGGATGGAAAGAACACCATGTACGTTACATTAATTCAAAATAAATAAAATAAGACAAATAACAATTGCCTTCAATAGAGTAGCTTGAGCATTCCAATTTAATATGTCACTAAACTATCATTATTTAATGGAAAAACGGCTCTCCCTCAAATTGAAAGGGTAAACTCGCTTCGCTCTGAGCATTTTATTGAATTTTAAAAATGCCGGGGACCTCCACTTGAATTGGCAAAACCAAAAAAAAAATTAAATGTAAACTGGTCGTGTTGTTTGTGCACACGGTTGGCCATAAAATCAATACATGCATAATTATTACCATGTCGTCGAGACAAGCCACACAAAAAGTGCCAGAAGCTGGCTAGCGAACCTCTTCAGCTTGTGGAGCTTGCTCTTAGTGGCTATTTATAACTGTTTTCTGTAAGGTTCTCCTTAAGGTCCCGCTCGCTCTCATATTGACATAATCAATTATGCATCTCATTTATTTACCTCACTTTGCTTTCAACGATTTGCTTTTATACTCTGTTCTCTACGGCGGAAAGAATATATTCGGTTAACGGAATGCTAATCTTCAACGAAGGTAGAAGCACAACGATTTATGGTATTTTTGCACTCACAGAGCATTGTATAGTCAGCTATCAACATAAAGATTCGCACATGTTTAAATTTGGCTTTGCAAATGCAATATTGTTAAGGCGGCGGGAAAAACACACAGAGTAAATACACTTGTTAGGGTCAATGTGTGATAAGAGCAGTAAGATGAGCACAGCTGGGAAAAAACTACAAATAAACTTCCGCCGATTCAGAAATGTGTATGCAAACGCTCTCTACGCATTTTTTTAACCGTAGTTATGTACCTACCCATTGATAAGCACCGCGCTGTGAGAACTCCACAAAAAGCTCGTTACTTTCATATTGAGGGTCATGTCGTATCGAAATGTGGCCTATAAACTGCTGATTGAATGACAGATACTCGAAGTACTGCGGACAGGCGACATCCGGCAAACTCTGAGCCGAATTTGGCGATATTATCCCAAGAAGTGGTAACAAGATGCTGGACAACAGCAACAACTTTTCCATATTATCTATCGCGTCTCTATGTATTGCTCGAAACCAAAACAAAAAGTATTCGCAAACTATACTCGCGACTTAAACGAAATCGATTGTCAAAACAGAGCCGCACCGAACCTCGCGCTCTGGACTTCGACGAACGAATGATTTGTATTTACTTCTACTCATTAAATATCAATCACAGTCTCAATAGCTGTCCCATCAGCGTGTTTCGATGTGGTATACTCTGAGTTCTCGGGCGAAACCGGATAGCTTAACAAGCGAGCACCAGCTCTTTAAGAATAATACTCTTTTTAGTTAGTACTCCCAATTGGATAAAGACGTTTGCATTTATTTATTGGTCATTTCCTTCAAACAATATTCAAAAATTATCAATACTTTATATTATAAAAATCAATTTTATTATTGTTATTGTTATTATTATTATTATTATTTTGATTCTTTATAAAACAAATGTCAAAAAAAAAAAATATATATATATTTTTATTATTATTATTATTATTATTATTATTTTTATTATTAATATTATCATGATTATTATTATTAATATTATTATTATTATTATTATTATTATTATTATTATTATTTTTACTACTATTATAATTATTATAAGCATTAGTATTATTATTATTTTTACTCTTATTATTATTTTATTTATAGATTTTAGTTTGGAGACATCAAGTTTACTGACTTAACAGTAAGTTGACTTTACACATTTCCTCTGTGGTCCATGGTATAAGATAACTCTGAATATTAAGAGAACCTTTTATTTGTCTTCAATATCTTTTAACAACTAGTTCATACTTGTATTGATATTTATTATTATTAACAATTTCAAAAGATAAGGGCATAAATGAGTCGTTGTGTCGTTTAAGATTTTCCGCAAATACTTTTTCCTACATTTAACATAATACGTAATTTACATTCAATTTAAGAAATGTTGAATTGCATTTCTGTATTGTTGTTGTTGGGAACCTCCCTCCGTGTTTTTACTTGTTTCTAGCGTGAATTTTGTATGGCATAGCCTATTTTAGTATTTTATGATATACATATGTATATCTAAAACAATTTGTTAGACTCTAGTTTATGTTTTGGCTAATCCAGGTCATATGCTTGGCAAGATCGCAGTACAGCACATACATGGTGTTATTGCAGTGCTCAGTTGGGCTCCGCTGGCCCTGAGACACAACAGCCCGGAGCAGCCAGCGGTTGTTGTGTTTAACCATCAAACCTCCGCCGGAATCACCAAGACATGGACCAGAACCATCTAGGTTGCTGGCACACAGCGTGCGCCCGAGAACCCTTCTCCCATTAAAGCTATTTGCGCAATCCGCCTCGCTGGCAATCTTCGCCTCGACAACATTCGGGTAACGTGTCACATCGTGGCCTTTATCATCGGTTCCCCAGCCGGCAATGGAGCCGACTTCGGCTGCAATTTCGCTCTCAGCCTCCCAAAGACAAATTGGGCTGATTATGTCATTGAAGCTACAAAAAAGAAATAAAAAGATTAAGTGTCAGAGTTTGGGATACAATTAATTGTTGATTTCACCCACATGACTGGAGTTTCTAGCGTGAGCAGCGCAATATCCGAATCCGGCTGTAGCTGCACGCGCAAGGAGAATTCTGGATGCACCTTGATGCGTGATACGTCGCGCGCCTCAGCACCTTCTTCCTTGTCATCACGCAAATCATAGCGTCCCACGCCCACCCTCACGCGATGCTCCTTTACATTGTACACACAGTGAGCGGCCGTGATAACCATACTGGTCGAGATCAGCGAGCCACCACACTTAAAGTCATACGAAAATGACTGCTGGTAATATACAGCTGTCAGCCAAGGGAACCTGCCGCGCGGATATCCCTCACCTCGCTGTATGAAGGGTACTAACGTGTCGTCTTGGCCACACTCGAATCGTGAATTGGAAGCAGTTGGTGAGAGCACGGCTTTAGGATTCAACCAATTGGCAGTTGGAATTAATTGCGGCGCAGGCGTTGTTAAGGGCCAAGGTGATGGGGCAGCGATAGGTACTGTTGGTGTTGTCGGTGGGGACCAGTTTTGTCGGATCACAGAGCTTGTAGTGCTCCTTACTGTTTCCGTCGGCCAAGGTGACCAAGGAGCAGCAGCAGCAGTGCTGGAGCGCTGTTCATTGACAATATCGGACAGAATATGAGATATTGCGTCCTCCGACCCATCAAATATGACTGTTTTGATCTCCACATCGGTCTGTCCCTGCGAAAACTTTTGCACCCCAGGCGGGGGAACGAGCCATCGCGGTGATTGCGGAGTGTTAATGTGGAGCTCGTAAAAGCGATTGAAGAAACTGGTGGGCGGATCATCTAAATATCAAATGCCGATATCAGCGTAATGGCTAACCGCAACTGATTAAGAATTATTACTCACATTCGCTGGCTGTGCAAAGCGTAAAATCATTGAATGCCAACCTCGTTAGCTTGGGCAGCATACCCGACGCATCCGGCCAGAGGCTGAGCCGAAACTTAGCAGCACCCAAACTGGCGCGCACTGTGGCCTCATTGGGATATGGCTGCAGGGCGCCAAATACAGTTACCTGTCGATTAATGGAGTGTGGTAGCACAATCAGATCAGTATTTGAATCGCAACAAGACAATCAGTTACAGCTTATAGAGTACATACATCTAGAATGCCGCGCATCGAGAACCGCACATCGATGCGATTGCGGCCATTTTGCAAGCCAAGCGTCACCTCGCCCTGGTAGCTGCCAATCCCATTTTGGACATACTGGAAGTACTGTGCACACGGGTTCTCCGGCAGACGCTGAGCGACGGATGCCATTAGAACCATGGCCACAAGCAGCAGCCGCAGTTGCGTGCTCATCGCCAGCTATAGTATAGAAAGAAAAAAACAACAACGAAAACAGAACCAAAAACAAAAAATACTAAAGTCTAATTGCAATCTCGTCTGTTTAATGCACACGCGACGAGCGTCAATGGGCGAATATAACTGCAATCGACTGCGCTCAGTCCCGGTGAGCGTCGACGGCATTGCCAAGCTAGTATGCTAAGCAAACTGGAAATTCCGCATCGTGCCGAAGCTAATGAAGCGAGCAGAACAGAACTTAGATCTTCAATAGCGAATCTTGAGTCTGGCGTATTGAGTGAAAACTGAATAGGGAAAGCGGAAAACAGAAAAAGGGGCACCGCTCCAGCGCGTTAACAACACATAAACGTCGGCATTAGACTAGATACACGGGCAGAATCTTGTTTTATTTCTTTATTTTATTTATCATCTCACAATATTACGCTCCACCCAGCCGAGATGACTGGCAACGTCAGAGTAGATGACGAAGCGCGACAAGTTGCAGCCAAGTCCCGTGCGTTGAGCCAGCGAGACGATGCCGCGCACGTACCACCGACCATTGCGCAGCACCATCAACCCACCTCCGGAGTCGCCGAGGCAGGGCCCATGCCCCTGGCTGTTGCCCGCGCAGAGTGTACGAGGCGTCAGAAAGTCCTTGGCAGTCAGCATTCCAAGCAGACACTCCTCCCTGGACACCAGGCTCACATTGACGGCTGCAGGAAAGCGTGTAGGCTTAAAATTGGCATCATTGCCCCAGCCGGCGACAGTGGTCTCTTCTCTGTCATCGAGCGAGATGCTGTTGCTCCACAGGCAAATGGGACGCACGTAGGCAGAGAATTGCACCTTCTCGGTGAGCACGAGTAGGCCCACATCACAGTCGGGCACCACATTGCCCACAAAGTCCGGATGCGTGCGCGCGCTCTCCACAGTCATCAGAGTAGCATCCTTCTCGGGATGCAGGCTTGTGTCATGACGCCCCACATAGACCCTCAGCTGGGCCGGCGTATAGTCGTAGATGCAGTGGGCCGCCGTTATGACGGTGCGTGCAGAGATCAGCGACGCCACGCATATGTAGATTAGCTCAATCTTATTGGGGTCCACATTGGTGTCGCGATAGAGCGCAGCCAGCCAAGGAAAACGACCTCTGGGCACGATTTCGCCTCCAACCTGTAAGGCCACATAGCCCTCCACGCCGCACTCCTCTTCTGCCGGCTCAATACGCGTATCCACAGTGATAAGAGAATTCCGGTTCTTCAGCGGCTTCAAAAACGGATTGCCATCCCAGCGGCCCCCATTTGACCCAACCGATGCAGCCAATCTTGCTGTAGTCATTGCCGGCCACCCAATAGGAGTTATTGGCTGATCGAAATTAAATTGAGGCTCTTTCGAAATGTACTGTGGTTGGCTTGTTGTGGGTGGTGCAGGACTTGGTCCTGCCACCTCAAGTGTACTCTGTGATGAAACAGCCATGTGTAACTCGCGCGTCATCGTTGTTGAGGGTGCTCCGTCTGAGAAACATTAGAGATTGAGACTTAGTTGTAATATTCGCAGGTAAGATAGCTCTGATCAAGTCTAACTGACGAGCCAAACACGTGGGCCTAGCGCCAATATGCCGTTGCAAATTCCATAATCAAAGATGATGCAAAGGGCTGCAAAGGGGCTGCTGAGCAAAATATATTAAGCCAATAATAGTTTTTGTGACAACAAGTCTAGGCCCAATCAAACTAGGTATACCAGAACATAAAATAGTTGTAAACAGTGTTTGAAAATTATCTAGTAAGATGCAAAAACAGGGTCGCATTTTCGCTTAAAGTAGTTCATTACTAAACCAATTTCTGTGTGGCAACAGTTGCCTAGCAAAATCAACTTGGAAATACCCTATTCTCAGCTCAGATTTTTCCTAACACACAAATGCTTTTTTATTGTTTTCCGTTGCAAATCTATATTTATCTTTTTAGGGGAATAGGGAAGTATTGCGTAAAGTTTATCATCCTGCTTAAAAGCATTTATAATTCTAGTAGTCGGAATTTTTTCCTTCTGAATGTGCCGCCTTTGTATATAATGGAAACCCGGAAATAAAAATTTGTATGAGAAACTGAACCTTTACTATCTACGTCTAATCATATACTTAAAATAATATACTATATGCCGAATAGTTTGCTTTGATGGCATTCGACAAAATAATTGCATAGCCAATCAAAATCAATCGATTACTCACATTCACTGGCAGTGCACAGCACCAGCCCATTCAGCTCGATGCGCACTATCTTGGGCAGCTGCTGATGCTCGTAGCCATCGAAGCGCACAAAGCATTCGGCTCGTCCGCCGTTGTGCATGTTTTGCAGAGCAATTTGCTTATTCGGATAAGGATCCAGAGAACTCACTGTGCCAGACTGTAAGGGCAGAGAAAGTCAGGAACGGGTCTTTTTGAATGATGCTCTCTGGATCTACCTACACACGTACCTGGTCTGTGCCCTGAGACATAAAACGCACCAGCCACTCGACGCGTTTCAGTCCATCCTCTGGGGGCGTGAAATGCCCTATCCAATGATCGCCCTGAATCTGATATTGGAAGATATTTCCACACCTGTAGGGTGATTGGCGCTGGGTCAAGACAATGCGTAGACTGAGGCTGAACAGCAGCAGCGTCAGCGTCAGCTTAAGCATCTGAGTTGCGATGATTGCCATTGAATGTCGTGTAAGAACTGCTGCTGATAGCAGCTGGGCGAGAACTGAGCTGCTACATTCTAACTGAAGTTGATAACCTCAAAGGCTAGCCCAAAGCTAGCCGTAACTTAGCTCTCTGCCCGCTGTGAAATACCCGAACGTAAGAGCGACTGTCGGCGCTCATATTTTAACTGGTTTGCGGGCTTTGCCCAGCCCCTCCACACTGTGAAGCTGTATCAAAACAGATAGATACTCACTATGTATATTCCAGTGTATACCAATATAATTGTTAATTTGTGATTTGACGTCTTCCCTAGCAATGTATGCTTTCAATGTAATAAGCGTATGACGTCGCTTTGTTTACGTTTCAATTGAGGCATAAATATAAAAACCTTTCTCGTCTCTATCTTGCTGTAAAACTCGTTTTAATAATTCTTAACTCTCTCTCGCTCATTGTGTACAACCAATTCGCTCTTAGCTGCAGCATAGGTGCACTTGAGCAGAACGTGTTTAGCGGCAGATGCAATCATGCTATGTAATCGTGCGAATAAATATATTTATATACCCCGCTATGAATTCCCCTTCTTTCATCAATTCCCACCTTAGACGGAAGTTCGTTGCTTTTAGGCAAAACTTTGTCATTGAAAAAACTTTGCTTTGGCACCGCAATTTTTGCTTATTAGATGAAAAGTTCAAGATCCTGTCACACGATAAGGCAACTTTTAATATTGTAACGCAATGTTTGCATGCAAATATAATATTGAAAATGATGGTACACGAGTGTGTCAGTATGTACTTGTTTAAGTAGCAAAGCGTTGGCAAAACTTTTGAACAACAATAAACGCACCCAATCTCGATGTTTAGCTGAAGGAAGAAAATTCCTCCACCTTTGGGTCGGTGGCATTGTTGTTATGGCTTAGAGGGCTTCTTTTTTCACAGCAACTTTTATAATCAGCTCAAGTTTGTTAAGCTTTTGTGGTAATTTGTGGGGATTTCGCGTAAATTTCATTCGTTTTGCCAAATAAATGAAATGAAATATACTTCTTGTTGGCCCGCAACTTGCTTCCAAGTTATGGGGCTAATGGCCGACAGAGTTGGCGCTGCTGGCACTCGTGACAGCTCCTGTCCCAGCCACAGCCACAGCCACAGCCGGCATATTCCAACGGCACATATCCGACCAATTTGACTGCTCCTCAAGGTGAATTGCTTCCGCTATGAACAGCCACCCAGTCAATGGCAGCTGCCTATTACCAGCTGCAGGAAGTGCATGCGCGATGTAAATTGTGCGCACTTGAAGGACTTTGATTGCCATTGAGGCGTTATGGGAAACGTTAATTGGAGCATTAGTCAGCCACTACATAAGCACTTATACATAAGTCCATACCAATAAGCAACCGCTGGGCATCGGCAATTTATGGTCAGACTTTTCAGACTTTTTCGTTGCATTTGACACTCAATTTTGTATATAAACCAATGCTTGCCCTTTAAAGGGAGCTTATTTAATTTTGCAAGGAGTAGGGATAGATATCCTAAATGTTTTTTTCAACTGTGTATTTTATACGAGAACCGACAAAACAAGTTTGGGTTTTCTAGCTCTTATAATCTACGAATTATAGTATGCTTAAGAACCATGGTATCGGTATCGAAATGAGTGTACGAGAATATATATGTTTAAAACTTCAAGTTTCTGGCGTCTTCCCTGAATCGATGCGTTCATATTGATATGCAGCAGACCTCGGCCTAAACACTTTATTGGTTTGGAGATGCTTCATTTTGCCTGTTACAGCAATATAAAATATATAAATTTTAATAGCAGCAATTATTTATCAGTTAAAATATAATATAATCAATACATTCATTTAAAATATTAGATACATATTCGTAATAAGTGCAAAGTATAAATGACAATTTAAAGTTATCAACATATGAATGGTGAGGTGCAATCATCATTTCCGAGGAGTCAATTTATCCATTTCACTTAAAATTTTTTCTAAAAATGAATTCGTAGATGGTTATGCATACAGGATATGTTAGGGTAACCCGCTTCTACTTGTTAATTTTTTTTTTATATATTTCTGTCGTCATTTTCGACAATGATATCAAACTTTTTTCGTTATGATGTTTTTTCTTCAAATAAAATTTTGGCAATTGATTAAGTTAACCTGGGTTGATAAGACAAGTTAGCAGAACTTAAGATGTGTATAGCAATCATACCTTTTCGTACACTCGTACTGATTTTAAAACGTTTTTCTGGGAAAGACCACACTGGGCAACGCTTATAACATAAATCTGGAAATGATAAAATGGTAAATTTGTGCACTGCATATCCAAAAGTTAAATGCGCCGCAAAATTTTGTAGGTATCACAAGTGCAAAGACTGCGATAGCGTGAGAAGATAAAAACAAATGCATCGGCGCAGCTGGGGAAGAGCCCCTGCTGCTTGGCCTCCTTGACACCCGCGCGGATAGAGCACTGCAGCTCGTCGTGCCAAGAGTTCTGGACATCCTCCTCTATCAGCAGCGTGTGAAAGACCTTGAGCAACTGCAAGTGCCGCTGGACACGCGGACAGCGCACAAGACAAAGCATTTGGGCATATGGCCGGAATTTGATCCAGCGCTTAAAGTCATCTACACAGACATCCGTGCTCGCATCAATAAGAATCAGCTTGCAGTCATATTGATAAATGCCTTCCAGGATCTCGCGCTCCATGGGGCACTGGAAGCCAGCGCGCAGCTCACGTGTGAGAACAAATGTGACTTCATGAGTGGGCGTTTGCATGGCTCTCGGATACTTGCGGTTGGCAAAGCAATGGGCCAAGTGCTGTCGACGGTGCTGCTGCTTTTGTAGAAATTCGATTTCCTTGTCCACACGCCTGATGGCCCGCGAGCCAGTTGCTTCATAGTCAGCAGCAACAGCACTCTGTTGCTCAACGGCTTCATCAACCGCCTTTTCGGCCGTCTGATCGTCCGCCTCCTGCTGCTTGGCGGCCCCGCAGCAGCGCAGATCAAGCGGCTTCTCATAGTCCGGGTAGCCCACCTTTGCCAGCAGGGTGTGCCAACGCAGCTGATCAAACGGCTTACGCGGCACAAAGAAATCAGCAGATTCGCTTTCCACACGACATTGATTATCGTCCAGTATCAGCGGCCACAGCGTCTCGAAAAAGGAGCTATCCAACGATGGTCCGTTCTCACGCTTATTACTGTCTGGGTCTGTGTCCATGTTGCGGCTTATTTGAAAAATTTGGAATTTCTATAATTGTTGTTTAGTGCTTCGAAGAATGTACTCATAAGTAGTGTCTGTCTGACAAGCATTGCCATGGTGTCTAGTCTAGCATACTATTTTATAGTTAGTATGCACACTTGTTGTGTTTTGCCGCTCAACGAGGCGTATGCGCAACAATTTCATTTTATTATCAACGCATAAATCAGCTGCTGACTCGCATTCCCTGCACATTTGTTTATATTTGTCTCAAATTTATGGACGCTCCCAGCAATAACAACACTAACAACAACAACAACAGCAACGATTTGCGTAAATTTTATGCCATTTCTGTCGTAGGTAGCCGCCGATCGTCGTCATTTTATGAGCTCGCCCGAGCCTGGACTGTCCCTAATTTTATGAAGCAATGTAAGCGCTGCAATATGCCAAAGATTTTCATTATGTGATGAAGGCAGCGATGGGCGTGGCTGCTCTAACAACAGCCACGAATTTGTGTTTGTTTTTTCGAGCTCATTAGCTTTTATGCCTCGGATTTTATTGCCCATACGTACAACAATGTTTGAGGCATGCCGCTGGATGCGACATATCAAACATGCCATTTACATTAAAAAAAAAAAACAGCAGTCGGATGCCAAACATGGGTATATTTATTCCGCTCTCGTCAATCTTCATCCCTAAAATAGCAGCTATATAGATGATTTTGTTGCAACGCTTAAGTAAATAAACTATGCATTATTTATCTTATTTATCCAATCGAAATTTATATATACTTACATTTATATATACTTCATTTATATATACTTACAATCTGAAAGCTACTTATTTAAATCCCAGATTAATTTTGTATTTTAATTTTAATTCACTTTTAAACCAGTTCTTACCGCACTAGGGAGATATTCAAATACAATTTTCCTAAATATGTTTTAATAGTTTAGTCGTCTTATTGAAACATGTAGATACTCTCCCCATATACTCTCATTTTAAAAACTCCACCGCAAAGCTGTCACCGTTAATTGTCCTGTTATAACAACATGTGTTGCATACCACAGGGCGTCAGTTCTGGCAAACATTGCGTATACGCCACATGTGTGCAATTCATTTTCATAAATCAATTGTGCGTGCTACTTTTAACGCGCCCGACTGACTAACTGACACGCCCAATGTCCGCCCACCTGCTGCCCAACAAGTCGAACTCAGAATCTAAATCGGAGCCCCCTTATTTGTTTTTAACTTTTTTTTTAGGTCTTTTTAGACCTAAATTTATGTGCACACAATTATTTCAAGTTCGCCGCCGCAGCCAAATGTAAAGAATAAAATTTAGTGACGAATGCTTATTTTACGCTTCACTTTCCGACAACTTATCGCAAATGTGATTTTCGTTGCCAAATTCTGTTATTCATTCGTTTTACTTTTCGGCGTCACGGTGCTAAAATTTGATTTGTGCCCCGAAGCAGAAGCTGCCGTTTTAATTTAATTCTGCGTGAATTCTTATTGCCTTTTACATGTGCGATGGAAGATTTATGGCAGACCGTTTACCAACGCCGGCTGCGCTCGAAGGCTACGAAGAGCAAGAGAACCAGAGATGAAAACGTATGGGGGAAATCGAAATGTGTTTTTAATATATAAGCCGAATTTCAATATGAAAAACAAGCTCGTTCACGAACTTCCACTTATTAAGGCCCACACATGGACTGACCGAACTTAAAGTGCCTGCAAAAGTTTCCCCATTTAAGCTGAATAGCATCCCCTTGCACAAATTGCTTCTACCAGCATTTCTGAGCGCTATTAAAATGCGACAGGAATTTCGTGACATTCGCCTCCAGGCGGAACGCCAGCTAAAACGTATAAAAATTTATTTGTATATTTATTGTCTGTTATTGGGGCACTCAAAATTCAAACTGTAAGAGAATACTGAGCAGCAAAAATGAAAATAAATATATAAAGAAAAATACTGAAGCAAAAATAAAAATACAAAATAAAAGCAGACACCAAAACAAGCACAACAAAAAAGGAAAGACGAGTAGTTAAGTTCCATATTGACATAAAAGCCAATCATTTTAAAATAGCTTTAAGCCAAGTCTACGACCAGCAAGAAAAACATCAAAAGGTCGTTGCTAGAGCGGAAAAAAACCAGAACACGTCCAATTTAAGACCACTGTGTAAAGTCGTGTTGCCAACCAAGAGGATGGCACACTGTGTCGGAAAAATGTATGCAATTTTGGCTTTGTGTGCCAAAAACCACTGCAACTCTGACACCACTCGCACCATTGCAAGCCTTTCGGCTGCAGTCACTGTCACGGCCACAGCACTACGCGCTTTGATCCACTGCCAGTCCTTGGGGGTTGGTCGCCTTGCCAGCCAAGTTTCATTGCATATCAAATCAAAAGACAATTTTTGCAAGTTTAATTCACAACTCCATTGGCAATGCATAGCGTAGTTGTACGAGTAACAAGTGACCGAACTTATTGCTGCCCTAAAGTTGGGGATGCTGAAAATCAATCAAATTATCGATGAAGCGTAAGTCTTGATGATTGATGTGCGCGTCGCCGAGCATCAATCATCGATGGACTCAAGTGCAATGCTCTGTGGTGAGTTGATAAATCAAAATCAATGCGCTAGTCAAGTGAGCATCTGCGTCACATGTTGCAGCTGCAAACACTGTCAACCATATCATTTTTTGTCTATAACAAAAAATAAAACCTGTCGCCTTTTATTGAATTTTATAAACAATACGCAATTCAATTTTTTAGCATAGAAATTTTTGCAGAGCTGTCAACGTAGCTGCTGTTTAATATAATCAAATATCCATAAAATACTTGAATAAAAATATTTTTTAAACATAATACGGGACTCAAATAAATCTCTCAAACAACATACTTTGCCCAATTAAGTAAAATGATAGACCAATTTATTCTTATAGTAAAGATAAATGTATATGTATACCATAGAAAACAGATTTTATACACATTAAATACGAAACCAATGAAAGTATGTCATGCTGAGCTTACAACCATTTTAGCTATTCACAAACTTATTGGTTTTCATAAACATTTAAAATTCCATTTGCATACGTCAGAGAGATTAGAGTATTCGCTTTCAAAGAGATTTAAAGCAGAAAAAATGTAAAAATTGTATGCCATTTATGTGATTGCGTATTTGTTGCTGCCATTTGAAAGTATAATCCAATTGTTTACCCAGGGATAACCACTCTAAAAACCAAAACAATATATATATTTGGTATAAATATTAAGTTCCTCGAGCATTTCTCTGCTTTTGCTGCTCGTATGTAAATAGTCAAAATGACTGCAAGGTTAAATGGCTGGCAAATTCGTGCAATATTCAAAGGTAAATATTTGAATTTTGTTTGCTGGCGCATAAGAATAGCTCTCAGCTCTTGCAGCATGAAATGCATTCAACTCATGCGCCCGCAATATATGAAAAGGCCTTGTTCAAATTGTGAAGCAGATAGCCAGCTTAGAGAGCTGCATAGCTGGACAGTCACAAGTTCAAGGCAACGAGCGGCAAGCGGACTTAACAAATGGAGCAGCACTTAGTCAATTGGCAAGAACAACAACAAAAAATATGTAGAAACGTTTCAAAGGCAGCCAAATTGTTTTTTTATTTAACTTTAGTCTTTAAATGCCCTTAGTCTAATCCCGCTCTTGCCATTTAATGAACGGCGAATTGCACCATCAACAAAACATTCGAGTTGAGAGTTTAGCATACAGCGAGTGCAACATGAGGCAAGCAGTAGCTCACATCCATTGGAGCTTGGCTGGATTATTTAAACGCATGCTTTGCCACGTGAAATCTATTTACGTATTTTATCTGCGTCATTGGAAGAGGTAGAAACGTTTCACTGACTGCCTCAGTGACTGACTGACTGACTGATTGATTGGCTGACTGATGAATGTTTGGGTGGATACATACTGTGTTGCATACCTTCAGAGACTCTGCGGCTTAGAGATTATCGATTTTGCGTCCTGCTCCTGACAGTTTTCGCAAATGCCGCAATTTCCTACGTTCCAAAGTTGCAAATATTTCATTAGCTGGTAAATTGCTTTGCACGTTGCAGGAAAAATGGTTGCAAGCATTTATCTGGTGTCCCAGGCAGCAATAAACTCCGGCGATAGTATTTAAAAGTTTCATTGCAATTGCGTTTGGCTTTCAAGTCGTTCGGTTTTAAGCACTGGCCAGCTGCATTCGCCACATGCTCATGTTAAGTGCAGGTCAGCCGCCGAGCAGTCATTGCCGCAGGCATCTTGGCTCAATGAGCCTCATTATCGTGTGTTTGTGTTTGGCTTTAGCTTTGGCTTTGGCTTTCGCCTTTGCCTTGGCTCTGGCGTGCCATCTGATGAGATTCCTGATAGCCTAAAGTCACCACGGACTCGACGATGCTTGCACAAGCAGTTTCAGGTCTTGTCGAGTTCGCCCTTCTCAAGTAGGGCCCAAAGCGTTGATTGCTTGTGGTGAGGCTCAGGCGCTACTTTGCTCAAACAAGTTGTAACCGTTTATAATTAAATTTACAGCAGTTAAGTTAACTTTTTATTTTCATTAATTTCACCAATTATGAATGCATTTATGGCGGCATTTATGTTATTGATTGCACGCATGTATGCATATTTTATTTAAATTCATGTTTTTCTACTAATAAAATTGTCAATTTGTACAAAAATGCACGCGTTTCGACGGTTGAAAAGTATGCTAGAATTAACAAATACCCTGTATATGTGCAATCAGTTTCTGATCACATACCTATCTTCCATCCGTTAAAAGGGAGCCTCCTTTGCCGACCTGGCAACAGCAACTTATTTATTTTTGTTTATCGACAAGTTTCTTGATCGGGCCCGATATAAAAAATATAATATATTTTCAATTAAAATATAATTCTCAAATGTCTTTGTTTATTATTTAATCGGTATGTGATATGCCCTTAAGTCATGCTTTAAGGATATAGGGTACAAAAACAAATTTCAATTGCCGTTTTTTGCGTTTCTTTGCTTGTTATCAATTTGTGTGGTCGCCACTCAATGCTCCTGCATTTGGGTATTTCTGTGTATGTCTGCATGCGTGTCCATGTGTGTGTGTGTGTTTATGTGTATTTGTCGCCACTCGGAAATCAATATTTAAACAGCGTACGCTCACTTAGTCCATGTGAGGTTCGCTTCTGCCAGTGAGCGTTTAAAAATAAAATCCAAACTCA
This sequence comes from Drosophila borealis, assembly GCA_035045885.1. Classification (NCBI taxonomy): domain Eukaryota; kingdom Metazoa; phylum Arthropoda; class Insecta; order Diptera; family Drosophilidae; genus Drosophila; species Drosophila borealis. Next base: position 5,112,994 of record JAWNOR010000194.1, on the reverse strand, counting down.
TTCAACTCGTTCAACGACTCAATAAATGTTGCAAATGCGCTCGTTGTCGCTGTGGCTGCTTATTGCTGCTGCTGCTGCTGTTATTGTTGTTGTTGTTGTTGCTGCTGCCTCCTGCCTGCTAAGCGTGCTGTACCATTTTATTTATATAGAGACACAGAGAGAGTGGGCAAGAGTGAGTAAGAACATGTCTGCATTCTGCGCTTCACTCGAGTGTGTAACAAATTTTGTTTCAGTTGAAAAGCAACAGCAACATTTCAAACGCTATTTATCTTGATATCTCTGGCTCTGGCTCTGGTTCTGGTTCTGGCTCTGGGTCTTTCTCGGTCTGTGGCTCGCTCTGATATTTGTTATTTGCTAACCGAAATGATATATACATTGCTGGCCACAGTTATCATTAATCATGCTTTGTTTCACACAACCAAACACACACACACAACACATCCTTTGGGACGCTTGGCCAGCATTACGTATACTTAATATAGCATATTGCTTGCGCCTCGCCTTACCTCATTTATCGATTAGTTGAAAGTTTTGCATAAACTTTCTACATTATTCAAACGTATTTTAAACTTTACACACATTTCGTGTTCAAGTCTATTAAAGTTCTGCGCCGTCGAGAACGCCGTCAGCAAACGCTGCTGTTAATTACCCGAAATTTCAGTGGTTCGAGTACTTCAGCTAAATTAGCAACAACTTTTCAAAATATCGACAGCCCCAAAGTTTATACATAGGAGGTTACCCAACAGCGTTAAGCGTTTTATTACCGAGAATCTGCGGGTTGATTGCCGTTATTAGCGACTCAGCGTCCTTCAAACTGCACTTGACGTTAGCCCAACAATTTCGCAATTTTCCGACACACAAATGTCAAGCGGCAACAGCATCCCGTCGGGCTATAATCACAATCCGTTAACGTCAGCCGTCGAGTCGAGCGCCACTCAACAGCATATTGACACAAATCGGCCCTGGGCGTACATATTTACGCACCCAATCAATACAGTCGCAGGCAGCTAAGTGAACTAGCTGTTTGGTGCTCGCATTGCCAAATATTTCCAAGGTAAGTGACTGTTTATTAATAATTAACGTAACATAATTAAAAGTTGTGGTACTCAAAGTTTTCGTTTTTTCAATCTGCTGTCAATATTGACAAGGCGCTTGAAAGCTTGGCAGCGCAATTAAAAAATGTGCTGAAAGCCGCGTAGAATAGAAAACAATCACCATACAATATACGATTAGCCCAAACCAAAGGTTTTTTAAGCTCAAAATAGAACGTTGAAAGCTGTTCGCGACACATTATCTCATCCTGCTGACAAACTACTCACTTGCTGGGAAGCAATTCCAGTAACAACACCTTATCGACACGATGGCAATGATTAATTGTAAAGTTCATACATTGTCTTAAACAAGCAGATAATCAAGATTGAGCGCTTGTTGAATAGGTTTTTAAATTTGACAGATTGACAGGAGAATATCATGTGAAGCTGCTCTTATCGGCGGTGCCCGATTAAAAAACACCCCGAATACACCTCTAAACATATATACTATTAATGTAAATACGTAGCATACATCAATTTTATACATTGGACAAGCAAACCGAAACTTCGATGTCTCAGAATACTGGACATCGATTTTTCATGCAAACCTACAAAAATATTTCTAATCAAACAATTATATTTTACCTGTTATTACTTATGCTAGTCAGTAAAGGTAAAATATTTAAGATTTAGCTTGTGCTATTTGCTTGCACTCATATTTTAATAATATTCTGCTACTCTTTATTTTTGCTAATAAAATGGATGAACGTGTTTAATGCAAATTTACAAATATAATATTAACAAATGTAGGTATCTGTGTATACTATACCCGAACCTACATACCAAATTATAATCTTAATAATATTCTAATTATGGCCAAAATATAAAGAAAGTGAGAGAAAGCATCGAAAATAAAAATGATAGCCTCGTCCTGCCTATGGTAACACGAATATACTTCTATAATTTCTATGGATAAACGGACGGACAGACAGACGGGCATGGCTAGATCGACTCGGCTATTAATGTTGATCACGAATATATATACCATATGGGGTCGGAGATACTTCCTTCTGCCTGTTGCATACACTTACATTATATGCTTTTTCAAAATTAAAAAAAAAGACTGACATGGTTGTAAACAATTGATTCCACCTATTTGATTTTAAACTTATTTTCAAATATCTCTGTAAAATTCAACTTTATACGTGGTCAGTAAGGTAGAACTAAAAAATCCACGGAAAATAGAATTACAATTTTCAAAATGTAGAACTTGCTACGAACAAGCCCAGGGAGTATCCGCTATATATACGTATGTGTATGTGTATGTATGTATGTATGTATGCATGGATGTGTATGTATGTATGTTTATGTATGTGTGTATGTGCCTAAGCATGTGTGTATGCATGTGTGTATGTATGTGTGCAAGTATTGATGTGTGTAAGTATGCATGTACATGCAATTCGTATTATATATAGTATGTATGTGCCTATGAATGTACATACATATGTTTAAATATATGTAAGTATGTTTGTATTCATGTATGTGTGGATGATTACATGTATTACTGTATCTTAATATGAGTATGTATATATATAAGATTTGATATATGTTTGCAGTAATATATGCATGCGTGTATGCATGTATACTTGTAAATATTTTGTATTCATTTGTATATGTAAATTAATGTATGCAAATGTTTTGTATGTTTGTATGCAAGACCAAGTCTACCTCTAGCATAGCTGCAAATTAAAAACACACGTATTCTTTACTAATTCCCTACTACGCGATTCTCATGAATTCAAGTAAGTCTCTTGGCTTCACTTCAAGTAGAGCCGGCGGCGACTCTAATATTAGAGGAGGCGTCTTCAACTACCTATGAAGAGAGCTTTAATAATGGAGGAGATAACGGCTTCAACTATGGAGAATGCGGCAGCTTCAGAAACGGAGGAGGCGGCGGCAGCTCGAGCAAAGAAGGAGGCGGCGGCTTCAATACTGGAGGAGGTATCAGCTTAAACAATGGATGGACGGCAGCTCCAATTATGGAGGAGGCGACGCTGGCTATGATCTTCGCAGAGTAGGCGGCTATTTTAAATGTGGTCATTAAAAACTGCTATGTATTATAAGCATAACTATGTCTTACCATATTCGTACGTATGCATGTTTGTTTCAATGTATTTGAATGAACAATTTGCTACATTTATATGCATATGTTGAGCTGAGCGGAAAATGAACAAAAAACGTGTTTTTAAATATTCTCATTCTCATTAATTTAAGTAAAATTAAGCGAGCAAGCTGAGTTTTTAAGCTAATAAATATAATCTCTGCTTTTCTATTCTTTCAGTGATTTGCTTATATAAAAGTTCGTGTCCCATCTACTGATAAATGACGATAAAATAGTCTGGCGTGTGAATTTACAGGTGAGTATGTAAACATATATTTATAAGATATATATATATTTTTAATAAGAATATATATTTTACATATAGTATATGTATAGGTCCAATGAATAATATTAATGGGTACACATTTTAGATAAAAAGGTTCCTCTTTGAGGAAACTACTGTTTAAGTACATGACAAAAACGCAAAAACACAAAACCGAAAAGCTAAACTTGATTTAAACATTACATGATAGAAATAATCTATTGAAGTTAAAATTGGTAGACATGTTTTGCAAATTTAACATTTACATATGATTTTAAAAAAGCCGTCATTTTGTGTCAGTAATTTGCTATCAAATATTTATCTGAATGATTTTTTAAAACATTACCAGAGCAGTTTAAATTGATATCGAATTATTTACTTACTATTGTACACTTATAGTTTCACAACACACATAAAAAAGGAAAAACAATAGATTTGTTTTTTATGCACTCGATGGACTCGGTTATTTTAATGGCAGAGCGAATAACAACAAAATTAAACAAAACAAACTCAAAGCATAAAAATATACAAGCTAAATGTAAAATTTAGAGATAAAGCGACGCAGTTTTTGTAATACGAGCATGGTTGTAGCCCAGCCTGTGGGCCACTTTAACAGATTGTAACAATAAACTGAAATCGCCCCAAACAAAAAGGTCGAAACCTGAGAGCTGAGCTGAGCTGAACTGAGTTTAGTTGAGTTGAGTTAAGTTGAGTTCGGGCGAGTTATCTGCTTTAAGCTGAGCCGATAACTTTATGCGCACAATTCCATTTGATTGATGAGATTTATGCTCGCTACGCCCTCTCAGAGTTGTATTTTATTTTTATTTTATTTATTATTTTATATTGGGTTGGGGATGCACCGAAATGTAGCTACAAATTTCTGGCTGTTGCTTTTTTTTTGTCCTTTATTTCCCGGAGCCCAAAACGAAGCGAAACAAACAAAAACATTTAAAGCGGCTCAGCGCCAACTGTTGAAGGGCAATTCCTTTATTCCGTTTGCCTTTCACGTGAAGTCGTCCGACTGTTGCGCCATATGAGTGGGAATCAAGTGAATTTATTGTCACAAGACGAATTTAAGCTTTGTCTTTATGTCATTGTCATTTTTAATTGGCTCCATTGTGAGCTTTGAAATGAAACCTCTCCTGGAAAACGTTGAGTGGTATTAATTAGTTGCTGCAGCGACTCATCTCTCAGTCCTAGGCTTGCGCATTTCTACGTAAGTGGGAGCATTCGACATTTCTGTCAGAATCGCCCATCCATTAAATCATTAACTCATGTCGGTTGGCATGGCAAGAGTTTTCCTCGTAAGTATACCTTAGTCATATGCACAAATACCCCCCAGTACGTGCTGGGTCCTCGTGCTTAGCAGTGCAGATTACAGACTAAACGCATGAAAGGAGAAAAACTCTAGTCCGACCGTCAGGACCTGTTATTTTAGTTTGTTATTTGTACTTTTGTTGGATATGAATTCCATGCTCGTTACAATGCCAGGCAACGGTGGGTGCAGCCTTTGACAGGATACCCGATATCATAAATCTTTGTCTCTGTGTCTAACAACGTTTTACATAACTACCACATCAAAGGATATGTATAAACGGTCAAGGACACATATTTCTCGCTCTGTCGCAGCTTTACTGATTTGGAACACAAAACATGTTCAGCTTAAAAGCCGAGCACGTTTTCTTCATAAATTATTCATTCATTTAAATTAGAAAAGAGTACAAGCAGATCTTTGGATCGTTCTGGTGGTCTGAAAGATGTCGATCTCTTAATCGAGCAAGACAGTTACACTTAAGGGTGTATCCTAGACATTTATATCTTTAACTCAAAAAATCTTCTTCTGTCTCCCTATATGTTTTCTATGATACTTTCAGAAGCATAACTCTGAGCGTTTTGATGTTTATACTTTATGCAATGAAACTAATTGCTCGGAAATATTTGCACGCAACCTTGACATCGAGTGAGGCCCACACCTACACCTGTACACACACACACACACACACGCACAGCTGCAGACAGAATATTGCAGTTGAACTAATTTTCTTGCGCTCATTTGTCGACTGTCGTCGCCTTTGTCCTTGTCGTCCTGTCCGCCTTGAGCTCTAGCTCTTGTTTGCCCACGCTTCAAATTACAATTTCGCATTTTGCATAACATTTCTGCTTCTCTTTCAGCGGGGTCCTAGCTGTTGCTGCAGCTCTGCTCATATTTATTGCATTCTCATGCACGCCAGTTAACAAACAATCAAACAGAAAAAACTCAACCTGCAAATGCGCTGCAAATTAATGCCCCTCACTTCATCATCACTTTGAGTATTACGATGCTCTTTGTTTATATATGCAGTGGAAGCATGTTGACGGCAACGAAAAGTCAGCACTGACTTTAAAGACATGTTGAATTAATTAATGTCAGGCAAATTTCAGAACACGAAAACTAGATCTTGGAAAGTGCTCTTGCTAGACCTATATTTAAGGCATTACGCCCTTTGAATGTGTGAATTAATTACATAAATAAGTAATACGGCACTGACATGGCCAGTATTACTTATCTGATGCCACATCCAACAAGCTGCAAGCCCTAAGCCGCATTTAATGCTTAGAGAACCAACACTAGCACCGATATTCGAACAACACACGAAGGCAGACACCCTCCAGCATGGGGCTAATAAAAGTTCTACGACATTGTGACCTGGAAAAAATATTATAAAATAAAATGGCTACCAGGCTGTTGCTTCCGCAGTGTTGTTGCCTTTGCTGTTGTTGCTGCTGCTGCTGCTGATGTTACTGTTGCTGATGTTGTTGGTGGTATTGCTGTGGGCTCTCCAGCTGTGCCGACAGCCTGAAAGTGTGCTTCAAATAGTGGCATAGTAAAATATTTACTTTGGCAACGGCTGCAACGACAAGTGGGCCAAAGCTGGGCAAAGGGGCAGGGCAAATGCAAAGCATGGTTTGCCGCTGCTGCCACTTTTGCCCAGCATAAAGCCGGGCAAGCAGAAAAAATTCATTAAAAGGGATAATGACTCACATAGTTTGTGACGGTCGCTGCTGTTGTTAAGCATGTGTGTGTGTGTGTGTGTGTGTGTCTTTGCTAACGGATTATGGATTTTGGTAGCATTTTTTAGTGAAATTTAATTACAAATTATGTGAAGCAGAAAAAGAGCTAGAAAGTTGAATTTTTTGCCTTAAGTAGGCCAACAGCGCGCTCATCTGCTGCCAATTCGAAAAAAAGGGGCTTAAGCGGAAACTCTGGCATACCCGAAGCTATCCAAGTTGTGGCTTGTTGATCGATTCCTTTAAAGTATTATTGTCCACAAAAATCCACGCTAATTAACGAGCGTTTCTACTTAATTTAATTTACATATTTAATTGGTAAACGTATTAATTACATGGTCCATGGCAATGGCTATTGACCCGATGTTACTTTCTAGCGATTTGTTGCACCTTAACCGCATTACATGTGTTTAATGTTTTGGTAAATTAATTACAACAAACCTAATTTTTAATTCATTGAGCATTTTATTCGATTTATTTAAAAATTTAATTTGTTTCAATTGATACTATGTAAATATATAACTGACATTTTAATAGCTTTGGCTGCCAAATTGCATAACGCATTAGAGCTGACATTTTTGACCTCATAAAATACAGTCCTATACACGTTCGAGCAGGCGAGTTCATGACCATCTGCCCCTTATGACATAGCATTATTTGTGTGATTGACCAGCGAATACGTGAATAGAGGCGACCGGCATAAATTCCTGGCAACACTGAAGAACCCACTAAATGAAACGCTGGACCTACTTTAGGTGAAAAATGCAACCAACAAGCGATAGCTTCTGCCTCATAATAGTCAAATCATAGGCAAGAAACTGAATAGGAGCAAAGTTGAGCCCAAACTTAGCAGACTCTAGTGAATGCCCAGAAATCGTTGCACCCGAACAAAAGAGAACTAAATATTCGTTGCTGATAACTCACATGAGGTTACAGCTTCAGACTAAGGACAAGGACAAGGGTCTAACTTAAATCATAGAAGTAAGACCTTCAGTTAAATGCTTAGTTTTACTTTTCTTTAAAAAAAATTAAGCCAAAGCATTTTCATTATAATTATAAATGCGCTTCATATATTAAGATTACAATTTGCATATAATTTGCGATTCATATATATTGAATCTTAATTCATTCTCTTGCCTTGCATATTTCTGCTTTCTACCAGCAACCATAAAAAATCATGAATAAAACCTAGCTTAGTTCATAATGTAAATGCATTAAGCCATGACTTGCCACATGCAGCTGTGCGACTTGCCGCATAAAATACAACTCTTCATCAATAATTCTTTTTAATTTGTTATACTTATGTATGCGATTCTAATATTAAGATTTCAGTTTGTATAGAGTTTGCGATTCTATATCCATTCACACACCTTGCAGCTTTCCGCTTTCTACGAGCGTCTGTAAAAATCATTATGAAATTTCGCTCAGTCCATAACGGACACGCTCGGTAGCACACTTAAACCATGACTTGCCACATGCAGCTGTGCAACTTGCCGCATCACTCACTTCAAAATGCAGTCGGAGCATGCCCCAGCATGCTGAGTAAGCAAACCGCCAGGAGCACCACGACGCAGCGAGGGCAGCAACAGCAAAACCACCCAACAACAAAAACTGGAATGCTGCTTAAATCGCTGGCACAAGAGCTAAAATTAAAGCGCACGAGAAGCTGAAGGATTTTTAATCAGAGCGCAAGAATACTTTTGAATATTAAAGAAGGCAACTGGAAGGCAGCGGACAACTTAAATCAAAGCAATCAACGCTGTAAAATTTAAGTGCCGCCTCCTGAAGCTCCTGATTCCGGATCAGCAGCTCGTTCAGCAGCCAGTCTATGAGTTTGTTGTGTGCACATTGTTCGAAGTGAAGCACGTGAAATTTTTGGCATTTGCAAGCGGATGCAGCGCACAAAAGCTCAAGGATGCCGATGCCAGTTGGCTGAGTCCGTGCTGAGCAAGGGAAATCAATTTGTGCTTTGATGTCTCACTGCAGGTCATGTCTGGCTGCGATTGATGTAACACTGCAGCCCGAAGCACTGTTGCCCTGGCCAAACTAATTCATTTATAATATTGCGCATACGCCGAGTATACGCCCAGCATGCAATTAAATTATGCATCTCATTCAAAGGCGATGCATATATGCAATTAATCAAAGTGCGCCAACAACAACAACGCACCTTAAACGTTTGTGCTCAAGTTCAAGCGGCATTAAAACTCAATCATTGACCGTATTATCTCGTGCAGCGTTTGGCGTCCTGCGGCTACTTCTGTCCGTCTGCTGATTTTCCAACCGCTTGCTCAGCTGCCACGCGGCTGGTTGTTTGCATAATTAAATTTTGTATGCAAAGGTAACAAGTCGAGCATGTTGTTGTTGCCCTCGCAGCTTTGGTAACCACTTGAACCTAGTTGCTTCTCCCCGCCCCACAATTTCCCGCAGCACTTCGTTGCCAGAAGCGTCTTGCACTTTATTAACGGCCTGACGCTTTCACACTACGAGGTGGGCTTTAGAAATAACAGGAATATTTGTGTTGGCAAAACATATTTTAATATCACACGGCAATGTCTCGTATCGGAATGTCTTCATATTCTCTCACAGCTTGGACAAAAACATACTTTGCCCAGTTTAGAAAGAAAATATTTATCTACCTCTGAGCTGAAGGAAATACCCAGAAAAGCGATGAGTCGTGGATGGATGAAGGCGACGTCCAAACATTGCACGATAGCTGTCCATGCACAGCAGCTTGGCATAGCTGATGACGACAACTGTGGATGAAGCAAGCAAATAAAGTTCAACCCATTGAAAATGGATAAAGATGAAAGGGATGCTTTATCCTTGATCAGCATTAACAGCCGAGTCGATATAGCCAGGTCCTGTCTGCTCTTATGCAGCTAGCTAGTCCCTCAGTTTTAAAGCTATTGTTATAAATCTTTGCATTGTCCTTCTGCGGCTGACAGTATACATATATATCCACTACTTATTTACTAAATATTTTAGCTGCCTAAAAAACAATCCAAACAACTTTTTTACTCTTCAAGATATTTTAAGCAAACAACATCTTATCAAAATCGAACGAGTATATCATATAGCTTTACTTTAGATTAGTCGAAACATCAGTTTTTTAATGGAAAAATGATCTGCTTCTTCAAATATCTTCTCCCAATTTAGCGATTACGTACTTCACAATTTGCCTCACATATTCGAAAAATTGTAGACCATCTATCCTTGAGAGTATTTAATATTCGGCGTATCAAACATACACCCGAAGAGCACACAATAATTTGACAAAGACCTTAAAAAGCCTTCAATGAATCGCTTATAAAATTTATTTTAATTATCAGTTCAAATGTGCAACCATTTTAGCCAACTGGAAATGCCGTGCAATGAAGTATGTTGTTGTCGAAAAGTGTGGGAGCCCAATCTCGTATCGGAATATTTCGCTAATTAGACTCACTTAAAATGTGTTTACGCAAATATGCGGCAAGCTGTTGCGAGTGCCTGGTAGCAAACAAACGTGAAAATTGCGAAAGTCCTAAAACCGTGGGCAAACTATGCAGGTGGGCTATCAGGCGCAGGATCTACGCACACGCACACAATCACCTGGCTGCCTGTGCGGAGCGTCAGGCTTTACTAATTGGCAGACTGAGCTTATGGCCAGCAAAGGGGCTTGGTCACAGGGGACACTGGTTGGCGGCGGCATCCACTCGCATTATTGTTTGCCAGCGATTGGCTACAGCAGACGTTTTGGCGTACATGCGGCGTATACGTAACGTTCGATTGCTGCTGTGTGCTTGGCTTGAGCTAATCAACACTGGCAGCTTGTTATTGCTGCTGCTATTGCTGCTGCTTTTGTTGTTGTTGTTGTTCCTGCAGGTCAACTAAAAGGTCTTAAGCCACTCACTTGCAATATTTGATAAGACGTTAAATGCATTTGAAGTCGCTTGCGACTGCCTTCAATGTCATTTATTCTCATTTGGCGCACACTTTTCATTAGTTTTCCTTTGTTTCCTTGACGGCTTTGGCAAATTAAAATAAATTAACATGGCACTATGGCCGTCAGTCGCCTGACTGGGGACTAATTAAACTGTTTTTCCTCTAGCTCACATTATTAAACACTCTAAAGGCAGCGCAGCTGTTTTATCACTTGGCCAACGGAACATAAATAACGCTCGAGCACCTGAACGAATCTCAATTATGTGTAATAAATAACAAAATATGGCCGCTGATATGCGGCCGGAATGCGAGTTGCGAGACATATCCTTGTATCGGGCTAGGCAATTCCGCTCTTGGCGCATAATTAAGTGGATTTTAATGAGCGTCGGGCCAAGCGGAGCGCTCGTTTGTTAAGCGCCAGTGAATAGAATGGGCCCAGTTGTGTGCTGCTTGGATTTTGATTTGTGGCCACTTGGGTGGGCTATTTAGATTAAGCATACGCAGCGTGCCACAAAACCCAATTCATAAATGTCACAATGCGCAGCCAAATGAAAATATTCAGTGGAGAGTTAAGAGTTGAGTAACTACTCGAGTTTGGCTACAGTTTATTACGTTAGCTACGTGCCAGCCCGGACAGTCAAGACATGCTCGTTGTTGTCTTGCGCTCCTTCTTCGATTTGGTGCGCTTGACGTGCGACAGAGACTCCTGCTCTGCTGGTTTATTCTGCTGTTCCACAATGCGCTGGAATAAGTGTGCACTGCTCTGCCCATCCAGCTGGCGATTCTTGCTGGCCATGGCCGTGGCGAAGCTCTCCTGCAAATGACGCCAGCTGCGCTGCGAAGTGGGCACGTTTAGCTTGTCGAGCAGGCGGCTGGTCAGCTGCGGCATCATTGGCTGCAACACAATGCCGCAAAGCCGCAACGCGTCCATTGTCATCGCGATTATTGTCTGAAGGCGTGGTGCATTCGGTGAGCTGCCACCAGCCTTCAGCTCCCAGGGCTTGGCGCACTCAAAGAAATTGTTGGCCGCATGCAGCGCTGCAATGGCCGTGTCGGCCACCAAGTGGAAGTGATTGCCCTCGTAGTGCTGCTCACAGCGCACTGTGAATGCAAATGGAAATAGAGGGCATTACTTTGCAGCTCTCTGGCTGGCCGCACTGGCAAGTGCACTTCTCGCACAGTTATTGCCCGGAAGTGTGCTTGCTAGCGACATGAAGGCTACAAACTCCACTTAGCCACCTCGGAGCTGCTGCTAAAATATTCAAATGACAAACTCGCTGACTTACCCGCCAGCTGCAGCAGCGCCTCCTGCAACCGCTTGGCAGCATCCACTTCGTGCAGCAGTTGTGGCAAGTGGTCGACATGCGGCTCCGGATAAATCTGTTGTGGATTCAGCGACTTGGCACAGGCGCGCGACAACAAATTGCCCAAAGTGTCCGCCAGCTCCGAGTTTAATATGCGCAGCGCCTTCACATGACTAAAATCTGCAACGGCCCAAAAATGTTAACCAGGTTAAAAAAATACTACAACTAGAGGCAAAAAGGCTTCTAAACGCCTGCTCATAAGAGCATATCACGGCTTTGGGGTGAAACATGGCGTATGAGTGATGTCACTTTATCGTCAGCTAGCTAAGCTGCAATGGCAACCATTTTGTTTCTAACTGCCAGCCACATGGGTTCCTGCTCTACTGATTGTCCATTAAGGGGATTAGAACAACACAAATGTCAAAACAAACAAGTTAGCGTGCTCTAGTCGGCAGTGCTCGACTAGGCGATACCCTAAACCAGGAGCTCAACTCTGGTTCTGTGCATACTAAAGGAGAGTCTTTAGCTTTCGATATCGATTCTTATCGATTTCTTCGAAGCAGGACAACATATCGATGATTTGCACGAATTGCCCATTGGGGAGCAATTTTCTAGCTGTTATACACTCTGATATCGGACAGACGGACATGGTTAAATCGACATGGCTATTTATGCTAACCAAGAATATATAACATATACACATTATGGGGTCGAGTATGCCTGCTTCTGCCTGTTACATATGCACATTTGCACGAAACCCCTTTTACTCATTTTTAATGGGTTCAGGGTATAATATACGCTGTCTGCTCTATTCAAAGGTTGTTCGCCAGATAAACTCACGCTAAAGTAAATGCGACAAGGGAAACAAATACGAATGCCAGAACAAATCCGAGTGACTAAACGAAAGGGTCGCCGCAGACTGCATATATATATATATTTCTATACAGCAGCGAGTTTACAACTATAAACATAAAATTGTTGTTGCCACAGTTTCGTTTGAAAATCGCATTTACAAAAAATCTGCTACAAATATTTTAAGTCGCTTAGTGGAGCAATGTATTTAAGCCGTGTAAACCCTGTGTACAGCGCGCTCGACATGCTCTATACCTTAAATGTAACTGGGTATATGCATAGCTGAAGCTTGTACTTAAAAGTATTTTGGGTGCGTAATATATGTGTCGGACTTTATCTGATTTATATATAGAATCAGGTTAAAAAAACATTGACAGAGCGTGAACTTGATATCAGTATGGGAGATCTGGACAAGTTGATATGCTGTACAATAACTTATCTGTGTATATTTCTCTTCGATCACTAACTACTAGATACAGTTGACATGCCTTGTCGGACGTGAGAAACACCAGAGGCAATACTAAATGAATAAATAGACAATCTTAAACAATGTGTACATTAACAGCTGAAAACATAATCATAGGGTATCCGCTCTTCGATCACTCTCTACTAGATACAGTTGATACGCTTTTCCGGACGGCTGAAACATTAAAGGCAATGCCAAATAAATAAATGGACAACCATTAGCAATGTGGGTGCAATGTTTACCTTTAACAAATGCACAATGCGCCCAGCAAAAGCGAGAATAATAGTTACGGATCACTGCGCTGAACATAATTACGGACATCATTATCTGGACAAATGCGTCCAAACCGCTTATGCAGTCCAGTATTAATTTATCTGCGTGTGCAGCAGGCAAGAGTTGCAGCAGGAGCAAGTGGCGACTGTTTCGATTTGGATCAACTGACAAATCTGAGTTCAGCATGCAACGTTTATTGAAAAGACAGTGAAAACTCGCCTAACGGACGCAAACCTTGGACGGACACGCCTCTTGGCCGGACTACCCCTCTTCTCTCAAACTATTATTACTATTACATGTCATATCCATTTAGCCTCTTTTAGCCGAACACATCGAGAGTTTTCGCTCAAGAGAGTTTTCACTGTAGACGCAATGAAATTTGATTTCCATGCAGCAAACGAGTCGCAAACCCAATAATGACCGCCAATCAATGCTGGCCGATAGAATATTTTGGCCATTTCTGGTGCAACAAATGGGCTGCTGTCATTGCAGCTGGCTCCATTTGGCAAACGTTGTTAGAGGTAATTAAAAATTTGGCGCATTCGCCGCAGCTGTTGCATGCAATCAATTTCACAAATGTGTGCTTTTTGATTGGCGGTTGCTTTTTGATATAAAATAAATTCCTGAGCTAATTAGTTGCGACCAGTGCAAGTCATCGTGTAGATTCCGGCTAGAAGAATGGGTGCAGTGCACCGCACTGAAAGCTGCCGCCGCCGACTACAACAAGAATTGCACTTGTTATTCAAATATGCATAAAATTTGATGTGGTTTCGCAGTTCAGGGATTTGCAGGTTTCCATGCCAAGAACTTGAGCACAGCACCGGAAGGTGAGCAGCTGTCGTGTGCTCGAATGCATATGCATGCGCATTACACCTACACGGGTGTGCGAGTGTGTGTGTGTGTGTGCGTGTGTAACCATGAGTTTTGGCTGCAGCTGCCAAATGTGTGGCCTGCTTCTGTGCGCTCCACATCATTAATGCAATTGTATTGTCGCTGCTGGTGCACACCTTTTTGCAGCGAAGTCAAGTTGCCAACCTACTGAATTTGAATGCCAAAAAAGTATCGTGAGTGTGCACATACACGTTTATACACACACACACACATATAAATGCGTATACAACGAGGCTCTTGTTGCGGAACAAATGAATATGTTGGAGCACAATGCAAAGGATTTGAGGATACCCTGTATGAAGTGAACTAGAGGGGAACAAGGTTACTTTCTTTTAGAACAAACATTTTATATATCACAAGTTTTCAGTCTGTCGCGTATTACGTATACATTTTTCAATTCTTAAACAATTTACAGACGGCATATACATATGTATCTGTCTCTCTCAGAGTGTGACTGCCTCTCTCTCTATCTTTCTCGGTTTACATACTTTTGGAATTCTCATTTTTTTAGGTTTACCTTCAAATAAACTATGTACATTGTGCAGGAAGGCATTCTCTCTCTTTCTCCCTCCATCTCCCTCTCTTTCACTCTTTTATCGAACTGTTTTGGACTTACTTTCAAGGTATATTTTATTTTTCATAGTTTCACCAAAAAAATAAGTGTTTATTTATAGATACTTCAATATAAACAAATAAACTTTGAAAGAATTGTATGCACAGATTGATTCTCTCTCTCTCTCTCGCTCTCTCTCTCTCGCTCTCTTTTCTCTCTCTTTCTATAGTCAGGCATGCCCTTCGACACGCTGATTGTTAGAAATTTATGCAATTTACTCAAACGAGTGTTGAATGGAATTTCCAGAGGAGCAGCAGCATTTGATTTTCTATGCAAGAGCAGTGAGTTTTTGGATTCTAAATTACATTCGGTGTAAATCAATTTGAAATGTCAATGGGAAATGGACTTAAGCCTCAGTCGACCCATTTGGCTGGGAATTATGGCAACTGGCGTTGGCTTTTAATGCGAAAATCGCGAAATGCACAAGACCCGCAACACGTGTCGCCTCAGCCATTGCAATCGCAATCAAAATCCTAATCGCAATCCGGCCAACTCTGCCGGCCGGGCCATGTTGCTTTTAACTGCTTACGTGTGCAGCTACAAATCGCAGCTCTCGGTTGCTGGCTCCGACAGGTAGGGAAGGCACTTAAGTCCTTGGGGGCAGGTGCAACCGCACACGCCACAACTTTCGTAATTTCAACAATGTGTTGCACATGTTGCACATGATGCACATGTTGCACGTGACTGCCGCGCAAGACAGCGACGAGTGCCAAGACAAATGCTTGTCCATTTTCTATTGCCATAAACAGAATTTTAATACGGAATGTGGCACATTCGTTAATTTTGCGACTTTTGCCTTAATGACTTGTCGCACTTGGCGTTTGTCTTTTCCTGGTAGTGTTCGCTGCAGCTGCGGCATCTGCCAACTAACCTTGCCCCGAAATGCCGCAATGTGTGTCTGCATGTGCCTCTTGCAAATTACATTACAGTCAAAGTGTTGCAGCAACACTCCCCCGAAACTCTGTGGCAAGTATGCCGCGGGCGCTGAGGCAGCGTCAGCCTGACAAGTGTCGCCGTCAAATATTTTAGCAGTTTTACATGCAAAGACGCTGCGAGCGAGTCAGACAGCAGTTGGCTTTAAGCTCAGGCACGGCGAGAGGATGTGGGTTATTTCCTGAGGACATTTAACTTTAAATGCTTGTTTTTATAAAAAGAGTCTTCGTCTGGAGTGCCCTGCAAAACATATCATCCTAATTGCAAGCATAATAATATATCGTTTAAAAGATACTGCTCAATTTAAAATATCCCCCAGGCGGCACTTATGCTTAGCTTTGCTTAGCTATGCTTTTAGTTGTCAGCCAAAACTCTTAGTCTCGCAATTGGACTGAAGATATTGCCAACTTATAATAAATCGCCTTTTTGGCTTCAGGGTAAAATATGGCGCGGATTAGCGATGGGCAAAGAAATTGAAAACATTTAATGACATGCCCTTAGCGCTAATGCGGCAAGTTAAACAGAAACATTAAAATTATGGCTGAAAGTTGGGACAGCAGCTGGTAATGCGCACATATGAATGCGATTAATTTATAAGCTGTCCCCATACACACACAATTTAAGGGCTGGCAGGTCCTTGAAACCGCGCATCCTTATGATGCTTAACTGCTGACTAACGCCTTTGGGGAATCGCATCAGTTTAGCTGAGCTGAGCTCCATTTATTTGCGCGTATTCTTACTGCAATTCTATAAAGCTTCTGTAGCACTTCGTCAGCAGTCGCCCGGACAGTTTGGCCAAATGCAGTTACCCTGTCACAGAAGCAGCCGGACAGCTTTGACAGCGGCGGACGGAAGTGAGCCGGCGGCGAATGCAGCAACTGTCGTGACAGAATTTCAATATTAAATTGCTGCCAATGAAAAGTTGTGCACTTAATGATGTTGCCCCTAATGCCGCTGATTGCGGCGCTGTTGACGGTTGTCGTCGCTCCTCATAAAAAGCGCGCTCAAATTCTGTTAGCTGATGGATCCGGATGTCGTCCATCAGCAGCGCCGTCGGGAACAAGTCCATCGAGCGCCATGCAAAACTTATTGCAATGCGATGGAAATGTTTGCCTCATTGGCCGCGAGCTGAATGTCACATAAAGCGATTATTCGTGGGTTTTGCGCAAAGCTTCAGCAGTTCTCTGAAATCATATAGTCAATATCCAATTACTTTCAACGCAAAAAAAAAAAAAAAAAAAAAAATGAAGGAACAGCTCAAAATTGCATAATTGAATATTGTGCGAACTGCGCAGTTGCTGATTTTTTTCACTCGCAAATTTCCTGCCTTTCTTTTTAATATGCACAATATTAACGAAACACGGGCAAAATGCAATAAAAAATGCAATTAAATTAGCCGCAAGGCAACAGGCCAAACAACAAAAACTGGAAAAAAGAAGAAAATCAACCCAGACCTGAATAAAGGTGTGGGCGTGGCCCGGGCTGAAACTTAACTGAAACGCAAAGTCGGTGATAATTGAAAATAAAATTTAAATTCCTTCGAAACAGAAGCGCGTAGGCCATTAAGATTGCGAATCGGCGGCGTTCATTTATGCAAATTGAATTTCGAAAAGGTTATGGAATCAATCAAATCGCATCAAATGTGGGCGTGACAAGCGACAGCAACAACAACAAAAACAAACAAGGCTCAAATTGATTTTAATGACTTCTGGGCGTGCGTCGAGGCGTGTTAATTGCTTTTGCCAAAATAATGTGAGTGTGTCTGACGGCCAAAGAAGGGTGTCCATCGGCCTGGTTGCAAACAAAACAATTGGAATTAGTTTCTTGTCAATGAACAGACTCTCACGGAGCTGCCCACAAGCTGATAATAGATTAAAGATCAGCATCAGCTCATTTCGGCATTAGAATTCATTATTCCAGGCATTGAAACGTGCGATGGCTGCTTTCGACCGCTTCCAAATGACTTTTACGGCTGACAGAGAACTAACAATTAAAGAGCAACTGGGACTGGAGGACGACAAACGTCAAACGACAAACTAATCATATCTGGCTGTAACTTGCATAAGCTTTGAAACTTTGCCCCCGGCAAGAGTGGGGCCCCTTGCCACGGGCTTCAGCCAGCGGTGCTCTTATGCAAATGCGCAAATCTTAAGCCAAGTTCAAGATACAAAAACTTTGCGAGCAAATAAACAAAAGTCGGTTTGGCAGCAACATCAGCAGCAGCAGCAGCAGCCCCTGCACCAGACTGAAAGTTTTTTCCTTGCTTTGGCATCAAATTGAAATGCAAATTCAACTAAGGTACGAGCAAAACTAACGAAATCAGCAAAATGACGAAGGAGGTCCATATTTGCATACACAGGGATATATATGTAAGCATGTAGCCACCCCACCCCAGCCCAGCCCAGCCCAGTCTAGTGGGAGCTGGCCAGCAGGGTTGACTGCTCCATCAACAGCTGCGCTTGCTGATACAATGAAGTAAGCTCTTGTAGTTACCGCAGGCTGCTTTTTGTCATTCTGTCTGACATATTGCGTGCTCAGCAGCCGCAAAGAACAAAAGGTTCTCAGTTCTCTTAGCTGGGATTACTTACTGCCATCGCTGTGTGCCACGCCCTCGCGCAGCAGAAAGTAACGCAGACCCTCCATGGTATATTGTTGGGCTGCCTGCACGGGATCAACCACATTGTGCTTGCTTTTGGACATCTTCTGACCATCCACAGTCCAGTGCGAGTGCACGTGCAGCTGTTGCGGCGGCGCCAGGCCAGCGGCCAGCAAAAAGGCGGGCCAATAAATGCCGTGGAATTTAAGTATGTCCTTGCCAATGATTTGCTGTGCGGGCGGCCAATCGGCCTGATACTACAAAGGCACACAAAAATCAAGTGGAAGAGAGAAGATTAACTTTAAGGGTGACTGCAAGCTTGTGGCCTTCAGCTGCATACCTGTTCATTGGGATAGCCAAGGGAGCTGAGGTAGTTAATCAGAGCATCTAGCCAGACGTAGACCGTTTGGGTATCATCATTTGGTACGGGTATGGCCCAGTGCACTCGGTTAGCGGGGCGGGAAACGGACACGTCGGGCAGCGGCTCGCTCAGCGTATCGAGCAGAATCTTTTGAAACT
Organism: Drosophila borealis; assembly: GCA_035045885.1. NCBI lineage: Eukaryota > Metazoa > Arthropoda > Insecta > Diptera > Drosophilidae > Drosophila > Drosophila borealis. The sequence continues at coordinate 5,094,121 of JAWNOR010000194.1, read as the reverse complement.
TGGCTGGGCGTATGCTTGCCTCCTGCTTAACCCAATGACGCACATCGTCTTGGAATTGGGTCAAGCGAAACATGTAATTCGTTTCCTCGGTCCACTCCACCGGATGACCCGATTCCAATGAGTAGCGTGTGCCACTGGTCGCGTCCAGGCGCAGCTGTGACTCAGTCAGAAAGGTTTCATCCGATACGCAGTACCAGCCGCTGTAGGCCGCCGAATAGATATGGCCCCGCGACTGCAATCTGTGCTGTGGAGGTTATAAGCTCATCAGTGGACCTGCAATGCAATCAATGGGCAGCCTTGTGAACTAACCCAGAAGTGTGCCACGGCCTGTTTGTGTCGCTGCTCGGTGGTGCGTATGAAATCATCGTGTTCTATCCCCGCCGCCCTAAACACATCACGATAACGCGCCGACACCTTATCGCAGTACTGGCCCACGGGCACCTTGTGCGCAGCTGCCGCCTGTTGAATCTTCGTGCCGTGCTCATCCGTGCCCGTGCAGAGACGTACCTTGCGGTCCGGATATCGCAGTCGCTGGTATCGGCAATGCGCATCAGCTATAACCGCCGAGTAGAGATGCCCGATGTGTGGAGCTGAGCAAAAAAAATTCTCATCAATTCCAATCGGACTGTTATTTAATACACAAGCCTTTTCCGCCCACCTGCATTAACGTAGAATATTGGTGTTGTCACATAGTGCGAGCTGCTGCAGCGCGCTCCAAGCGTTTGTATGTACTTTACTTTACTAACTAACATTTTAAACGAAGTTTTCTCATATAATTGCGCGCACTTTAAATGTAAATAAAAATAACAATTCGCCGGCTGCTTTTGTAACTCGCAGCTGTTACAAAAGTGCTGCCCATCGCAGGCTTAATCAGCTGTTAGGTGCCCCAAACTTATGGGCAGCACTGCCAGACGCCAGTGTGAAAAAAAATGTTATTAATTTAGTTTTCTTATGTATATCATTACAACGCGTACAATTGCCCACAGCAAGCCCAGCAACGGGTTTTTGGTTTATCTGGCAATACGAGGTAGGCAAATGTTAACCTACAGTTACTGCTATGCTTGCTGTGAACTTACAGTTACTGCTATGCTCGCTGTTAATATTTCCCCATTTGAACAATTGTGCACAAACCCTAGATAGGAAATGTTAGGCAAAATGTAAAATATTAACGGAAATTCAAAGCTCACGATTTCACCATTCCCAACCTCAGTCCTTAATAAATACATAAAATTAAAAACAGTCGCAATGAAAATGAAATGAAAATATAATTATAAATCAGAAGAAAGTGTGATTAATAGGCAAAACTTTAACCATGATCGAACCAATAAATAACATAACAAAAATATAAAAAAAAAAACAAAAAAACATTTCAATAGGAGATCTACTTTTTGGCTGCACAAGCGTATTTCGAAGATTTCTTGGCGTGGTGCCATCGATCGATCATTCGACGCGTTCTGGAGGCCTTCTGCTTGGCCTCGACTGCTGCACAGGCAGCCTTGTAGGCGGCTTTCTTGGTCTTTTCAAAGTCCTGCTTGGCCTCCGTAAGCTGACGATATAGACTCTCCACCCGATTCTTGGCCGCTTCCAGGAGCTGGGTTTTCTCGGCCAGCTCCTGCTGTGCACCGTTTGCCACGTTCTCAATGTTGACCAGATTCGCCGTGACAGCGGCCACCAGATGCTTCAGCTGGCCGAGCTGCGCCTGCGATTCCGCTGCCACTTGTGCAGCCGTATTGGCATTGGCCTGTGTGCTCTGCAGGGATGCGGTAATGTCTGCGACGACGGCATCCGCTTCGGTCACTTCCTGATTCAGTTGCTCCACAATTTGCTGTTTGCCCGCGAGCGCCGCCTCTGCGGCACGAGCGGACTGCGCCGCCCGCTCGGCCAGCTCCTGCTTGACCTGCGTGGCAGCCGCCTCTGCGGCGGCCATTTGTGCATCACTGGCAGCCCTCGCCTCCTGCGCCGCCTTCTGTGCAATGTTCGATGCCTTGGTCTTGGGATCGCTTCTCGACAGCATACTGCCTGCCTGCGATTGGGAGCAGTCCGCTTCGGGGCATCCCGCACTTGAATCCGCGTACAAACTGGATTTGTCTGCTTCCCTCTCGCCGGATTCGACATAGCTAAGGCCATCCAACCTGTTGATCGCCTGCAGCAATATGAGCAACAGGAGCAACACTTTCCGATGAAGCATATTCCAAGCAATTCAGCCTTGACTCCGTTCAAACACATTTGGACACTCAACGCAACATTGACTATGTTTTCACATTTATTTATTTATTTACGTGATTAATTATTCTACAGAAACAAATAATATAATAACTAACTAGCTTCTAAGGTCATACAATTTGTGTTCGCTTTATATGTTCCTGATCAACATCGGAGATTACTCAGGATATATATTTTACACTGACCTTAGCGATAACTTATAGCTATATTATAGAAGCCTTTTCGTTTGGCTCCTCTAATTGGATTAGAGTGGACAGACTGTAATCCATATCCAGTACAAAATTATACACAGCTCTAGTATAGAATCAAGATTAGGAAATTCCATCGAAAAATGTGAGAATTGTGGTTTTTTATCAGATCGAGTTGAAAATCTTTTTTGGAAATTAAATTATGGTTATATTCCGGCCTATAAAACTTATATTGTACGAAAATATCTAATACACAACTAGTTTTGACTTCGCTTGGAGCTGATGAACTGCCAAGCCGAATCCTAGACCAGCTTCCAGTAGCTGTCCTGGTTGACCCCTCCCGACTGGCCCCTGCAGCTAATGTCTATTGTTAGCTTTCGATCCAAACCAAACGCACCCAAGCTAGCTAAAAGTAATTCGGTTTTACAGCGTGTTTACCTGTATAAAATAAACATATGAGCGTGCATCTTTATTGTCGTATATAATCAAAGAGGACCCTGAGCGGGTCCAGCGGCTCGCCGTCGACTCCTTTGCGCCTTCTGCTTGGCCTCGACCGCCGAACAGGCTGCCTTGTAGGCGGCCTTTTTGGTCTTCTCGAAGTCCTGCTTGGCCAAGGCCAGCTGGCGGGACAGGCTCTCCACGCGATTCTTGGCCGCTTCCAGCAGCTGCGTCTTCTCGGCCAGCTCCTGCTGCGCGCCATTCGAGACGTTCTCGATGTTGGCCAGATTCGCGATGGACGCCTGCACCAGTTGCTTGAGCTTGCCCAGCTGGGTCTTCGCTTCGTTGGCCGCATCATTGGCCGCTACCGCGTTCGCCTGTGTATTCTGCAAGGAGTTACTTACATCCTGAACGACAGCCTCCGCCTCCCGGTGCTCCCCATCCAATTGCTCCATGATTTGCTGCTTGCCGGCCAGAGCTGCCTCGGCCGCACGCGCGGACTGCAGCGCCTTCTCCGCCAGCTGAATTTTGACCTGTGATGCCGCCGCTTCCGCGGCTGCCATCTGTGCATCGTTCGCCGCCTTCGCCTCCTGCGCCGCCTTCTGTGCAATGTTCGAGGCTTTGGTCTTGGGATCGCTGCCGCCTAGCGTTGACCCGCCTCCACCGCCACCGCCACAGCCCTGCTTGGGCTCACAGCCCTCCATGCCGCCGCCGCCGCCACCGCCGCCTTCTCTTCGGCCAGCTTCCTCGTCCAGCCGCACCATTTCTGGATAGACATCGAGGTGACGCTTGCTGTAAGCCTGGCAGATTTGGGTTAGTTACAAGCTAGCTAGCATAGGGAAGAGCTCTACTGACCTTCTCGCGCGGCCTCATGATATAGCTCTGGGATATACAGCCGCAGCTAAGAAGCAGAAATAGGGATATATAGAGCATTGTGCCGGCCGTTCTGAATACATTGTTTCAATATGTAAATGTCAAGCGGTCTGAAAGTTAAAACTTTTTTAGAATGGGAATATAATTTCAAATCATAAGCAACCCATTGAGTGAAAGTGATATTGGCAACCTGTATCCAGATCTTCAGCCAGCTCCTTTTATCTCTCTTCCTCGAGTTGACATGGGGCCAACTGGCTTTTGGGCAACTCTTGAGCTCTCTAGACTAGTTCGTAGGAAATACTCTGACTGTCATGATCTACATAAAAAATATAAATATATATATTCATGTTGAATGTAATAAGTGCATAATTAACATCAGTATAAACAAAATAATCCAATAAAGTTGTTGTTGCCGCAGACTTGGCCAGTCGGCCAAGTTCAGTAGGGGCTCGTGCGTCGACTCCTTTGGGCCTTCTGCTTGGCCTCGACTGCGGCACAGGCTGCCTTGTAGGCGGCCTTCTTGGTCTTGTCGAAGTCCTGTCTGGCCGCCAGCAGCTGGTTGCCCAGGTTGACGACGCGATTCCTGGCCGCTTCCAGCAGCTGCGTCTTCTCGGCCAGCTCCTGTTGCGCGCCCATCGAGACGTTCTCAATGTTGGCCAGATTCGTGGTGGCCGCCTGTATCAGCCGCTTGAGGGAGGCCAGTTGGTTGCGCGCCTCGACGGCGGCGTCGCTGGCGGCAGCCGCATTCGTCTGGGTATTGTGCAGCGAGTTGTTCACCTCCTGGACGACAGCCTCCGCCTCGTGGTGCTCCATATCCAGCTGCTCGACGATCTGCTGCTTGCCAGCCAGCGCTGCCTCGGCCGCACGTGCTGATTGAAGCGCCTTCTCGGCCAGCTCCACTTTCACCTGCGACGCGGCAGCGTCGGCAGCCGCCATTTGTGCGTCATTGGCCGCCTTCGCCTCTTGCGCCGCTTTCTGTGCAATGTTTGAGGCCTTGGCTTTGGGATCGCTATTGCTTAGCGGATTGTTGCAACTGTGGCTTCTGTTCTCCTCACAGCCTTGTCCCTCTCCACCGCCCTCTTTTTTGACACCTTCCTCGTCCAGCCGCGCCAGATCTGGATAGATATCGAGGTTGCGTTTTCTGTAAACCTGACATTTGGCGTTTTATTCAAGCGTGATGAAAACAAGACGCTCTACTGACCTTCTCGCGCGGCCGGATGATATAGCTCTGGGATATGCAGACAATATTGAGGAGCAGAAATATGGAAATATAGAGCATTGTGCTGACCTTTCCGAATTCATTGTTATAATCCGCAACTGTCAAGCGCTTTTCCGAAAAGTTCTAAGTCTGAAAGTTAAAACTTTGTTGTGAATACGGAAAATGAAACTATACTTTCAAATCATGTGGTTCATCATATTATCGTCTGTTACACAAATAGCATTCGCCCGGGACTACTCATCCCGCAGGGATCTGCGGAGAGCGGCGCGACACACGCGCTCCAAGCGCCTGCTGTCCCATGCCAGCAAAGTCGTCGACGACAGAGAACATTACCAGGAGAATGGGGAGAGGAGCGAGACCAGTTGTGACACGCCGCGGCCCAAGAGCAAAAGGGTTAACTCCAAATCCAACGGCACCGGCATCGCAATAAAAGCGGCCTTGGAGGCGAAGCAGGCCAACGACGAAATGGCAACTGCGGTGAAGGTGGCATCCGATCGAATTAAGCACGAGTATGCGGACAAGGCGGCGGCTGCTGCCAAGGCGGCGGAGGCAGTGCTGGCCGGGAAGCAGCAGGTGCTCGAGCAGCTGGAGATGGAGGTGCGTGAGGCCGAGATCATTGTGCAAGAGGAGACGCAAGAGCTGAGCTCAGCGGAGGCCAACAGCCAGCTGGCACTCAAGGCACATCGACAGGCCCAGGAGGAGATGAAGCTGCTCATCGCCGCCCTAAAGCTGTCCAGAGAGAACCTCGACAGCGCCGAGCAGGTCTCCGCGGCCTGCCAGCAGTCCCTGATAGATAAGACCAGCCTTCTAGATGCCGCCCAGAAACGCGTTGGCGTCCTGCTCCGCCAGCTGAGCGAAGCCCGCAACGACTTCGCCAAGACCAAGAAGGCTGCCTACAGGGCATTGTGTGCGGCCAACGAGGCCAAGCAACGGATTGATCGCCTCCCAGGCTGTTCTAAGTAGTGAATACTGTATCAACATGTTTTTATTTCCTTAATCCACATTCATTTACATATATATATAAATATATTTTTTTACTAATCGATACTTGAATAAGAAACAATAGAAATCTCTACGTTTGCACTGGAAAGGGTAACAGGTACAAAGGACAAGTGCTTGTTTGTCAGCTTCCTTTAAGTACTTACCAAAAGGACGAAAAACCCGTATACAAAGCGTTTTGATTTATGTGACACTCTGGAGGCCAAACAAATGTGTTTTTGATTTTTTATGAGCAATTAAATAGGCTCTAAAAATTAATGGGAAGCGGCGCAATTTTAAGTTGCATAATAAAACATTATTTAAAGCAGCCAGTCGAATTTTTATATTATATTATTATTATATTTAGCGCATTAAATGCAGTTACAATTTTCAAAAAATAAGCTTTTGATATCCTCTCATGATGACGCGATATGAATATAAAATTCGTACACATAATAACACTTTTTATGTTACATGTCGAATAATTATTCAATTTGACTTTTGCTAGTCATCAAGTAAATGAGCGATATTGATTCTAAAATCAAACTTTCAAAAAAACGTAAAAAAAAATGGTCAAATTTTTTATAAAAAATTAACTATGCACTTGAAATAAGAAACCTACGTACTTTACTAAACAACGTATTTTTAAATATGCATGTAAAATTTGAACCAAATCGGTTGAAAATTGCGATTTATTTTTTGAATTGTACGGGATGCACTTTAAAAATAAACTATTTTATTTATTTCATTTATTTCATCGCCCATAATCCTTCAATGTTGTTTCTGAAATAACATTTAAAGCAACATAGAAATGGGATACTTACAAATCTCAGTGTCGACTTCTTGAATCCGGTCTATATCTTTGGACATATTCACCTCATTGGTTAGAAAGGATATGTACAAAAATAGTCAAGATCATTATATGTATCTGCAAAGTTACATTTATCTGAAAACAAATTTAAATACTTAGAACACAATTTTATGAAAGTCTTTCCCCATGCTCGGAAAATATATTGTAGTTGATTGTTACGCCCGTGCCCCAGTCATAATCGGGTTGTTTGTAGAGAATGAAAGCCACATTGATTAAAATAATTTATTCTGTAGTTTATTAACCTTTTTTCTTTAGGGAATAAAAATATAAAATTCCTTGACGTCGGGCAAAAAGTGCCCGCGTCTGAATGGCTGCCAAAAATGCTGTGGAACTTTGCCTGTACATTCGTATGCTTTTTAGCTTTCGTGTGATTCCGAATCGAACTATGTAAGTTTTATAGATAATGGTTGATTGCTCAGACCAATTTTGACAAAAATACAAATACAATATGAGCTAACTGTAGGCTTAACTGAATCAATTCATATTATAACTAATAGAATACAAGGGAGCTGCTTAATAAATAAGGATTACTTTTAAAAGCCGGCAATAAGAGGCTGACATTACGCATTTAAAAAAATTATTAAACAATTGTACACATTTAAACTAATCATAAATTTAGAACACAATATTGTTTTTAGCGATTACAAACGAATTTTACAATTTACATGGACACATTTCAAAGCATTACAATTTAATAAGAATTATATAAATCAAATGCACGAATACGTGCGTAATTAAAAATTATAAATATGCATTTGCATTTGTATTTGTTTTTGTTTTTTGCTTTTTTTACAATTAAATTGGTGTTGTCTGTTCACAAAATAATTTCAAAGGTGATGCTTAGTTTCTTGTTGGTTACCCAATACTTACATACATATGTATGTGTGTGTGTGTGTGTGTGGCTTTGTGTGGGTGTATGCATGTTTAAATATATGTATTAGGTTAGGCCAGTGGATTATTAGTATCTGTAATAGTTAGTTAGTTCAATTGCAACAAACGTAAATACTCAATTTGCATGTGTGCATAATTCTACATAAAATAGTTTCATCTGTTTTTTTTTTGTTTTATGTTTTAGTTTTTTTTTCTTTTTCTATATACTTAGAGATTTGTTACGTCTTATGCATATTTTTTAAATTACCTAACACTTTTTATTTTTATATTTACAATCTAACACAAGCCCCTGTAAATAATCATTAAATGGTTGCCCAGCGATCTGGACCTAAACGGGTTGATTAACCGACCAAGCCGCTTACGCTATTAGTTACAATACATATATATCTATATATATATATATCTTGATCTTGATCTTGATCATGTGATTTGCAACATACTCATGCCCAGGTTAATTATGTTAATATATATATATATATATAGAATCTTTCAAGCCTTAATATACTGAATTTCATATATGGTAGCTAATACATATGTATACATATTTAATGCATAATTTAAACATATTTCATATACAGTTAAACCATCTTCGCTGAATACTGAAATCATCGAGTTTTCCCATGTTTATGTATGTGTGTATTATTGTGTGTGGGTGTGTATATGTGTGTGCGAGTGTATATATGATTTTTTTTTAGATACACGTTTATAGTTATATATCGTACATTTTTTATATATCAATGGGTTTGCCATATATGGGAAGCCTATATGAGCACGTTGCATAATATTGTAATGAATGTAAATATATATATTAGTTGTATAAATATATACGAATATGTAGGATATATATGTATATATATATATGGTGTAATATCAACGTTTTAACTCTTACATTTACAACTGTTGTATCTAGCGTCTACTTAAAATGTATGCTATCCAAATGAAAATGTATCACGATTGACCAAATATTAGATCGAAATAACCGTTAACTACACATGTTTCCTTTTTGCTGTATATTCCTTCGATGAGTATGTTTCGGACGGGCGCACTGCGCCATCGAAATTGGTTGGATTATATTGGGTTACGCCTAGTTTAAGTACTTGCGGCAACGCTTTGAGCCGCACGAGCAGGGTATTTTTTCATCCTCGAACGGAAACTTGTAGTCGTAGGTCAGCTCCTCGCCCTGCACGATGCGCCGCAGGGCAAAGATGATGATGTGTTTGTGGCCAAGTATGTCGACGACCTTGGAGTAGCAATTCGGCTACAAAACACAAAGCAATATAAAAAAAGATTAGCTAGCAATTCACAGCTGTATCGTAAATTCTTCTACTTACCTCACAGGAGTGATTGATAAAACGCGCCGCATTGCCACGCATTGTGGCATCCACTACCAGGTTGTCGTCGATCTTGAACATGTAGCAGCCAATGCCACGGCTGTCGTAATACCGTTCCCGCTTGTCGGTCAGCGTAGAGCGTATCAGTTCTCCGGCGTACTCGATAACCATTTCACCTGTGCGATTTGAAATTTAATAAAATTTATAAATAAAATATTTAATAATAATTATGTGCATCGCATACCTGCTTCAATGTCCTTGGTGCAGTAGAGACCGCGTCCATGGATGTGCGAACGGAAAACGCCCACGTAATCCTTGTAGGTCTCCTTCAGCGTACGGTACTTCATGGCCATAGGCAGATTGCTGCCCGTTCCGCGTCTGCAAAAGAGTGTCACGTGAATTAGTATGGCTAGCGGAGTGGTCAGAAGAATCTGCGACCTACCTGGGCACCAGCTCATTATCGGAGGGCTGCACAAACACCTGTATGGGCTGCTTTCGATGCCTGGACGCCAACCAGCTAAACATATCGTATTCGGAACGACTGGCATATGGCTCGCAGCGTGCGCACTCGTATGCGTTCTCCTGCAGCTCTTCCTGATCCGAGCCGTAGTCTATGAGCGCCTGGGCATCAGCCCCAGCGCCAAGTGCTGCCGCATTGCTGCCACCAGCGCTGTTCGCATGTCCGCCCCCGGCAGCTGTGGACACATTGCCGTTGCGTTTATGATATTTGGGCGTATACTTGACGCACTTCTCCACCCCAGGCAGCTGCTCGATCAGATACTTGAGCGCGTTCGTCTTGAGGCCAATCATCTGCACGCCGCTCATATCGGCCAGCGGACCTTCGGGCAGGGGCGTAAGACCATGAGCACGCCGCGCCACCTGCACAGCCTCGAACACCTTCTCCCAGATCTCGGCAATGGAACTGGACTTGTAGGTGAAGCCATCTTCGCTTTGTATTTCGTACAGCAGATGTGGCCCGCTTATCTTCTTGGGGTCACGCATTGGTGGCGGCGGCTGCTGTGGAGCAGCTGCGGTGGGCACCACATTAGGTGGCACGGTATCCGGCTGCTGCTGTGCTACATCCAGCTTGGGCTTCTTCAGATCCAGCTCGACGCCCGCCTGCAGCTGCTTCAGCTGCAGCTCGTGTGCCTCGGCCATTTCGTTTATGTAGCTAGCCGCTGCCTCCACTGCCTCGGCGGTGGCCGTAAAGGTTTCATCGTCCGTAGATACTGAGCCAGCGGCAGTCGTGGCCAGCACATCCTCAACCATTTGCTGATAACCAGCGCTGGCTTCGACTGTCGTCGCCGTGGCTATTGAATCGGCACAGTCATCGTTCGTCAGGTTGTCCAGAATTTTGCTGATCTTCTCCTTCACCGCCGGCTCCTCGCTGTCGGACATCTCGTGGTCGTTGCACGCCGATGTGGCCATCTTTAGGCTAAAATCGTCGTCGTCGTCCTCATCCTCCTCGCCATCATCCACCTGACCCAGTCCCTCAGTGCCGCCAGCGCCGACGCCGTTCTTCATGCTGGCGTAGTGATCCTCCGTGTCCATAGGCACTGCCTCCACATTAAAGCCTTGCTTCTCAAGCAGGCAACTCTCGTTAGACGTAAGCTGAAAGCCATTGTCCACCACCATCTCCATATGCTGCTGCTGCTGCTGTTGCTGGCACGTGGTGGCCTCGAGGAGCATCAGATCGTTGTGTTTGGGTTTTTCGATCTGCAGCTGCGCCTCCGACTGCTTCTCAAAGATTTGCTCGCTGTAAATGGGCTCCTGTTGCTGTTGCAACTGCAAAGTCGTTATGGAATTTGTCTGCTCCAGATTCTCCAGCGCGATGTTGGTCTTAAGCTCCGTCTCGTAGCCAGGTGACTTCTGCTCCAGCTGCGCATAACATTTGACTATGGGTTTTTGTGTGGACGCGCCAGCTGGCACCGGTTCCTCAATGGGCTTGGGCGGCGTTGGCGACTGCACCACGACATCGTTGCTCAGCGGCGTCGGTTCCTGGCGCTGCTGCATGGGCAGCACTCGGTTCGTCGGCCTGCTGTTGATCGTGATGCTGTTCTGCTGCGTCACAGTGCTGCTGCTGCTGCTGCTGCTGTTGTTGGCGCTGGCCGCCAGCGGCTGCTGTTGCAGCGGATTGACCACATTGGTGGGCAGCGAATTGCTGGCATAGTGCTGCAGTCGTGTGGCGTTGCCATTGATCAGCTGCTCTGCCGGCTGCTGCTGTTGCGACTGCTGCTGCTCCTGCAGCTGTATGGCCTGCGCCTGCACAGCCGGCGTGATCACGAACTGGGTAGCTGCCTGTGGCTCTGCTGTATTCACTATGCTGATGATGGGCTGCTGGGCGGGCAGCAGCTGCGGCACGGACAGCTGTTGTTGCTGCTGCTGCTGCTGCAACTGTTGTTGTTGTGGCTGCTGCAGTTGTTGCTGTGGCAGCTGTTGCTGCTGTTGATGTTGTTGTGGTGCGGGCGGCAATCGCTGCTGCAGCAGCGCCACCTTGGGCACCTGGTTAACCGCCGCTGGCGACTGCTGCTGCTGCTGCTGATGCTGCTGATGCTGGTGGTGATGTTGCATCGATGCTGCTGACGTGGCCAGCTTTGGGGCCTGCTTCATGATCTTGGGCTTGACCTCCACCTTGTGTATGGGCCGAATCAAATTCGTCTTCTTCTGCAGCGGCTTGGAGGCAATGCTGGGCGGTGCACCGCACGTGCTGCCCGTCTGCTGGCCCCCCGCTGCCTGCTTGTTCTTCAGCTCGTTTGCCTGCTGCTGGCGCTGGAACTGTGACGTCAGCTTCATATTGGCATTGCCCGCCAGCTGTTGCTTCGGCTGCATTTGTTGCTGCTGTTGGTGGTGCTGCTGTTGGTGCTGCTGCTGGACCACGTTGGTGGGCAGCACCTTGTTCACCACCTGCGATTGCTGTGGCTGCGGCTGCACTTTGCTCAACACGGAGATGGGCGCCTTGTTTGCATTTGTATTGCGCTTCATCTGCGCCACGGGCGGAACTTTGGCCGTGACCACCAGCGGTGGTGCATAGTCCGGCATCGTTTGCTGTGTGGACGTTGTGGGCGTGGTCTGAAACTGAAAGCCAGCATTTTGCAGCAGCTGTGCGGTAGCATCATCCTGCGTCCCCTGCGTCTGGCTCTGCTGCAGCCAGGCCGTGTTGCCGCTCGCGTCCACCGCATTGTTGAGGACCACATAGCCAGCGGGCAGGTCGACAATCGGTTCGATTTTGCTGGCCTGGAACACCTGTGTCGTTGTGGCCGAGAAGCTGGAATTCTGGCTAAGCACACCCGGCATGGCCGTGGATACAAACTGCTGCGACGACATGACCGTGTTCTGGACAATTGTCTCCAGGCCGTAATACATGGGCTGCGTGGCCAATATGACCTGCGGCGTGGCGGTGGCAAACTCCAGGCCCGTGGTGCCGCCACCTGTGGCACCGCCCAAAATGAGCGGCTGCTGCGCCGTGGTGCTCTGGCTGCCATCTGCTCCAGTGGTCAGCTGCAGGGTCTGCGGCTGGATGAGCGTGCCAATGACCTGGGGCTGTGTCTGCAGCTGTCCGGTTAGCATCTGCAGGCCCGAGTTGCCCGGCGCTGTGGTCAACATGAGATTCCCGCTTGCGTCCGTTTGCAGAAACGTGGCACCGCCGCCTGGGGCTGTCAGGAACGTGGGCGTGCTTGTCGTCTGCTGCGGCTTAAAGTCATTTGTCGTCGGTATCGAGATGTACTGCAGCGGCTGGTTCTGGCTGCCATCGCCGGTCACAAACGAGATGATGTTCTGCGCCTGCGTCTGCGGCAACAGCAGCTGCTGCGTTTGCGGCTGCGCGTTGCTCTGGAAGAGTAGCTGCGGCTGCAGCAGATTTTGGCCCAGCAGCTGCGTGGTGCCGCCGTGCTGGGTCACCGTGATGGGCGACTGTTGTTGTTGCTGTTGCTGCTGCTGCTGTTGATGATTTTGTTGGTGTTGTTGTTGGTGTTGTTGTTGGTGGTGTTGGTGCTGCTGCGGCTGCAGCTTGGCCTGAATGGGCTTGACACCGTGCGCCGACTTCAGTTGTTTCTGCTTGGCCGCTGCCGTTGCCTGCTGCGCCGCCTTGGTGGCCACCGTCTTGAGCGGCTTACCCGTGCCGCGCAGTGGCAGCACGATCTTCTTGTCGCTGTTGGTCGCCTGCAGCGTCTGGTATGTGGCCGTTGGCATCGCCGCCGGCGCCGCTGTCTGAAGCAGTTGTGTCGTAGCTCCATTGCTCTGCGGCAGCTGGATGAACTGCTGTGTTCCATCCGGATTTGTGGACAGGGCTATCAGCTGGGGCTGCGCCTGCGCGCTCATCGTCGGCTGTGTCAGGGTAAAGCCGCCGCCCAGATTGGCCGCCAGGTTCTGCAGCGAGTTTGCATAGAGCTGCAGTTGGTCATCGTTGCCATTGGACGTGGCTTGACCGGCATTTGGCTGGGACAAAAAGAAACCATTGCCCAAGGACTGTGGCTGCAGTTGCAGCGTCTGCAAGCCCTGCAGACCCTGCACCCCGAACTGCCCCAAAGTGGCCAGGTTCTGGACTTGCGGAAAGGACGTCTGCAGATAGTTGAGTCCGCCCGTGTTGCTGAGCGTGGCGGCGGCCAGCGCCTGCTTTTGCAGCTCATTGAGGCTCTCGGCGCTGAGCTGAGCCGTGCCCGTTGTGGTCTCCGATTCCGATTCGCTGGTGGACATCGGCTCGCAGCTGCCCAAATGCCGCTGAAAGGAGTCGTAGTTGCGGTACGTGCATTGGCAACGCTCGCACTTCACCTGCCCCGTAAACTGGGCCGTGGACAGATTGCCGTCGCTGCCAATGATACGGTACTCGGTAATGGAGTCGTCCACGCCGTCCATTTGCATGATCTTCAGCTTGGCGGGCTCTTCACGCGATTCATTCTTCTCGAACAGGCACTTGGCCGCGCTCCAGGTAAAGCTCTTGGTGCGCATGGCAGCGCTGCCCTCCGCGGGCAGCTCGCTGCTGCCGCAGACGGACTGGCGCCGCGTGATGCCGGCAACGGTGGCCATTTCTTTTTTGCTGCGCTGATTAAGACTGAGGAGCACACCCTCGGCAATGTTCTTGGAGAGCTTGCGCCGCTTAAAGGCCGCAACGCTGCCGCCGTCCAGCTTGGGCCAGGAGCGTGTCGGTGCCGTGGCCGTCTTTTTGAGGACCTCGCCGCGCTGCTTGGCCTGACTGGAGCTGCGCGCCGCGGATAGCATGGCATCCTCGACAGGATTGCTGGCTGGCCAGCAATTGCTCAGCTCCAGCTGTTTGCTTAGGCTGTTCGAGTTGCGCGTGTCCTCGTCACAGATGCTCACCGAATTGCCGCCTGTCTGGGATGTGGCCGTTGTTGTGCCGTCCTTGGACTGCTCGCTCATGGTGAACAGTTCGGTCTTGTCGCCGAGATCCTCGTACATGAATATGTCTAGCATGGAGATGCCATCGAGCAGCTCATGTGGCAAATCCTCGAATATGGCATCCTTTATCTCTGGCGGCAATAAGTCCGCATTCTGTTGCGGCTCCTCCTCGGTATTCTCGTCGGCGGGCACATACGAATTGGGAAACTCTGCCCAATCCGTGTCCAGCAGATCACTGCGCGCCAGGCTGCTGTGCCACCGAGCTATCTGCGCGAGGCCAAGCTGCACCAGCGAACAATTGGGATTGGTGTGATCGACGGTAAAGTTGCGTCCAGCATCAAGTGTCAGCGAGCTGGAGGAGTAGCTGTTCTGTATGGTGGTGCGCACCGTGTACTCCACGATCTTCCAGGGCTCCTTGGAGGACCAATAGAGGCGGCTGCACAGAAAATTGATCGGCACTATCGCCTCAAAGGAGTCGGAGAAGCGTGGCACAATCGAGCCCAGCTGCCGCACCTCTAGCGAGCCGATATGGAACTGCACCTTGGCGGGCTCGATCAGCTTTTTGCGCTTGCGATCGAGCTCCACGTAAACGGGACGCGACACCTCAAAGTTGGACTCGTAGGTAACGCTGGGCGAGCCATTCGCTTTGAGCGCATTGCGGGCATGCGCCGGGCAATACATGGACTTGTCGGTGAGGAAGGCGCAATCGATGCTGCGCGCACAGGGATAATGATAGTGTTCGCCGCAGGACTTGACATTGCAGCCAACGGTGGCGCCTCGATTGCCGCAGACGGTGCACTTGATCATCCGGCCACGCGACACGGCACTGTGCACATTCTGCAGCGAGCCGTCGATCTCCTCAAACACCTCGGCGGACCACATGGCGCAGTTGATGTGCACCCAGCAGTCGTGGCCGCAGTAGAGCAGACGCGCCTCCTCGCCGGACAGACCCTCGCCGCTCTTGCGGCAGAAGAGGCAGACGCGCGTATCCAGGCGTGTCTTCACCGCGCAGCCGCCCAGATCGTCGACATCGTCCAGCGGTATGTCGAGGAGGCCAGTGCGCGGTGCCTGCGATGCGGTATGGTGCTCCGCATATGCGGAGGGAGACTCCTCGAGTTCCTCGTAGCCGCACGACTCGAACATATCCTCCTCGAGCGCATCTGTGCAGGCCTTGGTCTCGTTCTGGAACCACGGAAACTGCTCGCTCAGCAGCTCCTTGTAGGCAATGTCCAGCTCATCACAGTTGCTCTGCTGTATCACCTGGCTCATGTCGTAGTTGAACTCCGCCAGCGACACGTACGCATTGCTGGCGATCTTCTGTTTGATGTCCACCAGGCTGAACGATGGCGACTGACTCAACGGCTGCAGGCAGCTGCACGGCACCGATGTTGACGGCTTGCGATTGCTGCTGTGCTGCTCCTTGAACTCGTAGATGTCGTCGCTGTTCTGGCTCTCGCCATCGCTGCCCAGACCGTTGTAGGTGAACTGCAGCGCCTTCGGCTGCAGCTTGCCCTGGCTATGGGCCTTGCCGCCTGCGCCCGCGCCCGCGCCGGCTCCTCCAGCTGTGCAGCTGCAGCGCAGCTTCTTGCGCGGACTGAGCTTGAGCAGGGCGCATGCCTGTCGCGACTTGCTGAGCAGCTTGAGCACGCTGTACAGACTCGACTTGAACTCCTCCATGACAGCCTGGCGCCACTCGTCGGCCTTGTTGCGGGAGACATCGCAGCGTCGCGCGCACTTCTTGCAGATGAACTCAATGGATTCGGGCAGCGTGCTCAGTAGATTGTATTGCTCGTCGCTGAGACCCTCGCACTTGGAGTGCACCCACTGGTTGCAGTCGCCGCACTCCATCATCTTCAGATCGAAGTCGTTGTCGTCGTAGCACTTCTGGCAGATGGGACAATAGTTGCCCTTTTTGCGCAGCTTGAAGCAGGCGGTGCACATGGGCAGGTTGCCCACGAACTTGGACACCTTGGTGGTGGCGCAGGATTTGCACTTCAAACAATTGACGCAGATGAGCGGCCGATCGGCGCCCAGCAGACGTTTGCTGGTGCCCAGACAGGTGCTGTGATAGTTCTTCTGGCATTTTTGACACTTCACCTTCGATCCGGAGGACATGTTGCACGTGTAGCAGACGGTGCAGCGCGGGCACAGCCAGTTGAGCCGTTGCGTCAGCTGATTCAGCGCCGTATTGGTGGCCGCCGAGATGGCGCAGGCATTGTTCGACGTCTCCAGCAGGCTGTTCATCAGCGTATCCTCAAACGAGCTGTGCTTCAGATTGTACTCGTCCAGCACACAATACTGATGATAAGGCTCGCAGCAGCAGGCGCAGAAAATCAGCGGATCCAGCCCCGTCGATCCGCACAAAAAGCAGAGCGCACGCTGCGCCACTGTTTCCGTGACGATCAGGCCAAAGCCCGTTTGGCACACCTCAGCCGGATCATAGTTCTCCCAGAAATCAATCGAAATCAGGGCCTTTAGACGATTAACCTCCTTGGCCAGCGCACGACGACTTTGTGTAGCAGCCGCCTGGCTGCTCGAAATGCAGCTGCTGACCTCGATGTTGCGCTGCTTCTTGGTGGCAACCAATCCGCTAGCAACTGACGTCACAGTTGCTGTCGCATTGCGCGTGCTCACCTTGCCCTTGGACGAGCCTGTTGTAGCTGCCGTCCTTTTAGCCTCTGTTTGGGAATTTGATTTGCTGCTCCTCGACTCCAGCACACTCTTGACAACTGGCTGGGCTTCGGCTGGAACCTCAGTTGGAGTTAATATGCAGCTGGCACAATTGTCGTTTTCGTCGATGATCATTTGCACGGGCTGCGGCGATTTGGGCTTTTTGCTGATGACCTGCTCTGGTGACGTTGTCGTGGTTGTTGGCGCTGGCGCTGCCTCAGCCTCAGCCACTGCCAGCTCCTGCTGCTGCTCTTCTTCCTCGTCGCCAAAGGTGGCCAGAGGTTGCCCCAGCACTATGGATGCACTGCGGCACACGTGCTTTACACGCGGTCCCTTTAGATCGATGCGCTGCCGCTTCAAGTTATCCGGCGGCAGCGTCGATGCGGCGGCTGCCTCAGTTGTCTCCATTTGGCCGCTGGTGGCAGAAGAAGGCGGGGCAGAGCTCGCAGCTGGAACTCCAGTTGTCGCAGATGCTTGTTGTTCATCCTTTTGAGTCTCTGGCGTATTGGCCTCTGTGGTCTTTTTGGCGTTGGGACTGAGCGGTTTGTCGCTTTCCTGCTCCCTCGCCTTCTCCTTGTCCTGTTTGGCCTTGCGCGTGGTTTTACCTGGCGCAACGGCTGCTTCACTGGTGCTGGGCACGGGACTCAGGCCAACTGTCTCCTTTGACTCTTTGGCTTTTTTATTATCGTTGCCAATTTTTAAGAACAACGGCTTTTCGAGTATAGCGGGACGCAGCAGCGGCGTACCGCCAAAGGTGACATTGTTCTCGGCCAGAGGATTCGATTTGATGGAGTTCACTGCAGTCTCCGCACTCGATTTCCATTTGATGGTCGTGCCCACCGAGCCTACAGACGATGCTAAGCCAGTCGGCGCCGTGAAACGCAAACTGGCCGTAGGCGATAACAGCTCCGGGCACTTGTCATCTTTGGGTGCCGCATCCTCGCGCATGCTGGCGGGCAGTATGGCACTCAAGCGGCTTCTGTGTCCTGTGGGCAAATGGAGTGTTGCCAGGCATTTCTTAAGCCAGCACGCCTTGCAGCGCTCCTTGTACAGCTTCTTGAAGTTCTTCAGCTGGCTCTTGAGCGATAATATACTGCAATTGCCACCTGTTGTGTTGGGGAAATGGATTAAGAGATTTTCAAATGAAAGGAATTTCAAGAACTGCTTACCATCTGTGCACTTTAGCTGCTGGCTGCTGGACTGTGCTGCGCTGGAGCTTGAGTTCGAGTGCATGGGCGTTGAGAGCTTGGATATCTTAGTCATTCTCGAGTTGAACTTGCGACAGACCTCACAGGCAATTACGCCGTATTTGCGTGCCAACGGCGCGTCCTTGTTATTAACTGGTGCCGAGCAAACGGCGCACGTCGAGGCAACAGCTGCATTATTAATAGAACCAAGTTGAGCGGGAGATTCAACTAGCACACTTATTCACATACCTGAACTGGCATTGTTGAGCGCGCCAAAGGATAAAACATTTCCTGAAGATATGGCACTTGAAGATGCGGGCAAAAGCGTTGTCGTGGGCAACGGCTTGGCGCTTGCAAATGAGCCGCTCTTATCCGTTTGGAATTGCAGGCGCGGCTGGCGCAACACAAAGCTGCTGTTTACCTTCGCGGTGGCAAAGCTGGAAAATGTTTCCTTGCCCAGCTTCTGGCTTAATGCAGTTGCTGCAGACGACAACGACGAGGGCAGCGCTTCGCTGGCAAAGTCACCCAGCCCAAAGTAGTTCTTGGGCTTGGGTTTGCCAATGGCATCGCTGGTGTTCTTCTTGCTGCAAATGCCGCCCACCTCCAGCAGGCGCTTGTTGGGCTTTATGATGCGCGATGAGCGCGTGCTCCGTTTGGGCAGCACAAAATGTTTATCCATGACCAGTTGCCTGTCGTCGACCTCCTTTTCATCCACACTGGCCGAGGTTTCGGCACTCTTCTCGGACGCTGCCTCTTCGTTGTCCTCCACGTCATCATCATCAATGTCCTCGTCGTCCTCAATCGCATCGCTGCTTGCCGAGCTACAAATGAAAATTAACATTTTTGTTTAATTACGAATTCAACCAAGTTTTTTTTTTGATTTTTTCAATATTCTTTTTAAATATTTAACTGCATCGTTAATTTGTTATTTTAAAATTGGGAATTGGGTTTTGGGATCTGATAAATCTCCAACCAATCAATCATAATTATAACTGCTCAAAAATGTAGCATACTTTGGGGCTAGCCCAAACTAGTTTTGATCGACTGAAGGTGCGAATAAAATATGTATGTATACCTAATTATTAATTATGGCTTACCCATCATCATCGTTGTCTTCGGGTGTTTTGTGCTGAGGCTCCTGCTTGCGAAATGTGACACCGCCCGAAACGGCGTCCTCATCGTCCATTGGGGCGCCAAAAGCGCGCGACAGGCCAGAGCCAAAGAGATTTGTCGAGCTGCTGCTGCTGGATTCCTGTATGGAGGATGAGGGGGCATGCACTGAGCGAAACTTCAGCGAATTGAGCTTGTCGATGTTCGAGTTCTTGTTGAGTGTCTTGGAAAGTATGGAGGGACGCACGATGAACTCGCTGCCCCTGCAATAGGTGAGCGGTCGATTCATGCTGTCCTTCTTCATGATGGAGACGAGCGGCACACGATTGTCCGGGTTGTAGAAACGCTTGACCACCGACTTGTCATCACTGGTCTCGAGTATGTTTTTAAAAGTAACCGTTTTCTTTTGCTTTGTCGCCGCCGGCGCCCCTGGGGCACCGGCACTCGTGCTGGCCACCACATTGGGATTGTGATGGGGATTGGGACTGGAGCCACTCGATTTGACTGCAACGGCAGCGGCTTCCAAGCCGGCCTCATTGGCCATTTCGATTGAAGCCTTTAGCTGCAAAAACATAAACGACAGGTTAGTCATAAAGGGTTCCACTCGATGCCTCTTGGCCAATCAATAATGCATGCACAGGTAAAACAAGTAAATGAAAATGAAAGAACAAACAAAAAAAAAAACAACAAAAAGGAAAAGAAAAACAACTCCATGCATGCTCGTAAAAACTAAAGCAGGCGAATAAACATGCAAAGCAAAGCAGGGCGCATGGGATACACGAATCGGTGGGTTAGGGGGATGCAGGGGGTGCAGGGAGTAAGTGCAAGTTTTGGGGGAAAAACAAGTTATGTGCAGGTAGAGACAGGCAGGCAGATAGGGCTAGGCTGGAGGTAGGCGGGAACAAAGCGCGAAAACGTCATAAGAGCCAATTAAGCAGGTAAGCGAGCAGCTCAGGCAATAGGCAGACAGGCAGGCAGGCAGGCAGGCAGGCGATAGGGTAACCACTAGTTAGTTGGCAGGCAAGTCCGGGGCGCATAATTTAGCGCCCGACTTGACGGGGTTCTTATTTACATTGCCTGAAATGGGGCAGAATAAGCAAATAACACGCAACACACAAAAGACGAGACACCACAAAAAAAAACAAAAACAAAAAGAATCACTGAGTTAAATCGGCTTTAACTTATTTTATATGTATTGCATATAGGTAGTAGGTGTGCGAGTGTGTGTGTGTGTTGCATTTTTTAAAGCGGGCGCGTAGCGTGTGTGTACAGTACAACATGAGCTAAAGAAATCCACTTACCATTGCAACATCTTCGCCAGCGCCTGCTGCGGCTGCTGCTGCTGCTACCTCGACCACTTTTGGCTCGACGCTGGCAAAGGGATTCGCCAGCAGGCCAGCAGCTGCGCCTCCCCCGCCCCCAGCAATTACTGCCAGTGGCGTCCCAGGCAAGCTTGACGCCGACGTCGACATCGCTGTTGCCGTTGCCGTTGCTGTCGCTGTCAGCGTCGCACTCGCTGACGCCGTCGTCGTCGTTGTTGTCGTAGGAGCAGCAGCAGCAGCAGATGATGATGATGATGATGAGGACGCTGAAGGGCAATTAAGTTGCAATTGCTGTTGTTGTTGCTGTTGTTGCTGCTGCTTGAGTTTCGACGTCGAGGGCAACATCACCTCTGGTCTGGCCAGATTCAAGTTTTTGAATTTTTTATTCCCTCCTTTGCGTACACGCTGCAACGCACTGGGGCCCGGCACAAAGGCGGCGGCGGCAGCGGCTGTTGGCTTCTTGTCATTGCTGCTGTCATCGTCGTCATCGTTATTTGTGTCCTCGGCATCATCGGGCCCGGCGGCAATGCAGTTATTAGGCTCGATATTGTTGCCTTGATTTTTGGATTCCTTGACCTCGGCCGGCGCTGTGGCGCTCTTATGGTGGCTGCCACCGTTTACATTACCGCCATTTGTTGTCTTGCCTCCAGTGGATGATCCGTTGCCGGTGCTGCTGCTGTTGCCGCCATCGGTGGCTGCAGCATCCGACGCACTGCTGGACGCGCCTCTGTTGCCGCTGGTCGCGGCTCCGCTTGGCGCATTATCATCGTCATCGTTATCACAATTGTTGCCCTTCTCCCGCGATGCCGAGCCGGCGCTCTGTTCGCTCTGCTGGTGCTGCTCTGTTGCCGCTGTGGCTGCTGCGCTCGCCGCCTCATCCTCCAATTGTAGGACACTTATCCGCTTACGATTAATCGACTTGGATGGTTTCCCGGGGAACTTGGAGCGGCCCATAATATACGCACTTGCTGGTCGTTGATTTTTTGCATTTGCATTTGCATTTGCATTGGCAAATCGTTGCTGTTGACCCGGCTGTGTTCGCGTTGTTTGCGGCACAAACTTTCCTTGCAACGGCTGCTGGTAATGCACAAAAAGCAAAAAAAAACAAAAAATAGCAAATAAAACAACAATGTTCACGTGAGCCCAAAAGACCGGTATTAGCAAAGAGCGACGCCAATAACAACAAAAACAGCATCAGCAGCAGCAACAAGAGAAACAACGTCAGCCAATGGCTGTAACCAAACCACGTTTGGAATGCGTCAATTTCCCCCTTGAACACTCACACACATACGCTCACACGGACAGCCGTGGGCTGGCTGTGTTGTTGTTGCTGTGGTTACCGATTCCACTCCACTCTACTCCACTACACCCCACTCCCCTCTTCAAAAAACGCTTCACGACTCGTTTAGTTAGTTCCTTTATTTTTTCGTTTAGCTCGTTTTCGCGCGCGTTCCTCGCTCCTTGCTTTGCAAATTACAACTACTAAAGCCGAATGGCCGAAGGTGACGTCGCAACGCGCGGCAGCCGCTTCGTTTGTTCGTTCGCTTCGTTGTTTTGCTTACGCTCTCTCTGCCTCTCGGCGCACACACGAACACTGAAGCAGACCGCTCTCTTTCGAGCGCTGCTCTCTCTTTCTTTTCGCTCTCTGGCGCTCCTGCCGCTGCCGCTGCCTCTGCTAAAGGTGCAATTGCAGCTGCCTTTGTCTCGCTGTTATTATTGGTTCGGCTCCTGCAGACGATTGCCACGTCTTGCGTGACCACCAGCACACACACCACCTTTTCACGCTGCTACCACTAAATATATAGTTTACAAAAATGGAAAAAAAAAAATCGTCGCAAGCGGCAATAACAACAACTGCTGCTTCTTAGCTCCTTAGCACGCGCTCGTCTTTGTCGTTTACACAGACTCCTGTCGCGCCCTCCCTCTCCTAACGCCTTTTTTTACGCTCTTGCTCTAGCCTGCGCTCTTGCGACGCGTTAATCGCACCGATGTACCCTCCCCGTCAACGTTTCATCGACGTTTTAAGTGGTTTTTCTACTTCAGACTTGAACTTTTTCTACTTCGCAGGATTTTCTTGTTATTCACTGTTGTTGTTGCTCTGACTGCTGTTGTTGTTTTTTTATTTTTTATTTTTTTTTTGCTAGGAATTGAAATTCTTACAGTTGTTCTTGTTGTTGTGGTTGTTGTAGCCCACTACCCTGTTAAGTGGTGGGTTTTCCTTTATGACTGCCTTTTTACGACAGTTTTGCTTTTCTTTATGATGTCTTATGGTGACGCGAGCATGAAAATTCTTCTTTTTGCGCGTTTAGTTTTTCTGCGTTTTGAGTTTTTGCTCGCTGTATTTACAATTTTCCACATTGCTGTACTTTCGCGAAACGTTGCTCAACTATGTTAACAGTTCGGCTGCGGCTGCCTCATCAGCAACAACATCATCATCAATTGCATTATCATTATCATTGTAATCATCTACATCATTACATACTAACAACACACTCACAATCACCGAACTTATACTAGCACACTTTTTGCGCATTTATATGCTTTATGTGCGCGCGTGTGCTTGCATGTGACTGTGTGTGTGTGTGTGCGCGAATTTTTTTTTTGTCTTAGCGCGATTTCTTGAATCTGGAAAAATTATTGAAAAGGGGGGAAAACAAAGTAGAAATTTATTAGTTCGCTTCGTCGCAGTTGGCAAACAAGTTGAGATTTTTACTGTGTGGGTGAGCGATGACTGTATGAATGTGTGTGTGCGTGTGTGTGTGTGTATGAGTGAGTGAACATGTCTGTGCACGGGTGAATGTATTTCTATGCTACGCTGTCGTTGCTGTTGTTGTTGTTATTTTTGTTGCTTGCAGGAGCTGCATGTGACGGTTAACCAGGTTTTGTGAACTACTTAATGGCTGATGGAATGAGAATGAGGTGAAAAACGTTCAACTGCGTGTGCGCCACACACACACACACACACACAGACACCCGCCCGCCTTGCCCATCCCTGCCACCCGACCATAATCCCCACTCCTTCGATGACTTGTTATTACTGTTCTCTTTATACTTTTTGTTTTCTGTCGTTTTAACTAGCTACTGCAATTGAGTTGGCCCGAGCATTGGCTGCATGCATGAGTCAGTCCGCCAGTCCGTCCGATCGTCAGCTCGTCAGTTCGTGCATGGTTGATTGTTTTTGCGCAAAAGGTGTTTGTATTTGCCTAAAGACACACGACACGACACTAGGCGACCCGGTAGCGGCACCAATTACCACAACAGTTACTGCTGTTTCTGGCACCAGCGACTGGTCGGCCTGGCCAGGGCTGGTTAGCTGTTAGTTAGTTAATTATGCAGCTAGTCAATCATGTCAACTGTACTCCAAGTGCAGTTTTGCTTTCTAGTTTGTTTTTCTTTTTCTTCTTATACCCTGTACTCACCAAATTAGCTAAAGAGGCCATTTCGTGTTCGCGCCAAAATTGGTAAAATAATTGTCCAGATATTAAAATTGACAAGAAATTAGACGACCTAATATTAATATATCTGAACATTGTCTTGTAAGGTTTACAACTCTTAAAATTCAATTCGTGATCTATGATACTGGTTCAATTTAAAAAAAAATTAACTGTGTATTGCTCTAACATTCTGTTCAAAAATATAAGAATCTATTAAATGTTATGTACATGCATATTCTTGTACAGGATGCCAAGTTATGTAAAAATTTTGTTACTGTGAAATAAACCCTCCAATTTTGTTTCTTTAGGGCTTTCGTGTGTCTGATTAAACTGTTTAGAGGGTATTGCCTAGCCGGGCATTGTTGTTTTTATGTTTTACAGCTCTAGTCAGTCAATAAGTTGGTTTCCCATATACATATCGTAAAAATATGAGCAACTGTGTCTGGGATTGCAATTTCATTTGAAGCTTGAATCGGTTGTTGGCGATTTTCTTTTATCTCAGCGCTTTAAGCAGGCATGATGTAAGCATTAAGTTCAGCTTGATTGAATAACGCTTAAATGCATATAATTACATTTCATCCATAAATGTGCATGCGTATTGCGATTACACTAATTGCAGACAGATATTCGCACGTAGAGTCAATTTAAATTAATTATATTTAAAGCGATTCAAAGTGCTTAATATATACTCGAAAATCAAGTTTAACATGCTCAAATATATGTTTTGTTACCTACGTAAATTACGTACATATACAGCGACTGCTCCACTAACGGACGGCTCTCTTGGACGGACAGCTACTTTTCTACAACTCACGCATTCTCTCTCGCATGCAATAGTTGGGAACTTAAGTTCTTGTGATCTACATATGGGTTTGCAAGGGGTATTTACTTTGCCACCCTCTTAAGATAATTGTATATTCCCATGTATTGTGGGTATTTACACGATATTAGAGTTGTTAGCAGCCCGGTATTCGAGTATTAATTGATTGCATCCAGGTTGCACGAGGGATCGCTATCTGCGTCAGGCACCACAACACAAACAGTGTGGGTAAGTGTAAGGGTTGTATTCGGATTGTTTGGTTGGGCAACGTTAGATGACGTTATCACGATGAGCGTATGCAAATTATTTTAATTGTGAGATAGGATCTATAACAATTAAATAACAATGGGAATACTAATAAGTATTAAATGCATGTGAAGAAAATTGGAATCATGATGCACATATTCAACTGTTGGCCGACTAACATGACAGATGACATAACAAACTAAAGGTTAATTTGCTCAAGCTCAAAACAATTGTCAACAATTTAATACTCTCCCGAGTCGCTCGCCACACAAGCTACAAGCTACAAGCTGCAAACTAAAAACTACGCTTTAAATTGCAAATTGAACACACGGTGACACATAAAGCTGGCAAACTAGAATTAATAACAGCGTGTCGTTGACATTAATTAAGTAAATCGCTATCATTATACATACATACATGCATACATATGCATGCCACATGGCACTGACAGCCGCTGTCAAGCGCAGGAATATTGAACTAATCAATAAAATCTCGCTTAAGATGACAAAATCCGAGTGGATGGCCATCAAAAATGCGCACACGGCAATAGATACAAAGCATGTCAAAGCAACGCAATCCGAGAATAACCACTTAGATATACCCTGTTATCCCAGATGAGGAATGAGTCGTACTAAACAAGGATGTCCCAGCACGGAGGGGGGCGTAGAGAACATTTTTATTTTCTTAGTAGTTTCGATCGAGAGTAATTATATTTTTGGAATCTAGATGTAGACATTACTCAGGTTAAATGTCGATAAATTTTAAAATTCCCAACTTAGGATTGGGCAAAGATAAATTTAATTTGCGAAAATATCTAGTTTAATATCTAACATATATAGATATATTTCATTTACATTAAATTTGATGCTTACAAAAGGCATCTACTTTTAAAGACAGATCCGTAGGTCATTAGAAAATGTTACCTCAGTTTTTTTCAGCAACCGCGTTTTAGCCCTATTTTAATGGGTTGCTTTCCGAAGGTCAATTTTAATTTTTATTTAATTGTTTTTGTTAAAGATTTACATGCATTCAAATATGGTCTGAATATAATTTCTGGACAGTTGTAAACTCTGAACAGGTGTAATTTCCAAACGAGATCAATATATTCCTTTTTTTTTAACTGACAGCTAGAAAGGGATGATTTATGTTTATTTTCATACGATCTCTCTAAATAGCAGCCATTATACACTGATATATACAAATACTGATCTTGAACTTGGTCGAACCCGCAGCTAAAAATTGCGTTACACATTTCGTGACCAAATTAGAATACCCTTGTAAAGGGTAAAACATAAGCAAATGATGGGAATCATTTGAATGCTACAAATAAATAAAAGTCACGCGAGGTGCGTGGCGCAAGGTGGAGATGAAGGTGGAGTTGCTGGCGGTGGCTGACAACAAACTGCATACATATGTATGTACACACATATAAACAACAATCTCCAGCGACCGACAAGCAAACGGGGCGATTCGTGCGAGCGAAACCGAGCCGAAGCGAACCGAACCGAAGCATCAGCCGAGCTAAAACGACAGCGACAGCGACAACGACGTCGAGGCGCGAGGCCGCACACACACCTTTAATTTAATTGCCATCAATTATGGTAAAAAGATTAAGAAATCAAAACAAGCGCAAAACGTACAAAAACATGAATAAGGCGAATGAGAAGCAAAACGAAACGAAATGTGTACAGACAGACAGACTGTCACACAGCCACGCACAGGCACAACCACACGCACACACGCTCAGACAGGTAGGCAACGGCATAGACAGAGACAGCGACAGCGACAGCGACATACTCAAAGAGCCGCACACACAACTTGCAAATTGCGAGTAATTGAGCAGATTAAAGTCAAGCAGCGACAGCAACAGAGGAGGGAGCAGACCAGACAGGCAAGCGGCTAACAACAATAACAACATCAACAACGATGCCAAGCGAGATGTCGATTGAATACCGAATCGACTGACGAACGATTAAAATCGTGAGCACGACAATCATAACACCAACACGAATGCACGCCGAGCTTCTAAATAGATACATGCGTATGTGTGCAAAATGAGCGCAACAAACTATGCACACCCATACACACATGTTGGTATGTAAATTGGCATAAAATTATGCAAAAATGCCAAAATTATATATATGTATGTATTTATGTGTAGGCCAGACCAGCAAGACAACAAGAAAAATGAGACCAAAGACCAGTGTAAATAAGAGCGCAATGGAGCCGAACAAGAGAAAGCCAAACAGGCCAAGCGGAGCAGCTGAAGAAGTTGAATTAAGCAGCAAAAGACAACAAGCAACAAATGTGTCCCGACCAGAAATAAGAAGAGAGCGGGCGAGAGAGCGCGAGAGGGAGAGTAAACATGGGTGCCGAGGCCAAGTCGAAGCGAAGGTGGGGGCCAATTATTGAGCATGAGAGAGAATTTGCGGGGGTGTGAGAGAGAGTGTGTA
The DNA here is from genome assembly GCA_035045885.1 of Drosophila borealis. Lineage (NCBI taxonomy): Eukaryota > Metazoa > Arthropoda > Insecta > Diptera > Drosophilidae > Drosophila > Drosophila borealis. Next base: position 5,066,515 of record JAWNOR010000194.1, on the reverse strand, counting down.
CGTGTGTGTGTGCGAGTTCGGCATAGGTGAATGAGGTACCCAAAAAGACGTTCAAATCAAAACACGCAGCAAAGGTGAAAGAAAATGTGCGCGCCAATATGTGGGTATGTATGTATGTGTTTGAGGAGGGTATGAATGAGCACTAAAAGCTGAGCGTGAAACGCAGTTTGATGCTTAATTGCCACGAACACAAATACAACAACAACATCGAACGCAGCAGCAGCAGCCAATATTAGATGTTTCTCCGCCACTGTTTGATTTACAGTTCGGCACATATGATGAAAGAATTTTCCTACACGACACGAGCATGCTTCACAATATAAAAAAAAAAAACAAGTACACAACAATTTAAGAAACTAATAATTGAAGAAACTAAACTAATAATATTTAATAAACTAATAAAATATAATAATATAATAATAATTCAAATCAAAAATGGTGTGTTTTTATTTTTAAATTCAAGTTTAATACTACTATAACTTTTATTTAATTGAGACGTGCGTATTCGTGTCACGAATGAAGACACGACCCAGCTCTAGTTTGATTTGCTTTTGTTAGCGGTGGCGTTGGTAATTATGTGTGATGGTGGTGGTGGGTTCTTTTCAAGTGGCAGCAGCTGCTGCACGCACTGCAAAATTTCGGCAGAATGTTTAATACAAATGCAAACTAATATTTTGCCTGGCAATGTAAATAACTTTGGCACATTTGCGAGGTGTGTGCGTTAAGTTGTCTACAGTTGCAGTTGCCGTTGCGTCAGCTCAGCAGAGCGTAAAAACAGACGGCAACAAATTTGCGACGTTTCAATATTTCAGGCATTAGCCTACGGCCCACTGGCTGCTGCTGTTAACTTTGAAAGGCAAATTTGCAAATAAACTAATACATGCACACATGTGCATACATATGTACATATATACACTATGAGCAATTACTCATTTTGCGCGTAGTTTCTCACGCTCACACACTTCAGATTCGGAATTCGCAGTTTTTTGATCGACAAAAAATGCCAAAGCAAAGATGGTGTCAAGAGAGCGCGCGAGAGAGGGACACAAACACACTCATAGCCTATGCAAATAAATATAATAGAAACACGTAAAAAATATTTCGTAATTATTCATCAAAAAATTATCATCAGCGGCCGCAGCAGCCGCTGCCGTCCACGACACAGCAACAACAATAGCAGAACTGAGAGAGCAACAACAACAGCAATGACAGCGTCGAGCTGTCGTAAGCAAAACAACTCGGGCCAATCGATTTGCCTGTTTTTCATTTTATTATACACATATTGTGCATGTGTATGTATGTATATCTCTGTGTATGCACATAATTTATTAAAAAGTTTTAACAGCAACGCAAACGATCAGCGCAATTTTAGTTATAAATACAAGCACTTGGCCGCTTTGGTGCGTGCTAGAGGCGAAATGTGGGAGAGACAGAGAGAGAGAGAAGCTAACATTTGATTTAAAATGAGAGCCACGACAACAAAAACAATTAACTGTAGGTACTCACTAGACACATTAAACGGTTATTTGTTGATGCTGTTTTATTGGTTTGTTTGTTACTGTTGTCTCTGTTTTTCGCTCTCTCGCTCCCGATGACTGTGTGTGTGTGTCTGAACCGACTACCGTTGTTGTTGTCCAACTTGCTTTCTATAGTATTTAATAATGCACGTCTGTTTGTAAATATCGAAACGACGTAGATAAAAATGTATTTAGATACATTTAACCGTATAATTTGTAGGCTTTGGCTATTGGGCGTCGCGATTTTCGTTTCAGTGTAAACTAACTACAACAATTATACATGACAATAATCTAACTATGTATGTACGCATGTAAGTAAATGTACGTATTTATGCATGTAAATGAGGTGTTAGTTTTAGTGTCAAAATGCATTTGTTAGAAACGATGCGATTCGATGACTACATAAGGAAAAAAAAACAAAACGCGAGGTCTGACTCATCGGTCAAAACAAATGCGCCGACAACGCCTGGCCGTAAAATTGTGTATTTACCTTTTGATGTAATTGTTCCTTAAATTGTTGTTGCTATGTATCCAACTATTTTGGGTTGATGTTAAAACATAATTCGCCTTGCACAATTGCACAAACGCACACACAAAATTAAACATTCAACATTCAATGCACACGACTTGTTCGATATTCGGTATTTTTCGTTTTTATTTTCGTTCACTTATTTGTTGGTTTTTGCTTTGCTCTCGCATTCGCCTGCTTGGCGCGCTTGCTCTCTCATTGACGAAACATAAAACAGCGCAATGAACACTCACGCACACAAGCACACATTCAACATTAGCCTACGCTCTTTCTCTCTCGCGCCCGCGCGTTATTTATACATATATACAGTTGCGTGTGTGTGAGAGAATGTCTGTATGTATTTTACGATGATGAAAAAAAGGCTACCTCTTCACAAATCAGGTTTTCAGCTTTTTATTTCACATTTTAAAGCATTTGATAATGCAATTTTAATAACTGTGCACTTCATAGAACACTAATAAACACTTTTCACAATAAATTATCAATTTTTTGCGACATTTGCCCGACTTTTAACGAAATTTCTCGAGGAGCTTCTGTACGCTCGCAGTTGCCAGATATCATCGCGTATCGATATTGAAAATTCCACTCTGCGCAGATACCGCATTATCGATACTATCGCAAGAAATAATATCGCATTTGTTTAAAGACAATAAAAATGTACTATTTGAAAATCAAAAATAATTACTGAAAGATTTAAAGGCAATAAGTTGTTTTATGTCAACAATTTAGTTTAGCCAACATCAACTACTAGCTCAATTGGTGATGTTAAGTAGAAATCGCAGTGTTAGCTTTAGCGACACCTGGTGGACTGTTACGAGGACTACAAAAAAAGTTATGAATTTGAATTTTGGAGGGAATGATTTTCTTTTATTACAAGAACTTGAAACATCACCCAACTTGATTATAATATTATTCACAACATTCTTCGGAATTAATTAAACTGGTCTGCTGGGCAATAATTGCGTTGTAAGTTTGAAGTTTTTTGGTAACCAATTGTGGCACCCGCTGTTTCATTTCGGCAATAGAATTTTTAAAATCTTCCAAACGAGACTCCAGAATATCATTTATCTCATTCACAGCGTCGATCAAGGTTTCATCAACGGGAAAACAGGTCAAAGCGTTCTGGAACATAAGGCGCAACTTGTCGACGAACTCCTCAAAGTTATCGAATTGATTGTTCTCGAGCCTGTTCCTGAGAATATCCCAGTCCAGCTTCTCCTCCGCATCGTGATCGTAATGCAGATTCTGGGCATATTCGCGCCACAGGTCGCAGCACTTGAAGGGCCAATTGACCAGGCTCCGCTTGCGCTTGGTCATCGCACGGAGCAGCTGCTCCGAGTGGCTCTTCTCGACCAGATAGTTCTGCCACTCGAACAGTGTGGTTGGATTCACCTCGAACTTGATGGGCTCCGAGTAGAGTTCGGGCTCAGTGTAAATCTCCGGCTCGGCTGGTGACCAAATAGTTTCCGTACTCTGTTTGGGCTGCTTTGGAGTAGCCGGTGTCACGCTCTCATAGATTGGATTCATCTGCATCATGGACTCGGCCTTGCGTTTCCTGAGCACGGCCTGGGGAATCAGCTCGGTCTCGTTGCTCATGTCGATGTAGGAGAGGCGCGTGTAGAAGGCCTCGCGCAGCTCCTTGCCCGCCTTGTGCACCTCGCTGCCCTCCAGATTGTAGAGCATGCAGTTCTCGAAGATCAGCTCAAAGTCGCCCAGCGCCTCGTCCGACTTCCAGTAATAGTTGTTGTTCAGCCGCCGCCGTATGGTGCTCAGGTCCATCGGATGCTTTATCAAATTGTGATAGTCCGGTATGCAGAGAGCAACTGCATCCACCGGATATCGGAAATAGTACGACCAGCGGCTCTTCCACACATACTTCAGCACCGACTTCAGGCTCTCCAGCACATTCGTTCTCCGACCTCGTCTCCCCGGCGGCGGCATAACTGGCGGCTGCACAATCCCATTCACCGGATGGACATACGGCTCGTTACGTGGCGAGGTCTTCTGTTTGCGTTGGGCGCCCTCAACGTCCATCTTGATGATGCTCCTAGCAGGCACCAGGTGGGGGAACTTTTTAAACTTGCAACAGTCGGAGGCAAATCAACAAGAATATGGAGATTTTCGAAAACAAATTCTCTCAAGCTCGCCAGCCAAACATCTGCACTTGCTTGACATAAAATGCTGTGTCAACAAAAAATGAAGACGGAGAAAATACAAAAATGTAAAACAAATGTAACGAGAAAGAAGCGCTTACCTCGGCACGTCGAAGATATAATACCCTTGCAGATCCAACTTTTTCATAATGCTCTAGTGCTCTGCCCGTATCTAAGAAGCGCAGGGAAAATAGTTAATGCCGAGTATGGTTAAGATATCTTGAGAAACAAAAATGTTTTTCATACAACTTAATTTTCAACCGATCATTCCTATTGCAGCTACATGATATAGTGGTCCGATGTTATTGGGATTTTGCATATATATGGGGAGCATAGTAAAACTAATAAATGCCGAGTTTGGTCAAGATATCTTGAGAAGCAAAAAAGTTTTTCAAATAAGAACCTACTTTCGACCGATCATTCCTATTACAGCTACATGATATAGTGGTCCGATGATATTGGGATTAGGCATATATATGAGGAGCATAGTAAAACTAATAAATTCCGAGTTTGGTCAAGATATCTTAAGAAGCAAAAAAGTTTTTCAAATAAGAATCTACTTTTCAAACGATCGTTCCTATTGCAGCTACATGATATAGTGGTCCGATGATATTGGGATTTTCCATATATATGAGGAGCATAGTAAAACTAACAAATGCCGAGTTTGGTCAAGATATCTTGAGAAGCAACAAAGTTTTTCAAATAAGAATCTACTTTTCAAACGATCGTTCCTATTGCAGCTACATGATATAGTGGTCCGATGATGTTGGGATTTTGCATATATATGAGGAGCATAGTAAAACTAATAAATGCCTAGTTTGGTCAAGATATCTTGAAAAGCAAAAAAGTTTTTCAAATAAGAACCTAATTTCGACTGATCGTTCCTATTGCAGCTACATGATGTAGTGGTCCGATGATGTTGGGATTTTGCATATATATGAGGAGCATAGTAAAACTAATAAATGCCGAGTTTGGTCAAGATATCTTGAGAAACAAAAAAGTTTTTTAAATAAGAACCTTATTTCGACCGATCGTTCCTATGGCAGCTATATGATATACTACTCCAATGTTATTGGGATTTTGCATATATATGAAGGGCATAGTAAAACTAATAAATGCCGAGCTTGGACAAGATATCTTGAGAAACAAAAAAGTTTTTCAAATAAGAATCTACTTTTCAACCGATCATTCCTATAGCAGCTACATGATATAGTAGTCCGATGATATTGGGATTATGCATATGTTTGGTCAAAATATCTTGAGAAACAAAAAAGTTTTTCACATAAGAACCTACCTTCAACCGATCATTCCTATTGCAGCTACATGATATAGTGGTCCGATGCTATTGGGATTTTGCATATATATGAGGAGCATAGTAAAGCTAATAAATGCCGAGTTTGGTCAAGATATCTTGAGAAACAAAAAAGTTTTTCAAATAAGAACCTTATTTCGACCGATCGTTCCTATTGCAGCTACATGATATAGTGGTCCGATATATAAGATTTTGCTTAAATGTAGGGAGCATAGTGAGACCTATAATTGCCGAGTTTGGTCAAGATATCTAAATAAAAAAAAAAGTTCGCTATATCGACTCGGCTGTTGATACTGATCAAGAATATATATACTTTATGGGGTCGAAGATGTCTCCTTCTGTGCGTTACACATTTCACGAAAAAATTATATGACCATCTGCAAGGGTATAAAAAAAGCGTCTGCCAAACATGCGACTGTTGAATTTGTAAATATTTCGACTTCATATTGATCACCTCTCGTTCAGTCCAGAGTGTGCCACAGTTAAATAGCTTTGACAAGCACTTGACAGCGACCTCACATCCAGCCAAAGGGCAAACACTTCAGAGTGAAATCTCTTGAAAACCAAGAATTTCCAATCGCAATTTTTTCAAGATAATGTCTCCATGCATTTTATTTGTTCAGCTGCATAAAACGTTCTCAGTAAGGAATCTTTCTCTATTAATCTTTGGCTAGAATCGATAAATATCGAGTTTTAGACCTAGCTCATTAAGCATTGATGTTCAGGGTCACAAGAAGAAAATATATCATTTATACTTTATAACGCGCCCCATTCCATTTTCCGCTTTGGCCACGCACAGGTGTGGAAGTATATTTGTTTTTGAGTCTTTATTTAAAGAAAGTTCCAGGCAGTTCATCCCAAAGTTCGCTTTATTTCTTTTTCTAATTCGCTTTCTCTTTTCCTCACTCCTTTAGCTCACTTTTACTTGCTTCCTTTCCTGCAAACATCGCCCTTCTTTGTAATTCTCATTTCCTCGGTGTTTTTCGACCTGTTAATGTTAATTTCTGATTAAACTTGCTTGTAAAAATAATAATTAAATAAAATGATCTATATTAGTAACTACATTACAATAATGAAAATGTAATCTGTTAACAGCGCCCTATTATGCAATTCTCATTTACTGAGGAAAGGCATACAGTTTTTCATTACAGCTTTTCGACTTGTTAATATAAATTATAGATTACAAATATATATACATAAAAGACTACATTAAAATAATGAACACTGAATCTTTCATAGTCTATTGCAAATAAGACTTTTAAGTTTCTCCAGGGATCCAAGACTTTAAGTAATATCTGTAATATTATTCTCGAAGAACATCATAAGATATTATCTATGTTAACAATATTTCTTAATTTCTGGCTTATTCCCGTCCAAGTTTTTCAGCTCTATATTTCCAGCTACGGCGATTAGAACGGTTAATCAATTCGTTAGGGGTATTCCGCGCTGAAAGCCGAGGCCAGTCTCGCGTATTTATTTCTGTCGAAAACTTGCATACAAAATGTTGTCTAGCTACTTGCTGCTGCTGCTCCTCCTCCTAAAACAGGCCGTGGTTGAGAACTCTGTGGCCACGTCAACGCATGACATGGCGCGAGTGCTCCAAGGCGAGAACGATCTGCTCACGGACTTGCGTCTCTACGTGGCCGCTCTGGAGCGCAAGGTGAAGATAACCCGCTTGTAAGTCGAGCAACAGCCAAAAGCCATATAGATCCTATAACTATATATATATGTATCTATATAGGATTCTGGATGATGCCGTCAAGCGGCAGCGGGAGGCCAGAATCGATCCGGAGGCTTATGTGGCCAATCCGCTGAACAGTCTGCCCTTGGTGCGGCGCATGCACATGGATGCGGGCAAGATCTTGAGATACATGAAGCTGGAACCGGGTGCAGGTGGGTGGAAAATGGCGGCGGAAGATGCCTCGACTGATAATTGACGCGAGCTGTCCACAGATCTGCAAAAGATATCGGACTATCGTCTGGATGTGATTAGCGAGGCGGATCAGGAGGAGGCGATCAAGGGCCTGCTGCGCATACAACAGGTCTATGAGCTGGACGAGCGGCACATGGTGCACGGGCAGCTCAGCCGGAAGCAATACAAGTAGGTCTCCAGACTCCAGACACGTCCAGACAACTCCAATCTCTCATTGCAGCGCCAAGCTGAGCACCCTGGACTGCGTGGCCGTGGCACGGCATCTGCGCAAGCGCGGGCAGGACGAGCAGGCCATCCGGTGGCTGGAGCTGGCGCTGGAGCAGTACCCAGGCACGCCGGAGCGCGTTTACCAGCTGCTGAAGATCGACCGGGCGGAGATATTGCGCGAACTAGCACACATTCAAATTTCCAGGGGTTAGTTGTTATTCCCAAATAAAGTCAGATCTGCCGCTTGAACCGGTCGTTCGCTTGCAGACAATTGGCCAGCCGCGGGCTCCACCTATGAACAGGTGTTAGAGCACGCCACCAGAGCGCAGGACAAAGAGGAAGCTCTGGCCGCCATTGCGGCCGCCAAGCAGCATCTCATGCACTTGCGTCTTTGTCGCGGGCAGAGTCCTCCGCTCGTCAGCTCCTCGTTGCGCTGTCGCTTGAATACGGCGACCACGCCCTTTCTCGGTCTAGCGCCACTCAAGCTCGAGCAGCTGAGCCTTGATCCCTATGTGGTGCTCTACCACGATGTCGTCCCGGCCAACGAGCGCGAGGACATCATGCGACTGACCAAACCCCTTTTGCGTCGCGCCCGTGTGGGCGCAGGCAGGGCGGCTGCCCAACGCTTTGCCATGAACGCGGGCTATTCCTACAACAAATCCCGCCGGGGAGAGCGCCTGCGCCAGCGCCTCGAGGACATGTCCGGCTTCGATCTGACCAACAGCGGCCAGCTGGCAGTGCTCAACTACGGCATTGGCGGCCAGTACTACATGCACCACGATTGCTGGTTCGACCAGGACGATGTGAGTTCCAAGTCTGTCTCTACCTCCTATCTTACATCACTTTAGCCTCCCTGATTGACTGACTGACTGACTGACTGACTGATTGACTGACTGACTGATTGCTTGACTGACTGATTGACTGACTGATTGACTGATTGACTGACTGACTGACTGACTGATTGACTGATTGACTGACTGACTGCTTGACTGACTAATCGACTGACTGATTGACTGACTGACTGACTGACTGACTGACTGACTGACTGACTGACTGACTGACTGACTGACTGATTGACTAACTGACTGATTGACTGACTGACTGATTGACTGATCGACTGACTGACTGCTTGACTGACTGATTGACTGACTGACTGACTGACTGACTGACTGACTGACTGACTGACTGACTGACTGACTGACTGACTGACTGACTGACTGACTGACTGACTGACTGATTGACTGACTGATTGACTGACTGATTGACTGATTGCTTGACTGACTGATTGACTGACTGACTGACTGACTGACTGACTGACTGACTGACTGACTGACTGACTGACTGACTGACTGACTAACTGACTGACTGACTGACTGACTGACTGACTGACTGACTGACTGACTGATTGACTGATTGACTGACTGACTGACTGACTGACTGACTGACTGATTGACTGATTGACTGACTGACTGCTTGACTGACTAATCGACTGACTGATTGACTGACTGAGTGACTGACTGACTGACTGACTGACTGACTGACTGACTGACTGACTGACTGACTGACTGACTGACTGACTGACAGACTGACTGACTGATGGACTGATGGACTGACTGAGTGACTGACTGACTGACTGACTGACTGACTGACTGACTGACTGACTGACTGACTGACTGACTGACTGACTGACTGACTGACTGATTGACTGACTGATTGACAATCAAATCACAGTCCAAAGCTGAATTTGGATAGTTTCGGAGCTCAAGTTTAATGAAAAAGAATTGCTTGACAAATTTTTGTCTTTAATTCGAAAGGATTTTCTTTCTCGCGAATCTTTTCTGACATTTATTTTGCGGAAAAGCCACCGAACCTTTTGCGAAAGCTCCTTTTCCGGCAAACAGATTTCAAACTAAATCATTTCATGTTCTAATAATATTGAGAAACCCACCAACGAGGGCGGAAAACGAGCGGAAATCAGTTGTATGAAAACTTTAAACTAATTTTATGATACTTAGTCATATGGTTCTATAAGAAGAAGGAAACATATTCGGTTTTCCATGATATCTTGACCAAGCTCTGCATTTACGAGCTACACAATTCGCCTCGCATATCTGCGTAAGGGTATTTGAACTTCGGTCTGTCAAAGAATGCTTTTTTTCTAGAATTTGATCTATAAAGCTGCATGTTCTATTTATAACCAGAGCCCATTGAACATGAGTACAAAGGGTATACGGGTTTCTTGGGAATGTATGTAACAGGCAGAAGGTAACACCTCCGACCACATAAGGTATATATATTCTTGGTCAGCATTAAAAGTCGAGTGGATCTTGCCATATTCGTCTGTCCCTGTGATAGCTAGAGTAGAGAAGTATAATTCCTTGCTAGAGCTTGGGCTTCTGGTTTTGGTAGAAGAAGAAGGCACAGGTACAGATAATATATACATTATTTTAACTACCTTTTGTACAGGGTATTTGCTGGTCAGGCACTGCCCGCTCTCTCACTTCTTTAATATGAAGATATCTGTAAATTGTTAATAAGGATACTTGGACTTACAGGATATGAGTTGGTAGAATCTCCACTCCACGAGCACATTTTTAATTGTTTATGAATGTCCTTTGCTTATGTAAATCTAACTTTGAGTATTTGTTATTTTGTTTTTTTTTTGGCAGGCTGCCCATCGTGTTTTCATCAAGGATAATCGCATCGCCACCATTTTGCTCTACGTAAGTTGAGGGCTTAATTCCCATTTTTGTGTGGCCCTCCCTCTGCGCCCCCCTTTGCTTTCTATTTGCCCGGGTTTCCCCCTCTTCTCTGCTTTTATGTGCTTGCAGCTGACCGATGTGCAGCTCGGCGGACTCACATCCTTCCCTGTCCTGGGTCTGGCCGTGCAGCCGAGCAAAGGCTCGGCCCTGATCTGGCACAATATGAACAATGCGGCCGAGTGCGACAGACGGACGCTGCACGCCGCCTGTCCGCTTCTCCTGGGCACTCGCTGGGGTAGGCTACTTACCCAATTGATATATATCTATCTGAATAAACATATATTTCCCCTATATTTACCGTTTAGTGGCCACCCAGTGGATCGATATGAACGGCCAATGGCGCACAAAGCGCTGCCTGGCAAAACCGTCGAATTAATTAAAGCAAAAAAAAAACAAGAGGAGAAAAAACATTTGCATAAGTTTTGCGATAATTTATTCAATAATTTTCGTTAATTATATTTATGCACTATTTTATAGTATTCGTGTTTAATTTATATGCAATGTAACATTATGCGACATACTTTTTTCGGGACATTTTGCATTTCATTATCTTGGAGAGAGGGGGGCGGGGGGTTGAGCAACAATTTGCGCGATACGTATGTGAATGATATGGGGGTTGGGCGGCGTGGCAATATGTGTAGCAATATGTTGCGTTTATCGATGCCACGAAATCAAAACAAGGAAGCCTAAAAAAAAAACAAACAAAAGCGCGGCGGAGGGGGAGGGGGTGGCGTTAGGCTGCGTGAGCGGGAGCGTAAGCAACACATTCGATCGTGGATGGGGCGCGGATGCGGGTGCGGGGGCTCAAGGGCTGGATAACACCTGTAGGAATACTTGTTTGCCGGCTCTCGCTCAGTTTTGATATCACGCGCTATGCCACGCCCAAAGCAACAGGGCGAGGGGCGGCTGGAGGAGCCGCACGGCCTGCCTGGAGGCGGCCAGATTGCGCGCCGCCTCCTCGAGACCTGCTGGCAACAGAGAAACCAGAAATCCGAAATCAGAAATCAGTAATTGGCTTTGAGAATTGGAGAGCATTGTGGAGCTTACCGCCTATGAAATTGTGGTGCTCATCGTTGCTGGACGAGGCGCCCGGATGTAGCTTGATTTCTGCAAGGTCAAAGGTTAGACAAAACTCCCCTGGGTATGTATAGCTGGCAGATAACGCATACGCACCGTATAACCGCAGCGTGCCCTCGGCACGGCCCAGCGAATTTGTGCTGACACAGTGATAGGTGCCCACATCGGAGGGGGAGAAGGAGCGCACCACCAGCAGCATGACGCCGCGATAGCCATCGCGCTTCTCGGTGATGCCGTATTTGGGCCTGGAATAATTGTGAATTTGGGACATTGGCATTGTGTTGTTGCTCTGTGCGCCAAAAAAAACAATGGACTTTTAGCTACTCACCCGTCCAAGAGCATTTCGGGTCCCGGCGAGCCCGCCTCCAGGCTGGACGTCGAAATGCTGGCAAAGCCATTCGATGTGCGCGCCCCCTTCAGCCAGTAGGAGACGGGCGAGGGCGATGCCTCCACCTGGCACTCCAGCTGCACATCGGAGCCGAGCGGCGTGCCCAGCAGCTGGCTGGGCGCACGCACCATGGGCGCAACTGTGAAGGAGTGCAACTCAAGTGAGGGAGAGCGCGAGGGGGACAGCTGCTCCATACTTACATTGGACGCTGAGCGAGACCCGTTTGCTGACGGCCGGCGGGACATCGTTGGAGGCGATGCACAGGTAGGCGCCCATCTGGCGCCGCTCCAGGCGCAGCAATCTCAGCGAGGAGCCATTGTAGGTTTCCACTGTGTTTTTGCAGATTGTGTCTGTGTGTTAGTTTTGCGCTTTTTATTGTGGCACTTGTGGGCCGAACTCACCTTTCATGAGCTCCCGGCTGCCCGGCTTGCGTATGAGAATCATTTCGCCGTCCTCGCGTCGCCAGATGACGCGCGGCTGCGGATTGCCCGTGGCCTTGCACGTGAGCGTCGCATCCTCGCCCTCCTGCACGGCCAGATCCGCCGAGGAGTCCTCGTTGATTATGTCTGGCGGCACTGTAAGCACTCAATACTCGTATTATCTTCACTACAATTGAACAACTACCAAATATGCACCTTGCACGTCGATGCAGCCCACCTGCTTCTTCATGGGACTCGTGTTTATCTGGCACATGTAGCAGCCGCGATCGCTCTCCCGCAGCTTGCTGATCTTCAGCTTCCAGCTAATTACAATTAAACAACAATTAAAAATTAAAAATCAACAACAATTAAACAAGAAGTTACACTATTTAGATGGAGTAAGTAAAATATCTTATCAAGCCTGCAAATCGGGTTTGAACCAAACCAAATTCGAGCTCTGATCTCCAACTTATTTTGTACTATGACGAATGATATCGGGTAGGTAGGTAAGGTGGTTTATTTTTAATTTTATAGTTCAAAGCAAACAACTTTTGAGGGAATCCCAGCAGCAGAGCTAAATGCCAATTTTGTCTAAATATCAAATTGAAATATGAATAAATTTGAGCCCTACCAAGGAAGCAAACTTTCTGAGATAGACAAGTTAAATTTAAAACCAGTTTAAGGCCAGTTTAAGTAACTGAATGTTCATGGAATCTGAGCCTGAGCTTGGCTCCTGTGGTTGATCACTTAAAATTTCACTCCAGCAGACAAAATGACCCTCAAATTAACCACAAAAATCGACCAGCTAGTTTCCTGATTAAGTCAGCCTCCCCTGCTACCTAGCTCGTCGCCAGCCGACGGGGCCGCCCTTCTTTAACTAATGCTAATTGGATTTAATTGTTATCTGATAGATAACAATTAAGATTGTTATCTAGTTTTAAGCAGTCCGTTTATGCTTAAGCATGCTTAAGCGCTCCAAACAAAAGAGAACTTTTGCGCCTTAATTGGTAAACGTAAATCAAATATATTTTGTATAGTTCAGAATCAGTGGGGTATCTCGACTGGTTACTTAAATCTCGAAGCAAACTGCAATTCAGTACAAAGGCTCATCAAAACCATGCTGATACCCATTTGGAACCATTTGGATCAGCAGACCAGCTCCATCGACTAAGTCAAGCCAAGACAGTTAGCCGACCTTCTATCAAACGCAATCCCCGTCTAAGAAAGGTGGAGATCGCCAGGTGAATCACAAGCTCATCATTGTAGATACCCTTTCAATGTAAGCTAAACAACATTTTAACTACACACTCTAGCTTCGGAGTCTTTCGCTTGGAAGAGATCAGAGCGTATCGAACAAAGTTATTTGAATAAAGGACCTGTTTGTGAGTTAATATTTATTAAATTCTAACATTTTCCGACGGTCGTTTGTTCGTTTGAGTTTTGCGCCAATTTTCCCGCGCATCACTGTCAATTTTTCATTTAGCAAAGAAATAATAAAAATAAACCATTTTCGCTATTGCACATATAACAAATTGCCCGTCGTCGGCGAAGTCAAGTGAATAATGTTGAAAATGTAAGTGAAGCCGAAATTTTTAGTGCAATTCGCGCCCCCGTATTCTCTTCCGTACAAAATTATTAATTGCAAATCCATTGCAAACGTAAAGCTGCACATGACTGAGATCTAACCCCGTTTCACATTCCCTGTTTCAGCCCAATCAACAAACTAGGCGAATTCCAGCTAAGAAACTGATAACTATTCTCGCTGCTCATATTAATTTTTCTTTATATTAAATAGCTGGCCTCAATTCACTTCATTTTTATTATATTTGAAATAGCCATTTATTATTAGTATCAATTTAAACAAGTAAGAGTTTTCTTGGCGAGATGTCCGACTAGGGAATACCCTGAACCTTCTTCTATCAACACCAAATACAGCTTGATTTGTCTGCACTAGAAGCTACATACCAAATTTGGCGACTGTAGCCATTAAACCAAAGAGATTTGCTCAATAAACACGATTTCGATATCGATTTTTATCGATTACTTCGAAACGGGACAAGTAATCTATTATGCAAGCCAAGCTCAAACTGCGCGGGTCATAGGAGGACCTACGTTAAAAATTTCTGTAGTTCTTATAAGTTCTGAGATCGACGGAAAAGCAGCCAGAGAAAGCTAGATCGCTTCGGCTATTGATGCTGACCAAGAATATATATACCTTATGGAGTCGGGGATGTCTTCTTTTTTGCGAAACCATGACAAAATTAAAATACACTCAACAAGGGTATAAAATATATTTATAGAATTGATATATAATATTAAATAGATAGTGAGGGGAAATCTTTAGCTTTGGTGTTAAAAACAAAACAATCAAAACGAAAGACAAATTTTAATTAATAATGTTAAGCCCACTTATTTTCCCTTTTTTTTGTTTTTTTTATTATTGATTGTTTTTGAATAACAACTAATTAATTAAACAATTATACGCTTGTTAAGTCAATTATGTCACGTTTGCAAAGCGCAATTATGTGTCTGTTTTTTTTAATGTTTTTCAAACAACTATTTTCTAAAGCTTCGTCTTAGTGCTCACACTCAAACCAAAAGGGAGCTTCAGTAAAATTTCAGCCTCGTAGCTCTTTGCGTTAGACGCCTTTAAGTCAGGCCAAACAGTTGTGTATATATATTTATAGATGATATCTTCATTACTAAACACATTTAAAGAATATATAATTTTATTACAAAATCCCGAACTCAAAATTCAAATTTAAAACAATTTTTAAAACTGATCGAAATTCCTCTAAATAATAATTATAGAATAACTTTATATATTGGAAATGTGGGAGGAAAAACTTAAACTTGGATGAAAACTCTATGGATTATTCCTTAGTAATTGCTGAAAACTGTGTACTCACGTGTGCATGTCCTGATGCATAACACTGATCCTGGCGTTGTGCGTCACGACGCGTCCCTGGAGTGCGAGCACCGTTTGATCGGATGCACGCAGCCAGCCGACCTGAGGAACAAGAAACAGAAAATGTTGCGATCAATCGAGAAGTTGTGAGAGGAACTGGACGTGGCTGTGGATGACGTACTTTGTTCTTGCCCAGATTGCGCACCGAGCAGGCCAAAATGGCCTCGCGACCAGCCGGATATGTCACATTGTTGATGAAGCCAATAAACTCCGGATCGGGATCCAGCTGTGAGTTTGACTCTGTGCACAGCAAGCGGCAACAAATTGAATTAGACTTTAATGTGGGGCCAATGGGCCAATTGAATGCTGGCCCAAACTCTACTTACCGTGATGCTGATTCTGTGGATAGCCGTTGGCGCATTTGGCGGCCATTATCAAAATGACAAAGAGCGGGCCTAAATGGCTCTTCATTTTGTTTCTGCTGCTCTACTCGATGTTGTTCTCGTTGTTGTTGTTCTCGTTGTTGTTGTTGTTGTTGCTGCTGCGGCTTGTTTTTGCGCTTTGCAGCTGACGTTTGTTATTGGCAGCAGCTGTTGCTCGAATCGCTGCCGCTGCTGCTGCTGCTGCTTTTGTTATTTATTTTTTATGTGTTTTTTTTGCTGCGACGACCACAGTTTCTATTTGCATTTGAATTTCTATTGCTCTGGCTATTTGCCGCATGCGTTGTTTGTGCAAATTGCGCAAGGGGCTTTGATTTCACTGCATTTGCATCATTTCCAAGTGCTGTTGACATCTGCAAGCAAATAAAAAAACAAAAAATACCAAAATTCAAATAACAACCAAACAAAACATCAAAAATTGCTTCCAAATTTATTTCACAGCACTTACACACACACAGCGCACACACAGCGCACAACAACAGCAAATGGAGTTCAGTTTAAGTGCTGCAACAATAGCAATCAACAACAGGGGATTGGGGGCTGGGCTGGGGCTGGGGGGTTGGCTGCCCAACTCTGTTAACTTGATTATGTGCGGCGCACAGTTTTACAATTTTCCGCTGCCTGCTTTTAGGCGCGCCCAATATGGCTCTCAGTGCTGCCCGTGGCCCGCTGTCTCTAGCTTCTTCACCGTAAAGGCAAATGCAATTTTCAACACAAACACGAATTTATGGCATGGCCAGCCGGCCGCCCGGCACGCCCTTTGCCGCCCTTTGCCGCCCTGGCAGCCGGCAGCAATAAAAAAACGGGCCAAGAACTAAAAATAAAAATGGAACGAGTAGAAAAAAGTACGAGTTTGCAGCGTTGGCGCAGCCAAAGGTGCAAAATATGAATGTAAATATTAAAAAAGTTTCAAGACGCAAAAAACTAACGAGATGTTCGCTCATTTGCTTGCCCCCAACCCGTGCCCCGTACCCCGTGCCCCGTGCCCCGTGTTGCATGCCCCACTCGACAAGCCACATTGCAGCCCGTCGCTGCACTTTGACGCATCTGTAATTTAATTTCTGTGTGAAATTGAGCACTGGGCTAATACTAAATTTGCACTAAACCAGTTAGCAGGCCCGGACGAAGTGCAGCAAGACGAAGGGGGGGCAAATGCTTTGCAAACTTTTGACGAGGTGTCAATGCGATGCCACCGGGCTAAAATGCGCCAAATGCCGACGCCTCGCGTCGCATGCCAACCGGAGTAAGGCAACTTTCAGCGCCGGAAATGCGATTTGCTTATTGAATTACCTTTTGGCTGCGCCGAGCGCCGGCGACACTGGAGCCAAGTGCCATGTGCCAGCCCGAGCACAACACGCTGGATTAACAAATATTGTTCACTTACAATAAATTCAATTTCACAAGATTTAAGAGCTCTGCGATGAGTAGAATTTCGTGTTGCATTCATTAAAGCAGGTAACGTAATTATTATGAATGTAAAAATAAAAATTCGACTTTCACAATTATTTTCAACTTTTCGTCAATATAACTATTATAACATTCATTTTTGATATTTGTTCTTTCAAGTTAAAAGTTATTTTCAACTTTTCAGGTCAAAAATTAAAGTCAAATAAGCATACTGATGTTTCTATATATCTCTTCTATACATCCTAACTGATTGATTGACTGACTGATTGCTGATCAAAGCACGAATCAAATCGTAAGAGTTAAAAGGCTTTTACTGCAATTATCCTTTAAATTGAATGTCCTCGGTAAGACGTGATTTTTTCAAATTCCACCCGTAAGTGTGGAACAAGCGGGTAAAAGAGATGTATTATAGTTTTTTGTTTACCGTTCGATCGACTTGAAATTCGATTTGAAAGATCTAGGTGAATTCAACTTGAGATAGTTTGAATACATTTGATTTTTCCATGAGCAGAAAATGGCTAACAAAGTAATATGTAAAATTTGATGGAAATAACTTGCTACGGGCAAGGCCGGCGAATATCCGCTAGTCTTAATATATATAAAGACGGTTTATATATAAGCGCACTGAGCAAACCGTAAGAGCTAGGAAGCTTTAACTGTAGTTAACTTATGCTGAGACGTCGTCTTGGTCAATTTCACCAGTGTGTGTGGAAAAAACGGGGAATTCAGTTGAGGCGCAAAAATCCAACCCTTTTTAATGGAAAATAGCTGTATCGTTGAGTGTAATAAATGGTTTGAATAGTTACCATAAAAGCAAAAAGTGAATATTGGAAAAGAGTTTGTATGTAATTTGGAGTATATACATTTATATACTATTTATGGCTTATTCCCGGCGGGTTTCACGCTGCAGTGTATACATTATATTGTTCTTAAGTGCATAATCACACAACTTTTTGGACAATAAAATGAACTAAAACAAAACTAAATGCTGCCTGCAGTTCAACCAAAAAGTTTCAAAATTGTAGTTCGAAACAAAGAGAGAAAGAGAGAGAGAGGCCTTCAATTTTTCGCTGTGGCAGATAATCCGGAACCATTTAAGATCAAGTGCAAATTAAAATTTAAATTAAATTTCAACTCATCAACTTTAACAATTGTGTTTGGATCCAACTCGTTTTTGCTGCTGCTTGTCGCAGCTGTCAGGAAAAACAAATTTGCATCTTCGCACTTAAGAAAGGGAATATTTAAGAATGGCCCCCAAAAATGTAGCGCAGCGCGAACATAAATAAATTTGCCGTGTAAACAAAAAACATGGCGAAAAACTGCGCCAAACAAATGAAAAGAAGAAACTGCAAATCAGCGCAGTTGCTGCAAGGTAACCCAGCAGCTGGCCGAGCAAGCCCATTGCAGCAGAACGGCAGCGGGGGAGTCAACATGGGTGAGAGAGATAGAGAGAGAGAAAGAGAGAGAGAGAGAGAGTGAGAAAGCTTTGTGGCAAAGTGGCAGCTCAGCCGGCGGCAACAAAAAGAGCAAAGGCGAACTAACACGGGGCCAAATCCTTTTGAAGTTGCACAGCTGGCAAAAACAACACCAGCGCGAACAACAGCAACAACGGGAAAGAGTGCTCTTTCTCTGGGAGTGCTCGACTAGCAGATATGCTGCGCCCAACGCCAAGCTGCAATAAAGAAACACGCAACCTTCACCTAGCTTCGATCTTTAGAGTCCGATCATTATGAACTTTTCTAGACTTAAATATTTTGTGTAGATACAAAAAGGCTACCTTTAAGAATTACATTTTTTTTTCAGTTTATTGTGAAGTCTGTTCAGTTTCTAAAAATATTAGAGAACTTAGAGAACTTTTTTTCGAGTGTATTCATATTGAAATATTCTTAATCTTTTTCTGCTGAGAAAGAACGACGCTCTTCCGTAAGTACAGTGTACTCCGTGAGAGTAGACATACAAGATTAGGCGTTGGTTTTGCAGGCCTTGCTGCCTTTTTGTTGCTTATAATTCTCAAGTGGTTAAAGCTTCGGACTGAGGATAAGCCCTTGCAAATGAAGAGTCAGTAGCAAAGTCTGTTTATGATAAAACTAAAAAAATATAACTATAATTATGATATTCATACCTCGTCATTGACCTCGAGTCGGCCAGCTTAAAATGAAGTTAAAAAATAGATAACTAACTACAGTTTGTCTTACAAGAATAATGCATCAAAAATCTTGTGTATAATTATGCTTTTCTAGTAAAGCAAGTCTCGAAATAGAAAATGATCGATGCTATGGAAATGGGTGAATATAACGTAGTTAAAATTATAAGCACGTGTTCCGTTTGATTTATTCACGAGAATATGCATTCTCTAGCTCAAGTCTCTAGCTGTGATAGTTATCGGCTTGATCAACTTTATTTGTCTTGATCAAGATAATTTATACGTCTGTTGCACACATGCTCACAAAACCATTATACCCTTTATACCCATTTTAAATGGGCTTAGGGTATAACAACGGGCATAGCAAGGCGGGCAAACACTTGAGCTATAACCGTCAACAGGAGTCGCTGGCTGACAGCTGAGCCAGGTGCTGCGCCCGGTTGGGCCCGGCTGCCAGCTGCAAGGTAAATGTCTCAAATGCCGATGTTGTGTGCGCTGTTAAGGCGCAGCAGAACGAAAGCTCCCAGCCAAGGGGCGGGTCAGCCAAAAGGTAAAAGGTAAATGGCAAATGGTGAATGGTAAACGGCAAACGTCAAATGACCGACGCTTCTAAGCGGCGCAGCAATTTGAATTGAAAGTGGCGAGCACTTGCTGAATCTTGCACCTCGACAGAATGATGACGTTGTGGGCGTTCACGTGGGCGTAACTTCACAGAGCTAACGGCGGGGGCGGCGGCGGCGGGGGCGGCGGCGGCGGGGGCAACAACAATGCCAGCAAATGGGCAGCGGCACAGGCCTTAAAGGTTT
The DNA here is from genome assembly GCA_035045885.1 of Drosophila borealis. Classification (NCBI taxonomy): domain Eukaryota; kingdom Metazoa; phylum Arthropoda; class Insecta; order Diptera; family Drosophilidae; genus Drosophila; species Drosophila borealis. The sequence goes on along the minus strand of JAWNOR010000194.1, from coordinate 5,046,514 downwards.
AGGCTTAAGCTCATTTATTTAAATTAAAACAAACACTGCAGGCCAAAAGGGCGAAGTCAAGCTGCAAAAGGGGGGGGGGGGGGTCAGCCACACAGAGTCACGACTGAGTGCATGAAGCTACATGCGAGAGTGTGTGTGCGTGTGTGTTTTATGTATGCCTGCGAGGCGTCGTGGCAGCGAGCCTGCGTGTGTGCTTTAGCCTTGTGTGTGTGCACTGTATGGGCATGTGTGTGTGTGTGTGTGCGTCTGACTGCCATAGAACTTTGGCAACATTTCCGATTGCCAACGCTGGCTTTAGTCGCCATTCCGTCATTGTGCTTTGCCCTTTTGTTGCCTGCCCCACGACTTGCCTGTCTGTCTGTCTGTCTGTCTGTCTGTCTGTATGGCTGCCTGTCATTTGTCCACTACACAAACAGGGCAAATTGTTTGCAATAATGCGCGTGGCACGTGAATTGCTTCCCCTTGCCTACACTAACGCCCATGCCACAGCCCAGCTAGCAGCCACGCCCCTTATCGTAGACACCAGCATTGAGCTAAAAACAGCAGCTCGAAGCAGGTGCCCCACTTGCCGCTTGCCGCTTGTCGTTGGCGCTAATGAATTTCACTGGCAATCGCGAAGCGTGCAACATCGGTGGCAACAACAGTCGCCACAGCGGCAACAACAACAACAAAAACATAAACTCCAGCAAAAAAAAACCGCGCCAACAACTCTCTGACAAGTGCAATAAATGGCGACGCAAAGTTTAAGTAGAAAATCACAAAATTGAAATGTTAATTGTTTGTCTCACTTTTTATATTGCTTTGTGTGCATTTTTAAACACTCTATACCCTTTCAAAATGCCACAGAGAGGGTGTGATGAGCTTGACAAACTATTTGTTGGATACAAAAATAAAAGTATCAATAAATATATACTCTATACTTTGTATTAACATTTTTTTACTTTACCCAAAATTCATTTAGTTAATTATTATCTCACTCTCTAGACTAAAGCCATTTAATAGCGATATAGAATAAAGAAGAATAATAAACTTTTCATCTTTTTTTTATACTTTTTTTAATTCGCTTTGCTCCCACACTTTGAGCTACAAAACTCTTTGCATTCGGATTCCATTCCAATCTAACGAGAAAATTAACACTTTTTATTTTTTATTGGATTTTTAGCTATGGAATCACAATCGCATTCCAGACCGAACGTTGGGCTCCATTTAATAAAAATGGGAATGTTCTAACAATTTTTTTTAAGTTTTTAGATTAAATAAATTCCACATGCTTTTATGCCCTGCAACGGGCTGAAAACAGGCAGCATATGCTTATTTCGAATTGATAACTCATTTTACTTGAAAATTATATTACATTCTTCTTATTTTCTTAAGCTGAATATTATTGATCAGAGAATAGAATTTATTTAAGCTTCCATTTTTTTGGAATTCAGTTAAAGAACTCTTCAACTAATAGACTGAACAGAGCTTGGGGTTGAGCTACAGGGTATCAGGTAGTCGTGCACTTTGTACTCTTTTATATTGGCATTTTTTTGCTGTGTGCGAAAAAGTTTTGCAGCATTTCTCAATGAGATTTTTTATTGCAGCCCGGCGAAAGTTTTTATGTGGCACCATTAGTAGCCAATTATTGGCGACTTTTTACGCTCGAAGGCTGCTCGAAGCTCCGGATCCGGGCCTCCCCACAGACTGGCACGCCGATTTATATTCAATGTCAGCGGCTGCAAACTAACTATTTGACTGACTGCATTAAAAAGTTCAATAATGAGCTACTAATAACTCAATTTCTACGATGCGGCCAAAAAGCGAAGCGCTAATTAAAACCGCTGTCACAGTGTTGAATGTCGTGATAGTGCGTCGGAGGGGCGAGCTGGGGCGGGTTGGGGTTGGTTTTTGGGGAGGGGGAAGGGGGTTAGAAAGTGCACTGAGTGCGAGGCTGCACTTTAGCTTAATTAAACATTGGCGCCTCAGTTTTAATTGATTGTGAACAAACTGAAAGCGCAGACATTGCTGCCAGAAGGAGATTAAGAGTGAGAGAGAGGCAAAGATGTAAATAAACAATTTAACTAAATGCGCCACAAAGTAGGCAACGCGCTTTCAAAGACACGCCAGGGCCGCTGCCTCTGCGGCTGCCTCTGCTGCTGCCTCTGCTGCTGCGGCTGCTGTTGATGCTGATGCCACAAAAGCCTTAAGCATTAGGCGAGGCATGGAAATGATGCTTGCAAAGTGTAAATGTAAACACAGCTCAAGGAACAAAAGACCGGCAAGGCGTCGAGCACGAACAATGCGTACAGCCAAATGAATGGCAATGGGAATGGAAATGGAGATGGAGGTGGGAATGGAGATGGTGGAGCTGGTGCACGACTGAATGAATGAATAGGAATGGCAATGATTGTAGGCTAGGTTTTCACGGCAGCAGCAGCATGGAGGCGGGTCGAGCGGGGTCAGAGTGCACGGCACAATTGTGATAATTGCCGTTGTCTCACACCTTTTTGCCAGCGGCAGCGGGTCGTGAAATGATGACAAGCAAAAGCTCTTCCGCTGCCTGTTTGTCTGCCACTCTTTGGCACATAAATGCGTGCCCCTGCCCCGCTGTTTATTTTACAATTTCATTGTTTACATTTATATTTTAGCTGAAGCACACACACACACACACGCACACACGCTGCTGGCAACATGTGTGTGCCACACACAACTTTCTTCACACACACAGAGAGACATGCCAACCTGCCGCTTGCCGCATTTCTCTTCTTGCCTTTCTAGCCGAATTTTCTTTCGTTTTTGGCGCTTTCTCAACTTTTTTCGCGCACAATTTGCATGCGAATTTGCCGCTGTCTGTTCGCCCAAAACTTTGCCCCGTCCGTCCGTCCGTCCGTCCGTCTGTTTGCTTCGTCCTGCCCATCCGTCTATCCTTTTGCTCGTCCGACCATTTGCTGTCCTCCGGCCTCATGCGCGTGCCTTTTACTGCACGACTGCCACTTGCCAGTTGGCTGCCTGCCTGCAGCCCCTCCTCCCTGCCCACTCCTCTCACAGCTAGAGGCCCATCCTCTGCATTGCCGCCGTTCTGGGCTCGTGCAGTTTTTCTTTCATTTTTTATGCGCCGTTAACAACTTTTGCTCGGTTTACTTTTTCCGTGTCGGGCGGCGTCGCCGGCGCTGCTTCTTTCAAACTTTAATTGTTGTTGCATGTCCTTTTGCGCACTCCTCGACGGCATCGTCATCCTCCTCAGCATCTCGTAGCTGTTACTTTTCTTGTTGTTGTTGTTTTTCTGGCGTAAATTGTACGCCTCACGTTTTTACGCCTGCAGCCAAAAGGACACCCATCTGCATATGTGTGTGCGCAAGTACGTGTGTACGTGTGTGTGTCTGTGGCGACGGAAGTGTGAAACTGAAATTGAGCAACTAAAGGACTAAAAGACTCTGCCAGTTGCCTACTGGCTAACACTTAACACTGGTCTCCACTACGTACAAATTGTGCTCAAAAAATATATTAATTAATTTTCAAGCAAACGTTTTTTTTTTGCAAAATGACAAAATGATTTTGATAAGCTTCTTTTATTGATGATCCACGAATAATGTTATAATTGGCATACAATTGTATTAATGATTAATACATTCAACACTTAACGGAATTCACAATTTAATTAATATGTAGAAATTGTTAAATATGCAAAGAATAATTCCATTTAATCACTTTAAGCGAATTGTTTAAATATTAAAAATAAAATATATAAAAAATCAGTTTTGCATTTAAAAAAATTGTGAAATTGTGAAAAATATAATTTTATTTTAAAATTTAATAATAGTATTAAATTTAATAACAACACAACATTCACATTCGGCTTCACTCTCAGAAATCTACAGTTGACGAAATTTGTTTTACTTTATTTAAAAACTATTTATTTCAAAAGATTGTTATCTTTAAAGTTTATATTTTTCGCTTACTCGAATGACTCTTGGACTTTGATGTTTAGGAAATATCAAAGTTTTTTATTTGAAAAATAAAAACAAAATAAAACTTGTTTAATTGTTATTGAATAAAAATAATTTTAAAAAGAAAGATTATATTTTACCAAAAGTGGTTTACCAAGAATAGTTTGGAAATTCATTCTTAAACCTGAAAAATATTAAACCTACTCGAACAAATTAACTTCTAGTTTATAAACGTAATCGGGCTCCGATTAAGGTTGGTAATGCATAATGATTGCACGAAAATAAATTAATTTTTGCCTTTTCGGCCTAATAAAAATGATTTAATGAATACAATAAGTTTTCTTGAGAGAAACTTAGGCAAATGTTTGAAAATTTAATTTGAAATTAGAATTATTGAATGCCAAAAAAAGAAACTGACATTCAAAATTTTGATTTCTTGCTTATGTTGAAATGTAGAACGTAGAATTATTGCAAGAAATCAAATATCTGTTAGCCAAGCTACTTAATAATTAAACAAAATATATTATACTAGCGGGCATAACCCGGCCTTGCCCGTGGCACTTATGTTAAAAATCAACGTTCTCAAACAGCTTTGAAAATGATTTTGAAACTATTCGGACGGTAAACAAACATACAAACGTTTTCCACCAATCCGCCAATCGCTGAAACACGTATTCATTATATTCTTATGTAGAGCTTTGAAAATAAGTTTGAAGCAAATCGGATACAACTTAAAACTTCGCACAAAAAATCTTTGAGTCGCATTCCAACCGAAAAAGTGTGGATTCTGCGAAAAGTGTGAAACACGTCTCAAATGATTTTTCTTATAGATCTTTGGAAACGAATTTGAGCGCGAAACGTCATCGGATGGTAAACAAAAAAGTTACATACAAACGTTTTTCGCGATTTTTCCACATTTGCGGGTGGAATTTCCCGAAACCCCGTCTTAACGTGCACCTACATCACATAAGTCAGCTTCCTAGCTCTTACGGTTTGGGCTGTGCGTTGATCACCAATCAGTCAGTCAGTCAGTCAGTCAGTCAGTCAGGACAAACAGTTTTATATATAGGGATAAATAATGTAATTCGAAGAAAGTTTTGCATGGGTTCGGCCTCACTGTGCATGGCCTGTGCATTTGTGTTCATTGCCAACGTCTGTTACTGTTAAATGTGCGTGCGTGTAAGTATCTGTGTGAGTGGGAGAGAGTGAGTGTGTGCTTGCGTGTCTGTGTGTGTGTGTGTGTGTGTGTGTGTGTGTGTGCATGTGCTCGACTTTATTTGGTTTTGCGTAGCACTTGGCATTTATTTGCCCACACCGAGACATGAGGCTGCCCTCAGCTGCCGCCGCCCTCTCTCGCCCACAAGCTGAACGAGCAAAAAACTTCGTTTGCTCGTTTTTTGTTTTTTTTTTCTTGTTGTTTTTGTTTTCTTTTATTTATTCCAGAAAAAAAGTTGGTCTCGAAATAGCTTTAGGGAGTTTGTAAAACGCATTGTGCTGAACGCTTTTAGCAATAGCTCCATTGAACGGGCACGCGTGTATTTCGAGCACCTTTCTCTTCTCTTCCTTCTTCTTTCGTGTAGTATCTGTACGGGCGGGGCAGAAGGAGTGGAATGTTGCGATAAGATAACACATATGGCTTTATAAGGGGCTGCCATTTGTTTGACATGTGTTATCCAATAGTCGTGATTGCTCAATCATTTCGCAAATATCATTATAATTGAAAGCTGCTCGTAAAGGAGCTTGCGATACGATCACATCCTTTGGACGATAACGGACTGTATACGGATGATACATGGGCAATAATTTTAATAAACTCAACGCTGATATTAGTTGGAAGACAATACAGTGGGGCCTGCTGGCAAGGGAAACACAAGGTTCAGGCCAGATTGTTGTGTGGCTTTAATGCCTTAAAAATGCTTAACAATTACTGGATTGTAATTGCCGCTGCTTGCTGCATTCGTTACCATAATTGCTGTTGGCTTAATTTCAACTGCCGACTTCCGGACCGGCAACTTCAGCTGCTTCTGCTGCCCCTTCAGGCAGCCTCAGACAAGCAAGGAACGACAACGACAACGACAACGACGACAACAAGAAAACCCATTTGACTTACAATCTTGCCATGTGTGCGGCTGTGTGTGTTGTGTGTGGTGTGTGTGGTGTGTGTGGCTCCTCTGTTGTTCATTTGGTTGGCTTTCTTCGAGTGCAGCTCGCTGGCTCCTCGGCCAAAACGGGCTGCGGACGGCGGACTGCAACGACTCGCTTTCAGCTGTGTCTGCTTTTGTTAGTTTTATTGTTGGCTTCTGGTCGACTGCTTGTCCGGGCCTCGTCGTTGGGTCACATTGAGTGCTCTGTGTGCTCCAGGCTCTGGCTTTGGCTTTGGCTTTGGCTCCGTGTGTGTGTGTGTGTGGATTTCTTCGTCGTCTACTTAAAACTGCGGGCCTCTTCGTCCACCTGCAGCTTGCAGCTTGCACCTTGCATCCACGTTCAGCGCTCATCAACGCCACATTTGCGTGCTCGGCGCGCCACCCGTTTTTGGCCGTCCCTGTTTTTTATTTTCCTTGGTTCCTTGGTCCTTGTTCCTTGTTCCTTGTCCATAGCCGTGTCTTTCTGTCCGCAAGCATTTCAACTGCGCATTTGCCTGCTCGCTTGAGCACCCATTCAGCTGTGCATCGGTCACACAGCCAGCAATCCCCCCTCAAGCGGCACCCTGCTGCTCATATTATCCTTGCTCGCCTACCCACCCCCTTCCCACCCCTAACGCCTCGCCTGGCTCCTGTTTGCATAAATGACTGCGCCTGTATATTTGGCATGACTCTTGAATTAATTTTGCAACATTTTAAATTGAGCGCAATTAATTGCAAAAATGTTTTATTTTTACCCACTTGCACTCGTTTTTCCACTCACATATACCCATACATATATGTACTTGTGTGTATGTGCGTGTGTTTGGAATTTTTGAATGGGCTGCTGTGCATTTTGTGTAGTCGCATTCGCTGTTGTTGCTGTTGCTTTTTGTGTGCAAGTGCGAACACGCGCATTCAAGCATATGCACGTCGGCCCGGCCAAACACTATATGCATACATACACTCGCACTAACACCACACACACACACACACACACACACAGAGACTCATACACATTCATTCATACATATATACAAATAAATTTGCATGTGTGTGGCGACGCTTTTTGCGGCCCCATCGTTTGGACGTGTTGGCTTTTTGCATTTCTTTTCTCTTTTATGCATTGCTTTTATCGCGTTTTCCACGCGTCTCGCATACATTCACGTTCACTTATCCACCCACACACGCATCGCCTAAAAGTATGCAGCATGCATTGAAAGGCTTTTTACATGTCACACTCTCCCTCTCTCTCACTCTGCTTTGTCTTTTTTTTTTCCTTGTCCAGTCTGTCGCCATTTCAGTTATTGTTGTTGTTGTTGCTGTTGTCGCTGCTGCTATTGCTGTTAATTTTTGGGGCGCTTCTGTTGCATTTTTGCCATTTTGTTGCCTGACGCTTCAGCCGACGCATTTCATTTTCGTCTCACTTTACATTTGCCATCCCCTACCCCCACTCGTTATCCCCCTCTCTCTCTCTCGCCACTCTCTCACTCTTTTAGTGTGCTGGCGTGCAGCGTCGCTTATTTATATCCAATTGTTCATTTGTCTTTGGTTTATGTTACGCATACGTCATGTTTGCCCATATTTTATATTTTTATATGTGGGCATGCATTATATTCGTACGCTTCGCTTCAACCACAGCTGCATGTGTGTGCGTGTGTGTGCGTGTGTGTGTTTGTGTATCTGGGTCTTACAATCAGAGTGGTGGGCCACAAATGTAAAATATTTTTCGTAATATTTATGCGTGTTTTCAGTTTTCCTTTATAAATTAAATGTGTCAGCTATTTGCAAGAAATTTCATATCTCTCAGCCGTGCATTGGAAATGCATATAAGCTTTTGGTAGAATCGCAAATATAACCAAATGGATAAAACTTTGTATTCGCAATTATTGCGAAAATAACACTGGCATATTACTTGCATTAACATGTTGCTGGAACTCCCTTGGCAATTATTTATGGTTAAATCTTAATTAACAAAAAAATAAATAGAAATCAACTAAAATATTTGCAGACAGCTTCCCCAATTTAAAATGCTTTATTTTGTGTATTTTCGCATAACAAAATCTCCATAATAAATTCAATATTCAATGCAACCGTACACGTATTTACATATTTACTTAGTTCGACTGTCAGACATTTGTCAAAAGCCCTGACATTCGTACGTTTATATCGCATCCGTCAATCCATACCGTCAGTGCTTAATTCTATAGGGTATATTCGATTCGCTTCGTAAATCTCGTTACACATGCATACAATTTTGCACTTTCGCTTGCGTCTGGGGTACAAAAATAAAGAAAAAATGAAAAAAAAGTAGTAATTTTTCTTTTCTGCATGAAATTTTATCATTTTGTTAGTTCAATGGGTTTTATATTTCGTTTTGTATATTCGAAGGTATTTTATTTATTTATTTTTGTTTGTCTGGCTGTTGCCTTTTCTTTCGTCTTCTTCTATTTTTTTTTTTTTTGGGATATATATTTTGCTGCAAAGTATTTTGAATTTTTTATGGAACTTACTCGTGCAGTGGCAACAAAAATAACAATAATAAACACAACAAAAACGACAACAAATTTGTCTTGCAAAAAGTTTATTTTTCTTGTCACATTTTCTTATTGTAGTTGTTGATAAACTTCCCGTTTCGTGCCCCAATCTACGGCAGAGGCCATGTCCAAGTGTCTATGACTGTTTATGGCCCGTCTGTCAGTCTGTCAGTCTGCTGTCTGCATGTGTGTGCCTCTATGTGTGCGTGTCTGTGTGTGTGTGTGTGTGTGTGTCTGTCTACATGTTTTCGTTTTTTATTATTCAGTAAATCAAATCAGTTGCCTAACAACTCAATCCAAGCACTTGCAGCACGCTTCATGGACACGGTCCGCACACCTCGTTCCCTCTCCCTCTCTCTCTCTCCCTCTCTCTCTCCCGCACTGGGCACGCCCTCTCCAGAATTTTCATTGGACTCGACTAAACTTGCTCGCAGGACCGTTCGCAGGCTCCCGCTCCTGGGCATTGCCTCATCTTTTACCCCTCACTCATCCGAAATGCAGCATGTATCTGCGATATCTTTCTGTCAGCCTGCCTCTGAGCTGTCATAGCCATGTTGTTGTTGTTGTTGTTGTGGGTGTTGTTTTGTTGCTGCTGTTGTTATTTTCACAGTTAAGTCAATATGCAGCCGTCAAAAGCAACACTTGATACTTTTGTATGCTACTTGCGTTGCCCAAGTCCCATTTCCACCTACACACCGCCCCACCGCCCGGTCGGCATCTCCGTTCTTTGATGACTGTCACAGTTATTGCGACTTTTCTTTCATTTTGTTTGCAAAGTTCTGCACACAGTCATGAACTTGGCAACAGGGTAACATAACAAATTTATGGTCAGTCATATGGACAAAAAAGATGCAAACAACTAAATACAAACACACACACACACACACACACACACATACACAGTCAAGGAGCGCTGGTTAGGCAAAGGGTGACCATAATCGACTTATGTGCATAAGCCGTCGCTCATATAAGCATGAACTATCAACCTTAAAAGTCAATGGACTCCTGGACTCATAAGCGCCAACAAGATAGCGTTTCGGACAGGATTGTCAGTCAGCTAGTCAGATAGTCAGTCGGTTGTCTAGTCAGTCAGCCAGATGGATGTCCCACTTGATGTCGCTTTGATTGTCCCGCTTTTTGTTTTTTCTGCATTGAGCTGCAGCTGCGACAATGTATATATATCAAGACACAAATTCGTGGAAAAGCGGATTACTATCAATCAACGTAAGTCATAAAGGAGCACAAGCTGAAATTCGAAAATAAACTCGAGCCATTTCATGTCTCTCGGAGTTTATTTACATTTTACAAGCTGCCTTTCAGATTTACCTATATCGAGAACTATTGCTAGGAAACGTGTAAACCAATTTAAATAATACAAAATATAAACTACTGATGCGAATTATTAATGCTGCTATAATATACTATACATATATAAAAAAGAGACCAACTGACAGAGAAATCCAATCCTCAAGAGAAATTTTTTAACTGAAGGTTTCTTTTTAATCAAAAGTGAGCAATTGCATTGATGTGGAAAGAGGAAAAGTGGCGTCGTGAACGTCGGCAGCAATTGTCGATATTTATTTTTGTTTACTTAAGTTGTTAATATAGAGAAAGAAGTAATAACATCAATTTTAAAAACAAACAAAATAATGGCAAATGAATTGGTGCCAACAATAACAATTAAGCTTGTATAAAGCTGTCATATATATTTTTTGGCAGGCCCAATTAATCGTATAAGTAGCGTTGGGGCTAAGATTTTTAGGCCCATGAGAACAAATTCAAATAGAAGATTTTTTAGTTTAAAGAAAATTTATATGAGCAACAAGGACTTATTTACTTAGTTTGTTGATTGGGCCTCAACAGGAACAATGAATGTGTTAGGATCACCCGAAACTGGGAAAAACAGGGTTAAGATCTCAGTGGATATGACGCCTTTAATTCCTGCACAATCCGAATTATGAATTTCTTTTGAACATTATTATTTTTTCGATCTATGTAATATATTTTATATGGCAAGCATTTTACCAGCTTAGCCAAAATGCACGCGAACAAAGTTACGTCGAAAAATGCAGAATATAATATTTTGCAAAGCACAAAAACATTTTCAGTTGCGTTGATAGTGAAAATCGAAAATAAATAAAAATTTGACACCAACTCGAAATTCCAATTATTAGAAATTTAATTTAAAATTGACAATCGCATCCTGAAGCATATTGATTTCATAAAACAAAATGAGGCATAATTATGTTGACGTCAGCAGAACAGAAATACATTGTAAATATTTTTAGATTTTGCCAAACAAACTTATCAGTTACCTTTGTTAGAGCTTTTGTTTACCCGTGGCTTTAATGATTTACTTGTTGTTACCTGTTCCTAAATAAGTTTATTTTCACAGTGAAAGCTGCGGACGCCCAAAATTTTGAAGGTTTGTGATTTGGCTCAAGGCTCGAACCATTGACCTTTCCATTCGGTTCGTTAACCTGGTTTCTTACATCTATTGACCCAGGCGTTTATTCAAATCTGGCTTCGGCTCTTAACTTAAAATAAAACGAGAAAGTAAGAATATCTTCGGAATTTAATACCCTTCCAGACATTTGCCTCACAGTTTTGCATGTGTTTGATGAAAATATCTGGGAAAGATAATATGTTGCCATACGAGCTCGTTTCTATGGCAGATATTCGATGCGATGTTGATAAGATTTTGCATATATATGAGAAGCATCGTGAAACTTCTAAATACAGAGTTTGTTTGAGATATGTGGAAAAACAAAAGTGTTTTACACAAGAATGATATACAGGCTCGATCTGTCTGGATTTGACATATGTAGTAACTGCAACAGAAAGAAGGACCTATGCGAAGTTTCAGGACTTTAGAACTGTCGGGTCATGGCTAGAATATATACACGTTTTGGGGTCGGAGATGTCTCCTTCTATGCGTTATAGATTTTATGACAAAATTATAACACCTCTACAAGGCTATAAATAAATATAATAGCTTCAAGCATATTTTTTTTAATTGTTTCCGCTAAGCTCAGACAATAAACAAGTAAGGATCTTCTGAATATATTGCAAGCATCAATAGTTTTTCAGCTAACCATTTGGTTTGTCGCCTTAAATTTTATTCCGTATAATATGAAATCAAAGACATTTAACATTCTCCATCGATATATAATTTGATTTGGCAAACACAAGTGCGAAGACGTTAATGACGGGCAGATGGTATTTTTTTTTCAAAATATTTTTAAGCCAGTGTCTGCCGTGGATCCTTAAGCGGCACGTAGCCAGCGTCTGGCGTGGGGCTCAGCCACCGCCTTAGCCAGGGTATTGTTCTGGTGGCAACCTTTTTTTACGATTTACGTGCCGTTTCCCCAGGCAGTGGCTGTGCCACACTCAGATGTCCGTGCCTCATGCATGGCTTTTAATAATGCTCATATTTTTATGGCCCGCCCAGACGATGGTCGGGGCCGTCATCACATTTCGTGTGATTTTTTTTTTATTTTCATTCACTTTTTTGTTGGTTGCAACTTTTGTTGCTTAAATTAACAAGTCCGTCCTGGCAAAGGCACAAGCGCTCAGGCACGTATGGACTTATGGCAAACATTGACGTTTGTTCTGCTTAACCTAAATCCACTTTGATTGAACACGCCATTGCCGCTGGACATTTTAAGTTATTAATGCCATAAAATTTTAATTATCAAATGCCCATTCGAATTCCAATCTAAAGCCTTCGCCAATTTGCAGTCGATTGTCAGCAAAAAACAACACAATAAGCAAAACAAGAGCTTTAGCAATCGCTCGCAGTGTCACGCTGGCTTCTGTGCTAATACCCTTTCCTGCAAAGGATACCACAGTTTTTTGAAATGCGATATTTCTGAGCAACAGCAGTGGCTCATATATATTCTTTGTCTGTGTCAAAAGGCGACTCGCTACAGCTACATTCTCTGTCGGAGTCTGGCATTTTTATGCAAGAAACCTTCAATCTGATCTTTATGAAAGTTATTCTACGTAGTCGGCAAAGATTGGATCACCATATCAGCTTTAAGATATGATGGTGGAAATTACAGATATTTTATATAAGCCCAAGCCCCGCAAGACGATCTTTTAAATCTGGTTCAATCGCGGAGCTCTAATTCTATCCCTGGCACGAGCCGAACTCGGAACCTTATTGACTAAGTTCAATTTCATAGTTGAACAAAAAAGCAAGCAAAATAGATTGAATTGCTTCATTTTAAAGTTGAAAAAAAGTTGAAAAACGAAGTTTAAGAGTAGAGTGAAAGTTCACTAGCCTGAACCAAAGGCGAGACATTAAGAGGTTTATAAATCTTGCAGCATTTTGAACCTATCAACATCAGAGACGTATATACATATATATTAAACGTATATGGGTATAAATTAATATTAAGTTTCCCATAAACATTAATAAATCCGTATAAAGTTGATATGTGACATGTATATGCAAGGGTATTTAATCTTCGGCACTTCACACAAACTTATTATTTCTAGTTATTGTTGTCATTGTTATATATGCGCTTGTATGCTGGCGTGTGTGTATGTGTGTGCGTGTGTACTTGTGTGTGTACATGCCTTGGGTCTGTGTGTTGTAATTCAATTTGATTAAACAAACTTTGTGCTGATCAGCCCAGTTGAGCCGAGTTCAGTTGATTATTTGGGCATCGCCGCATCACCGCATTACCTGCCAGGCTCATTTGCTGTTACGCTGCATATTTAATGCAGCAAATTTTTATTATCCTCATGCGCTCGTGCCGTTGTGTGTGTGTGGGTGTGTGTGTGTGTGTGTGTGTGCGGATGTGTAAGCGTGTGGCAAGGCAAAAACAAAGAGCAAGAAAGTTTAAATAAACTTTTAACTTGAGGGCATCAGCGTAAGTTCGGTTCGAATGTCAGGCAGCAGGCAGCAGGAGGCAGGAGGCAGCAGAGTCAGCAGCAGCGTCAGCAGCAGCAGCATCCATCTGGGGAGTTGTCAGTGTCACTCGTCTTCCGTTCCGCGCTATGTTACGCCCTGGGTTGGCCATGACTTGCCCTGTGTCGTCGTCGTCCTGCAGCGCCACGCCAGTGTCCTGTGGCCCATTTGCCACTTGCTGCCGCAACAGAGGCATCATCATCGTGCCCCCCCCACCTACGCCCCGCCTGGCCATTGTTGTTCTTATTGTTGTTGTTCTACCAAGGGTTTTCGGTTTGGCAAAAATGAAGTTTTTCTTTTGCCATGAATTGATAATGTACACATGTTCATATGTGGGGAGGTGCTGATACGTTGCTGCTATTTGCATAACCATATACATCCTAGCATCTATGCGTGTGTGTGTGTGTGTGTGTGGGTGTGTCTATGTGCGTGTGTATTGGTGAGTATTTGCTGATTATTTAGCCAAAAGTTGAAAGGTATTCGAAATTCTGCAGCCAAACTAAAACCAAAACAAACAAAAAACACCCAAAAACTTTTATTAAGTTGAAGATATTTTGTTGAAATTTATACACATTTGCCATTTGCCATTTTTTCTTTCCTCTTCTTCCCAATCCCCCTTCCCGCCACACCTCCACGCCCATCCACCCGGCATCGCATTGTCTTTGTTATTTGTTGTTGTTGTTGTTGTTCTTGTTGTTGCTTCTTGTGCCATTTTTTGCATTTGGCCGTTAAAAAACTACATCCAAATGTCTGGCTACAACATTTGGCATTACTTGTGGGTGCATTTCGCTTCATGGGGATTTATATTTTTAAATGGAAAGTTAAGCTTATAATAAACTGTAAAGAAAAAGGAGCTGCTTAGTTTTTCTCTCGGCTTTTCATGTTTTTGCTCGTTTTCTTGTGAGGTTTCATTGGTTGTTCCCTTTGTTTTGTGTGGGCTAAGCCCAAATATTTGCTAGCCCAGCTGCCCCAAAAACTGTGCTATACTTGCACGTAAGTTGAGCTTCCATTGGCATCTGAGCTGCCGAAAAGGCTTTGCTAGCATTGCCTTGGGCCAGTAATCAAATTGAAAAAGATTTCGGTAACTCGGAAATAGTATATACCACACATATACAAACGCACCATATGCGAGTGTATTAATTTGGCCTGCACCTGAGACAAATTAAAACTGCATTCGAATTTCAATTCTGTGTCAACCTGTCGAACTTTTTAAATAAGCAATCAAATTGCGTATACTTTTCACAAATAACACAAAGCAATTAAATTATTGTTTTACATATGGCAAAATAGCTGCAGGAGCAAATACAATAAAGTTTGAACGGAAGGTGATCTAAAAATACCCTGTAAACTTTGCTGACAACAACTTTAATTTAAATTGTCGAATTCTGAATGCATTAATACAAAACTATTATTATTAACCTAGTGTTAAAGAAACGATAAGAAATTTTTAGCTCTGACTTTAATAATTATTTAGAAACATTTCATTAATTGTCAAGTGCTTTTCTATGTAAGCAAACTAATAAAACATAATAATGTCATTTTGAAAGCATTAAATAAATTTATAATTTATAATGGAATTACCACTGGAGCTATACCTTATCTATTATCTTAAATAAAATATCAGAGAAAAGCCCGTTGACACGTCCTGTCGCATATTAAGAGAAATGTGATCTTTATAAAATGTATAAATACGGCAAATACCAAAGCCCAAAGCTATACCTCAAATAATAAATACTTAAAAATGTTTATAAAATATTCATGAAATGTTTATACTATATACGAAAGCTTATATACTAAATGTTGTGCATGTAGCTCATTTAAGCTCGGATCAGTTTTTATCGTTTTTATGGAAGCGGGGCAAGCTATCGAGCTTAATAAATTAGCACATATATCGTCTGTTGCTGCAATTCAATAATATCTAAAATCTTCATGTGATCGAATCTATGCAACTGAATCGGTCTGCAGTCGTATATGTCGTCTATATGCTATCCATCTAATGCACACAGGGTATAAAAATAACAAAACATCTAAATCAGATGAACAGCACTCATTAAGAGGAATCTGGCTGATATTTTTGCTGAAGCACAAATCGATAATGTAAAGCAGGCAATAAATTACAAAATTATTATAAAGCAAAACACAATGTCGAAATGCCGAAAAGAGAAGGCAATGCAATGCGAGTGCTGTGGAATGGGCTTCGGTGGCGTGTGGAAAACATATTTATAAATAATTTTCATGCTAATATGCATTTTATGTAATTAGCGGTTAAAATAATAAATACACTACATAATTATCGGCCATTGGCTGACCGCACAGGACGGCAGCGACAAAAATGAACTCGACAGAGAAAAGGGGAGCAGGAGCAAACAGATACAGATAAAGGCAGACATAGGTACGTTGCATATATAATGTGCATATTATATCTGTAGTCGGGCACTTATCGCTGCGTGTGCAGCTACTAGTGTGTGTATATGGATATGGGTCGGGTTTGGGCATTAAGGCATTAGCACCGCAAAAACATCAACTAATTGTGCATTTTAGCGATAATAAACACAGGCAACAGGAGTTTATTATTTCAGGCTTGGCCGCATTGCGTAAACGCCATGTGTCCTGCTGAGAGTCGAGAGCCGAGGGCTCAACCAAGTGACAAAAGTTTGACACCGTGCACACACACACACACACATACAGACACACAGAAGCACACATACACTCACCCACACATGGCCAGGACCAAATTAATAAGCGTCGCATTTATTAGCAGTCAAATAAAGAGATAAATGTCACTCATACGCACCGTATGATGCGCCCAACAGCAGCTGCTGCTGCTGCTGCTGCTGCTGGCCCCAGTAAAATATTAAAATATTTAATTTGAACGCCAACTGTTTGGGCTTGGCAGTCAACCGACTAGCCAGACAGTGCTCGCAGCACGCCCATGCCCAGCAAACCATACGGCAAATATTTCAAGTAGTTAAGCGCATTAGCGACACTTTTGGTTGGCTTTGCCACGAAGAGCCACAGCCTGAGTGGGTGTGGCAAGTGTGTGGGCCCTTTTTACATATGCCAGTTATCGCACATCGCGCATACGCAGCGTGTGCCGCAGCCAATTAAAGTTCTTAAGCCCCTGGGTGCTCATACACCAATCTCAAAGCCCAACCCTTTGTTCCACTATCTCTCTCTCTCTCTCTCTCTCTCTCTCTCTCTGTGTCTGTCTCTGTCTCTACAGGTCACAAACACAGTTGGCAACTTGTGCATTATCCATTACAATTGTTTAATGAACTTCTGCACGCTCTAATGACTTCATTAACAAGAATCAAAAGCGAAAAACTTTCGCAGCGTCTCATTGTAATTTTGTTTGCATGTTTGCAAAATGTTTTCCATTCATTTTTAATTCGAACATGTGGCATGCGGCATGTGCATGACATCAAATTGAAGTCAACCCCCGAAATGCACTAAATGCTTGCATACAATTAGCATTTTAATAAATCATTTTGTGTTTTAGTAATGGGCCTACAACTCTCCAGCGCCGAAACGCAGCTCAAATATTAATGTCATGTCAAACAGCAATTACAACATGTAACAACAACAACAACAAGAGCAACAATAACAAGCTGCTAACAAATGTGGCCTTCATTCTTTGGAGTTCGCTCACTTGAGCAATTTGCCAAATAAATCATTATTATTTCATCAAATTTGTCATTGATAATGGGCAAATGATTCCAGTGTGTCTCTCTCTGTGTATGTGTGTGTGTGTGTGTGTGTGTGTGTGTGCTGAAAGATATGTGAGTAATTCATGGGAGCAACAGTGATAGATAGCATAAAAGCTATGCGACTTTAATTTGGCAACATTTTTGAAATTTGCATATTTAATGCATTTTATAATGCATTCCAAAAGTCCTTATCGAGCCAAACGCCTGTGTCCCGAATCTCTGCACCAGCCAAATTTGCACAATAAACTTGCCATGCAACAACTACAAGCAGCAGCAATTCCAGATAGCAATGCATGTTAACAAAATTGCTGACAATTATCAATGCACACACACACACATACACATCCACACAGATTGGGCATACAAATTGCAATTTAATAGGAAAATGTTGCAGGACCCAGCCGGCCGGCCAGGAATATACAGATTGAATTAGACAGTAGTCAAGCACAGAGGCGTATGTTTATTAAATTTATATGGTTCTATCTTTTCGGCTGACTTTCATTAGCTGATTTAATTTTGGTTAATGCGCATTTCAAATTTTGTATTTGTCGTTGCGGCATTCATTACTCAAATTGTCAGCTTGTTTATTGCATATGACAAGTTGGCTTTAAATATTGCAGCCCTCCCTTTCTCTCTCTCTCTCTCTCTCGCTCTCTCTTTATATATCTCTCTCTTTCTGCTTGGCTCGACTAGGCGCACTCGACATAATTTAGAGCAAATTTCAAGCACTAAATCAAATTAAATTAAATTATCAAATTGCAATGTGCATACATAAAATAGCACAGGCTGAGTATTTGCAAAGTATTTCTGATTTAATTGGCTAAATATTATTTACAAACATTTAGCAAATATGAATATTGAACTCGATTTGATGGTAACTAGATCTAGTTATTCGTCTATTCGTCTATTGGCTTATTGGCCTGTTGCCCGCATCATTTAACTTCAAGTTTCTTTTCTTTTTTAGTGGTCATTTTATGGTTTTTGAATTTATTGACTGATTGAATAGAATATAATGTTTTTGTCCAAATGTACATAGAATCCAATAAAGTATATTTTCTCGAGCTCAGCTATTCTATTATTTTCCAACCAGGTCATATTTCTTTGAAATCATCGATATAATTGTAAAATACGATTAGTCGGGGTTTTGGTATTTACAGAGATTTGGATGAACTATTTATGCCTTAAAAATTGAAATAGCATTTAGATCGAACAATAAACGCCGGAGCTATGCAAAAGAGCATTAACATATAACAGTCTGGGCTAGAAGGAAGCGAGAGTGTTTGAAACGGCAGCTCGGCGGTGGGATAAATGTATCTCTAAGTCAAGCATTCCCAACTAAAGTAGTTTAAATTGTTTTAATTTGACTTTACCGCCATCTAAGTAATTAGAACTCATAGATGTTGTACTTTCGTCTGGACTAAACAATGTAAAACACCAAAAATGTCCTAAAATTGTCTTCATTCTTAAATCCCTTGCTTTCTGTCAAACCCACATATACTTCACTAGGAGATAACCTGGCGTTGCCCGGCAAAATAATGATGTTGAAAATAAAAGTAGCAAGAGTGATAAAATTCGCGTCAACTTCATACTTCAGATCCACAACCTCACAGTTAGCCAAATGAAATTTTACATATTGTTTTTGCCTAACTTGATTTTTAGAGACAATTGTTAGATGCGGGAATCGAATGTCCTTAGCCCTATCGAAGACTCAGTTAAGACGCCAGCTAAATTCTAAGTCTAATAATCGATTTATAGTTTAGTCACAATTGATTAAATTTCAGTCTAGCTTCGAAGTCATGAAAACTTTTGTATATTTAGCAGCATTTATATGTTATTAGGTGCCATATTCTCGCACAGATTTAAGCCCAATCTAAAATCGGTCGAGTGGACTAACTAAATAAACTCTATTGATAACTTTCGGCACCAAGAAATTAAGCTTAAACTTTTGTTTGTGTTTTCGTGAACAGAGTAAACAGGTTCCATTGCCATGTAAAGGAAGCAGCAGCCAAAACAGTTCAAAGGAAGCAGCAGACAATAATTTATTAGTTTTTGCAGTGCATATCAAAATTTATGATCTATCGATTTATGCATATTATGATAATCACATTTTTTTCAAATTAACAATGTGAGTGGCACAGGTGAGTGAATGTGCCTCGCCGCTTGCGTCTCATTATGCAATGTAGCAAATAATTATACGTGCATACATACATGCACACATACGTATGTATAGGCATTTATGTGTATGTGCTTTGGCGTTCGCAAAATATCTTATTTGCATAATTCATGGGTTCCATTAGTGCGTTTGTGTTTGTGATTAAGTATCGGGGCATATAGCCAGCACTGGAAAACAAATCCTTTTCACTTACCCATGCCGCAGAGCGTTGCTCAAGCGGATTTCCGCCAGTGCCAGGCACTTGAGAATTAATATCAATTTGTATTCATTTGTGAATATTACAAAAGGATTATACAAAATTAATTAAAATTTGCACAATTTACGTTCGAAGGCAGCGGCAGCGACATCGGCAACGGCATCGTCTGCGGCATCGACAGCGACGGCGACGGCGACAAAGACATCGCGAGCATCGTTGATGATGCTTTTGCATGTCGCAGGGATATCTGGAAAACGTTTTGGACAGCTGGCGAGGCGCGAGTGTTGGCGCTTAATGGAGTTTAATCGCATTGATGAGCATCAATTAATCATGCCGCAAACGCAAATGACAACGCGCACAGACCAGTGCGCACACCCAATTGTCCTAATCCTAATCGACGCCCGCTAAGCCCGCACATTACGCATACGACACGTACGCCAAGCAAAAAATCGAATTGCCAATTAAAAACTGCGCAAGCTGAGCCGAGCCAGGCCCAGCCCGAGCCGAGGCGACGCGACGCGAGGCGAGACGAGACTTGGCAATTACACCATAATCGAATACAAGCACCTCACCCTTACCCGCCCCCTTACCCGCCCCCTTACCCGCCCCACGCCCAGCCCAACCCAGAGAGAAACCGCACACTTAAAGCACTCAATAAACGGCATCATTTGTGCTGGCTGTCAAGCAACTGTGAACTGAGCACTGCGCGCTAAGGACTTAAAGCCCGGCACACCTGTCGCCAGGGCACGCAATTGCCAGCGACTGTGGCTCTATACAAACAAACAAGCCATTATCATAATGCGCCGCAAAGATGCCGAACGAGTGTGACAGCCAAAGTCGACATCGATGACGATGCAGACACCCACACAGCCCCACACACGCACACACGCACTGACGCACACACAGACAAAAACTGTGGCAAACACCTTCAGCGATTCTGGTTAAGTGAAGCACACGATATGACGGCAACAGTTCGTGTTCGCATAACTGAGCATAATCGACGCCTTTCGGTTATAATTAACTCATTAAAGTGAAACGTCAGCCGCAGGATGTGGCCATGCTGACAGAAGGCAAGCCATCAAAGCGCACATGTAATCCGATACTGGGATGGCGGGAACGTCGAAGTCGAAGTCGACATCGACAGCGATTGCGACTGCGACTGAGCAACAGCTGCTAATAGTCGCAAAAGTGTAAGGTGGGAGCTAACCAAGCGGAACCCACACATACTCGTAAATAAGAAATGAAATCAAAGTTAACATTTTGTAAATCTGGTTTTTATAACTTTGCCTTGCGCCACAAGCACATACACATATACACGCACATGCACAGAAACGAGATGTGAAATTGCAATTAAATTAATGTCACGCATACGCCGCGTATAACACACGTGCCCCGCTCTCCCACTCTCCCGCTCTCCCACGCTGTAGCGCCCATGTGAACTGGTACAGGAAATGCGGAAAAGCGGGCTACATAGCTCAGGTTTTATTGCTGAGCCACAAACAACAGCAGCAGCAGCAGGAACAGCAGCAACAACAACAGCAGCAACAACAACAATAGCAACAATTAGTGCGTGTTGGCAACCAGCAGCAGCTGCTACTCACGCTTGTTTTATACTATGTTGAGGGAGCGCGAATGGGCCTGGGATTGGGAGTGGGATTGGGAATGGGAGTGGCCGTGATGGGCGTCTGGGGGCGTGTGGGCGGTCGGCTTGTGTGCTGCATATAAATCGATGCTGATGCTGTGAAAATTTGCCAAAATAACTACAGACATACACTTGCCAAAAGCAATTAAACTGCTAAAACCACATTTTGTGCGAGAAATAATTGCAAAAATGCCAAAACATAAGGCCAAAGCCAAACAACAAGCATGCTATTGGCAAAAACAGCTCAGATACATACAACAAATCCGACGAGCAACAAATGCACCAACAACAACAACAACAACAACATCACAAAACAAAAACAAAAACAAATCAGTCGCCCGCCGCGCTGCCAATTACAATAACGCCCCACGCGCGGTGAGGGGTGCAGGGGCACTGATCGACATAGCCCACAAAAAGCCAAGCCAAATAAATAGGCCGAAAAAAATAAATAAATATGTATTGCGAAATAAAACAAACAAAAATGGCAAATTCCAACAACAAATCAAATATATTATAGCGCAAAAACAAACCAAAGTCAACGTCACTTCCAATAACAATAACACAGCCTATGCGATTTGGATTGGGGTTGGGGCTAGGATTTGGGTTGGGGTTGAGGTTGGGGCGGGGATTGGGGCTGGGTGGTGCGGTGGTGCGTTGGCTACTTTTTGAATGCCAGCTTTGGTGGCACAGTTCAGTTGCGGCGGCTTTGTTTACACTTTACAATAGGAATTTGTGAGGCTTTTTCAATTTGTTTCATTTATTTTTATATATCTTTTTTTTTAGTTAGTGCAAAACTCATGCGATTAAACTAGGTTGCTGAAAAACTATAAAAATCATATTCATTTATCAACAATTAGTTGTTTTTTTTTAAAAAAATGTGAATGTAATTGATAATTCATTTTCAAATTTCACACTTTTATTTTAACCGATTATAAAGGATAAAAATTGTGCAAAAAAAAATTCCCTTTTTTCTCTGTTTAATGATGAATCTCCATTGGCTTTTATATTATCATATATTATAAGCTTTGTAAAGACTCTCAGAAGATTAAAGTATAAAAAATGGAACACTTGATGGAAATATATAAATTGTTTCACTTGAGAGGATTGGTTCAAGTGTCGCAAATATTAACGATAATAATAGAAAAGAATATAATTAAACCTTTTATACTACTTATCTACTTGAAGTTGGAAATAAGACTGTCGAAATTGTGTAAGAGTTAACATACATTTAAAGAAAAAAGAGCGTACTTCACAAGAAATGGCAGAGATCCATTACAGTTTGACAACGCACAAAAGAGGGCAACAATTTATCAGGTGTTCAGTCGCTTATTAGACAGACAGACAGATAGACAGGAGATATAACCGGAAGATGTCTCAGCTGACTGAGAAATTCCAATCGCCTCGCATGGTAGCGCACAAAGACGTACAAGAAAAATCACAGCAGGAGCAAAGACAACAACAGCAGCAGCAACAACAACAATAACAGGAACAAGGATAACAACAACGAAAATGAAAATGAAAACGACAAAACAAAATGAATGGCAATCGCGGTTCAGTCGTCGCCAGTCGCGCGAGTGAAAGACAAATTAAGATTATAAAAAAAATAATAAAAACACACAGCGGAGAGAAAAAAATCGAATTGATTGATTGATCTATCAAAAGTATATACACAGGCACGCACACACATATATTTATTTGCCTGTGTGTGTGTGTGTGTGTGTGTGCGTTATGCGTGCGGCAGAAGGTGCGTGCAGGGAAGTCCTGCGGCATTCCTCTGTGCGTAGCTGCGACTAGGGCGGCGGCTGCAACGGCGGAAGCGGCGGCGGCGGCGGCGCCTTTGTGATTTGACAGACAAACTGACAGCAAGACGCGGGCTAAGGGCAAAGCCGCGGGCAGCGCCAGACAAGTAGCGACCTGTGACTGCCTGTCGCCGTTTATGTATGCGCGCAATTCCCTGCCACACCCCGCCCCGCCCCGACGCCCACCAACAGCCGCTCAGTCAACCTACGCATTGTGTGTGTGTGGGTTAGGACCAGCGGACGGCTTTTGGGGCCAGTACGAAGGTATGTGCCTATGATGCTGTGTTCGTATTTGTGTGTGCGACACGTAGCACATTTTATTTTCCAAGTAATAAATCAATTTTCCGCACCACTAAAAATGAAAACGAAAAACGAATTGAAGCTGAAGCTGACGCTTCCTATCGACTGAAGTGTGTATGGCTGAGGCATGGGTAGGTTGGATTGTGTGTTAGGGGGCGGGGCGGACGGCGGGCGAGGGGTAGCTTGGATTGCGTTGGCTGCCAGTCGGTCACAGCTGCTTGGCTGTTGGGGGCTGGAGGCTGGGGGCAACAGTCGGTGCACCTGAGAAAAGCGTAAATTAAAGTCACTAAATCAAAAAATTTCCCAAAAACACAACACAAAATGAAACGAAGCAAACGAGAAAGTTAACATTTGTTTACGTGGATCCTTGGACGGCCGCTCCCGAAACTAAGATTAGCAGCAGGGACGGACGCGTGGGCGGGCAGCCAGTCCAACTTGGCACGACTTGGTCTATGGCTGTCCGGCTTCAGTCATTTATTGGCCAAACTTGGCCAAGGAACGCATAAAGGAACGGGCTCCGCGACCAAATGAGCAACTTGGCGCACAACACAAAAAGTAAGCAAAACAATTTGCTGTTTGTTATGTTTTTTTTCTCATGTTTTTTTTTGTTTTTTTTTTTTTGGCTGCTGCTTTTCACCTCGACTTCTGCTTGGCTCACTTCTGCTGCCGGCCAGTGCGGCAATTTGTTTTGAGTGGGGTCGCCGGGCGCTGGACGGGAGTCCAGTCCAGTCCAGTGAGCCGACATTGGGGAGCGCTGTGGCGTCAAAGGCAGCAAAACAAATCAAGTCAACAATCAGCAGAGCATACACGCACACACACGCACACGCACACCTATAGACATTGAGGCAGACACTCCGTAAAAGTTAATGTAACGGCGCATTTAATTGCACGCACGGCACGAAATCCGACGCTCCAGACTGCCCACAATGTTCACCACCGCCAGCCCGCCCGCCCCGCTGGCAAAAGTGGACAAGCGTAACTTTTTGCCCAAGGCACTTACTTGACTTTTTGGCCCCGACGTTTCAGGTGAGGCTTGCTCTCGCTCAAGTAAGTAAAAATGGCTATTAGCCAAAGCATTTTATGTGGCTCCTTTTACTTGAGCACGCCCATTGGCCGATGTCCGTTGTCCGACGTCCGACGTCCGTTGCCCAGACAAGTTTTTTTTTACACGGCTGCCACAGGCAGCTTTTGTTGCCTAATGCGCTTTGCTATTTTTTTAATTATAACGCAAGTTACCTGCGAATGAAAAGTAAAAGGGCTGCCAAGACGACGACGACGACGACGACGACGACAACAACGACGGCAAAAGCAAAGAAAAAGACGATGACGACGGCGACAGCGACAGGGCCGCATCCTCATCCGCATCCTGGCGCAGGAAGTGGCATCAGCCAAGACACGAAGACGCTGTAACAGACACACTTAAATGCCTTTTAGCTGCAGCAAAACCAAAAAAAAAAAAAAAAACAACGACAAAAAATCGCTGGCAACAATTTTAATTGCGTAAAGTGTGCAGCTTCCTTCGTACATTCTCTCAGCCTCTCTCTCTCTCTCTCTCTCTCTCTTGCGATTTTCGCCGTCTGTACTGTGTCTGCGACACCAAAGGCCAAGCTGCAACAAAATTAAATTACTCATTCGCCCAGTTGGTCAGCAGCGGCAGCGGCAGCGCCTGCACTCGAGACTGCAGCGGATTTATTGTTAATTGGAAATGAGGCATGCTCGGACTATTTGATGCGCAAAATATTTCCGCCACTCAACAAGAGACCAAAACGGCTTCTCATTTCTCTCTCGAAAAGCAAAAACCAGCAAAATTACAAAAGAGAACGAACAAAAATCTAAGTCGAAAAAAAAAATGCTGACAAATAGCACGCGTAATTAGAAATTAAGTTGCCGTTGCTGTGACCGTATTTTAGATGATTAAGCGGCATGACAATCGAAATGGGAATGCAGAGACTGAAGAAAACTTAATTTCTTAGCAATCGGATGCCTTAATATTTAATCAATACATACCGATATGACAAATACACACATATAGTAAGTATATACAGAGCAAAGTTTTGGCTAAGATTGAATTCCTTGCGGCTTTCATTTTAATCCTTTCTAGCTAGCTTAAGGAAAATAATTCAAATGCTTACAGGTATTATTTTCAAACTTTTCCCGCTTTTCGAACAATGCCTAAGACTCACAATTTAAATTCTATTCCATGATTTAGTGAATTCTAAGCCACGTATTCAATCAATTTTATTTCCATTTTTATTTTGGCCATGCAAAGAATTTGTGATCTACATTTCATTCTAAAATATCTTGTCTCTCCAAGTGAATTTAGCGAAAGTGACGATTTAATTATAACAATAAAATATTTATATAACATTCTTACAACAATAAAAAGTTGCAAATTCTGCGTTTTGGCTTAATTGAATTCCCATTTTGGTTTTAATATAATCCCAACTTTGGGTTAAATTCGTGACCATTTAGGTTTAATAAGCGTTATTTAACTCGAGTCTTGGCTTAAAGTTAATCTCTTGTATAGAGTATTATACTTTGGTCATAAAACGTGTTGATGGAGACATCTCCGACACCATAAAGTATATATACTCAAGATCAGCATCATCTACCGACATTATATAGATATAGATTATATCCGTCTGTCTGTTTTAATGAGAACCAGTCTCTCAGCTTTAATGCCCTCGTCTTGAAACTTTGCATAGATCCGACTTTCTTTTGCAGGCAGTACATATGTCGGAATAAGCTAGATCGAATCACTATATCATATAGCTGTCATACGAACTCTCGGATGAACATTAAGTTCTTATTTTTAGGTTTTTCACGGTATCTTTACCGTACTCGGTATATACAAGTTTCACTATGCAGCTCATATACATACAAAATTTTATATCAAATAGCTGCCGGAGGAAATATAGGTCGAAAATTAAGTTCTTTATGAGCATGTTTTTTTTCAAGATATTATAACTAAACTCGGCATTAATAAGTTTAACTAAGATCCTTAGCATCTTATCTAAATCGGACCACTGTATCATACTGCCAGATTTTCTAACTTTCTCGTTTTGGATTGTTTTCATGCATTTGTATATGAACATCAATACGGTATTATTGTTAAAACGTTATAAAAAGAAAATTAAAAATGATTGTATATTCAATATAAAGTCTTGCTTTAAAGCACATATTTATTTTTATAATTAAATAAGAGTTTTATAGCCGAGTTATAATTGTATTCGATTATTATTCTGGCAGTTGAAATTATAGCTCTATAAATACAATTAATTGTATTTGTATTTGTAATGCTTACGTTACTCACACAATTTTTCGTGCAACATCTGTCATGCCACGTTTAAATACGAGTTTACCTACCGCGCAATTTTTCGTGCAACCATGCCCCATCCAGGCACATCTACAGAAATATTCGTTGAGTGAGTTCGTAGAATGTTTCGTATGAGGGTTGCACTACATACAAATGGAGTGTTGTAATGTGCCTCAATTAGTGCTGCGAGTCGAATTAAAAAAGGTTAATGTATGCACATAAGCATATAAATGTTAAAATTTGTGACATTCCAAATTGTTGACTGTTGTTTTACCAAATAATTACTTGAAAATATAATTGATGTTAAGCAATGCAGAGTGCTCTAGTCGGGTGTGCCCGACTACGAGAAATTGAAATTGCCGCGAATTATTTGCATTTTTTACATATTAAATATATTTCATTTATTTCGTGAAGAATGTGAAGAACATGTCTTTATAAAATATCGAAAAAGAGTAATTGAATTTTTTACCGGCTCAACAATAACGAAGAAATGCCAGTATATTTTATATATATGTATAATAAATACATTATATATTTATATAATTATAATATAGAACATTGCATTCTGTTTGTCAGTCAATTTGCAACGTCTGTTTATTGAATCTGCTTGGACAATCATTGCAAAGAGCATTAAATATTAAAGTAATCAATGTCAATTTTTTCGAATATTAAACAATGTTTGAAGCTCGTTTACCTATCAGTTATCTGTCAATTAGTATTACCATCAACGTTTATATTTTGAAAAACAATTTTTTAAATTAAATTTTAATTAAAAAAATATTACAAAAAAACTTGAAGTACTGCTTTACGGATAAATGTATTCCACTTCTACCATAATTAATAATTAAACAAGGATTCTGCAATACAAAACTAAAATCCATCATTAAACTTTTTTCTCAGCGAATATCAAAATAAAAATATCAATCAAAAATTTTCAACGACACATACAACAAGTTTTGTTCGCTTATATTTTAATATATTAATGTCAATTTATTGTTTTTTTCAATTATTTAAACTTTCAAATACTACAAAAAAATTCTACATTTTAAAACCCAACTCATATAAAGCAGTCTCAACTGTGAACATGGCCAGCCAAAATGCATTTGATTAAAGTTATTCCAGATGGCTTTAAGAACTTAAATAGCTTAAAGAAATATTTTGCAGCTGCTTTGCATCAGTAAGCCCCGAATATCTGCTGCCCGCAGCAAGCATAAGCAGCTGCAGCAACAGAGTTGCTTATAAAAAAGTAGATCTCTTTGATACAAATAATATATAAAATAACATAATGTACACTAAGGGTATGTGTGAAAAGTGACAGGAAGAAAGAGTCCAATATGTCAGCGGGTGTATAAAATATATTCTGCCAGTTGCGTTAGAATTTTTTGGACAATTAGTTCAACGCTCGAGTGGCTAATTGCTGACTCTTCATATTTTGCTTTGTTAAGTTGAGTGAAAAAAAAAAAAATGGTAGCCCGTGGCAACTGGAACTTTCGAATTTGTAAAATGTCCTTGCTGGCAATGGTGGCGAGCAGTTAAATGACTTCTCGTTTATTTTAAATTGTGAAAAATATGTGCGAATGTTCAGCCAACAGCCATTACAAGATGCTGCCGAACAATGTGCATTGTGGCACGAATGCGAACACGAAAACACGAATACAGCGAATACAGTGAATACAGCGAATACAGTGAATACGGCGAATAGCTGTGTGAATGCCCGTACGAATATAAGCGTATGGACAAACGCTTGCAGCAATGAGGCAAAGCCAATGCACAAACAAGATGAAAGTGTTTCACAATCCGCTGTGAAAATCGCGCTGTGCATTTTCAAATAATGCGAAAACTTTTCGCCTATGTTGCGGAGTGGTGGGGGGGGGGGGGGGAGGGGTTGGGTTTCTGGTATGGCAATTGCTAGCAGCCAACCAGAAGCTTTCAATATACTAGACTTTTGTTCCTTTGCCTCTATTGTTCTGCTTTGGCTGCGTGAAATGCAATTTCTCATATTTGCATAACTGCAGACAGCAGATAGCTCAAAATAAAGTTGAAATTTCAGTGCAGCGGCTGCGGTTGCAGCCACCGCAGCAATAACAACAACGACAACAACAACAGTAATAACGACTTTAATATCGCCAGACTGCGCTGCGTAATTGCCCCCGCCCGCAGCCCCAGCGGCGCTCGATCGGACCAACAGTCGCGCAATCCTTCCGCTTGGCTCATGTTCGCAGCGCGACGCTTTTCCGGCAGCAGTTCCAACAATACGGCACACGAACTGCAGCGGTATGGCAGCCAAATTCAAATCAACGGAGTTACGCGCACACACAATGCCAGGCTCAGCACACACACACACACACACACACACGAGCACAAGCACGCATGCGAGTGTATGCGAGTACGTGTAAGACAAAGCATACTTTTCAGCGCAAATAACAGGCGGAACAACGAAACAAGCGAGAAAGCTAACAATTGAGCGCTCCGCCGGACATCGAGCTCGGAACTGCGGCTATTCTATTAGGACATACACAAGCTCCCACGCACACGCACACAAATACACGCCCACACATACAGATGGACACACAAATTATGGCGCAGCTAGCATTCCAAATTATACGCACAAAAGCAAACAAGTGGGCCAAGGGATGCCGCTGAGCATGCTGTGCGTCGTGCGTCTGGCAACTCCGGCGAGTCCGGCGAGTCCTGCGCCCTGTGTCCTGCGTCCAGTGCCAACATCATCGATGGCCAAAGCAAACATAATTGATATCGTAATCAATTCAAAAATCCAGCAAAACTAAAAACAGCAATTGCTGTGAAAACAACGTCGCCGCCAACCCTGCCAGGATGCTGAGCACATGGCCACGAACATGGCAGCGTTTGGCCGCAGGCATGTCAGCAATGTGCACGTAGCCCTCGACACTTTACCGCTCCCGCTCCCAACACTTACCCCTCCCCTCCCCGACCCGAGCCCCTCACGCCACTAAAACGCCTCTTTTCTATCCCAGTCATATAAGTATGTTTATGTGTGTGTGTGTGTGTGTGTGTGTGTGTGATGTGTGGCAGTGCGTGCCACTCAATCAACTCTGAAAAAGTCTACAAATATTAGCCCCTAATGCCATTGAGACCAGGACCAAGACGTAGCAAAAGACGAGAGCTGCTGCACACACACACACACACACACACACGCGCCCAAGTCCATGCCCATAAAAAAGTGGAATTGTGTATAAAAATGAAGCAGCAAAAAAAGTGGCAGCTTCAAATAAAATTGTTGCGACAAAGGCTCCAGCAAGAGCAGCGAGGCAGTTGAAGGAGCAGCCAAAGGAGCTGCATCGGGCACGACGATAACATTAAGACGAAGTATCGAAAAAATGTGTAGTGGCACACAAAAAAGGAGCTGAGGCAACGGCAACGGCAACGACAGCAACATCGGCGACAAGGACACAAAAGCAGAATAACAACACAATCAAGCGAGGCGCGCGCCTCGATGAGGACGTGCAGGAGCGGGAAGCGTGTCCGGGCATAGGCGGCACTGCATAACTTGGCAGTGCCAGCGAAAGCGGCACGTAATAACATTTTTCTAAAGAAAGCAAAAAAAAAAAAAAAAAAGAGACCGTTACACTCGCCTGCCTGGATGGCGACACAGATGAAGACGCAGACGTCAAGCGAATCCAAAGCCGAGCCACTCCGAACCCAAACTCGTGGCAAAAACGTGCGTGTCTTGGCGCTTGTGGAATGCTGTCAGGAGACAAGTTATTGTTTTTGATTTCATTTTTCTTGGGCTTCGCTTTTTTGTTTTTTTTTTTTGTTTTTTACTGCTCCTGCCCACATTACGGCCAAGCCAAGGCTGGAGCCCGAGCATGTGGATATGATTGTGGCTGTGGACGTGAATGTGAATATGGACGTGGATGTGGATGTGAATATGGGCATATGCGAATATGTGCGGATCTGCTTATTTCCATACAGGAATGTGTATGCTCGCCCCCCGAAATTGGCTAGTTTGGCTAATCGGGGCATTTGCCAGAGGCATAAGCTGGATTTTTTTTTTGTGGATTTATATTTTTATGACTAGATGGAAAATGGCCTCCGGCTGCGTTATTATTATTATTATTATTATTATTATTTTTATTAAAAGTGCGCATAATCCAAATGGACCAATATTTTCAAAAGTCAGCAACTTGGAAATAATTGCAAATGGGCAGGTGTGCAAATGGAATTCACCCGACTTAAGCTGTGGAAAGTCGGCTTATCTACTTATCATATTAGATATTAGATATTCCACATTCAGAGCTCATCTATAGAAGAAGAAATTCCTTAAGTTGTGGCAGTTGAGATTTCGATGGACTGATTTAAAGATAGTTCAATTCAAATCACTTTTTAATATCAATTCCGATAAGAGAGACTGTGGAAAGCTAATCAAACTATGAAGGCAATGAAATCGTAAGCTATGGCAAAATAATATACACTGTAATATATACAAGCATCCATAACAATCAATCATTCCGCTGGCAATATAACTTGCGCTATTTCTCTTGTCGCTTGTCGCTTGTCTGTTGTCAGATACAGCGGCATCATTAGGCTTGCAGCATTTCAGAAATTCACCCGCAACTCTGGTTTGCAACACTCGGAAACTAACTTTGAAACTTTCTAATAAAATAGCCCTAGACCGTTACAACGCTGCTAGACGCCAAAAGGTCCAATGTAGCTCGACCAGGCCAACGATGACGACGACGACGACGAGTCAGCAACGGCCTCTGCAGCTAATGTCGACCAAAACCACAACAGCAGCAGCAGCAGCAGCGGCAGCAGCAGCGGTCGCGGCAGCGGCAACACTCCTTGGAGCGCAACAGACAATGATGCCGCATTAAACCCAACCTGCAATCCAGCCCAAACTCCAAAAGTCCTGGCCCGAAACTCATTCTCATCTCTTACATTCACCCACACCCACATCCCACCCCTCCCCCCTCGAATACAATTTCGGCAGTTGTATTTGTAGCTACACACGCCACAGACATAAATGCAGTTTCTAGTTACAAGAGAGCGAAAGCTTTTTTTGCTGCCGCTCTCTTTTTCTCTTTTGCTCTTAGTCTACTGCGCTCAGTTGTTCGTTTCCACTTGTTTCACTTGTCGGTGTGCCTGTGTGTGCCTCTGTTCGTTTGTGTGTGTGAGCATAGCACACATACATGGCCGCAACATCCGTTACAATTTTTTACGACTACGACTACGTCTAACGCTGGCGCTGACGCTGACGTTGATGTTGATGCTTTTGGCGGCAGCATCAGCAGCCACTGAGATGCTTTGTGGTTGCGCTATGGCCGCTCAAAGCATGCGTAAGTGTGTGTGTGTTTGTGTGTATGCTTGTGTGTGTGTGTGTGTGGGTGCATGTCGCATTCAAGGATTGAGGAAATTTTTGTGGGTTGCTTCAGTAATGATATGGAATGTGTTGGAATTTCAAGAAGTTACTTCAGATTTCTTTATTTATTTAAATGAGCAGCCACCGAGATGCCACTGTGTCTGTCTGCGCCAGCAATGTCTGTATTTGAGCTCATATTTGTGTGTGTGCGGTTGTGTGGCTGTGGCCATGCCGGCTCTTGCGGCTGGGCAGCCAGCCAAGCAGCCAGCATCTTCAATTGACTGACTCGCTGCCTGTGACGGACTAACTGACTCTCTGACTGAGCAGCGCCCAACTAAATGAGCGTTGTTATCAGACTCCGCTGCTTCCCTTGCATCTACTATATATGTATCTCTGCACGAGTGTATCTGTGTATCTGTGTGTGTGTGTGTGTGTGTGTGTGACTGTGCGTGTAATTGTAATGGCAAGCAGTGCGCCGTCAAGGAGCCTGCTGAGCCAGCAGGAGCAGCAATCGGCTAACAGAGCCCAACCAGCAGCGTCATTGAAATTTATGCACGCTGTACATTCGTGTAGTGATATTTGTATTGGGAATTAAAACTGTGCCCTCGGGATTATAACCTAATTTTGGCGTTGTGCGTTTTTGCTCTTCATTTGTGCCGCGCTCCTTGCGCCTTGCTTGCCGCGCTCCTGCACTCCTGGCTGCCGGCCTGTCTGTCTGTCTGCCTCTCGGCCTGTCTGTCTGTCTGTCTGTCTGTCTTGCCATTGCCGTTTTTACTTTTCATTGCTCTTGTTTCCGTGCAATTAAAATAAAGGCGTGGAGTAATTGCTGAGGTCAGTGAGCAGCAGTCGTCGAGTACTTTGCTGCGAACTCCTACGTAATGCTAACTAAGCGCACAGCGCAACGCTGAAATTAACACTTTTTTCTGCCAGCCACTCGGTTTTGGTGTTCGTTTTTTTTTTTACTTTTTTCGTTTTTGCCTTTATATATGTTTTTTTTTTTTTTGGACTGGTCAGTGTTTTCCTTGGAGCCTGGTCCTGAATTACCGAATTGCAGATAAAATTCTCAGTTTAACACTTTGTTAAAATGCTGCCCAAAACGCCATGTGGTGCGGCCCCTCCGCCCATAAAATGTGCCAGTTGGCCATTTAATGGCCAGGTCCAGGCTAGGGCCGAATTAGCTGACCATTGGGCATGGCTTGGACTTGGGATTGGAACTGGAATTGGCACTTGGCTACGTTTGTTATGCATGTTGTTCTTCTGCGCTTGCGGTAAATTTCCCTTACAGCCCATCAATGGAGCATGGCATTTAGAACCAAATTTGCTTGCTAATTGGTTTCTCAATGTCCAAAAGGCTTCGAAGTTGTAAAGCCAGAGTCGAACAGCCTCAATTCGACAACATTCGACACATCTCAATCGAACACGAATTATGAAAAGTTAATTGGAAAACACATGTGATAAATGAGGATTTATTCTCTTTTCTACTTGTTTCCCTCTTTTCTTCTACAACTTCTATTGATTTTGTTTCTTGAAGCTTTTAAAATTGAAAGTCTGCAGACAAATGCTTAATCAGAAAAGACAGCATTTCTGTTTTTCCTGACTGAAGAACCAGGCTGAAATATTCACTGTGATGGAGGTGCCTCCTAAATCGCATTTTTTGGGAAATTCGCTTGCAAGAGTGGAAAAATTGCGAACAACTTTTGTATGGAACTTGCCATCCGATCGGCCTCAAAATCGTTTTCAAGATCTTTTCAATGATTTTGTGGATGAAGTTTCGCTTTAAAATTCACTTCCAATTATAAATTATGGAAATTAATTTGGGACGTATTTAACACTTTTGGGAATATGCAAATCAAAGATTTTTTGGCTGTAGTTTGAAGTTGAATCCGATCGGTCTCAAACTTAATCGAGAAATTAATACGTGCTTTAACGATTTTAAGAATTCCACCCGCAACTGTGGAAATTGGGCGGAAAACTGATACATTTACTATTTTTAATATTTGAATCACAAAACTTGCCACGGGCAAGGCCAGTAAATACCCTCTAGTTAGAATTTTTTTCATAAAAAACCTTCTCTTCATTCATGTCACTTTCTTGCTGCACTGCTGTACATCTCATCAAAAATATGCTATCTGAAGGATGCTTTAAAAAACATTGAGAGGATATAATTTAAATAGGTGCTTCGTATTAATTGATCGTTGTTTCATCGGCTCCCCTGCTAATTTCCAAAAAAAAATATGTGAAAATATATTTTATAAAGGATGTACTGTCTGTTATTTCAGATCCTGTTGTCACCTTTGAATATGGCTGTATTTACATATGCTAATATGCTTGTCAGGAAATACCACATTCCTTTTGGAATACTTTGAATAAATTTTTCAAGATTTTCTTTCCTAAAAACGAACTACTTTAAATATACATTGGATAGTTTTAGTTTAATTATTTCAAACAGACTAAAGAAAACTATGATCTTGATTTTGCATGACGATGCGGTTAACCAAAATTTTAATATCTTAGGGTAAATTTCAGTCGGTCATTTAATAGTCTTGACGTCAGCGAGAAGTTCAAGGGTACGTCAATAACTTTTTAACGATTAGCTTGCACATAAACTATTATAAAATACAAACAATTCTACACTTGGGTAAACAGTTTGAGCAAACTTTGGAACGACGAACTCACATTTAATTATTCATTCATTCATAA
This sequence comes from Drosophila borealis, assembly GCA_035045885.1. Classification (NCBI taxonomy): domain Eukaryota; kingdom Metazoa; phylum Arthropoda; class Insecta; order Diptera; family Drosophilidae; genus Drosophila; species Drosophila borealis. The sequence goes on along the minus strand of JAWNOR010000194.1, from coordinate 5,011,839 downwards.
CACCAAACTAAATTATCAACTTTGCGCTGCAAACTTTGCTCAGCCTGAAACAAGCATTGGTTAACAAATACACGCGCTTAACTACAAATAACAATCTATATATATACATATATACAATTCTGACTGAATAACTGAATGCTCCGCCCAAGCCGCAAGAGCTAAGAGGCTCAAATTTGTATTAAAGCTCCCTTTTGGGTCGAAAGTGAGCATTAAGACGGGATTTTGGAAAAGTCGATTTGAAAGTGTGGGAAAATGGCAAAGAAAATTTGTATGAAGACTATCAAAGGACTATCGAAAGGTCGGACTAAAAAGCAAGCAGTCGCTGGTTCAAATTCAAATTCATTTGTTTACTCAATTTCAAGTTTCAAGGGAAAAGGGCAATAAATATAAATTAAAAAACAACAAACAACAATGAAATGGAAAGTGAAGTAATAATAACAATTAAAATGTTGTTCTCTGGTTTGATTGTTTTGTCAATTTTAATGCAGTCATATGTTGAACAGGACAAAAATAAAGACAGGAAACTTTTTAAAATTCCAAATAGAAAATATCTGTTTTTTTTAATAATTTAAAAAAGAGAGATAAAGCGTATTATGGAAAATTAATATGAGCAATGGAGAGCAGTAATTAGTTCCATATATAGCTTTTACATAGTTTCCGGATTGGGATGCAACAGGTGCAATGGAACCGTTGAATGTGTCAAAGGAAGAACAGCAGGGCAAGATCTCAGAGGACACGACACCGTTTGATGTGGTGAATGTGTAAAGCGTGATGGCCATTAGTTAACGTGAATCCACAACAGTTAAAACAGCTTTTTGTTTAGTTTGTTTTAACGACAAAAATTATAGGGTTGTAGGGAGGAGGGTGGGGTTAGGGCAGGGGAGCACGTAATGGTGAAAAAACGAACGCGAACAACGTCGCGTTGGGAAACGCGAGCACATAATAATAGACAATTTAAATGGCAGCTGAATAGAAATCATAGAAAATTGAAAGCTTTGAAAACACACAGAAAATGATAATTATTCTATCTCTTGGCCATTCTGCTCAATATGCCAACATGCACGACAAGCAAAAACTGTGCAATTAAGTGGATGGTCGCTATTGAAGCACCCAACTGCTAACTAAGCCAAATTGTATGCTCAAGTGCCATAAAGCCATAAAGTAATCAAAGTTGATATCAAAGTACTAACTTATGCTCTCATGTATTCAATTAGGACGAATTTCGAATAGGTGGGGGGGGGGGTGTCCTCGTTCATTTTGAAAGAATTAAGCACTTTTGTGGAGCGCAGCTGTTAAGAAATTACCGCAGCGGCAGCTCCAATCCCCAGCTCCAGCTCCAGCTGCAGCTCCTGGTCTGCAGGTCGTCTTTAGAACTTTCAACAACTTCCTATGCCCAAAGTTTCCACAAATTAGTTATGCAAATTATGTGAGTCGCCTCTACCTCAGCGGCGGCAGTCAACCGCCAACTACAACAACAACAACAACAACAATAGCAACAACAACAAGAACAACAACAACAATGACGCTACCAGTTAGAAATTGGTATTTAAAACAATGAAGACTCGGTCCATCTTTCAACCAGTTTCTCGCAAATGTGGCCCTAAACTCAAAACTGAATCCTCAGCCCGATTAGGGCGCATAACAAAGCAGAATTTGTGTAAGTTCCTATTTAACATGCTTTATGCATTCCTCAATTATAAATAGATTAAAGTCCAAAATAGACTAAAGTTAAATGTTAACTTTCCGGCCGAGGCGGACACCATTCGCAAAGCAATTAACGCGCCCCAAGGAAGCAACGCCAACGGCAAGGACGCCGCCCAGGATGAATGGGGGGGCCCGACTGAGGGGGGGGGGGATGCCCGAGCAGAACTCAATTTAACTGACTGCCAACTTTCACAATCACTGCCCATCATCAATTTCAGATTTTGCTGTATGTTTTATGTAGCAGCCGAAGCAGAGGACCGCCCCTCAGCCAGGCCAAACTCAATCCGCCACTACATTCAGTCAGTCACTCAGTCAGTCAGTCAGTCACTCAGCCAGTCAGTCAGTCAGTCAGTGAGATGGGGAAAAAAGTGAAAACAATGCTGAAACGGCCAACTCGCAAAAGGTTGGCAATGGTTGCCCAGGGATGCGACCAAGAGTGTGTGCTGATCTGTGTGTCTTGGTGTGTGTTTACTTAAGCGTAAGCCTCCGCCTCGCTCCGCCCCCTCGGACCGCCACCTCGCAGCAGTAAGCCTTAACCACACAACAATGGCAGCCAGATAAAACAGCGAACGGGCAAAAAAGGGTTTTGCTGTCCTGCTGCTGCCCCGTCTGCCTGGCTGCGTCTTAAAGGATTGCTCAAGTTTTCGGTAACCAATATGTAAATGTGCGTGCTGTGATTAAGCACAATAGACCTGATCAAACCTTACCAACGAGCCAGACACTGGGACGGACAAAGCAACAGACTGACAGACAAACAGACAGACAGACAGACAGACAAGACTTTGCTTAACCTAAACCTAAACCGAAACCTAAACCGAGTCCTAAACCGAATCCTAAACCGAAATCTAACCACAATTTGAAGCGCACAAAATGTGAAACCAAAACAAACTAAAAAACGCAGCCAAGTCAATGGCTGGACAAGGCCAACTTTACACACCTCAAGTGTTTGTTTAGGCTGCCAAAGTCCGTCGGCTTGGGCCAGCGGAGGGGCGTGGTTGGGGGGTTCGGGGGGGGGGCTGGGGACGTGACCATTTGCTGTCTTGTTGTTTGTGGCCAGCGGCAACATAAATCTTGTCTTTCCAAACAAAGGCATCGCCCCAGAGTTAGCGATACGCCACCTCGGCACGGTAGCCCGCCGGTAGATGGCGCTAAAGACAATACCGGGCCCGTCTGGAATGCCCGAAACTATTAGCGAAGAGCCTTCGCATTCGCCTTCGCCTCGCAATCACCTTCTCAGCGCCTTGCAAGATGTGTGTGTGTGTGTGTGTGTGTGTGTGTGTGTGGATTTTTAAGGGGCACGCACATAAATTGCAACCGCCAGGTGAGCAATGGTGCCACACAACGTGCCCCGCTACCCCGTGGCCCGAGTTGATGTATCACACAAACAGACACAAATGTATTTATGCTGCTGCTTAGTTTGGGTGCCCCAAGACTTGCTTCTTATGGGCATCAGCCGCGTTCCGGTCGTAATAAAAACTAAAATCCGCACAACAATATGTGCGAGGATAATGCCATTTCCGTTTTATGTGAAATCCTCTCAGTAGTCCGTGTCCGCATATCCGTATATCCGCATACCCGTCGCCCCCCGTCCCCCCCCAGCATCCTCGGCGCGCTCACATGTGCGGCTTCAGCTCGAAGGTGTGCCTCGGCCTCATCCAGCCAGTACACGGCTACACGGCGCCAAAAAAGGAGTGCGGTCGAAAACTTTTTCCGTTACGGCACTTTTGGAATGCGGATAACCAAATGGATGGGGCGGCTTTTATGGATTGGCACGCCCATTCGGGGCACGCATATGATACACCATTGAATAACCTTGAGTGCATGCAGATAAGCAAAAACTTTTAATGCCGTGCATCAAAATACGGGTAAAGAGTGCTCGATCCTCGAGCGTATCAGCTTCGTAAAAGCATGCAATTGTGCTGATGAAACTTTTATTACCAGTATTATTATAATTATTATTATTATTGTTATTAACATTATTTTTGTTATTAATTAGCATTAGCTTCGTAAAAGCATATAGATACGCTTAGATGTGCTTAAGAAACTTTTATTAGAAATAGTATAATAATTATTATAAATATTATTATTATTATTATAATTATAATTATCATTACTTTTGTTATTAATAATTCCGGAGCACAAAACTATACTTGAATTAAAAACTATAAAAAAATATGAATAAAACATATTTAATTTAAATTTATATTTTCTTATTCTAATTAAAATAATTTAAAAAAACTTGAAATAAAAAACTAACAATTAAGAATGATTTAAATTTGTTTCATAAAATGTCAAATTTGCTCATTAGAGGTTAAATAAATAACTTATAAATATGACAATTTCAATTTCATTGTAGACAAATAATAAATATATTTGCATTGCCAAATATCATATATTTATAAGCAGAAATCCTTAAAATAAAGAACACACAAAGTATGATTTAGAAAGAATTAGTATAAGTAATGTAGACCCTATAAATTAAGATCGCCCTTGAACCATTTGATTCATATCATTGCAATATAAAAGCAAAGCATAAATTCAAGAACAGACTTTAAGATGTTAAATTTCCACGTGACCTATGGAAAATTGTATTTTTTCTGTATACCTGCAAAACTGCTGTGTCTTACGCTCTTTTAAAGGATTATGTGACAGCTTTTGCCTTGTCTTATGGCTTATGAAGGCCATTCATTAGCTACATTTTCAGATTATGCCGCAATCAACAAAATGCTTGCCATGTGGCTAGCTGGTGCCTGCTCTGCCCTAGCCGAATGTAAATGTAAATGTGGCACACTTTTTGCTCAGTGTGCGAGCGACAAGATGAAACAAACGTGCAACTTCGGCCAAGGCGCTGCAAGTGGTAAAAAGCGCAACCAGAGAGAGAGAGAGAGAGAGAGGGGGAGAGAAAGATGACAGAAATGTAGAAAAACAGAAACGGAAGAAAAACCATAACTAAATCCATTGCCATAGCCAAATCCAAGGCAAAGTCTGCGATGCAAATAGTAGAGATTATGGCTCTGCCGCTGCTCCAGTTGAATAAGAACAAGCCAAAGGCAACACGGGTGTCGGATGGGCTTCAAGTCGCTGCTCGGGCAGCGCTAGAGGTGCATAACTCTGTACGTGTGCATGTGTGTGTGCCTGTGTGTGTGTGTGGCTATATGTGGCACAATAAATCTTACAAGGGTGCCGAATGGCCGGGCCGGGTAGGGCAGGGTGTCGAAGCCATTGGAGCTGCCACCCAAATGCTGAAATGGGATTGCGAACGGGCGCCGCCAGTGAAAACCAAAACCAAATAAAACTGACATTATGCGAAAAGCGAAAGCCATAACTAAAAGTTGGGCTAACGTGGCATGATGGAGCGCCAGTAAAGTTGATACCGGCGCAAAGGGAAAAAACCAAAAACAAAAAAAAGAAAAAAACAATAGCAAAATAGAAATGATAGCAAAGATATCTACGGGGGATTGTAGTAAAAGGCGCTATGCGGGCAAACGGAAATCGACTTTAGCCCTTACCTGTGTGTGCTGCACGTTGAACTTGCTGCAAGTTATGCAAATGTCCTCCAATCCTGCTGCCGCTGCTGCTGCCGCTGCTGCTGCTGCTATCAATCGAAAACAGCGACGTTGACGTTGTGGCGTGTGCTAATGACATTTGCTTTGATTGCGACCAGAACTCCAAACTGTCATTTTCATGAGTTGAGAGGGTTTTCCTCTTTGTTGCTGTTCCTCTTGTTGCTGTTGTTGTTGTCGTTGTTGTTGGGGCTGCTGCTGTTCCGTCTATTTATTTAATTTGCATGCAATTTTCAATTTTTATGCGAAATACTTTGAATTGACAGCAAACGACGCACACACTTGGCCCATGCACAATAGAAATTGAATTGCAAAATTTGTTTGCCAGTCAATCGCTGGAGTCGACGGCGCAGCTGATAGAGTTCTAGAGGAGCGCCACAGACAGCAACAGCAAAGTGCGCCACGTTCATGCCAATGTCACAGCCACGGCCTGAAGAAATCGCACAATTTGGCGGCGAAAATGTCAAGTATTTAGAATGCCATGACGACGACGACGACGACGACTGTCACTACAATGGGCGGCGGCAACAACAACAATGATGCCGGCAAATATGCACACACACTTATACACACTCACACACACACACACTGCGAGTCAAGCCAAAACACACACTGAAAGTGAGTGAGTCAGTCGCAAAGCTTGGGGTTGCCGCAAGTTGCACTGGAAGTCAGTAAAATCGGAGGCGCGAAATTGCGCGACACAAAAGACGCCACACGTTGCCGCTGGCTTCAACTGGATGCTGGCGCTGGAGCCGGCTTGCCTCTGTTCCGTTGATGCGACCGACTGCAACGACGAACGCTCCAAAACTGAAACACAACTCAACTCAAAAGCCAACAAAAAGGATGCTGAACAAATCGCACAGATGCGATGCGATGCGATGCGATGCTGTTGCCGACGAGCACAACAAACCCGAAGCCATTGCCGAGGCTAACGATGCTGCTGCTGCGGGCCATAAGAGAGCGACAAAAGAGAGAGAGAGAGAGCAAGAGTGTAAAGGGAAGAGCGAGCGAGCTGCGTTTGGGATGCTGCTGCTCAGAGAGTGAAGGCAGCAACAAAGTTGGCGACGGCAGCGACTAACGTGCGACTTCGTTAAATTTCTGCGGCGACAGCACACAAAACGGATTCGGAAGCGGAAGTAGCAAGTAAGCGAGCGGGAAGCGGGCAGCGGGTGGCGGGTAGCGGGTAGTGGTGGGCGCTCTGCTGACGCTGGCGCTGGAGCTGGTGATTGCAATCAGAAGTAGGCGAAGTAACGCGAAGTGGCTGCCTCTAGTCGAGTGGCAATCGCTGGCGACGCACGCGAAGAAACATGTTTACTTCTTTTGCTTCTTTTTTATTTTTTTTTTTTGTTGATGTGGGCATTGGTTGGCAACTACTCGTACGTACTTTTTGGTTTCTGCGGTGTGGGTAGAGGGGGGCGGGGGAGGGGTGCGAGTGAGTGTGCGAGGGGGTTGGCATCAATATTCACATTCGCACTTGTGCGAGTATTTTGTGATTTGCTGCAATCGCATTGCCAACAATCTAAACAACAACAACAACAAGAACAACAAGGACACATAGAGCAAATTTTCTAACGGATGTTTAGCAAATCTTTTTGCGCCGGATACTAACGGTGTCTTTGGCACAGCGATAGACGGCTACAAACGCAGACATACGACGCATACGTGTGCTCACAGCAGCATGCAGGTGTGCGTGTGTGCATGTGTGTGTGTGTGTGTGTATCGATAACTAATAATGGCATTACATTTATGTTGCCGGCACAGACGACCCGCACCCCGCCCTGGCTGCACAACGTTTGGCTCGTTAGTCCTTTGGCCGCAGCGGTGCACAATATTTCAGTTTTTAGTTTTTAGTTTTCAGTTTTCACTTCTCCATTTCTCCGTGTCTCCGCTTAGCAGTTGTTATTTTTGTTTTGTCTGTTTTTGTTAGTTTCTGCAATTGCAGTTGTCCTTTGCCCACACACACACACACACACACTCACACACTCACCCATACAGGCAACAGCAACTAATTAGAAACACTTGCCATACGCTGCAGTTGCTCTAGCCAATGTTTTTGTGCGGCTCACTCTGTGTATGTGTGTGTGTGAGTGTGTGTGTGTGTGAGCTATGAGTGTGCGGCTTAAGCTGGAATGGGAGATTGGCAATTGCTTAGTTGATTTTCATTGACTGCCCTTTGGCTGTGTGGACAGATATTGTAGTTGTTCGTTGTCATTAATTGGCTGTTGGTTGTTGCTTGTTGTTGTTGTTGTTGTTGTTGTTATTGTTCTTGTCAGTTCCTTTTGCTGACAGCTCTAAGCGATCTCACCATGGATAGCGCTACTTTTAAGCTAATGGAACTGGGCTGCATCCTGCTAACTACTTTGTGCTTAAATCAACCTTTGCTTGAAATTAATTAGCCTTTTTTAATGCCAGATATTGCATTCGATTTTATATACACATTATTTTATTAAATTTGTACCTTTCATTCAATTAGTTTTCAGCTGAGCTGGTCAGCTTGGTTTCTTGATAAAAATAATGGAGCTACTTCATTTCCTCGCTTCACTGGCAACTCATAATCAGCTTCCGCCTTGAAAGTTTCAAAGGCAATCGCTGACTTAACAGTGTCCGGTCTCTGTTGCCGTCAGGCTGATTTCTTATTCACAAATATTAAAGTTCTTCAATCGAGAATACTTCCGGTTTTTCAACCGCATATTGCAGTTTTTGCCCCATGGTGCATCAACAACGTGCCAGCCCGAGTCGAGTGGACCAAAACAAGCATAAGCACGGACATTGCCACAACCACAGCAACAGCCACAGCCACATACACAAGCACAGACAAACAGGACATTGAATTTGTTTTGGGTTTTGATTTTTCGATTTAAAATTGTTCGTTTCAATGGCCTGGCCAGCTGGTAACCGGTCGCCCGGACGCCTGGCCGCCCGGACACCTGGCCGCCTGGTCGAGCGGTCTGTTGGCGGGTCGATTGGGTTTCAAGTTGAGGTGTCGCTATCGCATTTGTTTGGAAACAGCATTGCCGGCTGCACACGACTCTCCCATTGACATCATCTTTCAGGAAAGAGCTCTCCGAGCTATATAGGCTACTCAATAAAGTAATTAAGTGCTACGGCTACACACACACACACACACACGGAGAGAGACCTGCAAACTTTGTTTATAAACCAATCTATGAATTTGAGCATGTTGCCAATATTTACTGTGTCAAATTGGGGGAATTGATTCAATTGCTTCAGATTTTCCGAAGGAGTTTTAAATATATGTAATTAAAGAAATTAAATTATATTTGATTCTTTTATAAACAAAGCAAACTTCCATGTTTTTATTTGCATATTCAATTTCGCAAATAATTTAACTGTCGCCCTTTTCAATTAACAACTTTTATTGAGCAAAACTATTCGATTCTAGTCAAGCAATTGAGAAATTCAACCACAAATTGATCCCACAGTGCAGAAGTAATTGAACTCTTCTTCTCTCTCTCTCTCTCTCTGTTGAGCTAATGAAATGGATTACTCGTATTTATTTGAATTGTATTCGAAATCAAAGATTTTAATTAACTAATTGATATGTCTCTTTAACAATACCGATTCTGTCTGCGGTCTGCTGCTAATAACTTCTATTTGTTTTTATTTAATACATATCCCAGGTAAAGGCACAGAACTTGTGAGTAATTTGATTAATCAGCATAATTAACACTTTCGGTAGCCTGACGCCCGAAACAAGTAAACCAATTATGAATGTGTAAACCAATTATGCATTTTGATTGTAAACTGAATTTGAAAAGAAAGGAAATTCGAAATTAGCGCCCAATGCCTAAAGCCACATTTATTAAGCTAAGTTTTCCATGCAAGAACGTCATTTGCAACCGATCATTCCTATTGCAGCTATATGATTTAGTGAACCGATGTAAACGAGATTTTGCATAAATGTAGGAAGCATAGTGAAACTTATAAATGCCGAGTTTGGTCAAGATATCTTGAGAAAAAAAAAGGGTTCTATACAACAACTTAATTTTCGACCGATCGTTCCTATGGCAGCTATATGATATAGTGGTCCGATCCAGCCGGTTGCGACATATGTACTGCGTGCAATAGAAAGAGGCAATAGCAATAGCTTTAAAACTGAGAGACTAGTTCGCATAGAAACAGACAGATAATTTGAAAAATTCCGCCCACATATCGCTGAAAACATGAAATATGAAACTTTAACGCTTACCATCCGATTGGCCTCAAAATCATTTTGAAATCTTTTTGTTTAAATTCATTCAGAGAATCGCCAAGAAACCTTACGAACATTTATCTTCGATTATTTTTTTTCTCTGAAAATTTATCTATTCGTATATTTACTATTTTCTTCTTGAGTGAAAAACGCGGACAGAGCTTATTTTTCAAATCATCTAACTGATTTCAAATATCTATGTAAAATTTAAATTGCAAGTTGAGTTTAAGTACAGAAAGATTTAAATTTTCCATGAACAGAAAATGGGTGGAAAATGTATGTCTACAATTTGAAACAGAAAAACTTGAACCGGGAAATACAAGCTAGTATTTAATAACTTAAATTTTTGTATATATTTTTGTTTATGTTTTAAAAATAGACTTCACATTTCGGAACTATATCTTTTTCCTCCTACATCCTTTTGTGACCTCTCGTGTCTTATCGAAAAGGTTTGTCGTGACATATTAAATAAGAAGACTGCGAATCGGATAAATTGCCCAAATTCTTCAATATTTATAGTGCAGTAGGCAAGTTACAAATAAAAAAAAATAAATAACAAATAATTTGAGCAGAAACGTACTAAAATGAAAATGTTGTCCAGTTGTTCAGCTGTCTTGAGTTGAAGACTAAACAACTTTATAAATAACGAAAGGAAAAATAAAAACTGCAATGAGGCAAGCTCCTGGAATAGCATTGCATTGACAGGTCCCATAATTGTAAACGACGTTGCCGTTGCGCCCCCCCCCCCCCTCCCCACTTCCCACTCCACGACCCCGTCAAGTTGTTGCCGCAGTCTTTGGCATTAAGTCGGGAGGCTGTGGTCGGGGCCGCGACTTAAATAAAAACGAGCTGCGCGTGGCAAATGGAAGAGAAATGTTTCAAGTTGCAGTTGTTGCAGCTGCAGCTGCGGCAGTTGTCGAAGCAGCTGATGTTGTTGTCCTGTGTTTTTGTTGTTTACGCTCGTTGCACTCGTCATTGCTGGCGTTGGCGGCATCCTTTGAGCCGGCGCTTTGACTGCCACTAACAACGCTTACTTCATGTTGTTGTTTATGTTATTGTTGTTGCTTTTGTTGTTGCTTTTGTTGTTGCTGTTGCTTTTGCCATAGCTGGTCGCGCTCTTTAGCGCTGTGCGTTGCTGTAAAAAAACCAAAGTTTCCATTACAGGCCGCCTCTGGCTTTGCTTTTGCCATAGTTGCTGTTATTGTTGCTGTTTGTTGTTGCATATCCGAGACCATTTTCAGCATTATGGGTATAAGGCACACACACACACTAACCCACACCGCCATCCATTCCTAAACTAATACATTCACAGGGCGCACAATGCGACTGTAATACATTTAAAGTTCTTGGGGCTCACTCAGCCTGAGGCTGGCAGGCAGCCGCATCCCCAGCAAAGTTTCGAGCTGGCGAGCTTAGCAGTTGGTCTTAGTTGGGGGCCAAAGCGCTCTCAGCCACATCCTCATGCACGGGCAAGGCTTGAGCCACCGCCACCGCCACAGCCGGAGTCGGAGCCGGAGCCACAGCCACGGAGCGCGCCAATGGACGCAAGTGAACGGCTTTGAAGGCAAAGGATAAATACGGATTGAAGCGAGCTGCATCGACTTCTGCTGCCGCTGCCGCTTCTGTTGCTGCCACGGCAACTTTTGTTGGCTCTGCTTTCGCCTGCTGCTGTTGTTTACCAAGTTTTTGCTTTGCCTTTGCCACTTTGGTGCTCTCTGGACTAGACACGATGCGCAACGCCTCAGTTCGCCTGGCTTCGATTCGGGTTCGGAGCTTGTTTTTTTGTTAGCTTGTTTGTTTGTTTGTTTGTTTGTTTGCCTGGTGCCTGGGCGATTGGGCGATTGGGCGCCTGGCCCTAGCCCGTCGCCGGCCGGCCTGCCCACAAGCTGCGTTATCGAGTTGATTGATATTTTTAAATTATGTGCCGCAGTCGGCATAAATTTAAATTTGCGGCTGCTGATGCCGTTAATCCAGAGCGGCTCAAGACACTGTCCACGGGCGGCGTGTCAAAATGCCAATGGAGCCGTCGAGCTCCTGATAATGATGAAGCTGATGATGATCCCGTTGATGTTGATTGGAATTGGGCAGCGGTGTAGACGTTGCGGTTGCGGGACTGCGGCATCATTTTCTTGGTAACACACTTTCCCCGTTTGTCGATTTTAGCATAAAATTAACATTAATTTACTTGCGGTCTTTGAAGTTATTGTCGGCGGCGGCGGCGGCGGCGGCTCCTTCGTTGCCAGCCGCTTGCTTTGTTCTTGTTTTTGAATTATGGAGCGTTTTTGATATTGGGCCCCGATTCGGGGCCGACCAAACAATGCGCTGCCAGCCATTACGCAGCATACATTTGGATTTCTACAACAGCGCCGCTTATCGAAGCGTGGCACAAACGTTATCGGCCATTTCCATTAAGAGGCGGCCGTTTAATGAATTCTAAAGTGCCGTCAACGCCAACGCCAACGCCGACGACAGCGACGCCGTTGAAGGATGTGCGTCCGGCTTTGAAAAGATTCGATTTTGGCTACACAATTGTTCGCACGGCAGCGCGGCCCAAAACTAATTTGCGGGTAACGCTTTTGGGGGCCGGAAATGGCTGAAGCCATTAGGCTCGGTCTCTCTCGGGTTAGGCTAAGGCCTCTGTCTCCAGCCAGAGTGCTCGTTCCGAATGGCTTATGTGGCATAGATGCCGTTGCCATTGCCGTTGCCATTGCCGTGCACATGACGATTCTGGCATTTTGATAAGCCAGCGGAACAAATTTAACGCTTCGGGCCAAAATCGGGCGGCCTGGCATTGATTAACTATTTCTCCGTAGCCCCAAAATGTGCGCAATGTTTTTTTTGGAAACTTGATTACGTGATGGATTCGAGTCGTTATGGCTTCAAGTTAATTTGCATTGTTCTTGTTTAGCTCTCGGTTAAACACCAACCACGTGGCGTATGCGTAATGTGCTTAGGCAAAAAAGTAGCTAGATTCAATTGCGGAAACCTCACACAAACACACACAAATCCGAAGTCGAAGCACATGCGACTGTGGCCGTATTTACCGCCGGATATTCATTAGAGCCAACGAGCTGCTGCAACCGCACATCAAAAACAGGTCGTATACGTAACATTTGCACAGCACAATATTGTAGGTCAAGTAGGAGGAGCCGAACATGCAGCACATGCAGCACATTTAGCCACATAATGCATGCTAATACACATATCAAATTCGATTCATAATGCATCCACACACTCGTGCACGCACACACACACACACACACACACTGCCACTTACTTATTGAGATTAACATAACAAGCCATTGCAATTAAATCAAGTGTCTCATCACATATAATGCAAATTAAAATGTGCTTCGAATTATTAGTTTGAATATTTGAGTATTAGCCAAAATGATGGCCAAAACAATTTCAAGTCAAATTCTTAAGCCACATTGTTCAAATGGCTTTTGTAACTTAGTAGCAACTGCAGCGGGTTAGGGGTAGGGGTAGGGGTAGGTGGCGAGAGCTTTTCAAACAATGCCAAATGAACAGTTTCGAGGGGCCAAAGGGCATTGCCGAGTGCAGTCAAACAAATGGCAGTTCAAAAGCGATTTGAAAATAATGCCAAACACAAATAACATTACCTGTTAAACAGACAGACGGACAGACTTAAGCACACACTCGCAAAAGGCAGACAAACATTTTGTGAGAGCCTTTGGCGATGTCGGCTTATTTATTTAATCAACACTCCACAGTTGGCTTAGTCAGGTTTTTTGGTATGCCTTTAAGCCAAATAAAGTGCGGCGCTTAATCTTTGCCACATTTTATCAATTTAATTATTTCAATTTGAGCGTAAGCAGCAACAGCAACGGCAACGGCAACGACAGCCACCGACAATTTCAGTTCCAGATGCGGCCCACACCAGCACGCGCACACACACACACACACAGATACACCACAGGCACATACAATATATAGACAGGCAGCCAGAATGCGGCAAGGAGGCATTCACTAGCATCCTGCCTGCCCTGCCCTGGCCCTGCCCTACACCCCGAGTATTCCTCCTGGCTAAAATGCGCGCAATCTGCGCATCAATAAACGCTTTAATCTCTGCTCGCCTGCCATGTTGCTGCTGTGGCTCTTGCTGTTGCTGTTGCTGACTTGTTTCGTGTTGTTGTTTCTGTTGTTGCTGCCTGCCTGGCTGGCTGGCTGGCTGGCTGGCTGGTTGGTTGGCTGTCTGGCCGTCTGTCTGACTGCTGTTGAGCTTTGACCTAAAGCGATTCAATAATCAACTGCCAACAATTTTACCGTACTTTACTTTATTTTCACGCTAAACTATCTCAAAGATGCGAGCTCAAAGATACGCTACAGCGATTTTTTGTGCGGATTTCGAGCACACCCACACACCGAGCGTGTGTGCGTGTGTGTGTGTGTGTGAGAGACACACAACCAAGCGGTGGCTGTGTGCAGCCTTAGGCCAAAAGTTACCATACTAACTTGTTTTTAGTTTCGAGTTCGTACGACATCATTTTACTTTAAGCACTTAAATATACTTTGTGCCCACATCCCCCCACCCCCCAACCCCACCCCCACCCCCGCAAACAGCCATGGGCTAGGCAGGCAGCCATCCAAACCAAAGCCTGCCCGCCTGGCTAAGCTATTCGGTTCTATTCTATTCTGCTCTGTTCTATTTTATCCATGCCTGTGAGGCGGCCACTTGAGCAGTCCACACTTTTTATATCGGTAAACTTTTGTTGCTCTGCGAGTTGTTTGTGTTTTTCTTTTGCACTTTTCAGTTTGTTTTTCTGTCTCACTCTCTCTACCTCTATCTCTCTTTCTGTTCGGTTCATATACATATACATATATCTTTATATATGTATATAAATATTTCGCCGTGTTTGCCTCTGGTTGATCTAGAGATTTCTATGCAGCTACCTAGAACCAATGATGCCCCCGACTCACCCCTCTGCCCACAACTGCCTATGGAATATGGGCATGGGAGCTGTTCCCCTGTTCCGCTGCTCCCCGTGTTACTCGCCAAAGAAAGGCGTATTGAAAATGGCATAAAAATCGCATTTGAATGTAGCCGCTTTCTCCTCCCCTTGTTGCTGTTGTTGTTGCTGTTGCGTATGCCGTCCAGTGTTCCTTTGGGAGGGGGTGGGGGGGGGGGGGAGGTTCTGGCTGAACGCGCCACTTTGGGCAGCGCGTTAAGTCAACGACGCGGCCGGTCGACCCTTTTAGAATCTGCAGCGCATATAAATTTTTTTTGCTGGCGGGCAGCCCACACGATGTTGCTGTTATTGTTGTCCCTCTGATTGTTGTTCTCGTTGTTGTTGTTGTTGTTGTTGTTGATGCTGGCGACATCGGCAATGGCATCGCCAGCGTCGTTTTCGGCCTTGTGGGGCATTAAGGCAAATCGGGTTTAATTGAAAATAAAAATTCTTAATGGTCTTTAACCCAAGATTATGGTGCTGTATTGCCAGCGCCTTTTAGTGGCCTCTTTTATGAAATGGATGTGTGTGTGTGTGTGTTGCGGGCAAAGGGTTGCTTTGCGCCCCATCGGCCAGGATGTTGCTTCGACTGCGACTTCGACTTCGTCGCAGCCTCGACTCGTCGCTGGTCAGCGCCATGCGCCATTTTTATGTCGCCGGAAGTGGCGTGTAATCGTTTTTATTTTGTAATTGTTTTAGTGGCACTTCCTTTCGTGTTTTTTATGTGTCGCCCGCTTCCCATTTCGGCTTGGTCCTTTTTCATTCTTGGCTGCTGCTGTTGTCCTGCAACGGTTTTATATTTGTTGCTGCGCACTTTTGGGCCAAATAGGTGGCCTCATAAATCAAATATGTCACAGCAATTTAGGTGTCAGAATTTTTATTTTTTATTTTTATAACGTTTCCCGGCCAAGACGCAGCCAACGCTCCCAAAAGGCGCCCCGGCCCAGGAAAGGGCAACGAAATGCGTAAAAGCCACAAAAAAAAAAAATATTTATCCCGAATGGGTAGCAGTGGGTTAAGGCAATCGGGGTGGGCGTCGTCCATTCGGGTGGCTAGCGAAAATATTTCCAAGGGTTCGAAACGGCGCGCAAGAAAAACGCTAAATTTAATGAAAAAAGTTTCATAAATATGGCAATGAATTTAATTAAAACACACAAAACAAAAAAAAACAGAAACGAAAACCCGAAATGTGAGAGCGTAAAAAAATACCATAGAAAAGCGCACAGCATGGAAAACAAGCCCGAAAATGTCTGCGCACTAATTACGCGAATTAAACGTCAATTTGCAAAAACAATTCATTTACGAACCATTCACCAAACAAGCCGGATCTGACGGCATCAAATAAATTTAAATGATCGCCTACCAAATACTCTCAAGCGCCAATTAAGAAATATAATTATTAGTATAGTCGCCCTATATGCCCATCAATCGAGGATAAATAGTGAATTGTAGAGTAGAGACCAGTGAGTTCTCGTGTATCTACTCAAATAAAATATATTTCAATTAATTATCTACCATCTACTTCCTCAACCTTGCTATACCTCGATACAGCACCTCACTCCTAAGCTTGTGTGTAGGGTATTTGCCTAGTCGCTTACTCCTTAGTGCTATTTAATACATTTTAAGCGAATCACAAAAGGCTCAAATAATTTACACACAAAAGGTATATTGCATTATTATTTTTGGAAAATAATGAAATATTTATTTGTTCCATTGACCGTCAACTAATCCCTCAATCATTTACTCCCATAAAGATTATACATTTGCCTTATTTTACATTATTAACAATTCAACAACATTTTAATTAACTAAAATTAGACATAACAAATGTGCTCTAGTAGGGAGTGTGCGACTATGAGATACCGTAAGCCCAGCGCCGAGCCTTTAGAATCATTTCAGCTTCCTGCACTACATGCACACACAACAGCACACGTTGCTTGCAGCGGTAATGCGTTTATGATTAAGCTCGGTGCTTATAGTCCGATTATTATGAAATTTTTAGGGCATATGGCATGCAAGTGTGTGTAAATTGGACGGGGCATATTATCGATAACCTGAAACAACTTGGTCGTTCAATATTTAAAGTCTCTAGTCAATTGTCGAGACCGAACGAATATGGCTAGACCGACTCGGCTGTTGATACTGATTAAGAATATATATACTTTATCAGGTCTGAGAACCCCTGCCTTGCCTGCATACATTTGCAAAAAAACGTTAAAGCCATTATACCCATTTAGAAAAATTTCAGGGTATATTTTATTTCCAAATTTCATGAGCTTTGCGTATGCAGGCTTTGAGTTATTATTGAAAATATATTTATATTTATTTAAATATAACTTTAATAAGACAGATATGGTCAAATTGTGTGCACATTTATGAATATATGTCACTTTGCATGTAAGTAAACTTCCCGCTACGCTGAAAATTGATGCAGGTTAAAGTGCTCGAGTCGGGAGTTCCCGACTAGTAGATGCCCTGAACGCAGAGCAAAGCTGCCGTTGAAATCAATATCGGATCCTTCTGTACATACTCATAAAATGACACACACACACACACACACACAGACATACGCACACAAGCAGACTCGACGCTTGCTGCGCACTTTACGCAGCGGATGCGCTTCTTCTTCTTCTTCTCCTCATTGTCACACTCCTTGGGAAATGCATTATTGAAAAGCTTCCGAGTTTCTGTGCAATGCTCATGAAATTTTCAGGAATTAAATATGGCACCCAACTACGTACGTATATATTTCCAAGGACAAGGCTTTGTCTTTCAAAAGTTGAAATATTCTCAATATGTGTGTACTATTCGAGCTTATCTAGCATCTATTTGTTATAATTTTTAAGCTATGTCAAAAAAGTAACATTTCGCAAAATCTATATTTAACGATATTATGTATATGGCGAGAGATATCGGAAAAAAGTAATACACTCGCTCTGCGTATGATATAAGAGTATAATATCGTAAGTCTTTAACTCCTATATGTTCCGAGATTGATGTGCTCATTCAGACGAACAGACAGGCGGATAGACTGTTAAAATACCACCCTACTATGCGATTCTCATATAGTAAATACAATAATGATTTACAGATTATTATGCTTTGATTTTAAGTATTGTTGGGAATATTTTACTTTTCATCTCAGCTCCTCTCAACACAATTTTCGCTTTTGCAGTCTAACTTTTTAACTACATCTTTCTCCCTCTCTCTTTCTCTCTTTTCTCTCTTTGTCTCACTCTCATCATCATGCTCGAGCACTCCTCTTGCAAAATATAAACTTCCCAGCAATTGGGTAATAAATAACAACAACAAAAATAAATAAATAAAAAAACAATTTTTTTTTATGGCATGTATGAAGCAGATATAGTATTATTTGAGCTGATTCAGAAAATCACCGGAACGAACAATTTTATATATATTTGTATTCATTCAAGCATTAATTCCCCGTACTTCTCTCTATACACACAGAGTAAAATACAAGCTAGGAAATATTTTGAATTATAGTTTAAGAGATAGGCATTTATTTTTCATACCAGTTTATGCAAAGGTTCGTGCGAGTACAACAGTTTTGTGGCAGGAAACGAAAGACTAAATTAAGTTAGGAACTTTGTTATGACTAGAAGCGCCTGCTGAATATAATAAAAGTACAAATCTTATAGTTAAAATCTGCCGGCTGCGCAATATTCTGTTTACAATAGGACAAACGCTAAAAGTAGGCGAAATAAACCCATTTAATGCTTTATCAGTACTAACTTACTTTAAGACTAAGACTTATTTTAAACGAAATGTTGACTTTTGCGAGTTGCTGAAAATATATTGAATACGCATCATTTATTTATAGAAAGGGACGGAAGAACTAAACAATTGATACAACTATTTCCCTATTTAAAAGGAGTATTAGCAACAAGTTGAGCAATTCGAAAATCTAGATGAACAGTGTTAATTGAGAGTTATTGGTCGGCTTATTAAGCACCTGAAATGACCCGAGCAATTAACCAAAACACACAACACGTTTTTACAAATTGTAATTCAATGACTGAGCTTTGCAGCACTTGAAAGTTAAAGTTGATAAAGTTGCCTTCGCTCTTGTTGTTGCCGTTGAGGTCGTGCCAGGATCAAATGTCAGTGAATTAAGGTGAATTATCTTCGAATATCTTGGCGTAAATGTTTTGGCATGCGCCACAAAAACACACGATGCGAACGTGAAGAACTTTAAGCGAAGCGGCAGAAATCAGCCGCATGGATAGAGATTCATTAACTGAATGCCATCAGCGCCACGTACACTTGTGGAACTTTTGTGTTCTGGCCATGGCAAAATGTTAATGAACACGACGGCAGACCGACACAGACATGGCCAGTTGGGTCTGATGTCGGATGTCTGACTGTACGACAGTCTGGCAGTCGCTGGCAGTAGTACATCATTGTAATTGAGTGTTCATTAGCGGGCGAGTCGAATGAATTTTGGCATATTGGCTGCGGCCTGCAAATCGTCGGTACAACATCATTAACTTATGGCCCAGTCATGTGGGCCAAGCCCTGGCCTGCCACGCCCTGCCAGCCTCATTATCGTCATCAAGCCATCATCTTTAGTCGCTAATATTTGTGATGTACGCGCCAACTTTAGCCAAATTTTATTGTACATTAAAGCCAGCAGGGTTTGCAACAAGAGCATGGGGTGGGGGCGTGGAGGCGGAGGAGGGGGAGGAGGGGGAGCTGTGGCGGGTGCGAGAAGTTTACAAATATAATTTTATAAATGTGCGTTATGGCAATGAAAAGGACGCCAACTCTTTGGGCCACAACGTTGCCGGGCTTATGCCAAGTGGACGAGGGGTGGGGCTTGTTGTCGACGACCGACTGCCAAGAATAACAACAAATTGCCGTCCGTGTTGTTGTGCTCAAGTTTTTTGGCAGCGCGCAACATCTGACTTGGATTTGATTAATTCTGAAGTCGGTTTAACGGCTAAGCACCAAGCGAGCAGGGGGGCAGGGGGCAGGGCAGGGCAAGGCACGAGCAGGCGGTTTCCTTTGCTTACCAAAAGGGGGGGGGGGGGTCGAGTAGGGGAGCTGCTCATTCATTTAACTGCGGCTGCCGCGCTGTCTGTTGGGGTAAACTTTGATGAGCAACAAGAGGACGCCAGCAGACGTTAAAACCCAAAGTAGCACGAATAACAACTTTGATTATAAAATGCAACAACTGTAAATGTTATCACAGCGGAAATGTGCGTGCAATACGAACCAAACTGACAGCTGAGACGTCGGAGACGGAGACCCATACTCATTGCGCCACATTGTTCTATTAGTTTAAGATTCTCTCTTGCTCAACTGTCAGGTCAAATTAGCACCATCGAGTTGCTGTGGCTGTGGCTGTGGCTGCTGCTGCCACACAATCTTCCACAAAGTTGGATTATGTTTTATAAAATCCGTATCAGTTACCCAGGTAACGATACGTTTAATATTGGTTAGAATCATTCGTACATCCGGGCAAAGGTAAACGACGTCTAGACTTGGTTGAGTCCAGAATTATGATTATAAGTCAAGAAATCTGAAAGCTGCTCTTAATCTCGGATGGACAAATAGTTATGATACAGAGCAGTTCTTAACCTTGTTATGTACTAAATGCCATCACTTAATCATCACAAGCACTTATAGATTAAGCGATAAAAGAAAGATATCTGCGGCACGCCTAAGCTTTGATATCCCTGTAGAAAATTCCCTCTTGCAGATATGTGAGAATAGTGAAGCTCGTAAATGTTGAGTTTGATGAAAATTTCTTGGGAAATATAATATTATGCTTAGTATAATATTATGCTAAGTGTTCCCATATTGATAAGATCTAGCATGAAGAGAACATGTTAAAAACCTGAAATACCGATGTTGGTCAAGATATCTTGATACAAAAAATTAGTTTATACAGGAAACTACTTTTCGACCGATTGTTCCCTATGGCAGCTATATGATATAGTGCTCCGATCCGCCCTGTTGTGATACTTGTGTTGCCTGCTGCAAAAAGATGGACCTATGCGAAGTATCAAGATTAGTTTGCATAGAAGCAGACAGATGGACGTAGGGGCATGGCTATATCAACGCGGCTGTTGATGCTGATCTGGTATATAAATCCTCAATGGGGTCGGAGATGTCTCCTTCTACGCGTTACACAAAAATTATCGAACTTAATATTAATACTTTAATTAAGCTGCAAAAAGCGTGCACATTTCTTTGGATAAACATGTTTGTTTGTGCTTCTTCAACTTGTCACTTTAATCTATGCTCAGCTTCAAGCATCGACTTATCTACAAAAGTGATAATGCAAATTGCTAAAATCACTTCTGACATTGACTTTCGCCACAAGAAGTTTAGTGATAAATCCACTTGGAGAGTCACATAATCAAAAACAACTTTTAAACTTGCTAAAACCCTAATGCACTATACGAATAAAGAATTATATTGCTAAGCCCAGACATAAGACAGACCCTTGTGATGCTCCCGCTGCTGTTGCTCCTGATGCTGCTGCTGGTGCTGGTGCTTCCGTTTTGTGTGGCTGTCAATCTAAAGCAGCTAACAGTCGAGTGGGAGCAGCTCGAGTGGCAGCAGTGCCAGACCACTCTGCTGATAGTTAATTTCAGTCATTCACATGGAACTGTGTGCATTTGTTGCTGTTACAAACTTGAATTATGTGCATGTCATTGTGTAACAACACTCGCATAAAACTCATTTGCCATTGCCACCATCAGCTCGACGGCCCACAATGCAGTCTGCAGTGTCCGGCTAGTCCGAGTCCGAGTCCGAGTCCGAACTCGGTCTCAAAATTCGCACTCCAAGTAAGAGTCTGGGGCGGAGCTAGCGTCGTCCTGGTCATCGTCATTATCATTCAACTATCTAACTGCGACAACGATCAAAAAATACCAGAATATTTCCTTTTTGCAAACAAAATAAATTAGAATTGAAATAATTCGTAGCAAACTTTGCGTTTTTCCTAGTTTTTAATAAAGCAAACGGCGCGCTGTGCAAACTTTTGCCCAGCGGCAACGCTGCGTATGGGCAATATGCAAAATGCAAAATGCCAGCGGACCGAGTCCTCAGTCCTCCGCCCCGCTGTCAAGCTGCTGCCGGCTCGTCAGCGCCGCCCGACTGGGCTGGGATGCGGGCAGATTTTGCGGTTGGACTCGTAGCTAACAAACAAACAAGCATTACAAAATGAAGGAACAGCGTAAGCTGGCAAGGAAGCAGCAACAGCGGCAACAGAAACAAGGACCTGCGACTCGGGACAAGCGGCCAGCTAGCTAGCTATCTGGCTGGCTGGCTGGCTATAAATAAATAAAATTTCAAGGATGCGTGCGCTTTTATCTTCGCAACTTGCTTTTGCCTTTTGGTAATTTTTATTACATTTTGCTGTGTGCACTTTTTCATATGTTCTAAATAGCTGCGCTCAAAAGGAATACGTCCGCAAACTTTTTGCGGAAATTCAAACTAATGATTAAACATTTTCAGTTTGCGCTTTATATTTGTGCTATGACATTTCAGCATGCGACCGTTTCGCTCGAACCACGGCGCAGTTTTCTTTTTCCGTTTTTTTTTGCCCGGAAAAGGAAGGGGAGCTCTTTTCATTCATGACGGTCGTCTTGTTGTTCGGCCAGCAACCGCAATTTGAATATATAAATACATTTTAATGATGTCGCCGCTCATTAATCATAATCTATTCATTAATTTTTGACCTACCTCCAACGCTGGCTTCTCCTGCCCTTCTCTCCGGGCCAAAGCTGACATGTCGGAAAATCTTACACAAAAAAGTGAAATGTGTACAAATGTTTGGACCTTTGTTTTACATGAAATTCTGATAGGATCTCGGTCAAAAATTAAAGGAGGCAGGCAGGCAGCGGCAAATACAAATAGAACACGCCATGGCAGCTAATTAACAAACATTTTTCGCCCAGCACCAAACAACCAACACCTGCCCAATTAGTGAGAAACGAGCAGCCCGCTTTTCTTAATGGCAGTGACAAATTTTTGTATAAATTTTGTATTAGCTGGAGACGCTAAACGCTTTTGGAGACAGTCGGCCAAGCAGCTCAGCTGAAAATACTGTTAAATATTTGAAAGATAAGTCGGAGCTCAGCAAAGCCAGCCCAGGGCCCAAGGATCCAAAGCTTACGCCATGGACAGAGGCGTGGCTGGGATTGGAGCACAGAATGTGACCCATTTGCTGTTCTTTTTTTTTTCTAAATTCAAGCACAGTTGTCCGCTTAGTGCTATTTCCGTTTATTCTTCTTCTTTCTTGTATGAGTGGGTGGGTGTGTGATTTGATGGGTCTCGAGAAATCGAAGCGGTATAATTTGTCACCAGAGAGAAAATGGTGAAACATTAAATTTGGCAAATAAATGGACACTTGTTTGTCATAACGCTGCAAATGCGTCCAAATACATGCGAGTAAAATAAAAATCAAGGACCAAAAAGGACGAAGCCGACGCAATGGCAATGACGACAGCTACGATGTTATCCGAAAAGAAAAGTAAAAAAATTGTTCTTTAAAATGAAAAACAAGTCCATTTTCATTTGTGCAATAAAATAGAAAACAACAAAAGTGACTGTGAAATACGAAATTTGCCAGGAATAGCCAACTAGCTAAATACCCTGCCGACAAATAATTTGAAAGTCGCATGTTTGAGTACTCAAAAGGGCTTCATTTTAACTCAACTTAATTTTGGATTTCAAAGTTATATGCTATATAAACGAGAATTATGTGACGAAAATTTACTTTAAAAAAAAATTGTATTATACAATCTGGACTTAACTAAATTTTAGGCGTAATTAATTAATAAACAGTGACAAATTTAACTTAACAAAACTAATGTATATTTTAATCAATTTAATAACATTGAAATCTTGTCGCATATTGTACTATAAATAAAAGAATATTGATAAATATTTAAAATTTTCGATTTATAGGCAACTGCAGTGAACACTGGCCCAAGCTTTCAGTAGTATAGTAAGTATAAAATCCTGATTAAAATTGCTTTTAATGTCCATATGCCACAATTTGTTGCTGCAGAGCATTTGCCAAAAAATACAACGACGAGGCGAGAAGGAGGAGGAGCAGGAGGAGCAAGAGGAGCAGCAGCAGCAGCGGCAAATGGCAATGGCAATGGCAAAAAGTAAATAAATCGCTTCAAATTTTCGCATGGGTTGCGAGTCAGGGGAACGGACCAAAACTGCTGAGCACAACGCTCAACTGAGCTGAGGTGGCACGAGCTGGGCGTGCAGGCAGAGCAGGGACAGCAGGAGGATGTGCCGGAGGTGGCAGAGCTGGCCTGGAAGCGTGGAACCGTAAGTAGAAGAAAAAGCCGGCGTAACTGCAGCGAAACCAGCGAAGGCAGAGGAAACTTACACCAAACCCTGTTCGACTTGCTCCTTTATTGTTTTTGTTGAATGTTGTTTTTTGTTGTTGTCGGTGTTGTTGTTGTTGCTTTTTTTTATTATTTTTTTCTTTTGTTGATGGTCTTGTTGTTTGCTGGTTTTGTTGGTGTCGTAGGTTGTAGAGGTTCTGCTGGTTCTGGTTCTGGTTTGGGACATTTCTACGTAGTAGGTACCAGGTGCAATCTATCGATTCTCTGCCTGGCCCCGCAGCAGCATCCTTGTCGTCCTGCTGCTCCAGCTCCTGCTCCGCCTTCAGCTTCTCGCTTGCTACTGCTGCTCGTTATTGCTGCTGCTGTCCATGTTGCCCGTGTTGTTGTTGTTTTTGTTGCTCTTGTTCCCTAGTTGTTGCAGTTGAAATATTTACGATGTACGTTGGGCTATTTCACTATTTGTAGCACCCCAACTCGCAGTCAAAGTCGCAGTCGTAGTCGGAGACATACGCACAAGTGTTGCCATTGTTGTTATCGTTGCCATTGTTGTTGTTGTTGTTGTTGTTGTTATTGCTGCTCGTGTTGGCTGTGCGTCACCTTTTTTATTGTTTTCTGGCTTGTAACGACGAAAACGAAAACAGTTGCACCAAAATGTATTAAATTATCAAATAAAAGCAAGCCAAAAATATACAAAATAAAAATAAAGTAGAAATAAAGCGTTTAACAAAAATGTAAAACACAAATGCGTCGACTATATAATGCTCTACGAACAGTTTTTTCTTTTTGGAAGTGACGCAGGAAATTGCAACTCCCGCAGGGCAAAAAGGCAGCAATTATTGAAACTAGAGGAAAGAAAATAAACCCATACGAAGGACACAATGCGTCAGCAAAATGAAGCTTAAACAAGGAGGAATTTACAATAAGAAACATATAAAAAAAAAATATACGAGTTACAAAAAAACTGATCTAAATTAAATTGGAGCACATATGCTTGCATATATACCTTATGATACATTTGACATGCGTGTTGGTTAGAGTATTTTGTTAAGCGACTATTGTAAAAGTCTATACTGATTGTTCCAGCCAAAACAAACCCAAAAAGGAGTACAACAAAAAAAAGGGAGTAGAAACTTCCATTCACGAAATTGAATTTTTCCATTTTGTGATGTGAACGTTTTAAATACAATTAGTCCAGTTGTTCAACAGCGTAAAATATGGAAAAAACTCTTCTATATAAAAACGAGAAGAAATGGCTAGCACTTGGCACGCCGAAGATGAGATACTCTTTCAGAATTTAAGCTAACGATTTAGCAGATGTGTGCAGAGAATAATGAGTTTGTTGAAGATTTCTAGAAAAGGAGAAAAGGGATTCAATTATAATAAATCGTGTTAAGCTCATGTACGGCCTGCAACCAAAAGAAGAGACAGAGAGAGAGCGAGAGAGACAGAGAGAGAGTCAGAGAAACTGGAAGAAGGTCAGAAGGACTATATATAACTGCTTGGCTAGTTACCAATATATGTATATATATATATTTACTATATCGCTCGAAGCTGTCTTCTTCCATGCTCTACACATTTTATAACAAAACTAACATACCCTCTGGAAGGGTGTACAAAGTGTAATAGGAGCAAATTGTTGGTGTTAAAACGAGGTGCAAAAGCTGCCATAACTTTTCATAACAAAATCAAAAGGATAAGGGTTTAATGTAGTTACCTATGGGGATTTACTGAAGCGAATATGCGCACATGTATTACTTGATGGATTCGCAAGGGTGAGTACGTAATATTAAAGCCTTACTTTAAAATGCTTAAAGGCGGCCTATATCTATTCAGATTCCCTTCATTTTCTAATCCTATGTTACATCCAATAAATTTTTCTTACTTTCGATATGTAAAACTACCATATAAGATATTTTGCCACACGATAAAACTGATTAGATTCTACATATACCCTATGTAGATATAGCAGGCTTACAGGGTATAGCGAAAAGCTGCACGCGCTGCTTTCATTTATAATTTTATTTATTTTCTCAATGCATTTTGAGCAAATAAAGAAGCAAAATGGGCGCAAAAAAATATAATAATTTGTGCAAATTTTATTTGCCGGCGCTTTTCATTATTTTTATTTGCAGTAACAAACAGCGAAGAAAAGCGGAAAGCAGCCGCAGCGGCAGACGCGGCAGGGGAGTGAGAGTATTTTAATAAAAACCGCACACACACGCACACACACACACAGAGAGAGAGAGAGAGAGAGAGAGAAGGAGAGCCTTTGTTAGGGGCAAAGACAGCAATTGAGTTGCGTTGAAGTGGCATAAAGTAGTAGCAAGTGGCGGCTGAGTTGTAGTTGTTGGGCTGGTTTGCTTTTTAACCATTTTGTTTGGTCTTTGCGTTTTCCCTTTAGGCGCGCACACGCGGCGCTCAGGTGAAAATTCGCAGCCAAAGCTCGAGATGCTGGCAATGAATGTCGGATATCCCCAGCGCTGGGCTGTGTAAATGTAATGGGAAATGAAATGAATGAATGAGCATAAGGACTTTTTTGTTTGTGTGCTTCCCGCTCTGCCCGCCCGGTCGGCTCGGTCTACCTGTCTCACTATCTGTCTGTTTGTTCGTTTGTTTGTGGCCGCAGACGCATGCAGCAAGGGGGCGGCGGCGGAGGCGGGGGCGGGGTAACTGAGATGATGCACTTCAAATTAAAATGCGAATGCAAGCGAAAACTTCAAAAGAAGCCCTAGAACAGAAAACAGAAGCGCAAACGAGATACTAATAGACAATGGCAAAGCCAAGTGGGGAGGAGGCAACTAACTGGGGCGGGCGGTAAGCATGCGGGGGCGTGTTCCCTGCAACGTATGCACTGCAATTGAAAAGCACATAAACACACTAACACACTGCGATAGCGAAAGTGTCTCTGTGTGTGTGTGTGTGTGTGTGCGAGTGTGTGTGTGTGTGTAATGCCAGCCAGCCAAGGATAAAGTTAGCGACAGCAGCAGCAGCAGCAGTGCAGGACATACAAATGCACTTTGGACGTGGACGACGCGCACTAAATTCGCTTTAATTCACTTTTCATACAAAACAGCAGCAGCATCGGCAGCAGCAGCAACAGCAACAGCGGCAGCGGCGGCGGCGGCGGCAGCAGGCAAGGCAGCAGCAGCACAAAAGCACGCGCTGCACACAGACTCACACAGAGAAGCGTGTGTTTGTTGTAATTAATTTAAAATATTATTATATGCGCACGCGAGCGCTAAACTAAGCCAAGGAAACTGGCAAAGGAGTAAGCAGCTCAGAGACGGAGACACCGTGGATAGAGTGCAAACGAGAGAGAGAGAGGGGAAGAGAGCATGTGGCAGCAGCAGTGACAGGGCAGGGCTAAATAATTATAGCCCACGCGAGCTGCACACGAAGCACCAGACAAACAACCAAAACAACAAGCGAAACCAAGTATGGAATTACAAGCAGATGGGCAACTGTATAAGCGTGTGAAGGTGTGTATGTGTGTGTGAGTGTGTGAGTGGGTGTGTATGTGTATATCTAACTTATTGGAGCTAAGCGCAAAACCAAATGCTCCAGTCAAGTTTTTTAATTGACGTGCAAAATTCGAGCAGGACAACGCCGACATGCACTTACAACCGACAACAAATCAACAAGCATTGACTGCAAGGCACAAACACACAAGCATGAAATTGGACCAAAAACAACACACACACACGCAGTCATACATGCATGCCAACATACCGACATACATGTGTCCGTTATTGCACACACACACACACAGTTAGGGTAAGCAGCAGGCAAGCCCGACACGCCAGACAGTGCGCCAAATGCCAAAAATACCGAAGACGACGAAATTGAAAAAAGTAATAAACGTAAAGCTATTACAAAATCTGATAATGGTCCACCGCTGGCAATAGAGCGCAAATGCCGGCGAACGCACACAGACACAGCTGAACACAGGCAAACAACAAAAAAAGAGCATAAAATGTAAAGGCCAAAAACCATCAAAGAGTCTGACAGAGAGAGAGAGACACAGAGAGTGAGCATCAGTGAAACGAACTGGAATCGGAACACAACAAGCTGGCGAAAGGCAACGCAAGTGTAACAGAATGCAAGCAGGGAGAGCTCTACTGCCGCTGGGGCACATAAACAACCGTTACAATATGCAGCTGCAGCGCCAACGCTACAACAACAACAAAAACAACAACAACGGCCGTCAAACATAAACATTGTGGCGCGCGTGCTGCCGCTGCGCCCGAATCGTGGCTGGCGCAATATTAATTTCACGAATGAACAACCCTTGAATAACCATACACTTCATGTGCCGTTATTATGGCTTTGCGACGTGCACGAGAGCTCGAATGCGAGAGCAGCGAATGCACTGAGAGCTGTGAGCTCGGAAAGCTTTCAATTTGCCGAACACGCGCGAGACAAACAACGACAAAGTTGCTTCGTTTGTTCGGCTCGCTTTGAAAGCCGACGGCGCGTATTTAGTGGTATTGGTGTATGTGTGTTTTGTGCGTGTGTGTGAGTGTGTGTGCAGTGCTTTTTCATTCTGCATTTCCCAGAGGTGCATTTTTCTGAAAATCTAATTTGAGAGATTGAGATTGTTTGGTCTTTCAATGTTCTGCTCGCTCGTTCGTGTTGCGACGCTTGCAATTTTAGCCCCAGCCACAACAACAGAAACCATTCTTATATTTATGTGTGAACATATATACGCACACACAAGCATATATGTATATACACACACACACGCACACACATACATATGTATGCAACATATTGGGGAGTTATTACTCAGCAAGCCGCACGGTCTGTCTGCCTGTCTTTCTGTCTGTCTGTCCGTCTGTCTGTCTGTGCACACATGCCCCGTTCGCCGCTTACTTTAATTGGACGCGCGGGCGTTACGGTGTCGTAATTTTTTGAAAAATCTACATGCTTGCCCCCAGTATTCGCATCCGGATCCGCATCAGCATCCGCATCTCAACGATAACGATGCGACGCGTTGCGATGCGTCGCAATGGCTTCAATCATTGCGCACAGCGCTCACTGCGGTTTGACAAACATTTTTCACTGGCTGTGCAACGGCAACTCCACAGCGTCGTCCTTCCACAACATATCTGCCACACACACATACGCACACACACGCACACACACACACAGATATACACCCCATTCGACGCGGCGTGTATGTTTGATGAGTGTGCGAGAGTTTTATGGCTGTATTGGGAATGAGCCGTTCAGGCCGAAGCAAGCGAATAGCTCCAAGAAGGCGGGGGGGCTTGTATCATTGAAGCTTGTTGGCTGGGGGGCCTGAGGGATGAGTGCTGGGGGGCTGGGCGTAGCTGCCATTGCTGGCTGGGTGATTGGGTTATGCTCTGATTTTAATTTTGAAATCATACAAGTGCAGCACTGCAAAGTGATACATGTGGATTTATTTATTTATGTACGTAAGTGTGCATGTGTGCTTACATATAAATGTGTCTGTGTGTGTGAGTTTTTGTATTTCACTCTATGCATGTGTGCGCGCGATGCGATAAAGCGCCTTACAGGATTTGGATGATGGCTGAAGGCAATGCCGCTTCTGTTTGCAATTTGATAAGCTCTCTGGCATTATTTTTACGACATTTCTTTTTGACATGCCAGTCGCCTGAAAGTATGCAATAAAAATATCAATACTAAGCCAATGTGTAAATCAGTGAATCTTATTGTTTTACATTTTTCCTCTTCTTTTCACTTTTCGTTTTTTGCCAATATTAGCTACCCCCCCGCCCACAATCCCCAAGTGTAATCCAGTGGCTGTTGAATACATTTCATATTCGGTTTATCAATTGATTAAGTAACATTTCTTTTAAACCCAAACTAGTACAGTCCATGTTTGCCATAGAGCTTGATTTTATTTATTTATTTTATTGTAAATTGTTATGGTAACGTCACTATTGTTATGAGCAACAAATGTAATTAAATATATATTTGTACCCTATCCTCGAGTTCATGTTAACTTGTGTCTGATTTCAGCTTTAACATCCTGTGCATTTCTGTGGGCTATTATAAATATATTCAATGCACATCCAAATAAATAATAACTCAACTAGAATGAACTTGTCCCAAAAATATGAAGCGATTTTTATTGCAATTCGATTAGCTTCGTACATAAATATATACACAGTATGTGTTACATAATCAACTTTAGCAGTAGTATTACATTTACAAACTAGACTATACAGATATCGGATAGAGCGCTTTAACCATAGGACTAAACATAATCGATGTGTAGAGACGCACTTAAACTAAAACTAGAGCTAGAGCTACTCCGAGACTGAAATGTTGTTACAGTGACAATACGAAAAGACAAAAGTTAACCTCGATTTTAAACGATATACACACACATATATATATATCTACTTTAAGGAAATCCTATAGAGATTAGAAGAAAATCAGCTTCACCAGCCCGTAGAGCGCCCAACCGGCTAACGAATAGACGATAGCCAATGTGGTGTAATGGAGGACCATCATGCTGCAAGGGAAAGTCCAGACAATATATTACAGAGTATATATAGATAAACGACTTAAATACGTACCGCTTAATACGTTTTATGGACTCGGGTAAGCTGCTGGGATCGTCCTTGACAACATATAAGCGCAGCCCATATAAGCTGACCCGGAACAGATTTGTCCAGTCCAGATCGCGCATATCGAAGGCAAACAGACGCTTGTCCCGTTCGTCCAATTTGTCAACCAGTCGCCGGACATTGTCATTATCAAAGCGAAACTCGTTCGAGCTGAAGAACTTTAGAACGTTGCTGAACTTGTGTATTTTGCGATAGATTTTCATCATTCTGCAGAATAGAAAATATGTTGGGAAATTGCCAAAGCAAAGAGAAATGTCTAAGAAATACCTGGGTTTCTTGCCCATGAGAACCATTATCAAATCCATGAACATGGCGGGCAATGTGTGATATAAAAAGCAGAGTATGTGATACTGCCACATGTGCGGCACAATGGTGAAGCACGGATACCAGATGGACTTGCGCATGGGTATATCATTGACATACTTAAAGCCTGTCTGCATATAATTCCGCCAGGTGACCATGTTGTCCACATCCGGGACATAGTTGTATATAGGCGGCGTCTCATACCTTTTATAAAAAAAATAAAAAAAAAACACACTTTTATATGCACACTGTTTGCCGACAAAGTTGCCACTTCACATACGTATTTCGTGCCACATCCCAGGCACTGGCCAGCAGAGCATTAACGCACATATCCACAGGCACAATGTGCGCTTTGTTGTCCATGTTGCCGGTGAAAACGCGCAGCACGCCCGAACCGATGCCAACGATGACGCCGCAGGGTCCGTACATATTGTCAATCCAGCCAGTAACCGGCTCCCGATAGCTGGTGATCACTGCAAAGAGCCCAAAAAATGATCCAATAAGGCGTGCAAGTTAATTCAACAAGTGCAGAGTCTCTCGTACCAATGCCCGGTCTAAATATGGTTACAGGTAATTTCTGTGCATCCTGCTGCACCACATTCTCGGCCAGCACTTTGGTGAAGGTATATGTGTTCGGATAGCCCTTGATAATCGTCGGCGTCAGCGTGTTCAGCGTGTGCTCGTCCAAACACTCCGTAAGCTTGAAGGCATTGTCGCCCGTCATCATGCCGCTGTAGAACTTCTCCTGAATGTAGCGCATGTTGCAGTGCGCAAATGCGGTCGAGACATGCACAAGAGCCTGGTCAGAAGAACAAAAAGCGAATGAAATCATTGTCTTCAAGTCATAACATATTACAGGGCCTATTCACATTTTACAGGGTATCTGATACCCGCAAATGCGGTCGAGACATGCACAAGAGCCTGGTCAGAAGAACAAAAAGCGAATGAAATCATTGTCTTCAAGTCTTAACATTCTACAGGGCCTATTCACATTTTACAGGGTATCTGATACCCGCAAATGCGGTCGAGACATGCACAAGAGTCTGGTCAGAGTAACAAAAAGCGAATGCAAGCATTGTCTTCAAGTCTTAACATTCTACAGGGCCCATTCACATTTTACAGGGTATCTGATACCCGCAAATGCGGTCGAGACATGCACAAGAGCCTGATCAGAAGAACAAAAAGCGAATGAAATCATTGTCTTCAAGTCTTAACATATTACAGGGCCTATTCACATTTTACAGGGTATCTGATACCCGCAAATGCGGTCGAGACATGCACAAGAGCCTGGTCAGAGTAACAAAAAGCGAATGCAAGCATTGTCTTAACATTTTACAGGGTATCTGATAGTCGTAAGAAGTAAATTCGCTGCCAAATCTCTCATGCATTGAAAAATACACATTCGATCGATATTTAAGACAGGACAACAGGCTGAGCTGATATACCTTGCCTCGTCTGACTTACTTTTGTGTACACAACTTTTTTCTTTTGTGAGTTATATTAACCAACTTATCCAACTGCATCTTGTTTGTTGGAAAAATTGGCCTAGAATGAAGGTATTGTATAAAATACCATTGTGCAAGGGAGTATAGATATGTTATGCACACATCGCACATTTGATGTGTGTCTGCAAAGGTAATCTTCCGCACTTTAAAGTGCATGCAAGAGATTTATTTAACCATCAAATATGCCACTAGAGGGTATTATAGCTTTCTTTATGCCTTTTACTTTACTATATATAAGCTTATAACAAATAGTGTGTGCTGAGAACTGAGTCAGATATTTCGCTCCTAGCTTTTAGATATAATTGACTTTGCTGACTTAATATAATATCAAATAAAAGCTCTTAAAATCAACAGTCCGCAGTCATAAATGTTATGTTAATTGTTTTTATAATAAGTATTCCTTATTAACTTTTATCTGATTAATTTAAATTTTATCAGATAAACTGAAAGTTGATTAGGACATAAAACGAGGTATTCATGACTTGTAAATGACTTGTACAATAGGAATTACATTGATGTACGGAATATTACTTTAAAATCAAGACTTATTCTAAATAATGTAGCCCTAACAAAATTAACATGCACAGAAACCTCCTAAACAATGCAAATATTTTAACTAAGCTACCTTAAACCAAAGCTACTGTTAATATAAACCACCGATCCTCACTTTAATAAAACTTGCTAAGCTACAGTAACAACATTTCAGTTGTAAATAAAAGAAAATTTATACCAAAAAAAAATATAAAACTTTGAAATAATTTGTATGCGCTTCATTTAACCCTATTAAGAACTTTAAAAGCCGTTCAACAATTTACAGGATATCGTATAGTTCCTTAGTATTATATGAGTATTATTATAATACTATTCAGCTTTTATAAATTTGAATTGAACATAACGACGAGTATTTAAGATAAGGCCCTTCATGGCTAACACTACTGGGTATCCGACAGTACATCAAATGCATGCTTTGTGCTGAGTAACAAATTTGAGTTAATTTACTTAATTTACGAATGGCAATAAAAACCACTGCAGGGTATAAACATAGTCTGTAACCTAAAATTTAGCTCAATGTGTGAATTATAATTAAGCCTAATCTGAATTTATTTAAATGAATTAACTTTAGCAGAGTCTCAATCAAATGCCACTATAACTGGCCACAGGGTATCAGCTAGTCTAGCTTTTTGTGCAATTATGTTAACGGTTGAGCTCACCTTCAGGTGGACAATCTCTTTGGCCAGCTTGATAATCTCCTTTGTGCCGTGCACATTGATGGCAATGGCCATTTTGAGCTTCTCATCGAATCGGACTGTGGCCGCGCTGTGCAGCACAATGTTGACATTCTCCTTGATGGTCTCGCGCTCGTCCGGGGAGATGCCGAGGCCGGGAAGCGAGCAATCGCCGCTGATGATCGTGATCTGGCAGCGATACTTTGGATTGATCTGTTTCATTTTGGCGAATACCTAAATGGGAGAAAGTACGCAATGTAGATAATTAGTAATTAGTGGATGTTTGGGGTATGGACAAATGATTTACCGGATCGTTGAACAAATCCTCGATGCGTGCGTGGCCATCCTTGCCCTTTTTGGTGCGTATCAGCAAATATATTTGGGCCACCTCCGTGACGCGCAACAGTTTCTCAATAATAACTGCGTACAAATCAATTCGTAAGTATTCAATCATTCAAGTCACGTTCGCCATTGCCAACTTACTTTTGCCAAAGAAGCCGGTGCCGCCAGTAAGGAAGACGCCCTTATCCTTGTAAAACATTTGCATGGGCGACTCATCTGCAAAGATCAATGCAAACAGCCATTAAACAATTAGCCAATTTGATGCGCATCATTGTGTTGCCCCCCCCCCCTCTACTAAGCTGGGGCAAGTGGAAATGCCACTTCCCAGCCACCGTGCTCAATGCTTGTTTGCCACCCACTTGAAGCGCGTCACGAATTTAAATGCGCGCCCCAAAAGCCACTTCAATTGCGCATAATTCACGCCGCCACACACACACACACACGCACACAAACACGCACACGCAGGCACGGCACGTACACAGTCACAGTGAGAGTCACAGGCAGTAGTCGCACGTAAAGAGCGTTTGGCATGTGGCTGCATTTTGGCCATATGTCAAAATGGCAACAACAACACTCAAAGTTAACGCCAATGCTGACATTGTTGTCGGTTGCTGCTGCTGCTGCTGCTGCTGCTGCTGCTGTGGCTGCCACTTGTGGGCCACTCATAAATATTTGCAAGTTAGCAGCTCGTCGAGCTATTCATCTATCGTACAATGGTATGACACACACGCACACACACACGTGCACACACGTGCACACATACATATATCAATGTGTAGAACATGTAGGCACATTCCTGTATCTTGAAGGTGGCCCCTGCTGGATGCGTCGACTGCTGTGGCCTAATTGCCAATCGACGACGTAAATCACTGTCACTGCATGGGTTATACGGGCTATGCATACACACTTAAACACTTTGGCCACTCGATAATTGCATAATAAATGCAACATTGTTAAGGACTTAAGGCTGGCCCATTGCCTGCCTGGCTGCCACCTCAACATAACAAGCCAACACACGCACACACACGCACACACATTCATATTCATACAAATACTGGCTGACACCTAGAACTGACAGACTCCCCCCCCTCCCCCCCTCTATCCATTTAACGACAGCACCCAGGGGTCGCACTCAACCAAAAGCACTTGGCGCGCTCACTCAAATGTTTTGTTTACCTATGCTAATTGGCTTAAATGCAACTCAAGCGCACTTCTCATCGCG
Source organism: Drosophila borealis (assembly GCA_035045885.1). Classification (NCBI taxonomy): domain Eukaryota; kingdom Metazoa; phylum Arthropoda; class Insecta; order Diptera; family Drosophilidae; genus Drosophila; species Drosophila borealis. The sequence goes on along the minus strand of JAWNOR010000194.1, from coordinate 4,976,830 downwards.
CCAAGCCGAAACTGAGCCGCAGCCATCTAACCCAAATGCCCCCCCCCACTGCTGTCCCCCCCTCTCTCTCCACCCTCCTGCACGGCTCCTGCAGCATTGTTTATGAGCGCTTCGGAATTGAGCTCCAGCACCCAAACGCGTGGCCTCACTTCGAGTGCGGCGTGCGGCGTGCGGCGTGCGCGTTTAAAGCTTTTGAGCGCTTTGGGGCATTTGTTCAGCGACAACGCCAGCAACACCAACAAAACCAACAACAGCAACAAGAAAAACAACAATATTGCCACTTTGAGTGAATTGTCAACAATTGTGTTGGCTCTTTGGATTTGCGCGCCGCCGTTGTTGTCGTTGTCTCTCGCAGACAAAAAGTCTGTCACATAATTTGTCAATTTCAACAATTTCGTTTTGCCATCAACCCCTCCCCGCCACCCCACCCCCTTCCACCCCGGAATGCGAACGTAATTCTTCATGAATGCTTATTGTTTTTAAGCAGCATTGAACTGGCTGCCTGTTTGCCTTAGCTTTGTATATATATACACAACTTGATATACACTGTTTTTGTTGTGCCTTGGTCTGAACCTGACCCTGGCCGTGGCAGTGCCCTCTAAAGGTCCTGGTCACTCACCCTGTGTGCCGGTGATAAGCTGGCAATGATCGTCCAAAGACTTCGTGTATCCATTGCGAATGTTCATTAATTTCGCATCCTCCATCGTGGCCAGAAAGTTGTTTGGTCGAGCTGTAAGCAGTACATGAAATTACATTATTTTAACTTTTAGTAAACAAAAAAATAATAATTGTTTTTATTTTTAGAAGAAATCATCTAACATTTTCTGTAATTAAATGGAACTTAAATAATTTTAACAGCTTTTTTCTGCATTGAATATTACGATTATCTTTTCGAAAAAAATACAATCTTTTAGATAAGAACATTCAAGTTCAATCAGAATATGCTCTTAATCTTATTATAAGAACGCAAAGCTCAAATAAAGTGTTTTGAGGAACTCTTTTAAAAAGGTATCTATATTATGTTGTTGTATAGAAATAAATAAGTAGTATATTCGGTCACTTTGTTAGCATTTCCCTTGAATGTTAAAGACTATGCTTAGCCTTACTGTTAAGAAGATTTAGTCCGTGACAAGCGTTCAACAAATAAAGAACATTGAGACCAAAGCAATAATACTTTCAGAGAAACACATACTTAATTTAATAAATATACCCAAAAATCTTAATCAGCCGCTCACAATTATTATCAGCTAAGTATATTTAAATTCAGTAGATAAGGTGTCGATAATTTGTAAAAGTTATCTTTTTTCTGTTCGATTCTCCTTATTATTTGTACTAGGTATCTTTTGCCTATTCGATTCTCCTTTTCCTATATAATAACTGCTTCAATGTTTAGAGTCTTATCAAGTGTAATATATGGGTAAAAATATTGTTAAAAGGAAATCTGTAAATGTTGTAAATGTCTCGATAAATGTTGCTTTACGTTTTTTAAAGATATAGATTTTAGAGTTTCAAAAACTGCGTGGACTTGCTTATGTAATCTAAAATAATTAAATGTAAAAATGTTCAGAGCTTATGGAAAACCTCAAAACAAAAAAGGAAGCTTTGGTATAATGAATTTGAATTTAAGCTTAAACTAAAATTTGTGAGGCAGTTTGAAACTTTAAACGAAATAATGTTGAGTTTTTGATTGATTATTCAGATGATACCTGAATAAAGTTTCATACCACAAAACACTCTCGAGGCAAGGTAATTTTACATAAGCCGAAAAAGGAGGATTTAAGCTGAGAGACCATTTAAAAATATGAAATACATCATAATGTTAAACTTTTCCATGCTTAAAACTGCTTTTATTTACAAGGATAAATATTTGTACATACAATTTTTCAGCGAAATAAAGTCCGACTTGTCAAAGTGTTGCATGTCAACAGTTTTATGTTGCGCCATTTTTGGGCTTAAATCTGAAATCCTGTACACCGATTGATGTCTTACTAATTAGAAAATGATTCAATTGAAATGCGTTAGGGCAATTACAAGACCGACGGCGGTCTCTATGCGACTGTTTCGTCGCAACTAAAAATCAAATATAAGTGAATTTCATTACAAAATTTAATTAAAACTTTGCTCGGGCTTTTGTGTGCCACGAAACCCGACAGAGCTACACTAACAGTTCTAATGAAGTGCCAGACGCACCTGTTGACAAAGAGCGACAAAAAACGAATTGAAAATTCAACTCAAATACAATTTTAATAAAATTCATAAAAAGCGGCTAAGTGAAAGCCCAAATGAAAGTGGATACTCTATATATATGGCTGCCTTCGCTGTTGCTATCTTTTTTCATTAATGCTAATCAAAATAAATAAACAAAAACTATATCGGTCAAGTCGAAGAAGCTATTGAACGCTTTAAATATGCAAGTAACCCCATCGAAATTTCAAGAACATAAATTAAATTCAAATACACACATTTACGAGGTGGAAAGTAAACCCTCAGCTTGACAAAATTCTAGTTTGCAATAAATGTCTTTTAAACACACATTATATTTGGTCTTGGATAAAGCCCATTAAAGTTCGTTTGAATCTTTTTAATAAATACACCCCTAATTGTTCGAAAATGGAGTTCTAAGTTTCATCCAATCGGCTACTAGCCAATTTTCAAAGAGCTTTATAAGAACTTTATGAATACGTGTTTCAACGATTTTCCTAATTCCATCCGCCAATGTGGAAAATTGGCGGAAAAGGTTGCATGCGACTTTTTTGTTTACTATCCGATCGGTTTCTTACTCATAATGAAAGATCTTTCTGTAATTTAATTTGAAACATGTTTCACACCTTCTGCCCAATCCACCCCACTTGGATTCGGGTTAAAGTTTGTATGCCCGAAAGTTTATTTTTTTGGATTCAAGTTTTACAGCACGAGGCAAAATAACTGTATGTTTAGTTAGCTCAAGGTCGGAGTTTTTAGTCAAACTACATTTTTAACTTATCCCATTTTAATTTGTCAGCGTTCCGCCAGTTTTCTCAGGGCGTTAATTATTTACACGTCCGACCAGGCATTTTTAACGCTAATTCCAAGCATTGGTTGTTTATTCTATGTACTTAAAAATCAATTATCAAATATCCATGTCAGATATAGCCCTTGTAGTGGATTTCAGGTTAGTATGAAAAAATGATGTCTAAAGCTCAAAGAAAAAAACTTGGCCAAGGATAGGCCAGGAAATACCAACTACTTAGTTGTATGAAACTCTCCTGCTGGTCATCCAATCAGCTTCGAATACTGTTTTCAAGATCTTCCCCAAAAAGGTTGCATAAGTGTATGAGCTTCGCACTCTTCGGTAAATCTATGCCCAGGATGGAAAATGAGTTTCCAAGTTTGCAAGAGCTAAGTTTCTTCCATCAAACTCTTACTCTTGAACCCAATCTCTCTTGATCAGGTTGAAATATAAATGAGTTAAATTGCCTTCTTCTTCTTTTTTTGCCAATATATTTCCTCTGTGTTTCGCAACTCGCTTTGAAGTCGTACATTTCTTCAAAAAGAAAGCTCGCCAGAAGCAACAAATTCTTATGTTATTATTTCAGTTGTTACAAATTGCAGTTACTACTTAGCTCATCCGCTTTCAGGGATAATTGGGATAAATAAATAAAAATGGTCACATGATAGTATTAAATTTCAGAGCTCAAGTTGTAAACTCAATTACCTTTGATCGCTTTTGGACGAAAACTCACGAAAGCTTATTAGAATTATTCATGCAGCAAATAAACGGAGATGTCTCAATCCGTTGCTGATGTGGATGGATATATGTATTCAGATATATATATATATATATATATATATATATATATATATATATATATATATATATATATATATATATATATATAAGCTGACATATGCTTTATATTCAACTTAAAGTCCAAATTGCTTATAGGTAATTAAAATTAAAAAACAATTTTAATTTATTGAAAATTAAAATTAAATCAATAACGAATTAAAGGCACATTCTCAATAATCAGACAAAAGTATCGAATAACATTGTTGTTTTGCATGTGATATTTTTGGGGTGCAACACTTCCTTTATGCCAAAAGGCAATCAAGAAGAAGCAGGCAACTTAGGGGTGCCGAGGCTTAAAAACCCCTAATAGCTAGTTATCTGAATTGCTTCTTAAGCAGATCTTAAACGCAAAAGGGCACGTAGTTAACAAAATTTGCTGTCACACACACACTTAACCCAATATTCCTTGGGGGCATATGTGGTAAAGTAATCGAATCCTGCGGGTTGTGTTGAGCACGCTTCCTGCAGCTGAGCGAAAGGCTTGCGAGCGCAAAGCAGGAAACTCGTCCTGGTGGGCAAATGGTATATCCATTCGATTCGAAGCGTGAGGCCAAACATTTTAGGTTTTTTTAATAAGAATAAAGTATGAATTTGAAAACAAATACTCCCGTCTTTAAACGAGTTTTGGTCGATTAATATTAGTCGGTGCGTGCGATTAATTAAAGAATCAAATTGCGAAATCAGCCAAACAGAAACAAACAATACTCAGTCTTGAATAAAATTTAATTGAAGTGCTCATGTCGATGACGCTGTGGAATTTAAATTGCGCGCAAATTAAAAGCCAAAAAGTCAAGTTCCAAAAAACAACAAGTAGCAAAAAATAAACAATTACTAATAATGAATATTACAAATTCGATGACAGCTAAGTGAATTAATTACTTGTTTGCCGGCGACTAGCAGCAAGTTCAATGCAAATCTATTATATGTAAATGATAGGCGTGGCACAATGCCAGCGTTGCCAGATACACGCAATAATTGTAAAGACAACGATCCGAAGCGCATTCATGCTGGGCACAACCAACAACCAAACAATGGCAGCCAAAGCGGCAGGGGGGCAGGGCAAAGGAGGCGAAATGAAACTGAACATTAAATAATTTGAGTGTCGAAGTCTCGCACAATTAACCCATATTTGCAATGGAAGCCAGCCAACAAGCCAGACAGCTAGTCAGTCAGTCAGTCAGTCAGTCAGTCAGTCAGTCAGGCTGGCAACTAGCATGTTGCATTTCACACCAATTGAGGGGATTTTGCCCCGTTTGGCTCGACGCGCACTCAATCGTATGAATGACGAAAGCTGTGAGAGGTGAGCGGCAGGTGGATGCTGTATGCTCGGGTGCCTGGGCAGATTGCCAAGCGGACTAGCTGCCTGACTGACTGACTGACTGACTGACTGACCGACTGACTAGCTGGCAATGTCGGCCAAAAAGCCACAGCAACTGATTGCACCACACCGGCGACCACAGCGCCACCAACGCGAACATCAAAACTGTAGAACGCACTGCACGAATTCCCGGCTACTTCAGCTATGATACTCGTTTTGGGGGTGTGCCTGGGCGTTGGGCGGGTTGATTTTGTATGCGAATTTATACATTGTTTAAGTATAGGCCACAGCTGCAGGCACTGCCTTTGCCTTGCTGTTGTTTTGTTGCTGTTGTTTGGCCAACGTCTGTTGCTGCCACCGCCGCTGCCCCTGCTGCTGCCCCTGCTGCTGCTGCTGCTTTAGCTGTAGCTACTGCCTGTTGTCGACACCAACTTCCATTGGCGATGCACATCGAAGCGCAGCTAATTGAAACATTTTGCACAGTGTGCCTAAATCCAGACTCATAAATATTATGAGAAAGCAATAGCTGCAAATATGCTACGATAGCGTCTTGCATATTTTTTTAAATATTTATCAAAATTTATAAGAAAATAACATGTATATACATATGTATATTCTACTATTTTAAATTTCAATATATTTAAAAAAAACGATTCATATATACACACCATATATACCCCATCTGTCATATAATAGGAAACAGTTCTGCACGATTCTTGGCAAAATAAACTAAAATAAAATCCATTTTAAATAAACTAAATCTTTAATTTTGTAAACTCTTTAAAAGCCCACAAATAAACTGCAGAAATATTAAAATTTAAAAAATATATTACAATGTTTACAAAAAATAAAAATAAATAGAATAAATGGTAAAAAAAATTGTTAATGTACAAAAAAGCTGTCTGAGGAAAAAACTTAATTTAAAATATGAAATGACGTTGGACTAGCTCAGACGAAATTATTACTGACTATAATAATATTTGTAATTAAAGTTCATCAATTTGTTCAGCTTCCAATTGGATTTGCATGAGTGCAAAAAAATATTAATTAGCATTGCGGAAAATTTAACTATTTATGTAACTGCAAACATAACATAACTTAAATACATTTTATTTACGCACATATTTGCGCAAGTAAAAAAAGCAGCTGTCAATATATTGATTAATATATTTTAATATTTTTTCGATTTTAATAGGTCACTCGATTCATACAATGAAGCTCGTCAAAGCTGACTTTGATGAAAATAGCTTGAAAAACAGAATATTTTGCCATTAAAAAACTTATTTTTTCATCGATTCTTTCTATACAGCTATATAATAAAGTCGTCCGATGTTGATCGATTTTTGTATATATGTATGGAGGAGTATAGTGAAACTTACAAATAATAATAAATAGAACTTTCAGACGGACAGACGGACATGGCTATATCAACTCGACACATGCCAGGGTATAAAAACTTTACAGATGCCGTGCGAGCGCAGGTTTGTTAGACGATGCCCATTATATGTATATGACCAAATAATGCCTTTAAAGTTACAGATACTCCAAAAGGTTGCGAAAAACATGCTACTTAAAATATAAGTGTAAGTTCTTATAGTTTTTATAAGAATATAAAGCTACTTGTTGGTATATCTCGGCCTTTCCCGGTCCAATTTTAACACATCAAGTTTTACACATGAATTTTCAGCCATTTACCGCTCATGGAAAATTTCAATCTATCATATAGTATTGGTAGATACCAATAATAGCATAATATCAGCAAGTTATTTGAAAATGATTTTAAAGAGTCCACAGAATTAGCAACCAAAAAAATCCATTTAAATCGCGTAGTGTAAAGCTGAAGGTTTAAAGCTTAAAAATTAAATTTTTCATATACAACCTTTAGCCCCAATTTGTCATCCTAAATAGATGAATTTTGCGACAGGTGTGAAGCATGAATCAAATGAATTTTCACAAGATCATTTCAAAATGAGCATGAAGTCAATTAAATGGTCAACGAAAAAATTGCACACAACCGTTAACCGTCTGATTTTCCACAGTTGCGAGCGTAATTTTCCAAAGTCTATCGATTGTGATTTTCCATTGTCCACTCTGGAGTGTATAAATTTGAATAAATTTGAAAAAATCTTTGAAAATGAGTTTTATGCTGCACCAATGGTAAACAAAGAAGTTGCATACAGCAGATTTTCGCAATTTTTACCAACTTACAGATGAAATTTCCCAAAACCTCGTATTCGTCACGTACGTTGACTAAGGTAAACAATTCGGCTACCCAGCTCTTACGATTTTGCATGTGCGTTGAGCACTGTCAAGGTAAACAAGACACAACATTTCGTATAGATCATAATTAAATGTGTTTTGGTCAAAAAGTATAGATCATAATTCTTAGTTTTTTGGCCAAAGCTATGTCAATAATGTAAGATCCTAAAATGAAACTCTATTTCGACCAGATTAAAATCCAGTTAATCTTTCAATAAGCTCAACGTAATTTCATGATTTTTTCATGAGACTTTAAAAGTCATATATGACACGCAATAATGTCATAATTTCGTATGTGGTCCATGAACTTTGTGGCACTGTTCGAGCTACCCAACCCAATGTCACACTGCTTTTGGCATTTTTGATACTACTTGGCGCTGTTCTTCGTAGTTTGGCGCTTGTTTACCGCCGATGCTGCTGTTGCCTCAACAGCAAAACTCGAAACAATGGCCCAAAACACAAAAGTATGAACCGCAACAACAATAATAACAACAATCGCCCTGAACACCGAAAGCAATGCAACAACATTGCAGCGTCGACGAATTCGCCTCGCATATTTCAATGAACCCAAATGCGAATCGAAGAGCCGGCCACAGTCGCTTCTCTTTCCCCTTCCCCTCCCCCTCCCCCTCCACCTGCCCCGTCACCTACCCCCTTCGGCCAACATATACACACTCAGTGGGTTGCCCGCATTGGCGAGGCTCATTCGCTTTGAATTTTATTTAATGCTTTTGTAATAAAGTGTAAAATGGTGAAAAAGTGCAAACAACAGCTTTGGGAGCGGCGGCGGGCAGGGCGCGGCGCTCGGGGAAGCCCCACTGCATAATATCAACAACATCATCATCAACGGTAACAACAAACAACGACAACAACAAGGAGCAGAAGAAGCAGGGAACAGCAAGAAGAACTACGACAGCAGCAGTGGCCACATTAAAAGAAGAAGAAATAATTAACAGCAACAGTTTGAAAGTCCATAAAGCGAAAATGGTTGTCGTTGCCGTTGCCTTTCCCGTTGCCGTTGCCATCAGCAGTGCAAAGCCTTCCCCTTTGTCGACCCGCCCGCCCGCCCGCCCGCCCTCCTCTCCTGTCCTCTGCATACTTCATCCTTCATTGGGTCCACCGCATGTGCCATGGCCATACAACTTCCGACTTCCGACTGGCTGACCGACCGGTCGCAGTGGCCAACAGCTGTAGCTTGTTTGTTGTTATATCTCTCTGTCTGCGCCCTGGAAGGGGCACTGGCAGCGGGATTGAGATTGGGTGATATTGGTGCTGGGACTGCGACTGAGACAGGGACTGGCCGTGCCGTGCCGTGCCGTGCCGCCGCCCACTAACAGAGATGAGACAGGCGAAGTCAGTGCGAAAAATGTTCGTTAAATCTATTAAAAGATAATTACGTGAAGACAAATGAACGGTGGATGGGGCAGCGGAGGGGGAGGGGCTATTATCCGTGCGGTTGTCTGCGGTGCACACATACATATGTACGCTGTTATTATTTCGAGTTCGTTGATACGATAACGCTAATGGATATGGATATTGATTATAGTTTTTATGCTGCTGTAAATGCTGTCTGATGCCGCTGCTCGGATAATGATCATTTTGATTATATTGATGCGTCATTTTATGAGCCACAATGGTATTGAAATTGAGTGGCTTGTGACAGCGTCTAGTTTATGTTCGGCGCGATAATGGCTCGCGCTGGAAACAAGATATTCATGATGGGCCCCAAGTGCAGGGGGGGAATCTCAATTATTAGCTGCCCTAATATGTCTATGCGTGGGGGTGTGTATTCTCGTGTGTGTGTGTGTGTACTTAGCTCTAATTAATACAGTTAGCCACATGCGTATACGTAATTATATGCGAATGCCATTGCTATCACATTGCCTTTGGTCATTTAATAATCGTATGCATTTCAATTAGGAACGTTTAATAAATAGAAATTGAAAAGCTGTGGGAAAAGTTTTTTGGAAAATCTGTGAAGAAAATAAAGGCAATCATTATCTAAGGTGCATTCGATAAACAATACAACCATCAAAAGTGTCGACGAAAGTGTTAATGTTTACAACTAATTACCTGAAACAACTTTGGCCAAAGTTGTTAGCACCGCGCTGTTAAGTGCCGTACTGAGTTAATTACAACTGCGGGTTCTCACAGCGGCAGTTCCTAATGCATACAATATATTGTTCGGCTTGCATGTGCACATTGCACTCAAATTGAAATACAAAAGTTCTTGCCATGCTAATCAACCCAGCCAAGTGTCGCATCTCTGTGGGGCACGTGTGAAAGATTTTATTATCCAATTATGAGTTTCATGCAAAAAGAGAGAGAGACTAACATTTGCAATTACAATGCTACGTGTCTCAGCTAGCTGGGGGTTATTCCCAATGTCAACCCGAAGCTGTTATCAACGTGGAATCTTTGGGTCTAAGCCAAAGTGTTGCGCATGCGTAAACTGTTGCTAGGTAAGGGGAAGGGGTGGGTTTGGCAAGCTAATGAGCGTTGGCATCCACGTCACATTGTTGATATGCCTCGCCTCATTGATGCCATTGCGGTTGCGGTGCCTGCCCTGACAGCCAGCCACGCCCCTCTGTCTGCAGACACGCACATGACTGATACATCTGTTGTGCGCACCTGAGTGAAACGAAATTGTTGTTGCATTTGTTTTTGGTGGCCAGCTGGCCGGCTGGCATGTCGCGTTGCCATTGCTGGTAATGGGCCTGGCCATAACATTTATGTTTGAGTTAGGCAAATATTAATAAGCTTTGCCTCGCTTTCGCATTACCACATGCTCGATAACAATCATATCAAATCAAATAAGCCGAAATGCTCATGCACAACAGATTTGATTTGATATTGGCATTTTGCTGCCAGAAAACCTGAATGATTTCAATTTGACACGTTTTGCATGTAGTACGTAATTAAGAAAGAGTTCAATGATATCTAAACGGCAATTGAAATCAGATATTAAGCATACGCCGCATTGTGCAATCATTATGCAAGTATTACATTATATTCAATTGAATTCAATCTTCCTGCAATATAAATTGTTGTTCTCTTTTTAGCCAAATTGCTCTAGTGCAACCGTAAAAGCAACTTAATAATTGCTCATTATATCATTTGAATTATATGGTATGCTTTCATTTCATTTCATTTTGCAATGCAATTAATTTCACATAATTTAATTTCATTTTAATCAATTCCGCAGCGCTTCACCGACGCTAGAGCTGATTAAACTTTTATTTCATTTGTGCGAGCTTTTTCTAAATCAAACTCAATTGTATTGTTCGTTGCGCCATTATTACACCGATTTATTTGTGGCTAATATTTCAACATAAAAAAGCGCACAAAAAAAAAATAAAAACTAAAAAAATCCACAAAAGTCGCGTACTGAAATTTTAATTACATAATTCTCGCATTATCAATGACAACGCCAAAAAAATAATAAAAATAATAAATACAAAAAATTAACAACAACGAAAATAAATACAATCACGACATAACAAAACACGAGACCTTATAAAATTTATATGCAACAATAAAATACAATAAACATGGCCCGTTATACTCGTAATTTATATTAATTAATCAGTTTTTTAGCGTGTTAATCGCACGGATTGCCGGCCAAAAATCAAAGCGCCAACTATTGACGGCTCAGCAATAAAAACAAGTGAAAGTGCTCTAGTGCCCAACTAGAAGATACCCTAAGCCCCGCGACGAGCTACCTTAACTCTTCTTCCCTTAGCCCAGCACTTAGATCTTTATTAAATTTTCAGCACATTAATATTGTACACAGAATAAATGAGTTTTGTTTTCAATGTTGGTAGGTAACAAACAAATATATATATTGTGAACCAGCTTCTTTCACGCACGATCTACGATTAACATAATTATAATTATGTTAAGTTAACATTTTAAATTATGTTACCAGCTACATTACGAGAAGTCATCAATATCAGTGTCCCCTTAATTGTATATTACATATGTGTCACATTAACATATGTTAAATACTATAACGAAAAAAAAAGCTAATCTTAATTACTACTATTGACCATTCTTAATACTATAACCTCTTATAAACAACATATGCATTTACTCAATCTTTGTATACTTTAACAGATCTTATAGTCTTTGAGTTAAGCCTAAGAAACTCAGTCTTAAATCGATTTTTATCGATGTTTCGGAAATAGGATGAGATATCGACAAAATGACAAGCTTGTTCTTCTTTTGGTATAGGAGAATATATTTTAATGTTAGAAAAGGCATTCGTTATCAAATCAATATCGATATCGATCACTCAGACATAACATGATCATACTCAGCTCATCATCCCGATCAATAACCATTTACTTTATCTCTCAGAGTTGCTTCCTTCTGCCTGTTACATTCATTTGCACAAGAGCATTATGCCCATTTATGGATTCATTCTAAATGGATTCAGGGTATAAAAAGCGCATAAATCCAACAACACCAATAAAAAAAATTAAAATAAATAAATAATATACATTTTCAAGCGTTTGTAACCCGAAGGCATTTGAATTGCAACGTTTATTTTTACTTTTTAATACAACTTTTATTTTTTTTTATACCTTAGCGCCAATATTTGTTTTGTTAATATTTATTTATGTGTACATAATTAAATGACATCGCTGAGTGTTACATGGGACATAATTTGACTTATTGCTAGTTTTTATACCCTAAAACCTTTGCAAATGGGTAAAATGTGTGCTGCTTTTTAACTTCATTTCAGAGCTAATGAGAACCAGCGATACAAAATAAAAGGATATAAGCTTTCGTCTAGAATGTGCCCTAAAAGTTTCATAAGGGTCAATAAACAACAAAGTTATTGAAGAACACATTTTCTTGAGCGTGGAGCTGAGGTGTTTGTGACGGCAGGGTATCTCCTAGTCGGGCACCCACCTCCAAGTGCACTTATAGTTACATTTTATTAATGTTTATCCGCTGTGCGCTGATTTGTGTAGCGGCTGCCACTGTTTTCCGTAGTTAACTCTTTGGATTTTATTTACAAACATGTGAATTATTAGCAAGAATGAATGGATAATGGGCAAACAATGCAAAAATGGTGTCAAAAAATGTTAGGAATAAATAACAATGTTTGTGTGAATGATGCAAAAATTTAAAACTATTTAATTATTTGAATAATAATACAAATAACAATATATAAAACATATAAATCTCACTCTTTCTGGACATGCCAATCAATAGAAGGCAGAATATTATCTTAATTATATGCTCTTTAATTATTACAATTATCCTGACATTTGGTATAGCTATGTATTCTCATTCAATTTTTATGTACTGAACAATTATTAATGAGATCTATGCAAAGGAATCAATAGACAGGCCTAAACAATCCAAAGTCTTGAAGCAAGTATGTATCCCTATATATAAAACTGTGTGCCCTGACTGATTGGTGATCAACGAGAGAGGTAGAGAGTTACCTTCGGAAAATTCTACCCGCAAGTGTGAAAAAATCGCGAAAAACGGCTGTATGAAACTTGTTTGTTTACGATCCAATCGGCCTCAAACTCATTTCCGAAGATATATGTTCAAATTTATTTGAGGGTTGTTTCACACGTTTCAGATAATCCGTTCCTCCACATTAGATCCGTATGAAAAATCATTTGAGACGTGTTTCACACTTTTCGCAAAATCCAAGCTTCCTCGGTGGAAAATGCGAATCAACAATTTCCAAGCCCTATATAAGAACTTATTAAATACATACGTGTTTAAGCGATTTTATTTTAATTTGGCGTAAATTTGCAATTCTGTGGCTTACTATTATTTACTATCGGTATCAAATTCATATTTAAAGATCTTTGCCAGAATTTATTTGGCTTAATTATGGAAAGGTAACTAATCGGCTTCACGGGCGGGAACTAGATAAAAATATTATATTTAATTTGTTAAGCATAAAACTTGCTTTCAAATATACAAAAAAAAATGTTCCTGTTTAACTGAATGAAGAAGCGTCAAACATAGATTTTATTTCCATTAACGTATGTAACAATAATTATACAATTAATTTAATTACATAGGAGCTTTTAGATTATCAATTATAAAAGGGGATTTGACTTTTTTACATGTTTATTTTAAAATAATTGCTTTTATCTGGACAAAAAAATGCATTTAAATAATTTATATGACTTTTATTCCTTAATCACACCTCTTTGTAGCTGGCACATTTAAAAAAGGGAAAAAAGGGAAACCAAACTATTTTTGTACAAAATAAACCAAAATAAATGAACATATAAAGATATTTACATAAACAACTAACTTTAAAATTTAGCTAGGGGCTACGGCAAACCCAATAATTTAGCTGCAAATCATTTTGGTTTTAATGAATTTGTACGATCTTAATAAAAAAATTTCTGGCCCATACATATGAAAGTAATTTTCGTGAATTTGAAAAGCCAAAAAGCAAAAACATTTCAATGAAATATGTTTGCTTACATGTAAACATTTCACGTTTCGGATGAATAACTACCAAGATTCAATTTGCATAGACCGTTAATAAAAGTTAATTAAATTAAACCAAACAAATATTTTCTATAATTAAACAATTTGTTGTCATAAACACCTTATGCAAACAAATCGTTTAATTTGTGCCAGTTTCTGTTGACTTTTAAAGAAAATTTTGATTAAAAATAAGAAAATGTTTTTACAATTAAGCGAATTAAAATTTGAGCACAAAATCGGCTAGACATAAAACTAAAATTTACGATTTTATTTAATTTAAATGATTTTTTTCTGTTGACAATTTTATACGCTTGTTGATGTTGATGCGTCTGAGCGCAAGCTTTGTAAATGTACTTTGCTTAGTTGGCGTGTAATTTAAAACAAGAAAACTAATTATCTGAGGTCAAAGATTAAAAAGACCGAGTTAAACCGGATGTATGATATATCCATGATATAGAACAACATTTTACTGTGCGCTCAGGCGCGCATCTGTCTAGCAAATACAACTTATATATAATATATATAATATTATAATAAACACAAATTGCGATATAAGTAAATGTCTGTATAAGAGCTCGATTTGCGACAAATATCCACAATATAACATAACAAAATAAAGCACAACCAACTACAATTGAATAAGATGCAGCCAGGTGCTCGGATTTCAAATTCTTTTGCAATGTGAATGCGATCCGCAGTAACAATTTACAAGCATACACAAACATTTCTATATATCAGCATTTATGCAGCTAAACACATACATATAGAAGTGTGGGCGGAGGGGGGGTGTGTGTGTGTGTGTGAGTGGCTGAAGAAGAAATCACGTCATAAACGTGGCGAGCACGAATTATTTACAAAGCAGGCGAAAGCCCAAAAGAGGTCCCAATAAAATAACAATAAACTATGTCACACTTTGTTGGCTAGCCGGGAGGTATGTGTGTGCATGCGTGTGTGTGTGTGTGTGGGTGTGTGCGTTGATGTTGGTGTGTGCGGCAAACCATAAAAACAAAACAACAACAAGCCGCAAAAGCAAAAGCATAAACAATTGTATTACAAATACGACTACAAATGCAATAAGCAGGGCCTACAACAACGAACGCTCCTCTCGACGATTATTTATTGTTGGCGATTTATATTTGTTATTGTTATTATTGTTGCTCTTGTTGCTCTTGTTGTTGCTGCTCAAAACGCTCAGATTTCAAAGCTGACAGCCTTAAGTACGACACGACTAAATAGTGTGTGTGTGTGCGTGCGTGTGTGTGTGTGTTTGCGTGTACGTGCGAACGTTTGAGTGCGAGCACCAGATTGCAAGCTGCGGGGTGTTCGGGGTGTAGGGGGTGTGGGCTGAATCCGCCTACACTTCGATTGAGCCTGATTGCTGGCTCAAGTGTCAGCTGCGACGCACGGATGAAAAGGCTGCTGGGCGTGGCTGCTGACTGTGAGCTGTGCGGGGGGGTGCTGTCTATGCGTGTGTGTGTGTGTGTGTGTGTGTGTGTGTGTGTGGGCAGGCTGTGCTGCGTGCTGAGCTAGCGCCTGGATGAATAGATGGAGGTTACTCTTGACTTTGTCTGGCCTGTACCAGCGGTCCGCCCCCTGGCCTGGCCTGGCCTGGCTGCCCCTCAGCATAAACTGGCCGCCGTGAGGCGCAAGTGTTACAGATTGTTTTCCCACACGTTGCCGCATTTGCTTTTCGTCAACGTCAACTGTGCGGCATGTTTGGCAGCAATGAGTGCTTGACACGTACAAAGGCTTTTGTTTGGCCAAAGTGTTTGTGTTGTTGTTGCTCATCTGGCCGTTTATCTTGCCATTGTGCATGTTATTTAGTGTTCGCCGTTGTTGTTGTTTCTTGGTATCAATGTGCTCGCTTTTCTTCAGCCACTCTATGGACGCATCGCTGTGACTGTATCAGTGCATGTCAACTGTTTACGGGCTATGTGTGTGGGTGTGTGTGTGTGTGTGTGCGTGCGCGTGCTATAAAATTTCATAGAAATTCATTTGCTACGCTCGCTTAAGCGACAATTTGTTGTTGTTACGCCCAATTCATTGACTGTACCGCCCAGTTTTGGCAGGCTGCCCTCTCGACTGGACTGGACCAACATCCAATCTGGACACAAAACACCATCCGTCGACCGAGCGACCGACTGACCCAGACAAAGTAGCACAAAGATGCTTTACTGCCAGACGTTGTTGCTACAATTTGCTCATTATTTTTTATCACAGCCCCCCCGCCCCCGCCCGAAGACAACCCCAGCCATGCAGCCAGGCATTGGCCTTTGGCCCCAAAGTAAATTGTTGCCCCTTTCATTTTTTGGACTGTTTGTTGCCTCGCTGGCCGTTGGTCCCATCTCTATTGTGTTTTTATAGCTGTTTCACTGATTTTCCCATTGTTAATTCTTATGATTGCGCTGCTTCTGCTTCTGCTGCACCCTCTAAGCCAACAACGAACTGCAAATAGCAAATGGCTCAAAGGAAGCAACAACATAACAAACATAACTTTATCGTGGCAAAGTTCGAATGTTGTGTATGGCATGTTTTGTGGCCAAAACGCTTTGCGCTGCTATGAACATATAATTATGCATTTGTGGATTCGGTTACTTGATACGAATTATGAACAGGCTGAATTGGACAGACAGCCTGGACCTGGCCCACATGCACTTGGCCAGCTAGTTGGCCGTCTGGCCGTCTGGCCGTCTGGCTGTCTGGCTCGTCCGGCAACTGGATTTATGTTGCTCATTTTTATGCGCCCCACAAATTGCATGCAATTTATTTTGCTTGTTGCAAATCAAAAATTTCCATAAAATCAAATGTTTGGCACAATGTTTGCGCAGCGCATAAAAATTCATACATACATATATATATATATATATATTAAATGCGGCATAAAAGTTATTACTTCATTCATTTTAAAATGCAAATAAATTTGTTTGTGGCCTTTTGATTTCAGATATTGTAAAGCGCATTTGTTTATCTCTTTTAAAGCAGGCAGCATATTAAATAAATTAGAATGTTGCGCCCTACTGAATATCATTAACGTTCATTGATATTTGGTTTGATTTTCATGTCGCAATTTGTAAATTTAATAAGCCATAATTGAATGTTTTTATAAATGAATAACACAGAAAATAAAATAAAGAGTGCACATATAATTATGATAGGTTAAAGAAAAACATATATAATTTAGTTAAAATTAGTTTAATGAGAAGGTAAAAAATGATTTCATTTAATATAAAAAATCATGAGTATAAAATGTAAGTGACTAGTATAATAATTTATAGTAATCCTTGTAGAGCTAAGAATCAGGTAAGAAAAAATCTACAAAAGAGTGTGTTAAATCTAATTTCAAAAGTCTTCTATCGCATTTTAGATTGAATGAACTCAATAATAACAACAATTTAGAATCATCGTGGACAATTACACATTCGGCAGCAAGTTTACCATATTTTGTTCTGCTATTTTTTCAATTTGATACCAAAAGAAAATCCAAATACTCGCTTATTCCAAGCACTAGCTTTAACACAAATAAAACTCGCACACACTCGCACACTCACACACACACACGCACACACGCACACGCACGCACGGTATCAAGTCAAAATGGAAAATGCTTTGCGTATTTGCATAAGAAAACTAAGTTGAACCGAAATCAATGATTGCTCGAGCATTACTTGTGAGAACTACAACTGCCACGCCCCCTCCCCCAATGTATTGCCTCCAGCTAGACATGTATTGAAACATTGGTAGCTGCTGTGTTGGGAGTGGGAATTGGGGGTATGGGGGGCTGGCTCGGTCTTGTGCTGCTTTGGCGCTTTCATATTATTACTTTATGGTTGCCTCCAGTTATGCATACTATAACCATAAATATGCTCCAGCAATGGGCAGGCCAGCCAAAAGGGGCGGGCAGCGTCCAGCAACAACGTGGCAGCAACAAAAGCATGTGTATAATATTTTGTGCTTGTATTAATGCATCCCCATATTTATACTATAGCTTCAAAACAATAAATAGTAAAAGCTGGATTATGATTAAATCGATTTCATGGAGCGTTTGCGATACTTTTATACTTGCCGGAGATGGCCCAAACGCTCGTCTTGCTTGTAATCCAGCGGATACAGCAACGTGCATGCATCTGTGTGCGTGTGTGTGCGTGTGTGTGTGTGCGTGTGTGTGTGTAGCTATTGGTTGCCTTCCTTTGACTGCAATGCGCCCAAAGATAGGCACCGCCCACGCACGTTTATCGATTGCACTTGTATGCTTTAACGCAACAAAAAAAAAAAAAAAAAAAAAAAAACAACGGCGCAAGAAACCATAAAAAATAACTGAATCGTTTTGTGGGTGGGTGGCTTTTTGGGGGTGGGGGGGGGGCGGAATGTTTGTGCATATACGTGCATATATTCATAAATGCAAACATAAATGTATATATTACTTACATACAAAAACACTTTGTGCGCAAAATAAATAAAGAACGCAACATTCGGGCTTCATAACTGAATTGCTTGCCCCGTGCCCCGTGCCCCGATGCCCCTCCCCTCTGGCCGTCTGGCTCTGCCAATTGAATAAGGGTCCTGGCAAATGGAATGAATGAATCCAATCGCATGCAAATACGATTGAAATGCAGCAACTTCCTTTCTTCCCCCTTTGGGCTTTGCCGTTGTCCAGATGGCTTGTGACAGATTTTTTATATAATTCCTTTTTTTTATACACAAATCTCGGAACTTTAATATGCCCGCTGGTTTTTCGCGCTGGGCGCGCACAGCTTCCGCCTTCGCGATTCGGCGAAAACTTTGGTCGTGTCGAGAACCTCAATTAGCACTAATCTTGTTAACATTATTGTTTGCCCAAATCATCTGAAATTCAAGTATACCACGCCATGTATTTCTATTTATGTAGCTTATTATTTGCACAACTCTTTAAGCACCAAACGTTCACGTTCAATCAGCCAACACCACATAACACAACACAACACAACACAACACACATCTCGCCAATCCCGTCGTGCGGCCAGCTCACCTGGCCACTGACCATATTCCATGCGGTTTTGGTGCGTGCAATAAACTTGCCCATGCCGAGAGCTTCGCTTTTGGATTCCGATATAGACTGCACCCATTGCCCGTGCCCCGCACTCATCCCCTGCCTGCCCCTTTCTCGTGCTGAGCTCTCTTTGATTTTATGATTTGGCATCGAGCGAAATAGTACGTATCGTAATACTTTCTGTTTTATTTCATTTTCATTTTCATTTTTTTCTTTTGATTTTATTTTATGCTTGAATATTTCAGCCCAGAGCAGTGTGCATTGCGATATGATCAGCGTGTTATCCGCTGTCGCGGTTTTCATTTCAATACACTGCCATAACAGGCATGCAACGAATAATCGAACGACTTGCAACGCGTGCAAATAAACGTATGCTAATGTATAAATCAGATATTTAATATTATATATTTATTTATATTTAACGAACAACACGAATATTGAAAATCTTAAGACCAAGTCTTCCAATGCATTTATTCTATAAATATTCAATACCTATCAAGCGACCAATTCCTAAAAGTTCCATGACAATATAAAAATCACTTGGGAATAAAATTGCAATTCAAATGAATCATTTATAGGTTCCTCGCAATTTAAAATATGTGTTGGGATATAGACAGTCTTTACATACCTTCTGAAGAATCCAATTTTACGTGAGAAAAAAGATTCAAAATCAAATAAATTTCAATTTAAATGTTTTAAAACTAAAAATAGACTCTAAACTTTAAATACTTCTTATATATTCCAATGGTAACATTACAAATTTTGGAATTAAATTGGTAAGCTAGCCCGGACTAAAAGAAATTTATAAAAAAAATACCTCAAATATGTTTGCTGACGTGCCGTGGCAAGGGTATTTATTGGTCGATGTGTTGGAAAAAAACCTAGTTTATGGTATTTTTGTGGCTTTTCTCTTCGGTTTGGTGCATTTAGCCATTGGATATAACTATTTAAACGGTTCTATCCATAAACTATGGCATACCAAATACGTATATCAACCTAGTACTTTGTGTCTAACAAAGTAATTAAAAGCACAAACAACCGGCTCCATCGTGAATGGGTCAGCGAGCACACGCTTATTCGGATTATCAATTATAATATGCCCAAGTCAGGTTTGCATGCAACATTTAATTACAGTGCAAAGGGAGAACTAATCTCAGGCCTATTTTCAGGTCACACACATAGTGATTAAATCTATTAGGGCTTGCATTAGATAAGCTACATTGTGCACATATGTATTTATTTTTAAAATTATATATTTATAGGCAATTAGTTATCAATATATATGTATATTGAACTGTAGGCCAGTTGCTGGGCAAACTTCGAAAGTCGCCCACAAATTATATCACGTATGGTGACGAAAATTGTAAGCGGAAGATTTCGAAACTGGGACTAGGCCGCGATTGGTAACCAAAGCACAGGAAGAAAAGTCGCGTACACGTTTCAACATCACAGAGCTGCGTAATGCATAACAAAAGCCATAGCTGTCCATGGAAAGCCCGATCAGAGCACGTTTACGGAACCGTTAAGAATGACCTATGTACGTTTAATATGGGTATCTCATTCTGGACAACACAATATGTTTCCAAAAGGTGTGCGTGTGTGTGTGTGTGTGTGTGTGTGTGTGTGTGTGTGTGTGTGTGTGTGTTATGCGGGTGTACACAGAAGGGCTTGAGATTTAGTGGGAAGTTCGTTATGTGCAGTTTGAGGTTTATTTTATTTGTCGAGAACCCAGGCCAAGCACCACTCCTAGCACCACACAGCAAACAACTTTTATTTTCACATGTATCTGTTAGATACCACGTACAAATGTGTACGTGTGTTGTCGTGCGTTTTGATATTTTAAACAAATATTTAAAACAAATTACCAAAGCGCAAAAGAAGCACGCATATGTAGAAAAAGCTAAAGGAGGTAGGCAGGGCAGGCAATAAACAGTGGGTAGAATTCATTTCAAATTGTCGCCAGAAGCGAAGCGATAGTTAATGATAATCCATCGTACAAAGTATTCGAAAGTGGAACGGAGAAGTTTCTATAAATATGTGAGATTCGAAGATAAGTTTGAAGCAAGTTATGAATCTGAACTAGTTTGCAACCCATAAAGAAGATTCTAAGGAATCAGGAAGAATGAAAGCCGGAAAGAAAAGAGAAGTTACGAGATAAGTGTTGTTAAGATTTGAATAAATTAAAGTGCTTAATGGGAAATTGCACAGAAAAAAAGGGAAAAGCATTTAGGCAAGCAGAAGTAAGCTGCGTCTGCACGATCTTTTGCATATCATTGTACAAAGTACATTGTACAAAGTATTAGAAGGGGAAACGGAGAAGAAGTTTCTATAAATATGATCTATTTGAATACAAATTACTCTAAATATTTGCGATTCGTAGATAAGTTTGAGATAAGAAAGTTAAGAAACAGTGTGTAACCCATAAAGAAGATTCAAAGGGATAAGAGTGAAAGAGAAAGAAAGTAGAAGCTACGAGATAAGTGTTGTAAGGAAATAAATAAATTAAAACGCTTGATGGGAAATAGCCCAGAAATAAGCGAGAAGCATTAAGGCAAGCAGAAGTAAGCTCCGCCTGCACGATCTCTTGCATATAATTTTACAAAGGACTTCGGTTTCTTATTAAACCTAAGCTATTTTCAGTTAAAGTCATTACACGAACTTGCAGTATTATTAAAATTATATAATATAGTTTAAGTATATATACTAAGTCATAGATTATTTATACTTAGTCATAGATCGTAAGGTCAGAATTGAACAATTAAAAGTGAATAGGGAACGTAACTTCGTAACTTTTTAATTAGCTGCTCATATTTCAATTGAACTAACTCTTCAATTATCTTGCTTTGCTTGAGGCAATCAATAAGCTTCATATTATTTGGTATTTGATTGACTTGTGCCCACTGTGCTTGGCATTGCTTTGATTTATTTACGAGCTGAAAGTTGGTAGCCACCATGGTGTTGGCTTTTAGTTAGTATCAGTGCTGCCGCCAATGCACACACATGCAGACAGTTTTGGTTGTGGTTAGTGTGGCTAATATGTGTGCACACAGACACGCACGTAGTTTTGGCTTGGAAATTTGAAAAAAAAAAAGATACAAAGTTTTTGGCTAGCCAGTGTCCACAGTGTCCATGGGATAGTTGTGCGTGCCGCATTTTGGGGGAAGTGCGAGGTGCGGCCCGGGCAACGGCAACGACAACGGCGACGGCTGTGAACCGACAGCATTGGCGACTGTTGCGCATAAATTGTGCAAACAAGCCGAAAAACCGAAATACCGAAATGGTAGTGGGCCAAAGATGTAGCAAAGCCAAACAGACAAATGTGAAATGCTATACAGCGCGTATCCATGAGATACAAATAGGCAGTAAGATTGAAGTAAGCAGTCAACTGGCCAACTGGCCAAAAGTACTTACTTAATAAAACGCCGCCGATGCGATGCGTGTGCATGGCGCGTCGAATTGTGGACGGCGAGTCATCAACAGCTTGGAACCTGTCGGACGACGCGCCTCTGTCAGTCAGCCGGACTGGCGGCTAGGCTAGGCTAGGCTCAGCTCTCAGCTCGGCTCTCGGCTCTCGGCTTGGCTTGGCCACTTTTCGTGGCTGCAAAATTATGTCAAACCAGTTGTATGTGTAGAGTCTGCAATCGGCTCGCCATTTGATAGAAAACTTAAAAATTGTCTGGAAATTGTTTGGTCGCGCGGTATTTATTGTGGTGCAACCACACGATCTAACGTAACGTAACCGCCAGCCGGCGACAGGGGCTATCTTTCCAACTGCACTCGTAAATAATGCGCAGTGGAAACTTTTGTTTTGCGGAAGTTGTCGTTGCATCGCCTTCAATTTTCAGGTTCTGCGCTAAATGGCCAACTGGCTAGCCGCAGCCAAAAACCGGCTCAATCGATATCTCCCATATAGTCAGTCAATTAGGGTAGGACACTCTGCTTAACTCAATGCTATTCGTGCTAAATTGAAAGTAGACTTTTATTAAATTCCCATTATGGGAATCATTGCGTTCATCAACGGATCCTCAGTTGCACTTTTGTGTCGTTGACACAAGCCAAAAATAACAAGTATTCTCCAGTTCAGACTGCCCGACTAGGAGATACGCTTTGCTGAGGTTATGAGAACTTCATGTTATTAATTCATTTACACAACAACAACTATTTATGCCCCAAATTGTGGGAAATGTAGTCTTTAATAATTTCGGTGCTTATTGTCCGATCTTAATGGTATTTTCAGGGCTGATATAAGGCATTATTATAAATGCATATACCAATTTAAACGTCAATTTTTAACCATAAAATGATCGTAGTCTCATCCATCTGTTGAATATTGAATCTGTGTATATTTGATGTCTCTAGCTCACAAGTTCTCCAAGATATGCTTAAAAAATGTATCAAAATTTAATTTATCGTTATTATGAAAATGGGGACACATATCGATAAAGCAAAAATATAAACTCGATTTGTTTATGATATAGGAGAGATGTATTTTAATTTTCAACTTTCAACTCAACGCAGAGATGAATCACGAATATATATTTTATATAGTTTACAGGGTCAAAAATGCTTCCATCTGCATGTTACATAAATTAATGCAAAACTATTATACCCGCTTTGAACTACGAAATGGGTGCATGGTAAAAAACCGAAAAAATTGGCGACATAATGAAAAAAAATTTATGTATGTATGCAAACTGCATAAATGCTTCCTGAAACGAATTTAATTGTATTTGTTACTCCATATGCAATAGTATCTGTAACTGTATCTATAGCTGTGACTTTAACTGTATCTGTATCTTTATGTGTATTTATATACACGTATGTAACAGCATGCTTGTCCATCTATCTGTCAGGCTATCTGGTGTTTTCATCCGACGGTGCGGCTTTCAGGTTTAATTGGCTGCGGAAATATTCCATGTGATTACTTAATGAGATCCAACTCATTTTTATTACGCGCGGCTTCTGCAGGGCGGGCTCCCTGCTGAAGTGTACAAAAGTTAAAAGGTTAACAAATTAAATACGCAACAGCAACAATAACAACCCTGACAACCTATATATATATACATATATATATATATATATATATATATAGAACATACGTATTCACTAGAGGGAGGCGTGTGCACGTAGTTTATTATTCAATTATACGTTCATTAAGGTACATAATTATTAATTTAATTAAAGGTAGCAACATCATTGCGTCAATTTGATTTGCTGTTAACTTTAAGGGCGGACATTTTTTCAATTTTCTCCAATTTGCATCAAGTATGACTAAACACTGAATTCTTTTGAGTGGATTCTAAAAGGCTGTACAAAAGAGGTTTGAGTATCTTAACCTAAACCACATATCAAGTAATATAAGTCTGTGCGTGACGTTTAAAGGCAAAGTCAGATGGACATGTGCTTAAAGGTTTTTAAAGCCGTGCAGCACATATTTCGTATTGGAAGAGAAATTATATTCTTAAAAGTAAACATTTCAATACATAAAGTTAGCTTGAGTACGTAAGAAATCAAGAAAATCATATTAAAAGATATAAAAATGTATTGTAATAAGTCTAGGATATAGTTAAAAATGATCAATCTAGCTTATTTGGCCCACATCCATACACTAGTCTATAACTTGTACCCGAAACTCTGATCGATTCAGTTGAACAGCTCAACTACCCTTGACTGCATAAAATAATAACTATATAGTCCCTGCTAGAAAACAGATAAAATATGTAAATTATCGCTTCAAATTGTGAGAGGATTATTTGGTGTACCTATTAAATTAGGTATATATAAAATATGTAAAAGAGTTCATCCCCGTTTTACAAATGGTAATACAAGAATTATAAGTTTATTTAACTCATGCCCAAGTAGATAATAAATCTGTTTAACATAATATAGCTTAAGATAAATCGTTGATATTTTAGCATATCATTTTGTGCCCTTAAATGTTGGCAAGGTGCGCACAATAAATAATTTAAAATAAAAGTCATGTAAACTAATATTAATAGAGCAAAGGAAAGCAGAACTGCAGAGCTGAGTACAATTGCGAAAGTCTGTCCTAATTTATTATGTTCGTTGTAATTGGCATGTTTATGGAACGCAGCTGGGATTTATCTGGTCTGCGCACAAAAAGTTAAACGAAATAGTTTTATGTGAAATAATGGACTCAATGACACGCAAGAAGAGTACTCACACAATGTTGACAGACTCTGCAATTTCGTATGCAAATATTATAAACTATTACAATGTTAACAAACACTAAAATGCAGTATTGACTAATTTTGAAAATATTATAAATGCTTATGAAATGTTTATAAATATCTTGTTTAAACATACTTATTTAATTAATTGTTGTCGAAACTAAAGCACTTTTAAATAATCATATTTTGCAGCTTGGTTTTCGTAGATTTGTAAATTAAGTTAATTTCACCTTGATTTATTGCGACTAGTCTCGCAGTTAAGCACGACTTCTGGCCAGCATATCTAAAGCACGTAATTTTTAGTACACTACGCTACACATTTGATGACCTGTAAATCTGTGTTTTATGTACACGTTAAGCCAAGGTCTTCAGCAGCATTAGCTGGCCACAAGAAAAGTTCGGGCACGGTTTGGGGCTGAGTGGTAATGACCCATTTGCCTATGCTGGCATACGCTTTTTGGAGCTGGTCAAAATGTTTATGGCCAAATGCATAATTAAGAAGCTATTACAGGCGGTAAGTACTCGTAGCTGGCTTATTATACGGCAGGTAAATACGGAACACGGTGCGGCCCAAATGAGTTGACAAAAAAGACAATAAATTATTAACGTAAGCGAGACGTTGGCAATTTAACGTGCTGCAGCAAAATGCATGAATGAATTTAACGAATTTAACCTTTCCATTGGCCACAACTGAAGGCATAAATAATTTAATTGTGAGTATGCTCCTTGGCCAACAAGTGGCCACAAAGATAGCTCGCAAATTGTGGCCATCACAGCTATCGATGTGTGTGTTTTTGTGTGCTCGTCTAGCTAGCCAGCTATTCAGAGCTCTTCAGAGATTGGATCAAGCTCAAGCTCAGGCATAAACGTAGTCAAGGTATTCCGGTGCATTTATTGCAATTAAATATTTGCTAATGCCAAAGCTGTTGTTGGCCACAATGCAACAAAAAACAACACCACATCTAACAAGAAGCTGGCAATTGACTAAAACTGCAACTATGTGTGTGTGTGTGTGTGTTTGCGTGTGAGTGTATTTGCTGCAAGATTAATACTTGGTATTGCACTATGAATCAACGGTTCGTTTAGAATTCAATGGCGACCACCAAAGGCCCCAAATAAAAGCCATGTGCTAACCTTGTCAGTGGCAGCAGCTACTTGCAACTGCTGCAGCAACAACTGCGACTGCGACTGCAACGGCAACTGCGACGGTGACTGCGACTGCGACAGCGACAGCGGCTGCTGCGGTTCGTCGAGTGGTTTTCCTTGTGTTTGATTTTTCAATTTTTCCAGCACAAAAGGCGGCCTGGCCAGGCACGGGCACACGTATATAATTAAAGTGCCAAGAACTGGCGAAGCAAAATGTTGCCAATTGCCAGATACAATTGTATCTGGGTACAGTTGGGCATGCAAAGCGGCAAATTGCCAAATGGCCAAACGGCAAATGTTTTGGCTTTTGATTTAAACGTTAGCGCAATATTCGCACATTTATCGATTACAAATCAATTTTATACAATGGCGCATCTCACGTAGCTCGACCTCGACTTGGACTATGCTGGCGTTGCCCAAGCAGCTGGCATGGGGGACTGTGGGGCTGGGTGGCGGGGGCTGGGGGGCTGGGGGGGCTAGCAACTGTGTGCAACGCATTGCTGCCGGATTACACGATTAACGCCACTTGCATACAAATTGGCGCATTTCAGCACAGAGCTGAGGTGTGTTACCTGAGCTATCCGTAAGATACAGATACGCGACTGCACTCGTTAGCGTTGTTAGTGTCTGTGTCTGCATGCATGCGTGTGTGTTTGTGTGTGTGTGTTTGTTTTTGCTGCTGCTGTTACTGAATCTGAGTCGGAGTCTCGGTCTGGGCATTGTGCGGCCATTTGCTTTCCTTTGGTGTACGCCTCAGCTCGCAAATTGCATAAACAACAGCAGCGGCTACAAACGAGCCAAACAAATTGAATGCTGCAAAAAGTGCACAAGGTGCGAAATATAAATTACACCTCGATAAAATTGCATGCAAATTTCGTTCCGTTTTTTTTTCCATCCCCATCTGCCCTGCCGCGCCGAGACACTGCCGTAAATACATGCAACATATGTGTGCATGCTTGGGCTTAGTTAAATGCGCCAAGAAGACTTTCAGCTTTTGGCTGTCAGCCGCAGCTTCCTGCAAGCCTCATCAGTATGACTGGCCGGCTACCCATCGAATCCCGACGTGACGACAGCATAAGTAAGCAGCGCATTCGCGGGATTTGTCAAATATTTGCGCTACGCTGCGCTCATTCATAAAAAAAGACCTTCGACTAAAGCCTTGGCTGCAACTTCAGTCTAAGGCGCCGCGCAGCCTTAACACCAGCCACAACCTTAGCTTGTCACTCTATCTCTCTCTCTCTCTCTGTCTCGCTCTCTCTCTGTTAGTCTCGTAGCTTATGCAGTTTTTTCGCCTTTTGCGAGGAAAAACAAACTTTTTCAGAGCCCGGGTAAAGTTCGGCAAGTTTAATGCTGTTTGACTTTGATTCAATATTTGCATCGATTAAGTTTTTCAAGGTTTTACTTAGCTGAAAATCAAAATGGTACACACTCACACACACACACACACACACACATATATATACACATTTGATAGTTACACGTGCGACAGCGCAAAATATTAGCATGGTTGAATTAATCGCAAGTGAACGGCAACTGCACAAATACTTATTCAAATATTTCGTTTTAGGAATGCAGTCTTTAATAGATATTGTAGACCTAGTCATATTAATTTGATACTTAATGAACAACAGTTTTTTTTTGCGTGGTTGAGCAACAAAATAATCAAGGTTAAATTCATTAAAAACAAAAAAAAATTAAAATAAAAAACTTAATTTTTGAACACTACATTTTTTTAAAGCTGGCCAACGGACAATTAAAAAGTGTAATAAAATCTCAAGACTTTTGCATGTTTGTTGTTTTTAATGGGAACCCAAGGATCGATAATTAAATTATAACTTAAGATGGCTTTAATTCATTTCTAACATAACTATAAAATATAAATAAAGACTGATCAGTCATAAAAAAGAAAATGAAAAAGAAAAGGATTTTTTGCTAAAATTCAGAAAAAAAAACCAACATCAAAAAATTATCAAACATATTGCTTGAAGTAAACATTTTTATCTTTGTTGCCAAGAAATAGTTCGCATAATTAGAGGAAAGCAAATTTTGTTGTCATGCCAATGCAAAATGTATGCATTCGAGAAATGTTTGGAATATTTGATATGATAGGAAGTAACGACACGTGCCCTGACTTTGCTTTTCTAGTATATAAAGAAAATGCACAGGCAATATAAATCACATGTCGCACGTTGCGGATTGGCAAAGGTGATGCACTTAAATATTTATATGGCAGTAAAGAGCTGCCAAATAGAATACGCCAGATAACATACTTATTATGCCTAGTGTATTCAAAGTGAACTTGTCTCTCAGATTTTCTTGATTAGATGTCGAGTGCAGTTAAAAAATTAGACTGCATATTCTTTATTCCCTTTTTTATTTAAAACAAAACAAGGCCGTTGCAGTAGGGTGCAACCAACTGCGCAATACTCTGTTTACAGTGCTATTAGAGTCTAAGTCAGTTGGAAAGAGAGCACATTTTTCGGTTGATAGCTTACATCCAGACTAAGGACCTTTAAGCCTTGATTAAAGGAACTTAGAGGAGCTTATTTGTAATCTATTAGTTTTTTTTATTGTCTCTAGCGCCAAAACTTTGACTCTTTCCGCATTTTGCAGCTTTATCTGGCAGAAAAATGTTGTTTATTTGACCAGATGAACAGAAAGTACGACGAACATTGCCCAAAACCAATATGCCCGCATACACTTTGTGAGCAGAGCATAAAAATAAATATTGTTCAACATGTCGTATGCGCAATTTTTGACCAAAAATTACTTTTAAGTTGCACATATTGGTTCATTACACAATTTTCTCAAAGTTCAAATAGTTTTCAAGAGCGAAAAATATATATTTCATTTGAATTTCAAAAAACTTTTAAGTATTACATATGCGTAAAGTATTTGTGTGTCAAAAAGTTTGAATTAAACATTTTATTGTACATTATTTTGAAACGCTTTGTAAATACCAGAAACAAGTTTTATTAATTTGTGTTGTTTTTATTTAATGCCACACACCACACGAAATATCATGAATCATACAAATATTTCAAATTTAATGTAAATACACAACTTGGCTTACTCAGTAGCGCGAATTCCACGAATCCAACGTTTACGGGCGGATCTATAAATTTTGATCTTGCCAAATAAATTGTTTCCAAAACAAAGATCGGCGATCAAAATTGCCTATATGCTGGTTGTGTGTGCATGTGTGTGGTTGTATCCAAATAGTGTTCGCTGCAATTGGCTGCGCACTTTCGAAATTTTCACGCTTTTCACGCAGTGTAGCCCGACGTTGCACAATTGAGCTGGCCAGCGGCAAAAAAAATCCAAATTCCTGAACAGCAACCAAACTCCGACTGGCGGAAAATGTATTTCAGGAAAAACGACTTGGCTATTTTTCGCGTTTCGTTTACGGCGCCACTGAAATCCCCCGAAACCGAGCTTATTTTCCAACGAATTGAACGCGTTCCAGAACCGCGCTGCCAGGCAGACGAAAACCGACTCAGCTTGACTGCGGCTTGCAAAAACGACAACACCTGACAGCGGCCCAAAGCGGAGGCCTGAACGCGGCTTAGCTATTGAAACGGCCGCAGTCGCGCTCGCCGTCGCCGTCGCAGTCGCCGTCTCGGTCGCGGTCGCGGTTGCTGCGCTTACCCAAAACGTGCGGCGGCGACTGCTGCGCCAGCATTGTAGGCGGCCAAGCCAAGCCAAGCCAAGCTTTGGGGTAGCAAGCGCATGTCGCAGTCGCAGTCGCCGTCGCAGTCGCAGTCAGCGTCGCCGTCGCCGCATTCGCGGTCGCGCTGTTAGAGACAAAAGTCAAATTGAGTGGCGCTGTCGATAGGCAGAGCAGCGAGAGTCGCCAAACGAAACGGTTAATTAATTACCTGAGCAAGCTGCGTCTGTTATTCGGCGGCACTTGGCTTGACGCTTATTTTCTCAAGCGTGTACTAAACGTGTTTTTTTTTCTCCATGAGAAGAGACTCGAACCGCGGCTTATCCGCGTGCGGGGAAAAGGCCAAGTTGAGCCTGCGGAGCGATTGAATCATCGCCGTCGACTGTCCAGTTCACATCCGTCAGTTGATCCTAATTTGTATGCCTGCATTGTGCGCCCGAGACGTCGTTTGGCGTTGTTCGCCCATAAATTTAGCAGCTCAGTAATTTTCCTTTTTTTTTATACCCTGAACCCATTGAAAATGGGTAAAAAGGGTATAATGTAGCTGTGCAAATGTATGTAACAGGCAGAAGGAAGCATCTCCGACCCCATAAAGTATATATATTCTTGATCAGCATCAATAGCCGAGTCGATCTAGCCATATCCGTCTGTCTGTCCGACGGTCCGTCCGTCTGTCCGCTAGAGACTTGAAATTTCGGCTGTAGGGCCTCCTAGTGCCCGCGCAGATCGAGTTTGTTTCCGATATGCGATAACTTACCCCGTTTCCAAGTAATCGATAAAAATCGATAACGAAATCCTGTTTTTTGAGCAATTTCGGCAAATAATATGAGCTAAAGTCAACAAAATTGACATATAGCTTCTAGAATAGTATATATATATATATATATATATATCAAGTATCTTTCATTTTATACCTATCGCCTGTTGGAAGAAGAGGGTATCGACTAGTCGGGAGCTCCCGACTAGAACCTCTTACTTGTTTTCGTTTATTTTCTTGCCAATCTCTAGACGGTCAAGCGTGTATATTCTACAGTACACTCACTCTTAGAGCCTTAATCGCGACGCAGCCATCAATCACGTAATTGCCAGCGTGTTTGTTGCGACGTTTGCATCTGTATCTTGCTTTTGTATCTTTTCACACAACAAAAGTCTGAAATCTATTAACTGAAATACATATGTACAATATGTACATAAACAAACAAAAGACGCATTAATTCAATTTGTGCATAGTTCTGCCCGTTGTATTTTAATGATGTCTGTGGAAAAAATATACGCATATGCATTTATTCTATGTAATATGTTTGCTTAGAACAATATTTTATTGTACTCACAAAGTGGCAGCATTAAATTGTAGAGAGAACAATAATTGCTCATACGTCATGTCTTCGCCAGCTGCTTACAAATAACGAACTGGAACAGTATGTCGCTTCGGAAGCTGTTGAAATGTAAACAAACACAATCACGCGCACCAGTTAACCCAACATTAGGAGCCAATCATTCCATGTGTGATAAACACATTAATGTCAAATGGCTCAATGCAATCTAACCGATTATTACAACGATTTGATAGCTGCGAGCTATCAACTCAATTAATAATGTCACAAAATGTGTTTATTTGTCAGGGTGACTTTGTTTATTTATTATTATAATTTACATTTCATATATGTATAGATCTATTTTTAACTTCATTCTTTCAATGAATTCTTGAATTCTTGCTCAACATCACAAATCAGACTATCGATAATTTCTTATTACAAGTAATTAATATGCGTCTTATACGTCTTATACTTCTATCTTATACTACTCTCCACCTGTCTTTTGACAATAATGAGCATGGCCTTATGCGAAAACAGCACAAATTTCAATGTGTTCACTAAATATATTATATGTATATTTATTAAACATTCGCATAATATTAATTCCCCGAGAGATATATTATCGTCGCACTTAAAACTGGATCCCCAGACAATGATAAAGAGTTATGAATCAACACATAAATTAAAAAGCTAAATTTGCTAAATTTAGGTTCAAAGCACTGGGAACAGAGTATAGCGCGGTCAATAGCCTACGCTCACAATGCTCTTATTTGTTTTTATTGCCAAATGCACTTTATTATTTAAAGTAACAAATTGTAGTTTCAATAACAATATACAAATAAACATAATCAAATATCTTCAATTAATTTGAAAATAATGTATTAGCTTTGCGGCCAATTAAAGCTATCAGCATGCGAATGCTGAACTATTTCTGTGGTTGCCGAAGCTGAAGCAGGTTTGGTGCTCTGCATTTAAGTAGCCTTATTTGGATACGCATCGCCACCCAAGTTGCCACTTGAGCTGAGTACACTTGCCAATTACCTGCAATTATGATGAATAATATTATAGATTTTCGGCAAGTCATGGTGTCTTTGGAATACCAAGCTCGGGCCTAGCCCAGACGGCCGAATGTGTGTAAAACGTAAACAAACAAATCGAGAATCATACAAAAGTCAAAGTCTGAATTAGCAACATTTTGCAGCGGTAATTGCTATTGCGGATTTGGAGGCAAATAGTCTGCTTGTCACTGCATAGTTATCGCCGCGTCTAAATGGTGGGGTGCGGGGGGGTTGGTTCAATTGTGCGGAACCCTCGATATGCCACAGGCGTGATTTAACATCGACGCTTGTGTCAAGCTCTCTGATTTATTTTATGACTCAACACATCAGCCGCGCGGCGTACGACTTTAATTCCCTCCATATAAAAATACCTGTCATGATAGAACGCAAAAATTACCCGCACTTGGCCAAAGCGTTCACACACACACACACACACACATACACACACTGCGAAAAATCCATTGAAATTCCGGACGGGTTCAGCATCGGCCACAGCTACAAATCGCGTAAACAACTCGACTGCATTTCGTGGCATCGCCATCTTTCACCAGGCGCTCAGAGCCAGGCTAAGCCCCGAAACGCTGCCGCATGCCTGTGTGCATGTATGTGTCTGTGTGTGTGTGTCCGTGTGTGTATCCGTGTGCGTATCTGTGTGTGCCTGTGTGTGTCTGTGTGTGGGGTGGCAGCCACCAATAAAGTCCCAAACGCGATTTTTCTAAATGCATTCGAGTGTTTTATTTATTGAGCTGCTTCATGTAGTATGCGTGTGTTCCACTCACACACACACACACACACACACAGGTATGAGTGCGACCCGAGGCAGGTGTAAATATTCTGATAACTATTCATTTTAGCTGGTAAACAAATGAATTTCCAGTGCAGTTAAGCGTTCGCAAGATGGCTAGCATCATTAAATGAAAGTTAAATATATAATAAATGTAAATGTTTGAATATTTAAATGAAAGCCAAACTAATCTAATCTTATCCTTGGACAATAATTAAAAAAGACAATAAATTTTAAAATTGTTTTGGTGTCAGCTCTGATTCCAATCCTTCCAAGAATAGTTGAAAAGCATAATAAATTTGTGTGATTAAATAAATTTTAGATTAAAGTTTATATACATTTTCTTGCGTATTTCGTAAGCCTGTCAAAATGTGTTTATTTTGCGAGTTTTTAGCTAATTTAAAGTGAAATGGGTAAACATTGTGCTTATACTTGATTGCGCAAATTTGCTACTTTATTGCATATTTGCGTTGCAATTTAACTGGAAAATAACTATAAACTGTTCGCATAAACGCAAAAGAGTATATTGGTTTGCAAGCCCATCATGTCTTTTACTAGCTCAGAGCATAAGTCGACAATATTCACAGGTAGATTGTGGATGATCTACTATAAGACACAATTCGCAAAAATCAATATTTTCACAGTTTAACGCTTATTTTCTCTTAATATATCTCGAACTGTTTATTCCACACTCATTTGCATCGACAGCAATATTTTTCACGGCTTTTGTTTGCTTTAAAAAAACTTAAAAATCTATAAAGCCATTTCCAATTATACTTGGAAAGACACGTTGAGTCGTTATTTAAATTTACTTGCTGCA
The DNA here is from genome assembly GCA_035045885.1 of Drosophila borealis. Classification (NCBI taxonomy): domain Eukaryota; kingdom Metazoa; phylum Arthropoda; class Insecta; order Diptera; family Drosophilidae; genus Drosophila; species Drosophila borealis. The sequence goes on along the minus strand of JAWNOR010000194.1, from coordinate 4,942,939 downwards.
CTTCGATCTGTGGGTCGTCATCCATCTTATATTTATAAATAATATATATAAGTATATTTAAATAAAGATAAGCTCAAAAAAAATATTCTGTGGTATACCACAGGACCGTATACGGTTCACATATACTTCGCTTTAATGTTCGATTTAATTGTTTAGTTTTTCACATATTAAAACAACAAAATCTACAAATTTGTATAAAAAAAAATATATTTTTCGGTTCAAGTTTTGGCTCATTTAAAACGAATACATATAGGTATAAACTATAATAAAAATTACTTTAAAATATATGTATATAGGTATATATTCCACTATAACAAAAAAAGTGGATATTAATTTTTGAAATAACAGCCAGATTCTAAGGAGATTATTACCAATGGAACCATCTTAAATGAATGGCATCGATTTTGGCCTTTTATATATTCTGCCTTCGGCTTTGTTTATTTTTTTCAAGCTTACAATTTCATCCACATTTGAGGCACGCACACAAACAAAAATTGTTCATATACTGCCTTCACCTTTGTTTTAAATTCCACTGAACCCATTGAAAAGGAGTTAAAGCGGGTTAAGATTGTATTGAGCAAATGTATGTAACAGGTAGAAGGAAGCATCTACGATTCCATACAGTATATATATTATTGATCAGGATGATTATGTTTTGAAATACATATCAATAGCTTGCCCCGGCGTGGGAGCTTGTGTTTTTGATAGAAGAAGGTTTTGGCTATTCCCTAGTAGGGCACCTCCGACTAGAATACTCTTACTTATTTTGAATATTATTTCAAAAGTATTTGGCATTTATCACAAAAGTTTATCAAGACACTAGGTTCATTAATACGACGGATAAGAACAGTTTCGTCCTAAATAGGAAGAACCTTCAAGTACAACATCAGAGTTCAATCAAATCCTTCTGCACAATTGAATTGGTTTAAATGATATTCCGCAATATGCTGATGCGCAACTAACTATAGTTTTGTGATATATTAAAAACTATAACAAAGAAAAAGAAAAAACTCGAACCAAAAATTAAAGACCCTTGTAGTATTCAGTCCGATGTTGATAAGATGTGGCTCACATATTAGAAGGATAGATCAAGGTGTCTAACCAAAAAAGGGTTTCTTACAAAAACTGAATTTTCGATCGACCATTTCTATGACAGCCATATGATATAGTGGTCCGATTTGGCCCATTCAAACATTCATGTTGATAGCTTTAAAACTGAAAGACAAGTTTGCGTAAACAGACGGTCTGACATCGACCAAGCTGTTGATACTGATCAAGAATATATGTATATACTTTATGGGGACGGAAATGTCTCCTTCTACACAAATTTCATGGCACAGCAGGATATATGTACATAGGAATTCTGCAATCAAACAATACACATTAATTTCATTAAATTCATTTCAAAATATTTCTAAAACGAATATATTTATTTATTTTGAAAAGTTCCAATTTATGAACATAGTATCTATAATAAATCCTCAACAATTGAAAAGTAAACCTTTACTACAATAGTTTTCTGTTTATGAAATACAAAGGATAGAATAGCTAAATAGTCGGCTGTTGGAAACCTTATATGCCTGTTGGCTGTGGGATAATAATCCTTTACAGTTTGATTGCCCTGTAAATTTATACTCAATTAATCGAAAGCCACATCTAATTAAATTTGTACTTACGTAATAGGGACACGTATGATTAAGGTTTGTAAAATTTTTATAGTTATCAAAAATCAATTTGAAAGTCGGGTTGTTTTTTTTTCGCATAAACTGGCAGGCATCGACTGTGACATCAAAAAGCCAAGGCTTGTAGCCATTGGCCTTTGTCAGAATCTGCGCTCTTGCCTTGATATCGTACGCAGGATAAAAGATATAAAGATCTATGTTTAAGATCGCCTTGTTTCGTTGCACGGCCTTCAGGCGACATTGGCTTATTTCCACCCAGGACTTGTTATAGGATTCACAGACCGCATTTGTCAATTTGAAGACAAACCCATTCTGCAAAATAAATATATATTTAAATGTTCTACAGATACGTACTTTATTCTCACATTGAAGTTGTTGTTTAGCATCAGCAACAGCAGACCCGACAGAAGCAAGAAGTTACCGAAGATCGCATATTTTATTTTACATGCCATTTCAAGAGAAGCGATCCGCCTTGATATAATTCCTATACTAGTCTAGTTGCACTGTGCACCAAATAAAATTATTAAGCAATTTTGATTAATTATTGAAAAGCTACGCCTCATTTAATGGCTAATTATTCCTGTACCTGAAGCGCCACTAACGATAGCTATGTGATATATTGAAAACTAAGACAAACAAAACCAGAAAGAAAGGATATCTTCAGCACGCCGAAGATTAAATACCCTTGTAGTGATATAGTGGTCGAATGTTGATATATTATTAATATATATGTTTAGTCAAGACATTTAAATAAACAAAATAGTCTCCTTGCAAGAACCATTAGAACAGACCGACGAACAGATGGACTTATAATATGGAATATATAAGCATTATATACATATACTTCGTGACAAAATTAGAATACCCTCTACGTGGGTAAGCGAACGTCTATGTTTACGACGCCGAGGATTAAATACCCTACTATTCCGTTTGTAGTAGGGTGCTAATAGAAGAATGCAAGGGCGGGTTTAGGGTGAAATTGGGTGGCGATTTGGGTGGTAATTTCTTCTATAAATGTAATATATAAATGTAAAATTGTTGATGACATTTCAAGAGAACCGACCTGATAGAATTCAATACAATTCTAAATCTGCTTTTTGGAAATATTAGAAGGCTAAAAAAGTTACGCCTCAGTAAATTGCGAATGATTCCCTGCACCTATTTGATACTTTTTAATTGTTGTTTATGCTATTTATATTAAAAATCAAAATTACTCGAATCGATCGAGTGGTTTTTATAACCTGAACCCATTGAAAATGGGTAAAATGGGTATAATGTACTTGTGCAAATGTATGTTACTGGCAGAAGGAAGCATCTCCGACCCCATAAAGTATATATATGCTTGATCATCATCAACAGCCAAGTCGATTTAGCCATGTCCGTCTGTCTGTCCGTCTGTCTGTCCGTCCGTCCGTCCGTCTGTCCGTATGTATGAACGCAAGGATCTACATGTACACACTCATTCATGCGTGTTTGCTTTGAATTCTATCAACAGCACTGCAATTGCGATTGTATTGTTTTCTGTGCTGCTATTTTATTTGGTTTTTTTCTCACTAATGCTCAATTATTGGTGTGGCCCTTGAGTAGAGGCAGCGGTAAGTGGTGCGGTTAGTTGCGAGTTCGAACCCTGCCAAGGGAACAATTTTTTTCTTTTTATTTTCATTTTCCTTTATTACAAATCAACTAAATCATTTGGTGTTGGAAGAAGAGGTTTCAGGGTCGGGAGCTCCTGACTAGAACCTCTTACTTGTTTTATTATTGCATTTATTTTAGAAAGTTCCAATTTATGAACAAGGCATCTATAATAAATCTTCAACAATTGAAAAGTAAGCCTTAACTACAAAAGTTTTCTGTTTATGAAATAGAAAGGTTAGAATAGCTAAATAGTCGGCTGTTGGAAACAATATACGCTTTTCGACTGTGGGATAGTAATCCTTTAGAGTTAAATTGCCCTGTAAATTTATACTCAATTAATCGAAAGCCATTTCTAATTTCATTTGTACTTACATGATACGGACACGTATGATTAAATGTTGTAAAATTTTTATAGTTATCATAAATCAATTTGAAAGTCGGGTTGTTTTTTTTCGCATAAACTGGCAGGCATCGACTGTGACATCAAAAAGCCAAGGCTTGTAACCATTGGCCTTTGTCAGAATCTGCGCTCTTGCCTTGATATCGTACGCAGGATAAAAGATATAAAGATCTATGTTTAGGATCGCCTTGTTTCGTTGCACGGCCTTCAGGCGACATTGGCTTATTTCCACCCAGGACTTGTTATAGGATTCACAGACCGCATTTGTCAATTTAAAGACAATCCCATTCTGCAAATTAAATATATTAAAATTTTCTACAGATACGTACTTCATTCTCACATTAAAGTTGTTGTTTAGCATCAGCAACAGCAGACCCGACAGAAGCAAGAAGTTACCGAAGTTCGCATACTTTATTTTATATGTCATTTCAAGGGAAGCGATCTGCCTTGATAGAATTCCAATACTAGTCTAGTTGCGCTGTGCACCAAATAAAATTATTAAACAATTTTTTTTTAATTATTGAAAAGCTACGCCTCATTTAATAGCCAATTATTTCTGTACCGAGTTAATTGCTATAATTTTTATATTTTGTTTTAAAAATTTTAAAGTGCGTAATTTAATGTACTCAAGCGCCACAAACGATAGCTATGTGATATATTGAAAACTAAGACAAACAAAACCAGAAAGAAAGGATATCTTCGGCACGCCGAAGATTAAATACCCTTGTAGTAATTTGCCCTTTGCATGGCAACTATATGATATAGTGGTCGCATGTTGAGAAGGTTTAGCATATATATTTTAAGTCAAAATATCTTAATAAACAAAATAGTCTCCTTGCATGTATCTTCTTTTCGACCGATTGTTCCTAGGGCAGCTATATGATATAATATTATATATTTAAAACTGAAAGACTAGTTCGTATCGAAACAGACAGAGAAACATACTTCGTGACAAAATTAGATAACCCTCTACGTGGGTATAAAAGTAAGCGAACGTCTATGTTCATGACGCTGAGGATTAAATACCCTACAATTCCGTTCGTAGTAGGGTGCTAATAGTAGAATGCAAGGGCGGGCTTGGGGTGAAACATAGAAGCGGGCTGCCGATTTGGGTGGCTTTTCTTTTTCCTTCTATATATATATAATATATTTAAAATATCAAAGCGATCTGACCTGATAGAAATCAAATACCACTCTAGTTATGCTATACACCATTAAAGGGTCAAATCTACTTTTCGGAATTATTCGAAAGCTAAATAAGTTACGCCTCAGTAAATTGCGAGTGATGCCCTGCACCTATTAAATGCCTGAAATTGTATTTTTTTTCTAATAAATTACTGCTGTATATATTAAACATCAAAATTACTACAATCGAGCGAATTGTTTTATCTATTTAATCGTTGTTTAAGGACAGAGCTTAGAATATATATTAACTTTAATATAGTATACAAGACTTCTTTTCCATTTTCTGTGAATCGGGAGACCGAAACAATGAAATATTCTGGATCTGTGTATACTATTCCAATATTATATTCTTTTCTAATTCAGATTTTATTTGTTAGAATCAGCTGCTCGTATGAAACCCTCACATATCACACATCCCCTTCATGTTCTCTTTTCCCGAACCCAATAGATGTCGAACTATTGATTTTTGTTGGTCAAATCGTTCTCCGTGCTTATTGCTGAGGTCACCGAAGCTAGGTGGAAAAATATCTAAAGGGGAATGGAGAAAAATGAGTTTAAGTGACATGTTTGCTCAAATTTTTTAAAATATTTTTTTCTTATAAATTGTGGTCAGTTCCAATATAATACGCACATTTGTAGTTGCTGCTTTTTGATCAAATGTCAAAATAAGGTAAAACTCCTTATTTCCTAATAGCTTTCAAGTCTGTGGGCCATCGAACACGCCCTCCTCAATAATTGCCATTTAAAGAGGTGGCAAAAAAATTGTAAGATGCTTTAGTGCTTTAGCTTCTGCACTCAATGCTTTTACAAAGTTTCTGCTCAGTCCAAGCTTGATGTGCAATAATATGTCAATCACGTTCATTTAAAAGTTCGACTATCCCAGAGGCAGAGAAAACAAAAATACTTTGGTTTTTTTTAGCTACATCTAGGGAAGAGGGCAAAATATTTGTAGTTAAGATTTCTGGAAAAGTATTTATTCACAGTGGGAAAATGAAGGAACTTGTCTAAAAATTATAGTTATTGATCTATGTATAGTATATGCAAATTTACTTAATGACAGTTTGACAGCCAAAAAGTATTAAAAATTGACTATTTGCTGAAGCGCAACTAATGCATATCAAGTACTTGAAAAAAATTGAATCACAAACTTCTATTTGCATTATAAAACCAGTAGAATTAAATTAAATACCCATCAAGATAGGTCGAACATTTTAAAATGACGTTAAACCTTATATATAGAACCCGCAGAAATTTCGTGTCGAATTGAAAAAAATCTGAATGTTAATACCCAAGAAGATAAAATAAGAATTTAGTTTCTGCGAAAGGGTATTGGCTACAAAATTACATGGAGGACTTCCAGAAGGACTCTTTAAGGGTTTTTCGACAGTTAAGCAAAATAAGATCAATAATGGCTTTCGGTTTACCAATTTTTTAATTCACAAAGATATTAAACATTCATAGAGATTTAATTCTCAACCGATATCCAACAGGGGTTACCTACTAATTCGAGAATATATACATAAAAAACAACCGATATTTGATTAAAGGTTTAACTTTTATTTGTCGAAATTAAAATAAAAGTCGATTCATTTAAGGTTTTCTTGATAGAAAAATGTTTAAGTCATTTAAATTGCATAACCATATATATATTTTTCCATATAAAAATGCCATGCAGGCAAAAAAATGTAAATAAATTATTTGTCGAATCCCTTTTAATCCCCAAAATGTTTTTTTGCCTGTTTATTTGCATTATATCAATTATATTATATATCATTTTTTCACACAAATTTTGTATTTACAGATAAAAAGTAATTTCCCAAATGCAAGTTAAACTGACAGTCAAAAATTAACAACAAAAAAATACCCTATTATCTATTAACTAGAGCCTAGTTACGTAACGACTCAGGTCGGTTAAAAGTAATATATAAAGCTTTAATTCCTATAACAAATCCTGGTGATGACCTATCACCATCTGAAGCCCGTGCATAAAAAAACAGACAATCCTCAAATTGATCTGAATGTCTTCCCGAGCTCTCTAGAACCTTGGCTTTCTATTACAGTTGATTCCTTTAAATTTGTAAGATATGCCAATAAACCATATTAAACAAGTAAGAGGTTCTAGTCGGGAGCTCCCGATTAGGGGATACCCTGAACCCTCTTCTTCCAACAGGCGAAAGGTATAAAATAAAAGATACTTCATATAGATATACTTTTCTAGAAGCTCTAGCTCATATTATTATTAGCAAAATTGCTATTTTTATCGATAACTTGGAAACGGGGCGAGCTATCGAGTATCGGAAACAAACTCGATCTGCACTAGGAGGACCTACAGCTAAAATTTCAAGTCTCTAGCTCTTATAGGTTCTGAGATCCTTGCGTTCATACGGACGGACATGGCTAGATCGACTCGGCTGTTGATGCTGATCAAGAATATACATACTTTATGGGGTCGGAGATGCTTCCTTCTGCCTGTTACATACATATGCACAAATACATAATACCCTTTTTACCCATTTTCAATGGGTTCGGGGTATAAAAATTCCGCACTCTTTAAATGTTGCCGGAAGTAGCACTAAGGTGAATGGGGAACACATTTTTTTATCATCAATAGACTTCATTCCAATTTTGTTATGCCTTGCCCCCAGTGTGCGAATCCATATAATATTACAAATTTATCTGTACGGATATACACGAGCATATATACTAAATTTCAATAGCTTCGAAAAAAATGCATTCATGCGCAAAGACAGACTCTTTTCACATTGTGTGTGTATAAAAATTAAACGAAACGTAATGCCAATAAAATGATATTTTATATTATATGTGTATTATTGAGCACATAGAGTTATGCTAAATTACAGAATAATTGAAAGTAGCTTAATATGTATTTAATTATCCATTAAAATAAAATTAATAAACGAGTGCAAGTAAGATGAAAATCATGCAGTCGTAACGAGCACTCCATGCTGAAAATACCACGATGGCGGGCAGATGGAATATATTTTGGCTATTGCTGCCACTGCTGCTAATAATGAAACTAAATGTGCGAAACAAAAGGTCTGTTGCATATCTAATTTTGTATATTATATTTACAGAGCGGGATCATCTTTAAGATGACGAACGCCGTTTGCGAGAGCCACAACAAATCCTGGGTGCTAATCGACACTTGCCGGCTTCGAGCATTGCAGCGCAACAAAACCGTGCTGAATGTATTCGTGAATATATTGCATCCATCGAATTCTATGAAAATAGAATATGAAGTTAACAAAAGAGCCAACGGCTACAAGCCTTGGATAGTTAACGGAGAATTTGATGTTTGTAGACACATGCGAAAACCAAAAGATAAATTTGCCGAGCTACTCTTTGCTCTAATCGGAGAATTTACATCAGTTAATCATCCATGTCCATATAACGTGAGTAATATTTTACCTTAAGAAAGTATAAAAAGATAATAATTTCAATTTTATAGGGAATAAACTACTTAAAAAATTTTTATCCAATAGCTGATAGGCTACCCGTTATAATGCCAACTGGAGAATATGTTATACTAATGAAATGGAAATTTTATGGAAGAACTCAATTCGTTACCAATGTGTACTTTACATTTGTGGAGAATTTTTAAATTTTGTTTGGATAATATTTAATCTTCAGATACGGGTTTTCAAATTGTACAACTAATCGTTCTATTACTTTTCAGTGTAACTATATATTGATACGCTCATTAAAAATCGTTTATGCCTATTCAAGCGTGACTAGCGCAGCTTTTTAATTTAAACTGGAAATCATAACTATTTGCATTATGCATAATATAAAAACCTTTGTTGTTGTTCTACACAAATTTTTAGGTTTTTTTGCACGGAATGCTCAGTTTAATAACGTAAATATAAAATTCTTATTTTTATATATTTGAAAGGCGCGCGAGAACGGAGAAGAACGGTTAATTGCAGTAGTTCGATAAATCGTATTAAACGGCCGATAGCAGCATGCATTTATCGAAGAGTACGATTGAACTAGTTCACAGCAGAACTGACTCTATTGATTACTAAAACAAAAAGAATTTGGCAAAAACATTTGGTATTGCTGCAAAGCTGCTTAACAATTTTATAGTAATTATTAAAAGCAGCAAGCATGGATGTCATCAATAAATTCTACTCATCCGCCGTGCATACCGTCTCGCAGCTTTCGGGTGTGCTGCCTGGCAATAATGTAACACGGGAATACGAAGTATTGGACCAGATTTGCACAGCGGGTGTGGGTAAGAGCAGGAAATATTCACTGACATATGTGCATCCAGCTAATCAGTACACAAACATTTTAAATATTTAGGACTCATGTGGAAGGTTTACAATGGCCACAAAAAAAGCACCAAGCAGGAAGTCTCGGTCTTTGTGTTTGAGAAAAAGGTACTGGAACGCTGGTCAAAAGACGACCGGGAAACAATGTTGGAGACGTTGCGCCGGGGCGTTCAGCAACTAACAAAAATACGACACCCACATGTCCTAACCGTCCAGCATCCGCTGGAAGAGAGTCGCGATTCTCTGGCCTTTGCCACGGAGCCAGTTTTTGCATCGCTCGCCAATGTGGTTGGAGACGCGGTGCGTTCGGAAAAGAAGCTTTACGATGTGGAAATACGCCACGGGCTGCTCCAGCTGTTTGATGGCCTGCAATTCCTGCACAACGATGCCAAGATAGTGCATCGCAACATCAGCGCCGAAACGATTGTGATCAACAAGAACCGCAGCTGGAAACTGTTTGGCTTCGATTTCTGCATAGCCAATCAGCCATCAACAAATGGCACTCCCCACTGGCCATGTAGGGAGTACAGCACATGCCTGCATGTGCTAGCGCAGCCAAGCTTAGAGTATACAGCGCCGGAGCTGGTTTTAAACAGTGTTAACACGCCGGACAGTGACCTTTTCTCGCTGGGTAAGCGCACTTTACTGATTCTTATCAATATCAATGACTCTACAATTACAACTTTAGGTGTGCTCATCTTCACAATTTACTCGGGCAAACCGCTGAAAATGTTTGGAAGCGATTACAGTGGCTTTCGGCGTTATGCCAACGAGTTGAATCAGCGCAAGTACCCGCCCATGAACACAATACCGAGCGAGCTGACTGAAAGTCTAAAAGCCCTGCTGCATCCCAGCGCCAGTTTGCGGCCTAAGTTGCACGAGCTGAAATCGATTGCTTACTTTCAGGACGTGGGCGTCAAGACGCTCAGTTATTTGGATTCACTTTATCAGTGGGACAATCTGCAGAAATCGAAGTTCTACAAGGGTCTGCCGCAGATAATACCTACGCTGCCGCATCGCGTGAATTTACACTCGATATTGCCCTATCTGATTAAGGAGTTCGTCAACTCGCCCATGATTCCATTTGTGTTGCCCAATGTGCTACTGATTGCCGAAATGAGCAGCCAGCGCGAATACTGCGATCACATACTGCCACACTTAAAGCCCATTTTCAAGCTGACGGATCCCATACAGATCCTTCTAATATTTATGCAAAAAATGGATTTGCTTCTCAAGCTAACGCCTGCAGAGGAAGTGAAGCAGAGCGTGCTGCCCCTGCTCTACCGTTCACTGGAGTGTGACATGCCGCAAATACAGGAGCTCTGCCTGGGCGTGCTCCCTACCTTTTCCACTCTCATCGATTATAATGCCATGAAGAACGCAGTCATACCGCGTATTAAAAAACTCTGTCTGCTTAGCAACAATGTTTCGGTTAAGGTTAACTGTCTTATATCGATTGGCAAGCTACTGGAGAACCTGGACAAGTGGCTGGTGCTAGACGAGATTCTTCCATTTTTGCAGCAGATACAGAGCCGCGAGCCTGCAATTGTAATGGCTATAATAGGTGGAGTTGTCTAAATTTACCAATGTTTTTCCATATTATTATCCTTACGAACTCTTCTTTGCAGGCATTTATAAAATCGCCATGACGAACACAAAGCTGGGTATTACAAAGGATGTAATGGCGCACAAATGCATACCGTTCCTGGTGCCGCTGAGCGTAGAAAATGGACTGACCATAGCGCAATTCAATACCATCGTAGCCCTAATCAAAGAAATGCTCGGTAGAGTGGAACAGGAGCAACGAGAAAAGCTCCAGCAATTGTCTACAATACAGCGGGACAACAAGTAAGGCTTAAATACTCGAGTACAACACCTCATTCTAAACAATACTGCCTCATATAGACCCAAGGATGCTTCCGAGATACTGGCCAATGAGTTGGACAACGCTACGCTCTCGCCCTCAAGCAGTTTTGGTGCTAGCAATGGCAATAAGAGCGACGATGATATGTTCTCAGGCTTTAGCGTGGGTCAGCCAGCGAGCGCTGCGACGCCAAAACCTACAGTTTCAGCACTGGCGCCCGTCAAAACAAGGGAGCAGCTCAAGTAGATGATGCAATCAGCGCTGAATACCGAGAAAATTAAGTCAAAATCTTATATTTTCAGAATAACGCACAATACAACGACAGAGACAACATCCAAAACGGACATGTTTTCATTAATGCAAAGCAACCTGAGCACCCTAAGCACTGGCCAGAGCACGCCAGCAGCAGCTGTTCCTCAGCTCGCCATGCCCTACAATGCCAGCGGCAACAATAGCAACAATTGGCATAGCGCAAATCCGCTGGTCATGAACCATCAGCTAGCCTCACCGCAGGGCAGCAGCAACAACAACAATTTCTCCTCGCTGGACGACTTAGATCCATTTGGTTCCGCTAGTGCCGCCAGCCAGATTGCCAAGCCCAATAATGCAAATGGTGCCAATATGTATACGCTGCAGCAACCCACAGTTAACTACATATATCCAACCGGCTACAATGCATCAAATAGCATGAACAGCATGCAACCGAGCATCGGTCTAAACAAGCCAATGATCCTGGGTGCAGCTGGCGCGGCCACGCCCACGCCCACATTGATGCCACAGATGACCCAGTCTCCGGATAGCAAGAATCTTAACACGTTGTCTCAACAAGACATACTTAACTTCTTGAACTAGACACATCATTCCCGCGACAGCCTACCGAGCATGTCTGCCAAATAGCCAATGTTTTAAATAACTATTCCGTACTATATATATTTAAATTATAAATGAGTGTATGTGCAATTGTATGTCTGTGTATGTGCGTGTGATTTTGTGAGTTAGTGTTTTTAAGCAGTTTTGAAGTTTTGCTCGTTGTATCATTCAACAAATATCAATTTAAAAAGTGAATGTGCATAATTTATTGTTAGTCTAGGCAAACAGTCAAGCAACCTATTATATATAGAGTACATCTAGATGTGTATTGTGCAATTTGCTCCTTAGTGTATCTCAGTGTACACAAGCTAGTTAAAATATACTTATTATCAATTAAAAACAGTCAACTATTATTTATTGTTATTTATTTTTATTCTCTCTCTCTATACTTTACGTAATATGAATCTACAACAAGTTAAATTATGTAGTACACTATAACAAAGCGCTCTTTTTTACATTAATACATTCATTTGCCGTACTGGGCTCACAGAGATTCCTACAACTAAAAGCTAAGTAACAATTTAGCATGGCAAAGCTGAAGACGAGAATTGTTTGCCGCCGAAATGCGTCTAGGTCTCGACTAGGATGTGCGTGAAGAGGCTATGCATTCTGCGTTCGACTTCCTGGTAGACAAGCGAGCTGAGGCCGTCGGTGTGCATACGCAGTGAAGCGGATCGCAGCAATGCCATTCGATTTTCATTTGGTATAGCGTGTTTGTGCTTCAGCATTGTGTACTCACTGTACGCCGGATCAAAGCGGCAGATCTCAATGCCCACGACTTTGAGGCGCTCGTACAAATCGTCGTCCTCGCCGCCCCAACCGTGGTACAGATTCGACATGCCGTTTATCATTTTAAACTGGGAGGTACTAATCGCCACAACGCCACCAAATAGTGTGCGGTAGGGTAGATGAAAGCGCCAGCTGTCCAGCGCTGAGCTCATATGCCTTGGCTGAACTGTGCATGCGTAAATCTGGCCAGAGTTCAATGGCATTAAGTCCACATCGTGCAGTATTAGGCAAGGATAACCATAGCTTTCGGCCACTTTGGCTCCTATGTTGAAGAGCATGGCCCGATTAAAAGGTTTCCGATCGCTTTGCTCCACCACAAAAATTCGATAATGGATTTGCTGCAGACGCAGATAGTTGTGCATATAGTTGAGAAATGCGACCAGCTGCTCCTGCCGATCCCGATACGGTACAATAATGGCAGTACTGAATCGTGCACGGCATTCATCCGGCTGGTATTCACCGCCAAGCCGTATTTCCTCCCCGCGCAGAATAGCCGCACGATGTGATCCATCGTAGACAAAAGTGCTATCAGCTAGCACCTCCTTGTAGCTGCAGTCGATTGCCTGCTGCGATGAGATATTCGAAATGGTTGCCGAAAGCAGAGCCTCCTCAATGTGCTCCTTATCGATGTAGTCATAGCGCAGGGCGAATCGATGAGGCAGTAGAATGTAGACGAGGATGGTTAGAGCGCCGCTGAATAGAAGCAAGTCGTATATATGAAAACTGTGCTGGCACAGCCTTATTATCATTATTCACTGTTATAGTATTAACGGTAGTTGAATGCTACGGTACATAGTTGTACTATTTCCATGAGAAAACACGAAAAACAGGAACAGTATACAGCAGGCCAGCACGGCAATTCACAGAAACAAATTAATGCTGGCATTAACATAACATGGCTTGGCACACTGTTATTAACAGCGGCAACTTATTTCTTCCCCAAAAAATTGCAGTAAGCTGTTAAATTTTTAAATATTCAGAAATGTTTTTTAACATTTATTACCGTTTTCTGGAAAAACAAAATTTTAATTGATTATTTTATAGATTGGAAGCTAAAAAGCGAAAGTGTCTCGAATATGATTTAACATGTGATAATTCACACCCATAAAGTGGGAGCAGAACCAGAGATCAGCTGTTCCTTAACATAAACGATCGCTAACCGCGGTTAGATTCTGCCTTCTCACTGTTTTCAGAGTTCAATGCTCGCCTCCAAATATTTTCGTTTTCCAACACTTTATATTTTTAATTTAATGAGATTTTATGTGGGGACTTTTGGTTTGCTTGGATTCTTATACGACCTGAAAGCAGATTTCGAATTATTTTTATGTGTTTCTGTTTGTTGTATAATGATAATGCACACGTGTATTAATTACTTTTAATATATTTGCCAAAAGTGGTGTAAATAAGCAAATACAAAGTAATGTAACTTATTTGCATACTGACCGAAAGCTATAATTGCTAAATTATTTTAACATCTTAAAACAAATAAGCACATACCCATTTCGTTTGATAACGCAATGGTCGATAAGATATGCATTTTCAGCTGGTGGCAGTTACTCATCGGACGTATAGCTGTGAACACTTATGTCTATTTTATCAACAGAATGTGCACCGCATTTAAATGTTCTGTTTACATAGCTGTATACTGTGTATACCTCCTTGGATTGAATGCCGAAGAGGGGCAGCTACTGCGACGTCAGTAAGACAAAAAACTTTTTAATCGGTGACAAATATTTTATATTAGCCCGCTTATACTAGTCAAGAACTGTACGATACAGGGAGAATGCCCGGATCACTCCATATGCACAAAGGTTGTCGACAATTTCGGTTGCATCTGCTGGCAGGGGTATCATCTGAATCCCGACTGGTCTCCTAGCGACCTTGACAATACCGACTGGGATTATTGTGTCCGTGAGCCGGCAAATAAGACTGTTATCATCCACAATCGCCTGCCAGCAAAGAGCGAACACCTGGCAGTCGCCATTCTGCTGGTTTTATTTGGGGTAATTGTTGTGACCCTGGTACTTTACTGTTTCGTTGCACTCCGTCCAATTAGCCGGACTCGTGCTGCTTACCGCCGTATGCAGTTGAGACGTTCCAATCATCGCCGGCTTCAGGAGTTCGATGATATTGACATGACTTTTCGCGACACACATACCGCGGAAGCATTGTCTTGATTAAATAAAGTTAACGATAATATATCGAGTGAAAGACTGCAATTACCAAATAGTTTTTCATATACCTGTGTAAATCAACTTAAAGATAATAAACAATTTTTCTGTATTATCGGAAACAGTTAAACATACTCTTTTTATTTGAGGAATGTCATTATAATCGAAAAGGGGAAAAGGTATACAACTGATCAAAATTAGAGCTCTATTAAATAAGTTTCTACATTGCCCACGGTACATTATTTTTTGTATTCTTCCGTTACTGTTCGTGCTGTCCTGTATGTTACGAATCACGCCATTTTTAGTGCTAAATAATAAAAAATTTTCATGTTTTGGTATGTAATAATGGCGCGAAAAATGTGTCCAAGGCGAAAATACCTTTATCGATAGATCTATCGAACTTGCGGTATTAAGTATCGAACGACCGGCTGAGATACAATTCGCTATTATTTATAACAAATGCTTTTTGATAAACGCGAATAGCGAGCACTTGCAAAATGACTTCAATTATTAAACTACACACCATTTCTGGTGCCATGGACGAGTCACCGCCGTGCTATATTTTACAAATAGACGATGTGCGAATACTGCTAGACTGCGGCTGGGACGAGAAATTCGATCCGAATTTTATAAAGGAATTAAAAAGGTAAGAAACCAATTTAGATAAATGACAAACAGTTAACAGAACTTGTTATAGGCAAGTGCATACCCTGGACGCAGTGCTGCTATCACATCCAGATGCATATCATCTCGGAGCGCTTCCGTATCTGGTTGGCAAGTTGGGCCTCAACTGTCCCATCTACGCGACAATACCTGTCTTCAAAATGGGCCAAATGTTTATGTACGATTTGTATATGTCGCATTTTAACATGTACGATTTCGATCTGTTTTCATTGGATGATGTGGACACAGCCTTTGAAAAGATCACGCAATTAAAGTACAATCAAACGGTCTCCTTGAAAGGAAAGGGCTACGGCATTTCCATAACACCGCTAAGCGCAGGTCACATGATTGGCGGCACCATTTGGAAGATCGTCAAAGTTGGCGAGGAGGATATTATTTATGCCATTGATTTCAACCACAAGAAAGAACGGCATCTCAGTGGCTGTGAGCTGGACAGACTGCAGCGACCATCTCTGCTGATAACCGACGCGTACAATGCACAGTATCAGCAGGCCCGAAGGCGTGCGCGCGATGAAAAACTGATGACCAACATTCTGCAAACCGTGCGAAACAATGGCAATGTGCTTATCGCTGTGGATACGGCAGGTCGCGTCCTGGAGCTGGCGCACATGCTTGACCAGCTGTGGAAGAACAAGGAATCTGGTTTAATGGCCTATTCATTGGCGCTGCTCAACAACGTCAGCTACAATGTCATAGAATTTGCCAAGTCACAAATCGAATGGATGAGCGACAAGCTGACCAAGGCCTTTGAGGGCGCGCGTAACAATCCCTTTCAGTTCAAGCACATTAATCTCTGCCACACGCTCGCCGACATCTACAAGCTGCCTGCAGGTCCCAAGGTGGTGCTTGCCAGCACACCGGATATGGAGAGTGGCTTCACCCGCGATCTATTTGTGCAATGGGCTAGCAATCCAAATAATAGCATTATTTTCACAACACGCACCGGTCCTGGATCGCTGAGCATGGAGCTGGTGGAAAATTCAACGCCAGGCAGGCAAATCGAGCTGGATGTGCGGCGACGCGTTGAGCTGGAGGGAGCAGAGCTCGAGGAATATCTGCGCACTCAGGGCGAGAAACTTAATCCGCTCATTGTTAAGCCAGAAGTTGAGGAGGAGAGTAGCTCTGAATCCGAGGATGATATTGAAATGAGCGTAATTACGGGCAAACATGATATTGTGGTTCGGGCCGAGGGCCGTCATCATTCCGGCTTCTTCAAGTCAAACAAACGCCATCATGTAATGTTTCCCTACCACGAAGAAAAGATTAAGTATGACGATTATGGTGAAGTCATTAATCTGGATGACTACCGCATTGTGGACGCCGGCTACGACTACGCGCCCATGGACGAGCAAAATAAGGAGAACGTTAAAAAGGAGGAGCCACATGTGGAGCAGCAGACCAATGGCAACGTGGACAATGATGTGCAAATGCTGGAGAAACCCACCAAGTTGATCAGTCAACGCAAAACCATTGAAGTCAACGCACAAATCCAACGGATCGATTTTGAAGGCCGCTCTGATGGCGAATCAATGCTTAAGATTCTCTCACAGCTGAGGCCGCGGCGTGTCATCGTGGTACACGGCACAGCCGAGGGCACCCAGGTGGTGGCCAAGCACTGTGAGCAGAATGTTGGCGCTCGCGTCTTTGCGCCGCAAAAAGGAGAAATAATCGATGTGACGACAGAGATTCACATTTATCAGGTGCGCCTGACCGAGGGTCTCGTTTCTCAGCTGCAATTCCAGAAGGGCAAAGATGCGGAGGTGGCCTGGATTGATGGTCGCCTTGGTATGCGCCTACAGGCCATCGATGCACCAAATCAATCGGAAGTCACTGTGGAGCAGGACGTGGCGGCGCAGGAGGGCAAAACGCTTACACTCGAAACTCTCGAAGAAGATGAAATTCCCGTGCACAACTCGGTGCTGATCAACGAACTGAAACTGTCCGACTTCAAACAGGTGCTTATGCGCAACAACATTAACTCCGAATTTTCTGGCGGCGTCCTCTGGTGCTCCAATGGTACACTGGCGCTGCGGCGCGTTGATGCCGGCAAGGTGGCCATGGAAGGCTGCCTATCGGAGGACTACTACAAGATACGCGAACTGCTCTATGAGCAGTATGCCATTGTATGAGGAATAAAAATAAGCAATGGACATGTCAAGTTGTTTAATATATTAGGTATACACAATTGTTTATAAAAATTGCAGCATGGGATCGTCGGTGCGCGTGCGTTTCTTCTTCCATTCCTCGATTTCCTCCTCGGTAGGCGCCTTAACATCGTACATGCTATTGTATGGCCGCTTTCTATCATCGATTTCATCAGGCTGGTTCTTGGATCGGACTGCAGGCGTCTCCTTTTCCTTAATTTCTTTGTGTTTCTTTTTGTTTTTTCGCTGCTCCTTGGCTTTCCTTTTCTTTTCGCGCTTTTTGGACTTTTTCTTTGATTTTTTGCTTTCCTTTACTTCCTCTTCACTTTCGGAGGAGTCTTCCGAACTAAGCGCAGAATCCACTTCGGAGGCTGCTGCCTCATTTTCTGATTGTTCCGTCTGTATTCTTGGCACAGCATCTACAATTGGAGCGGCGAGTGGAGGTGCAATTGATGTTGCAGCATGCTGCAGCTGTTGGTCGGAATAGCCTTCCGGCTCCTGCATGCCCACACAGTAAGAGTTCTTAATAAAGGATTTGCAGCATTTGTAGCCCCAACGACCGGCATTCCAAAAGCTGCCCCATATGGTCGTGTGATTGTTTATGTACACATCCTCCTCGTATATGCTGCGTGCCTTGGGCTTCTCGATGCCTTTGATAACCTTGCCACTGCGCGAGTACTCGACATATTCCTCGGTTTGAGCAAGCAATAACGATTTGGGCGGCACCTGCAAGTGCTCCTCGCCTCCGTATTTTTCCACAATGTCTGTTTTGGTCTGCAAGGAAAACAATGTTAGTGCTGTTTAGCACAATAAATTCTTCATTAACCTACACTTGACTTGAACTGTTCCTTTTTCTGTTCGTACTCCTTCTGCAGCAGCTCCAACTTTGTGGGCTCGGCAAGCAAGTGAACATCAACGCCCTTGCCGTGCGCCTCCCATGCGAACAACTGGGCAGTGGCTTGGGCTGTTGTGTCCCCAGAGAAACGTACAAAGTTCTCGCCCGCAAACTCCGCTCTAGAAAATTGAAAATCGTTAGTTAAACCGAATAAGAAATGATAACCAAACTTACTCCTCCGCTGGAACAGCTGGATTGGGATTGTCGCGCATAGATCGCGTCTTAGGGTCATAGTAAGCTGAGTTTGGATCCAAATTGCGCAAATATTTCGCTGTATCCTCACGTATGCGTAAGTTACGCACGGTAATACGCTGTTTTGAATCGACTTTTGTGCCCGGCATGTCCACCTCGTCGACGTATTTGTCCTCGTTACCCTCCTCATCGGAGATTTCAGCATCAGGATCTGTGAAATGTCCAGATTACTAAAAGAAACAGCTGCTTTTAGGCAGAGACGGCTTACCATTCTTTAATTTGTCCGCTTTAAGCTGGCGCTTTGCTTCCTCTACTTTTTCATACTCCTCGATGATCTCGCGATGGTTGGATGGATCGTAGGAGCTCCATCGATCCCGCTTTTCATCATAGTTAATCGACGCATCGGTCACAATGTGCTCGTCGTGCACCACAATCGATTCGGCGTACTTGGCCTGGACCTTGCGCGGCCTTTCCAAGCAATCCTTTTTCTTATGGGTCATGGCGCCACAATTTTCGCAGGCGCCCTTACGAAACTTGGTAACCAGTTTTGTCGTATCCAGGCCTTTGGGAGCCCTATTGTCCAAGTGACCACGTTCATCCTCGTGCTGTGGCCGCTGATGCTTTAATGTTGGGCCCTGGGAGCCGTAGTACCACGGCGCATTAGAAATATATTGCGGAATGTGTGGATTTATGTCACGACCTTCCTCGTCAACGGCGGCCGGCGCAGTACCCGCTTTTCGGGCCTCTTCCAGCTCCTTGGCCTTGCGCCAATCTTCGCGTGACTTCTTTTTGGGCTCGTCCTCAACATCTTGATCATCCTTGTTGTGGATTATTTGCGATACGGGCGTTCGAACAGCACCCGAACTCATAGTGAGACACTTGTTTAAAATTAACAACAGTAGATTAATCAGTCAACTAATATTGTTTTGGTATCGGTGGAAAAGAGCAAAAGGTACAACGATAGAGATTTCCTCTAATGTATCGATATCACAATACAAAGAATGACCGATAACAATGCATGACATTCGCCAAATACGTTAACATAAAAACAGCAATGGCCCACAGTCCGGTGACTGGCAACACTGACGGCGTCTCATTCGTGTAAAAATTATACTACAGTGCGGACGCGTCTAAAATCCAAAGACTACTAAGTTTCCATTTTCTTGTTACAATCATTCCACGCATATATAAACAAATTACGTGCCTTGTGATTTTCTATACACAACTAACCGCAACGGAAAAATCGATTAAATAAAAATGGTAATTTTAACAAAGACGAACTGTCGCGGCTGCTGCTGCTGCCGCGCATCGCAATCTGCTTGCCAGAAGCGGTTTGACGTACTGTCGTTTATTGCGCGTGCCTCGCGACCTGAAATATTAATGCTGCCACGGACCACGTAGCGCGAACATTGACAATTGGCGCTGACGTTCTCTGATAGTCCGCGGTGCTATTTAAATTGGGAAAATTTTAACCAGTGTTATTGTGGCGGGGCGGCAAAACGTTCGTGTTTAACCTCAAAGTTTAGTGCTAATGTCGATTTTGCCGCCACCATTTTGTGTAGCGTATTCCGTATTCTTTTTGGCCTCTATTCTGTATGTGTGTGTTGTTTGTGTTTTACTAATTCTGGACAAAATTATCTTCTGCAGGCTGGTGGCAAAGCGGGCAAAGACTCTGGTAAAGCCAAGGCGAAAGCGGTTTCACGATCGGCGCGCGCGGGCCTTCAGGTGAGTTATTGTTGTTGTCTGTACCAAATAAGTATTTGGCGCCTTTTTTACCAGCTCACATACATACATATATATGTATATGTGCACAACAGGGTGCGTTTGCATGAGCCGTGTGTATGTTAGCTGGGAAATAATTTGCTTGTGCTACTTGGGGGTAGCAAAACATAAACAAGAGATGAAACTTTTTCCTAATGCGATTTTTATGTGCTTTTATACCAAACAGTTTCCCGTTGGTCGTATTCATCGCCATCTCAAAAGCCGCACCACATCGCACGGACGCGTTGGTGCCACCGCTGCCGTCTACTCTGCAGCCATTTTGGAATACTTAACTGCTGAGGTGAGATTTTCGCGCCCAACATAATTTCTTTTTCCGTTTTACTATTGTCAAATGTAACGGTGTTTACTTGTGTTGATTAGAATGCATGCGTATTTGTAAATGTTGACAACGGCATTTGTTTACATGCTGACCTCTTAACAGAATTCTTATGTATTGCCGTAACAGAGCTATGTTAACTAACATATTCCAATTGGCAACATGTATGCAATATATTCAAATACTTATTGTTTTTTGTTACTGTTACTTTTCTTTGCAGGTGCTGGAGTTGGCAGGCAACGCATCGAAAGATCTGAAAGTGAAGCGCATCACGCCGCGCCATTTGCAGTTGGCCATTCGCGGAGACGAGGAATTGGACAGTCTGATCAAAGCAACCATTGCCGGTGGCGGCGTCATTCCGCACATACACAAGTCGCTTATTGGCAAGAAAGAGGATACCGTGCAGGATCCGCAGCGGAAGGGAAATGTCATTCTCTCGCAGGCTTATTAATAATTGCCTCTTCTTTTTGACTATTTCGGAATACAAATTTTACATCTATGTTTAAAAATATATTACAAACTAAATGACGCGTTGTAACAATTCTGTGCGAAGCTGCCAAGGCGTTAAGCATAATTCTAATTTACAACAATTTCTAAATGAGCCCATCATCTCCCTGCCCGCTACCCCCCTACCCTACCCTATCCTTCTATCGTCAACAGGCAACATGAACATTCAACACCCGCACTCACACACACACACCCACATACACATACACTCACGCACTTACACATACAAATGTAAACTTAATTGTCAAGCAAAATGCAATGTTAAATGAGAAAGAGGATTAATGCAAACTTAATTTAGAGCAAAGTAAATTACACAAATAAATTTAATAAAACTTTAAATAAAAAACAAAACAACAACAAACCCAAATTGTTATTGGTGAATTTATTAGACAATTAATTGTTGAAATAAACTTTGTGCACAAAATAGTAATAGTAAAATTACATTAATCAAAATATGTGGGGCCCCCATGGAACAGATTAGCCCAGTAGATGCGGCACTGCCTTCTGGACATCGTCGCAGCGCTCCTTGAGGTCCTCTGCATCCAGCTCCAGGCAAGCGCCCCATTCAATCAATGTGATGCGATGGTCCTTGTTGGAATCGCACGACTCCAGGAAAGGCGCAATGCAGTGCTCCAAGCTGACCAACGGTGCGCGTATGGGGAACAGCTCGTGGCGGGAGACCGAGCGATCGGTGTCGCCGTCCAGGTCACACCATTTCCATACAGCTGCGTTGGCCCAGCGGCGCGAGTTGTTGGTCTCGGCCTCCAGCTCCATTTGCATGTAGTGTTCGGTCAGCTCGTCGCGCTCGGCCAGATCGCGCATCACGTTGAACAGCCAGTCGCGCATGCGACGCGGGAAGTCCTTCAGATCCTCGCCGTCGCAAACGCGCGACTCGTGGCAGGCGCCATAGTAGTCGATATGCAGATGCGCATTGTCTGGATGACGGCAGCCCGGCTCCTTGATGTCGCACCAGCAACGCTGTTGGTAGACGGCGCAGTCCGAGGGCCAAGTCTCGTTCTTGTTGGTGCACACATGACGACGCACATCCGACTCTTCCGGGCACTCGGGAATGCACACGCACTCCGGCTTGCTCTTGTTGAGCTGGCAAATGCGACCGGCGCCGCAGTGCATGAGCTCGCAGGGATCAACCTCGACAACTGGATTTAGGATGTTATGCTGTACATCCGCCAATTTTTGGGCCAGCTCGTTCTCACGTTCCACATCTTTGTTCTGAAAGGATGCCACCAGTTAATCATACAAAGTGCTCACAATTAATGGATTCAACAATACACACCTTCGACTTCTCCTCCAGCACGGTCAGAAACTCCTCATCGTCCTCATCGAACTCGGCTATGTCATCCAAGTCGAGATCAACGACAGACTCCTCGGCGCGCACCTGCACAAGCGCCAGCAGCCCCAAACAGAGCAGCAACCAAACGGAACGCATTTCGCTACGGGTTCTCCACAAAACTGAAAGTGCCCAAGCATATTATTTATTCATATTTAAAATTTGTTATACTATATGAATAAATAATCTTCCTCAAGTGCGGGAGGTCAAACGGCGCCGCGATTAAATTTAGCCTTCGGTGTATTTTATTTCGAAATTTTGCGCCAAAAAAAAAACGTTTTCTAGTTTCTTAAAGTGCACGAGACTGTACTGCTGTAACGGTTCACTGTACTGCTGTAACGGTTCGCACTGTAACGGTAAGCAACCCCCTTTTTAGGGTGACTTGCAGTGCAAAGACTTTGCGCGGCATTTGAAGACGTCGCATTTCTCTACATGTAAATTCAACATATATTTTGGAAGGGCATTTAACAGGAAGTTGCGGAATTCGATGAATACAATGCACACTTATTGTTGGCGGTGAAAAAATTGCAAAAGGAGAACGCATCGAATAGGGTGGACCAGCTTACACGCACAGATATACTCTTGCAGAACAGATAGTTTTAGTTTCATAAAGAAATTAAATGAATATTTTACTTTAGAAAAGGAATGTGAATTTGTTCGTATTTGAAAATTATTGATTTGTGTAATATAGTATGTATTTATATTTATATATATAATACCCTAACGATATATTTTCGGGGTTTCATATTCAAGCAACCCTTTAAATTCTTGGCAATAGTCTTTGCTATGTATTTGAGTTAACAAAAAAAGTGTTTTTTAGCATAGACATTTATAGCAAATTAAAGGGTGATTCTACTTTAAAAATTGAGTTAACTAAGAAGTCAAATATATGTTAATTGATTGGTTAATTGTTTTAATGGTAAGAAATCCTTTAAATTCTTTGAAGGACTGGCTAGAAAAAAAAATTAAAGATTTCAATGGTTCTAATATTCTATCGGAATAATTACAAATCTTAAGTATCATAAGAGGAATTAAATATTTTGCTGAGTAATCTAGATTTTTAATAACATTTAATACATCTCTAACAATCTCAAATATTTGGATCTATGGGTATATATAAAAGCAATTGAAATGAAAGAAAGTTAGAGTGTTAACGCATTTGCGTCGGAGGCAAACCAAAAAAATGTTTTCTTTTAGAATAGATACAAAACCAAAGTTCCATATTGAAATTTAAGAAGAAACAACTTTTTTCAAAAATGAAAATCATTATGTTAAAGAAAATAACCAACCCAACTTTAATGTTATTTTCTGTTAGTACATATTTAGGCAACTCGTTGGATACTTTGCAAATGTGTAGAAATTGCATTTGGGTCCACACTAAAAACAAAAGAGATTTTGACGGCATGTTAAACACATGTTCTCCTGTTCAAAGCATTTGGAAATTGTTTATGATCGTTGCTTTGGCATAAAAAGCGCAATTCTGAAATCATCTGTATATATAATAGGAATATGCAAATGTGTGTATATGTACTATATTTTTTTTATGGTTCTGTTCTGATTAAAGCTTGACCCGAATGCTGGGCTAACACGAAAACTATGGGCCAATCAACATGCTCATCTGTCAGCTATATGTTATGGAACATATATAAACATGTGCTATATAAGTACATAAGTACAATGACAAATGTGGGCTTATCGCATTAGCTTGGCCTGTGTGCTTATCTCTAGCCTGGGCTTCCGTTTTGGGAATTGAGATTTGCTCAATCGCCGCTTTTTTCAGTTGACCAAAGCGAATGCGCAATGTTTCTTGTTTCAAATGTGGCACAATTCCTATATACACTTGGCACTTCATATCTGTATACAATATCTTCATGTGCATGTGCATCTGTTCAATGCAACAGTTTCCAGGAATATTTCAGTGGATGCTGCATGCCTTTGGTATTCTAGCTCTTCCTCTTCTCCCTCGCGTTTGTTGCAGCTGCAGTTTAATTATAACGAAAACCGACCAAGAATGACGTGATCTATCGCATATATAGCCGCAGATCTTGTTATGTTTGTGTGGGAGACTACACTCAATGTACCAGAAATTTCATTGTAATCATAAGCTACACTGAGCAAAAACTGTGGTGAAAAGTTGTACAGTAGACAAATCAGAAATATCTGATTTCTACTTGTTTTATGCAAAATCAACTCAAATAGCCGGAAATGCACTGTGATAATGACACTTGTGTCCAGATCTGACCTTGCAATGCAAGATTCTAGTATATAACCAGAATAGAGGAAAATTTGAAAAAAAATTTGATTAAATTAATTGGCAAATTGTTTTTAGAATTGAGTTCAATTAACTTTAATTGCAATGCATTTTACGCAGATTATTGAACTTGAATATCGAAATACAATTTAAAGCTGAGACACGCAAAAAGCCAAGGCACTCGAATTTCAAAACTTTGAATCGATTCTATGCAACGAGTACTCCACAAATGATTCGCAGCTGCCTTAGAATACTTACATTATTTGATTATTATATTCCTGTACAATTGAAAGAATGTCCAAACGCGTCGGCGGCAGACGAACGACTGTTGGCCGGACGATGGGCCACAGTGCGATTATAGATCGTCATGGGATGTCCACATACATACATATATACTGGCTTAACTGGAGCACAGGCACACAACATGGCATTGGGGTCGCCAACATGTTGGCTGCCAACATGTTCGTTACAATAACAACACAGATTTTCTTTATTTTTGTTTTGAATACGATTCGATTTTATTCGGGCAAACAACAGCTAAGTATATGTATACATGTAGGGGAATATCATAACAATATATGTATGTATAACAGACTTACCCACGGGTGGAAATCTAGTTATTTTGTTGTCTCAGTGCATCCAGCAGTGCTTAAGTGGGCTTTTTTTCTTGTGTGTTGTGTGGAAAGAAATAGGGATTTGGTACTTTTAGAAATGCTGCATTAAAGTGATTGTATGCTAAATACGTATAAATAGCGGTACTTAAGCATTCATATAAACTAGATAGTTAGTTAATAAGGTTCTGTGTATCTAAAATTGTGCCCACTAACTTACCTTAAAGCTTGACGCAAGGCCTCGAAAACATATAGTAAAAATCATATAAATATATATATATAGAGAGAGAGAGAGAGATAGAGCTATAGAGAATAAATGCTGCATAGGCATAAGTTTAACTAAATTTAACTGTTAATATAACTGTTAATTTAATAGGTTGTTGGCTAAGTAGGACTCTAAGTACTTAGTTATCTTCGGAGACTTACTTAATATTGCAGCTATGGCACAGCTCAAGTAAATATTATAATACATAGTGTGGGTTTTAGGAATTTATTTATTTAAAAATAAATATATTGAAACTTGTTTTTCATATTGTATATATATATAATAATTATATCGTAAGTTATATTGTGTAGAGCTATATTAAACTGGCAAATTAGGGACTCTCTTAGTTAGGCCTTGCATAATCTAATACATATATCAAATATAGTTAAATTATATAAAAACTGAAATCGTGTTAAGCCTTTGGCGTGCGCTACAAAACTTAAACATATCCATACATATCGAGATATAGTAGCAACATCTATATTTATAAATTAATGCTAAACTTAGAGTTCATGTCGTGGTTGATTACAAGCACATAAATCCATTAATTTTATTTTGTAATTTTGCAGTTAAATACATAATTGTCACACAATAACAAATCAGCTGCTCCTTTGACGTTCGTCTTTTTTTGTTTTTTAAATATTCTGAATAATTTCTTGTATTTTGGATCTGAAACGTATAATTTAAAAGATAGGCTCTACACATATAAACATCTAAATGTGCAAGATTTGAATATTGTGGGCATTCATCTTATTGCAGCAATTGCAAAATGAGTTTGAGTGTGAGAGGAAACCGTTTACAACTTAATATAAATTTAAGTAGAGTGTAGAGTCATATACGTATATATATATATTTATATACATTTATGTTTATACAAATTGACAGTAATCTGGATATCAACTCGATTAGAATTATGCACAGTATTAAACTTTTCTATTTTATATTATTCTATATATTTTATACTTGATGTGCGCAGCCGTGCGTTGCTCAGCAGCCTTTTGATTTGATTTAACGTTATATTACTGGACGTATCTTTTCAGTTTTTCATTTGGTATTATGCTCGTCAGCCAACATGATCTATTTTTGGATATACGAGTATTAAGGCGTCTATTAATTATAATATACGAGAGCTATGCAAACTAGCTCTATAAGCTCGGCTGCTAAAGGTATTATTTAAAGTCTAATTCGATTACAAAAATACACGTTTACGGTGTTTACGGTGTTCTAATGCTGAGCTACGCACGGGCACTGAATTTCATTTGTATTTATAGACTGGAATTACATTTTAGGCATAAATAATTATAATATGAAGAGAGAATAAGAGAGCAATAGTTGGTTAACTTCTAATTTGGGTTTACAATTTGTATAACTTAGTTTTTTGAAAGAAAAGTATGCATGGCAAGTTAACAGTAAATGAAATGAAACGACTTTGGCTACAACTCACAGTTGTATCAAATATTTGTCTTATTAATAAGCCGAGTATCGCTTAAATACAAACATAGATGGATATCAATCGTTCAATAAATAACATTAGAGCTTAAGTTAAGGAGTTAAAAACTTTAGTTAGTTGTTGCCGTACGCTCAGTTAGATATAAACGTATATATATATAGAAAGAGAGACAACGCTGTTAATATTTATCCTGTTTTTAAGTTACTAAGCGAGTGTCTGTCCTAGCTTACTACAAGCCTATTTATCAGTATCTGTATTTGTATCTTGAATTCTGAGCTTTTGTGCTGCACTTAAGGCACACACAAAAAGGCATCTAAATTAAAGAGAATTATAAAGATTAGTACTTTGACATACTTATAGAGAGGGACACAATTGGAGTCAGTATT
Source organism: Drosophila borealis (assembly GCA_035045885.1). Classification (NCBI taxonomy): domain Eukaryota; kingdom Metazoa; phylum Arthropoda; class Insecta; order Diptera; family Drosophilidae; genus Drosophila; species Drosophila borealis. Next base: position 4,915,217 of record JAWNOR010000194.1, on the reverse strand, counting down.
TGGTACCTTAAACTTTGCTTTAATTGTACTAGGCATAAACGTACCACAACAATGACAACGCAATGGGTGAGGGACAATTGTTAAGTCTCTCGCTTCACTTACCCCGACTAACGGCGATATTTGCTGTTCGCGCTGCCCCCTGTGGCCACCGATCCATTTGAAATGTTTTTAGGCACGGGTCCCGAGGGGGGACCACCGCCACTGGGCGGCGGAGCTGCGGCATTGTAGGGCGCATAGCCGGGTGCTGGTGGCTGCGCGTTGTCTATAAAGAGAAAAAGCCTGATACTGAAATACAGAAATTCGAAAAAGTCAGCCTACTTACGATAGCTGCTGGGTGGTGCAGCGTAGGGATTCATGCGGTTGCCATTCATGTTGTTGTGTTTAGTTGGGCCACCGCCATAGTTTTGTTGATAGCCGGTGCCAAAGTTTGGCGGCGGTGGCTGCTGCTGCTGTGGTGGTGGTGGCTGATGGGGCGGTGGGCCCTGTGGTACCGGCATGGAACCAGGTACTGGTGGTGCCCCAGACGGCGGCATATTCCAGTTACCCACCACTTGCGGCGGTGGACCGCTGCGATGATGACCAGCAGGTGGCACGCCAGGTGTTGGCGGCTGTACCGCTGGCGGGCCGCCCCATTGGTTGGGATGCCACTGCTGAGCACCGGGTGGTGGGGGCGGTGGTGCATTCCAGCCATTCTGCGCGGGTGGATAAGCATTCCACGCATTCATTTGAGGCGGCGGCGGCTGCTGGTAATAAGGCTGCATGGGCGGAGGTGGCCCCCAATAATTGTAGTTTGGTGGCGGAGCGGTCATGGGTGGCGGCGGCGGTTGATGCTGATACGGCGGCATTTGCTGCGGCGGAGGCACTTGGGGACGGTAGCCAGTTGGGGGCATGTTGGTTTTAGGCGGCGGCTGCTGCTGCTGCGGCATCTTGTTGCCATTGGCGGTAGCGCCCTGAGCCATTCTGTCTTTCTTTTCCAAATTGTATATGGACTTCTTAACGTCGACGAGCACGTATTTAATTGAGTGCTGTCTTTGAACTGTTAGTAAAAATGTATTGCATTAAAATTGTTTAAATTAATTGGCTTCAATAGACTCACGTATCGCCTTGTCTACGGCATCGTAGTCATCGAACTCGATAAAGGCAAAGCCTCGACGCTTGCCGGTAGTTTTGTCTGTGAGCAATTTCACGGACACCACATTGCCGAATTGCAGGAAATATTCGCGTAGGCAATCCTCATCGTGATTGTCCTTTAGGCCGCCGACAAACAGCTTTTTAACCGAAATGTTTGTTTCGCGTGTCTCACGCTCCGGACGCGGCAGAGCGCGTTTTGCCTCCACGGTTCTAGAAGACACCGAAAACCAGATAATAATTATGAGATTGAGTTAATACAAATATAACATTGGATACATACTTGCCGTCAATGATATGCGGTCGGTTCTCTTGCGCAGTATCTACCATGGCGGACTTTGTATAGGTAATAAACCCGAAGCCACGTGAGCGCTTAGTGGCAGCATCTCGCATCACAACAACATCGACCACCTTGCCCCACTGGGAATAGAAGACTTTGAGGCCCTCCTCTGTGGTGTAGGGCGCCAGGCCACCAATAAACAGCTTGCGCAAGTGCTCCAATTCACAAATGTCCTGCAGGCCAAATTAAACACAAATATATTCGTATATATGCATGTACATATGCATGTGTTCGTTTGTCAAAAACAGCACAGGTCTTTTTTATGTACCACAAGGTGCACTCAGTAGAATGATTAGTGCAGATGCCGCATTTTTATTGGTACTTACATCTTCGTCTTTGATTTCAAATATCTCCGGCTCTTCTGCGGAATCCTCTAATTTGACTACTTGCGGTGTGTTTGCCATATTTGGCGCACGTTTAATTAAACTTACAAAAAAAAATGCAAAAACTTCAGCTCGTCAGACACGCACGCGAAGAAAATTTCAGGGATGTGCAATATACATCGTTCTACGTGACTATCGATAAGTTCCTGCCCTCGATATGTTATTTTGACGCACTGATTTTTGGCAGCCCTGGTTTGTTATTGTTATTATTACGTTGTTTAGTCAAATTGTATAATATTTATCTAAATTAAGAGCTCGTTTGGATTTAAAAAAAAAACAGCAGTTGTTTCAACTGCTGCAACAACAAATGCAGTGAACTAAGGTACGTGTATCAATGCGTTGGCAGCGCGTCAGACCGCCAAATAAACTGTTGTCATGGATAGTTATAACCAGCAGACAGTGATGCAAGTTTTGACTTTTTTAAAGCTAAAAGCGAGGGAAAAAAGCGAAAATAACGTTTTGTAATTAAGCTTAGTTTATTTTACGCATTTTCATGTGCTATATGAGCTTAAATCAAGGTATTAAATTACTTAAGGCTGCGTAAGCGCTAACATGAATTAATAAGCGTTGGCGGAGGCACAAAACGGCTGCGTTGCTGCTGCTGCTGCTGGTCAGGATGCACTTGGTGGTGATTGTGGTGGTGGTGGTGGTCCTCAATGTCAACATAATTAACATCCGCACGACGCGCGTTATTTACGAGCGTCGGCCTGTCCTTGGGCAGCGGCGCCGGCAGCAGCGGCTGCAGCGCCGGTGCCGCTCCGTAGTAGCTGCCGCCTAGCATGGCCGCCGCCGAGCTGGTGGCCGGCGCAGCCGTCGCGTAACTCGTTTGGCCCATAATGGTGCTCATAAAACCATTGGCCACGACAAAGTTCCTGCAAATTGATAGTATCGTGCATTACATAAAAATGTCGAACAGTGAACACCACCCAAACCCAAACTCAGACCCAGACATTTGTCTAATTGGGCCGTAAATGTCGTAAAATTAATTTCGTGTTAATTTTATGGGAGTACATCAATTAAACTTTTGACATATCTTTGAATTACTTCCGTTGCAAAATTGTGCCCCCAATTGCTCCTGCTACTTATTGCCTACCTGTAATGCTGATCAATTTGCGCCTTCTCGATGCGTTTATCCTTGGCGCGACGATTTTGAAACCATATTTTGATTTGTGTCTCTGACAGGCGCAGCGTCTCCGCCAGCTCAAAGCGTCGACTTCTCGATATGTACTCGTTGCGATGGAACTCCACCTCCAACCGCAGTGTTTGCTCCGTGCTGAAGGTGGTGCGCTGCCGCCTCTGGCGCCCCTCCTTGCGGCGACGTCGAGCCACTGCCAAATAGAGATAGGATAATCAAATTGTTAGGCAGTATACATTGTAATCCACAACAATGGCTTGATAGTATATCATTGGGCCACACGCACACACAATGGAGATGTTAGAGTGAAATAAATCCCACATTAATAAACCATCAAATTGCCGCCAACCCCTCAACCCCTCCTGTACAAGCACACATACATATATATCAGCGTCCAGCTTTGTGTCCTTGCGTGTGAACAAGTTAAACAAATAATTAACCATGCTGTTGCCCCTCCTCCTCCTCCTCCTCCTCCTTTTCTACTGCTAAGCGATGTTTGTGATCGCGTTTACGGCGCACATTAAAATGCATTTTACACGTGTTCCTAGACTGTCCATCAGGACCCTGCCCCTCTCCCATGCTTCGTCCTCCCAGCAATTCATACTTTGAGCAATCCGAAGCCGGGAAACTTTCAACAATACCAACAGCTGTCTCCTCCCATCCTCCCATTGTTATTTTTGTTATGCTGCTAACAGTCATCATAACTATACACTTCCTGGAAGGGTATTATTCGTTTTGAATGCTGCTTGCAATTTGCAATTTCGGATACAAATTTTACAAGAAATAAATAGAGAATACATTTAATATATTAAAATAATAAAAACTATTTAAAAAGAATGTTTTTTGAGAGCTTTAAGTACATTCGGAAATTATATTTTCAATTTCTGGACAATTCAAGCTTTTACAACTTTCATCAAAATATATTAAAATTTTTAAAATTTTTAAATATCTTTCAATCCAAACTTCGAGCTGCACTTCAATTTGCCACAACAATAGTTAATTTAATTTGTATAACAATAAAAAGTATTAATATTTATTAAATGCAACAAATATTTTAGTATTTTGTATCTCTCTAAAATGAGGACTACCAAGAACAAATTAAATATATATCGTTTACTTATAACTTTAAGTGAACACAAAAAAATATTCTAGTATTTGGTATACTTCGAAAATGAGAGCCGCAGCGCAAACACAATAAATGAAAAAAAAATATTAAAATGCATTCAGAATTATTAATTTTATGGATAAAATAATGTAGTATATATTTTTTGTATATTTTGCAAATAAGAATCGCAACGCTTTTAGCGTTTGTAAGGGTATATGCACTTCGTTGTGCCGCAATCCTAATGAATATTTGTTTGCATTGCATTATGACGTAGACGTCATCCGAGCGAACAATATTCAGCCACGCCCACATACTCCCATTGTCTGTTCGCGTACGCTGATTACCGCTTAATTGTTGTTTCCCCAGTCCTTGTCGCGCGCTCGCTCTCCCTGCCACTCGCTCTCTCTCTCTCTCTCTCTCTCGCTCGCTCTCTCTTGCCTTGCCTGTTGCGAAGCTGTAAAGTTTCCGTTTGTGGGCAAATTTTTGTTTGAGCGCGGGGAGGTGCGGAAGGGGGTGCTAATCTCTAGTTCTCGCCTGATTACCCTCTGCCTGACTAACTCACAAGAGCCTTAAGCTCTGCTTTCGGCTTATATGCACATAGATATGTATATATGTATATGTATATACATTTTTTTTAAATCACGTGTGAAATTCGATAGGACAAGTGTTCTTTGAGCTGGCGCAAGTGTCTGTCAATGTTTGTGTTGTGTGTGTGTGTGTTTTTTAGGTTTCCTGTTAAGCTCAATTACAATGTTAATTTTTTAGCAATGCGTTTTTTTTTCTACTCTTCTTTTTTTTAGCTAACTCTGCAAGCGGCATATTTATTGGGGTGCCAAATAATCGTGATGTGGCTTGTAATATCATCTCTCTCCCTTATCAATCTTCGTCTACCATTGTCCATTCTTAATTTCCACATCACTTTCTTACCCCGCCCCCTCACCCTTTACAGCGACCTTTAAGCGAGATTACCGCAAGTAAATGGAAATTTTTACGGCTCAATGCGTTTTAATATTTTGTTAATTTCTTGTGTTTTTTTTTTGCTTTCTTCTTAAGGCCCTTTCTCTCTCTCTCCCCAAGTCTCTGCTTTTCGGTTTTCTTTAGCATTTGCTTCCTTTGCTTTTGCATATTTTTTTCTTCAAGGATTTGCCGACAAGTGCAAGGATATTTAATAGCCTGGCTATTCGTATTTATTGCACAGCTTTTTTACGCAGTTCCTGCGGAACTAATTTTTTCTTCTTCTTTATTTTTGCTCATTAAACTTCTGCACCTGCATGCGCCAGCGTGTGAAAATCGGTTTGCATTTAACATTTTCACAATTCTGACCATATTACAGATCCAATCAGAATGCGTGCTCCTCTGTGCTTCAGCTGCCAGCGCTGCCTGCTTGGCCGGGCGACAATCCAATTAGCCGCAGCCTTCCAGGCCAGACATCTGGCGAATAAAGACGCCTCGGATATTGTGGTAAGCCTCGTTTGCCACGCCCATTTGAAACTTGACTCGTCTAACGCCTAAAATTGATAGTTACCCCCGGAACCCACCACCTGCTGCATGTCCGGATGCCCCAATTGCGTCTGGGTGGAGTACGCGCAGACTGTGGCCAAGCTGCTGGGCGACAACGACGAGCGTGCCCGTGAGATTGTCCTGGCCAAGATCAAAGATCCCAATTTGCGAATGTTTTTGAGCATGGAGCTGAGCAACTTAAAACAGCTTCGAGAGGCAGAGGAGGCAAAAAAGAAACCCAAATAATCCAAAATGTAGCACAAAATTGTATTCAAAAATACATCAGCAAGATTTCTCAAAATCCGATTATACCTTAATTTTATTGATTTTAACTGAACTGATAAAAAACAACATCTTTATGCTTTAGCAATTTTTGAATCCCAATTAATCACAATCATTCGGATATATTAAGGCACAATCTGAAATCCGATCCTCGCTGACGTTCTTCAATGCCATGGCGGGAGCTTACAAGACAAGCTTAATGACATGTCATCGAAGGTGTCTTGTCTATTAATATACTCGATGACATTTCATCGAACATTTCATTTGAAAATACAACAGATGCTTTAAGGGAAGTTTAAATTAGGAGTAGCTGAGTGGAAAATCGGCTTTAATAGAAACGTTCCAGGTTCAATTAAAGCAATTAATTTCCCAAATCAATCGAATGCGATATTTTAATAATAAAATACCCAATAATATCCCAAAGAAAATTCTCGATTTGGGTCAATTCTGTGTCTTGAACCCAAGTTTTGGCTCAAGCCTTGGCTTTTCATTAGTTCTTAATATAAATAAAAGAGAATTTAACTTTTAACTGGACGTTCTACTAAAAATAGCCAAAATTTCAAATACCAAATATGATTCGATAATGGAATTGTTAAACTTGGGTCTGCATCTTCCTTAGTTAAACTTTGGGTCTGGGTCTCCCTTAAAAGTATTTTATTTTTATTCAAACCAATAAGGGTTGGATTGTTATTTAGCTGTGTTTTTTTTGGAAACTGATTTGGTTTAAGACCGATTTCATATATAATTTTAGATCCGAAGAAATCTTTTTAACATCTGGCATTTCTGTGGGATATAGGTGAGCGGATCGTATCCATAAAAGTTTTTTTGTGTCGCAAACTGAACTGTTGCATGAAAACATTTGTTATACACTTGTAGAAGGTATTATAACTTTGTCATGAAATGTGTAACGCATAGAGGGAGGCATCACGGACCCCATAAAGTATATACATATATTCTACAGCCGAGTTGACATAGCCATGTTCGTCTGTCTGTTTCTATACGTATAGTCTCTTAATCGGAACTGGGCGGATCGGACCACTATATTATGTAGCTGCCATAGCCATAGCTGTTGTCGGTCCAAAAGTAAGTTATTGTATTAAAAATGTTTTTTGTCTATCAAGATATCCTACCCGATCGTGGCATTTAAAAGTTTTTCAACGTCCCGTACATGTATGCAAAATCTTATCAACATCGGATAACCATATCATATAACTGCCATGGGAACGATCGGTCGAAAAGTTTTTTTTTGATACGGAAACCTTTTTTTATATTAGGGCAACTTGACCAAACTCGGGATTTACTAGTTTCATTATGATCCTCATATATATGGAAAATCTTATGAACATCGGACAAGCATATCATATAGCTGCAATAGGAAGGATCGGTGGAATAGTAGGTTCCTATATCGCAACGACCTATCAAACTTGATTTTCATTATACGAGCAAAATCTGCTCATTATCAGACTAGTATATTATATAGTTCCCATAGATGAGATCGTGGGAGCACGGACTTTTTCCAAGTATCCCAACCAAGCGCTTTACGCTTTGATCAAAGCACAAAAGCTTCCATACTATGACCTTAGAGTTTATTTATCTTCGATTATAATTAATCTGGTATGGATTATAAATACTACATAGATACATGGCCAGATCTTCCTCCGCTCTAAATGTCTTATAAACAACTTATCACTAACTCTTCTGATCTTTACAGGGACTAAAATAGTTGGGTCCGTTTTAAATAATAATAATATAATAAAATTCTGATAAGAAATATCTATATATCTGTAAAATTATTTGTTAGTATGGTAATAGGTCGAAAACACTTTAAAATTCAATTTGTTTTTTCTAGATTATCTCACTTGTATACTCACAAAATGCTGAGAATCCGGCGTTGATATGCGGATCACCCGAAAAAGCCGGAAATGATAGACCCGTCGGTAAAGTTCCGTTCGCAATGGTGCCGTACGTATTGTAATCCGCCGGAGGCGCAAGCAATTCATACGACGGAAAACTGACTAATGAGACGCGCTCGTCACTTATCGAAATATCCGGTGAGGATGCGCTGCCTCCGTCGCTCTGGTAAGGCGTCTCGGTGTGTGTGCCCACGTCGATGTCGCCGCTCTCACTATTGTGCGTCCGCGTCTCGAGATGCCCGTAAAGACGCTCGAAGAATTGACGCGGAGATGACGGACGCTGCGGCGTGGCAAGCACCGTGTGTGTGGGTGTCGGTGTCGGCGTGGAATTCGAAGATTTGATAACATTCTCCACATGGAGCGGCGATGATGGGTTTTGCTGCAGCATTTTGTGCGCCCGATTCGAACCGTTACTTGCGACCACCGGCTAAACTTATCACTTGGGTAATCGACGAGTGACTGAAACTGCCGTTACTTCCGACTTTGAGCCTGACCAGTCGTTTGTCTTGGTCAAGCGGTTGCGCTTATCTTGCGCGTCACAAATTATGTGCCACATTAAAATCGACAAGAAGGTGCTTAAAATTGTGGTTAATAAAAAAATATTGGCGCCACACCTGAGGCAAATACGGCGCTGCGCTGATTGGATGCAGCTACAGTGCAACCCTTAGTCAACTTCCGCTTTGGAGTATCCTCTAAGGGTAGCAAAAAGGATAAGCGCCGCCCATTTCGTACGAGAGCTATAGCTGGTAGCTTATTGCCAGCAGAACATCGCACTTGAAAGCTAATTGATGCGTAACTCCATATTTGGATTTTTTTTTATCGAGTTTTAATTTCTCAACTTATCGTTCTATTTACCTATCTACTGATATATATATATATATATATATATATAAAAAACTAGATAAGAATAAAACACAATTTAATAAACGTATTAAAATTGGCAGTAATTGTTAATGCCAGCATTTGATAATACATCGCTTGAAATATATCGATGTATCGAGCTAGCTTCATATATCGTAAATAATATATAAGCTATCGATACAATATTTTAGTGTAGCCATTTACTGACATCGCTACAGTACATTCTGGCTGCTCAATAAAATAAGATTTTAATTTCAACAATTTAGCGACTTAAATATGTCTTATCAATTATATCGCAACACTACGCTTGGCAATACACTACAAGAGAGCCTGGACGAACTAATTCAGGTAAGCTCCGTGCCCGAAACAAAAGAATTCTCAACAGGCCGAAACAGCAGCTGCGTCGCAGACCCAGGCAAAGTCTTGTCAAATTTTTGCAATTTCATTGGCAAGTGCAGCAGTCAACAATTATTTAATTGGCTAAACAGATAACTAGTTTGCATTTGATATACCCTCTTTTCATGTTAATAAGCTTTATTAGCTTTATATTTTTAATTATTATTTATATAAAATATTGATTTTGACGTCAGAGTAACTTTAATCATATTTGCAGTATGGACAAATAACGCCCGCATTGGCCTTTAAGGTGCTGCTGCAGTTTGACAAGAGCATTAACAACGCCCTTAATCAGAGGGTTAAAGCTCGAGTTACATTCAAAGCGGGAAAACTGAACACCTATCGCTTCTGTGACAACGTCTGGACCCTGATGCTAAACGATGTCGAGTTCCGCGAGGTGCACGAATTCGTTAAGGTCGACAAGGTTAAGATTGTGGCCTGCGACGGAAAAAGCGGCGATTTCAATTAATAACTAAGAGAAACCAGCACGCAAATTGCAACGCGTTCTACTTTTTAAGTTTCTAATTAATAAGGTTGAGTTGGTGAATGTTGTCTATACTGCAGCAGTTGGGGGAAGTAAACTGTTAACACATAATACGCCATACGTTGTTTTAATACTCTTAGCGGGTGCGGCAATTATTTTACTTTGATATAATGTAAAACTTAGTTTGAATAGATCGCCTGAAAAACTGTTTCGAAAATGTACATTACCGAGGATTGCAATCGTTAACAACGTATTTTTAATACGGACTTTTGTGATCTTAATCCACATTGCAAGATGTTTCCAACAAATCCCGTTGATTTTATGTGTCCATTTTTTCAAGTCAGCTTCATTGCTTTACGACAGATTTCTTAGTTCGATCATGTTTTCCAAATCTGTGAATTCTATCAACTACATTATTATAATTAACAATATAAATAGGTAATATATAGAAAAACAATTTCTTATACTCTACGGAATTTATAGTGTATATACATATGTATATAAGTGGTGCCGAATTTAAATTCAAATGCTTTATGCTCGCCAGCGATGTTTAAAAGGGTTCGACCTATCGATATTTAACATAAGAGCTCAAAGTATTATGGCTAGTTAAAGAACCATTTGAGCAATGCGACAACAGTCGACATCGATAAAATCATTTAGATTCATAAAGCGTATATTTAAAGATTTTTGATTATAATACAATTGAAAATATTAAAATTTAAGTTCAATGCTAAGCGCAATGTTTAAAAAAAATGTAAATACGCTTTATAAATTGTTGATAGCAATATCGATAGCTTATGTATCGGGCAGACCAACTATCTGGCATGTTTTAACAAATCGATATATCGACATTAAGCCAACATCCCTCGTTTCGGTGTACAAAACGCAACAACAGCGCGTCGCGTTCGCACGGAGACCGCTTTGATAACAAACAAATTTCAGATATTTTGAAACGGGCAAAGTAATTTTAATTGAACGTTGGAATTGCAATTCTTAATTGATGTTATTCATTTTGAATTTGTGCGTACTAGGCAAATCATCAGTTAGGCGCGAATGCATGTCAACAGCAAACTCGCGAAATGCAGCAAAAGTTTAACTGCGACAAGTGAATCAAAGTGTAAAAACCTTAGAAAATACGTAGCTGGTTTGCAATCCAAGTTGCTTAATAAATTGTTTTTCAAAAAGGTAAAAATACACTATGTGCTCATGAAATCATATCCACTAGTTGGCTAGAGGTGTACGTACACATATGTATGTATGTTTGTGTATGCATGTATGCGTGTGTGTAGGTGTTGTTTGTGGAATTATTAGTTTTTGTTGTTGTTGTTGTTGCCGTTGGGCTGACTGAGCGAAAAAAAAAAACGAAAAGCCAAACGCGTAAAATACAAAAGTGCATTCATCTACAACAACTGCGCGTGTTAATTTTGTGTTTGATTTTGGCCAAAGCAGTTGCAAATAACAGTGAATCAATAATTGTTGTGGCTTTTGCTGCAAAGCCCTTGAAGTGTTGCAGAAAAAAATACAAGCAAACAAACAAACATACGTAAAGTGCCGAAAACGGAAACCAAAGCGCAAAACGCAAACGTAGTTTTTATTGTTATTGCTACAAACTGCATGATTAAGCCATATAAAACGTGCAAAATAAACAGTCATACATACATAATATAATAATGAAGATGTATGTGTACTGGGTAGCATTGTAGAATTTAGTTCTATACAATTTTTCCATTTTTGTTTACAATGCGTTTTGTTTTGTTATAAATTTTATGGCATTCGCTTGTTTTCGTTTGCGCTTTGTTTTTGCGTTGCCGTTAAGTCTTGTACGAGTCCAATTGGACTCCCGCAGCGGGGCTGTTCCTGCGAAAGCGAAAAAAACACAAATGTATTTCTGGCTAAATTCCTTCGCGTAAAATAAATAAATCAGAATGAATAAGAGAAAATAATTGTAATCAATTTTATTAAAATCTAAAAAGGTTTAAGCAGACATCGCCAAAATTGATTTCCGTCGCATCAAAATCTTTACCTCAAAACTGGATTATAATAAATCCGTTGATATTGGAACGCAGCAGGAAAACAACTCTGGGGTAACCAACAAAATGGTCAAACGGTAAGTAATCTGTACATATGTATGTACATATTTGTAATTTTGTTCTATGATAACATACATATGTATGTTAAAGTGTACAAATGGAAAGTGGATGCATTTGCTTATCACGAACGCTGCAGTTCATTAACCCATTTGCAATTGGCTAAGAAATTAGCGCCCGCCTTTGCGTAAATCCGTCGTAGACATATGATTATTTTTAGAATTTTCTTGATTAATTGACCAAGGTATATTGAACTTATGCCTCGCGTTGATAAAGACGAATTATAACGAAATTTATTATTGTTAATTGCTTTGCAAGAAATAGGGGGGGTAGGGGGTCTTCTTGTAGGGTTGCTTTTAACTACGTCGCAGTCTGCATTCACATTGTTAGCATGACTTTCCGTTGTTTCCTTTTGCTTTATGTGAGCACACTTAATGCTCCAACAACAACCCCCAATTCTGGCAACAACAAAAAAAACACACCCCCTCGAGTGCAGCCACCACCAACAGAACACATCCAACAGTGTTGACAAGCGGCGTCGCATGAATTTTTGTCTGCGTTTTCCAAAAAATCAAAATGTAAAAGCACAGCAACAATAACAGCAACAACGATGAATAGCCCAACGCGGCATCAGCCTAACGCATGCGCCCTGACGTCACAATAACAACAACAACAACAACCACACCAGCTTCGTTTCTGTTTTGTCTGCATTTTGATTTTCTACACGGTTTTATGTTTTCTCATCTGTTGGGCACTCCAAAATAGCAGAACACACTGGCAACACTGACAGCGCTCTGCCTCCACCTCTTTCTTTGCCTGCATAAATAACTGCATACGTTGCACTCTCTCTCTCTCTCTCTCTCGCTCGCTTCTTCGCGTTCTATCTCTATGATTTTCTTCTTTTTATTTTTCAACGTTGGCGGCGCTTTGCCTCTGACAATATTTACCATTACTTTGTCGCGTTGTTGTTGTTGTTGTTATGGTCCTACAGTTTTAGCAGGTTCTTGCAGTTGCTTTTTTACAGTTGCTTTTTCGGTCGTCGCGCCCCCACACACGGGCAGCATCAATAACAACAGCAATGTTTCTGTGTCTGTATTTGTCGCTTTGTTGTTTTACCTGCTTTGGTTCGCCTTTTGTTTTGACTAGTTTCGTAGTAGTTTTGTTTCCTGCCTGCCCTGCTGCTCATTTATCGATATTTATCATACTTAGTCTTATCGTTCACGCTGTCCCGCTCTTGCTTAGACTTCCTGTTGCTGCTGTTACTGTTGCTGTTGCATGTTTACCTGATGCCGACCTGTTCGCCTGGTTGTTGTTGTTGTTGCTGGTGCTGTGCTTGTTCTTGCTTGCCGATCGCCTCCCTTTGCTTTACAAATCTTCAGCCTAGCATGTGTGCATTTGTATGCAGGTTTTTATGTGTATGTGACTGCTTTGTTGCTGCCTCTGCAGATCTTGCTGCCTGCCTGCGCTGTTTTGTATTTTGTGTTTATTAAATTTTCTTTATACATACATATGTGTGTATGCATGTCTGTATGTATGTGCATGGCATGCATGCAGTTGCCGTACGGCAGGCAACGTTGCCTGCTTGAAAATTTATTTGTCTGCACGCTATTATTCATTATGTATGTACATATGCACATACATATGCATGGATTTATGCATGTACGTACAAGTCTGTTTGTATTGTACGCTGTGCTGGGGAGTGTCTGTGTAGTCAATGGATAGGCTTGCCTGCCCCCTCAGTCTATCTCTCTTTCACTCTTTCTCTCTCTCTCTCTCTCTCTCTCTCTCTCTCTTTGCTGCTGTTGCTGCTGCTGTTACTGTTTGTTCTTTTTGGCGATTAAAATTAAATTTTAATGCCGCAGTTGCTGTCTGACGGCTGTTTTTGCTGCCGATGTTGTTGCTTTGTCTGCGCCTCTCTTTGTTTCACGACTTCCTTGTTCCATGGTAGCCAGTCCCCACTGCTGCCCACCGCTCCCGCTTTTGTTCCTGTTAACCTTCAGCTGCAGCATGCTGTAAGCCTGTTGCGCTTAGCAACATTCTCTTAATTTATTAAGTGCAAATTTATTTATGAAATAACCCTCACACGCACAAACTACAAACGTACACATACGCATAATTAACCGTTATTATTCATGCTCATGATTCATTTAGTCGTTTGTGTCTGTTTGCGGCCCAAGCGTGGCTTTTGTCCAAGCGTGGGAGAGACAATAAACGCAGCCATACATACATATGAAAATGAATTCACACATACATACATACATACATGTATGTAAACACATTTTCACACTTTATTCTCTAAACAGACATACTTTGAGTCCGATTTTTTTTTTCTACACCGTGCATTTGGAAAGTGCACATGTGAAGGTGCTGTAGGTGGTAAAATACATATTACAACTCTCGGAAAACCGAAAAGAATTTTCCAGGAACAAGTTTTATGAATTTGACTTTAAAGTCAGTAGTTTACAATATTTATTGCGTCAAAATTGAAAGGGAAACCATAAATCAATTGCATTAAAAGATACTTATCTTAATTTGCGAGCATTTGGACAGACAAATAATTAATTACATTATTAATTAACAAATTCAAGTCTATTGGAAAGTCGTTTTATTTTTAGATTAGTAATTTTCAATTCAAAGCAAAACAAAAAAAATTTAAATAAATAAGTAAATAAAATACTTCATATACTACAAGGTCTTTGTAGATGGGTTAATTAGAAATAGTATAAAACAAAAAATTTTGTTTATCTAAATATTTTTATATAGTTTTATCTACATTCACAAAATGTTTCATAATAATTAATAATTTGATTAAATACATTTTTAAAATTATAATAAAAACTGTTCAACTCGAAGCCTAATGAAGCTAGGGACGTTTGGATGAATATTTAACATAGATCGGTCTTAAAACCACGAAGTTATTTAAGAGTCTAATAGTTTGATGCACGTTACAGGGCATCTCGTAGTCGGGGCACAGCCGACGCTTAGCTGTTAACATTTATCACGAGAAAAACTGACAGAAAGCACTGCGTCAGCAAATTTGGCTTTTAACTTTTTGCGTGGCAGACATTGCTATGTATGTAGCTTCCAAAGCTGATAAGGCACAGCAGCAGAGGTGAGAAAGAGTAGGAAAATGTAAATTCCACGGCAAATGCAACAACTAAACTTAATCATTCAAGTTAAAAGACACGTGACCTGATTTTAAGGCTGCATGCACGCGGACCCTAATTACGCGCAATGCATGCACGTGTGTGTGTGTGCGTGTGTTTGTGTGTAACTGTGATAAGAAATGTGAAAGCAACTCGACTGAGGCAAATATTTGAATAAATTAATCAACAGACGCTTCGTCTCATCCAATGCTAAGCCAAGCCACGCCCCCAAGCCCCCAAGCCCCTCGCGCTGTGGTTAAAGTTCATTGCCAAAATGTTCGAGAGGGCGGCAGCTCTAATGTTTGCCGCTGACCGAGCTCGAGTTCAAAGTTCACACAGTCCATCTTTTATCAGAGCACATCTCAGCCAAAGATTGTTGCTGCTGCTCCTGCTCCTGCTGCTGCTGCTGCTGGGCGCAAATCGGCTTTGCGTGCATTGCCATTTGAACCCAACTGGCGCAGCTCGGCTCAGAGTTTGAGATAAGCCGAAAGATTTTTCAGCTTTTTGACCCACATAGGGCAGGAGCTGATTTTGTGCCTTTTTTTTCTGCTCGTCAAGTGAAAGTTTTGGTCAGAGCTTGTCGTTGTTGTTACCTTTGTTGTTGTTGTTGTTAGCTGGCATTTTAAGCCACTTACAATAATTTACGACAAATTTGCATTGAGCTGGTAATTTGTGTGCGAGAAATGAAAGTGAAAATGGAAATGAAAAATTATTTTAATAGGCGATTAGCTTGTTAAATTCAAATTTTGATTTGGCCAAATTGTCCCAAAATGATATTGGAGAGCAGAGAATGTATATGTGTGCATATATAATATGTTTGTGTGAGTATGGTCAATACGAGGGCAAACCTAAACAAACTCAAATTAAGATAATATAAGTACAGAATTTATTAAGATTCTTATATAATCAGCCTTATCAATAATAGTTAAAAATTTGAAAAAATGAAAATAATTGTTTATTCTTTATTCCACAATAAACATTTTCCTATCACATTTAATCCATAAAATCAAAGTGTTGAAATAACTTAATTTGTGATCTTTTGTCAGCTGTTTGGGCTAATTTGAAAGTTGTTCTTTAAATCGAATAATTAAAAAAAATCCAGCTGTTAGAACAAGAAAGTGTGTGCTTTACAGACAAGCCATGCAGTTCAGACATATTCTTTTAAATAACAAATTAATAAATGATGGTAACAACTAAAATATAATATTTTTATAACAACTTATAGCAACTGTGCCCTGAGCGTGATCCTGCACAGTTGTTGAGTTGAGCGTGATCCTGTGCTCCTGATTTTCGCCTTATTCAGCAAAAAGATCGCTTGAAAAGTTTTCAGCAATAAGAATCGACATTTGCATTAGCAATGCATTAGAGGCTTTTAACTATAATTATTAATGTTAAAAAATTGTTTTATGTTTTTAAACATTTTTGATGATTTAATTTTAAAATTCGAATCAAGTGAAAGGATTGTCTTAGCAGAAGTTAAAAACTTGCAACTACATTCAAAACTAATAACTTTTAGGGTTAACTTTTTTAGGGTTAAGCGATAAGCAACTTTGCAAAAACAATACTAGAGAGTTTCTGGCTAGACCCAAACTCTTGGCCACAAAAAGTATTGCAAATCTGCAAGACTCGATATGCAAAAAGAGACGATAAATATTCGATTATTTAAATAGATATTGGTTTATTTTGATATATTTTAATGGTAAAGTTGCAGCAACAACTATTTAATGAATAGATAATCTTTATAAATAGATAATATATGAAAATATGCAAACTAATAGAAACAACAAATTCTTTACACCTTCAAAAGTTCTCATTTTACGATTAGTTTCGTTTGCACTTGTTTCCAAGAGTGTATCTTTAATGCCATCTTTTCCTAATTACCAACTGATTAATTATAGAAATCAGAGCAATGAAATTGTAAACAAAAAACAGCTAATTGTGCAGATCTGCAACGCTTAGGACTGTGCACTCTGTTGATCTTGCAAACTTGCAAAGCCAGGAGAATACCCAAATTGTGTTTTGATGGAAATGCAAATGTTGATAATCAAGAATCTGCCTAAGCGAATCTTATACTATGCACATTACTGGAGATATAAGGCTCGCCTAGAAGGTATATTCGCATAATACGTGCAAAATATCCGCATGCAAGTCCTTCTGCAGGATATGTACTATGTGCAGGATGTGCGCGACGCTGAGTTGCAACTGCAGTAAAAAACTTGCACACATCCTGCGCAGCGCAGAAAAAAAAAGTGTCAAGTCGCACACAACGACAACAACAACAACAACAGAACAGAAACTTTGTCATTAATATGAGAAGCTCCGCCAGGCCGCAGTAGCTGACTGATGGCTGGACGGGGACTGACTGCGAAACGGGTTTGGTCAGCCTCGCTCGAGGGAGGGAGGGAGGGGAGGGGTGGTGGGGTGAGGAGCTGGCTCTCAGCTCGCAGCCTTTTTTTGTGCATGATTTGACCTTAATTCGCTGGTGGCACATTGCGCCTTCAATGTGCACGCTCTCAGCTGGCGTACCCTTTAGGAACTTGCAGCTTTTGTTGCCAGTGTTTCCGGTTACGGAACGCAGCCTCCGCCTTCTCCCAGCCGCGCTTCGGTCCGAGCGTCTGGCTTCCTTGTTGCCATTTGCGGCAAGTCGCATTTGTGCTCTGCTAGTTTGCTTGGCTACAAAGCGCCCGCAGGAAAGTGAAAGAGTGTGCCGAAGAGACGAGCAGAAGGATGCGGGAGCAAGGATTGCAGGCTGCAGGATGTGCCATGTGTGTTGTCCTCTCTCTCTCTCTCTCTCTCTCTCTCTGTGTGTGGGCTTGGTTCATTGCCCTCTCATTATTCTGCTAGCAGTTTGTTATTGTCTCAAATGATACTCCATAAATTTTCTTAAATATTTTTCTTCTATTTTGCAGGTAAGTTCCGCCTGAAAACTTCTGAAAGCAATTGAAAACTTCGAATGGGTTTTAACTATTGAACGCCAAGCTGGAACCCACGCAAAACTTGGTTTGACTTTTTTTCCCCCGCCTCCTCCTCCTCATCCTCCTCCATTTGCGGTTTTGGAAACTCATTTGAAATAATAGCACGACAGTGCTTTATGTCTTGTTATTTTTTTTTGCAAGCTTTACATATTTTTTGAACAATTAATTTCCCACACAAACATTTGCGGAGATGACAAAGCACCAAAATAAGGGGAAATTCCTAGCCCACAAGAGACACACGTTGTTATTGTTTTCTATGTCAGCTATAAATATGTATGTTCAAAAGTTTTAAATACGCGACGTTGTGGGCCGCGTCTCTCTGAGTCTCTGTACTTTGTACTTTTTGTGTGTGTGTGGGGTGTTTGAGCAAGAGCTCTTTGAGCACCTCGACTAACTGAAATTGGCCTTGTGCATGTTGGCGCTAGCTGGGTCTCCTTGTACAGTTAGCTGGCCGAATTCAAGCATTCCATGGGAAAACCTCAGCTGCCGCCATCTTACGTAGAAGAAAATCAGATTTTGTGTAGAGAAATACACACAGTTAATGACTATATATGATCAGTTTGGTAAAAGATTAGGGTTTCCCATTAAATCTCATTGTAAGTTAGATATCTCAGCCACTTTAGACTGTCTAATAAGACATTCCATATAAATAAATATACCTTTTACTTTAGTAGTATATGATCCATTATTATTAAATTTCCTCTTTACTAAATGGTATATACTTACTTTGGTATTTAGCTTAGTTCAGTATATACCAAATACTTTTATACTAAAGTCAATTATTTGAATAATTAGCTGCGTTAGTTATGCTTGATCAACTGTTGTTCGTTAATTAAATAAGATAAGTTTATGTGAATTATTATTATTATGCAGTCGGGCAGCTAAACAACGAAGATCCGGCTTTGGATCCCAGGCTAAAGTATGGATGTGCGAATGTTTTAAACAGAACGTCTAACGCATAGAATGTGACGTATACTTAACATAAAAAAAAAAACAAGAAATAATATTTTTATTTTTATCATTAGATCAATTGTAGATTGCTTTTAGACCAAAAGTTACTTTTTCCGTCCGATTTTCTATAGAAATTTTCCCATTGTGTTGAAGGTTTCTATTGACATGATTTTTCTGCATTAAAATACTTCATATCAAATGATTGTGTTCACTTTTGGATTTATATTTGCTGAAACTCTTTAAGATTGTATAAATTTCTCGAACTTCTTCGTGCTATCTAGTTCCTGGTACTTATATTAGGTTATCCGTTTTTGTACCAACTTGTCCCCATTTTGCATGTTGTATTTCATTAGAAGATTTCGCTCCTACTTAAGGTTATTATCTTTTGATTTTAGACAGTCTTGCCTATTAATTGTCTCTTCGTATTAATGCAATGAGGCTAGGCTTGAAATTAGGACTATATAATGCGCTGACTAGGGAAAGCATAAAGTGCGCATATCTATATAAGTTAATATATAGCGGGCTTTAAGTCTTACTATAAACGAGAATAATACTCCAATAACACTCGACTTGATCAACTACCTGTTTTTTATTAACTTTTTGCAAAGTGGTTCTTGCCTAGAAATAGTTTGCATACCTGAATAAAAGCGGCTAACTGCGAAGAGTTTGTGCACACATCTGATTCATGGGCCGGAAATAGTGTTTAGTATCCGAATGCTAAACTAACTCTTCGTCGACCGGATGCTGTCACCTATATATGTATGTATATATATACTATGTAGTTCCTGGTTGCTTGAGGCTGTTAATAATCTTGTGCACTGAGGAAGCGCCCCTGCTAGCCCCTCCACACCCCCCGCTCAACTCTTTCGCTAATTTAGTTCTGGTTATTATCGCCAACTCTTGGGTTGTGCCCATTTTATGACCCAATTAATCTGTTTACTTGCATAATTTCCACGTTAGTTGGTGCGTAATGGCATTTTCTGTGTGTGCGAGTGTGTGTGTGGCTGATTGTACATATTTGCTGTGTGTGTGTGTGTGTGTGTGTAATGCGCGTTACTTTCCGCGCAATTTTCGAATTGCAAACAAAGTTGATGAAACATTCGCCGACGATGAGCAACAAAGGCGTGCCTCGCTTTTTGGCTGTGTACGGCGTGTCTCTGGGCTCTGGGACGGGGGTTTTGGCTTGCAACTGCAGACAGGCGCAATCACACAACAACACACACTCACACACACCAGCACACACACAATGTTTGACAACTATTATTGTGGCGTTTATTGGGCGTTATTGTTGTGGTTGCTGTTGACCCACATTTTTGCCAATATATTGTGCAGCCATCCACTTTAAGCGCGTCGAAACTAAAGCGGCAGCCTATTTGAGTAAAAAGCTGCTCATTTCAATTTATTTATTTAAATATTTGGTATTATGCAGTAGTTGTTGCGGTCTTTGCGGTGTCACAAGCGCAGAGCAACAAAGGATCGCATTATCAGACTTATTCTCTATTTTATAGAGAATAGAATAGTCGTATACGATGTACTTTAATATTAATTACCCCAACTTATATTCGCTCTCATATGCATAAAGACATATGAGTACTCTTTACACTTGCTTTTAAAATAAAATACATGTACATTGTTCGTCTTCCTCTTTACTTTTCAATTGTAGTTTTACGTTTGAGATCAGAATAGCATTAAATAAATCATTAACAAACTTTTAACTGGAAAACTGTAATTAAATTTAACCACAAATTTCTTTTATTTTTTATCTAAAATTTCTATATATTTGATTTTGTTGTCCGGCCCCAGCTTTTAGGGTCTCTCAGACTGTGGGACACATGCAAATAAAATTCATGTTTCCACAATTTTGTACATTAATTTTTCCCATTTTTTGGCTAAAGGATATAAAAGATAATTTTTCCCTGTACACAACTGTTTTAAGAACAACAATGAAAGCCACTTTGATTTTAAAATAATATTTTACATAAATAAAAATTTATTTAAAATATGCTCACATAAAATGGTTTTCCTTGTTTGTTGTCAGTTAGCATGAAAATGCAGATTATTTGAAGAGATTAGAATGACAAATGAGGAAATATTTGCGATTATGTGAATATCCGCCCAACTATCATAACATTTGTTATCTAAATGCAGCTTAAGATATGCGATAGCAAGTAAAAATAATTTATTTGTGATAAGCATGTTCAAAGCATGTATCTGACGACCATGTGCAGTTGTGACTTTGAGCTCGTGCATTTGCAAGATAAATTCTAATGTGCGTACGCTTTTCCAGCTACAGAACAGAGTGAAGAGTTGTCAGATAATACTAAATACTGCTCGTCTGGCCTTGTTTTCAAGAGTACTTAATAGAGGCTTACATATGTATATGCAGGTATTCACGTACATTGATTAGGCCAAGCCAGGTGTTGACCTTCGCCAAGATGACTCCGATTCTAACATTGGAACTCGAACCTCACTTTTGATGCTGCGACTTGCTGCTTGAGATGCCGCAGAAAGTCGCGTCATCGCCTGAAACTCATTATTTTCCAAGTTCGAATTAAGGCAAAAACACCATCAAATTGCCGCAATTAACTAACAAATTGTTGGGGCAGATCAGTGATTAAAACATGAAAATGCTTTTATTTTGAGCAACTAAACATAAAACAATGAAACCGAAAAATGTTTAGCGTGAAACCTAATTACATATTCCAATTAATTGGACAGCAGCAACAATGTGTATGGGTAAAAGTCTTAATAATAAATTCGAAGTAACAAAAACAAAAAATCGCAGAGCGAAAATTAAGCGTCATTAACTTTAATATGCCATTAAAATGTGCCATGTGCAAAACATGCAGTAATCAAAATAATCGATTTCATATACTATATATATTATCATGATACATATCATTAGCTGGATGAGAAGGAAATATTACTATTATTGCCTAAGTCAATATCAATAAATTAACCTCAGCAATTCGCTGCAAATATGTAAAGTTTCTAATTGTTGATTGGTTTTCTAATCATATAAGTATAATTAAGTTTTCCTCGACAACAAATAAATACATTGATTTGCATTTGATGATTTTCATAGAGATTAGAAAACTTTATTTAGCATGTAGATTATCAATATTCAATGCATTAGATCTGCACGAGAAATTTAAATTCAATTTGGGAATCATACTATTAATTGTACATTTAACATATAAAATTAACCAATATAAACAAGAACATTAAAAAAAAAAATTAACAGATTTTAAAGGGTCTATTATGTTAATATTTATGAATAGAAGATAGTATTGTATTAATGCCTTTAAATTTAAATCACTAGTTAATATTAAGCTTTGATGTTTAATTTGCGGTTTTGAAGAGCTTGATGTAGACTTTCTTATTTGTGAGTTTAGTTTTCTAGGAAGATATACTAATATCGAATTAGTTACATTAGGCGTGAGGCATTATAGTTTGTTTGATAGAATAGAGCATGTGTACACATTTATATACCACGATTAAAGCCTACTTGACATTTGACTATAACTAATAATGTAACTAAAGCTTACTTTAATTTTGACTCCAACTCATCTAACTGGTTGCAAAAGAAGTGCCAAGCGCAAGATCATTATGGCAACATTCGTTCATGTGTAGTTCATGTGCAGCTCGATTGAATAATATAAATGAAAAAAGAAAGGAAAATAATATAAAAGGCCAGCCACGCATGCGTCATAGATGGAAAGAAACTGGTTTCTTGCTGTCGATGAGCCAATGCCGCTGTTAAGCTTTCAGGTGTGCCCAGCTCCACATTCACTCTCTCAACTATGCGCGCACACACACACACACGGACTCACATACACATGCGATACAAACAGTGCTTCTTCTCACTCTCTCGCTGTCGCTGAGTGCATGAAAGTGATGCCGCCGTAATCGTCGCTTGGCCTTTGTCTTTGGCTTTGTCGCCGTTGCTGTAGCTGTAGCTGTAGCTGCTGCTTTTGCACTGATTATGGCAATTGGCGCTGCAAACCAAACAATGCGAAAATGAAAAGCTCGACGCAATAGGCAAAGCCAAACAAAAGTAATGAAAAGAAATGCAACTTGTCGCTCCGCTGCCTGTTTGTTTGTTGTTGTTGCTGTCGCCTTGAGACTGCCTGCAGCTGCTGCTGTGAGTTCAGCGTCTGATTATTGACGACGTCAACGGCAACGTCGCCAAAGTGTTGTTGACATGGCCTCCGCTGCGCCTCCAGTTCGTATCCATAAATCCATTCTGCCAAGGTGCAGCCGCAGTCGCTGCCAGCGTCGCTGCCAGCGTCTCTGCCCGCTGTGTGCACTGCACTTGTCAACTGGGCTTGCGGTTTCAAAGCCGATCGGCTACTTGTCATGGATGCTGTGTCCGTGTGTGGCAGCTGACCGACCGACCATATGTGGGGTGCTTCCAGCATTTGCATTACAAATCCATACATGAGAAAATGTATTTATTTATTTTTTTTTTGCTCTATCTTCTTTTTTTCTTTTTTCCAATGCTCGTGGCAATTAGATATGAATTATCTGCACGCTTTGGCGATTTGAGAATTCATTGAACAATGATGATACGTACGGATTGTTGTGTTTGTTTATGGGGCGTAGACAGGCGGAATGCGACTCTGAAATTTGTCGATGTTTATCTGTTGTGTGTTTTGTGGTTGTGTCATATCAACTTAATTAAATTTGTTCCATGGAGTTGAAGGAGTGTAACCTCCAGAAATAAACAGAAACGGAAAACAGTTTATAAAACTTGACATTGACTTTTGTGGCATATTTGCAGTTATGAGTGTGCCACGATAAGTAAAGTGATACGAGAATTTATGGCTTGGAATTCGGGGAAAAGCTGCAGACTTGGGATTTAAGAAATTCTACTGCTGCTGATTGATTTTGAAAAAGGAAACTGATTTCTCAGAATGGTAAATTTTAATTTAATTAAATAGTTGACCAGATGAGCATAGCTATAGTATTCATATTTCTTAAAACTAAATATTTCTAGATATATTATTGTATTGCGTCTATTAAAAAACACTCGAAAGAAACTTAAGTACTATAAGAAATACTGATTTTGTTTCTATTTTTCATAGCTATTTGATAACAGCCTTATATAATAGGTTTCAAAAGAAGAGTTGGCAGGGATTGGAACTATTTTGTGAGAATAACATCCGCAATGTTATCAACTATCATATGTAGGCTAAGTTATGTTAAGAAAGGTCGCGTTTAATATCGATTTTGGTAATTCCCATTGATAAGAATCGCATTGCATAGCGGAAACATGCTCCAAAACAATACGGTTATTGCGGAAATTCCAAGCAATCTAAATGCGTTCGAAAAGAAACACCTTCCGCTATATTTTGGAGAAAAGTTTTTAACAACTAGCCATTGAAATTACTCGTAGTTTCTATGTACTTGAGGCAAACAAAAGTTTTTGTAGCTTTGCGTCAATATCCGTTCCACATTCGGCGCCGGGCAACAAAAAGAAAACAAAACCGAAAGTGCGCTATGGTAAATTTAACTAATGGTTTTCCAACCGTACCGTTAACTGTTCGCACAGGTCCACCCTAAAAATAAAAATAAAACTTGCACACAGTCACGATAACCTTTGGCACTCGCTCAACGTAATCGCATCGACAATTTCCAGACATTTCGTAAATCAGTCGTTTGTCAGCCTTGGACAGTACGAGTGCGCTCTGAAGAAACTAGAACGGAACTCGAGCTTTCAGAATGTTAAAGAAAATTGAAACTGCAATAGCAGCAGCAGCAGCAGCAAGTGCGACAAGGACAGCAATAGCAATGGTATTCAAATGTCTTAAATAAGGCAGCGGCCAGTCGCTTGGTTCAAGTCGCCAGGGGGCGCCACTTCAAAGAACCATTTGGCAACAATTAAATACATACGCGCCTTAACTGTGGCGCCGCCTTTTGACATTTGCACTTAATCCGAAGGTGGGGGCGGCATTTGTTACACTTTGGGGAAGTGTCAACTATTATTTTCTCTCTCTTTGTAATACTGGAGCACTTAACGGTTTTGGGGTCTAAGCTTTGACACCTATGAAATAATTTCACACATGTCACTTGTCGCGTTCTCCATTTCTCAAGACGTGAGTTCTTTTGTTGCTGAGAAATGCTTTAGCAAATTGCAACATTGCTGGTTGGCTGGTTGGCAAACCCCTCCGACCTTATGGCACTTCAGCTTGGCCCCAAACTCAACCCATATCTGTCAAGATGCAGGCGACGCAAATGCCACAAAACACGTAATGATAATAATATGCAGCAGAAAGGGCAGAGGCAACACAGGATGTTGTCGGCCGGGTTTGTGTGTTGTGCCGTGCAGCGTGCTGGCTTTTATGGACCGTGCAGGGGGATGGGGACGGGGACGGGAACGGGAACGGGCTTGTAACTCGCGCAGCTCTGTGACATAATCGGCACAGTTGGCCTGGCAACAACTGTTTTGCAATTTCGCGTTGTTGTTTCTGTTAACTTTGAGGTCGACATCAACTTTGCCTAGGAAAAAAGAGCTCGAGAATCGTTGCGACAGCTCACATTTTTCCAATTATTTTTTACTCTGGTAATCTCACAGAACAAGTTGCAAGTCAAATGTCCCAACAGAATGTGAATGCTTTAAGACTTACATTCCCCAATCTTCGAAAGGTTTAGTTTTCTTGAGAATTGGAAAACTTATGCCATATCTTGGATGAATAAGTCTTTTTGATTAGGAAATTGAATAACATAAATTATCGATTGATTCTAGATCTTGAACCTGGTTTATAAATACTGGAATTATTCTAACGCCTTTTCTGAGAATGTTTTATATTTGTTATGCATTAAAAAGTAAATTTTTATATATTTAATCTTTCAAGTTATCTAACCGTTCCTATGATTAAGACGATCGTATGTTATAGATAGATGAATTGCCATATATATCAATCGATCAAAAAGTTGAGAGAATTAATTGATTGAGATCTTACGTTCTTCCAATCAGAAGATACATTCTATAAAAAAGTGTTAAAAATAAAGAAAGATCTTACACAAGCAAAAGAATAAATACGCTTGTAAAATGATGGCTATCTTGAAGTTAAGTGAGGAGAAACTCGTAATTCCTGAGCTCGGTGAGGTTATATAGAAAAACAAAACATTTTTCTATACAAAAACTCATTTATTGATCGATACTTTCTGTTAGACTATATGCTATACTAATCCGATGTTGATAAGATATGGCCTATATATAAGGAGCACCGTGAAACTAATAAATGACGGACTCGAGTTACCTTGATCGATTGTTCCTATAGCATTTGTATGATATAGAGGTCCGATGTTGATAATGTTTTGCTTATGTGTAGGTAGAAAAACTAAGAACTGTCTCACAAGAACTTGACTTTCGACAGATTAAGACTAAGTATGTCACATATATAATATCACTAATAAACTGTTCCGATCCGGTTCCGACATATGTATATATATTCTCTCTGCAACAGATGACTTAATTATAATACCCTCTACGAGGATAATCATTTGATACAGCCGCTCATCATATACCATAATATATATTTACATGTCTCTCTCTCTTCCTCTCTTTTTCGACCACTGAAGATAAAAGTTTTTCCTATCTCTTGTCATAGTAAAGCTCTTTCAGTTAATTTAAATGTTCGCGTACACCATTATTTAAATATATTCTTTTTGAGTGCTTGCATCACAGAGACTTTCGTGTCTAAGTCTCATTTATTCAGGAAGTCAATGCTGCTAACCGGGTTTTAATCAAACTGAACCTCGATTCGATTCTTTCTTTTGAGTTGTACAATTAACATTTACATAAATAATAAGGCACTTATCAATACTTCGATTTCCTGCGGAAAGGTTAACTCTCCTGAATATTTATACTTACAGAAATTGCGGGTCAGCCCGTGGTTGACCCATGACTCAAATTATCGAGCGTTCGCGACCTTTGACATTTGCCCGCTTGGCCTCGCTGCGCGAATCCGTCCCACTTTGATTTGATTGACACACTCGTATCGTAGACAACCATATAAAATGCGATTGTACTTGTGTTTGTCTATGATTCTGATGGGACTTTGGCCAATTGTTATAAAACGCATTAAATGCCAATGAACCAAACAGATATATCAAATGTTTCAGATGCGGGTCGCCAAGGGTTGGGCTTTGGGCTTAACTGAACGAGAGCGGGGCATGGCCATGTTTTATGGCTTTATTTCAATTTGGCATTAATTGGCGCACGAATTTGCGAATGTTGTTCGTTGTTGCTATTTGTTGTTACTGTTTGTTGTTGTTGTTGCTGCTGCTGTTTGTTGTTGTTGCACACGAAAATGTATTTCATATTTTGCTGCTTTCCTGCATATTTATGGCTTTGGCTGGCCCGCGGGCGTAATCAGCCACGGCAACTGGAGTTCGAGTCGTTCGCGTAGATGTGAATGTGGCTATGCAGCTCTCCAGCCCAGCTGGAAGAGCTGGAAGAGCCATGCTTGAGTGACGAGCGCTGCGGCTGCGGCTGCCTGTTTCTGTTTCTGTTTCTGCCGGTTGCGCCGGGCTATGCAGATTGCCGTCTGCAATTTTCAATGCATAATCAGCAGCAACAACATTTTCCTACGTGACGAATTACGTGCAAAATTGCTAGCTAACAAAATATACAAAAAAAAAAAAAAAAATAAAGCAGCAAAACCAAGCACAAAAAAAAAACAACATCTATGTCTTTACACCGCAGTCAAGTGGGCTCAGCTGTACCTTCTGCATAGGTTGAAAACCTTCAAGCAGGCTAACTAAAGTTTAAAAAAACAAAAATCTACATCTAGTTTTCTTGCTTTTAAATTTGCATTTGCTTAAATATATATTTAGAAATTTGAAAATTATAAAAAAAATTTCAAAGTATTTGCCTGAAAATTCTAAAAATGTAAAAAGTTCAGTTTCAGTTATTTTCGCTCTTGACAATAGCTTTCTGGAATTTTAAAATTAAATTCTTAAAATTTATACAATTTTTCACCCAATATAATAAACATCTATAAAAAAAAATTAAATTTAAAGTTTAGTTTAAAATGTCTTACAACATTTTGAATCCGGATTGTGTGCAATTTAAAAACACATCTCAAAAATTCTTCCATCGATTTTTTAAAGGTTTTTGTATCGTTTAAATATTAAACAGCTCAATTTTGCAAACTTATAATTATTTATTTAAGTTTATTTTCTAGACATTGTTATTAGTATTATTATTCAATATATTATTATTATTCTTGTTATTGTTACTATTTTTATTATCATAATTTTTTCAGTATATATGTATATATTTGATCACGAGTCGCGAAACACAAAACCGAATTCAAACGAAGACTTTATGCTAAGACTATCTACTTGCTAGAATAGAGAGAAAGAGAAGACTCCGAGCAGAATACTCTATACTCGGAATGGTTAATGCGAGGCATAGTTAGTTAAATAAATGGCTAATCAGTATCCAAAAAAGTCGGAAGAATAAATACTACACTAAACAAACGATTCATTTAAGAAGAACAAAAAAAAAAAACCATCAACAAAAGTCAAGGTCCGCCTTTTTGCTGCAGGCAGTACGTATATCGTACGTAAGTATATCAGATCCGGCCGGATAGGCCACTAGATCATAAAGCTGCATAGTTGCCTGAATGGACTTCCTCGTGTGAATGGACTTAATAGAATTAATAGATTTATTATATTTGTTTGATATTTGAAAATATAAGTATGATTTTGTAGCTGAAATGACCTATTAAATAAGCTATTAAATACTATTAAATTTTAAATTATAATTAACAAAATTATTTTAATGTCAAGTTCAGTTAGAAAGTTACCAATTCTGTCCAATTATGGAACAACTGTCGATTTGTAGACCCGACAGTCAAATACGTTCCTAATGCGCATATTCTCAAAAGCAAGCCGTCTTTCCAGCCGATGTGTCTCCCGTTCCCAAAAGTCACGTACGCCACTCGAACGTTTTTTAAATTTGCTTTGTGCCAAATGTTATTGTCCCCGCTGTTCTCTACTTTTCTCCCTCTCTCTCTCCCTCGCTCTCTCGCTCTCTCTCTCACTGAGCACGCAGCACACGAGCATAATTTGTAATCAAATCGCAATTTTGGCCACAAGATCAACAATCTGCAGCGCGGCACAGTAAGGTTCGGTTCGGTTGGGTTTGGTTTTTGTGGCCTGTTCCTGGCCCACAAGGAGCATTCATGGCCTACACTGGATGGCCGGCCCGGCTACCCGGCTGGCTGGCTGGCTTGCAGGTGAAATTGTGTGCAGCGTAACATATTATTAAATTGCCTTGATTATGGCCGTGAACGGAGAGCAGCGGCAACACCAGTCAGCAATCACAGTCAGCCAAGGCGGTGGGCGTGTGCTTTGAGCACGAAAAATACAAGAAAACGAAAAAAAACCAGAAAGAAAAAAAATACCAATTTTCAGACCCGGCCCGGGCATTTCCTGTCGTGCCATGCTGCTGCTGCTGCTGCTGCTGCTGCTCTGGCTGTTCGAGTCTAAGCAATTAAAGTGTGTAAACATGGCTGAGTAAGCTGAATTGACTGTCGGAGTGGCAGACAGACGTTTGGCCATAAATCTTCCAGTGCAGCCAAAAATAGAGCCAACATTGCTTTTGGGCATCTCGCACGAAAGCGCACTGCGCCGCCGATAAAGACCTAAAATAGTTGCATACAAACTAACAGCAAGAACAACAACAACAGAAACTGCCACACAGCAATCAATAAAAGTAAAAAAAAAAAAAAGAAAAGGTCTTGTGATTGATCTACGCGTCGCCAGGGAGAGGCAGCGAGACACACAAAACGATTCCCGCCCCAATGTGCCCCCCAATGTGATGGGGGGCCTATGTAGGTCAATACTTGGTTCTTTATGCCTCGTCGCGTCAACTCAGTTCTCTATATATATTGATCAGCCGGCATAATACTTACGTATAGCCAAAGTCTATAAATATGTTTTGGGGTTTTTCATGGGAGCTGCCTCCACGCACAAGTTCCAGCGACTTTTGGCCAGATTCTTGTCATTTCCCTCCAGACGCGTTTTATTTATTGCATTAACATTTGCCGGCATTTGGCTGGCATTATGTCATAATGGTTTTTGGTCACGCATCTGAAGACGACAATTTTATAACTTTTCTACATTTTGCTTTGCCTCCTGCAACTTGTGCAACATTTATATTTGCTTGCTATTTACTTGCTTTCATTTCGTGCAAGCTAATGAGCAGAAATTATGTCACCTGCTTTGATTAAATGTTTGCTTAAAAACTTTTAAAAAGGCCATAGGTTTCAATTTCCGTTCGCTCATTAGGCCATGTGGGCCGAGGGTAGAGTCTACTTAATTAAGTGACTTTAACTATGGCCACAGCCATGCAAAAGGCGACCGACACCCACACAATAAATTACCAAATGGCTCATGAAGCCAACTTAGTTTGTTGGCTTTTTATACCCTGTACCCAGTAATTAGGGTATATTGGTTGTGTGCAAATGTATGTGACAGCCAGAAGAAGGCATATGCGATCACATAAAGTTAATTATAACAATTATTAATTATATATATTAACATATACTCTTGATCTAGACGACAAGCCGAGTCGATTTCCATCGTCATCGTCAAAAAAAACAAAATCTCATGACTTAATATTTTAAATATGTATGCTCCTACATCATACACAAACTGAGTATAATTTTTTGTCAATATCTCGTCAAATTTCCATGTTATCGATAAAAATCGATTTTCAGATTTGGTTATTTAAACATAACTCAAAAGCTATAAGAGCTAGCTACACCAAAGTTGTACAAAGTTTAGAAATATTTAATTTTTGAATAATATTGTCAAAAATATAGATTTTGTATAAAAGGTTTCTTAACAAAGACAAGAGCTGGACATGAAATTAATAATCTAAGTTTTCGTATATTATGCACAGATTACGCATTATTCATATTTTGTTCGTTTTCTCTCTCGTTCTTGTTTCTGGATGTATGGTAAAAAGGTGAATCGAAATATTTGTCACGGCGTCTTGACGCTGCTTACAGCGTATCTTTTAGTCGGGCACATTCCTATTTATTCTCATTCGTTTTTCGTGTTGCCGTTTTTTGGGGTAATGAGTTTAACAACCTGTCGCCATTTACTTTACAATATATCATGTTATAATATACTATTCAAATAATGGCTAAAATGCCACAACATGCCTTTTGGACTAGTTCAAGTCCAGCTACGCACAATGCGTGCTTATAATGCGTATTACAGAATTGCTGCTCGAACGCAATGGTACGTTTATTTTCACAATCTCTCTATTTAAGCCCTCCTCAATTATCCAATTCCCCGCCCGAAATCACATACATTTATTTCTCTTTAATACAAATTGGTATACCCTTGCAGAGAGTATTATGATGTTGTCACTAATTTGAAGAAGTCCGCTTCCCAACCCTATAAAATATATATATTTTTCTGATCCATGTCAATAGTCGAGTCTTTATGGCCATGTGCGTATAAAAGCTTGGAATTTGTATGAAGCTACATACTGATCAATCTCGATCTATCAATCTCTCCTAGTCTAAGTACTTTTGTACGTCTACATTTACATTTTATAGAAGTGAATTTTGTAGTTCAAAGTCCTCGAGTTGGCCGATACTACCTCCATTATCACATTATTTACAAACGATATCGGCAAATAATCTATTTCCTTTGCTTAAACTAAATTTAACATTTCGTACCGCAACGCCCGACTTAATGAATTGTTATGGGTTTTATTGAATGAAAGACACAGAAAGCAGCTAGTGTCAACGGCGATGTCTGCCATGTGGGTGACGTTAATGCAGGCTGAAAACACCACCAATATCTATCTATATACATACATATACATATATGTATATATATAAATATATAGTACTTAGACCTCCATGTGTCTTATCTGTGCGGCTGTTAATTAAAATGCCATCGATTTTCGAGGCATTATACTATGATGGCACATGTCCATTAGATGACAGCATATGTTAATTAATGAAATAAATGATGTTCGTGCAGAGACATATGCCACGATTATTACAATCGCTTGTCGATGCTTCTTATACCCTAACTGCTAGGGTATTTTAATTTTGTCAAGAAATTTGCCTACATCCTCCTCTTTTCAACAGGCAGAACCTATTTCAGAGTCGAATGGGTTGAATAATTCTTTCTTATAGCAGTCAATTATTATTGTTAATTGAGCTCTTTTCTCATGCGTCCAAAATGACAAGGTAGAATCTTATTAAGATACCTAAGTTTTAGTATACAATGAATGTAAGAAAATCTTGACAATCATCAAGATTTATTAAGTGTCCAAAATGTTCTCCTCGAATGTTAATGATATTGGATTACTTTAGCTAGTCGATTTTTGAGAAAGATTTCGTATGAAACTTAAATTGTATCATATTGAAAAGATGGGGCGATGCATGTTATAAAACTCAATACAACACAATCTTTGCTATTTTTGCCACATTTTACTAAAGGGTAATATATTAATGATTAGGCTCCTTTGCAACTAGATTTCCATATGATGCGGGCATAGTTTGTTAAAAAGGGATTAAAAAAGTATACCAGTATTAAGAAGCATATTGTTCCACCCCATTCTTGCTTATGGTTCATTTCCTAAGGCTAAGCTTGCCATTAGGTTCGTAATCACGCAGCGCATCGCCAGGCATTGTTCTATTGCCCAGCCCAGTTCTATCGCTGGGCATTTGTTTATTAAAATTGCGATGTCGTTGGTCATAAAATATGCAATTTGCATATTCATGTTTTCATGGAAATGACAAACTGCAGTCGGCTCGATTGGCGTTGAGCATTTTAAAGCTCGTGCAATTTCGATTCAGTATGCTTTCAACTCTTCCGCATTACGACAACCACCCAAAAGTACACGGCCACAAATTGTGACAGTCATTGGCCCAAAAATGCTCAGCCAGACAATGGCAAAGCGTTTACAAAGGCTGCCTGGTTGCCTGGTGGTTGCCTTTCTGCCCGACTTGGAAATGGCAACGTTCGGTCCACAATGAAAAGCGAAACTATTACGAGTACCACGGAAAATCGTTGGCTGCAAAGCTTTATGCGGCTGGCTCCATTCGATTGGCGCTTTGTGGCTTTATTTTAAGTCCAAAACGAGCAGCACAAAAGCGAAAATAGTCAGCCAGCAAAAGAAAATGCATAAGCGCAGCCCAAAATCTAGGTAAGCCCAAAGAAAACAAAAATAACTAAATAGAAATGAAGAGGCTTTCTCTTTGACAGCGAAGTCTAGATACTCTGCAAAAAAGAAAGCATACAAACGAAACAGTTGAGAAAAAATTATTTATTTTTTAAAGAAATGTAAAATAAAATAAAATGTTTTTCAATTAAGGGATTTTAAATAATAATTTTAAAAATTTGTATAAATTTACTAGATTAAATGGATATATCCCATTTTGATCTTTATGTTTTAAAAATGGTTAATTTACAATTGATGAGCTTAGTTAAACATTTCAAGGACACTTTATTTAATACGTAATTTAGCTTAAAATTTAATTAGATTGCGTCTCGCTAAAAGAAAGAGTATCTAAACTAGCCTAAAATGTTCAACTTTCGTGTGAGATAGTTTTCTTATATATATTTATATTTGATGTTTTTCTTTTTAATTTTTTATAAATATATTATAATTTTGTAAAACTATAACTAAGCACTTAATTCCAGTTAATTGTATTTAACAAATTAATAAATATTAATCTAATCAGAATTTATGTCTATATACAAAATATCAAACCAAATTTTGAAATTGCACCACAAACTATATAAATACACATGTTCGGGATTCGCACCCTAGAATGCGGTTTTCTCAATTCCCAAAAGGATTTTGTCACTTAAACAATTCATCTGCTTAGGACTCGAGTCTGATTCTTCAGTTCACTCCCACAGTGTGCTTTTCGAGCAGCATTAACATTTCTGAGCTTTCCCTATTGATTTGTTGCATTACAAACCGCATTGTGAATGCAAGATGCCATGTTGTGTTAGGGTATCAGAATTTAAGTAGCAACGGGCAGAGCGTGCACAAGAGCTGCCATCAGGAGGAGTGCAGCGAGTCATGCTCGGCTAGCTGCTCTTGCTGCTTGTTTTTGTTTTGTATAATTTTAGCCGGGCTAAAATGCTGTTGTTGTTGCAGTTGTTATTTTTGTTGTCACCTAGTGGAGTGGTTGCAAATTTGTTGCTTGCCCAAAATGGCAGAGAAAATAGTTCGAAACGTGCTGCTGCATAGCCAAACAAAACAAACAATTGAAACGCAAACAACTTCTGAAGAGCAGGCCGGCAAAAAGAGTCGATTGTTGGCATTGTTGTTGTTGTTGTTGTTGATGTTGTTGCTGCTGCTCGTTTAACATAAACAAATGTTATGCAAAAAGATACAAAAAACTAAAGTCTAACCTGTGTTGCTTATGCAAGAAACAAAACTGAAATAACTAAAAAGCAAATATTGTTTTTTGCTGTCCCAGCCAAATGAAAAGTTGTTTAGAAATTGACAAGCAGATTTGCATAAATGAAATTAGTGAGACGTTGCTAACAAGCCGCCCAGGGCAAAGGGCAAAGGGCAAAGGGCGTGTCAGCTGTGCGTGAGACGACCGCTGACTGACAGACTAACTAACCTAACGGACCGACCATGCTTTTGTATCTGTAGCTGTCTCTGTATCTGTATCTGTTTTTGTCTCTGTATCTGTATCTGTCTCTTTATCTGTCTCTGTATCTATATGAATGCATTTGTATCTTAATCTGTGTGCTTGCCTGCAAAGTTCTAGCTGTTTCTTTGAAAACAATCTCGTGGCTTGTGAATTATTTTTGGATTTCAGCTGCGCATATTTTATGCTCCGCAATTTGTTGCTCCTCCACGCTTTATGCTCGAATTTCGCTGGAAGAACGAGTTTATTTTGTGTGTGTGTGTGTGTGTGTTTTTTGGCCGCTTTGGCTCTGTCTGGTTATTCGCTTTTGTATCTGCACGTTGAGAATTTCATTCTTGAAATGCAAACAGCTGTGCCAAAGGCCGCCAGATACATATAATGGCCACAGATACACATACACATGCAGATACAGATACAAATTCAGCTGCTACACCTTTGGCATATGAATGAAGCATAGTGAAGTGCCATCCGCAAGCGAAGCACAGCCACAAATTTGGCCATAAAATATGGTAACGAAACACCTGCCATGCATCAGGCCATCATTGGGCACCTGCGGCAAGTCTCTCTCTCTCTCTCTCCCTCTCTCTCTTTGCTGGGGCACCCTATGCCATTGTTCCCTTGTTTATTGTTTAATCTTTCATTTGCACTTTTGCTGACAAGCGACGAAGTTGCAGGTTGCATATTTCAGTTATTCAGCAGACATTTGACATGCTCACATTCAGCTCAAATTTCAGCTACCCGAGCAAACATCAAATGCACATGTATATGCTCATATGTATTTATGTTTATTTAAAGTGAATTTATTACAGGGAAAACCGCTTCAAACAAAATATTTATTCGCGCATTTACCTAATCAAATAGTCAAAAAGATGCTGCAGCTGTTGTGTTGCCAGATTTAAAATGAAGAGCCTAAACATTTTAAAGTATTCATATCAATTACCTCGCCTTAACACATAAAACTTAAATCAAATTAAAAATAATATTTTCCAATTAGAATCTCCAACTAAAATTGATTATACAATCTTTTTCCTTGGAGAATCTTGTCTCTACCATACAAAACTATCTTTCCCTGAAAATAGTAAATCTTCTTTTCAAAGTATTCGTACTTTGATTCGAATAGATCAATCAATTACCTCCACTTAATACATAATACTTATGTGAAAATTATATGTTTCACCAACTAAAATTAATTTTATAATCTATTTTTTTGGAGAATCTTGCTTCTACCATACAAAACTTTCTTTCTCTGAAAATAGGTTAAATTCTTCTCTGATTAGAAAAGCACCAACAGCTAATGAAAGTGTTGTAAATGTATTAGCAAAAGCTTTAATGAGTCATTAGATTATATTAACTTACAATTAGCAAACACATACGCTTCTCTCAGTTACGCTCTGGCATGATGGTGGGATACCCGAGTTGATGGTTTAGATGGATGAGCTTTTAAAAGCTCACGCATACTCATGCAAACGCTGCTAATGTATTAGTGTGCAGCAGCACATAGCTCACTTAAATTGGCCCTTCGGCGCTTTCGCCGGACTTGGCCTTTCAATGGGCCAAAGCTGAACTAAATTAGCTGAAAGCCTTTGGCAATGCCAATTAAAGGTAGTCATTAGCATCTACCTACGCAGCTGTGCGTGTAATCAAATGAATGCATGAAATATATGTAGCGAAAATAATCAAATTAATGCACATATATATATGTATAGTGCATATTGTGTGCACTTGCACTCGTGACATTAAAAGCGAGCCGACTGAACCACGACCGCGCTCCTGTGCTCCTATGCCCTGCAAACTGGCCTGATTTTGTGTGTGTGCTCTGTGCGCCCAGTTCCCTGACATTTGCTCTTTGGGGGGGGCCTACTGCACTTGTTAACATGCAATGGTCGGTTTTTTTGTTTTGTTTCAGCGCTGAAATGGAGAATTTATTGTAATGCGATTGCCGGGCCATTTG
This sequence comes from Drosophila borealis, assembly GCA_035045885.1. NCBI lineage: Eukaryota > Metazoa > Arthropoda > Insecta > Diptera > Drosophilidae > Drosophila > Drosophila borealis. The sequence continues at coordinate 4,878,915 of JAWNOR010000194.1, read as the reverse complement.
GGTTGCATGTGGCAAACACGGCAAAAACAGCTAACAAGAAAAAAATATCGATTGCAGCATGTTGTCAGGCAATGGCTAAGCGTGTGTGTTCGTGTGTGTGTCTGAGTCTAAGGTAAATAATAATATATATTTATAAGCCTTTCAAACACACACACACACCCAGATGTGTATAAAAATTGATTTCCCACAAATAGCGCTGGCAACTAAACAGACAGATACGCCGGATACAGGCACAGATACAGATACAAGCGCAAGCGACGCGTTGGTATCTAACAGTTTGTGTCGCCATATCTCATGGATACGTTCGGTCGTGTGTGCGTGCTAAACTCAATTTTGTATACAATTCTATCGCAATATACTATATACTTAGTTTTCAAATTGAAATATATGCAAATGCCTTTACCCTATTCATTCTTAGTTTGAAAATCGATAAGCTCTCTCCAGCGATACAAACAGCTGATTGTCGAACAAGAACAGCGCATAGTTTGCTTTCATACCCTAAACCCATTTCAATTGGGTGGGTATAATGGTTTTGTTCCAGGCATCTTCGAACCCATAAAGTATATCTTTCTTTATGAGGGGAGCCGGCTCAACTTAACCATGTCCAGACTGTGAGAGCTAAGCACTTAAAATTTGGGAACTCCTTTTGTCAATTTTATTACAAATCATATGTACTTCTCTCTGAGTCCACGAAATCGCTGAAGATCGAAATTTGGATTATGCTTTTAGATCGAAAAGTTTCGCGATTTCTTTCAGCTTCGTTTTAGTTCCATATTTTTGCTCTGAAAAATGCTGATAATGGCAGCTCGAATCAGCGTACAGGGTATATTTTGATCGGGCACAGTCGGCTCTGATTTGTTATTTTTGTAGCTGAAAATTTATGAATGCTTTTAAGAATTGAGATTTATGTCTGTGGCCCTTTTTCGGCATATTTCCTCTTCACATGACAATTGCGCCACTTGGACAGCATTTATGGAGCTCACATTATGCTGCACGCATATTTCTCTCAATTATTTTGTGCTGTTGTCCAAATATTTACGTTAATTTAAGTAAACTACATACTATATTGCAAAAGTGTATCGGATTGTTTACGCTTTGCCTTGTGACAGAACGTTTTTGTTGGGCTTTGTGCGCTCTTTAAAAAAATGAAAACACATTTCTGTTTGCCGACAATTCTGCAGTTTTGTTTGTTAATTAAATTAAATGTATATAGTATACCAGATTGCGGCAGTCGGAGCGCCACAATTAGAAGTAATGCATGCTTAATCAATTTAACCTAGTTTTATTTTAGCTGCATTGTTTACAATATGCACTTGATTGCAAACATTTCTAATTCAAAGCTGAGGACTTTGGCCGCCAAGAGCCTGTTGTGTTTGTTTATAACGTTTTCACTAAAATTGGAATTAACAGCCCTTTTTAGCATTATTTATTTATTTGTTTTGTGGGCTTAGCTTGGTATTTTGTTTATGTTGTAGGTTCTAAAAAGCGCAGCTCAACTTTTCAAATTTTGTGTAATCAGTATTGCTTAAATTATTGCACATTTGAAATATGGTTTGTGTTTAAGCAATCAATTAAAAAGGTTTCAACAATTAAGCCAAATTCTAATTTGCACCCATATTTTCTGAGCGTAAATAAATTATATTAATAATGTGCACATAAATTGCCTTTTTTGCCAACAGACTGTGTAAGTGTGACCGGAGTTTGTTTTAAAATTTACATTTTTAAAATCTGGCAACGCGAAAGCCAACAAAATAGGCACAAATTTGAATGCAGGGCTTAAGGCTTGCTATCAAGTTAGAAGTCCATACAAAATACAATATAAACCGATTTTTTGTGGCGCTACGAACTTACCTGCATATCTAAAAGTTGTACTACAAAGCAGTATTTACCATAATTATTATGTAAAGAGCTGCCACTGTTAACATAATAACTTTGTTGTCTTGCAACTGAGACAATCAGATGCAAATTATGCGCTCAAATGCATTTTGGCCACATTGTCTGAGGGAAACATGCAGAGACAGATGAAGCTCTTCAGGCCAAAGCAGGCCGCTATGTTAATTAACAGCGCTGCAGACCAGAGGTTACAGTCCCCAGTTAACAGTGCAGACGTAAGAGTCAACAGCTAACAGTCAACTGTTAGCGGAGCCTGATGCGCTGTTAATGACTTTGCCATTTGATTTATGCTTCTCGTTTGGCTTGAGCCTTAAATCAGACTGTACTGTTATATGTATATATGTATAATATATACATATACATATATACATGTACTTGTGTGCATCTAAACAAGGCTGCAGCGCTAATTTGATGCCTACCGACAGGGCGACAGACATTCCACATTCCTATTTACCTTGCACGCGCCACAGTCTGTGTGCCCCGCTGCCGCTGCCGCTGCCACTGACGCCGCCCCCGCCCGCCCCCTCGCACGCTCTTTATGCGCACAATTTCAGTCTGTGCTGCACAATTTCAAGTACCCGCCCCGCCGCCAGCTGGCAGAAAGGGGAGCAAGTTTAAATGCAACGAGCAAAAATCAATGCAACCCCAAAGCAGCGTCAGTCCATCAGCCCCCATGCCAACCCCCAATCCCCAATCCCTGGCCCAGTCCAGTTCACAGCCGAGTCGGGGTAAAAACCATTTGCCCGTTGCGAGTTGCCATGTCGGCTTGGCTGTGGCGCCCCTTGTTTGTGTGGGCGTCAACCGGCGCCGTGCTGCTTTATTAGATTGCTGTAAATAAGTTTATGACGTGCCCCAAAAAAGGCATCTACTGCAAGTACGAATCTTTCCGTTTCGCAAGCCAATGAAACACCGAGTTATCTATCCCATCGCCTGCTCATTACGGGCAATCTTATAGCTTATAGTTCGGATTTGAAAAGGTAACTCGAGGTGTTACTGTAAGGCAATTTCTACGACTTCCCCTGGCAAAGTCAGTGTCAAATTTACATGCCAATGAGTCGAACAATGAGACGAACTGCAAAACTGGAATTGTAAAGCGCTCTGCACAATGCCAGACATCGAGGAGACAGACGCCTTAGATATTTCCTCATTTGAAATTCGACGACTGGCAGCAAAGAAAATGCTTTCAAATGAACAATTTCTTTGGCATTTGTGCATTTTGAAATTGTTTTGCCTTTGTTTTGCTTTACAAAATGAAAAAAAAAAAAACAATAAAAAAAGAGGAACGTTCTTTTATTATATTACTTTTGTTATGTGTCCATCTCCCCTGTAGACTAAACTTTTCTTAACAATAAACAGCTTGATCTAATTTGGGCTTATAATTATTTATTTGCATTTGCAGCACCGACGGCACAGAATCTCCCATACTGGCTGAAGACGCTGGCGATGGGCACGATAAACCCCGTTTGCGATATGGCGAATTAGTTATACTTGGGTAAGTACCTCGGCCCTATATGAATATGCAGATAGTGCACACATTCTTTCTGCTACAATACGATTTTTGGTCTTTAGAATAGGCACTTAAAAGATTAAATGTGAATTCAAGCTCATTTTCTTTCAATATTTATTTATTTTTGATTTATTTTTCATTTAATTGTAATATTATTGACTTCATTCCATCCATACATTCCACATTGATTAAAAGGTTCAATAAACCTACGATTAATTTTATTTGAATTCGTTCAGTGCAGATTTCTAAAAATAAATTTTTTATATATTATTTCTATATATGAAAATGTATTTTTAGCTTCTAGTTTGATATATAAATTATTAGAAAAAAGTTTTAATTTTAGTTTGTGCTATTCATATAAATATATTATTTTTTTAAAGAGGCTTTAGTTTTATTCCCATTTGTTAAATGATTAAAAGATGATTTAGTTGCTTATCCAGAACTCAGATTTTCAGTCTGTAATGATTCGATTGTGAACTCATGGAGAACCGCCTACAACATAATTTAAACCCAATTAAATACAGGTTAAAATACTGTCTGTAATAAATGGCTTAATACTAAATAATATAGATTTTCTAATATGTGTATTTTTTGAGTTGAGTTTACGAAAGTTGTTACCCATTCTCCAAAAGAGGCGAAAACAATAATTTTGAAATTGTTTTTGAAAAAAAAAACTAGTCTACGTTAAACACTAACAATCGTTTTTAGAAACCCCGTATCTATCGAGAATTTCCTATTTAATTTACTTTAAAATCTCAAAATTAAAAAAATTAAAATTTAAAGAAAGCCTGAAGTGTGTTAAATTGTCTAAAAAGTACTCGCTGGTATTTAGTCAAGCTTCAAAACTAATATTGACATTTAAATTCAAATGAAGCACTGTCAGTTTTTGTTTCGTATAAACGTGCTGTTGCCCCAGTGTGCGTGGCGTGGCGTGTTACCTGACCCGTGCAACACCACAGTAGTGCCGCAGACTATGGAACAAAAGGCTTAACGCTTGTTCGGCCACGTTGTAAGCCGCAACCTCAGCTCAGCGCAGCTCAGCTTGGTCGGGCTGGCGAGCCAGTCGAGCTGCTCGCCTCGCCAGTTAGCCACATAAATTAGATTCACGCTGCAGCCGGCCCGCTGGCCAAGATTGATGATTTTGGCCGGCAGCTGCGTCGGACGCTTGTAAATCTTGATGGCGGCGGTCCAGCCAAAACGCTTGACATTGCGCTGATTACCTGGCGCACCGGCTGACTCACACCTGAATTGTGGGCCAGCCGAGTGCCTGACTCATTGTCATTAGCTTAACGTTCTGTAAATGGCGTGCAGTATATGTAGTATATCTTCTGCTCGTTCCTGTATCCTAACACGGTTTAATTGCCCACAAGTCTAAGCTGAGGTGGGGCGCACCAGCAGCTCGACTCGGAGGCGGGTCGTCTTTGGTTTATTGTGCGTCTGTGGCAACCAGTCGTCGCCATGTGTCAGCAAATCAATTTTTCATTTTGGAACGCGTGTTTGCCTTTGACTTTCTTTGGCCACAAGCGACGGGCGACGGGCAATCAACAGGCCAACCGAGTGCGAACTGGGTTATTCTCCATTTACCGCCCACTTTAATGGCTTCTTCCTGCTGCACAGCGATATATAGGAAATATGATATTTATGTCGACGGGCATGTGAAGACGCAGTATTTGGTATTTGTAGCCCAAGCAACTTCTAATTGTTCTCGTCAAATTGAACAAACAAATCGTGCTTTTGTTTCTTTTCTTTTTTTTTTGTCTTGCCACTGTCAGCTTGTTAAATATCATTTACAACTTCAACTAATATATCATAATATCAAAAACATTAGCGTCCAGACAATTACGAACTTCAAATGTCAACATTCCCAACTGCGTTGTCCGAGCTCAATTTTTAAGAGTGTTTCTGTTATTGGAATTGTTTTAATGTTCCAAGAACTTTAGATCAAGGCTGTATTTATGTTTCCCATGTTAGATAAGCTATTCCAAAGAAATTGTTGCACAATGAATGTAAATGTTTTTATGCCATGGATATATTTATGAAAGGGCTTGGGTATATCGGCACGTTTTACTCCCGAATGCTCGTTAATAAAGTCGCATACATTATTATTGATATTAAATTGTCAAAAGTTAGCTAGAAATGAAGCTGTGGGGGGATATTTGTTGAGATATCTTTGCACATTGGTAGATATTTTTTAATAGATAGTTTTATTTGTATAAAATCAATTTGTGTGCTCTTAAGAGTTGATTTATTTAAAAGAAAATTATTTTGTAAGATGAGAGGAAATGGAATAAATATTATATATATATATTGTTAAGATGATACTTTGAATAAGAAAATGGTTTGTGTTGCTTTAATCCGTAAAAGATACATTCCAACTTCACAGATAGGTTATTCAATATGTCAATCGGGTAGTCTCTCTGTCTTTCTCTCTCTCTCTCTCCCTCTATCTTTCTCCTTCGAACTTCCCAAGTAGTAATAAAAAGAACCCTTTGATGGGCGCTGTGCGTGTCTTTTCCGTAATCGAAGAGCGATCCGACAGCCGGGCATGCCATTAAGAGATCTTTTATGGCGCAAACCATTTGACAACTTAAAGACTTATGTACGTAGAATCCAATAGAATTCCACTAATGATCTGGCAATTAACTTATTCACTCGCCAATGTAGTCGAACAAAAAAATGCTCTTAAGTTATTTGAGCTCATTATCCGTGGCTAAGGGCGGGGCATGGCTAATTGTGTAAACACATTGCCGACGCAGAACTTGACCTATAAACTGTACGAAACAAATTGTTGTGTGTCTGTTTCGTAATAATGTTGCCCCCCCCCCCCCCCCAATGTTGGAGGCATACGCAGCATGCACAGGCGGCCCGCCTTATCATAAATCAGCCAAAGAACGTCAAACACATAAAGTACAATATCGCTTCGTTTCTCTTGCTCTATTTGCAGCTACAATGGCTACTTGCCACAGGGCGATCGCGGTCGCCGACGCTCCAAATTCGTGTTGCACAAGCGCACGGAGCCGAGCGGCGTCAAGCGCTCCAAGCATTATATCGTACAATCACCACAGACATCGAAGGCCATACTGGATGCCAACCAGCACTCGATATCGTATACACTCTCACGCAACCAGGCCGTCATAGTCGAGTACAAGGAGGACACAGAAACGGATATGTTTCAGGTAAGATTACTACTTATTTTTGAATAACTCGAGTCTGTTATAAAAGTCTGTTGCACCGAACCTGGTAGTCTACGCAGATTAAGAATACTTTATGAATAACTCCCTCTTAAAATTGAAAAATAAAATCATTTTTCAAGGTAGAACCAAAGGCAATATAAACACTTAGATGAGTAACGCCCATACATTTGAATGCGACGCAACATTTCTAGCCTGGCCTTTCATCTGGCTTTTCCCACTTCACACGACATGCTAGCCGACGGCTGTTCGTTCAGATGAACGAATGTGTGTTTGGGTGTATCTATTTTATATTACAACAAATGAAATGAAGAAGAAAGAAAGCATTACGTAGGACTAGGAATCTATTAATTTAGTTTAAGTTATCCAATAACAACTTAGGTTTTATTTGATGCGACATTTAATGTAGTTCAGACCCTGCTCCGCCACTTGAACATAGATTATTTTAAGAGCTGGTGCTTTGGAAAGGTCAATTGTCAGATAATTTGCGTTCGCTTTGACATTGCACGGCAACGATTCGACAGAAAATGAAACTATTCCCATTCGTAATATATATATATATATATATTGCTTACGGCCTGTCGACGCGTCCAATTCCATTTGCACTTCCTTGTGGGATTGAAGTGAAATACCAATATCGCATGATTTGGCATTTATTTGAACATTGATGGATTGCTCAAACGACATTAAATATGCGGGCTTAAGTGTGTGTGTGCGTGTGTGTGTGTGTGTGGAGATATTTTTGGGTCAATCGATGAGCCCCTCTAATCAGACGCCATTGCTCAATCTTTTTAGGTGGGACGCTCGTCAGAGTCGCCCATTGATTTTGTTGTAATGGACACGCTGCCCGGTGATAAGAAGGACGCGAAGGTGATGCAGAGCACGATTTCACGTTTCGCCTGCCGCATTTTGGTAAATCGCTGTGAGCCCGCCAAGGCGAAAATCTTTGCCGCCGGCTTCGATTCGAGCAGAAATATATTCTTGGGCGTAAGTGAAATGAACAATAAACAAAAGCAATTTTCATGCTAATAAGCCTGATTCTCAATGCAGGAAAAGGCCACAAAGTGGCAGGACAATGTGGAAATCGACGGCCTGACCACAAATGGTGTTTTAATAATGCATCCCAAAGGCTCGTTCTGTGGCGGCAATGCCAAGTGCGGCCTCTGGCGCGAATGCTCCGTGGGTGGCGATGTTTTCAGCCTGCGTGAGTCGCGTTCGGCACAACAAAAGGGTCAGCCCGTAAGTAATACATTTATACGATTACATTATCAGTGCAATTATTATATATAATATACTCTTATACGTGCAGATCTACGATGAATGCAACATCTTGCAGGATGGCACACTCATTGATCTCTGCGGCGCAACGTTGCTCTGGCGCTCCGCCGAGGGATTGCAACATTCACCGGTAATTAAAATAATAATCAAAAATAAACCAATTTTCGTTGACTTTAAAGTTTCTTCTCAATCGCAGACCAAACACGATTTGGAGAAGCTTATCGATGCCATTAACGCTGGTCGTCCACAGTGCCCGGTTGGCCTTAATACGCTGGTTATACCACGCAAAGTGAATATCAGTGATCAGGTTAATCAGCCTTATGTGTACTTAAACTGCGGCCATGTGCAGGGTAAGTTGACAGCCTCTTTAATGAAAGAACACAATTATATTAAACGCTTCACTTGTCCATCAACAGGTCATCATGACTGGGGTCAGGATGAGAATACTGGTGCTCGCCGTTGTCCCATGTGCCTAGAACTGGGTCCTGTTGTTACCTTGTGCATGGGCCTAGAGCCGGCCTTCTATGTGGACGTGGGCGCACCCACGTTCGCATTCAATCCATGTGGACACATGGCGACTGAGAAAACTGTCAAGTAGGTTAACTAAGCATTCTGATTCTCAAGTAATTCTCCTAAATGTATTTTGTTATTTCGTGTTCAGGTACTGGGCAAATGTGGAAATACCGCACGGAACCAACGGCTTTCAGGCCGTTTGTCCTTTCTGTGCGACACCGCTGGATGGCGCGACTGGGTACATTAAATTAATTTTCCAGGATAATTTAGATTAAATATGTATATGTATATGTATGTGCACATCTTTAACGTAGATATGTATTTGTAGTAATTGAACAATGTCGAAGTTTGAAGCAGGCATTAAAACTAGGCTTTATTTATTATAATTAATTAATTAATTATACATGTATTAATGGAGAAATACAAGAAAATATATTATTTAAAACGAAAGTAAATTACATATGTATTTTGTAAAAGTTAATTGCTTTAATTGCTATATTACAACTGTTCAGTAATTATTCAAACGCAAACATTTACAATATCAATTACATGCAACAGACTAGACCCCAAATTGCATGTCATACATAGTTTAATGTTATTTTCTTTCCTATACATTTTGTCTGTTGTATAAATTATTTTCAAAGCAAAGATTGCATAACAAATTTAATAAGCATTCAACTAAAAAACCCGCAGTAATAATTAAATGATTGATTTAATTAAATCACACTGATTTAAGCTGCCAGCTGCCTAAACTGTGTATATGTAATTCTGTATAAACATAAGATTGAACCATAATTTATATATTAAATGCGTATCTGTAGCAACAATAACAACAATATCAAGAAGAGCAGCAACTATGTTTTCCCATTCGTACTGGCAAACAATCAATCAACATTTATGTATTTTTTACCAAATCTAGAGCTTACAAACTAATTTTAATACTAATTCATACAAAAAGAAATGGAAACAAATTCTAAAAATATGTACAGTTTCAAATGTTTGTCGCAATTAAGAAAATGTTACGCATTTACACAAAAATCATATAATTCATATACAAATTTCTACAAATTATCTCAGCCTTTCATACATATTACACTTCTGTCTGTACACTTTATGCATTATTACGTTAATTACTATTACATTACATAACAAATAATTCGTATTATTATTTTGTATGCAAAGAAAAAAACATCAAAAAAAAAAGAGAAAGAAGAAAATAGGAAAGTTCAACAAAAACACACTGTGTTCAGAAAAATGTTGCGACACGATAATGTTACCAATTACAACATTACAAACAAAGTAAAATAAATATAAACTGTAAAATAAAAATCTAGCGTACACATACAAATATACAAACGCAAGTATATTTTCATTAAAGCGTGCATTGCATAAAAACTAATTGTTGTGTTTCAGTTTTGTCGATTTTCCTTTTACTCACAGTTCTAACTAAGCAGGAAAATTTTTTTCAAACTTCTGTGGAAAATGCATCCTCTTTTAACTTCATTTATTTATTGTATTTTTAAAAAGTAATATTGGGAATGAGAAATTATAAGAGTACGACAAACGTATTTATTCCCTCCTGCCTATCACTATTCTAGACTCGAAGCTAAATCTCCCAAATTTTAATGCTGGCGGTACCACCCCTAATTATAAACTGTTGCTGTGTTATTTAAGTTTGTTAAAAAAAAAGTAGAAGAGCCATTGTCGGCACCCCGAAGATTTAAAACCTTGCAGACCCAACCTTTTTATAATACTCAACGCTTTGCACCGGGAAAATAGATAATACAAACATTTTCACACAGGAACCTCATTTCCGACCGATCGTTCCTATGGCAACTATATGACATAGAGCTCCGATCCATTCCTATAATGCAACTTTCATTATTAACGACCTATTTCCCAATGAACAGGATAGGGATATTTAACCTGATTACTAATTCAAGTCGTATATCTTTTTTCGTGAGGGGAATGTACGTTTGAATATTCGCGCCCAATACTACCAGGGTCGCAGCGCTTGTCGCATTTTACAGTGTTGCGCAAGTGACGCTATCACGCCGAGCAGATGGTATCGATAAAAATTTTAATATCGATATATTATCGTACGCTGGTCACACAATATGTTATGCTTTAACATTTGTAGCAGCTGACTGAATAATTCAATATGCATTATAAATGTCGGGACGGCGCGAACGCCATTCCCGGCTACCAAAAATTACACGCACGAGTTATTCACATTAGGAATAATCGCAGAGGTCAACTCAGCCGAATGTGCAATGACCAAGCCTCACTCCGGAGGAACCGCCTTCGTGATCACGGTTAACCTCTACGCCAGGTAAGTATGCTTTTCTCTGCTCTGAGCTTGGCATACCATGTGCACACTGCTAGAACCGTTTGAGAATCACAAGCTCACACAAATGAAAAAACCCCCCTCAGAGTATGCAGCATAAAATGATGTAAGTGAATGTTGGTGAGTTTGTGTGCTCCAAGTAAATACATATTTTACTTAATGTACAAGAGATTTCAAGCAAATGCTTATTTTGGCGAATAATGTTTATAGAATGTTTGGTACGAATTTAGAGGCACAATATATCTTGTTTTGATTACATTTGTCTTTTATACATTGCTATGAGAAATGTAATATAATATAAGTTGATAAATTACGTTAGAAATAAAATGCAGTTTTGTGTTTTTCGAAAGTTTATTTCACTTTTTGCTCAACTTAGTATCTAGCTTTTGCAACCATTTCCAAATATGCGATCGGTGTTCATCATCAAAGGTGTCCGGCTATCCCGCCTATCGATCCACTTAAAACTTGAAATGCTTGGTGTAGTAGTCACGGAAGAAAGTGTAGTCGAATTGGCCGTAGTTGGTGTAGCCCTTGTACTTGTAGTACGGCTCCATGGTGTCAACATGGTAGATGGGTACATCCTTGAAGTACATGTTGGGCACGTAGAATTCGTACTCATCGATCTCGCGATCGAAGGGATATCCAAATGGCAGATCATCGATGAAGCGGGCGCCGGAGCCAATGCCGCAAGAGTAGGTGTAGTCAAAGTTGGAGAACTGTTCGTGGGTGCTGGGTGCGGTGTATGGCATAACCATGAAGAACATTTGCATGGGCATGCCCTTCTTCCAGCCCATGGGCAAGATTAGGCGATCGGGGAAGCCGCAGTGGGGCTCGCTGATGTCCAGAGGGAACTTGTACTTGCCATCGAAGGCCATCATGGTGTAGTAGTAGAGTTCGCTGTAGCTGGTGCGGTCCTTGACGGTCCAGAAGAAGTCCTTCGAGTTGCGGGTGATCATGTTGCTGCCAGCCTTCAGTTCGTAGAAGAACTCATCCACTTCCATGAAGTTCATGCGGTTCTCCGCGAGTGAAATGACTCGGCCGAACTCATCGAATTTGGGTCCAATGAATGCGCGCACGACAACCTTCTCGGGCTTGTCGGACTCAACCGTGTAGGTGTAGCTGAAGGGCTTGTGGTTGAGACGCATCTGGCGAGCGTATAGCGACTTATCCCACACGAACTTGCCTTCGTGGAAGACCATCTTGTCGTTCATCAGGTTGGTCACATCGAAGTCAACCAGATCGAAGTAGGTGACCAGCTCGCTGACCTCCACATGCTTCAGAGTTACGCCGGGCATCAGCAATTGCTCCTTGGTGTATTTGGGCAGATAGTGCATGAACTTGAAGTAGATCTGGGCGATCGACTTGTAGAACATGTAGTACATGGGATCACGCATCATTGTCTCGAAGTTGAGCATCACGTTCGGGTAGACCTCCATCTGATAGTAGTCAGTATCGGCGAAGTACATATGGGCAAACATGTACCAGAACTGGTAGAACATTTTGTCCATGCTGTCAACGTTGCCCTGCAGAATGTTGCCAATGTACTCAATGGACTCGGGCTTGCGCAGATCAACCATGTGTCCATCGGCGGTCTTGTAGTAGCCCGTCTCGACGATGTTGTGGATGCGCTTCATGAAACCGGTGATCTTGTCGAGCATCTCGAAGTTGCCGTAGGTCTCCATCTCGTAGTAGTTCTTGCGGTAGCTGTAGCCAATGCCATTGTAGTACATCAGCTGAGGATCATAGCCCATCTCGATCTGGTGGTACCATGAGAACTCGGGAATATCGCCATAGCCATGGGACAGACGCTCCATGTAGTAGCGGGAGAGCAGTTGGTGGACGGTGTACAGCCACAGCTCACCACGACGATCGTTCTTCAGGCCGAAGGTGTTGCCGTCCAGGAAGAAGGAGTAGTCCAAGTTGAAGTAGTACCAGTATGCGTTCCAGCCCAAATCCTCGGTGAAATAGGACAGTTTCGACTCCTCGTTGTAGTAATCCAGATCACGGCTGTAGTCAACTGGCATCCAGAAGACCTTCACGTCCTTCATCATCTGCTGCCATTTGGTGTCCTGGTTGAATTCGTAGATGTTCTCACGCAGGATGAACTTGTTCTCACTGTACCAGTGCTCGCCCAGACCCATCAGCTTCCACCACTGCCACATCTTCCAGTCCTTCATGTACATGTAGTCGCTGCTCTGATACATGTTGCCCTGGTTGTGTCCCTTGTAGTAGACATCCATGTACTCCTTCTCGTACATGTTCATCTTGGTCCACATCTCAAAGTCGAATTTCTCGGCCTCGTACACGAATTTGCTGTTAAAGAAGAACTGCGGGAAGATCTCATAGATGGAGGGCAGCATCAGGCCATGGAAGTCCTGGCGATGGATGACGGCCAGAGTCAGGGCATAGACAAACATGCCTTCGTTGACATGCATACGGGCCCAGCACACGTTGTGGTAGAAGGTCTCGAAATCCTTGGCATAGTAGAAGAAGTTGAACAAACCGCGCGCCTGCTTGGCGTGAGCCTTGACTAGCTGGCCAAAGAACTCGCCCTTGGGCAGCAGAGAGTGCGCCTTGTACGCCTCGTAGAACTTCTTCATGTAGATGTCATAGTGCTGGAAGAGATGCGGAGCGGATTAGAAGAATAATTAAGTTGCGCTGGGCAAAACTTACAGTATAGTAGGACTCATCGAAGTAGAATTTATCGCCCTTCTTGATGTACTCCTCGAACATCAGAGGATCCTCCACACGGTAGACGATCTCGAACAAGAACTTCTGCTTCTCCAGGAAGGCCTTGTCGGCGATCTTCACCTCGTGCGTTTTATGGAAACTGGCCGCGGCGGCCAGACCCAAGCAGGCCAGCAATGCGATGACGATTTTCATATTGAAGGCTCCTTCTTACTCCTGCTCCTGCTCAACTGGTCAACTGCTCCGGATTAGACACACAACTGGGGATCCAATGCCTAAAGACTGTTGCTTTTTCGGCAGCCAACGCCTGGCTTATATACCCAAACAAAATCGAATACAATATCTGATGTCAGGCTGCAGCCGTAGGTTGGGGTTCACGGGGTCTCACCTGAGTGTATCTCAGGTGCTCGGCACATCTGTTGTCAAAAAAATTGGTGCGCATCTGTCGCAGCTTATCTATCGCCCGGTTGCCATGTGATAATTGCAATATTTAGAATAATTTCAGTAAATTAAAGAAAGCAACAACAATCGGAATGAAAGAAAGCAAGTCCGGGGTCCAGCCATATTGAGAATTGAATTGAACACACATTTGTTTCTTTGTTTCTTTTTTTCAAGTTTATTTCTAGAATATGTTTTGTAGCAGTTTTGAATTAAATTTTCTTGCAGCTGCTTATTGACATCAATGTTTCAATTTTCTACCACTTAGGTTTTTTGAAGGACTCGCCCCCGTTGAAGCAGATTTCAAATGTCCTTGATGGATTTACAATATGTATATTATTGTCTGAGGCTTATTAACGTTTTAAAATGGAGTAATTTTTTTTTCGCATGCATATACATACTTATGGATTTAAGTGCTTACTTAATTAATTTAGTTTTGGAGATTTCAATGCAAGACAATGAGAATTGTTTTTGTTTTTTTTTTGTTGTTGTTATTTGGTTTTTGCAGAGAAATGTTGCTATCTAATATTACTTAAGTACAGAAAGTGCTGTGTTATAATCGACATGAAAATACTTTGATATATATATATATTTAAATGTATGTATGTATTTTTGGATTATTCAATATTCAAGTCATAAATATGTAATTTGTATTATATTCATGTAGATTAATTAAATACTATACGCAAAATTTCTTTTATAAATTGAGTTTTTGTTTCTGTCTCTGTTTTTTTATTTTCATTTTTATTAATATTTGTTGTTGTTGTTTTGCCTCTTTGTGTTGGACTCTTGTGCGCTTAGCTGCAAAATAATCTATACAAATATTCAATTGCCTTACAAACTCAATCGAGCCCCAGGTCGTAAGCCTATACCTCTGTATATACGTAAATCTCAAATGTTATTATCAAAATTTCTAATTATTTGATGGCTATTTGTCGCCCATCTGCTGGATTTGAGCTCTGTTTTCTGGTCACCTTAATATCAATGCAAATAGTTGAAATCATTTCTAGTTTTATAGCGTTACAAAACAAAAACTAAAGAAGAGTATCAAGAAAGTCACACAACAGAAACTTAACAGATTGATGAGTACTAAATATATGTTCTAAGTGTTTCTCAAGAGCTAGAAATAGTCTTTCAAATGTGTTTTGCTTTATATTTCTTGTATATACATTTTATTTATACTAAATATTGAATAGTTTATTTATTTATTTTTTTTGTTTTTTTTTTCTTCAAATTTTTTGTATATATCAAACCCGTGCCCAAATCGTACGTACAACTACCAAAAGGTATACGGTACGAAACATTACTTAATTTCAATATTTAAATATTGTCAAATATTCCATTTTCATACACTTCTCAAGTGACTTGTTTATAAGTTTATTATTTATTAACCGACATTTGATTATTGTCCCAAAAATTGTAGGTGTATTTTTTATTGTCTTTACATAATGCATATTATAAACAGCAAAGAACAAAAGTTATGTGTATACATTTATTTATAAAAAACATCAATTATGCAAAGAGTCAAAAAGTTACAAGAAAAACAGTTGATAACAAAAAGTTGGAATCCATTCCATGACGCCGCATCTCTAAACATTTATCCTTTATTACTCCTGAATATTCTCAATAATATTATTACAAGAAGCACCACAGTAGTCAGTAGCAATAAAAATAAACTCCCTTCCATATTGTAGTAAATATATATAATATTTATATATATATATATATATATATGTATATAAGTATGTTTTCTTTTCGCTTTGTCATACATTTAAAATGTGTAAATTTATTGTATTTATTGTATTGTTCTGCTCAATTTAACTGAGATTTGCATATGCCTTGTTTTATTGTCATATCTCTCGTTACCAAACTCTTAACATTATTAATTCCTTATTATACAATATTATTTGAGCTTCAGTTTCGGCTCAATATATTGTTTTGCGCACATTCATTTATTGTCATCCTGTCGCGTTTTTATTGTCGGCTTACATTTACATAGAACCGCCTTTAAGTAGATATAAATCTATATATCTATACAGATATATGTATATGTGTATATGTATGTGTATAAGTAGTAGTTGTTGCTAGAAAAATTACAATTTTACTGTAAATGTAAATGTATAAGTAAGTTTCGTATGTTCTGCATACACGTAAAAAAGTAGAATTCCATACACGTAAATATACAAAGAGTTCTTGCTGCGCCTCCGTCTAATCCTGGCCCTACTGTATCTGTATCTGTATCTTTCTTGTATCTGTATCTACAGAGTAATCGTATATGATATCTACAGCTACAGTGGGTACAGTAAGTACGCACCACTGCCATTTGCACACGCACACACAATAGTTTCAACAGTTTTACACCTTATAAATTATTATGAAGATATGTCTTTCAGATGATATTAGCCTGGTTGTTATGTAGAATACGTTCAATTGTTCCAAAATCCCCAGCAAAGTGTTAATTCGGTGCTTGAGGAGTCGATATTAATATATGTATGTTTTATGAAATTATAAATTCGTTTAGAAAACTTGTTAAAAAGACTCAATATGGTTAAGGATATGTTAGGTGTGTGTGTGTAAGATATGCTCGAAGCAACCGAATTATCTGCTGAAAATCTTGGAACACGCCTTTACATCAATTTACTGGCGTTCCGACTATCAGGCAAGCAAAGGACTGGCCAGTCTAGAACGTCCTACAACCAGGCTAAAAACTGTTAGCATCGTGTAGAAGAGCAGCTGATTGCGGCCCAGCTGCAAGCTGTCCGGAGCGGCACTTGCGCCGGCGTCCACCACGTTCATCTTCCAGCCAAGATTGTTGTGGGTGAAGCACTGCAATAGACAGACAGTTTTCCATGAGTTAACATTTCTAAGTAGAATAAGTTGGCGAACTCACCTGGTAGTACAATACGGCAGGCGCATCCATGGGCACCGTCCAGTTCATATAGCCCGGCTCGCCGTCCTCGCATTTGAAGACCAGCGTACCCTTGAAGTCCTCAAACTTCTCGAACTCCGCCGAGCGATCGACCGTGCGGTGCTCCCATTCGCAGTAGCGGCCCACTGGGGATTAGTCTCAAGTTGGGAGCATTCTCAAGGATTTGTATTGATGTATGCCACTTACCACCCGTGGGTATGGCATTGCCATCCTCGTCATAGTCGACGCCCGCATAGGCCTTCTGCTTGCGCGCCTCCAGGCCAGTCTTCTGGCCCAGACCACCCTCCGGCGAGTCCGTGATGTACAGCGGATGGTATCTATTGGTGGGCATACTTGGATGGATCAATTGATCACAAAGCACTACACTGAAGCTAACCCACCTGGCTGGCTGTGCCGGATCGTTGCCGCCTTCGATGATGAACTCATAGGTCTGGCCGCGCTCCACAGTTATTTCCGGTATTAGCAGATCGTTGATATACCAGGCAATGCCCCACGAGGGCACGCCCGTAATCGATGTATAGCCACGCTTGCCGCCTGTGGCTCCAATGCTGGCGCGGAACTTGTGCTCACCTTCGATCTTGCGCGTGGGCCACGGCTTGGGACCGCTCTCATCCTTCACATCGTACAGCGAGTTCTTGCACGAATGATCGTTCTGCACACAGAGTGGGATCAGTTGGGATCAGTTGGTGCAGGTGTTATTGTGGGACCGTTTTGTTCACTCACCCGCTTTGAGAAGTTGATGCGTATGTCGTCGGGATTGTGATCGCTGGCCGTGTGCGAGTGCGCGTTGGCCTCCTTGCGGGCATTGAGGGGTCCCACGGCGGCAATGATCGACACCTCGCGATCAATGGGTATGGGCATGTCGTAAATGGGCTCATTTGTTTGCAGCAGGCGCTTGTAGCGGATGCTGGTGACGCCGCTCTTGCGATCGCCGCTCACTGCAGATTGTCGTTCTGGGTTAACTGGACCAATGGAATCTCAAGGGTTCACCTACCCACAATCACATTATTGCGTGCTCCGATACGCTCGTCGGGACAGACGCCGCGTTGACCATCGCACTGTGATAGATCCGAGATGAAATAGTCCTCGGCACGGAACACTCGAGCGTTCGTATCGTAAAAGGCCACCACAACGTCGGACTGTGCCATTTGGGGGCGTCCATTTGCGCCGGACAGGCCAAAGGCCATATACTGATCCTCAGTGATGCGTCCAAACAGCTCGATCTGTATATATTCGCCCTGCAGTTCCCACTTGACCTGCAACTTGTTGGGCAGCACCTCGCGGCAATTGGAGTAGACGGGCCGCGGCGTTGTCGTCGTCTGCAATGAACAGAGTCCGAATGTGAGATTCAACAAAGTTCCACAAAGAATGTGCAGCATGCATGAGGCTAGGTCTAGTACTTACGGGTGAATACCACCATGAAGGCTGATGCGGCGCGTTTAGGTCAAAGAGATATACAATTGTGAGTTATGTGGGAATGAGCATATGGTTAAGTACAGGTGTGTGTGTGTGTGTGTTAGTATGTGAATTGTTAAATTGTATGTGGCTTGAATTTCACTTGTTGGTTTTGCTTGCACCTACCGTGATTTTCGTCTGACCCAATGCCGGCGGCACATCCAGGTCCTTGGGTATGAAGACGTGTCCAAAATTGTGCCTATACTCCACACACCACACCGACAGCCAGTCAATATCGTATACGGTCAAGCTGCCGGGCAGCTGAATCTCAATATCCTCGCCCTGATAGCTACGCAACGGGTCCAACGATCCAACCTCATTGGGCACCTAGAAAATAGTTAAGTCGATTAATATTCGTTACAATCTCTGGATTTCAATTTAAGAAGATATCATCCACCCACTTAAAATAGAGGCTATAATGGTTTTGCGGAAATGAATGCTTCCTGCAGATGGAGGCATTTCTGACCCCATAAATTTGATATAGATATATTGTTGACCGTATCTAACAGCTAGAGACTTGAAATTTAAATGTTGCATTTGAATGACATATTTAAGGAAAAGGAATAATCATTCAGGAAAAGGAATAATCAAAATTCAACTTTCCATAGTCGTCTCTAGGCTTCTTCTACCTTTTACAGGATATAAATTAAGGGCATGATGCTCTGATTAGGGTTATTTTAATGCATCAAAATATATTAATGGGGATATATTTAAGGGATGTGTTCAAGAAATAACAGTAATTTTAAAATTCTTCTAGCTGTACAAGGGTTTTATACGATATCTGTTAATTGTTGGTACAATATGATATTAATGTGCTGTCTTCAAATAGATTATGCCAACAAAGGTTAGTTGTAAAACTGCTCAAAGACAAATGTTGCTGCGCCCTTCTCTGTTTTGCATGAAACCAGGATCACGGGAGTTCACAAACAACAAAAAAATACTTTCCTAGAAAGGCGTAGTCTTCAGATAATATATATAAGAAGCTAGACAAACCTTAATGCCCATGAGATTCGGCTCGCTTCCATTGCCCACCCAGAAATAGGCATCGGGTCCAGCGCCGTCATAGTGCAGGTTGGGACTGCAAAATAAATATTGTAGCTAATATTTGCGACCATCAAAACTTGCTTACATATAGAATGTTTTTGCGTCTAAGACGCTTATGTTGCTCGAACGGAGTCCATGGGCCAGACGCCTGAATTCCGGCAGTACTCGAGGCTTGGGCACATCCAAGCCGGGCGGTATGAAGACCTCACCAAAATCGACCTGAAGGGAAACCAAAAAAAAATACATATAATAATATATTCTTATTACACTCAAGTAAAATTGAAATATTAAATGAAAAGTAGTGTATTATTTAGTTCGAGGTAATTTCCTGCATTGTTTTTGCTGTTGTCGTATACCAAAACGTTTCTATATATTTCAGCCTTATATACATGCATGTTAACTGGTCTGTGAGGGCCCCCCCAAAAAATGGGCATGCGCGCGCAGAGCTCCATAAAACAACACACACACACACACGAACATACCCCCAATCTGGACAGCCTGCACTTGTGTGTGTGTGTGTGTCAGCCCCCAAGAACTTTTTTGGCTGTCAGTCAATGGAAGCGGAGAAACAGAGAGCGTGCGTAACACAAATACATAGACAAACACCCACACACACACACACACACGCTCATATGAAACAGTATACGTATTTAAAACAGTAACAGCTCGACACCCTGTATAATTCCTCGCTATTTGTGCGTGTGTGTGTGTGAGTGTGAGACTGTGTGGGAGAGCGCGTGCTGGTGTTTGTGTATATGCAACCACTTGAGTTAATCAAAAATGTCTGCTGTAATTTATTTTACTATGGCGGCCATCTTTAACTTTCACAGCTCCTTCCGCCCAGCCCCAGCTCCTACCCCGCCCCGTCGCCCCCCTCCAATATCATTAGGCGAGAGAATGTTGTTTAGAAAGAGTAGCAATAACATTTAAAGTTATATTTTATTTTCAATTAAAATGAATTTTTCAGTTTGCCTCAAAGAAAATTAATTCTCAGCTCAGCAACGAGAGGATAAACTCATTTTTGTGTATGTACCCCAAGGCGGGGGGGGGGGGGGGGCTTGGGGAGAGCCTCCATGAAATGGGGTGCGGTCAGCCGGCTCTTGGGTTACGGAAGCGCAGTTGTCTATGCAGAAATGTAATTACAAATCTAAAAAGTCTAATGAAAACAAACTTTCCACTTGGCTGACAAAACTGACCCACATCCAGCAGAGGCAGAAAAAAAAAACAAACAAAAGAAAATCGATGCTTGCAACTCTGCTCTAAAACAGCATAATGCATAAAAATAACAAAAAAAAAAAAAGAAGAAAAGAAAAACCTTTTTAGCAAGTGCAGTTAAATTACAAAAATGTAATTACAAAATGGTTTTGGTCCTCACTAAATACACACATAAATCTGTTCGGACGGCGCGTGCCGTTTCGAGAGCTGCCGAGGAAAGCGGCAAAATGGGAAAACTGGGAAAAACTTACCGTAAAGCGTCTGCACCACACCGAGAGCCATCGAATGTCCTTAATCCTTTTGCCCATGGGTAAACGCAGTATGATGTCCGTATTGTTGTGCGCCTGCAGAACGGGCGGATCACTGCGGGAGACCATGAAAGCAAAAAATAGTACATACTATATATACATTGTCCTGTGTGTGCCTTGTGTGTGCCTTGTGTGTGCCTTGTGCCTAGTGCAGCAATAAAGCCCTTAAAAGTCTAGCAAGAACAGTTCATCCATCTCCCAGCCATTTACTCTTTATATGTATCCATATCTATTCAGAGTAAACTGCGCTTAAATAGCGCTTATTAAAAGTCCTTTGCTATCAGCACAATGTCCACTTGCACAGAATGCACTCCCATCGCCTACGGGCGGCACTCTGACCCAGCTCTCTGGCCGACAGAGCACGCCTCCAATTTACTCTGTCAATATTGACGGGCGCTTGTAATTGCAGTGCCATTAAAATTAAAGCAAAACCCGCCAGAAACTGCCGCAATGTTAACCTTGGGCCGGGCAATTCGTATTAATCGAAATATAAACAGAGAGAACAAATTACAATATGTTGATGAAAATCTGTACTAGTTAGCTTAAGTTATCGTGTACCGATTCTTTTGGCTTGGCATGGCTTTAGTTTAAGCTCAAGTTTGCAGTACTTGAGAATTAAATCATTATTGGCTAGTTTTCCCAAATCAGTTTTCTAACAAACGTAAACGTCTTATCAAAAGGTTATTTTTTGGCAAAATAACTTACGAAAACTCAAATACATTCGTGTAAATAAACAACTACTCTGAAATGACCGACTGGAAGATACCTTAAGCCCAGCGCCAAACTACACACACAGAGACACAAGACTAATTAATGCTTCGGCCGTGCTGCTGTTTCTCTCTGTCTCATACCATGGGAAACTGAATAGCTTCGGTCTTTATTGTCCGATTCTTATTGAATTTTCAGGAATTAAGTGTGGCAAGGTACTGGCCTTAAAAATTATATTTTTTATATTTTGTGAAGAACGGATATATCCCATAAGTGAATTATTCTGAGACTTCTTCTTCTTCTCTCTGCCTCATACCATGGGAAACTGAATAGCTTCGGTCTTTATTGTCCGATTCTTATTGAATTTTCAGGAATTAAGTATGTCAAGGTACTGGCCTTAAAAATTATATTTTTTATATTTTGTGAAGAACGGATATATCCCATAAGTGAATTATTCTGAGACTATATATTCGAGAGTCGACATACTTAACTTATTGTAAATAGCTCTCATTGTTTTCGAGTTATGCACAAAAAATCATAACTAAAAATCGCTGTTTTTCAACAATTTTTCGAAAAATATAAAAGATTTAATAGTTCTGCGTATATATGAGAATTTATAGCTAACATTTTTCATCTCGAAAATATATAACTAAAATTTCTATTCTCTAGGCGTTCACACTCTGTTAACGTATATTCTGTATAGAGTCGCAAAATGCATTATTATATCTTTTACATACAGTTTTAATGGCTGCTTACACGGTATCGTCTAGTCGTGCACTTTCGACTAAGACATTCGCACTGGTTTTTTTACGCTTGCATAATTTTTGTTGACTATGAGGAAGATTTATGGGTAATGCAACGATGCGAGCCATGTCACATGCTCCCACTGCGCATCCGGATAATCATATGTGTTTCATGTTTCTGTACATGGTTTTTATGTGTACACACACGCATTTGTGTCCACACTTACACATGCACGAAGTGCATGAAGTTTTATATATATACTTTTTTTTCAGCTAAAATTCTATTCAAATGCACAGCTCTTTGACGAGCTGCAATTACGGAAAATCTGAATGGGAAGCCAATTAATGAGCTCGTAATGAAGATTTAATTCGTTTGCAATCCTTTTAAAAGGGTTTCAACGGACATTCAGACTTCAGCAAAAAGCCCTGGTTAATGCGTGAAATGTGTATTCAGATAAAAAAGCAGGTACATCTGTGTGCTTGACCTCTTATATCCTTTTATAACCTTGCAATGGATACTATTATTTAGAAAAAAATGCAATAAAAAAGAGAGCTCCAACCCAACTAAGCTTGGTTATTCCTATTTTAAATAGTAGCATGCAAATGTTCTCTTTCGGTCTTTAAGCATCTATTCATAAAAGACGACTGAAATAACCAAAATTACAAAGTGTTTATTTTTCTCTTCAATTTACTTTTCAGATTCGATTCGATTCAGTTATGAGTCAATTATAAATGCTAGGTGCATCATTTAATCATAATATTGCTTTCATAGAAGCCAAAAACGATTTTTATTCAAAACCTATTTTATTTAAAGTTTAATTCATCTTGAATATTTGTTACCGAAATTGTTTGTATAATTCGCCCCAACTTCAGACAAACACAAGCCTCGCAAATTGCCTTCATTTATCTTAGCCTTATGTTCGAGTTCAATAATTTATATATTGAAATTAGAATTTCGCCCATAAACAGCTTAAAGCTCTTCGGGTTTCTCGCAATGGCAATAATCATTACCAACTCGAAGTCGAAGTACGCGTATGTCAATCCCAAGAGAGCTGAGTTTCCCGCTGATTATCATCGGCCATATAAGTAATCAGCATCCGTCCTGGGTTTCTCTCGCAAACATGAGGGAGAGTTTGGGTTGTGTATGTGGTACAACTGTCAGTCAGTCAGTCAGTTAGTCAGTCAATCTGTCATCCAGTCAGTTGGTGTGTGTTGTGTAACAAGTGTCAGACGGGCCACAAACGACATTTGGCATTAGACACGGCTAAGCACTTAATTTACACCCTCAAAAGAACGTCCGAGCTGCAGGTTTGACGTCTCTTTGACCTTTAATGAGTGCAAAATAAATTGAATGGTACTGTGTCAACAGCGCAGCGAATGTGTATCTGTATCTGTAACTGTTACTGTTACTGTAACTGTATCTGTGAGATACATTCATTTTGATTTCCAGCAGGCATCTTGAAATGTTCCCCTGCGGCAGCTGGTTGCCTTTGACTTTGCCTTTGGTTTTCACATTGCAAATATGTTTGTAAGTGTTGTGCCTTGTTTGATTTGCTGAGCTCGCTGTGTGCGGGCTCAAGATTCAGATACATTGATGCACTCAGCAAACAAATCCATAAGCATCTATCGATTTTCGTGCCGTTGTTTGTTCTCGCCACCAACTTTCCCCCAATTAGTTTGAAAGCCTTAGAGTGTCCTATCCTGCAGGCTGCCTTGTTTATTTGTCTATCAACCAGCAGCAGCAGATACCAAGATACCAGCGCCAAAGTTCAGTGTGTCAATCACTAGTTATTGACTTGGCTGCGTTCACAATTTCCGTTGAATATGACAACAAGGCGCAAGCAACTTGTTGCGTATCCATCTTTTTTTCGTTTCTATTTGGCTCGCTGGGATCTTTTTGCTGGCTGACTGGCATTCAACATTTGCTAGCCTCGCAAAAATGCGGAACAATCGCGCCTGGCCCAGAATCTAGGCAATGAAACGAGCCAACTCAGCAGACATTTGACAAACTGCGCCCCAGCCAGCCAGAGCTCAATCACCCCCCAAATAAACGCACCGACTCATGCCATTTATTTCGAAATATTATTATGAATGTTTAATTTTTGGGCGTGGGGTGCGTTGTCCCCCATCACCAGCAGAAGCAACAGCGCCAGATGAGTTCCCGGCAACGACCACTCAATTAAATTTGTATGAAAGTAAGAAATATTTTGCCAGGGCGGGCTTTGGTGCATATTTCGTTGGTCACGTGGCACGGAAATTTCATGGTGGATATCTTCTAGGCCAACCGTAACCCTCTATAAGGCTCCGCAATAATTAAAATAAAATAAGTAGATGTTCTCCCGACTTGGAGATGCCCTGAAAGCAGAGATGTGCTGCCTTTCAACACATACGAATCTTTTAATTCACATGTTTATTCACAAAATACAAATAAGAAAAATATGGGAAATGTGTTCCTGAGTAAAGTCAATGCTTATTGTTCAATCTCTATTTCTTATTCAGGGGCTTACTTTGGTATCCGAGTGTGTGGAAATACAAAAGCATAAGGCTATGCCTTCAAATATGTGATAATTTTGGGTTCTCAAAAAATTGCAAAATTCTAGAAATCTTTATTATATACGACAGCCTACATTTGAAGCTCTTAGGTATAATCAAAAATAGGATATCGATATCGATTTTGTTCCCAAATGGACGTGATTAGATCGATTCGTCTCTTGATGCTGAGCAAGATCCATTTCTTTGAGGTCGGAGAAGGCTTTCTGCCCGCAATAGTTAATGTCAAGCACATTTAATAGCTACAAAAATTTGTTAAGAAAAAGCGGAAAGTTACTCTTCAGGCAAGTTTTCTTCATTTTGTGTTCACTCATTTCCCACCAGTAAACAATTCCCTTTTCTGAGAGCTTTATGGGTTATACGGAATCGGTAAAACGTATTTACAATAATCTAACATATTTAGCTTTTTGACAATGGATTTGGAGGGGATCGAAACACATTAAAATTGAGAAGGGAATTTCAAAATATTTTGCCGTATAGTGAAATCACATTAAAATTGAGAAAGGAATTTCAAAATATTTTACCACATAGTTAAGTATATGGTAAAGATTTTGTACAAAAAGTTGTTCTTATATAGTTTTAAGGGCTGGTTCTATCCCATTCGAAATGATGAGTATATTGAACGTAATATGGCATAAGTCCAAATATAGTTTACAATGAACTATAATTTGGTAATTTAAAGTGATGGTTAAGCAATTGACAAGAAAATGACTGCATGTTAAAACTATGGGGAAGATCATCCTTAAATATTTACTCAATTTCATAATAAAATAAAATTTTAAAATAGTTTTCATAATGATTTTTTTCTTAGAAACTGTTTGTTAATATTTGATTCCAGATTAACTTTAAGTCAATAGATAAGATGGATGGATAAAAATCGCATGATACCAAGAGATTCGTCTGTATAATCCAAGTTTGGAAATATGACTATAAAATAACTCTTGTGTATTTCGAATTAAATTGCATTTTAACGATATATTCAAATAGTTAAGCTGGCAATCAGGTGAATTAAAAGTCTTGCTATATTAACAAGGATACAGGATAACATTTTGGAATCTGATTAAAGCAGGATATTTAACACCTCTCTATCTGTATCTGTGCATTAAGAGCTTTTATATTTCGACTGCAGATGGAAAAAATGAAAAATAAATAAATAAAAATAAAACAATTGAGCACTTTTGAACGCGCCAAACCGAAAAGCTGCCAGCAACAGGCGTAACTACTTGAGGCATTTTGGCCCCATCGTGTTGCTGGGCCGGGCCTCAACAACTTTTTGTCGCTTAATTAAGTTAAAGGCTTTAAAGAAAGAGCAAAAAGCATTTTTGCGTGTTGCGGCTGCGTTGTCAACGTTGATTAACATTAACACAATGAATGATGGGCCGTGGGCCCTGGGCCCCATCTACTCGGGTGGCTGCGGCTCTTCCCATCTCCATCTCCCTCTACCTCTCTCTCTCTCTCTCTCTGTCTGGCTCTGCCTGACAATGGGCATAAAAACTAAAAACTTCGTTTTGCCACTTTGCATGCAACACATTTTAATGAGATCAGCATAAATCAGTATCGGCGTCAGCAGCAACAGCATTGAGCAGGGGGATGTTAAGGCAGAGGTGGGGGGTGGGGCGGGGGGCGGGTTGATATGCATTGTACAAGTTGCTGGAAATGCAAATGAGCAGCAGCAGCCAACGGGCAGCGTCCTCGTCGTGGCAATGGGGCGTTAATCAGCGACGCGTCACAGCCGCTTTCATGCTTTTCAAAAAATTCTAATTTAATTACTTATGCTCGATGCATCCATTGTGACACACACACACTCACACACACACACTTGAACATAAAGGGAAGTGAGCAGCGCCGTCAGCAGCCCTTCAGCTAAACGATGTTATATAATTAAAGCTGATTGGCAGGCGTCCAAGTCCGAGAACAAGCCCAAGTTGAAGTCGAAGTCGAGCGCCAGTTCTCTCGGCTAAGAAGTCAACTAAAGCTGACAAGCAGCAGCTTGTCCATCAATTGCATTTATCAATTTATATAAATAAATAATTATATATATTTATACATATATGTATTTGTATATAGTCATCAAATGGGAATAAGCTTCTAACTGATTACACACAATAAATGCGCGCAATTAGTGCGCCGAAATGTATGCTATGGTTAGCACTTAGTAACGGCGCCACATAATACAGCAATCACTTGGGCCCACCTGCCAACCCCGCACGACACACACACACACACACACACACACACATATATATAGAAAAAGGTGCATCTGGCGTGTGGCATGTAGTATGGGTAATGTGTGTGTCTGAAAGCGTAAAAGCGTGCAATCGCTGCCGCGTCTCGTTCCGGCCAGGGAATACGCCGGCACCCCATATTTAGATACACACACACACACACGCACACACTCTTTGAGGTGGTGTCATGAGGATGAGGCATGCCAATGTTATACATTGAACTAATAAAGCTCGGCACGTGGCATCAACAATGAAACGCATTAAAGTCGATTACAATACGAAGCTGGCGGCGGTTGCGGGGCGCAGGGTTTTTCATTTTGAGTTAGCATAGTGCACGAAGAGAGTGGAGGGGGTGGAAAGGGGAGGGAGCGGGGGGGGGGTGGCATACACACCATCAAGCAGCAACAGCAACAACTTTGTCAAAGGCATTTCAAGCGAGAAACCACGTGACAATAGCAAGGGCAATGCAAAATTCTAAAGCGGATGTGAAAAGTGTTCAAGAACATTTTTGGATAAAAGCTGAACTTCAGCAAGAAGACAGCTTTATAGACATTCACCAACAAGGTATATCCTTGCAGAGGGTTTTATAAGTTTATCACGAATTCTGTATCGTATTGATCCGACCCCAATAAAAAATTGTGTTCTTAATAGTTTTGAATAAACTTGGCATATCAGATCAGATCTCAATACCTAAGGAACGATCCGATTCTTTTTATTTAAGATCTCTTTACCATACACTTAAGTACTTAATTGTGCTTCTTTGAAGAAAATCTTCTTAAACTCGTAATCCTGTATCATACAGCTCCTTTGGGTGCAATCAGTAGAATTTCAGTTCTTGAATAAAGACCATTCCAAATTAAACTTGAAAACTTCCAGACTTAAACATGCTGCTATTATATTGTATTAGTATCAAATGTCTATTGAGGTTCTAGTTTGCTCTAAGATTATAAATAGATTAAATCTCAGGCATATTTAAGTTGAATATCTGTATGTTAAGTCTGTAGTCAAACTATGTAAATTGTCACCAAATTATGTAAATCGTTTTACTTTGGCTAATCAAACCATGAAGTTGACTTAAGTATTTAAAACTTTATTGAAAATAAACGGTTTTTTAATTATCGATTTTCAGAAATAAAAGTAAGCTCCGCGATTTGAATGCTCCTTTTAATATCTTTTAATAGATGTTTATAATATAAGAAAATTTCTTTTGAAATATATATCTTTGGCTCTTCCCAAATTTCTTTTTCTCTAGCTTATATGTTGCTTACTCGGGTTTCTAGCTAGTCTCTCGCTCTTGCTTGCTATCATTATATTTTACTATGTCATTCTCTCTCTCTCTCTCCCTCTCTCTCTTTCTATCTGCCTTTAAATATCGCCTTTCTATTCGATTTTCATGTTTAAAAACTTGCTTTATATTTATATATCTGTAACTTATAATGTTCTTTTAAAAAAGTGCAGACCAATTCAGCCCTCATTTATAAATTACGTTCTATTTCCCTATAACCTATATTTAATGTTTATGTCAAAGCTTGTCCGCATTCTCTGTGTGTACACAAATGTGTTGTGCACAAAAATGGAAAAATGTGGTAGTATAGTATTTTTTTTTCAAAGCAGCTTTTCTACATATGAAAGTATTTGTTGCGCATGACGATTTGTTGTTATTTGTCAGTTAAACGTGACATTTTTTCACCGAGCTGATTCGCAACGCATTGCGATGCCACAAATCTTGGCAGTTTTTAAATATTTGTCAAGGAGCATGACTAAATGTCAGCGACAAGTGGAGGCACTTCACCTTAACCTTGGCATCGGATCAACGGCGACTTTGTCAAGTGGGAATGATACTGATACGAATGATAATGATAAAAATGCGTCGCAGCCAAGTGCCTAATGCCTAAGCAGCCGTCAAATGACGTCAAATTGTGCGCGTTGCATGCGCTGATAAGCAATCGTGGGGCATGCAACGACGACACATTGCATGGAGACGCCACGCACGCTGTGTGGCTCAGCGCGGCTTAGTGCAGTTCAAGTGGACGGCAATCGCTAAGGAGGGGGAGGGGGGCGCAGGAGCAGCAGCAGCAGCAGGAGTAGAGGCAGAACTTGGCGGCCAAGAAGTCAGGTGAGGGAAGAACAAGGTAAATAAAATGCACATTGGTGCGGCTTAACCTTGCGCCTGCAACAACTTTAAGAAAATACAACTAGAATGTGGTTAAAATCTACTAGCCACAAACCCACACACACACACACCCACTGCCTCGCCCCCGCCCCCTCCCGCTGTCTGCCTCGGCACTTGCGGCTGCGGCTTTCACTCTTTGCTGTTGTTGCGGGCGGCTGCCAATGCCACATGCTTACAAGCGCACACATACATTCTCGCACACAATACATAAATGTATGTACATATGACCGCAGATCTAACGTTAAGAAATAAATGAGTTTTTCGCATTAGGAGGCAACGAAGCGACAACAGCAACAACAACGACAAGAGCAACAACAAGAAGAAAGCATTAAACGAACGGAACGAAGGCGACTTCGCAAATGGCAGCCAAGATGAAAAATGTTTTTTAATTTTTAAAAGTGGTTTCATTGTCAAGCGTGCGTAACGTAAAATCTGCAAGGATACATGGCACGCACACACACACACACACACACACACAGGGCAGACGTTGAGTGTTAGGAAATGGCCCGTTGCGCTCGAGTTGTCGCCGCCGTAGCTGGAACCCCCAAAAATTTGCCCAATTCCAATGCATTGATAATGTGTCAGCGATACATACGAGCCGATATATTCCTCCGGATAGGGTATAATATAGCCCTCGGGCGATGGCCTGGGCGTTTTGCCCACCCAGAAGAAGGCATCCGGTCCGGTGCCATCGTACGCAAAGGATTTAACAAACAGCGTTGACTCGTCCACGGCATAGATGGCGCCCTGCAAAAATGAATTCATAGTTAATAGCTTCTGGACTGAAATCCTTTGAGTTGTTCGCCCACCTTTATGCCGTGCGCAAAGTTCGTGAATTGTCCAATGTAGCGGCCGAAGTAGGGCTCCGGTGGTGCGCGACCGGCTCCTGTAAAGAAAGAGAAGAAGAACAGGTGGGATGGGAATTAAAAATGAGAAGTTGGCTTGTAATTCGCTTTGATGCGTCCAAAACTTTGTGCCAAAAGTGAGTAACTTTCATGTTTTTGTTCTGTTTACCAAGACACAGATACAGATACATTAGGGTCAAAGGGCTTAACGTGAGCTCCAGCCATGAAGACTGAATTTTACTTTGATGCGTCCAAGACTTTGGTAAAAAATGAAGTAAGTTTCAAATTGCACTTTGGTTCACACATACACAGCAACGCACTTTCAGATACAGGCAGATGCAGATACATTCAGCTACAGATACAGATACAGATACAGATACAGATACATTTACAGATACAGATACAGATACAGATACAGATACAGATACTGATACAGATACAGATACAGATACAGATACATTTACAGATACAGATACAGATACAGATACAGATACAGATACAGATACAGACATAAACACAGATACAGATACTGATACAGATACAGATACAGGTACAGATACAGATACAGATATAGATACAGATAGAGATAGAGATACAGATACAGATACAGATACATTTACAGATACAGATACATTTACAGATACAGATACAGTTACAGACACAGATACAGACACAGATACAGATACATTTACAGATACAGATACAGACACAGATACAGATACAGATACAGATACAGAAACAGATACAGATACATTTACAGATACAGATACAGATACAGATACATTTACAGATACAGATACAGATGCAGATACAGATACAGCTACAGATACATTTACAGATACAGATACAGATACAGATTCAGATTCAGATACAGATACAGATACAGATACAGATACAGATACAGATACTGATACTGATACAGATACATTTACAGATACAGATGCAGATACAGATTCAGATACGGGTACAGATACAGATACAGATTCAGATACGGGTACAGATACAGATACAGATACAGATACAGATACAGATACAGATACAGATACAGATACAGATACAGATACAGATAGAGATAGAGATAGAGATAGAGATAGAGATAGAGATAGAGATAGAGATAGAGATAGAGATAGAGATAGAGATAGAGATAGAGATAGAGATAGAGATAGAGATAGAGATAGAGATAGAGATAGAGATAGAGATAGAGATAGAGATAGAGATACAGACACAGACACAGATACAGATACAGATACAGACACAGATGCAGATACAGATACAGATATATTTACAGATACAGACACACATTGTCAAGGCAATGCAGCTGTAGTTGTCATATTCACAATCCTGGGACTCTCGAAAAAAAAAAACAAAAAGCGTCAGCTGCCTTACAAATTAATCCGCTTCCGAAAACTTTGCCACACAAAAAGTGCACGTTGCAAAAAGTTTCAGTTTTAGTCGAAAGTACAATTCGTATCTTCAAGTTTGCCAGAGTTTGCACCCCAACCCATTTTCTTAGCTCCACAGACTATCATTTGCTTTGAATAATGACGAGCTGCGGCTTTTTATGAAAATGATGCTGACATTGATGATGCTGATGACGATTATGATGACGATTATGATGTTGATGCTGATGATGCCAGCTTTCAGCTCTGTTTGCAATACTCTTGACAGGTCCTTTGGGAGTTGTTGCTACCCCGCTGTGGCTTTGCCATGAAATTGATTGAAAACCATGAAATATATTGAAACTCAATGCTCGGCTGAAGGGTGCAAGAATCTACCCGGGGACTCTAAATGAAACATTCGAGTTGCAAGCAAACCTCATTTCGAAATTCACAATTTGTGAAAAAAGAGTTGATGTTTGAATAATTCTAGGTGCCCGAAGACCGAACTTAATCGATTAGAAACTTTCTCCAACAGTTTTATAAATTTGAGAACCATGAAATATATTCAAATTCAAGGCTAAGTTTCACGGTGCCAAAATCTGTCTGCGGCTTCTTATCCAACTTTGGAGTTGGAAGTTGATGTTTGAATAAGACCAGGTGCCTCATGGCTCAACTTAAACGATTCGAAACTTTGGTGTCTAATCGCAATGCCTGAACTTTTATTCTATGCAAGGAATTCAAAAAGTTTAATAGATGTACAAAGAAAAGTAGAGGCATCTTCAAGTAGCCGGTGTCTGTCATCAAATCTGCCTGTTTATCGCCGTGCACAAAATGAGAAAAACAAAATATATTTGATATCAGAAAAGATTTGAACTGATTTACTAGTTGCGATTTTTCTGCCCCATTTGATAATCGGCTTATGAAAATCAATAAAAGCTAAAGTTACCAAATTTAATGTGGTAATTGGTAATAATTATAAAATGTAAAATCGGTGAGTTGATATTTTAGATATTTGCGAGATAACATTTATTTGAACAAACAAATATAATCATATAATATAAGCAAGAAAATGATATAATGTACTAAATAAGCAAATATAAAGGTCAGACACGTCTCCCTTAAGGTTAACACAGTTTCTCATAAACGTAATATACCCTCCGAAATGATTTAATATGCTTAAACACTCTATTGTATTATGAACACCCAAAATGGACTAAAGAGTATCTGCGAGCTTAGAACTTTTAGCTACAGCTATCTTACTTGAGTAAGTGAATAGTGAAGCTCGTAAATGCTGAGTTTGATTTTAAAATCTTAAAAAACAGAATATTTTGAAAATATTTTACCCCAATTCTACCTATTGATATATATATGACTTTGAACATATATGAGTAGCATAATTTAAATGCTGATATTGCCCAAGATACAAATGAATTTGATTTGGGCTTAGGCTCGGTAGTTATTTGTTTATAGTATCAAAAAATAACAAAATTCCAGATTCGATACGGTTCGGTTCAGACCCAGTTGGTAGCCTTTGCTGCCTTAATGCCAGATTTAGTAATAATTAAAGAAATTCCTAAGGAATATATATATGAATAAATTATGTTTCGCAATTCATAAAATGTTAGATATGATTTGGCAAAACGAACCAAATAAAATTAAACACAGCTTCAAAAGAAAGAGTATGCGGTCTTCGATTTGCCAAAGTAAGCTTTCCATGCTACAAGTATATCGTAGTTTCAGTTTTCTATGCAACTGTTACTCTGTTGTGGGCTCAGGGGTAGCTCAACAAATGATGCCAGGGTATTCCCCAGAATGTCTCAATTGTATCGACGACAATGGCGATGATGGGAGCCAAGGCAACGGCGGCAGTGCCAATAGCAACAACAATGCAAATAGCAATAGCAACAACGTGAACAGCGGCAAGGACGAGAAGGACGAGAAGGACGTGCGCTCAACGTAATATGCATTAAATCTACTAATGCGTGCATTAATCTCTGAAGATTTGGACCGGCCCGCAAACATGCAGCACGTGTCTCCATGAAATATACGTGCTCGAGGATATTTATACAATGTGATGACGAGCACGTTGACGTTGACGTAGACGTAGACGTTAACGTTGATGTTGATGTTGATGTTGCTCTTGTACCCGTGTTCGTGTCCGTGTGCGTGTCCGTGTGCGTGTCCGTGTGTGCAGCCGCACCCAATGAAATGCTCATAAAGGGCTGGCACTGAGTCTCAGACCAAGCAAGCCTAAGGCTGATGTCGATGTTGTTGTTGTTGTTGCTGTTTTGTTGTTAATAATGTTTGGTGGCTGTTGAGAGAACGGATGGGCATTGACAGCGTGAGGAGGCTGCATGCCAAGCAAATAATAGCCCACTGGCCATGTCTATCTTTCTGCCTGACTGGCTGAATGTTTGGCTGCGGCTGCGGCTGTTTCTACTGATATTTCATCATTGAGCATGATAAGATTTCACACAGCAGATAAAGTATATTGGCAAAGACGTTGCCAGGCAAAAAGAATGCCTTTATATGTTTTGGCTGCTTGATTGAGGCGACAACGATGTGACCCACATTTTAAATGAACTTTAAAGGGAAACACACAACATTTATATGCCAGGGGATGTTTCATGAGCAGCCTGTTCTACAGTAAAACCCTCTTGCAGCAAATCACATTTAAGCGAAGTAAGTCCTGAATATCCGAATTGCAACAGTATCCAGCGGCATATCTGCGCTCAAAGCATTTGCATTTTGGCAGACAGCATAAGCTCTCTAAATTAACTGGTAACCATGGGTATCGCCGCCACACTAAAAGGGGGATAAACACGCACAATATCAATCTGCCTGGAACAATAATCAAAGCTGGTCAAAGGGTTGGCTTTCACGTAAAGCCTAGCACCATCCTGCCCTAAACTGCAAGCAAGTGCGTCCTCCTGCTCGGCGAATCGTCATCAAAAAGGGATGAGAAGAGAGGCTGAGACATATTACGGGGAAAGCCAAATGCCGTAACCACAGGCAACCAGCAGAATTTAACGAAAATTAAGCCGATGCGAAGCCTTAATACAAAGCTGCCGAAAAATAAATCCGAATGAACAACTGTCCGTCCTTTCAGTGAGTAGAGTCCGGAATGCTATAAATATAATTCGTATTTAGTTGGGTCAGATTTATTAATATATGTCGGGACGGCGCGAACGCCATTCCCGGCTACCAAAAATTACACGCACGAGTTATTCACATTAGGAATAATCGCAGAGGTCAACTCAGCCGAATGTGCAATGACCAAGCCTCACTCCGGAGGAACCGCCTTCGTGATCACGGTTAACCTCTACGCCAGGTAAGTATACTTTTTTGGCTCAACGGTTGGGTTTCCATTGCCGCGCTGCTGGAACTGTTTGGGAATTATATTCAGACGCATGTCAGCTAGAAAGTAGGCAACACTTTATTGCAATTTGCAACTGCCTC
The DNA here is from genome assembly GCA_035045885.1 of Drosophila borealis. Taxonomy (NCBI): domain Eukaryota; kingdom Metazoa; phylum Arthropoda; class Insecta; order Diptera; family Drosophilidae; genus Drosophila; species Drosophila borealis. Next base: position 4,844,027 of record JAWNOR010000194.1, on the reverse strand, counting down.
GCTGCCAAGCTAGAGAGCCAGAATAATGATGTTATAAATGCCGCACCGGGAACTGCTTGGTATAATCTCTCTCTGTGCCGGGTATTTATTCTATTTATTTACCCGTAGCTACATCAAAGGAACAAATGATAATTAAATTCGCACTAATCTGCCCGTAATTTATTTTATCACATGCCCATCTTCGACTTTGACGTCGTCATCAACATTATCGTGAACCAGGGGGTCCTCGTCGCAGCACAACGCACGAAATTCCAAATCAAATTTTCATTTACTTGCCAAATAGACTCTCTGCAAGCAGGTTACCCATTCCCATCCCCATCCCCGCACCCAGCCGCAGCCGAAATGCCTGGCAAGCCGGCGGGTTCATTGGTTGGTCGGTCGCCCAACATCATTAAAGCTCGAAAATATTCCTCCCCCAGGAATGTTGTTGTCTATGCTGTAGTCTTCCCTTCCATCACGGGGGATGCGTGCTGCTGCTGTTTTTACCCCGAGTGTGACCGGGTCTCTGCGTGTATATGTATGTATGGATGGCAAATCGAATAAAATTTAGCTGACTCAATAAAAATCAAAAAGCGTTAATGCTAACGATATGACTTTAACCTGAAACCGAGTAAATTGTTGCTTGTGTCAAAGCCAAAAAAGGGGGAGTCGCACGTCCTCGTCCTCGTCCTCGCCCTCGACCCGGCCGTGAGTTTAGGCGGAAAGGCAGCAGGATATGGCAACTGGAAGCAATATTGCACCGTAATCTGACAGCGACAATTTTCGGACTCTTTTCTTTTCAGCACGGGCTTTAAGACGTGCCACAGACCGAGACGCCGAAATAAATGACGATAAATAAATAAGGAAACGCGGAAAAGAAGGCGGGACAAGCATAAAGAAAAGCGGCTAATGAATGGAATCAAATGGAATTGGGATGGGTTGCATTGGAATGGGTTGCGTTCGACTTGGATTCGGGCATATTGATAAATCGATCAGCTAAGCTGTCGCCTATGTTAACTCTAAAGCGACGTCCCAGTGCTTACTGACACATAAAACAGTCGTAGAGCTCTTATTTCTATTTTAAATCAAACCATAATTGTTTAATGCGTAACCAGTGCAAGATTTTAACGATATGTGATAAGCTATACATGTTGTTTTAAATAATCTCAAATTGCTGGATAGCTATCCTAATGTCAACAGGTTAGACATCTAGTCAGGGGTACCCGACTGGCTGATACCCTTAACTTTCTATCCCATCCTTTTTAGCCATTTTCAATAAGAGCAAGGTATAATTAGGAGAAAACATCGATTAGATCAACTTATGTTTTCCATATAAAACCCATTTAGTTGATTTTGTTTAAAAATGCTGTAACACACATAGACACAAACCTAAACCAGAAACAAGAAAATCAACTATTTTACTCGAATTTGGACCTCGTTCCATTCAACCGAACGAACTGCCGTCTCTTCATACCCCAAGACTACATTATCATTTGGAAGTTTGAGGAAAACCTCCAATTATATATATCCCACATAAGACAAAACAAAATTCTTACATATCATTTGGAAAAGGACCCTCGCATATGTATGTGTGCACATGTATAAAATAATTCCTGCATTTCCTTCAGTTTTGGAGAAATATAATTTAAAACGAGAAAGAAGGGCTATCTTCGGCACGCCGAAGATTTAATACCCTTGCAGTTTGGTCAAGATATCTTGAAAAACATAAAAATTTTCCTTACAAAAACTTAATTTTCGACCGATCGTTCCTATGGCAGCTATATGATATAGTTGTCCGATCTTAATAGGATTTTGCATATATATGGGGAACGTAGTAAAACTAATAAATACCAAGTTTAGTAAAGATAACTTTATAAACAAAAATGTTTTTCATACAAGAACCTACTTTTCGACCGATTGTTCCTATGGCAGCTATATGATATAGTGGTCCGATCCAGCTGGTTTTGACATATGAGCTGCGTGCAACAGAAAGAGGGACTTCTGCAAAGTTTCATAAAGATAGCTTTAAAACTGAGAGACTAGTTCGCATTGAAACAGACAGACGGACAGACGGACATGGCTATATCAACTCGGCTGTTGATACTGATCAAGAATATATATACTTTATGGGGTCGGAGATGTCTCCTTCTATGCGTTACACATTTCACGACAAAATTATAATACCCTCTGCAAGGGTATAAAAAATTTAATTTCAATATTTGTGACGGCAGCGCCGAGATTTGAGTGTATCTCCAGTTGGATATTCCCGGCTTGTTATGCTAAAAACTTACACTTGTTCTTTTATAGAAAACTTTTTGTTTATCAAGATATCTTGTCCAAGCTTGGCATTTATTAGTTTCAGTAAAATCTTGTCAACATCGGACCCCTATACCATATAGTTGCCATAGGAACGATCGGTCGAAAAATAGGCTCTCGTATGGCAAAATATTCCGTTTTCCAAGATAATTTGGGCATAGCGACATTTCCGGAATTATGTAAGTTTTTTTTTTATCGAAATTATGACGTTTAGAAACGACATAGCTCCGAAGCGCTCTACACAAGGATATTAAATCTACAAGAGTATTAAATCTACAAGAGTATTAAATCTACAAGAGTATTAAATCTACAAGAGTATTAAATCTTCGACGTGCCCAAAATATTCTTACTTTCTCGTTTATATTTGAACATTTTTAAAAATATATTCATATTTATATAGCACATCATATCCATCCTCGATAGATAAGTTGCCCAAGTGACGCAGTCAATTGAACCACGCGTTTCTATGATTGTGGCCCAAGTTTTGGGTATAAACTACTATATTATGTCTAAACCTAAGGCCACAGCGGGAACAACTGCCTTTTAAGGTTGATATTTTATAGCCATAAATTGTACAAAAACTATAAGTTAAGTTAATCTAATAAGTTACTAGATTAGTTAAAATAGGTGAAAAGGGTATTATCATTATATTCTATGCAATCTGACTTGTAGGATAACGCGTATTCTGAAAAGTGCATTATGACGTTGTGATAATGCAACGAGCAAAAAAAAAACGGCAGCTGCGATATCATGTTGTTTATAGGGCAATACATTGATTAAGACGACGATCTGAATATTTTTAGCCATGTTCATTATATATGAACGCGCAGATCTCAGTAATTTGGTTTCTGGTTCAAAACAAACCACCAACCCTTGAAGGTTTGATTCGTGACCTCGTTTGGCACATCCATGAACTCAGGTTTTTACCGAGCGCCTTTTACTTACAATACCTTTCTATCAGTAAGTTTTCCCTTAAAGCAGAGAAGAAATACGAGCTAGGAACGATTTTTCTGTAAATTTCATACACTCTGATCGACCGACTTCTAATCCTTACTCTCCCAAGAACATCACATTTGTTATTCCTGTAGAACAACGCAACGGGAAATGATGCAAGAATCATTCTAATCCAATATCTAGATTAGAGTTTTGTTAAATGTATTAATTAACGTCGGGACGGCGCGAACGCCATTCCCGGCTACCAAAAATTACACGCACGAGTTATTCACATTAGGAATAATCGCAGAGGTCAACTCAGCCGAATGTGCAATGACCAAGCCTCACTCCGGAGGAACCGCCTTCGTGATCACGGTTAACCTCTACGCCAGGTAAGTATGCTTTTCTCGGCTCTGTGCCAAGGTTTCCATGTTCACATTGTTATAACTATTTGGGAATTACAGATGATGCTGTAAAACTGGGGCGCCCTTAGATATGCAATACAATAGATGTAATGTAAAGTCATGTAATTGAACTCAGGTAAAAATATGCGAAAGATGCAGGGCTGTGGCTGAATCAATAGTCATCAAACCAGGTACCGATTTTGTGGGTTTGTCTGTGTCTTTGCAGCGGGCTTTATATAAAGGTCTATTTCAGAAATTACGGGCTGGGTGGTATTTGAATCGGATTACTCCCTTACATAGCTCTCATGTCCTTCTTAATTCCTTGACTAATTTAGATTTAAATTGGACTAAACTAAGCCTCACTTTTTGCTAGTTATTTAAAGGGTGCAAAATGAAAGAATAACCGACCTCGTGACTATATATTTTAGATGTGCACTATAAACTTAGACTGTATATCCACATCGTATTTATAGACTTCAATCAGTTCAGTTTTGATACAAGTTATTTGTAAATAAATCTGGCGATTTAATTCTAGATCCGATTACTACATATCCATATATCTCAGGGAAATCCCAACTAACAGTGCAACAGTTTTTCATGTTCTGCACCCTGAAGATAAGGTTTTCTTTTTTTTCCGGCTTTGGTCTTCAATTGTTTCTTGGTAAGCCAACACTCGTGAGAGATTTGTAAGCTACACGCTAATCTACCGCCCTCCCCGCCCCCCCCCCCGCGCCACTGGGAAAAGGGGGCGGTACCGCTCAGCGGGAATTGAGCGCAGCTCGCATTTATATTTATTTCAATTTTATGACTCCATGTTGTGGAAAAACCAAACCACAAACGAAATGAAACTCAAATATGTACACAAAGTTTCAATGTGGTCGACGGGGAGTCGATTCGGGATCTCTGACAGCAGTTGGGAGCAGGCAACAGGGAACAGGGAACAGGGAGCAGGGAGCAGGGAGCTGTACAATTCGTAAATCCAGCGTACAGATTAGACATTTTGCGCGGCAACATCAGACAGACCGAGAGAGAGAGAGCGAGTGAAAAATACTTTGCCCACACGGTGGGCGGTTGGGCGGGCATCTCACAGCTGGGCTTCGCGGTGAGATGAGGGCAGGGGCGTGGCACATTAACACCCACACACAAAAGTTGCGCAGACATCGCCGTCTCAGTTCCGCACGCAGCCAGTTTCGGTGGTGGTTTCGTATGCAACCACAGCTATCGGCATGGAGCCGTTCACGGCAACACTCCCAACAACAACAACAACAACAACCAGAACAACAACCAGAACAACGACAACAACTCGAATAAAACGGCAGGGATTGCTTCTTGCTTGGCAGCGCACGCTTCAGCTAATTTAATCTCTGCAAATTGCTCGACAATCTGCGCGGCATTAGAACTACACACGTGAAAAGTGATACATACGACTCCCCGCCCTCCTCAATGTAACCCCCCCCCCTCCCCCACCCTCTTGCTGAGTAGCTGGTGCGAATTAGATTACATTGAAAACTGGAAGTTAGTTTTATGGCCGTCGACTGCAAATACGCGATAAGCTTGTCAGCGCAATAGTCCACGATCGCAGCCCAATGCCACATCTGAGTCCCAAAATGACAATTCATATGGGAAATAAGTCATATTATAATATCACCAGTTGATATTTTGATTGCTTGACAATTGAAACTCAATGAAGCATACGTCGAGCTCCCTTCAAGGCAACTAGCTCCAAAGTTAGTGCAGACAATCGGACTTCACTGGACTACAACAATAGAAGAGCTTGAAACCGCCAATTAATATTGAATGAAATATTAAATATGTCTTTTCACTGAAATGCCTTCAATTTTAACTACAACTAGTTAAAAGAAGTAAGAGTTGTCAAGTCTGCAATGCCTGATTAGGAGATATCCCTAACTTTATTCCAACAAAATGATTCAACCTCTTCTATGCGCTCTGGGTATAATAAAGAAAATAAAGTCAATTGCATCAGCTGTTCTTTAAACTACTCGTAATGCCTTTAAGAAATGCCCAAATATCGATATCGATATCGAAAGTGATCGATTATTTGATAATCTTATAGATTCTGAGATACGCGCAAACGAACTAAAGGAAAGACGGACTTTATGTGGTCGAAGATGTTTCCTTCTGCCTATAAACATATATATATTATTCATTGTAACCTTTTTACCCAGAGTATATAGATGCCATCATGAAATAGTATTTATTTTAAGTTACTAAACACAATGTAAAAGATTTTATTCTGAGGGAAGTATCTAGAAAGAGAAATATTGGTGATCCGCATACTCTTTCGATAAAACTACATCAGAAATTTGCTGTTTCTCTAATATTTCTCGAGTTTGGAACTTGATATTGAAATTTAAGCAGTGATCGATAGTTGCCGGGTTCAAATAAATATTGTTGTAAACCGAAAATGATTGTCTAATTTGTGCTAAATTCAAAAATAAACAAAATCGCTTTGATGACCACCATTCATTTAATTCATTTTCGTTCAAAATTATAAGTTTCCCTTCACATAAGTTAACTCGTGTTAATGGCAGGAAAGAAAACACTTCTGTTTGAATTTGTTAAAAAAAAGCACACACACATTTTCTAATTTAAATTAAAAAGGTAAAAGTATTCTGTCTTCTCTATTATTCGAACCCTTGACCTGACCTTTAGCCAATCAAATGAGTGGGGCCGGCCGAGAAATATATAATCAAGCATTGTGGTTGGCAAAGTAATCAAAACAAAAGGAAAATGGCAATTATTATTATTAACAAGCATTCATTTGTTATTTCTTTCTTGTTTCATAATGAATTATTGTTTTTGTTTTTTCATTGTGAATAATAACAATTTAAACCGGATTAATAACAATTTAAACCAGAACCGGACACCTCTAAACACATGACGTCGAGTTTGCAAATTACATTTTTATGGCTGTCTGCTTTTCGATGATTTTCATACAAATTTTGAATTTCCTCACGCTTATATTGGTGGGCAGCATAAATTGGTGTTTTACTTGATTTATGGCTATGAAATAGAAGCGGGGAGGTGGTGATAGCTAAAAAAAGAAAGATACTTGATACATATATACTATTCTATAAGCTATATGTCAAGTTTGGTGACTCTAGCTCTTATTATTTACCAAAATTGCTCAAAAAACAGGATTTCGATATCGATTACTTGGAAACGGGGCAAGTTATCGAATATCGGACAAGCTCGATCTGCGCATGGACTAGGAGGACCTACAGCTAAAATTTCAAATCTCTAGCTCTTATAGGTTCTGAGATCCTTGCGTTCATACATACGGACAGACGGACGGACGGACGGACAGATGGACAGACGGACAGGGCTAGATCGACGTGGCTGTTGATGCTGATCAAGAATATATATACTTTATGGGGTCCTTCTGCCTGTTACATACATTTGCACAAATACATTATAAACTTTTTACCCATTTACAATGGGTTCAGGGTATAAAAAGACTATTTCGACGATTTCTTTAAAATAATAATTGTTGCCGCCTTTTAATATAATTTGCATATAGTGTAGATTTGGATTTCAGGTAAGCCTTTAGAACATTTAAGCCTGCTTCGCTTACCTAAATGGCCAAGTGATTTGGGCCATTTTTGTTTGCTTTTGTTATATTTAAGTAATGTCATTTAAATTGTAAATGAAATGTGAAAAATGATAAATCCATAAGCATGCATGCAATGTTTTTAGCCACAGCGGACTCGCCTGTTCGATATTGTCATTCACTGCGGCTTTGGCTAAGAGACAGCTTTGGCCTTAAGTGTTTCTGGGAGTGCGAGGCATACGTAATGCTTGGCACGCACTTTCGTTTTTTTCGCTCTACGCGCTGCTCATATTTATGCCATGTTAATTAACCGCCAAGACGAGCGACTGCATGCCAATGGAATTGAGTTCAACTGCGACTGCGACTGCGCTTTTCATTTTAAAAGTTCGAGTTTGAGTTGGTTTTTTTTTTTCGCTAAAAAGACTTGTGTTACGTAAGCGGCATATGGGCTGGCTGGCGAGTCACTTCTGTTTGCGCCAGCCGCAGCCAAAGCAGCCAAAGCAGCTCTCGATGTGTAACTTTTGGGCCAAGTGTGCGCTGGGAACTGTGTGCCAAGTATGAGAAGACATTGCCACAGCCGTTGTCCGACAATCGTCAACCGGTTTACACATTACACCATTCGCTTTTTTTTTTTTTTTGGCAGTACTCACACTTTGTTGCCTTTTGAAGAAAACGCAGCATTTACACTGCCAGCACAGATAGCATGGAATGATTTAGTTTGTTGCGGTTCATTGGCCTCTCTAATGTCTAATGAGAATGCGAAGACATAAATAATGTTACCAGCGCGTCACAGCTGAGATATATGGCCAAACCATACAGAAATGCGGCTCATTAGCTCGGTTTATCGTATATATCAAGAGGCTCAAATCGGAATCAATTATAGAAAATAAATTAAAAACCTTACAAATTTGCAGTTTTGTTTCTTTTTTTTTGCATTAACCAAAAAACTAGCACCTGAGAAGTTGGAGTTCCTAAAATCTCAAGATTGTTGGGCGAAAAAAAATGATTACGGAGTCGGAACAGCATTTTTGGTTACATCTTTCAACAAGTCATTCGTAACTCAACAAAATTTGCTGACTTCCGCTTCAGAACTGTGAGAAAAAGATCTGACAATTGTTGAGTTTCGCACAGCGGACGTGGGAAACTGCGTTTAGAATTATAATAAACATTAGTTTTGACCGTTTTTAAGTATGGCCATTCCGGGACCACGCCCATGATGGTCGCACGTCTAATTTGAAGAAAAACTAAGAAAAAATTTTAAAGTCTTGCCTATAGAAACGGTGGCAACCTTTTAAAGCGAATTTAAAATGTTAGAAATATTCACACAATAGATGAAATATTATGAGTCTATGTATACTAAGCCAGAGCCTTAATATTAAATTTGGTATCTCTATCTGTAAGCTGGGAGACATAGTCAAGAAACAAAAAATCGATATTGATTTTTATCGATTTTGTGGAAACGGGATGAGTTATCGATAGTTTAAAAAATCGAATAATTACAAAGCTTTATAGGTAATGTTAAGTATGTTAATACAATTATAATTGATACTATTCTTGAGCATCCTAATCTACTCCTAAGATTAGGATGCTCAAGAATAGTATCAATAAATTAGCTAATAAAAGATAAAACGAGATCTTGTCGTGGGAAAACTTGGACTACCTAAATTCAGAATATGAAGTCTCTATAGTTCGCCTAGAGACGCTATCATACTTATATACGTAGGGCGAGCGGGCAGTCTGACAGACAAGGCCAGAGCCACAGCTGATGAACAATTTATATATACCCTATGGGGTCGGAAAATCGACCTTCTACAAGTTACACATGTATATTTGCACGACTCATGCCCATTAAAAAATGTGTGCATTTTCGATTTGCTTCATTTTTCAGCCTTACGAGCCGATCCCACAAGTACCAATATCTATACTGCCATATTTCTATACGAACGAAATATTTGTAGAATCGATTAGAGTTTCCTTCTTCTATTCGATACACTTGTATCCCATACACATGTAAAAAAAACCTTTAAATTTTTAACAACCGAGTATGAATCTGTGTTTACCCTCTACTCGTTGAGAATGGGTAAGAAGGGGTATATTGGTTTTGTGCGAATATATGTGAAAGCCAGAAGGAGCCATGTTCCAGCATATAAAGTATATACATATATTCTTGATTAGAACAACGAGCTAAATCGAATTACGAATGTCCGTCTGTCCATCTGTCGATATCGAAACTACAAGAGCTAGAGACTTTAAATTTGAGAAATATTTAATCCTATACCATATGCAAAACGAGTTTATAATAAATGGTCCAGATCTCTTTGGACTTTAAAAATGTTTATAAAAACGATTTTGAAATTTGTAAAACGAACTTGAAACAAAAAGTAAAAGCGCTAGATACACCAAATTGCAATATTTCACATTTTTGAAACCTTCCCCCGTTTTCCCCCAAATGTCATGTTATATTTGTACATAATGAATATATAAATATCTGCATAAGCATTTGGGAAATTCAAAAATGGTGCTATGAAGCATTATATTATATTAGCTGAGGGGTAAAGGGTATTCTGTAGTCGAGCACACGCGACTACAGCGTGCCTAATTCTCTTTGTTATTTGTTTTTTTTTTCTTCGCCGCTGACCAATTGCGTGACGAGCGCGTCGGTGTCAACGGTTCAATGAACCGAAAGCCAAGCGGCCTGCGCCTCTGTTGGCCGGGCTAATTATGATAATTAGGCAGGCGAAGCCATGTATTATCTGCGCGCCTCAATAATATGCAAAACAATGGCTATGCTTTGATTTGAAAATTCACATTCATACAAGCTGTACTCATAAATGGCTGAATGCTCGCAAAACAGAAAGCTTGACACAAGAAGCCGAAACACAAATCAGTCAGCAAATAAAATTAATACCTGGTATGAGGAATCTTCTATAAGCATATCTCTATATATATAACTGTTTGTCCTGACTGACTGACTGACTGACTGATTGGTGATCAACGCACAGCCCAAACCGTAAGAGCTAGGAAGCTGTAGCTACCTTATGTGATGTAGGTGCACGTTAAGACGGGGTTTCGTAAAATTCCACCCGCAAGTGTGGAAAAATCGCGAAAAACGTTCGTGTGTAACTTTTTTGTTTAACATCCGATCGGCCTCAAACTTATTTTCAAACATCTTTATTCAAATTCATTTGAGGGGTGTTTCACACTTTTAGGAAAATCCGTTCCTCCTTGGTGGAAATGAAGGTCAAAGATTTGGTGAGTGATCTATAAGAAAAATCATTTGAGAGGTGTTTCACACTTTTCGCAGAATCTTTTTCGGATGGAATGCGACTGTAATGAATACGTGTTTCAGCGATTTGGGAAATTCCACTCGATCAGTTTCAAAATCATTTCAAATTTTTTTGATAACATTGATTCTATAACATACGTACCACGGGCAAGGCCGGGTAAGGCCTATATGAATATAGTAAATCCCATTTGGGCGCCTCTGTTGTGCCTGAGATCAGCGAGCATGAATTCTGCTCATTAAAGCGAATTACAAGCAATTCGTAATGGCTTTCACTTTGTTAAAAACAACTAGCGGCCTCTTTTTGCTCACCTGGCCAAAAGTTGTCGTCAGCTTTAACTAACGTTTCTTAATTGCTTTAGTTATCTATATATATGTATATAATTAAAAGCTTAAGTAGCTGTTCCAAGCTAATGATCTTACAGTCGAGCTATCTTTATAGATAGCCTATCATTGCGCATTTTTTTATATTATTCAAATTAAGATACACACTTCTGATTCAATCGACTAAATACTTTGTTTTTACTTTCCAATTAGATGATTTTAGTGCAAAAATAAATATCAGCCAGTTAATTTTAAAGTCATGCATACACATTCGTGTTTAAATTAAAGAATAATGAAAGTCAGCAAAATAACTGATTTATTCAAAAATGATTAATTAAATTTAGTTTGGATAATTTTCCCTTCACAAATTGCGCACACAATCAATCCAAAGTTAATGTACGATAAAAAATAAATATAAAAATCATTTCGGAATGTACAATTATTTGATATTTTAAACGCGACTTTTTAAATTACCTATCTGGCACACTTGTATGAAAATTGGATGGCTATTAAAAAATTTTAATTATTTAAAAAAATTGTAATTATCTTACAAGTCTGGCGCAGCCAACTTAACATATGCATCACGTTTCAGTTTGTGCTGCCAGACAGCATGTAATTTTAAAATTTATCTCGTGTGGCAACACTAAATGTAATATTCAATTGCAGCGTATTAAGAACCACTTGAAATATCAAGAATATTCGAAAATTCCCTCTGTGAATTTTATTAACTAATTTTGCAGCTGCTCATTTATTTTTTGTTGACTGCCAAATGAGTTGCGGCTTATTGATAATTGCGATGCGCATACTTATATGGAAGGTAGTAAAGAGTTAGTTTTTTTTATTTATAGAAAAAAATATAGCAAAAAAAAACTATAGAACCAATGGCTGTGGAAATGACGCAACACTTTTTGCGAGGTGCAAATTATTAAGACTACAGCCGAGTGTAGATACATTTGGAGCTCGTCATTTTGTAGATCTCACACTTGAGCTGGGCAACTTTCAAGTGTCCGAAGGCCTTGCCAAAAGGCCTCTAGAAAAAAGCTGAGTTGAGCTATTGCTAATGGTTTTTTGTTTTTTTTTTTTTTGATATATAACGCTGTACTCAATGTGTCAAATGTCGTGTCTAAATTATGGACAGTAAAAATATAAAAATTGTGCATATACTATATTCTCTAGACTGATCTCTGAATAACAAAGACCTAGACTCGCTTTTATTTGGTCTAAATCTCTTTTGGGCGAGCGCAAAAGTGTTCATTCAGCAACACCCACACACACACACACCTACACACACCCACACACATATATTGGCAATTGGTCGGATACTCACCTTGGCAGACGTGGCAATTTAGCAGTATTGCAACAGCAACAACAACAACAAGCTGGGACCATGTGCCGATTAATCCTTGTGATGCCGTTGAGGTTGTTGTTGCCTGTGCTGTTGTTGTTATCCTGGCCCTTGTCATGGCTGCAGTTGCCATTGTTGAAGTTTTTGCTGCTATTGTTGTTGTTGCTGCTGCTGCTGCTGCTGATGCTGTTGATGCTTTTGTTTGTCCCTGACGACGCGTTTCCATGCCAACCAAAAATTTAGCGTGTGATTCCACAAAATGACCGAAAAACCAAGGCGAGCGCGGCTTCAGTTGTTGTTGCTGCTGTTATCGCTGGCCCGGACATGCGCTTGCGTGGGTGTACTTGGATTTAAATCTATTGGTAGGTATTACGAGGGCGAATTTCAGGTGGGCTGCTGTCTTCTATTCAGATTCTGCCAACTGCTCCCTCTCTCCCTCTCTCCCTCTCTCTCTCTCTTGGTGGGTGTCTTCTAGTTGAGATATTGTCGACAAGTTGGCGGCAAATCGTTGGCTTGTTTTCTTTTTTAATTCAAGGTCTCACATCGCATTATGCAGGCTCCAATACACACACACACACACACACAATCGTTGTGTCCTTGTGTTGGTGTGAGCTTTTATTACAGTAACATTCGTAAGTTGGTCTACAAAATGGCGCAGGTTTTTTTTTTTGTTTTTCTTGTTCGTTTTTAAGAGTAATTTATTTATTTATTTTACTATCTACATTGGTTTTAATTGATTTTGATTTTGTTTTTTGTTTTTTTTTCGCTTATTAATTTCTTATAGAAATGTTCTAAATTATTGCACAAATAACACTTTATTGTCGTTGAATTTTAACTTAACTTTCTTATGATAATTATTTCGTTTATGTTTTTTTTTTATTTATTTAAAATATATAAAAATAAAAGAAATTATTGTTAATTGGGCTATGCCCATTCTTATAGATTCGTAAAAAACGTGCCCACTTTTATTGTGTTATTATCATTTCACTTGTTTATCGTAAACTTTCGAAATAAACAAAACAAAGTTTGTGTATTAATTGTAAATAAATTGCTGTTGTTTTGTTGTAATTTTAAAATTTCTTTTCTCGATACTGTTGTTATTTTTTAACGCCAAATGTGTGCAGAGGAGTATATAAAACGGAAAAAAAGCGTTTTTAACGCCGCGGCTCGTAAAACGCGCGTCAGGAACAAGCTTCGGCCTCAGACTGAGTGCCGCGCAAATTCCAATAGGAAACGCTCGCGGTGCTACGCTATGCTTGCGCGTGCGGTATTTTTAAGTGCATTTCTGGATTTAGTATTTATTTACACTCAGACAAATTTAAAGCCCATATATCAGATTTGTTGTATTACAGTTTTATCTTTGTGATTAATTGGGCAGCCCACTATTTTCACGGTAAACATCTGATTTAATGTAAGCCTGAAATGAGAAAATAAAATACAAGTAAAATAATGAATCAGCAACAGTAGCTGCTGGTCACACTTGAAAATGCGCATTTTATTTAAGATAGATGGCGCTTCAAAGCAACCGTTATATTCAAACTTGATTAATTAACTGTTTCGGTGCAAATAAAATCTGCATTTCGCCCAGGAATGTTGAATGTTGCAATATATAAGACGACTTGCGGGAAAATGTGCAATGTAAATTACCCACAATGTGGTTGTGTGGATGTATGTTTGTGTGTGTGTGTGCTCTGCGGTTTGTGTTTCCCTTGTTTACTTTCTCAATTTTGCACATTTGCATTTGCGGTTAGCTGCCTTTGCAGTCCCATTGGTTTAAAACAAGCCTTTTATTTTGCCATTTGTTTTGTCAGTTTTGTGGATAGTTAAATTGCTTGAGTCAAACCTAAAGTCAGAACTGTTTGACCAATTAGCTATAGTTTAAACATGCATAAATAAGTATATGAATAAAGTGTTGAATGTGTTTAATAAATCAGACTAATAAACTCATTGTGTTTATTATAACAAAAAACAGTCCGGCATTTTAATGGAAGTTTTCAGAAAAACATCCAGAACTTCTGGCCGGGCGATAGCAGCGCTCAAAGTAGCAAGACCCGCAATGTAACTCAACTGATAAAAACCTTCAACAAGAAAAGCAGCCAGAAATGCGCCACAGCCTTGTGACAGCGGGGACCAGGGGGATGGTGGTATAGGATGCATATACAAAATGGGGGCCGAGCCGCAGCAATGGCGCTTTTGACAGCATATCCGGCAAAATGGGGAGAAAACAACTTTTACTATGTCCCCAAGAATTGGGCGCGTAAATACTGCAAGTTTTCCAGCTCCAAGCTCCACCAAGGCCATACAGGGTGACAAATACGCATTGGAAGCAGATGTACGGCGCATGTCCGTAAAATACAACTACAAACACAACTTTATATATGCATAAATAAATATGTGCAAGTTTACATAGGTGCCTAACATGCCGGCTTACGCATATCAACAAGATGAGAACTAAACGTTAAAGTAGGCGTAGCTTTTTATAAATTAAGTGCAAGTAACCAGTTACAGTTTGAATGTTAACTGAAATGTAATTTTTTTTATTTTGAGCCACGTTTTGAAATTACAGGCTACGATAAAATTAAACAAAAATAAGATAAAATGAAAACTTATATTTACGCCATCTATCGAACTACATGCATACTAACAGTTGTAAGTGAGTGCTACATCAGCAAGCTTTTAATCGTCTACTTAACATTTTCGAACAAACATAGTGAGGCCGTTTGTATAATAACATTCAGTATTTATATATATGCCAATAGCATATCGATAGGTTTGTTAAATGAATATATTCTAATTCACATATACAGTACGCATTCGATCACTAAAGTCGGGACAATGGGCGGTTGTCCTCAAGGCCAACTGAGACTCCTTTTCTACATTTTTAAATTAAAGTAAGACGCCTAGTTCCATATTAAGAATAATGATTCAATTTTATTCCGCATGCATCATGCGGGAATAGAAACATAGGTCCAAGTACTGTAAACGTACGACTTCCTTAGGCAAATTTAGTTAACTTAGGTATTTTTTTTTAAACTCCGTTAACAGAGTTTAAGAATTCGAGTGAAGCATTTATCGAAGAGTTGTGCGTGTAAAGGGATGCTTTTCGTAAATACAGTTTCTTACGAAAATTATTTATTATTTATATAGTTTTCTTAATAACAATCATTTAGATAAACAAATTATTTGTAATATGTTATTATTTATTATCGAACGTTCTGCTCTGTTATCGCTGTGATTACAGCTTTTAGAGACTGTATTGGTGCTCTTCAGGTTAGTGCCGCGTTCGTCATTTGTTTTATACAAAGTGGTTCACGGAAAAATCAACTGTTAATCTAAAATTAATGCAGCTACAATATAAACAAACTAAACAACAAATATATAGCATTATCCAAAAAAAAATATATAGTATTTTTATTTGAATTAAAAACGGCGTTTTAAGTCAATTTAACAGAATACCTTCGTTAATAACAGTTTAGCAAAGTGTTAGCTTTTGGCTATCAAAAACATATGTTATGCGAACGACAATCGACTTAGTCGATAACATTCTGTTAGTGAAGTTGTCAAGAGCGGACGTGTTTCTGTAGCGTTTTTACATTTTACAAAATTATTTGTAATAGGAATATATACAGACTATACGAAACTGTAACCAAAAGAAAAAAACAATGAACTAATGTAAAGACACACCGCGAGTACTTAATAGGCGTGTTCCCCACGTGGAACCCAATTTTTTCGTTTCTTCATTTATGATGTGTGGCTGTGTGTAAGCAGCTTTGGGCGGCGAGTAAGTACCACCAACCGAAAGAGACAGACGACAGCCGAGCAGCAGAGGCAACAAACGCAAAAACAACACCATTGCCTCGACGAAAATCCGTGTGTGCTTGTGCGAGTGTGTGTGTGTATGTAAGTGTATGTGCGTATGTGTGTGAAAGAGAAAAACAAATTCAATCGAAAACAATATAGCAAGCTTTGCCTTACAATTCCTTGAATTGACCAAATTGTACATGCAAAATTAAAGCAAACGTTTATCTTTTTCTTTTAATTATAGAGAAAATTACCGTGAAATTTTAGCAGTACTTATTTCTATATTTTGAACGTATATATGTGCGTGCTCGTTTTTCGTCTACTTAAATGTCGATGTGCGTTAACATTTGCATTTCGTTAATTATACATGCGAAAGGTTTATAATTCAACGAAAATTAAACGCGGCCACGAAAAAAAAAGCGCGTAAATTTTCGCAAACCCCTGAGTCTGCATTTCAGCAGCTCGCAAAATTATAAACAAAGCGAAACAAAATCGAGAAAGAGTTGAATTATCATTTGAGTCTGCGTACTACGACAAATTGCAAGTCACAGAGCCCAAAAAAAGAATTGTTAAATATCGGGAAACAAACGCGATTAAAGTAAAAACAAACTCGCGTCGCTTTGTTTTTCAAAACTCGTCGTGGGGTCCCTGCAACAGCAACAACGCGTCTGTAGCAACAAAATAGATAACAATAAAGGAAAAAGGAATAACAGCCACTGCGGTAGGAGACCACAAAAACGTGAACGTAAGCGTGAGTGCAGAACAGGAACAGTAAAAAAAGCGCAGGAAGCGGTAAGTTAACACACCCTGTATAAATACCAGTGAAAATAGATAATAGAATATGACTATTGCGCTTTTTTTTATAGTAATTTTATTGCTTTCAAACTTCAACTTTCGCTCTGTGAATCTGGCTTTATTTAACTTGTATCCCATCCATCGTGGTTGTCAATCAGAACCATTCCAATTAGACCATGTTCACCCACGCTTGGGCCGCAACTGGTTTTTGTTTACCAACAACGAAAAGTGTGAAAATTTTACGAAACGGGTTTTCGTTTCGGTTTTCTTTGCTGGCCGACAGTGGCAATGCTGCAGAAACTGTAGTTCAGTCTAATAGACATTGGAAACAGGTTTTCTGCAAGCAAATACTTGAGAAACGCCTGTGATGCCAGTTCAGTGGCCACTTGTGCCAGATATTGCCCACATCCTCTGCTGAAGATGGGCATTCACTGAATGTGGAACGTCTAAACAGCAGCCGCTGCTCCCACGCTAAGCGGCTCTTGCTTTTTGCTGCCATCTTTTGCAGCACTGTTCGTCTTGTCGCTGACTAAGAGCGCCACCTGTTGTTTTGTGTGTCACCAAATGGTTTGCTATCTTTATTAAATGTTCTCTTCTTTTTTTTATTTTACATGAAGTACACACTGTACATTTTGCAATAGTATGTGATACGTTTTGATAAAAGCAGCCGATAAGTGAGCCATCCTCAACAGCTGTGTGTGTGCGTGTGTGAGAGTGTGTGAATATTTCACACGCCCCGTACGTGACATCATGCCAATTCATGAGCTCAATTAACTGCAAAACTGTAACAAAGGAGAGTCTCTCTCTCACGCTCTGTAGCTCTCGTTTCTCCCATTGCCTAGATTATGCAGCGCTCTATGCAAATGCATTTGGCGCTGTTAAAATTTCGATTTCGCTGAAAATTGGCAAAAGTCGAATTTATTGGTTCTATTTTCAAAAAGTTTGACACTTAAGTCACTGGAATGGAAAATAATAGACAGCCAAGCTTGGATAATTGTTCGTCTTTTGGTCTTTGGTTTTCCCTTAGCATTTGCAGTAGTCGCTCGAAAATTGTAACATTTTGGATTAAAAATTATTGTTATTGCTATATGAAATGGCGAAAAAAGTAATAAAAAATACTTTTAAATGAATTTTTAATACCCAGATGTTACAATTTGCAAGCAACAGCATAATAAAGAAATTTAATTTCTCTCTAATTAAAATTCTGGATAGTTAATCTGTCCTGCTTTTTAGTCGTAGCTATGTATGTATCTTTAAGTTGTAAGTTGTTTTAGACTTAATAATTTGCATGCGCTTTTTGCTTAAATCTCGCACGATCATTCACCGCATTCGATGACCCATGGCTTTTAATATAATGCGTTTCATTTTCCCCATTTTCATCTTACTAACAATAAAATTTTGTACATTTTGTTCTGTTCCACGACGCCAACGATATTTGTGGTCGCCTCCACATGCTCGTGTGCTCCTTTCTTTCTCTCTTTCTTTCTCTCTCTCTCTCTCTGTATCTCTCTCTCACTCTCGGCCTCTATCACACACACTCACACTCACATGTGTGGGTTTCGTGTGCGTGTGTGTGTTTAGATCCTACGAAGGTCCTCCTATGTTCATGCCAACGGGAGGGGGTGGGAAGGGAAACAGGCCACAATCAACACACCAGCAGAACCACAACCACCAGACCCAGCACCACCAGACGCCACACGGTCACTCGCATACGCACCACCATCACCAGAATCAGTCGCAACAGCAGCAGCAGCAGCAGCAACAACAGCCGCCCCTGCAGCAGCAACAGTCGCGCATCTCTCATCTGCACCAGCAACAGGATCAACAGCAGCAACAGGCTGCGCACGCGGTGTTTGTGCCGCAGCAGAGCGGGGTCTCGGCACTCGGTAATCTTCATCATCACCACCACCCCCTACCGCAACAACAACAGCAGCAGCTGCAGCAGCAGCAGCAGCAACAACAGCAGCAGCAGCAACATCTACAGCAGCAGCAGCAGCAACATCTTCAGCAGCAGCAACAGCAGCAGCATCATATACAACAGCAGCCGATCATCTTTTATCCCAATCAGCCGCCGCCGGCACTGCCGTACGTGAACCACGCGCAACACTCGTCCAGCAGCAGCAGTAATGGCAGCAGCGGTGGCGCCGCTCTTCAACTGAGTGGCGCCGCCAGCAACAGCTCGCTGGGACATGCCCATGGCCATAACCATCACAACCATGGTCATGGTCACGCGCATGCGAATGGCGTCCTTACGCCAGCCAGCAGCAATACAAGTTTGGTGCGCGCCCTCAGCAATCCGACGCTGCCGCCGCACTTTACGCAATCAGCTGGCATGATCGCACCGGCCGGCGGTAATGGGGGTGGGACCGGGACGGCCACCTACATTTCGGCAACATATATGCCGTTCAATCATCCCGGACTAATTGGCGCACAGACCGTAGCATTTGCATCGAACGGTGGTTCCGCAGCGCCCGCTGGGGGATTCTATGCGACTGCAGCCCAACAGAAACAACAGTTGCCGTCTGGTCAGCAGCACGGCGTTAATCCTGGAATTGCGTCAAATGCAGCACAACAGCAGACCATTACCTACTATCACACGTCGTTGCCGCCGGCGCCGCTCAATAACAACAGCAACAACAACAATCCCGTAGGCAGCGGAGGAGGCAATGGCGGCCACCGCGGCAATATGCGCGGCGGGCAACGCTCGACGCCGCCTCAGCAGCCAAGCTATTATACGTATGCGGTGCCATCGGCTGCGCCGCCGCCGCGTCCCACTTTGGTCAACAACGCAGCAGCGGCGACTGTCCAGCCGATTATGAATTCACGGAGCACACCCCTAAATGGAACGGCAGCCTTTCACATGCCGTCAACTTTCTGTCCCAGCCTACCGATTATGCCGCCACCCAGCCTGACCACGGCGCCGATGATAGCGGCCACTGGGATGAGTGCGCCGGCGCCGGCTCCATCGGCTGGACTGCACACATATGCGCCCCACTTGCAGAGCAGCAGTGCCACAGCCGTGGGACCTGTTCCTGGTGTTACTGGATCTTTTTCGTCCACCTCACTGACCACAGCCGCCCAGCTGGCTGGGGGTGATAAAATTAAAGAGCGCAGGCATGCTATACCCATCATTCATCCGGACACCAAGGAGAATGTCCTGGATCCCAATTCATCGGTTTTCATCAAAAAAGACTCGAACTGCACACTCACATCGAGTACGGGAAGCGATAGCAGCATTCCCCAATACCAATCGACCGCTATATCGGATTCAGGCTCAACTACCTTGATGCTGTCCGGCGTCATGGTGGATCATCAAATGCAAACTGAGAAAGCTTCTCAGCCGGTGAGCGTCTGTCAGCCAGCCGCATTTGCATCGCCCCCACTGACCGACGAGGACAAGGTCAGCGTCATTGTTAAGGACATACTGGCCCACTCGGGCAATCCAGACGAACACCTCAGCTTTTGGCAGTATAATGATGGTAAGTTTCAACCAAAAAGATTACTTTAAATGGCAGCACAAACAAGTTGCTTTAAGACTTCGATAGCGTCTAATCATATAAGCATTAAAAGCCAAGATCACGACGGATTTATAACATATTTTATATATGTTTTGAAATTACCGGTGAAAATTCTTTTACGGCATTCTATTAGGCGGATACCGCGCTCAATCAAGTAATCATAAATAAGGACACAACCATTCACCGTATATTAGGAGGACACTTGACAATGACCCAACAGCCAAGATAGTTTTCACTGTATTATAGTCTTAAATATATATACATATATTTTTAAAAGGTAAAGGGACTTGGAGCACAGCGTTACCTAATTTGCTGAATAGAAAGAAGAGTTTGTTAACCAAATGATTTATACCTAAATTCTATTTGAATCATTACCAAATGATTGCCATGTGCTCTACAAATTGTTTACCATTAAATAACAATCAAATGCCAATTGAGTCAGTTTTTGTAAGCCCATTTACTCAAATTCAGGTATTCCTTACACATGTTAATCACAGCATAATTAGAAATTAATATATATATGTATATTATCGAAAAAGTGACTGGTCGTTTATTGCGATTGCAAAACATGTCACAAAAGTTTAATAAATTTTTTTAAATCCCACCTATGCATCTATAGTGGACAACGCCTCGGAAAACGCAGCCGAGCTACCCTGCGGCAACGTGGATGCTCATTTCGATGACTTATCTCCCACTGGTGGTAACACGGGCGTGCCCGTGTTGTTCGAGGAGTCACTGGCAAGCAAGAAGCAGCGCCCCAAGTCGGCTAATAAGCAAAGTTGGTGTATATTTCTTCTAACTTTATGCACGTGTTTAATTGTGAAAACTTTTGCAGGCACCGCCACGCCAACATCTATAGCCAATGCCGTGGCAGAGGCAGCCACCAGCAGCAACAAAGGTATCAGCATTCTAACCAGTATCAAACATACTTCAGCGCCACAACAGCAACCGCAGTCGCTGCCGCAATCGCTGTCGCAGCCGCTCTTGCAAAATCCAACAAAAACGATGGGATCTGATTCGATTCCAGCAAGTCCTACAAAGACCCAGAAACAAAAACCAGCTGGTCAGCAGCAGCAGGCGCCACTCTTGCCGTCGAGTTCTTCGTCAGCTGCCTCGACGCCCACACACCAGCAAAAGTCGCAACAGCTCCAACAGCCGAAGCAAGTTAAGGGAGCGGCAGGACCAGGCACAGGCCGAGGGCCAAGCCCAACTCCAGCGCCAACAGCTGGGCCAAGTCCAGTTATGTCTGCAGCTGCTTTGCCGCCAAACAATATGAGCCGAAAGAATCAGCGCAAGGCCCAGAAGCGCAAGGAGCAGGAGAAGAAAAAGCAAAAGGCGTCTGCCAACATCACAAGCGGCACAACAGCCAGCGGCAGCGGTAGCACTAATGCGGCCAGCAACAATAATAATAATAATAGCAGCAAGAGTGGCGCCACAAGCAGCTCAAAGAGCAACGGGAACGGCAACGGCAGCAATAACAACAATGCAACAAGTGGCGCCGAAACCTTCATCACATATGTGACAACAACTAAAGCGACAGCCGCTGTCGCGTCCGCAACGCTGGACAAAACGGCGTCCTCGATGACTGATAAGCTTAGTGCAACTAGTAATAATTCTAGCTTAAGTTCTAGCATAAGAGACAAGCAACCCAAAGATCAGCAGCATTCTAGCAGCAACAATGACGATGCGGCTGCCATCGAACATAGAGGTAAGTACACAGAATCAGGTGACAACAAATCACGACTGTAACTAATCTTTTGCAACCGTTTTTCAGTTGACGACAAGGATAAAGACTCGTGTGATATGACACAACAGCTGGACAAGCACATGGCCAACGAGGATATTGTGGCCAAGTTTCTGCAAAAGAGTTTCGACGATGCGCCCAGCCCAGCTGAGACACAGCTGGAATTTCTTAACAGCAGCAGTTCCATGTGCGAGGACGAAGACTTACTAAGCGGCGCTGGCATTGCAGAAAAGTTAACTGAGAGCAACGCAGGCAGCGGCGAACTTATCGCTAATATTGAAAGCAAGTGCGTTGAGAGCATTGTGGGCGAACTGAAATTTGGTGACTTTAGTGAGGAGGCACCTGCACATAGTTCCAGTTTTATATGTAGCTCCACCTGGTCCAGTTCACAGCCAATCGATGTGACCAGCTCGCAGACCACCATGTCCGAGGATAATGTGGATTGTGCACCAAAGGTCAGCACTCAAAAGATTGAGGCGCCCGTCAAGAAGGCATCGCCCATGCATCAGCCGGCCAAAATACCAGGCTCAATTCAGAAGGCCGCGGGCGGCAAGGCTCCGACAGCAAGCGCCAAGAGCGCCACTATCAGCAAATTCATAAGGTACAACATAGATGAGCTGCGCGAACTGTCCAAGCTCAGTGATTCACGCAAGCCGCCGTTGGTGCCCTGCCAGAAGGGCGACTGCATTGCACAGCTCTTTGTTTCGCGTCAGTCGCAGCAGCAGCAACAGCATCACCACGCACATAATCCGCATGGACAGCAGTATCAGCACGCGCACGATTCGATGGACTATGGGTCTGTTAAGCGCGGGCGCGGTCATGGCCATGGGCCGAATAAGAAACATCACGATGGCCATCAACAAATGGGCGGCAACTCGAGTGGCAACAGCTCCGGGCCCAGCGGCATGGGCAGCTCCAATCAGCGGCACATGGATATAATACGTGTGCAGCTGTCGCTCAAGGAGGAGATTAAGCTATCGGAATGCGAGAATGCCTGGCAGCCGGAGACGCTGCGTCGCATGTCTGTGTTCAGCACAACGGAACCAGACCCGGATGATGACATGGAAGGCGTGCTGAAGAAAGTGCGAGGCATACTCAACAAGCTGACTCCCGACAACTTTGAGGTGCTGCTCAAGGAGATGTCCAGCATCAAGATGGATACCCAGGGCAAAATGACTAATGTGAGAAAGGATTTCTTATTCTATATTATATGTTTGGACAAATTCTAATTGCAATTCTTCTTGCCAACAGGTTATGCTGCTTATATTTGAGAAGACCATCAGTGAGCCGAATTTTGCGCCCACCTATGCGCGATTCTGTAAGGTGCTGTTCCACGAGATCAAGGCAGAGAACAAATCGCTGTTCACCAGCTCGCTTATCACGCGTATTCAGCACGAGTTCGAGTCGAATGTGAATGATGCCAATGCCAAGGCCAAGAAACTGCAGCCCACCCAGGAGCGCATTAATGCGTGCACGGAAGCGGCCAAGAAAACTGAACTACGTGCCGAAATGGAGGACCTTGAATATCAGTTTAGGCGCCGCGCCTGGGGCACTGTGCGCTTCATTGGCGAGCTATTCAAGCTGCAATCGCTGACTAGCGATCGGGTGCTACACTGCGTCGAATCGTTGCTGGAGCACGGCTGTGAGGAGAAATTAGAGTACATGTGCAAGCTGCTCACAACCGTTGGCCATCTGCTGGAGGCTGGCCCACCAGAACAGTACCAGAGCGGTGTGCGCATCGAGAAGATCTTTCGCCGCATCCAGGATATTGTGCAGCGCTCGCGTGGCAATAGCAGCAATAGTCGACAGCATCAGTTTAACATCAAGATTAGCAGCCGTGTGCGCTTTATGATGCAGGATGTGCTAGATTTACGCTCGCGTAACTGGGATCAGCCGGTGACAACGCACTCGACCGCTGGCAGTCGGCAGCGTCACAAACAGCACGATGAGCCCAAGGCACAGCCACAACAACAGCAGCAGCACAGCGGACGTGGCGGCCAACTGCCACAGCAGCAGCAGCAGCAACAGCAGTCGAACTACCAGTATCAACAGCAGAAGCAACACCATCATCATGGCTACAATGAGAGCAGCAATTACTTTATGCAAAAGGTGCCCAAGGCGCAGCAGCATGAGAACCAATCATTGAGCATAGATCCCAACAAGCTGCGCTTCAGCAGCAGCAACAACGACGACACAGTGACCGCCAAGCTGGGCAACTCCTCGCACTATCAGTGGCGCAATGCCAGCAATCGTCCGGTCAGTGCAGCACCGGCGACACAGCCCAGTTTGCTCAAGCGCATGCCGCCAACAACAAGCTCGTTTAACTATCCGACGTATCAACAGCAAGCGGCGCCAACGGCAGTCGGGCCACTGGCAGCCAACAGAAATAACAACACGGAGCCGAGCAGCGTAGAGATCGATTTTGATAGGAAACAGTGTCAGGAGATGCTCACAAAGCTGGTCGAAGAGGTGCTCAGCACCCGAGACTGGCAAACCGAAGTTCTAGCCATTTGGCGTAATTCAAATGCCAAGCAACAAGCTGCGGTGGCCATCATATACTATATCCTGATGGATTACGTGCATCGTGCGGAAGTCAAGCGACAACAGCGCTTGGCATGCGCCAATGTCTTTTCGTATCTAATGCAGCAGGAGGCATTCGGCAGAGGAAGCTTTGCTCAGGCGTACGGCCGATTCGGGGAGGAGTTTCCCGATTTGCTGATGGATGTGCCCAACGGCTGGACCTATGTCTTTGAGTTTCTCGGACCCATAATGCATGAGGGTGGTCTTGAGTTCAAGGACGTGTGGCAGCAGCGCTGGCTAGAGGACCCGCTGTTTACCGAACGCTTTGTACGCGCCTTTGTCAGCTACTTTGTCCAAGAATTTGGAGCCGGATACACACACAAGCTGTGGCATGTCGACAGCAAGCTGGATCGAGGCCAGCTATTTTGGAGCGATGCCCGCAAGTATCGCGACTTTTTGCAGTCGAATAGCTTTCAGTTTCTGGAGCCGAACAGCACAGGTATAGTTAGTATGCAGCGGCCAAAGGTCGCACGGACCCAGGCGGAGCACGTGGAACGGATAAGCTATTTGCTGCGTCTGTCTAGTGACACCGCCATTGACTATATCAATACCAATGTGCATATTAATGTGAATTTCGTTCGTCACCTAACCAAATTCCTTTGCTGTGATTTCGCATTAACTGTGATCAGCAATCCATCAGCCAAGAACTACAATAACAACCACAGTACTAACAAGAATAAACTGCAACTGCAGCTGAATGTGGAGAGCTTCCGAAGACATTGCACTCCGCTGCTGCGGCTGTGCATTGATGCGCAGGAGGCGCACGAGATTGCATGCATCGAGGAGACGGTCGATGCGCTGCAGGAACACTTTGCGCTCGAAATGGAGGATGAGATGGCCGCGGGCGAGACCATCTGCAGCACCTGGAGCGTTCTGTACGACTGTGAGGTAATATCGCGGGACTCGTTTGATAAGTGGTTCAAGCAGGAGCTTGAACATTCCGCCGGATACCCTCGGGCCCTTATGGACAAATTGCGTGCTTTTATCGAGGAAATGTAAACAGCCCCACACCCAATGCAGGAACAACTACAACTACAACAGCAACAACAACGAAGCAAATCGCAGGCAAAATAAAATATAAAAAAACAAAACACATATTTATATGTATATGACAATTTGAAACAGCGCCATTTGGCCTTTAAATCATACACCACGCGCGGTCGTATATGCATACACACCTATAAACATGAACACATACAGACAGAAACCACTTTTACATTGCAATTGAAACAAACAAACAAACAAACAGACGACAAACAACGGCATATATTATAAACTATTGCAATAAAACCTATATACAAAACGCATAAATTAAATAACAAAAAACTAAAACGAATCTCGGCGTCAAAAAGTATTCTCAAAAATCAAACACAAAGCATAATATATGTTTAAATATATATATATAAGGCAGGGTACATATATATATACACACATATATATATTTATATATATACCGATCTATGATTTATTTACTTTTACCCTTAAAACTGGACAGTATTTCATTTTCCTATGTTTCCTTCAAAATCAAAGTCAAAAGTCCCCAAGAGGGGATCTATCGGAATAGTTTAGCAATCTTTTGTTTAACACTAAACAAAGGCAAATTTTGTTTACCTTTCAGTACAAAAAAAAAATTTTGAATTTGCATTGTTTTTGTTTTTTCTTATTTTATAATTACTTTTAAAAAAAACTACTTATTACAAAATTTGATTCATGTGATTTCCTCATGCAAAAGGCTCAAACCCAAAAGCAGATAACGTTTATTTCCTTCTAAAGAATCTATGACTATTTTAATTATTTCGAGGCTTAGACTCAAAAAAATACATGTATACAAAATTATATAATTACATATATATATATATACATATATATGTATTGTATGTTATACATTAAACAATGTAAATTTAGCAAGAAAAGACATGTAAAGTATGTATGTATTTAGTATACAGTGCATGACAAAAAACAAATAATCCAAAGATACAATTTAAAATTAGCTGTAAAAAGAATGAAAAAATACATAAACTTTAATTTATAAAATAATAACAACAAAAACAAAACATAGCAATTTAAACCAAATTAAAAACTATATTTATATATTCACAGCATAAAACTGAAAAAAGAAAAATAAAAAAAAAGAAACTTAAAAAAAATGAAAAACAAAAACCAAGAGCTCTAAGCCGCCTTGAATTAGTTATTTTTATAAGTAAAAAAAATTAATTTCAAAAATTAATATTTCAATAGCAAAAGAATTTGAGAGCTCGAATGTTTTTTTTTTTAACATTCTTTTCTGTTTTTATTTATACACTGAAAGTGGCAAGGATTGAAAATGGTTTTGCGGCAAAATGCAAGAAATAAAATAAACTAAATCAATATAAAAAAAATATATAAAGTGGTAAGAATAAATTATTTAGCATGAAATACAAAAAAGAATGTAAACAAAAATAAAAAAAATAGTTAAGCAATTGTCGAAACGCTTCTGCACTGAAAAGCGAATAGTTTAAAGCCAAGCTAAGCAAATTCTGAGAACTTCTAGCATTCTTTGCATGCATTTGAAATGTGTAGCCAAATTCTGGGATAATTTGAAACAAACAACAAAACACTTTAACTGTAAGCATTTTTGGCAAGGAAGCAAATTATAATAAATACAATTTAATTCTAAAAAACGTTTACAAACTAAAACTAAAATAAATCTCAAATCACATGTAAAAGACATTAAGCAAGAATCTGAAACAGGCGCATTGAAAAAACCACATGAAGCTGATTAATGGGGCGGTATAAAAACTGATTAACAATTATAAACAGCAAATAATAATAATAATAATAAAAGAAGAAAAGAAAAAAAAACAAGCAAAAAAAAATAAAACCGCATGGCGTTTCAATATGGGGCCAGAGGCCAAAGGACATCCAACTCATGCAACACACACACACACACACACGCACACATCTCGCTCATGAATTCATACACACATAATACACACACTCAGGCAATTCATGGTGTTGGTTTCATATCGCATATAGCATAAGAGGTTAGCTTAATGCTTTAAGGCTTGAGGCGCGTACAAAAGTAAGCAGATTTAAGATATATTTTCCAACAACTGATCTAATCCCGAATCTTCTCTTTTCGCTCGCTCAGATAACAAGTCCTAGAGCAGCATGGAGCGACGTGGACGTATTCCGGTTGCCAAGTTTCGCACCCAGGAGGCGAAGACACGCAGTCGCAGTCGTGTGAGTGAGCCGGACTACAATAATCAGGATCCGGAGCATGATATGTTTACGCTGCTGGAGGACAACATTGCGCTAAGGGAGGAGAACAAAGCGCTAAAACTCGAGATCGAATCGCGTAAGTTAGCCCAACTCCTTAAATGATATATGTTGAACCTCCAATTTTGCACGCAGACAAAACCACGCAGGAGGAGCAGCAGGCGCAGCACGAGAAGCTGTGTGCCCAGCTGGAGTTTCTGCAGCAGCAGCAGGGCAAATTCGAGTCAGACATCAAGGATCTCACCGGCAAGTTCAATAAAACGCTCAACGAGCGCAATGCCCTCGACAAGCTGCACAAAATGAAGGTCGATCAAATACACAAGTAAGCCGCCAAATCATAATAGCGAAACAAACAGCATTAAACATGTCCTCCCCGTTGCCTGCACCTTGCAGTCTCACCAGCGAGCTGGAGCACATGCGCGAAAAGCAGCTCGGACCCTCAGGTGGGGCTCCGCTAGTCGGCTCCGTGGAGCTAAAACGTAATCTGCTCAAGATTTTACAACACGACAGCACAGACAGCGGCGAGGCTGGCAACGAGCTGGACAGTCTGATCGATGTTGAGGGCAATCTGGATGTGCCCATTACCAACAGCCTGGTGGAGCGTCTCGTCTCTGAATTCCTAACGCTCAAACATGCCACCAACGCCGTGGAGCTGCAGCTGTACGAGGCCAATGAGAAAATAGCCGAACTAGTCGAGCACGTAAGTTGACGTCGATGTAGTTAAATCAAGCTCACTTTGTACTTCTTATTGTAGCAACATTTGCTGGAGGAGGAGAACGAAACTCTGCGCACCGAGAACGGCAATTTAACCAAGGTGGCCAAACTGTTGACCGACAACATGAAGGAAAGCGTGGAGACCAGTCAGAAGTAAGCGAAGCCAACATTGGCATATTAAAAGTGCTGCTAACCAAAAGGGAAAGATTGTGCTGTTTTTGCACCTGGATTAACAGAAGCCCGAACCCCAATTCAGAATGAAATATTTCATTTTCTCCCTGTTTCAAAGCTATCTTCATATAGCTTTGCATAGGTCGGATAGGCCGGATCGGACTAATGATAAAGTGTATTACATAGATGCCATAGGGATGATTGCCCAAAAATTAAGTTCTAATATCTAAACCAAACTTGACATTTAAGAACCGAACAGCTGTGAGCCCGGAACTCCCCTGTATTTTTGCTATAAACAAAGCCTCAAACAAAATTAAATGTCAAAAAATTATTTCCTTAAAATTGTAAAAATTTAAGACAAATCAGAATGTGAATCGTAACCTGGCAAAACAAGATTCACAAACCGAAGACAAATTCATGACGAACCACAAATAAATTCCTTCAGGTTTGCATCCCTGCCTTATTATAGGACTTCCTGAACGGAAAGATATCGTTTGTATCAGAGAGCTTCTAGGCTATAAGTTATATATATGTATATATAAATTAAATAGGGTATTTAATCTTTAGCGTACCAAAGACAGCATTTATATTTATTCAACTAGCTCTGCGCATAGTTAAAATAATTTGCAATGATTGCAACATTCTTATTGCAGAATGGAGGCGGCTTTGATAAGGCTGAAGCAGCGGAACGATGAGTTAACCGCCAAGATACGCGACCAGCCCGATGGACAG
This sequence comes from Drosophila borealis, assembly GCA_035045885.1. Classification (NCBI taxonomy): domain Eukaryota; kingdom Metazoa; phylum Arthropoda; class Insecta; order Diptera; family Drosophilidae; genus Drosophila; species Drosophila borealis. The sequence goes on along the minus strand of JAWNOR010000194.1, from coordinate 4,814,559 downwards.
CCGCAGGCAACGCCATCTCCCACGACGATGCAATCGCAGGCGGAGTTCGAGGAGATTACGGATCAGGTGCAGCACCAGGCGCGCGAGCACAACGAGCGCATTGTGGAAATGGTGAGCCACGAGTTAATCAAATGCAGTCACATTTTATTTGGTGATGGTTTACCTGTCTATCTATCTATCTATCTATCTATCAATCTATCTATCTATCTATCCCATCTGTATTTCCGTCTCAAAGCAAACACGTAGCGTGTTTGACATTTTCAAGCCGTTCTCGAGTATCTTTAAGAGCAACTAAACGGCGCACAGATAAAGGCACACACACTCTTAACTCTACCTAGAAATAATAAAAACAAAAATGCATGGAATGCATCCACACGGGTTTTAGTTGTTCCCTTTCTCAATAATTTGGTGCTGGAATCCGAGCAAAACGTAAGCGCAACTCGCTTGCCGTCCGCTTCTCTCCCTTTCTATCCCTGCTCCTGCTCCTATATATAGATATATATACACTACGTATCGCTTTTTGCACTAACACGCATCGAAGGCGTTTTAACTAATTTTTGTTCTACTAATTTTCGTTACCTTTGACCCCGCTCCGCCGCCCGCCCGCCACCCCCCGCTCGCTCGCTCGCTCGCTCTTGTTTCCGTAGCAAAGTCTTATGGATGCGGCTATTGCAAAAACTACTAACGATGAACTAAAAAAATTACAACTTAAGTTGGAAATACTCGAGGAGCAGCTGCGTCTGGCGCTAACACGCGCCGATCTCGCCGAGGAGCAGTTGGTGCGCTACCAGCAAGCGGAACAAACTGCTGCAGCAGCAACTACAGTTGCAGCGGCACCAACCCCACCCCCGCCGCCGCCGCCACCACCCCCGCCCCCACCCATGCCGGCCAAAGTGCTGTACAAGGGGGCGGCTGCTGGGGATAGGGAGGCTGGCAGCTTTAGCCAGCACATTGCCGCGCATAATTTGCACAAAGGCCTGGGCGAGAAGATAATCGACAACGTCAAGCAACAGGTACAGGCGCAGGCGGCAACAGGTATGTCATCCAGCTATTAAAATTCCCATTAACCATTGGCCCAGCTTATACGGACGTGTGCTTGTGTGTGCGTGGAGGTGTCATGTTTTCCACTCAATGTCAAACCCCGAACAATGGACAGGACATGCTCCAAGAAGCACTTTCACTACGGCCATATTTTCTCTTTTTGACTGGAATTTGTCGTGTCGTAAAACCTTTTGCGTTGCGTGCCTTTCTCTATTGATGGGCGCCCCTTCTCCAATCGCACGTGTGCGGCCGTACGGGCCGTATGCGCAATCTGCCAGCCATTGCACATATCACGTATACGCATTCACTTGCGTGCGTGTGTGTGTGTGTGTGTGTGCGTTCTAGGCAATTTCGTAACAAGATTGAAATTTTATAAAGTTTGCGCGCTGCACGCGGCATAGTTTAACTTTTTGCTGAGCAACGAATTGGTTGAACTATTTGCAATCTTTAAGCAGCACAGAAAAAAACAATACTTAAGATTTCATGTTGCGCCTGATAAGCCATGGGCTTAATGTTAAATGCTGCAATTAGCTAGAGTACACTGGTCTGAAAACTATTGTTTGGGAAAATTTTTGGAAAAAGCCTAAGGAGTCCTTATGGCCATGCCTTTCCATTAAAACGCGGCTGCAAATTAGTTTGAATGGAACCAGATCTAATCTGTTATTATATATGTACCAAAAACCTTTAAAACGTGCCTTTTCCAAAGATTGGATCAGTCCTTAATATTATAATGGTAAGGTACTCAAGCACCTTAATCTGTTAAGAAGAGCTCCAATTTGGGTAGGTCAAAAGAGATGAACCATTCTTTGCTGGCGTTGGACAAAACTGGGTAATAGACACGACTACGAACAGTCCACCAAAACTGTACCCCGGGTAGCTAGGAGCCCGCGAAACTGTGACCCGTCCTCTCCCTTAGGAGAGTTACGTGTTGGTTGTGGTTTATACCCTAATACGCAGGTAGAGCTTTGCTCGGCTGTACCCACAGGCCAGCTGAGGCTGAAAGGGGGGAATCTAATGTCCGTCCAACATGCATGCAATTGATCCTTACCAAGGGTATTCTGCAGTTCCTGGCGCATTGTCTTGCCTCATTCTACTATATGCCACTTGAGGTATATCAGGCACATCTACGGGCTCCTTTGGGAGCCTTATACTTTTCCATACAGAAAGTCATTTTCGAGCGATTCTTTCTACATTAAATAGTTGTCTGATACTGATAATGATTGTGCTTATATAAGGGCTATGCTAAAATTAATATATGCCGAATTGGGCAATATATCCTAAAAAAAAAATTTATTCTAATGACAGAGATATGATATGCTAGTTCGATCCGCCAGAAAGTCGAGGACTCTCATGTATCATCTCATAGGCAGATAAACAGACATGGATGGACTCGGCTGTTGGCACTGGTCAAGAATATATATTTTATTCAATTTCCATTTCCAATGGGTTCATACACAGATAAAAAAAGCTTTCGTATGCTTTTTTAATTGAGTTGTTCCATCCCAACCTTCGGCATTTGATTTATTGCCTTGGCATAAATAAACCCAGAGAATAGTTTAAAGATTTGTTTCCAAATGTTCGATAAAGAATCCTTAAACTGCTTTTGCTCGTTGCATCGGCCAAGCCAAAAGCTGGAAAAATGGGAACGATGCAAATGCCATAAACCACAAAAGCGAAAGAAAAAAAAAGGCTGTGGTAATCGATAGGCTGTCAGAGGCTGCATCTAATCCTTCGGCGCAACGAATCCTTTGTCGGTCCTCTACTTGTTGCTGTCACTTGTCAACTGCGATCCGCCGTCCCCTCCGCCGGCCCCTCCTCGTTCTCCGCCTCCTCCTCCGACAACAACCCATTTGCGTTTATAATTGATTTTGTGCGTTTTTCTTTTTTACTGCTGCTGCTGCTGCTGCTTTTGTTTTTGATTTTGATTTTACCTAAACGTTGCCACGTCTGCCACGGCTACGGCTCCGGTTGCAGGCTGCCATGCCACGCCCCCTTTTGGCTGGTGCTTGTTGCAACAGCGGCAACTTCTTAATTAAGTTTGCCAGAAGCTTTTTGACGCAGCGCTCAGACTAGCTGCTGCCACCAGGTACACACACACACACACACACACGTGGATAATAATATATACATATAATGTCCATGTGTGTGTGTGTGTGTGCAGAGGCGTAGCACGGCAGTAAAAATCTAATTAGCGTCGGCTTTACGCTTCTGAAAAGGGGGAGGGGTAGAGGGGCGGGCGAGGGCTGAATTTCGTTTTAGCCTTGATATATTTTGCAATCAATATGAAACCAGCATACTTTATTATAAGGTGTGCAGGTGTGTATGTGTGTGTGTGTGTGTGTGGGTGTGTGTGTGTACGTGCGTTGTATTTGTATTTGTTGCTGCCTTGCCATTGCACTTGTGGGACATCCTTGGCGTTTAATTTCCGCTTTAATTGCGCTCAAACAATCGTTTGTTATTGATTTAAGTTTGAGCTTTAACCTGGAACTTCCAGCCTCCGATTGCCCCAGCCAGATGTGAGCAGAACAAACCAGAAAAAACATATTTCTGGTTCGATTCACGGCAGCCCTTGGCTACAGCTCGCGAAGCTGGTTTTCCACAAGCAGCTTGTGGTTTAAGCCTCAATATATCATAGATTTCAGAATTTTAATTTATAATTGAACTCTGTACTAAAAATATTACAAGGCGTGCAGATTTTCATATTCAAAATGCGGGCTACATTTTATTCTCTAGCCAAAATTTGTATCTATTATTATATTATGTTGTATCTAACGGCCAACGTTGTTTGTATTTTATTGCTGGGACTCCCTTAAAAGTTTTTTATTTTAAATCAAACTATTTTGAAATTAAAAATATGTCCTCTTCGTATGTTTTTGGACAGAATGTTTTCGGAAAAGCATAGTGAAAATAATAATTAAAGAGTTTTTTTTAAGATAACTTGAATAACAAAAAAATTGTTAATACAAGAACTTAATTATTGGACCGGGTTGCTCCTGTGGCAGATATATAATATACTGGTCCGATGTTGATACGATTTCGGAGCATATTGAAACTTGTAAATGCCAAGTTTGGTCAAGACAATATCCTACTTTTTGGCCTATCGTTCCTATGACAGCTATATGATATACATACATAGTTGTCCGTTCCGGCCAGTTCTAATATAATTTTAAAACTAGTTCGCATAGAAACAGACAGACTGACATATCAACTCTACTCTTTAAATGTTAATTCTGTTGATCCTGATTTATAATATATCTAATTTACGGACTGACAAAATTATAAGGCTATAAACATTTTGTCAGTCCCCGCAGTCCTAAATTTCTAAAAAGTAACGACAAAAACACAGAACTATTCAATCTATTCAATTTTGTGTTTCTGTTGAGACCGATTTACGCTTATATCAAGCATGAAAATTCTTGCTTATTGCACTATATAATTTCAGGATATTTAAAAATTAATTAAAGCATCAATTAAGAATACTTAATGCATCTTATGAATATATATACATATATATTGAATTTTTAACGTTTCCCTTGCGTGCTGTCTGCACTTTTAAAGCGCATTTTCTTGATATAAGCCTTTATATAATGTTGTATAAATTTTTGTTATTTTTATTGGCCTTATGCCCGACATCAAGTATCAGGTGATGATGTGCGCCATCCACAACATCCAGAGGCAAACGCCATGTAAACAGCATGACAATGAAATCAACTGGTTGCAGAATGGGCTCTACGCACACACACACACATACGCCCACACACACCCACGCACATATATATAGAAAACATAATGCAGCCAAACAGCTTGTATGTATGTGCAAATGTCTGACAGTGAAAGGCTGCCTATGTATGTGTTGTGTGTGTGTGTCTCTGTGTGTGTATTGCCAGACAGTTAAATGATATTTGCGTATATCATATTGAATATATTTTTAGCAAGTATGCATTTATAAATACTTATAAGCTACCGAGCCATACCAAATTCTACTCTATTTATGTGAATGTCTATTAGGCTCAAATTCTGGATACTTACGATCCCACGCTTAATCAAATATTCAATTAGACACTTTGTCACTCACTAGTAAGCAGTAGGGTTTTTTTTTAGTAATCCTTGCATGCAGTTGGTTATGGCTGATTTATGGTAAAGCCAGCGGAAATATGATAACATCCACACATAAATCTTCTCGAGCTCCTCACAGGAGCCGTGCAATCAAAGAAACTGAAGCTTATGCCAATCACAACAATGGCTCAAGCAAACAAACCCGTACACTTCTCTCTCTCTCTCGCTCTCTCTCTCTTTATATGTGTGTATATATGTATATATATGTAGCTGGGCACACTGACTGACTGACTTACGCGCTCACTCAATTACAAGAAGCTGGCGCCCGCACTGTCACATTGTCGCACTAAGCACATCCGGTTTCCGGTTGTTGGCGCGCGACGCACGCGGCGTACGCGTAACGAGCGCACATTGAAATCAATCAGGACGCGTATTGTGCGCGTCGCGAGCTATTAACAGACAGCAAAATATATGCCAGAACCTGTTCGATCCGAATGCCGTGCGTTGGGAACGAAGCGCGCGCGCCCCACTTGAAGCACATGAAGCGTTTGAGCTGGCAGCACAGAGAGCAGCAAGTTTACAGCTAGCCACAGAGCTGCTGGCATTCGTGTCCTGGCGCTCGTCCTCGTCAAAACCAGCAACAGCAGCAGCAGCAGCTGTAGCTATAGCTCCTCGTACTCGGCTCGAAAACAAATGAAACGAAATATTGTTGTCGCCTGCCAGCAAGCGAAGCCAACCTGTAGTTGTGTGTATCCAGCATCGGTCCATAGATTACCATGGCAATGTTTATGCTTGAAATTCTGACCATTATTGCATTATCTATATTCAAGCAGCTCGCACTTGGATCAATTTCCGCCAGTGTAAATTAATTGACTTCGAAAAAGGCTCACGACCAACCTATATACCTTGTCATTTCCGATCCCGACCGATACACAACACGCATCATCATGCATGTGTGTATTATGCCGAGCACTTGAATTGATTTAAAGTTTGTGCCCAGCCAGAGAAGCAGCTGGAGAGCTACCTGCCAGCTATTAGCTGGCTTCCGGGGCCGAGCTCGAGGCCGTGACTACTGCCCTGGCAACAGTCGCACGCAGAGAAAGAGGGCGAGCGAGGAGGGGGGAGGGGAGGGACGTGCTGGCATTGTGGCTGTCGTCTATGCGACAGCTTTGGCTTTAAACAGCCATCAGGCGTTTACATGTTTCACTCGCAGCTTACTGCGCTTTATGTTACCCAACGCCCGGCGGCGGCGGCCGCCAACGTATCAGGTTCGATGAAGACAAGGACTACGCCATTTATTATTTTTACGAGTAGACCAAACAACAGACCAAATGGCTTGGCTTTGCCGCACTCCACTACCCAGCCCAGCCAAGCCAAGTCAAAGCTTGCCACCTTCAAGACACATTGTTGTTTCCGTTGTTGTCATACTATGGCTTATTATTATTATTATTTGTGCGTTTTATATTTCCGTGTTTTATTGCGCCACTTTTCTTATGAACCGACACACACACACACACATACACCACAGACCCAAAGATTGACTTTGTTTGGGTACAACAAGTCGTATACGCAACTTCATTTGTTGCCGCTGACAGTTGTTGAATGCGTGGGCTTAGTTCACACTCCTTTTCCTTATTGTTGTTGTTGCTGTTGCTGTTGTTACTGTGGCAGGCATCCGTGATTTATATACATTTGCCACAGCACCCAAAATCCGCAATTTAAAATCCTTAGCTGCCTTGATTATGTCGCGTGCCAGCTGCCTTAAAGGTAGGTTCTCTCTTGTCATTTGGGCAAAGGTTATTAACAGTCTTCTAAGGTAACCGCATGCTCTTTAAACTCCTTGTAGTTGGCTTAATGTAATCAAAAATTAATACTAACTAAATACTTACTGTATACTAATATGCTCTTTATCTTCCAGGTCTTGACGCTATAGTGCGGGAATTTAAATCTGGACGCGTTACGTTGCGTCGGAATCGTCGCAGAACCGGCACCAGCGAAGCTCTCAAGGAGATGTTCCAAGTACTCGAGATAAGTCAGAAGCAGAATCGCAACTCAAAGATATGCGTCGATCTGAATACAACTATATAAGTTCAACAATATAAGTTCTTCTCCTACTTTGGTCTCAAATCGAAAGCCTATGCTCTGCTTCAACATCGAAAAACATTCCGTGCATTTTAATATTTATTCGTAATCCCTCCCTCCTATTTAATTCACTAACTTTGCCTTTGTGTGTGCCTTTCTTTTGAAGGAAAACAAGCCATTTTTTAACTAATTTATATAATATCCCTATGTGAAATTGACTAACATGTATTCGATTTTGACTTCTAACAATGTGTTCATGTTACTCATTAATATTATTATTTATGCTTTATTATACAATTGAAAACCCAACGAAATATTTTGAATAAACTTTATAACCAAATATATCAATTTAATTATTATTCAATTTGATTTATGTGGGGGGTGTATTCCATATACGTGATTTTAAATCCTGTAAAACATTTCCTCCGATACGTTTTGCATTATGACATAAATATTGATGGATAATACGTTTATCAGGCTTAATTGTACTTTATTATTACTTAATCTTTGGCCGATGCACAGATCGCAAATTACATAAAAATTACACAAAGTTTCCCTTACATGTACGTATGTATATATTAGTACATATGTATGTGTAAATCGTGTAACAATCATTAAAAAGTTATTTGTTCATTTTAAAAGTAGACGAGCTAAATTTACATATTAAAATTTGAGTTTATGGCTAATTGGCGTACAATAAAAATAGTTTTAGCTTATCATTTAAAAAAAATTTGGCTAGTTGCTTACAAAGTTTTCAAAGGTTTTGTATTGCATGCACTGTAATTGACTTGTTTGAGTTTGTGCTTCAAATTGACATAATTGAATAATGTTCTTTTTATAGATTGTGGCACTTGTTTGCATAAGATACGTACAAAGTTGTTGAATTGTGATTAGAACTTAGAACTTAGAAGATAACATACTTATATCGTTAATCAAAATACAAACTTGTGGAAGACAAGTAGTTTGCGTATGTTACGTATTGCGTTTTGTTCGAAAACAAATTCAAAGCGGAGAGCGACTGCTTCGATATATATGTATATACATATATATAGGTAAACTATCAACATAGAAAAAAATGATGACATGTTCAACATAATATCATTTCAACATAATTAAACATTTAACACATATCATAAAACTTATTTAGGCTTTAAAAACATTAATCTTAAATCTAGTGCGATCGCTTGTTTAGACACTATTTGGTAGTCGGTCATGTGAGGCAAATGTTGTGTGTTGTTGATCTTGCTCGATTGTTGCTCGTTTCTTTCGGGGATTAGTGCTATATATATGTATATGCTATATGTATGTAGTAACAGGAATATTTGGCACTCGATGCTTGCTCTCGTTGACAACGTTTCATTTTGTTATATATGGCGCAGCACTGGAAGCAGCAGTTACGTCTGCTGTTCGTTCGTTCGTTCATGGAATGTGTTTACTGTGCCGCGATGGCTTTGGCGGCGGAGTCGGAGGGCGCGGCTTGCTGGCATCGTTTATGCCCGGCATGCTGAAATTTGTGGCCTCCAAATACTCGTACGTCGTGTTTGTAATACTGGTCTTTGTCATGGTTGTAGTGCTAATGCTGCCGCTGGTGCTGGTGTTGCTGCTCAGCACATTTAACATTGTATAGCCATTGGGATTCCAGTCCAGACTGTGCGACAAACTGCTGAAATCGGTGGAGTCGCGCGTCTTGGCGGGCAAAGGCGGTGGTCGTATGTCCTCCTCCGACGTCGAATCGGTTGTTTCTGCCAAATTGAAAGAAAATGTTTAACAATTTCAGGAGTTACGTCTCTCTCTTGATGCTTACCAACTGAGTTGCGATTGCTGCTCTCGGAGAGGGAGCGTGTGTCCGCAAAGTTCTTAATGCTAGCCGTGGGCGTGGCAATACTGGCTGGCCGCGAGAGGCGACGTTCCTTTTCCTTTTCGGAGCGCAGCGGCCGTTTGGGTGTCAGCTGTTTGGAATTTAAATGGGCTCAAGATTAAACGGAGGACGTTTGTTATGTATGTGACTAACCTCTTCCGTTAACACGCGTGGATCGGGCGTTTTGGGTCCATTTAAAGAACTATTCGAAGCACTAGCCAAGGAATTGACAGAGGTGTTGATCTCCTTTTCGGGCGTTGACGTTATGGTGGTCAGCGGCGGCGTATACCACTGGCAATTGGCCACCGGCAAGCTCAATGTTTCGCGATCCTTTAAAGACAAGTTGTTAATTAACTGCAAAGTTAGTCATAGAACTGGGCTTAGATACCTTTTTCATGGAGCGCCGCTTGGCGGGCGTCTTGTCCTTGTGCTTGTTGCCTTTCGTGCTGGGTGAGTGGCCCAGGCTAGGTCTATGTGAGCGTAGACAATAAGCAACAAATTTAAAGTAAGCAAAAGTAAAACAAAACAATAATAAAACACGTGCAACAAATTAAACAAAACTAAAGGAAAACAACTTATAGTCTCAAACTGAAAACGGCGAGCAGCGACAAAAAGTGTTAAAAAGAATTGGGTTTTGGGTTTTTTTTAGTTAGAGGAGGCTGTTTTTTAATTGAATAATTAATCGGCGCCTACCTGGTGTTGAAGCTTAAGCTGGCCAGCGTGGACTTGATGGAGCTTGTTGGCGGTCGCGGCAGGAAGGTTGACTTCGACAGGCCGCTGCTGCAATTGGAGCAGAGCTTAGGATTGATTTACCAAATGTGGCAAGAGCTATTCGGGACTTACTCGGAGGAGCCCATGCTGGTCTCGGACAATCGATTGTTGCTGGCATCGAAGATCGCGGGCAGGAAAGAGTTGGTGCGTCGCATAATCACCGAATCCCGTTCGATTTTCAAATCGCACGATTTGCGACCATAGCGCGATTCCACGTGCTGCTGCATGTCCGCAAAGCAGCCCTCCAGATGATCCTGCAGCGCCTTCAAGCTATCCGGCGCCTTCTGGCGATGCAGTCGAATGGCTAAAGATTCAAGGTAAACATGATTAGATGCATGAACATCTTAAAAATAAATGCCGATGAAACGCACCACATTGCAGCAGAGGTATTTGCAAGGCAATCAATTCCTTAAGCTCCTCGATAAGGTCTTTGTCATCGGGATGCTGCTCCAGATACTCGTCGGTAAGGAACGCCTCCTCATATTTAGCAAATCCGCCCATAACGGCGGGATCCACAATACCGTTGAGCTTCATGCTGAGCGGATTTATGTGCAGACTCTCATCGCTCTGATGAAGTATGACCAGTTGTCTGATATCCTTGTTGGTGTCCTTCATAATCTCCACGGCACGCTCGAGTGGTGAAATTTTGAACGTATGCGAATCGACAACAGGAAACCAGCGCAATATGCCGGGCAGTGGGAATTGCGTTATGAGCTCAGTCCGCTCCAGCCAAAGGTTACGCACATCGTCCATGGTGCCGCCGCCAGTGCTGTCGCGGAAGGGGCGCGAGAATTGAAACTTGTGCACATTATTGGAGGTGAAATATTTGACAATCTCGTTTGAGATGATCTTCTCATTGAACTTGGAGAAGGCAGCGTCCATAATGGGCTCCACCTTGTTGACCTGTATGTACTGCCCGTCGCTGTGCGTTATATCCTCGCCAGGTGGCTCCAGCGTTTGCATTAGCTCCGCCTGTGGATGCTGCACAAGCATCCGGGAGCAAAAGTCGCTGTGGCGCTCATACTCTTTGCCCCGAAAGATATAGACTCTGTTCTGCAGCAGTCGTGGAAAGCCGCGTCCGTAGAAGCACACGCGAAAGTACTCGGATGTGTGGCGCAGCTCCTTGAGTATCTTTTCAAAGAACTGGGCCATGCGCTTCAGCAGCTCCGCCAGCTTGATGTAATCATAGATTTCCTCCTCGTATTGCTGGGCGAGCACCTTGCACATATCGATCGCGCACTCCCACTGCTTGCCCTTGTCAAAGTAGTCCATGATCTCAAAGTAGAGGGCTTCCTTTAGCTCGCGATGGGTGCGGCAGCTGCCATGGCGATAACTGCGCAGCTGGGGCGACAATTCCGTATCGTTCCAGCGCAGCAGTTCCGTGTGCAGCTTGAGTGTGAACGCCGCCTCCGTATAGTTCTCGAACTCCATGTGCAGGGCGCACAGCTTGTAAACGTAGCGTATGTACATCTCCTTGAGATCCACCTCCGAGTAGAACTGCAGCAGCGAGAATGTGCACGCCATACGGTTCTCCTTGCTCTCGTCCTGAATTATGAAACGATACTCGAGCAGTTTGTCCATCAGCCGCGTCACCATGTTCACAAAATTGGTGCCGTCCACGTTGAGCGTATTGTGGGCCGCACAGTACTCCAGCATGATCTTCTTGAACAGCTCCTTGTACTCGGCATCGCCCTTGCCTGACGACGGGTAGAGAAAAATGGATTAATAACTAGCTATTGAATGGCTTTAAATAAGGAACTTACCGGCACCAATCAGTATGTCCAGCTTCTCGATCATGGCCGTCTTGAACTCGGAAAAGTTGCCCTTGTGGTGGGAACTGTTGTGCTTGGTGTCGCCGTAGCTCTCCACCTCCAGACGCGAGCTATTATATTCGCACTGCATCATGTCAAAGAAAATGGGTATCGTCTCGCGTCGCAGCTCCGTTTCGGGTATCATGCTCATCTCCAGTATGGGCTCCACCAGCTGCGGCACAAACTTCGGCTTGTGCATGCCCAGCTGGAACCACATCTTGCGTATCTCCTTGGCCGTATCCTTGCGTATATCCCGATACCGGGCAAAGACCATCTGCCGTTTATTGTCATTAAAGTCGTTCAGCTGCAGCGGCGACTGCACCAGGAACGCAATCGAGCACTGGAAGAAATTCGACCAGATCTGTTTGTCAAACACCGGGCACAGGAAATAGTCCGTGATGACTATGCTCAGCTGCTGCAGAGCGCCTAGTATGACCGTGTTCTGGTGCATGATCATGTCCATCCAGTCGCGCGGAAATACCGCCTTCTGATGCGGCGACACAAGCTCCTCGAAGACGAGCAAAATCTCGATGACAAAGTCCTTCAGTTCGCCATGCTGATGCAGATCGTTGACGAAGTACTTATAGTGCTGGGCATCCATTCGCTGCAAGATGCCCAGCATGATGGCAAAGAATTGTCCGACCACGCCCGTATCCCGATCCAGTGAATGCGCCGCCTTCATAACCGGACGCAGCAATATAATCATTATGTCGCGCACATCATTGTGCGTGGATCCCACGTCCGGGCGATAGAGCAGCTTCAGGATGTTGTTCATTATGTTGATGCACTCGGCGATCTAGCGACAAAAGTTGACAGATTAGTTTGGAATTTCTTCATGGTTCGAGAAATCAGAAATATCCTAGAAATAATCAAAAGACGCGAACTCACGAGAGTTGTTGACCTACCTAGCTGCACGTCGCATAAGAGATTAAATTTAAATTAGTGCATAAATATAGAAAAAACACAAAAAACGGGTTTAAATTAAGTAAACAACATTGATAATTGCGTGGGCTGCATTGACATAAACAAACGTGGCGCACACCAACACGCGAGCAGTGCACAAGTATTAGTGAGCTTTCAAAGCTCCCAAGCTGCAGCAGCACAGCAGCAGCGCTGCGTGAGCCGTGTGCGTGTGCGAAAGCTTGGCGGCGCATTGCTCGCACACTGGCATAGAGAAAAGCTTACAAATTAAAAGCCATTGAGCGTAAAGTGCGCCAATCACCGGCTGTGCAAAATGGCAAAAAAAGCTAAACATAACTTAAACTAGAATTATAACAATTTAAATTAATATATATATGTATTTATAGATTGGAACACGCAAAAGGCGGCTGAAGCTCAGTTTTGGACGTGCGTTACATAGACCTGAGTTTGGTGCACAATTTGATTGTGTTTCTGTATTGGTTTTTTTTACCTTTTTATTGGCAGTCGTTTCTCGTGTGTGCAGGTGGGATTTTTTCTGTCCGAGCACTTTAGCGGCTTTCGAAAGATTCTTTTCTTGCTGCCAGATATCGGTTTTCGAGTCACCCTATTTGTATAACACAAGTTATGATTGTGAACCAACAACAACAACAACAAAAACAACGAGAAAATTAACGCACCCAACCATCGAGTGAACCAATTTTTGATTGCGATAGGCACAAAAGAGGCAGGTACATAGGAGAAACATTGGAAAACATTAAGTTGATCATAATGATATCAAGGCATTTAAGGCATATATATTGGTATAATAATAATACGATTATGATCATAAAGCCAGAGATATTACAGACAAATGAAAGGGTGACAAAAAGATATAGACAAGTGAACACAGAGAGAGAGAGAGAGAGAGAGAGGTATATAAATATTAAAGAGGTGGACGTTCCAGATGTGCATACATACATACATTCGCATTATATACGGTGCGTGTGTGTGTGTGTGTGTGCGTGTGTTGGTGCGGTGCTTGAAATCTTTAGATATATAATTGTGTATGTATGCATATTGTATGGATAACTAGAACCGTGTTGGTCAGATACAGGTGGGTGGGTTTACAGGTGGGTGTGTATGTGAGGTGCTTTGATGAGTTGCCATATTTAATTGCCATAGAAGCATCTATGACACAAGTGACGTCAGATGAGAAGAGGCTCAACAAACAGCTAAACCCGACAAATATTTTGCACGATCATGATTAAGGTAAATATATAAGCACATATAGTATGTATGTATGTATATAATGCCTATACTAACTAAACAAAACTAAACGACGTTGATGATCGTGAGATCTTCTCGCTATAAACACACAATTCGAGCGCTAACTAAGTGCATTTTCATTGCATGTATGTATGTATGTGGTACACAGTGTAAATACTTACACACTTACAGTTAAGATAAGACATATAAAGTACATACATATATAGTTCATATTTGGCGTGATTGCGACTACTTTACAAGGTGCTTAAGCCTAGGACACGTGACAATAAACATTAACAGACACAAAACAATATATATTCAATCAGTTGCAGTCCAAGATAATCAACATAAAAACAAGAAAAAATAGTTATCTTCGGGCTGCCGAAGATCAAATACTCTTGCAGATACCAAGGCAGATAATATAACATTCATATATGATTATTCATATGATCTTTAAAACATATATATATATATATATATAACATTCATATATATATGTGATATATGATATGATCTTTCAAACTAAAATAAATGTAGCGAAAACATTTAAAACATGTCTGTTAAATGTGTTTAAGACGATTTCGTTCGGAATGAAAATATATTAAAAATACAATATGACAAGAATTAACGATTTTTTCAGTAATCTCTTTTAAATGAAATAGTTTTGACAATTATAATTGAAAAGGATAGGATAAATATGAAAAGCCAGACTAGGCATTGGTTCGAACCGTAAATCATTTTCCCGTTAAATAAGTTTAAAGTTCAAGAAATCTTTAGAAAACTGTTAAGATGAGAACATCTAGGGATAGATATATAATACAACAGTCTGATGCTTATCAATTATTTAACAGTACTCTGAACTAGTAAATGAAAAAGTATTGGCAATTATAATTGAAAAGGATATGTGCCTTAATATGAAAAGCCAGGCGAGGCATTGCTTCGAACCGCTTCACCGGTAGATAAGTTTTTTCAAGACATCCTTAAAAAACTGTTTAGATAAGAACATCTATATATGTAGTTTAACAGCCTGATATCAATTATTTGGACTCGTTCCATTTTCAGTCGAAACGTGTTCCTTTAAATTATTTTATAGAAATCCGACTGAGTAGAAATGAATCATATATGCCAGGCAAGAACCTTGACCAAGTTATATTACCCTCTGCAAGAGTATAAAGAACACATATGGATGCAGCATGCTTAAAACTAACTAACAAATCATCTCAAAAGGCTACAGACACATATATATATACATATATATGTATATATATTCTACATGTATATCTAGATTGAAACTGAGCAAAATTAAGACAGCTCACATGTCCAATTGGCAAACTGAATGATCTGATGTACAAGATGGTATTCAATGTCAAGCGCTTTGATTTTGCAGCTATCAAAAAATATATTAGCTAAGCGCTTTTTGTATATATATTTTAGCAATATGGCAATGGCAATAGAGTTGTGTGATAAGTGTTAAAAGATCAGTTAAATTACAAAATCAGTTAAATTGAACAAAAAACAGCGCGCTGACTTTTTGCAGTTAATTGAAATTAGTTACGTTTGATCATTTGACTTGAACATGTGCCGTGTTATGTTTTAATTTTGCATCTTGCTGTTGCATACACAAGACCATTTATCGAACACAAATTGAAACGATGCATTAGATTATAAACAATATGCAAATTCCGATGGTTATTAATTAGTGGCACAAGCAGAGCATTAGCTGGCTGGCTGGCACAGAACATACCTCCTCCTTGCTCTCGAGATGATCTTTGATGTGCTTGCAAAACACGGGCAACAGTATGGCGCGGCATTTGGGCGAGCTGAACAGCTTCGTTTCCACAAAGTCCTTGATGCAGCCCATTTTCGACTGGGTAAGACGACGTGGCGGAAACTTTTCCAAGATCTCCACAATGGAAATGCTGCAAGTATATGACAAGTATTCATATATTTTTCTACATTCCCATAGGATTTTCTTTGAGATTGCCAACGCACCTGAGATGCACTTGATCGAAAACCTCCATCAAATCGGTGGCTATAATATGCAGATTCTTTAGCAGCGCTCCCTCCGACTTCAGCAGGTTGCTGGGGCAACCGATCATATCGATGAACATTTTGAGCAGCTCCTGGAGACGCGCGGCAAAGTCCACATAGTCATTATTACAGTTCATCGCCGCATATAGAACGCGCGATCTGATGACAAATTTCATCACATAGTGCAGATAGCGAGTCGTCTTATAGAGGCGACGCACTGCGGCGCTCTCCTCGTGCTCAATGCCATCGGCAGACTTCTCGCTCGGCGTGATGGCATCGCTTATATTGCGTTGCAGCACGTCCATCAATTTTCTATATTGAATACGAAATACAAATTGTAGTTACAGTCGACATACAGAGTATGATGCTAGGCACTTACGTGTAGGCCAACGTGGCGGAGAAACTCTCATTGATGTACACATCGAGAACGGATAAAAAGTGTTGATACTTCAAATCCGAGACCGTTTCAATCAGATGAATGATGCTCATGAAGACCAATTGATCGTACTTCTCGGGATTATCGTTCTCCACGAGTATGTTAAACAACGCATCCAATATGTCCTGCAGAAACTTGACTACTTCCTCGCCGGGCACCGTGGATAAAGCATTTAACGATTGCTCCAACGTCTCCTTGTGCGCTGACCAATGCAACAAGCCCAACAGGCTTACTGGAATAATGAGGTAACATTTAAGTGGGATATTTAACATTTGACTTATCATGAGGATACGTCATAAAAGGTCAGTCTTACCGCTCTGCGTTAGCTTTGTGCTGCAAAGATTGACATCGATGGTCAGCTGATCCTTGGGCAGGAGACTTAGGCCAGTTATCGATGGTTTGGTGCCCAGCAGCTCAGCTGTGGTCGCTGGCAGCTCCATGTAGCTGTTGGCCAGCGTTTTGTCGTACTTCTTGTGATCAATCTTGTAGACAGCCAGCACATGCTGACCCTGTGGTATTGTGGTGCCATTTGCCTGCATAAGACGCACATACGACAGGCCAAATGGTTTCTCGGAGCGATCCTTTTGCTCGTTGCTGCTGCGGTGCTTGAGCGTGAAACGCAGATGGCATTGCTTGAACTCTTCGATGGGCACGTGTATCTTGAAGGTCTCCTGCCACTTGGGCTTGTCGTCGTGATAGTACACCACCGACTTGTACTCATCGATGGGCGGATGGCCGGCGCCAATGCTCATCACGCCCGGCACCAGGTGGCCGTGCTCGTTGGCAACGCAGATGGTCACCTCCACGTTCTTCTCGGATGTTTTGGCAATGCGCGCAAATTCGCCGCTGCAAACGGTCAAATAGAGATCGTTGCGCACGTCACCCGGCAGTATGACCTCCGGGAAGCCCATTTTGCGTGCGACCGGCACATTGGTGTGCACGAGGCGTGGAAAGTCCTCCTTGATCTGTTTAATGTCGCCGCGCAGAACCTCGAAGGTAACGGCCATTTTGGATTCGATTTTGCCAACATCCTTTTCGATCAGCTTGCGCAGCGTGCCATCCAGCGTGTCCTTCTCGCACATGATGAACGGCAGGTCGAGATTGCCCCGAAAGTCTTCCGGTTTGCTGATGATGGGCGTTAAATCCTTGCAGGCAACACCAAAAGGCCGACGCATCATGTACTCACTGGCGCTGCCCGAGGACCCATTCGAGTTGACCGACAACTGCGAATGCTTCCGGCTGGCCGCGGTGAGGACGCTGTTCGCGATGTTCATACTGGTGCGCTTCGAGTCGGTCGAGTCCTTCATCTCCATGGAACCGATGCGTATGGCATAGCACACCAGATACATTTTCGAGATGCTCAGATCGTTGCGGCTGAGATCGGTGAACAGTACGCGATTATTATCGAACTGATCGATGTCCCGCGCAATGCCGGTGCGCGACCACTTCACCACATAGTTCTCGCTGATCGGTTTGTGTGTGTCGCCATTGAAGAGCGTGAACAGCAGATCCGAATCCTCCTGGAACTTGCACACGAACGCATTCACGTGCAGCAGTATGTTGTGCGAGTATTTGTTGAGGCCGCGCGTCGTCTCGCGCTCGCTGGACAGACGCTACAGAGGAATGGATGAAAAGAGACTTAGGGACGCACAATTAATTAAATAACAATCTGTTGACTCACATTTGCCTTTTCTATGCGATGCACCGCATGCACGTGGTTCTCGTACAGCTCCGTGGTGCAGATGGCATTGGTGTCCAGTATGTCGCCGCTCTCGTCGCGCACGACCATGTCCAGACCCAGCAGCTTGTTGCCGGTGTCAATCTGTGCCGTCGCCTGCAGCTTCACTTTGCGCATCTCGTCCAGCGGCAGATTGCCGGAGATCAATGCAGCTCTATTATTATTCAGCTCATTCATTTTTCGTCGTATCTTCTGAAAGTCGGGATTTGTGCTCTGCAGGCGAGAAGCAAAAGTTAATTCAACTGCCAATTAAAGTCGCTTATGTAATGCTTACCAAAAAGTAACTCTTGGCTATGCCACCCCACTCCAGCAGCACTTTGGTGATCTCCTCAACGATATCGGTGCGCTGTATGCAGTACTCGCCATTGACAATGATGTACTCGCACAGATGCACATAGCTCTTGGGGAAGATGCCGTGTGTTTGCTTCTCCCTGCAGCGGAAACAGTACCAACAAAAAGAAAGACAACAGCATTAAAATGTGGCCTGCATATGGTCGCTAAACCAACAAAGGGACATACTTTGACAATTATGTGTGCTTATAAAAAATATATAAATATAAGAATCATGTGAAAAACAAAATTGGGGCGACTGCAAAAGTTGTAGTTAAAATTGGTTGAGAAACCACTTGAAGATATTTTATTATGTTAAATATGAACATTTGGAAGTTTTTTAATGTGAAATTTAGCAATATTATTGGATTTATAAATTAAATTAAATAAATATATAAATGAATAAATAAATCTATTTTATATGCCAAGTGCTTATTACAATTTAAAATATTACAGTGCATCCGGGCTACTATATAATACAGCTGATCTTAATATGTTATATCATATATTATCATATATCTATAATAAGTAGTTTTTATTATAGTTCACCCCAATATATTGGCAAGCAGGCAGAAGAATCCACCCCATCGATCTCCCAGACTTAGATAAAAAAAGCTAAATCGAATAATTATAAAACTTAGTAAGTAATGTTAAGTATGTTAATTCCATTATTGTAAAGCTAGGTTAAGATGTTCAAGAATAGTATCAATAAATTAGCTAATAAAAAGAAAGAAAACAACTTTTTATCATTAAAGTAATTCATAATGAGCCCAATTTTTTTAATATTTTCCATGTTAATTTTATATCAAATCCTGGCATTGTGATGGTTGAGTTCAAGTTCAAATCCAAATAATAGAATTTTCAGGCTTTTAATGAATTGTCATATTTAAGAATTAACCAATATGTAGCTATTTTAAGAGTTGCCCTCGCATGCTTTTGCATTTAACTGAATGTATGTATATACATACACATATTTATATACATGTACGATATGTTTATGAGTGCAGCATGACACAATTCATTCTGATGAATTACCCAACCCAAGCCCAAATCCAACCCTCGAGTGGACATTGTTCGGGATGCCCTCGGGGCAGAGGAAGTGCGCGCAAAGTGTGACACTCGCAAATGAAATGGAATGCTTCAATTTGGCTCAATTCAGCATTTGACATGCGGGGTGGCCGCCTTAATTGCCCGAGGCAACAGCAGCAGAGAGCAGAACTGGCGGAGCCATCAATCAGTAGGCCCCTCGCAGCATACATATTTAACCGCAGTTAACCGAGTCTTCAGCGTTTTTTTTTTTTGGGAAACTGTGACAAATGATTCCACGGAATTTCGGACAGGTACCGGACATGGTGTGACCTTCGGTTTGAGGCGGGGCGGGGCGTGGCGGGGGGCTGCACCAATCGATTGGGCATGAGAATTCTTGGATTTTCGAATTGCTTATCGTTTGAAAATCGTGAGAAAATGCACACAATTAAAATTGATATTTTACTATAAATAAACAATCGCCCCGCCAAACAACAACAAATACGAATTTCGGACCAGAGAGGTTATCAACACGACGCATTGAATTTCTTTTTAAATGCCACACACTCGCGACAACATTTATTTTTTATCGCTCTCGACAGTAATAAATACTTAAGCCTACAGTGAAGACCTGCGCTAACGAACCGCCATAAAGAAATGCAAGCTAAAGTCAAATGGGTTTTCCAATTGATAATTGAAAATTGTTGCAACTCAAGTAATTTTTTATAAATTATGACAATTCACTTTCAGTTGCTTTACTGTACTTTCAACATTGAATTCTATACTGAATGTCGTGTCTGGCTGCGTGTCTGGGTTATGGGTCAGCAGAAAAATATGGAAAAGGTCAGCTGGCCAATCGTGATGTTGGTCTCGTTCTTTGTAGCTACTGTATCTCTCTCTTCTTCTTCTGGTTGTTGTTGTTGTTTTCTTTTGCCCTCTGTCCACGATAAGGCACAGCAGAGCTGCCTCAAGTGAGTGTCCATAGATAAATAACAAAAACCTCTTTCACCAAATAAAGAAAAAAAATAAAAGCAGATAGTGAAAAGCGACATGTGAAAACCCAGCAGAGCAAAAGGGTCAATTTTATCTCGGCCCTTTGAAATTCCTATGGAAGTTTTTTGCCACATGGCCGCATCTGTTTAGCCTGGACAAGAGTGCAGCTTGTGTGTGCGTTTTGTTTTCTATTGGGCAACTTGGCACAGATTCCAACAGATTGATTAGGTAAACAATACGCCAAACGGGCAACATCTTGGCCACCAGCTGGTTACCTGATTTATGCATGTGAACAGTTCTGGAATCGTTTCCGTTCTCTCTGTTCCAGAAATGCGGCTTTTGTTATTGCTTGAAAAAAAAACCGAGTTGTAGGAGGGAGGGCAGATGCAGTAAAGAGAGCGAGAGTTTCTCTCGGGGAGAGGGAGAGAGACGACGGAAACCATAACAGACTTTTCACAACCCTCGACCTTTTCCATATGTACATACACACACATATTTATAATTATTTAAAAAAAAAACTTATTTCCTAAACATTAAAACCATTTATAATTGTACACAAACAAGCTCAAGAAAAACACTTGGAGATTAAATATTCTAAAAAAAAAAGATTTTTTTTTTGCTAACACTCATTTTAAGAGTTATTTTAAATATATTTATAAATCTTTAGCATAGTGTATAATAAAATTATAATAGCAGATGCAATTTTTGTGACTCAACAAACTCTCTAAATAATGGATTCTCCATAATATTTTCTTTTTATATTATACTAGTCTTAATTGGGTAAGTAAATTTCCTATTTCGATTTTTCAGCCAAATTTCAATCAATATAAAGGCGAAAATAAAGGAAAGAAGGAAAATAACAACTAAATTACATCTATATATAATATATTAAGAGATAATTCATAATGCTTCAAGTAAAATTTATACATTAAGTTCTTAATGCATCCCAATGGATCTTGGGCATGCTTTAAACGAGGCTCGAAACTAGGTTCAAAGAAGCCATTAATCAAGCCAGAGTCTCTTGGTAATAAAATTTACTCAGAGTATGAACAAATATAGAGGGAAAACAATATTGGCCAAAAGGCAAGACTTTTTTACCGTCTATTGCATTGGACAAAAAAATTATATACCTTTTTTAATGAAACGCAGAAAAAATAGTTGAGATAGATATTAAACTAAAAATTGTATTTAGCTCAGATGATTGTGAGAGGAATCATCAAAAATTAAGACGTGTTATACATAAATTATCTACACTCGGTAACAGCTCGATCTGAAATTTTAGCCCTGTCAAACTACAATTCTTTATTTGTATTTTTACCTTGTTACTTATAAGAAAGGAGAAGCAACCAAATAGAAACATTTTAAATAATTCAAATACTTCATTTGAGTGCAAAAGAATTTAATCTAAAATTTAATAATTATATTAATGGTTAAAAATAAATAAAACTGCAAGTTCCTATCGTTTCAGAAGCAATCTTAAGTGTTTTAGAATTTCAAATAAACATTAAACTTGAGATAAGAAACTTGTAATTGACACAGACACCATTGAACTAGACTCTTGCCACAGAATGTACAGACCCTATCAAGATGTCTAACAGAACAATAACTCCACAAATTGCTTCCTCAATTACCAATGTACATGCATCTAATTTTATCTAATTTCATTTAATTTTATCTATGCCGTTACGAGCAGAGCTCACAATACATTCGATGGGCACGTGTCAATTCAATGTAAATAAAGTGAAAGTGCAGATGCAAATGTTGGATTAGAGTAGAGATTACGTTGGATTTACATAATCCGTAATACGTACTTCTGTTTGTAGCCGTAAAACCAGTGTGTGGTCTCCTTGAGAATTATGACAGCATCGCCCACATCCAAATTCAAGCGATGTGGCTTCGTATCCTGATCAAAGTTGCATTTGGCTGTAAACGAAAATAAGTAAAATTGTTTAATAAAAAATTTAAATAGATGGTCGTTTTATTTTTTTTTTTGTGGAATCACCTGTTGCGCTGCTCAGTAGCTAAGCTAAACTGAGCTATGTGCTGGCAAATTAAAGCTCGGTCAGATTAAAGCTCAGCCAAAGCCCCGATCTAGCGCTAGGTGAATCTCTCGACAGCGCAATTTGGGGCGAGGGTTATCAATTACTTAGTTAGCAAAACTATATATATATATGTGTATGGGGAATCGGAAACTAGGGTTGTCGCTTTGTCCGGCGGATGGGGTCTACGCGCTGATAACAATGCCCCGTTCTACGTGAGATTTATCTAACTGCATGCATGCTTCCTATACAGCATAAAGCTGATAAACTTCTAGTTAAATGACGCATTTTCGATGAATGCACAGTGGAATGAAGAAATGCAATGCAACATACGCAATCAGCGGACCGTTTGTGGGACGGGGTGCGGGGTGCGGGGGCAGCAGCAGCAGATGAGGATCGAGACAAAGCCGCTGTCACAGTCATATAACTGGCAGACGGTCA
Source organism: Drosophila borealis (assembly GCA_035045885.1). Taxonomy (NCBI): domain Eukaryota; kingdom Metazoa; phylum Arthropoda; class Insecta; order Diptera; family Drosophilidae; genus Drosophila; species Drosophila borealis. The sequence continues at coordinate 4,791,740 of JAWNOR010000194.1, read as the reverse complement.
ACCAAGTCGCTGGCGACATCGTCATCACTTCCTCGCCCGATAACGAAAGCTGCACACAAGCATAAAAACATATGTGTACATATAAGTAGTATGTATATGTATGCACATGCATTTTTATATGTATGTAGATATAATTAGGCAGCGCAACAAAAAACAACAACAGCGAGAAAGAAGGCCCGTCTTCGGCATGCCGAAGATTTAATACCCTTGCAGACCCAACCTTTTCATAATGCACATAAAACTTTGCCCGTATCTGAGAGGCACAGGGAAAATTGTTAATGCCGAGTTTGGTCAAGATATCTTGATAAACAAAAAAGTTTTCATACAAAAACCTCATATTCGACAGATCGTTCATATGTCAGCTATATGATATAGTAATCCGTTGTAAATAAGATTTTGCTTAAATGTAGGGAACGTAGTGATATTTATAAGTGCCGAGTTTGGTCAAGATATCTTGAAAAACAAGAAAGTTTTCTTTAGAACAATTTAATTTTCGACCGATCTTTCCTATGGCAGCTATATGATATAGTGGTCCGTTGTAAATAAGATTTTGCATAAATAAAGGGAACATAGTGAAACTAGTAAATGACGAGTTTGATCAAGATATCTTGAAAAACAAAAAAGTTTTCTTTAAAACAACTTAATTTTCGACCGATTTTTCCTATGGCAGCTATATGATATAGTAGTCCGATGTAAATAAGATTAAGTATAAATGTAGGGAACATAGTGAAACTAATAAATGACGACTTTCGTCAAGATACCTTGAAAAACAAAAAGTTTTCTTTAGAACAACTTTATTTTCGACCGATCGTTCCTATGGCTGCTATTTGATATAGTAGTCCGATGTTGATAGGACTTTGCAAATATATGAGGAGCATAATAAAACTAATAAATGCCGAGTGTGGTCAAGATATCTTGAAAAACAAAAAGGTTTTCATAAAAGAACCTCATTTTCGACCGATCGTTCCTATGGCAGCTATATTATATAGCGGTCCGATCTGTATGTACTGCGTGCAATAGAAAGAGGTACTTCTGCAAAGTTTCATGGCGATAGCTTTAAAACTGTGAAACTAGTTCGCATAGAAACAGACAGACGGATATGGTTATATCGACTCTGCTGTTGATACTGATCAAGAATTTATATGCTTTATAGGGTCGGAGATGTCTTCTTCTATGTGTTGCACATTTCACGACAAAATTATAATACCCGCTGCAAGGGTATAAAAACGTTGCCGCCTTCGCGTAACACGCCCCGGGTGGTGGCGATGGTGGTGCTGTTGACGGCGTCGTCGCCGTCGTCGTCGCCGTTGTTGCCACCGTCCCGGTCCAATGACCGACGCGCGGTCTCTGTGGCTGTGATGAACGAGCATAACCAGCAAGAACGACCTCCACAGCACATAAACGAAAAACAACAACAACAAAAACAACAACAGAAATGAGTGGCAACAATTTGCAAAGGTATCTCTTTATACCCATTGAAAATGTATGTAAAAGGGTATATGGTTTTGTACAAACGTATGGAACACTTTTTTTTTATAAAAGTTTATTGTATTGGATCAAAAATAGCATACATATTATGTAACACTAGCGGCTATTGCCCGGCCTTGCCCGTGGCACGTTTTATGCTACAAATTTTAGATATTACCTTTCCACTGAAGAATAAACTTTCGTTCATTAAACCTTTGACCCACATTTGCCACCCAAGAACTTATCAAATAAATTCTCACAAAGATCTTTGAAAATGAGTTACAGCCCGATTGGATGGTAAACAAAAAAGTTTCATACACACTTTTTTCACGATTTTTCCACACATGCGGGTGGAATTTTCCGAAACCCCGTCTTAACGTGCATCTCCATCACATACGGTAAATACAGTTAATACAGGTAGTCGGTCATTCAGTCAGTCAGGACAAACTGTTTTATATATTGAGATACATCTCTGATCCCACAGAACTAAGATCCGCACGGATTAAGCCTTGTTCATCTGTATTATATGTATAACATCGTATAACATATTTTTTTAACATTCCGTCGTCGACAAATATCGCAGAGTGGCTTGTGTTTGCTGGGTATCTTCGAGTCGGGCACTCCCGCGAGCACTCTTGTTTTTAATTCGCTCTCTTCTGTATTCACTCGCATTTGTTGTAGAGTAAGAGAGTTATTCATTATCTGCCCAATTGCATGGAAAGTTGGACACGGAGTGGGTCAATTGCAAAAACCAGTCGAGCTTGGCGAGCAAAATTTGGTCTAAGCGCAAAATGCGCGACTACAAATGCGAATTAATGCGCATTTTTTAACAGCAACGCTTCAAATGAGGAAATTGGATGTTTAGTGCCGGTTAAAAGAAAATAATACGGGAGTAACTGACCAAGGGATACCCTGTAGCCGGCTCTAAACTAATCTGAGATACATTTGAGCTGTCAAACGTTAACCTGCTGTTAAAAAAGGTAGTTAAAACTGTCAGTAGGTTAGAAATATATGATTTGGAAGCTCTGTATTTAAATTCATAAAAATCAATACACAGTCCAAATCTCGCTTAATTTGATGTTATTTAATTTATTTAATAAGAATTTTCCATTTTCTGCCTTTAAAACTTGAGTAGATTTTGATATCATTGTGTTTTTATAATATCATTATCTGTTCCTTTTTTATTTCTCTGCCTTTTTTAATTTTTAATGGGTATTTATGGTGCAATCAAATGTATCTGCTCGTCAAGAACTTTGAACTCTCCCTCTCTCTCTTTCTGTTACTTGTATTAAATTTCAATACACTTAGCGATTATACATAAGTTAGACTCAAAATATTCTTATGCAAGATTATTAAACGTCAATGCATACAGCACTAAATTTCTGGGAAACGGCAAATGATTCATCATCATGTTGATGATGACGACGACGTCGACGTCGCTGCCGACGGTCAACCAGTCAATCAGTCATCGGGCGGGGCACACACCTTGCTCGGAGACATCGGCTATGAAAGGGTCATTAAATTGAACTCATTTCCCTTCCGATGCACGCGATAAGGCAGGAGGCGGGAGCGATTGTTAACTCTAGCCAGACCTATAACTATCTGAAAATTGTTGGGCTAACGGAAACAATCGTGAATAATGAAATGCAACCGGTGAGTTATAAATAAATGCGGCAACAGGCCAAGTCACGGCTGAATGGTGTGAGAAGAAAGGCTACAGAAAGGCCCAGCATGACAGCCAGGTAAAAGCCAGGTAGACGACGAGCACGACCACGACGAGGAGTTCCCTTCCACACACTTTACGACCAGCCAGCCAGGCAGTGGACAAATTGTGCAACAAAGAGCGCAATTGTGAAGGAGACGACTTTGTTGGCTTTGGCGGACGCAGCTGAATGTGCTCAGCTACCCTCCCCCCTTCCCCCCTAAACAGGGCGGGGCAGCACGTGCAGAGTGTGTCTAGCAAAAGGTAGCTGTGCAAATGTGCAAACAGAGCTCTGAGCTGCTGCTGCTGCCGCCAATGTTGCCTAGAAAATGAAGCACAACAATCAACATAATAATAATAACAATAACAACAAATTGCCAACAAGTAAAAACTACGACGCTTCGTCATCTTCCCGCCGACACACAAGCATACAATGCACACACACACACGCACACACACACACACGCACACAAACAAGTTGAGTACATAAAAACAATCGTGACTGGACGGCAGCGGCTCATTTGGATATTTCAGGTTTAAATAGCACGCGGCTCGGCGTTTTACATACTCAGAAGTATATAAGCTGCTTTGGGAGCACACGTAAATCCCGAGTGATACCGTGATACTGATTCTAAGTCGTCATAGCGCATTTTGAAAACTGAATTAAAGTTTTTAATCAAATGTCGATAGTATTGGGCATAATCTCAAGAGATTCATTTGTGAACCAGTTCATATTGTACAAAATATTGAGATATTTGTTAAGCTAGCTCATCCGTTAGATTAAAAGAAGTTCCTCACTTTGAACTGATTCAATCTTATAAGATTATCTTAAGTACGGATGACTCATTACAAAATTATTTAATGTAGTACACAAGGGCTTGCCCCACTCACCGACTTTGTTCTCTTTTTTGCCATTTTTCGCAAACTGTTATCAGTTACAGTTATATCATACGCATATTTTTATCTTCTCTATATATGTACAGATATATTTAAGCTTTTTTCCCGACTGACTGATTGGTGATCAATGCACAAGCCAAACCGTAAGAGTTCTGTGAGCTTATGCGATGAAGGTGCACGCTAAAACGGGGTTTTTGTAATTCCACCAGTAAGTGTGAAAAACTCGCGGTTTCGGTTCACATTTATTACCAAGGATGAAAATTCAGTTAAGACGGTGCAAAATGTGAGTTACGAATTTATTGGCAGAAGTTTTAAGATGCCGACTTAAGACATGGAGTTCAATATAGCACGGTTAGATTTAAATTTTCCACTTGTGAAATATAAGTGGGAATATTCTATCTAAAACTAGATGCAAAAAGCTTGGACCAGACAAGGCCGGATAACACCGGCTTGTATATGTACATATTTTTTGGCGAAAGCTTCCAAAAATTATGAAAAGAGACGGCAACCATATAAGTTGGCAGCGCATTAGCGACAATTAATGTTTAAATTGTAAGGAAACATTATCAATCCAATGGAAACGTTAAATTATTTTTAATTACTTAATTAAACCTAACCTACTAATTTAAACCATAAAAAAAGGGTTGCCTGCATTTTTTTTTTAAATATAGCTATGTTGGCTGCGCCTGATACATATAACGAATATGCGCTGAATTCACACTAAACTTCCGTGCGCCTGGGTTTCGTGAATTGGTATGAGCACTTCATATATGCTCGCAATCAACCAATTATATTTTTCACATATTGCATAATAGTTATTTAGGAATTGTAACCGCAAAAGTTCAATAATAAATAAGGTATTTCGTGGAATAAAATCATTCACTATAATATTCGCATGTTGCGGATTTTGCGGTCGAATAACAATTGAAATCTTAAGAAATCGTTGCAAGACCGATGAGTACATTTATCAGTCACTGTTACTGCTACTCGTTAATAATTTTCTTTTGATTGGGCAACTTCAGCTCATCTGTCATTCTATTCTGTTGCAGCAAATGCTGCTCATCACTAAATCTCTTCAATGCCAGTGACTTATGCTCATCACTAAATCTCTTCTATTCTAGTGACTTGTGCTCATCACTAAATCTCTTCTATTCTAGTGACTTGTGCTCATCACTAAATCTCTTCGGTTCCAGTGACAGCTGCTCATCTCTAATTCTATTCTGTTTTAGTTTTTGTTGTTTTGACGCATTAAGTCAGCCTGTTTTCTAAGCTCATTTGATCTTGGCGCTCGGTTCTCTTAGCTGGTAGCTAAGCTATGTTTATGTTTGTGTGTATATATGTTTATACATATACGCGAGCTGAGTTTTGAGGGTCAATTATAATGGATCTCAAACGGTTAAGTCTCGGCTCGTCTGGCTAATAACAGAAGCTTCTCCTATACAAACCTGTGTATATGTACATATATATGTATGTATGTTATATACACCACAAAAGTATATTTCAGGGAGCTCCCAGAGTTTAGCGTAACGCTTTTTATGGGCATGTCGAAACAGAAATTCCATTGTTTTTAAATTTTTTTTCTTCTTTTTTTGCAAAAGTTATTAAACAAACAAAATATTCTGACAGTTATACGGTAAGACACAACAAAATACATAAATAAAGAAAAAGAACAAACCGTATTTGAAGATAAGATTTTATGTGCAGTTGACAGTTACAGTTAATGGCGCCGCGCTCGTAAAACTCACAAAAATTACTCGAAAAATTAGACGCGGTACAAACGAAAAATGTTGATAGGCGTTATTATTATGGAACGAGCCATAAAAACAACGATGCAGAGCGACAATGTGGAAATGTAAACACAAACTTGACCCATTTAGGTCAAAATAAAAGATGCAATATTTATAGACAGGAAGGATACCAGTTTTATTGCCCGTACCAACTTCCTAGGAACGCACTTTTATAGCGCATTCCGGTATTCCAGTTCGAAGTATGAAAAAATAAAAAGAATATTGTACTTCTCACTCTATTAATATTCGTCTATATACTATGTACTAGAAATATATGACAAATTTGAATATACAAATATATCGCTCTCTACTTTTTTCAACGGAAAAGTAGTTTGTTTGAATTATACATATATAATGGTTTAATAGGATATGCATATGCGTACATACATTTGTTCAAAGACTGTACTCCTGAGTCATGCAATACTGTTAACCCAGGGTTCGTGGACTTTGAGTACATGATCGTAACATTAGAAGTTCAATAAAGTGAAACCAATTTCAACTGCCTTGAACGAGGCATTTATGCGGCATGCCGAATGACTCAGTCGATGCAAAGTGAAACCCAATTACTTTCTACGTAGATTCGACTCTCCACAGAGAACAGAAATTGCGCTCTACACAATTTATGCTTAAATATAGGCAATTCCAGCTTTCCACGATTGGAAAATGCCAATTTGCAACAAATGATGCGACAATCTCTTGATATTGGCGATTTATAGAGCAATAAAATCTCATGTCAGGGGTAGATGTGATGGCATTGGCAACGATTAAATTTCAATTTGGATTGCAAAATGGAAAGCGCAGATTCGCTTTCGAGTGCGTTCGGAGAGTGGAAAGGGAAGTGGAAGTAGATATCAAATGTAAGTGGATGTCGCTTTGAGTAGTTTGCACAATTGTCGGGGGATGTGTTCATGAATGTGATTGCGGGCAGGGTAGGGGAGGAGGTAATGCTGCTGTTGATAGTTTCAAGCCCGCAAACAAACAGTCAGGGAGGGGGAAATGGAATTTAATTTGAACAAGTGCTAAATCTGGCAACAAAGCTTGATTGAGAAACTCTTATATTTACATATACATGTATAGCAAGCATATGTATGTATGTACATATAACTTATGAGTTGGGGTCAGCTGCATTGGAGTTGCTTTGTCATGCTAGAAAATTTGCCGCTGGATCAAAATGGAAAGCACTTTCAATTATGCAAATGAAAAGGCATTTCATGCGCCACAAAAATTAACGAACAAGAAAATTTTAATTAAATAGAAAAACCAAACCAAACCCCAAAGCCAGAGCCAGAGCAACTCATCAATTCGACTCAGCTCTACAGCTCAACCCGATCCCTCTCATCACGTCTTACTTTTCAATGCAGAGCCTCATTAAGTTTTACGTTTGCTTTGCTCTTGTTGTCGTTGTTGTTGTTGCTATTCAAATTTAGAAGTAGAATGCATGGTTGCCTACTCTCATTCGCTCTCTCTTTTACTAAAGAAATATCGTATAAAGCGCCGAGTCAAGTGTAAATAGCAAAAGGAGTAAAAAAAATGTGTACGCAAGGGGGACAGAAAGAGCTCGGGGTAAGCCAGTGTCGCAGGTGCAGCAGACGCTCAACTGATGCCAATGAACATTGAAGTAGCAGAGTAAATGCCTGACGGCGACTGCTGCATGTCACAAATCATCACAAATAGACAGGCGGCTAAAGAGAGTAAGAGAGAGAGCAGAGAGCGTACAATGGAGTGCGGGTGCGAGCATGTGAATGTCTGCGTGTACATGTGCTCACACATTGATCGGTGGGGGGTGGGGGGCTGTTAGGTGGGGTAGCGTGCGCTTTCTGCTTTGCATTCAAATTGAGCCTTTTTCAAGCATCTAATGACAAATGAAAAAAATAAATAAATAAATACAAACAAAAGCTTAAGAAATTTTTCTATTATTTGCTCAAATGTGGGACAGCGAATCGCATTTTTATCGCATTTCGAAATGCGTTGCATTGTTGTTGTTGTGCTTGCTGTTAGTGTTCAGCATTACACACACACAAATGCAGACACACGTATTTGCTAAGTGCCTTAACTATAAGACGCAGGCGTTAAAATAAAAATAAAATACAAACTTGCGATAAGACAACAACAAACTATTGTTGATAAGCAAATTTTTTGTGTTTGTTGTGTGCGTTATGGGCACATTTTAACGGCTAGCACATGCCGCAAGGATAACTTAGTCAAACCTTAAAACGTGTTTTTATATGGCAACCTTTGCTCGCAATAAATTAGACAATTCTACACCAACTGCTTGACCAATTCAAACGAAGGATACGTATTAAATAAATAGAAATGCACATATACAAATCAAATGCACATGAGTTCTTCAAACTAATGTATGCCACTATGAGTATACATACATATACAGACATATACATGAATATGTGAACATACATATGTATGTATATGTAAGTTTCTCATTACAATAGCGACAAATGAAACTAAGCTCAATGCCGATTGTAATCTAACATTATATCTTTTTCATATTTTTACGTACAGAAAGGCCGCATAATTTGATTACGTTTATTGCAGCCACGCCCATCAGTGTACCCTACTGGGCGCATACTGATGCTAAAATTATATGGACAGTGTTGAGCAGCAAAGCAGGGAAAGAGACTATACAGAGCGGGGCCAGGGCAAACACACTTGTAAATATACATATATGTAATGAATACATAATGAACAGTTAATTCGATTGCGAAAGTGATGTGTAAATACATAGATACACAAACATGCACATACAATATATACATACATATGTATGTGCACTCTACCTAACTATTGAACACCGAAAAGGTCAACAAACAAAAGAGCCGACAATAATAAAACAAATTCACACGTACACATAGGTCGATGAGAGCATTTCAAAGATATTACTATTGCCATTTCATGGTCATTGCCAATGAATAGACTAGAATTTGTTGTGCATGGAAAATGGATGTTTGTTTTTTCACATGCACACAAAAGTAAGTGTGTGTGTGTGTGTTTGTGCATTTAAGTGTAAGTGAGTGCAACCAGGCGATAGAAAACAGGTTACAGCTTTACGAGTGCTCAACAGACAGGCAGACCTGAAAATATATGCCTGTGCTGAAAAGTGACGCGTAGATGCGGAGGCTGGAACGAAATAGGATGAGATTGAAAGAAAAACGAAATTAATGTGCTCGCAGAGGAAGAACAAGAGGAAAGTCTGTGTCTGCATGTTGACACAGCGACCACATGGCCGGCGAATGCAAGGGATAGGTGCAACAATAACAACAAACTACCGTAGCAGCGCAGCAGGGGAACCAGAAACCATGAACCAAAGCCAGCGAAGCACTCGCACTTGAGCACAAGGTAAGAAGAGAGCGTTGAGAGCGCAAGTTGTTGTTGCTGTTCGCTGCCTTGCTACAGATTTGTTTTTTTTTTATTTTTTGGAAATGAGTACCACGCAGCGCACCCACACAGAAAGTATTGTTTGCTGTTGTTCTAGGAAAGGGTAGCAATAAATTAAACATTTTGTTTAAACAATTTTGTTGCGGCTATAACATGTTTGAGAAATAATGTACATGTTGCGTGTTCTAAGCATTCTTTCGACACATTAAAAGTATCTGAGTATGTTTTTGCTGTTCGATTTTTTAATTTTATTTTTTTTGCCAAAATCAGACTCACCAATGCCAAATGACTGCTTAGCATTGCAATCGCTCCACACAGTCATTTTGAATAGTTGTCGATGTTGTTGTTGTTGATATTGTTAACTTTTACCACACTAACAAGCACTCACACACACACACGCACACACACAAATACGTATATAAGTTTTGTATACACTTTCTTTCGTTTGCAAAATATTAAAGAAAACGCGATGCGAAATATATAAGATAACAACTATAAAAGCCCGCTTTTGTATTTAAGCAACACGTAGTTGAATCTGATTTTGGTGTTCACAGAGCTGACAACATTGCCATTTTCTTGTTGCCTCGACTGGCATATTATTTTTATATTATTTATTGCACAATTCCATTGCTGTTTTTTTTATTTTTCTTAAGTTTTATGTTATTTGCACTTTATTTGTCGCTGCGTTGATGTCAATTGTTCTCATTTTGGGAGTTGGCCGCACATTATCTTTGCTTACGCTCCCGCGCGCGCACACACATACACTCGAGCGGGCATATTTCCACTTCGCTGTTTCGTTCACAATTAATTAATTAACCGGAATGAACCCCGCGCGGACCATTCATTTCAACTGTTGCTCGGCTTCTACTGTGCAATGTGACCAGCCATGGCAACCGCCAAAATACCATAGTAATACGTATAGCATTAATCTTCAAAATATTTAATACTATACTTTGGCAGATGTTTTATCAATACCTAGAGTGCTTTAAAATCATCTGAACATATTTTATGCACACATTTATGGATGCCTTGCATACAATTTTTTAGTATTTTGTTCATTGTAGCGATACCAGGGCTGCAGGATATTTTGAATCGCCTATAAAAATACCTTCGATATTAAATGAAACGGTCGCATTGTTTTTCGCCAGTCAAGACATAGTGAAAAATATTCGGCGCGCCATTTCCGCGTTTGTGCTCCCAAAACAACTTTTAGCAGACTAGACAAAATTGTAATTGTTGGTATTGTTTAACGACCACCGGTTAGCCATTTTTCTTGCCAGCCGCACCCAAAAGCAACGCATTAACAAATATATATACACACATACATATATGTATATTTATTTGCGCAACGCGAGCTCGTGTTGCAACCATTTGTGAAACCATTGCAAAGTTTGCGAGAGAACGCGAGCAGAATTTGACGACTAGCGAAAAGTTTATGTTTGTGTGTACGAACAGTTAGCCGGTGGATCAATCAAGATGTTTGGCGGCGCTAAACCCACATTCGGCGCCGGTGCCGGCACCACGGGCTTCGGCACGTTCAGCAACAGCGCAGCGGCAACGCCTTTTGGACAGTCGGCATTCGGGAAGCCAGCGACGCCAGCGTTTGGCGGCACGCCCGCCTTTGGCGCCCAGCCGACACAACCCTCGATGTTTGGCAGCGCGACGGCAACAAGCCAACCCACTGGCGGCCTGTTCGGTGGTGCAGGCACAACCAGCGCATTCGGCGGCACTACCACAGCGCCCACATCATTTGGAGGTTAGAGACGAACCACAAGCCGTATTAAAACCCTTTGCAGACGATATTTTTATATATATTTTCTTGTATATACTGCATATATTAATATGCAGTATTTTTTTTGTATATAAATATATCAGTACAGACTCCTCTATGCCAAGTCCTTCCGTTAACTTTAAAAAAAAAGTATGTCTGCAAGGGTATTTAATCTTCGGGCAGTTCTTGCTTTCCATCTGCTCTGTTAAATGCTTTCTCATTTTCTTTCTTCTCAGCATTTTCGCAGCCACCGCAGACCTCCAACATATTCGGCTCGACGCAGGCGGCGCCGAACACCTCGCTGTTCGGCCAGGCCGCCACAAGCGCCTTTGGGGCGGCAAAGCCAGCTACGATGGGCATGAGCAGCTTTGGACAGACGCCGGCAGCGCAGCCGCTGTTTGGGCAGCAGGCAACTGCGTCGAGCACATCGGGCTTTGGCAGCTTTGGTCAGGCGGCGCCCACCACAACGAATGTGTTTGGCAGCGGCGCTGCGTCGGCGTTCGGACAGCCGCAGTCGGTGGCTGTGGGCGCTGCGGGTGGTGTTAATCCAGGCACCTCGCTGGTCAAGTACCAGCCCACCATTGGCACGGACACGCTGATGAAGGGCGGCCAGCCGAACAATGTGAATACCAAACAGCACTGCATTACCGCCATGAAGGAGTACGAGATGAAGTCACTGGAGGAGCTGCGCATGGAGGACTATCTTAGCTCGCGCAAGGGTCCTCAGGCGGGCAGTGCTCCGGGAGCTTTTGGTTTTGGCAGCCCAGCAGCCGGTACACAGCCAGCAGCCGGCGGACTGTTTGGCTCGCCCGCACAGCAGCAGCCCGGCACGGGACTCTTCGGACAGGCGGGCCAGGAGAACAAGAGCTTGTTCGGCAGCTCAGCGTTTGGACAGCCGGCAGCAACCAGCGCCTTTGGCGCTCCCGCCCAGCAGAATAATTTCATGCAGAAGCCGTTCGGTGCCGCTCCGACCAGCGCATTCGGCACAACGACAGCGGATGCTTCGAATCCGTTTGGCGCCAAGCCCGTGGGTTTTGGCCAGAGCGGCGGCAGCATGTTTAGCCAGGCAGCTGCTACGAGCGCTGCTCCAGCTTTTGGACAAACAACAAGTGGCTTTGGCGGCTTTGGCAGCACCGCGGGAACAACTAACCAGCAGACGCCACTATTTGGACAAACAAATGCGACGGATCCGAATAAACCCGCCTTTGGTCTGGGCGCGAATGTGTCTGCAGCCAACACGGGTTTTGGTGGCTTTGGTGCGCCGGCAACGAGCACCGCTGGCGGCGGTCTCTTTGGCTCCAAGCCAGCTACCAGCTTTGCGACACCTGCTTTTGGCGCCAGCTCCACGGCAAACACAGGCTTCGGCAACTTCTCGCTGAGCAACACCAATGCGGGCACCGGCGGCGGTCTATTCAATTCCAATCTCAACAAGCCAGCCACCTCGGCGTTTGGCGGCTTCGGAGGCACCTCGTCGGCGCCGCTCAACTTTAATGCCGGCAACACGGGCGGCTCCATCTTCAGCAATGCCGCCAAGCCCGGCGGTCTTTTTGGCGGCACCTCTACTCTGGGCACGGGCACTGGCACGACTGTCGGTGGTGGCGGACTCTTTGGCACTAGCGGCACGGGTGGTGCCTTCGGTTCGTCACTGGGCGGTGGTTTTGGTAACCTCGGCGGCGGCAATATGGCGCTGTCCGGCATGGGCGGACTGGGCGCGGCGCCGGCTCAGGGCGTTGTGATGGTGCCCATACATCAGCAGATTCTCTCGAAGGTAACATCGCCGTACGGGGACACACCCATTTTCAAGGATCTGAAGCGCAGCGATGATGTGGACGCCACGCGGGCCACAAATCCCGCCGCACAGCAGGCGGTGCTGGACATGAACAGCAATCAGTTTAAGATAACCAACAAGGAGAGTCCGGCCAGCATCCGTGTCAAAGCGCTGAGCAACTCCAAGAATCGCAAATCCATGTTCGAAGGCCTCGAGGAGTTCGATGCCAGCGTGGAGGGCTTCAACCTCAAGCCGAACGTCAAGCGGCTGGTGATAAAGCCCAAGGTGAAGACAACACCTAACCAAGGCGAGGCTGGTAGCATGGCCGTGAGCAACAACAACAACAGCAACTCCGCAATTGTGGGTGTAGTGCGTCCGCAACGCGAATCATTCAATAATGTTATTCCCAACGAGCCATTGCCCAGCGGCAGTGCCAACAGCTCGCCAGCAATGAACAAGGCGGATCAGGACAGTAGCCGCCGTGAGTCCTGGCTGCATCCCAACAACTTGGCCAAGGTGCGTCAGCACAATCTACAGTCGGGCATGGATCAGGCACCTCTGAACAGTACCCTCACGGAGCTGGTGCCGCGCAAGCCTCTGGAAACCTATAAGAGCACGCTGCCCACACGTCTGTCGGTGTCGACCATACCGGAGAATCCATTTGAGGATCAGGCCAGCAGCATTGCGCGACGCGACACTTTCACCTCGGAGCATGGCAATGAGAGCACACTCTCCATTCGCTCCCATGACTCGGAGCAGCGTCTGGCCATTGAGGCGCCAGCCGAAGCCGATGCTAATGCCGATGCTGACACTGAGCCGCATCCAACGGGCATTGTGCTGCGCCGCGTGGGCTACTACACCATACCGCCATTGGACGATCTCAAGTCATATCTAGCCGAGGATGGATCCTGTGTGGTGCCCAATTTCACAGTTGGTCGCGAGGGCTACGGCAACGTCTACTTTGGCAAAGAGCTTGACGTGGCCGGGCTCAATTTGGATGAGATTGGTATGTGCGCTTGGAAGCTTAATATCCACCAATGCTTAATCCTTAAAACTAAACTACTTTTTCGGCTCCCGCAGTACATTTCCGCAACAAGGAGGTCATCATATATCCGGATGATGACAATAAGCCGCCCATTGGAAGCGGCCTGAATCGCGAGGCTCAGGTTACCTTGGACCAGGTGTGGCCAGTTGACAAGACCAAGCACGAGGCCATCAAGGATCCGCAGCGTCTGATCGAAATCGACTGGGAGGGCAAATTGCGTCGCGTCTGCGATAAGAACGCCACACGTTTCATTGAATACCGTCCCGAGACAGGCAGCTGGGTGTTCCGCGTCAAGCACTTCTCCAAATACGGTCTCAACGATAGCGACGAGGAGGATGAAGAGATGCCCACCGATCCGAAAAAAGCCAAAATGGTGGCAATGGATGCTCAACGCGCTGCTGCCACTGATAAAATGTCTTTGACATCGCTGCGCAAAGCGCAGAAGATCTCCGAGGACGCGGCACGCAGCATGGATCCCAAATCATTGGCCGCAGGCGTGGCCAGCGGCTTTCGGCCCATGGACAACTCGGCGGAGTTTCTGATGATGGACAAGACGCGTACGTAGCTCTAAATAACACTTTCCATAAAAATAATATGCTAACTATTTATGTTGTTGCCCACACCGCAGAGTTCTTTCAAGCCGGCAGCGGCACGGATTTCTCCATGTTCGATGCTCCCCGTACTGTGACCAGCCCCACGGCCGCTCTGGCTCAAGAGGTTGTCGGCAAAGAGCCGCACAAAATGCAACTGATGAAATCGTCCCTATTTGTCGAGGACCAAGGCAGCGACGATGAGATGGGTGTGTACCTAAAAATGTAGCTCTATCTGTAACAGAATCATCCCAAAATTGTGCTCTAGTCGAGAGTTCTTCATCAATATTTGCTAAAACATGTGGACACAAGAACATGAAGATATATCAAAAATCAAGATTTTTCAAAAATCAAGAGTGTGAGCTTAACCAAAAACTAAAAATCAAATGTTTTGTACCCGCGAGAAATGCCCAAAAAACGGGCTAGAAATATATTTGTATACGATTTTAAAGCAACTGGGCGATTTCTTAAAAAATGAACATACTCTGTGTTTACGGAAATGTATATTAAAGATTTTACTTATTCTGTTACCTTCTGCTTGTTGGCTGCTAAGTTAATTGTTTAATCCCAAATTTTGTACTTGATCCCAACAGATACACAGCCAATGCACAGTCGACCACAGCAGAAACGCGCTCAAAACTTGTTCTCACAGGACACAAATCTGTGGAAGGATGCGGCTGCCTCGGAGACCTCAAGTGATTATGGACGTCAATCGCCACTCTTGGCCGTATCATCTTCAGCTTCTGTAACTAGTATAGTCCGCGAATTGCAATCGGAGGAGGTAAAAGCCAGCACATTGTTCACTTTTATACCAGTTACTCATTGGGTATTCTTGCAGGCCTCATCGCTGGCAGCCGAAAGCATTGTTCCAGCTGAAACGAAGGCTCCAGCAGCGTCTTTGGGTGGCCTAAAACCATTCAATTTTGTTATCAAACCCAAAGTGGCGCCTATTAAAGTGTTCGCCACTACGGTGCCTCTGACGCGTTCCATAACGAAAGGCCTCCACGAGCACTGGATTGCGGATCTGGGCTTCTACAAGGGACGAAGCTTCAAGCTTAGCTTTGGGCCACAAAACACGCTGATGGTGCCCAACACATACAACAATCTGCGCAGCGTGCATGAGCGTAAGTGCCCGAAGTATCCATTAACTTGGCCAGGAATTCACGCTAATGCTGTCCTTAATATTTTTGTATTATAGTTAGTGCTAGGGCCTTGCCCGCAGCGCTTGTTTTTGAGCCACGCGCCTCAAACGATTTCTCGCCCAATTTGCTGCAGCGGGTCAAATTCAATACAGTGGATATGTACGCAGATTTTGCTGAAAGCATTGTGCCACATTTGCAAGTGCAGCTGCAGGGCTGCAGCTCCAATCAGGTGGATGGCAGCGACTGTCCCCGGCTGCAGTCGAGCAACGGAACACAACTGATTGCCAAGCATCTGGCCGAGGCCATTAAGCTTAACAACACCAGCAGCATGGCCAGCTATGGAGTGTCCGTGTGGTCCCTCTTATTCACACTGTGGGGGGAGCATGAGGAGCTCATCGGGCAGGATGCCAGCTCGCATTATGTGGTCATGTGCCGGCGCAATCTGCTCTCGGAGTGGTTGGAAAACACGCTGGTCAGCAAAGATCTGCTCTCAAAGAAGGTCTGCAGCAATAGTTATCTGGCGCATATGCTCGAGTTGTTGAGCTGCCATCGTGTGACCGAAGCCTGTGAATTGGCCTTCAAATACGACGATGCCAATCTAGCTTTGATTCTGGCACAACTTAGCTCTGGTGCTGTGGTCCGCCTGCTTTTAGAAGAGCAACTCTTTGCCTGGCAGCAAAGCAAATCGGATAAGTACATTAGTCTGGAGCGCATTAAAATGTTCATGATGGCCGCGGGCGTGCCGCTAATGCAGTCCTCACATGGCCCTATCAATCTACTGGAGGACGGTAGCTGGCTAACCGTATTGGCACTACAGCTGTGGTACTTCACGGCACCCACCTCGACCATAACTGATGCCATGCTGGAGTATGACAAGGCTTTCCAGGCCGACGAGCTCTACGCGGAGGAGCCGAGGCCCAGCTACAAAGGCGCACCCTACACCAGCAAGACTTCTGTTTACGATCTGCGTTACCACCTGCTGCAGCTCTACTCGAAGCGTAAGCATTCCCTGGAGCAAACATTGAACCCGATTACACACACCTCCGATCCCATGGACTTTCGGCTAAGGTAAGCAATTGCAAGCGAATCAAATGTTAAAAAATTAAACAATATTATTTGTAATTTACAGCTGGATGTTGCTACAAACCTTGGAGGCGCTGGGCTATTGTCACTGCAGCTCGCTGGCAGAGGCGCAGCTACACGTGGACTTTGCTAGCCAGCTGGAGAATGAGGGTCTGTGGCAGTGGGCCATATTTGTGCAGCTACACATCAAGGATCGCAATCAGCGCGAGCGTGCTGTGCAGCACACACTGCAGCAGCATGTCAGCATAGACGCCGATATGCCCCTGAACGAAGAGGAGCAGTTCATCATAGAACAGTTGGGAGTGCCCGAGTCTTGGGTGGACTACGCCAAGGCGCTAAAAGCGGGTGCCCTGGACCAGCGCCATTTGCAGGCAAAATATCTGCTGAAGGCCAAGCACTGGGTACTGGCGCATGAAGTCATCTATCAGTATATCGCACCAGATGCCGTCATTAACAGTAATTATTAGTAACAATTAAGTACATAGAATGTTTTCTTATATCATTTTTAATTTATTTTAGGCAAACTGCAATACTTATACAACCTGTTGAGTCAGTTTGAGTGTACGGACGGCAGCAATGTCAAGGTGCCAAATTGGACAAATCAGGGTCAGATATTTCTGGATTACATTGACATCAATGAGAAGTTCCGGCATATACACAACGTCAGTAGCGTCGAGGATATACATGCGCGCTGGGAAAACCTAAAGCCCCAGCTAAGTGAGATATGCTCGCGCATCAGCCTGCTGCCATGCCCCACATCGAAGCATCGTCTATGCCAGAGCGAAATAGCGAAGAGCTTGAGCTGCCTGGTGAATGGCATGTGCATAGTCTGTCCAGAACTCGAGCCGTGTGTCGTTTTAAAAATGGCTTTGGAACGCTTGCCCATGCCACAGGAATTCTCCACCAAAGAGCTAAGCAATCTACTCGACGAGCTGATGCGCAAAATACAGAATCAGCGGCCATTCAAAGACTCAGAACAAGCGCCACTGCACACCACCGAGCGCATAATGATGCAAACTTAAATAATAGGAAAACCTCCATAGATAACTAAGCAGGGAAAAAGTGAAAAACAAAAGATTTGTAGTTTAGCAAACAGTTTCATTTAGATTTATGAATATATATATATATAAATATGTGTATTGCACTTAGATGTTAGGTCCTATCGCACACAAACGAGCATTAGTAATTATTTAAAAAAACAAAAACAAATCTTTAAATACTTGTATAATATGCAACGTTTCGTTACAAAGACAAACTTTCAATTATATGGTGCGATTATTGTTAATTTGTTTACCATCTAAAATTGATCCAATGTTTATAATAATTTGCAACGTATTCTTCAGAAACAATAAAATTAATATAGTTGTTTTGTGACTTTAAAAATTGTTAAATTATTAAGTGCTATTTAAGCTTCGGCTTTTATACAAGATCGCTCGACTAACAAAGTGCATATTTTAAATGAAGGCGCTTTCCAAAAACTTATCGATTACGGCTTTTTATTAAGTTTAATCGCTAAATGTTCAAATTTGATATGTGACTAAAAAATTATATATATTTTTTTACTAAATTAAATTAATCTTAAAAAATACGCTTGACTAGTTGTGCATCGCTCAGATCTGATGTTCGTTTAATAACTTTAAAATATAACTAAATATTACATTTTAAAGCTTTTATTATTAATCGATAATTAAGCTTTTCAAAGCCCCGGTTACACCTGTTTTTGCCGTTGCCGATAAGCGAGATCTGCAGCTTTTTGATCAGTTGACGACGGGCCTTTGGTATGCGAGCAGTTATCAGTTAAGCATAATAACTATTTGATTGTATGTAACAATTGCTACGCTAAAAGATTTTCTAATTTGCATACAGTTTTTTAGAATTGCGCAGCACACATGTCGGAAGCCAGACCAAGTCCGTGGTGTGGACGAGGCGACAAGCCGCGGGAATTTGCCAAGCACCAGCCCATAATATGCTATGATAAGCCGGCGGCAGCTGTCGTCTCCAAGGACGAATACGATGTAAGTTGAACTAAAACTAGGTCAGACATGGGCTCTACAACTTCTATCTTTTGCAGGATAAACGCTATCAGGCCTTGACTGGCGAGCTGGTGGAGACATTGGTGGTGCCGAAGCGCGAGGCGCGCACCTGGACCATGCAGGCGGGTGATCTGTGCCGCATTACGGTACACGAGGGCGCCCAGGTGGGCGATGTGAACTTCTGGAATTTGGAAAATCGGCAAGAGCGCTTCTATTCGGGCAAGACGCGTCAGCTGCACGCAGCCCACCTGAAGGTGTACGACAGACTCTGGAGCTGCCTGCCCTACCTGCGTCCCATGGCCACCTTCGTGTTCGACACTTTGGCCAAATATGGCATCGACGAGGACGGCGGCGCTTTGCATGATGTGATCGGCACCCGCTGCGACGACTACACATATAAACTCATAACCGGGCAGCAGCGGATGGGCAGCTGCCACAGCTCCCTGGTCAAGGCGGTGGTGGAGGAGCGCAGCATGACCGAGCAGGATGTGCACGATGTGTGGAACATATTCATGTGCACCGGCTTTACCAAAGATACGCAACAGTACTTCTGCAAACCGAGTCCCGCTCTGAAGGGTGACTTTATTGAGTTTATAGCCGATATGAATTTATTGGTGGCTCTCAGTGCCTGTCCCCAGGGCGATGTCTCCATGCCGGTGGGTGCCGCAGTGCCCGACGAGAAGTGTCATCCCTTAAAGGTTGAAGTCTTTCGCAGGAAATAATATATCTAAATATGTGTGAGCATACTTGAAGGTGATTGAAGGTGGATCCATAAAGTCGAATCAAATAAATGGAGTATTTTGATATGTATGTATAAGTGTTTCATTTCTTATAAATTATGAGTATAAGTATTTCATTTCTTATAAACTGCAAGCTGATAATCCGATTAATGAAATTGAGTTGTGCTGTTTATACAATTGTTATAAGTTGAGTCTATTTAAGGAACTTAACAGGCAATGATCGCATAGAACCAATATACTCATTTTCACGCTGTGAACAGAGTATACAAATCAAATATTGACTTATGAAATATAGGATCGATCAATTAATTTCTATTTTATCTCACCCACCAAAAATTTCATCTGTGCTAGTTGTTTATTATTTCTCAATAGTAAGCTAATCTGGATCATAATATAATATGTTTCAGCTGCAACAAGTTGTGGGCAGCGTATGCAACATTTCGTTCACACAAAAATCATAGAACTACTGCAATAAGACAGTCCATGCATGTATGATTGTATGAGCGCAACATGATCGTTGTTTGAAAGGCATGTGCAGTATTTTGTGGGCATTTGTTATAAATAATATGTATATTTTTGTGAATTAAAAAGAAAAAAAAGTTAGTTAGTTAAAGCAAGTTTTTTAGAGATAATGAGCTATGTCACATTATTATTTAATTACTTGTTTGAAAACAAGTTAATGTATATTCTAAACTTTTTAGTCTATTCCACAGTCTTGCGATTGGCTTCATATTTATCAGACTAAACTCAAATAACAACTTAATTCATGTCCAAAACTCTCTTACTAAAAAGTTCTCACGATGAAGTTTCAAGAAATCCTTTGCCAAAGCATATACATACATATTAATACAGCTTAGTTGGTATTTTGTTAAAAAAGTATTTTATTAAATTTATTCACATAGCATGGTCTCACTGAAATCAGAATAGTTGTTTGTATGTTTGTATGCGTATCTCTTATTTTCTCTCATTTGTCGCTCTGCGTAAATATTAAAAATAAGATTCAAGCAGATGCACAATGAATACCATTCGCGGCGAGGACAATCTTGAGAAGCTGCGCAATTACATACTCTATCCAGATATATCCATCCATGATCCGCTGCCCGATGTGCTGCCGCGCAAGTTCAGAGAAATGCGCCTGTTGCACATTCCCAAATGCCCGGGAAGTACAAGATTGGTTCCACGTAGGGATTTTGTGACCGGCGAAATACTTGAGTTTGTCGAGGTCGATGTGGAAGATGTGGGCGCCAACGCCAATAACTCGATGTCCATGCAGCGTGAGCCAGGTCTGTTGGAGGAAATGACGCGGGGCTCGCACATGAACTATCCCTTCTGGCCGGGCGGCTTCGATGCCAAGGAGCAGCCCCCGGAGATTGCCAAGCTGGAAGTGGACAACTTTGAACTGGGCGACAAGCTGCTAACAGTGCCGCCGGGTTTTGTTAGTGGCCACGACTTCTCACAAGCCAAGAAGCCCGAGGAGCCAGTTGCCACCGCCAGCAATGTAGATTTGCTGGAGAATTTGGAACAGGACCTGGACGTGCAGCAGTGGCTGCAGATGACGCGTAGCGACAGCGAAGCGACCAGCGCAAAGGCACCACAGCGAGATCTGCAATTCCCGGCGGAGTTTAAGGATGTGGATGACGAGATTATGAACGCTGATCTGAAGCCCGTGCTGAATATATCGACCACAACGAAAACCTTCAGCAGCGATTGGGCGGAAATGGTGGACATCAGTCAGCCGATAAACAATTTCAAGGAGCAAATACCCTGCCCCGCCATTGAGTTTCCCTTCGAGCTCGATGTATTCCAAAAGCAGGCCATTCTCAAGCTGGAACAGCGTCAGTACGTCTTCGTCGCAGCGCACACATCGGCGGGCAAGACGGTCGTGGCCGAGTATGCCATTGCTCTGTCCAAGCGGGATCTGACCCGCACCATTTACACGTCGCCCATTAAGGCGTTGTCCAACCAAAAATATCGCGACTTTCGCAAAACCTTCAAGGATGTGGGCCTAATCACTGGCGATCTGCAAATCGAGCCCACCGCCTCGTGCCTGATCATGACCACCGAGATATTGCGCTCCATGCTCTACTGTGGCAGCGACATAACCCGTGATCTGGAGTACGTCATATTCGATGAGGTGCACTATATTAACAATCCTGAGCGCGGCCACGTCTGGGAGGAGGTCATCATATTGCTCCCAGATCATGTTAATATTATCATGCTTAGCGCAACAGTGCCCAATACCATGGAGCTGGCCGATTGGGTGGGTAGCACTAAGAAACGAAAGGTGTACGTGATTAGCACGCTGAAGCGTCCAGTGCCATTGATGCACTACCTCTACACTGGCGCCGGTGGCAAGAGCCGCGATGACATCTTTCTGTTGGTCGATGCCCAGGGCAAATTCCTGCAGGGCAACTACGAGAAGGCTGTGGAGCGCAAGAAGGAGATGCAGAGCAAATCGAAATCGGGCGGTCCCAAAAACTATGTCAGCAGCAAGCAGGATCAGTGCACATGGATTGGTCTGATTGATTTTCTTAAGCGCAACAACAAAATGCCTGTGGTGGCCTTCACCCTGTCCCGCAATCGTTGCGATGCAAATGTGGCTTCACTGCAATCCGTGGATCTCAATACGGCGGTCGAGAAGGGCGCCGTGCAAAAGTTCTTCCTGCAATGCCTGGCCAAGCTGAAGCCGCCCGACCGCACTATACCCCAGGTGCTGGCACTGAAGGACGCACTGGAGCGGGGCATTGGTGTCCATCACAGCGGGATATTGCCCATTCTTAAGGAGATTGTCGAAATGCTCTTCCAGAACGGTCTTGTTAAGCTACTCTTTGCCACCGAAACCTTTGCCATGGGCGTCAATATGCCGGCCCGTACGGTCATCTTCGACTCGCACAAGAAGTTCGATGGCATGGAGATGCGCAATCTTAAGCCGGGTGAGTACATACAGATGGCCGGACGCGCTGGACGACGTGGTCACGATGAAAACGGCACCGTCATCTTGATGTGCAAGGCAAGTGTGCCGCCCTCCATGGAACTGCGTCCGATGATTCTGGGTCTGCCCGAGAAGCTGCAGTCACAATTTATTCTACGCTACGCCGTTATCCTAACGTGCCTGCGCATTGAGAGCATCAAGGTGGAGGACATTATGCAGTTCAGCTTCAAGGAATTTAACCAGAAACTGCAGCTACCTACACAGCAGAAGCTGCTGCAACTGGCCGAGGACAAGTTCGCCATGCTGCCCACCTTGGGTGAGCATTTGCAGCCGCTGATCTATTTTTACAACAAGTCCGTGGAGTACTGGAAGGAGAAGCATCGCATAATGGTCAGTAGTTGCAACTACCTATAGGAATAAAGTGTTAACTTTCTTGCCTTTTTTTTTCCAGAAATTCATTGTAACCCAGCCGAAAATCCAAAAGGAATTGAAAGTAGGACGCGTCATTGTCATCACCCAGGGCAAGCACTATAACAAGCTAGCGATATTGCTGAATGTTAAGTCCGTCCTGGGTAAGGACACCGTCTACAAGGTGCTGGTGCTGGACCATCAATTCAAGAGCAATGACAGCGACAATGTCAATCGTGGCGAGCTCTACTACAAAATTATCTCGCTGACGCCACAGCACAAGTTCTTCCATCCGGAGGGCATTGGCGGACACACCGTGCTGGACATTAGAGCCATCGATATAATAACGATTACAAAGTCAACAATCAAAGTGGATGCCGATGTCATCATACGCAACTGGGAACAGCGGCAATTGGAGCGGTTCAAGGATGCGCCACCTGGTGCCACAGTCGTCAAAGCCGTCACGGAGCTGCATCAGCTTAACGAGGCGTACAATGCCAATCCGGAGAGCATCAAATACGTTAATATGTCCAAGGAGATAAATGTTAATGCAGACAGCGAAGTGGCCATGCTGAACTATGTGGATCATCTGGAACGCCAGGTGGGCGATGTGCTGCCACACACCAATATTGCCGGCTTTGAGCAGGAGTTCGCCAAGGTCTACGAGCGGCGTGTGTTGGAGATTCACATAGAAGAGCTGCGCTTCAAGAACTCGGCTAAGAATTTAACCCTGTATCCAGATTACTGCAACAAGCTGCAGGTGTTGCGCGCCCTGAATTATATCGATGAGCTTAACGAGGTGACGCTCAAGGGCAAGGTCGCCTGCGAGATGGGCCAGAATGAGTTGTTAATTACCGAGCTGATACTCTGCAATATGTTTAACGATCTGGAACCGGCGGAAATAGCTGCGCTATTATCGGGTCTGGTGTTTCAGGCCAAAATCCAAGGCGAGCCCGTTATTCCAGAGCCACTCAAGAAATGCGTTGCCGCCTTCGAGCAAATCAATGACACCATCTTGGCCGAGGAGCAGCGCTGTCAAGCGGCAATCGAAGCAGAGAATAATTTAAACTTTGGACTGCTCGAGGTTGTCTATGAGTGGGCCAAAAACAAGGTGAGTTCCGCCTTAATCCCTTAAAACCTCTTCACCAACTCGCTATTGTTTTTGGCAGCCTTTTGCTGAGATCATGAAGCTGACCGAGGTGCAGGAGGGCATCATTGTGCGCTGCATCCAGCAGTTGGACGAAACGCTGCGTGATGTTAAAACTGCCGCCATAAGGATAGGCAATCCTGGCCTGCAGTCCAAAATGGAAGAGGCCTCCGCGGCCATAAAGCGTGATATTGTATTCACAGCCAGTTTATACACAGAACTCTAAAATGTAGGCCACAAAAAGAGATATGGTGAAATGATAACACAGAATTGTTTTTCCTAAAACTACAAATTACGAATCATGTCAATTACAATTCCAAAGGATACTTATAAAAATGTAAAAATATATGTGTAGAATAACGCGACGGCAAGCGACGAGCACAAGCGAATTTCATCGTGTCTCCGGCTTAAACTTTGGCGGTACCATCATGCCCGTCATATGTTTCTGTTTCTTTGTTTTCTTTGATTTGCCAGCGCCGGATTGAAAGTCGTGCCAGCTATTCACACGGCTTTGACGAGATTCCTCAAAGTTTTGCTGCCATTCGCGATCCGCCTTGACACGCTCCTCCTCCTCGATTTCCGTTTCTCGTTTTCGCTTGCGTTCCTCCTGGTCGCGCTGATCAAGCTTTTGCCTTCGACGTTCCATGTCGGCAAATAGTTTCATAACCATAACATAAATGGCATGTTTATATTTGACAGGATCGTCTTCTGGTATGGGCTCAAAGGATCTGCCTTCCTTTTTAAGTTTTTTACGTTTTTCGGCAATCTAAAAACAAAATTATTTGCTTGGCTTTAAGACTACGTCAGGGCTAGTGTATGTTTACCATATGATCTGTGCGTCCCTTGGCTTCCTCGTACACCTCCAAACACTTTTTGCGCGTAAGGTCGTTCTCCAATATTTTCCAGGCACGAGAAACTATATCAAATGCCATTTGGGCGCGCTCCTGGTTATCGTGGTTCTTGTCTGGATGTACCAGTATGGACAGGGTGCGATAGCGTTTTTTTATGTCGGCCACCTCGACGTCGGGCTCAATCTGCAGCACCTCGAAAGGATTAAGATTGAAGTATGTGGAACCTGGACGAAGTAAACGATCAATTTGTTGAGTAGGAGTTAGTACTGAATCGCGTTTTTCAATTTCTTTCACCTGCGAAAATAGTCACAAAATCGTTTATTTATGTGTATAATGAAATTCAATTTTTGCTATCTTTGGAAGAGCCTCAGCCGCAGCCGTCTGCGTTGGCTTTGGCGCTGGCACGGCATTGCTACCATCACTCAACTTACTTCAGTGTAGAAGTCCTCAAACGATTCTTTTGAAGTCCCGGGCTGATCTCTTAACGTCGAGGAGGACATTTTGTGTTTTTGTTTCAGCTATGTTGTTTTTTTTATAATCGTTTGTTTTATGTAGAGAAAACGCACAAGGTACAGCCAGTGTTACCAAATATGCCACTTGCAGTGCTGTGCAGTGCTGCAAAAAATGTAATGTTAAGCCAGTGATTTTTATTTTTATGATTTTTTTGCTAATATTTGTAAACAATACTTAATTATTTCAAAAATAATATATTTTTAAATATATTAAATATTATTATTAAAAATAGATAATAATATTTAAATACTATGTGCAACATAACTCACAGAATGACTCCCCCATTACTGAGCAACAAACAGCTGTTGCTACACTGTTAAAATTTCCCTAAATTGGAAAACTGGTCACTTCAAATTGATAAGTTGTAAGGCCAGCAAGAAACTTAAATTTAATAATTTCATCAATGATTTTTGTATATAATCGCCTGTGTACCTTATTCAGTAGTGTTATTCGATCTCAAAGTAGGCATATATCCGCGCTTCACCATACGCAAGTGATTAAAATGAGCACGTGCAAAAATACCGTTGGTGATCAATCAGACATTGTTTGGATGGATTTGGAAATGACCGGACTAGATATAGATAAAGATCAGATACTGGAGGTTGCTTGCATTATAACAGACAAGCATTTAAATATCAAAGCGGAGGGGCCATGTTTCGCAATCCGTCATGCGGCACAGGTGTACGATAACATGAACGAATGGTGCATAAAGCATCACAATGAATCTGGCCTGGTGGACAGGTGTAAAGAGTCCGACGTAACCCCCGAGTTGGCGGAGAACATTCTCTTGACGTTTCTCAAGGAAAACATACCCCACAGAAAGTGCCCGTTAGCCGGCAACTCTATTTATATGGATCGATTGTTTCTACGAAAATTTTACCCAGCGGTTGATGAATATTTACATTATCGTATCATAGATGTTTCAACTCTTAAGGAGCTGGCAACCAGATGGTATCCGAAGGTTATCCAAGCAGCTTCACCCAAAAAACTCGCTCACCGCAGCCTCGATGACATTAAAGAGAGCATAGTAGAATTGAAATACTATAAGGAGCATTTATTTAAATGAATTTAATATTAGATTTATGCACTATGTAACAAATAAAACTGTTTAACTAGTACGAATATGAAAGCAAAAGCAAAACTCTATGATTAGAAACAAAAATACGACAGCAATAAAAAACTCGATTTCTCAATAGACTCCATTTATATTATTATGAGCTGGCGAGAAATTGTTTGCCTCCTGTCGTCTTCTCGAGGATCTGCTGACAGAGTTGCTCTCGCTGCCCGTCACCTTTTCGGCTTCGATCCGTCCAGACAGAAAGCTCGCAACACGTTCCTGCAGGTGAATTGCGTTGCAAAATACAATCGTAGTCGGGGAATGCAATATATTTACCAGATAACCATTCGTGAGCCCTTGCAGGTTGCCATAGAAGGCGAGCATGCGTTTCAATAGAGATTCGGCTTCCTCTTTAGATATACTCTTGACCTTATCCAAGCGAGAAATTGTGATTATGCGATTGTTTATGTATATTATGTGATGCACAACCTCCGTGGTAGTGTGTGCCAAATGTCTATTATTGAAATTATTTATTATTATTAGCCTGGATTACTTCTCATTATCATAGGTCACTTACTTGGGTATATTTGACGCCACATTGGCGCTGAAGTTGACCAGGTGGACAACTCTTCTGGCTGACTCGCGCGTCAGCAGCACTATCAGCTGTTCCAGGGTCACGGGTCGGGCTTGATTTTCCGGCTCGTCCGCACTTAAGTATCCCCACAACTCTTTGGCCTTTTGCATCGCCTGCTTTGGATCTGTGGCAATCTGGGAATTTCGGGTATTAAATTTAAGTAAGTCGATTCAGCCTTGTTTACTAAGTGTCGCGCGCGTAATAAATATTTGTGATTAGAAAAGTGAACTTATCAGTTTTACAACTTGCAACTTTGTTAGAATCTCGCTTAAAAGATTATGAACAAAATTTGTTAAATTTTTCTTTTTAGCATTGCTTTTACTTAATAAGCTTTTATAATCATTTTCAGTTTCGATATTAGAATTAATTTTGTGCAATTATTTATTACTATTATTATTTATTTTATTGTTACTATTATTATTATTTTATGCTGGATTTCTGTTAATGTTCGACAAATGTTAAGTCGTGCATAGCACGGTTGTGACATGCACGAAATTTGTCGTGTATCACGAAAGTAAGCACGACGACACGCGCCTAACTGTAACTTGCATATGATTTCGACTTACCAACTCGGCAGCATAGATGAGCACATGGATCGCTTCTTTGCTTTGTTTCTTGAGGGCCCGCGCCTCGGCGAGGGTTCTTTGTGTCAGGCGGCGTTTGAGCTTGCGAGAGAAGCGTTGACCGTGATGAATTGCTTTAATGGCGCCCCTTTCGTCGGACGCTGCGCCTGCTGGCTCGTTATCATCATCATGGTGCCCTGCTGTGCAGTAAATTAAAAATAATTTTTAAATGATATACCTAGGTTTTTCTTTTAATGTTTTTTTTTTTTTTGTCATAAGGTTGAGCCGAGTCTTATCGCATGACTTGTTTGCCGCCGCTTAGGCAGGCGACAAAATGAAAATCAAATAGATTCAAAACTCATGTGGAGCACAGACTGATAACCTCGATGGACGCCAGTTTTTTGTTTTACGTGAAGCCTGACGACGGATTTTAAAAATAAACCACGAGCTGCGTGCCGTCAGCTTCGTACATATATTTAGTCTAAAATTTGAAATGTTGCTTTAAGTTGCACTCACCGTCCGTCTGATCCTGGCCTATGCGTAAGGGAACCAGATATTTGTCAACGAATTTGTCGCCAGCTGTGAAGGCGCCATCAATACGATCAGCTGCATACGTTGTTAGGGGACTCTCGAGCACCGCAGTTCCAATTTGTTTAACTGAATCCGCACGCTTGAGCACGGGCCGCACCAGATGATCCGACATGTACTCCTTGGTATTCCAATACATCTTTAAGCACAAAATGATGGCCTATGTAAGCGGATCTCATGCCACATTGGCGTATATGGGGCCGCAGCTCCACTTACCATTTCGGGCGGCAGATAGACCAGCGGTATGCGCTGCTCCAATATGTCCAGGCTCTTGCACATCATATTGTCCAGTCGCTTGATGGGCATCTCGAAGAGCTTGACAGCCGGCTGAACCGTGTCGTAGGCGGCACTAATTGTCGCCTCGGCCGTCTCAAAGTACCAGCTGAAGAGGCGATTGTTGTTCTTGACTTTGTCGTAGATGTGCTCGACACGCTTAACGCTCGACTCCACCAAAGGAATCGATGTTATACGATCAATGGCTTCCATATGCAGCCCACTTCCCATTGTTGCAGCTGCTTTAAAGGATTAAGCCCACGTTTAACATACACTAGATCGGATATAACCGCTCCGTACTAACCCATCTGATTGTGATTAGCAATATAAATTGGTATATTGGGTTATTCCTTAGTGTCCCGCAATGGGTTTCCTTTTTGAAAGCGCGACGTATTAAAAAGTTAAGTTTTCAAGAGACTGCAAGAGCGCACGTCCCTTTTAAACGGGCTTCGAATTGAGACTACGCCAAATTTGCACTGACCGCTTAATAGACATTCTGGACGACGGGCTCGTCATGCACGGAGTGACCTTTACCGCCCAGTGATAAGCACGACGCGATCCGCACACAAAAGTGTGTACCTAGACTATACTTATCAACAACATGCCATTTGTAGAAAGTTGAATAAGTTCCAAAGTGCAATCAGAAACGGATTCCTATAGTCCCAATAAAACTAGGGACTCCATAGATGCCAAGCGTGAATCATTTGATTGCAGAAATCTTTTTTATCTGAAAACATTTATGGCATCTCATAAAATGATGAAAACAGTTTAAAGTGCATTTTAAACAGATTTGTGTGTGCGAGAGTGTGTTAGTCATTATTGCGGGGGCGTTCGGGTCGTTAAGCGTGCGACAATTGGAATACCACAGATAGCTGTCAGAGCTGTCGATGCTCGCATTAGGAGCACCAGACGGCATTAAATTTAGCGCAATTGTATTATTTTTCCTTCGGCTTGAGTGAAGCTGTGACTTCTGTAATCAGCCAGACATTTTTATTACAACATAAAGCGGCTAAGAACAAATATAATCAGATAATGTGTCTGCAGCTTGTCTGTGTCGGAAAAATTTCAGTTTTGATCTCAGGACAGAGTCTCGCTATGAACTAATGCAATTTGAATTTAAACTGTAAGTACGAAATAAATCGACTACAACTAGTTGAATATGCGTGCAGTGCTGTAAAATTCGGTTTTGCGACTACAGTGCTGTAAAACGTATACGTAGAAGTTGGTAAATTTGTTTGTTGCGTGTTTTCTTTGCTCAAATTGTGTTTTAATTTCTATTGATTAAGATTTGTTGTCTGTTAAAAAATGTTCACATAAAAGTATCTATTGAAAGCGATTTTAAAATGAACAAATACTTTAGTTTCATCTGCCTCTTAGGCGTCTCTAGCGTGGGTTAGTACAGCGAATTGAGCTACTGCCACACCCAAGCCTCAAAGCGAGGCTTAATTGTGATTCATTGAGAATTCAATAATTTCGGCACGGCCCTAATCTTAATTACAGCGCACGCACAATTCAATGAGCTGGAGCAGCGCAACTGCATTATACCCAAGATCCTGCAGGGCTCGTGGTTCTCATGGGAGGTCGGCTTGCCCACCCAAACGATCATCGATGCGACTTCCATGTCCACTCGTGGCTATTGCATCAACTACCAGAAACACCGCGGCGATGAGTACTCGTTTGTGTTTAAGGAGCGCTCCGTTAACTGTTATCACTGCGTGCGTACGATAATACGCACATTAAACATATTTGAGAAATTCGAGGGACCATGTGTGGGCTTGCCTCCTGGCCAGGAGCCCACCGTTGAAAACGTTTGCAAGGGCATTAAAGATGATCAACAGCAGATAACCCTGTTCAATGAAAACTTTGTGCCAATCAATTGTCGCTCGTCGCTCGAGGGCGTTTGGCATTTTACATATCAGGCAAGTTTAGTCACGTAATTAAATTTTGTCATTAATCAATTGTAATTAACACTTGTTTATAGAATCGATTCCGCTTTACGGGCGTGTGCAATAAGCCAGATGCTCGCATCCAATCTTGTCAAACGGCTGGCACACAGTTTCTTATACAGAATCAAAAGTTCAACATCACTTATCAAAAGTGCGAGGGCATGGAGGGCACCTTCAGCGGCACCGTAGAGTTTAGCTGCTTGGGCGATTGGTTTGTGGGAAAAAATCATTATTTTGCTGTTGCCAATACAAAAGAGTCGCGTAAGGATGAAAAATACCGTTGCTTCCTTAAGAATCGTGACGATGATCTTTATGTGGGTGTCTCCATCACTGCCGAGTGCAACACACTCAAAACACCCGAAAACTCGCCAGAGCGTCTTAAACTTACCCCAGTTAAGGCTGAATTTGTAGAGCCCGGCTGTACGCTTCCCCAGAATTTCTCTGGCGAATGGGTGAACACGGCTAACATTGATGCCGATGTGTCTATTAGTGAAACGCACATAAATGAGACATATTATCCTGATAGAGCACGATACCGTAAGACAATTTACGTGTGCCGCGAGCGTCGGGGCAATCGTGTTATGATGGCGCGTCTCACCGTCGATGGTTGCCAAAAGGACTACGTTTGCTTTGACTTTATGCCTAGACATCACAATATTATACGCTATCGCAAGGGCTTAGCTGTAATCAAGGATGATTTTAGCACAGTCTGCTCTTGGGTACAATTTCCTAATTCAGAGGCTTGGAAATACGATTTGTTCTTAGCGAAAAACCCGGTTCCTGTCCGTTGTCCAGTCGCTGGCAAGTTCAATTTCACACAGAGAGGCGAGCATCCCTTTAGAACAAGGTGAGCAATTAACTTTACATTTAATAGAAATATGTATCTTATTCAATTATATAATTTCAGAATTCTTGGTGGCGTTACTCTGAGTCCACGTCCCGATATCCACTGCAAGCAAAACATATCTGATTTATCAGTTTGCGATACAGACCAAAAGGAATTGGCTGTTGATGAGAACTATTGCTTGTCTGTGGATCATTTGGGTCGACCTGTTGATATCTACAGTGATCCAGATTACCGCATGAAATGCATTGGCTTTTGGAAGGAAAATCTGAAATCCTATTTAATTACCTACGATGATTTGGATCCGCTATCCAAATACCGTTGTTGGGTATATCAACGCGCCGACCTAAACCGTGTCCTCATGTCGCAGGCAGTGGGCGCATTCTGCAAGCTTAACCAAGACGTGACCTCGTGGAATCACTCTGAAGGCGCTGCAGTCGCCATTGATGCCGTTGAGTACGAACGTGAACGCGACGACTGTCCAATGTATTTCGACGATGGTTTCAATCCTTGGAGACCGTCAGATGCTTCGAATATTGTGTTTGATTGGGACTTTTACAAGGCCGGCGCAAATCGTTTGGCTTCCCTTATTAGTGTGCCGGTCGTTTGTGCCATCAGCGCAATTTATATACTAGCCAGGTATTTAGTCGCTTAACAAGTTTAGAATAATTTTTTCAATACCATCCATCATATCCGAGCCGAATAGTGCCCTTTTAGAAATATCTAATAATGTGCCTTAAAAATTCAATGAAATCAACATATCTATGTAGTTCATAAGTACACACATAAATGGAGGTTTTACAACTCATTATTATCACTAACTATACAATGCATAGACATGTCAAACAGCGGATTAATCGGTTACCTATAAATCGTCAACGACTTAGCCCCATTGGTGGCCGCGACCATTTTAGTGTGCCCAGACAAAGTAAGACTGCTGAGAGTGGCAATGCATTGTATAGTTAGTGTTATTATGCAGATTTACAAATCTCTGCATAACTTTTGCATTCCGTCCACAAAAGAATCTCAAATGTTTTTGTACAAACTACTACAGCTGCTAAATAAATATTACAACATCTATATCTTTTTTTAATATTCGATGTCTGCAAATCTTCGAATCGTAATACATTTTAATATATGGTTTCAAAATTGTTTCAAACATAAATATATTGGGCGGAACCGATAACTTTATACGATAGCTCTCACCCCCATCGATAAATAGTAGGCCTCGAAGTTTTCAGTGCTGTGAAATTTAGTAAAAGTCGGCTGTGGTTGTTCAAGCCAATAAGTGTTCTTATATTTTGCTCCAAATTTTCGATTGTTCAAAATAATAAGCATGTTGTCTTCTGTGTTACTGCGTGGCGTTGGACGTGGCAATGGTAAGTATTTTATTTAACTGTAAATATACGCATTTTATCCGACAACTATTCTTATTATATAACCTTGTCGTTTGACATACCGACAGCTGCAAGCCTTATTAAATCCGTGCGTCTCTCGCCGCTGAAGGCCTACTCGACAATTGTGGCCAACACGCAACGCCAAGCTCTGACAAAGCCTGTTGTGCTGGCCAAGCAAGTAGCGGTATTTATTTGAAAATCAATCAAGAGGTTTTAATTTAATTGGTTAATCCGATATTTCAGCCCCTTGCGATGCGACAGATTTCAGTGAGCGCTCCACGAATGGCTTCGGTTACTAGTAACCACACAGGCTTGTGGACGCTTGAACGCTTAGTGTCTGTTGGCCTGTTGGCAGTTATTCCTGCAGCTTTTGCCGCCCCTTCGCAGGTTTTGGACGCCCTTTTGGCGATCTCTGTAGTTATTCACACCCATTGGTAAGATGAGCAATTCGAGGCCAGTTTCGCATGCAATTACAACAATCAAAACTCATTTTACAGGGGCGTTGAAGCTATGATAGTCGACTACCTGCGTCCAGGTGTCGTTGGCAATGTTTTACCAAAAGTTGCTCACATTGCCCTTATCATAATTTCTGTTGCCACATTGGGTGGCCTCTTTTACTTTATCAAGAATGACGTCGGTCTGGCCAATGGTATTAAACGCTTTTGGGCTATCAAGGGAAAGGATTCCGAAAACAAAGCTTAATTGCCTACCATTGAATGGCGAACCCGTTAACTAATTGTGTACAGCGACTCGACGATTGCTTCTTAGTCATTAGCAATAAATAAAAATAACTTGTAATTGGTATTTTAACAAAATTGTATTTAAAATATCGTTTTACATGAAAAAGCACTAATTAGTTTTTGGTAATGGCAGCAAAATCAGAAACTGGCACCATATGTTACGTATTTAATAAACTTTCAACGGCTGTTATCAGGGTTGGGTCATGACTTGGCCTCTACGTTATTTGCATAAAATATTCTAAGCGCATCCCATTGTTTGGTGTGCAGCAAGATATGTGGACGACATTGACGCATGTGGTCCACAGCTTGATCTGGGGTCCAGCCGTTTTTCTAAAAATAATGCAAACAAATAAACAAAAGCTTTGACTCGTCAACGCCTGAGATTTTTTTACGTACCAGCATAAGATAACAACCCACCAAGGTGGCGCTACGAGTGCGTCCTGCCTTGCAGTGTACATAAACCGAACCAATATTTTCGGCATATTGCGACGAGTTTATTTTGGCTATGCGCTTTGACAATGGCAAGAAGCGATTTATAAACTCAACGCCACGGTAGAGCTTCTCTTGGTTGGGTGATTCAAATATGTCAGTAGTAGCTAGCTGTAGGAACTCAATGCCAAGGGCTTTCCATTTGGGCGAGTCGTTTGAAAACGCGGTAAGCTCGTAGTCTTCGTTCATT
Source organism: Drosophila borealis (assembly GCA_035045885.1). Lineage (NCBI taxonomy): Eukaryota > Metazoa > Arthropoda > Insecta > Diptera > Drosophilidae > Drosophila > Drosophila borealis. The sequence continues at coordinate 4,757,750 of JAWNOR010000194.1, read as the reverse complement.
GACACGACAGCTTTCATGTTTTCCTTTTCGATTAACTGTTGAGACAGAGAATTTTTAAAGTTGTTGGATTTTTTTATTTATTTTATTATTTTAATGTTTGATAGATTAAACAAAATCATAAAGTTTGGTCTCGAATCGCGTAACTTACGTCATTTGCCTGGCTTCGAAAGGGCAGCGCTCCAAGTATAACATTCTCATCAATGCGATCGTACCAATTCCTTGCCGTTGCCTTTTCCATAAGGACATTGTAGAGCAGCGTCGGATAAAAGGAAACACGAGCAAGCATAGCCGCCTTTAATTGATACACAGGTGGGTAGGGAGAGGTGTGGGATTAATAATTGACACTCTACGTTTTCGGGTCTAGAGTACGGACTGCAACAGCTGTAAACTTTCACCAGCTTACGAAGTTAAGCATGAATAATTTAATGCGTGACTGTCTGAGTCGCTTGGAGCGCGGCTTGGAACTGGTTTCATTGATGTTGTTGAGCGCAGTGCTAGGGGCTGGCTTGCAGCCGCCGTCGTAACTTACACTCATCTCCATGCCGTTTTTTCGAGCCTCTCCGGTTCAAAAGAACAATGAGTCACACCCTAACAATGCTTCCTCGTATATTAATTAGTATATTCACGAATTATCACTCTAATTTTCGTGCTGCTGTTTCAGGCGTTTGCATTATGAAATGGAACAACAAAAACAGGCAAAGCTTGTTTTACGAAGTTTCTTAACACTGGCTCACTAGGGTGAGCGTATCGGTAAATCAGTCACTGTTCTTAGAGATAACATAGCAGCTATCGCGCACAAGTATTAACATGCAATAATACTAACATATCTAATAAAATCACTCTTTCATTGGTAACAATGAAAAGGGACTGAGAACTTGTTACTATTTTCTACTCGCAGCTCATGTGAGACTTGGGTTAACAGTTTAATGGTTTGTTTAATAAGTAATTTTCTATACTCACGCAACGCTTAACAATAAATTTGAGATTAAAATAAATTTGTATTCCATTTAACAATTAAAAGCACATGAACACTAATGACAGTTGTGACAGTTCGCCGATTTAAAATCACATTGTTGCTCATCTCTGCCATTGCGTCGTTCACAACACTGGGCAGTAATAATTGTTGCAACAAATGAAAGGTTCTTTAATCTTACGTGTGAAAATTACTATAGCTGTCAAGGGGCAAATAGGCCAACAATTAAAGCAACTGCACTGGTATAAAATGCGCCAGCGATAAACTGGACTGGAAGCACTAAGCCCTATCAAACGGTGAAAAAACAATCAGTGTGTGCACAAAAGAAAAAGTAAATAACACAACACGTCAGACCTAAAGAGGCAAGAGAAGACTACCAAAATTTTTAGTATATTTATCGCTTATCTTTTTTGCGGCAAAGACAGAGACACGTTCCATATGATGAGACTGCCAAGCATAGTGTGCATTTCGATGCTCCTGTTGGTTCAGTGCAGCCACCTCTTGCGGGCGGAGCTGCAGGGTCCACTCTCCGAAAGCGCCAGCACGACAGCAATTTCCGAGCCAGAGGCCGTTACCTCCACGGAGCCACATAGTCAGAGCAAGACTGAGGCCGACGAGATAACAGCCGAGAAAGACGCTAAAGCTCCTCCCGTCGACCTATCCTCGTCAGCAACAGCACCAGGCAGCAACGACCGCAAAGCGGCCAAGCTTAAGGACAAGGACAAGGAGTTTGCTCCGCGCACTAAACTAATGCCAGCTGCAGTATTCGAGCGCTTATGGAACGACAGTCTAATGAAGCAGCAAAAACTGAAAGCTCAAATCGAAAAAATTGAAGCAAGGCAAACTCCCGCAGAAGCTGTTGAGCTGACTCCCGAGCAGATGGAGGGTAAGTAATTCAATAGCAAAAGCGTTCCAGTATTGCAATATTTAAATTACAGCTCAGAGCCTTTACGAGAACGCTATGGAGATGCTGGCTAAGCCGCGCACTGATAAACGCGTTGCATTCACATTGTTGCGAAAGGCCGCCGCATTCAATCATCTTAAGGCACGCGCAGAACTGGCCTGGGCCGTTCTCTTGGGTCATTGGATGGCATTTGATTTTCACCACGCCGCCGACGAGTTCGAGAGCTTGGCAAACGAAGGAGTAGCCGAAGCTCACATGGGTCTTGGCTTTTTGTACTCAGCGGGCGTGGGTGGCAAGAATGTCAGCCAACCGCTGGCTCTACTGCACTATACGCTGTCAGCTCTTGGCGACAATACGCTTGCCCAGATGGCCATGGGGTATCGCTATTTGTACGGCATCAATGTGCCCACCAGCTGCGAGAAGGCGTTGATTCAATATAAACGTGTGGCCAAGAAGGTAGCTTCCAAAATAACGTTCGCGAATGGACCAGTGGTGCATCGAGTCCGGCTGCTAGATGAGCTAGAGAACCCAGGCAGTCACGAGACTGAAATTGTCGACTACTATCAGCTTCTGGCTGATAAGGGCGATGTGCAGTCCCAGGTGGGCTTGGGTCAGTTGTACTACCAAGGCGGCAAGGCTATTCAGCAGGATCATCAAAAGGCATTGGAATATTTTACGCTTGCCGCCAATGCAGGCAATGCTATAGGTTTTGCCTTTCTGGGCAAGCTCTATCTGGAGGGTAGTGAGCAAATCAAGGCGGATAACGAAACGGCTTTTAAGGTGAGACAGGAAACTATCTAAAAATCTTTTTTAAATGTAAATAATCGTAATTTTCCTTTCGAGTAATAGTACTTCTCTAAAGCATCCGAAATGGGTGATCCTGTAGGCCAGAGCGGTCTAGGACTAATGTATCTGAAGGGTCTTGGTGTGCCCAAAGACTCTATCAAGGCTTTGTCGTACTTCACACAGGCTGCTGACCAAGGCTGGGTTGATGGACAATTGCAGCTAGGCACCATGTATTTTAGTAAGTTATTCAGTTATTTATACCCTTAAAAAGAGTATTATAGTTATGTTATGAAATGTGTAACGCATCAAAAACATTTCCGTTTCGAAAATGTATTTTCATAATCCGCTTGAGTTGGTATGTCCGTCTGTCTGTTTGTTTTAATGAGTACTATCTACTCAATTTTAAGATTATCTCGATTGACCTTGACATGATTTCTGTGGGATCGGACCAAAGTATCATATTCATTATTCCTGCATGAAAAGCTGTCTTGATTTTTAATTTATATTTAGCAAACTTTATTAGCATTTTACCATACGAACAATCTTATCAACATCGGACAACAATATCTTAGATTGCGTATATGAACAATCGACCACATGTTGAGTTTTTGTATGGAAATATTTTTGTGTAGAAATCTGCTAATCATTTCCAAGGATGTTTTTTTGTTGTCATCCTTACTAGAACTCTTCCTTATTGTTAAGTATTGAAACTTATGAAGAAATATTGATTTATTTACGATTTAATTCCAGCTGGCAATGGCGTCAAGACGGACTACAAACTGGCGCTCAAGTATTTCAACTTGGCCACACAGTCGGGCCATGTTTTGGCGTACTACAATTTGGGCATTATGCATGCATACGGAATGGGCATGCTGCGATCCTGCCCAGCTGCTGTTGAGGTAGGTTCTACAGCTAATTTATAGCATACGATAGCTATTCAGGTCTGGTGATATTATCTATTGTTTATTGCAGTTCTTTAAAAATGTGGCGGAACGTGGTCGCTGGAGCAGTAGATTAATGCACGCCTACAGTGACTACAAGCAGAATCGCATCGATGAGGCCTACATGCAGTATTCCCTAATGGCTGAAGTAGGCTACGAGGTGGCCCAAAGCAATGCAGCATTTCTGCTAGATCGCGAGGAGGTGCATGTGTTTAATGATCGTCACGAGGAATTGATCCGCGCATTTTATTACTGGAAACGAGCTGCCGGCCAGGGCTATTCGGCGGCCCAAGTTAAGCTAGGCGATTACTACTACTATGGCTGGGGAACAAAAACGGATTTTGAAACTGCTGCAGCTCTTTATAGGTGCGTAAATCTTAAATCATTCATCAGATTTTAATAATTTTGTTTTTTCATTTTATGATAGGAAAGCTTCAGATCAACAGTACAATGCACAGGCCATGTTTAATTTGGGCTATATGCACGAGCAGGGCCTGGGCATGAAGAAGGATTGGCATTTGGCCAAGAGATTATATGATTTGGCAGCCGAAACGAATTCGGATGCCAAAGTTCCTGTAGCTATTGCGCTTTTCAAGCTTCAGATGCTAGCTAAGATTGAATCAATAAAACAAGTAAGATACTTAACTTGCCAAGTAGCGCGCCGTACTCTAATCGATTTTCCTTAGTCGCCATACAGATTCATCTTTTATATGGATGAGAACATTGCTGCCAATTGGGATTTATATATGATCACCATACTGACCTTACTACTGGGCATTATAATGTATACTAGACGACCATTCCAACAGCCCGAGCTGCCTGCACAGCCCCCGCAGCCGCCAGCTAATGATATAGCAGCTGTTGCCGTTAATGCAACTCCAGCGGCTCCACCAGCGTCCGTTGGAGCTTCTGCGACACCAGCAGCTTCGACTGTTGCTACAGGCGCTGCAGAAGTAGCATCCGCATCCACAACTGCATTGACTGCAACGGCTTCTAGTGGCGACTCGTCCAGCCCAACAGCCAGCTCATCCGCAGGGACGAGCAGCAGCAGCAACACACTCGATCCCACTGATTAGTCTTAACGAATTGGTTAATCATCCCTAGTTTAATTAGTGACCATGTAAATATTTATCATCTATTTTTTATTATTTCTGAATTGAATTTTTAGATATTTAAAAGTCAGAAATATCTTACTCAAAAAAATATATATGTGTTGTACTGATAAAACTGCTTATCCATGCGATACGATTCCTAACGATAAATTTGGCCAGAAACCAATGTTTTTTTCTTTCTTTCTTGTTAATGTTTAATATATTATGTGTTTTATTGTTGACGCGTTTGCAAGATTACAAGTAAATTTAATTTGCGAAGTTTTAGCCTAGGCATAGTAGTTAAGATTAGCTTTCTTTTTGGACTGCACCTCCATGATGGCATCCATGAAGTCCTCGTGCGTAACCGATGTGGCAGAGCGACGCAGGGCAATCATGCCTGCCTCTACGCACACTGCCTTGCATTGGGCACCATTGAAATCGTCTGTGGAACGGGATAGCTCCTCAAAGTTAACATCGTTGCTGACATTCATTTTACGTGAGTGGATTTGCATAATGCGCGCACGTGCTTCTTCATTTGGGTGTGGGAACTCGATTTTACGATCCAAACGGCCGGACCGCAACAGGGCGGGATCAAGAATATCAACACGATTCGTAGCAGCAATGACCTTAATATCCGCTGTCGAGCTAAAACCGTCCAACTGATTCAGCAGCTCCAACATGGTACGCTGCACCTCACGATCACCAGCCTTCTCCGAATCGAAACGCTTTGTGCCAATGGCATCCAATTCATCAATGAAAATGATGGCGGGTGCTTTCTCCTTGGCCAGCGCAAAGGCATCGCGCACAAGCTTGGCGCCATCACCAATAAACATTTGAACCAGCTGCGGACCAGCCAGCTTCAGGAAAGTTGACTTAGTTTGGGCAGCGCAAGCACGGGCGAGCAGAGTCTTGCCAGTTCCGGGTGGGCCGTACAATAGAACACCTATGGATAAAGTTGTAGTTGGTCACCTTTAGTAGAGTGCGATCGTACTAACCTTTTGGTGGATGAATTCCCAGATTCTTAAACTTTTCCTTGTGTGTCATGGGCAATACCACGGCTTCAATGAGCTCCTGGATCTGTTTATCTAGGCCACCAATATCGGAATACTGCTCTGTAGGACGCTCATCGACTTCCATAGCTTTAACACGAGCATCATACTCAGCTGGGAGAGTTTCCAGAATCAGATAAGAGTCCTTGTTGACGCCAACCAGGTCACCGGGTTTAAGTTTCTCGGCATCGACTAAGCCAATGACTGGCAAGAAATACGCCTGACGCGTTGATGTTTTGATAACGGCACATTTTCCCTTGCGCTGATTGTCCAGCACGGTAACAGAGCCATCGTCTTCCTCTTCTTGCGGATCCACATCCAGTAGCTCAATGACATTGGACACCAGATATGGCAGAGTTTTGTTAACCTAAAACAGATATTCATATACGCTACAATTTTTGGTTGCATATTAATTTATTGGTATTATATACCTTGATCTTTTCTGTGTTGTCTTTGATTTTCTCGTTTTGCGCTTGAATTTCGTGTGTGATTCGCATTACTTCGCTCTTCATTATTTTAATTTCGTTGTCCATCAGGCGAGTCCTGCTCACAATCTCATCAGTGGACATACGCAGCACCTCTTCGCCCAGCGACTCCTCGCCATCTTCCCATATTGATTTATCCTCAAGTGTTTGGGCCATTTTTCGTCAATTTGCTTTGTTAAAAAACTTGCTTAAATAAAACTTTTGCTGTGGCTAGCTGGTTTCTTTGCTTTGCCTTTTTAGTCGATGACTTGTAAATTTTCGTGTTTTTTTCCAGCCTTTGCCGAGTTTGACAGCTAAGTGTGCTGTAAAATTATCAAATATTATCGGTGTTAAAACGAGCACAATGCTATCAGTATATCGATAGTCAGGCGTTTTACAAGACTGTTTTAGGCTTGAGGAGAACGCTTTTTTCTTGTAAAAAATTTTTGCCAAACTATAAATCATAAACATAAATTTCGATTGCCATGTCCGAAAATAATGGTAAGTGTGCTAGCCAAACTAGCCAAAATATATTTCTAGTCGTGCGCATGGTTCTCTGACACGTTCTATGTGACTTTGTCTGTGCAAAAATCAGCCAATGTAAAGCTAAAGTCAAATACAATATCCTCCTTGTTCATGTATTTTGTAGAGGCGTCGCTTGAAGCCAATTGCTTCAGAGGCGGTTTTACTTTAAAAGCGTCGCGGCTAGGTGGAGCCGTGTTGCGGCCAGCTGTGCTGGGTGACAGTTCAGTATTGGGCTCGGCTCATAGCAATACCAACAGCAACAATAGCTCCACAGCGTTAGCCGGCGGAAACGAGAAGACTGATGAAGATGGCATTGTAGGCAATCCGTTTTTACGTGAGCAGAAGGAAGAGGAAGATGAGGCGGCCGCGCAGGTGGTGGAGTCCACAGAGAATATTGATAAAGATGACGATGAAATTGATGAGCGGCCGGATCCGCTGTTAATGCTGCGCAACAATGGCATCGATCGTTCCAACATATTTGCAGCGGCCAAAACCACTTTGCCGCGTGTTCAGACAAGTGGATTTATTTTCGGTCAGAACGTACACGAGCGGGTCGTGGGGGTAAGTTGCGATACGTCTAATCTGTAAAAAAAATATATATGCGAAATTTATTGCAGGAAAACGTAAGCACAGAATCGAATGCAGAAGCTGCATCGTCCGGTACGGCGGAAGCGACCTCATCGCAGCTGCTATTTTCCAGTGTTATTCAGAAGGCTGCCCAATCCACAGACAACAACAAGGACACGTCCGAAGCAAAGAGCCTCAACGATGTGGCGCGGGAGTACGAGGAGAGCCGTGCCCAGAAACGCAAATACGAGGAGGTAGAGACCTTTACCGGCGAGGAGAACGAAATCAATATTGCCGATGTTAGCTGCAAGCTGTTTGCATTTGTCAGCAGCAACTGGGAGGAGCGTGGACGTGGCAGTCTGCGCCTAAACGATGCCAAGGATGAACGTGACTGTTCGCGCGTCGTCTTCCGCACTTCGGGCAACTTGCGCCTGCTGGTGAATACTAAAGTGTGGGCGGCAATGGTGGCCGAACGCGCTAGCCAGAAATCACTACGTCTCACTGCTATGGATAACACGGGCACCGTTAAGATCTTCTTGGCCATGGGCCGACCCGCAGACATTGCACAGGTGCACAAAGCGTTAAGTGAGCGCATTGCCAAACGCAAGCTGACGCACCCCGACGAGTGCGCCGTGGCGGAAGCTAAAAATGGCATTTCATCAGAACCGTGCACAGTCAGTGTACAGCCCGAATCTACAACCAACGATGATGACGAGGATGAAGCTGTCGGTGGTGTGGCCAATCCAGTGCCGACCGCTGGCTCAACTACAGCCATTGCTGAGGCGGATAGCAACGAGCCCAGCCCAAAGAAGGCGCTCATGCTGGCGGACAGCAGTGTGGATGTTGTTGTGTCTGCGGCAGACAGTGATGCCGAGGCAGAGCCCAAGGAGGTACCCGAGGAGGAGAGGGCTTAAAATTAGCTGGCGTATGTTTCGTTCTTTTTTTCCCACTTTTTATTTTATTTTAGTTTTTGTTTGAAAACACACACAAATGAAAAACCACTTCACAACAAACTAAATAAAACGCATTGTGAATTATTATAAATTAATTATAATAATTTATTAATAATTATTATTAAAGTAAAATAAATGGAGTTCCGATTTGTAAGCCCGGGCGCAGCGTCTATAAATGACATTTATCGATTACATTTTGTATTTAATTTTTCATTTGCATTCCGCTTCGCAATCTGTCTGTTCTATTAAAAAAAAGCCACCCTTTTCTCTTTTAAATCTTAGTCACTAAAACTAATTCGCTTAAGGAATACTTTTTACAAGTTTTGCGCTTGCACTAGAAATATGTTTGTAGAAAAAATAGGCTCATTATCGTACACACACATCAATTTATATATATATATATGTATATATATATATAGGCATTCGTATAAACTAAATGGAAATTGCAACAACAACGAATCCCAGGCTGCGTTCTACTTGATACTAGTTTTAACAATTACAACAAATCAATCGCATACGCACACAAAAGGCTTTGGCTTTGAACAATTGCTTAATGCTGCTGCAGCTGCTTGGCCTGGCCAATTGATTAATTACAATTATAGTTACAATAATTAATTCAATAAGTATTCGTTTGAACAAAAGAATTTTAACTTCACTCGAACCGAGCGCCTATGTACAGGAGGTGAATGCGGCGTCAGTTCTAGCTGATTGTGCTGCAACTGGAGACGGTCACGTTGAGCGGATTGTTGGCGCTGCTCACGGCAATGGATGACCTAAAAGTGAAATGACAACAGAATTAAAAAAAAAATTGATGATATCGTGCAAAACGAGCGCTGAACATTGCTTTGCTTGCACTTACCGATTGTGGCGCATGTGACTCTTGACTAGATCGCTGTTGACCAGCGCTGCCATTAGGCTCAGCTCACCGGCCATGACCGTGGCACAGACAATTTGCGCCAGTTTCTTGGCATTTTCGCCGGGCTGCGTGACATGTGCGCCACGCACGCCCAGCATGTCGAGGCAGGCACCCTGGCCGGGCAGTCCAGTGCCGCCGCCCACGGTGCCCACCTCCAGCGAGGGCATGGTGCAGGTCATATACAAATCCTCATCGTTCTCGGGCCAGCACTCCATGGCCGTGGAGCAATTACTTGATGTGACATTCTGAGCGGGATCCTGGCCGGTAGCCAGAAATACAGCGGTCACCATATTGGCCGCATGTGCATTGTTGCCACCGATGCTGCCGGCCATGGCACTGCCGGACATGTTCTTCAGCTTGTTGCATTCGACCAGCGTCTTGGCGTCTGTTTTCAGCACCGAACGCAGTGTGGCTGCTGGTATGGTACACTCGGCGACTACACGTTTGCCACGCCCCTTGATCCAATTGATGGCCGCGGGCTTTTTGTCGCAGCAGAAGTTGCCGCTCAGCGAAATGATTTGCATGTCGGGAAACTGACGCTTGATGCAGCGCAGCGCCATCTCCGCACCCTTGGACACCATGTTCATGCCCATGGCATCGCCCGTAAGCGCCACGAAGCGTATATATAGCTGCGGACCATCCATGGCAATGTGGCATTCCTTTAAGCGACCAAAGCGCGACGTCGAATCGAACTCTGTTTTCACCAGCTTGTAGTTCTCCTCGCTCTCGATCCACTTCTTGGCCTCGGAGGCGCGAGCGACGCTGGGAAAACGAACACAAGGTGCACGCGTCATGCCAACATCTTCCACTACGGAGCGTACGCCCCGCACAGACAGCGCCTTGCAGCCGCGATTCGTGGAGGCCACCAGAGCACCCTCTGTGGTTGCCATGGGCACATAGTAGCTCTCGCCATCCAGCAGCAGTGGGCCCGCATAGCCCACGGGTATGGGCACATAGCCGAGGACATTCTCGCAGCAGGCGTTCATCACTTTGCGATAGTCGAAATGCTCATAGGGCAGCACTTCCAGGCGCGACATCGGCATCTTGGCACGTGCGGCTATTATCTGGCGCCGAATGCGAATGCCACGCTCTGCATCCTCCAGCACGGACTCAATCTTGTAGAGCGGACACTGCGCGCCGCCAGCATTGACAATGGCAATGATTTCCTCGTCGGTCAACACGCTGGCGCCGCTAATGCCGTCGGCCTCGTCGATGGCATTCAGCACCTTCAGGCATTCCTGCAGTGGTCGGGGCGGGCGTGCTGGCGGTGCCAGACGCTGACGCACGGTCACCAGCTCGGTCTGTGTGGCTGCATTTTTCGAGTTGTGCTCCTCGATGCTGAACAGCGGCGTGCGACGTGCTAGCTGCATGTAAGTTGATGGCTGCTTTGGCTCTTCCTCCAGCGGCGTGGTCTGCGATGCCTTCGCTGTGGTTGGCCGCAGCTGATTCTGCAGAGTATCGCGATTGTCAAAGCAGATGAACTTGACCACAAGGGCAATCAGGACAATAGAGATGACTATGTGATCCGCGCTCATCGTTAGCCATCTGCAAAAGTAGGAGTGACGGTTAGCCAAGAGCTTTGGCACTATTTCCATGCGGAAATATACATACTTGATTATGATATCGGTTATTTCGCCCGAGTCCGTGCGATTGTTGTTGACATTCAGATTCAGGGTTGGGGAGAGCGTCTTGTCGACCGCATCGTAATCGCTGCTGGTGAAGACGACTCGACTGTAGATGTGCACAATCATCAGGCCGGTGGTCATGATCAGCTTGACGCGCTGCAGCACTGGATTGGCCTTCTGCTCCTCCTCGGTGAGCGATTTGAGCAACAGCGAGCCCTTGGCGCGCTCCCGCACCATGGACATGTCGACGCCATTGCGCGACAGATCAAATATGAGCGAAAGGCAGGCGGGATAGAAGGTCATGAAGACCACATAGTTGACCAGCACCGAGAGCACCGCGAACATGCAGAGCACCTCAAGACGCTGCACGCCCGACAGCGTGCCCACGCCCACCAGCAAAGCCTCGACAATGGTGTCCAGCGAAATGGTTGGGCCCAGCAGCTCCAAGCCACGTGCTATGTTCTGTGTGACCTCCGCCTGGCTGTTGCCCGAAAGCGCCAGCTGTGCCAGGCGACCCGAGTTAGACAGATCAATGACCAGGAGCAGGAAGAAAAGCGCATCCCTACAAACAATTGGAAGAGGGTTAATAAATTAGATTCATCGAGGTGCGGCCTACTCACTTCAGATCCGATATATCGCTGCCCAGAAACTTAATTATGGCCGTGGTGAATATGAAGCTGGAGAAGACCGTAAATAGCCCGGCGATGCCTGCAAACAGATAAAACAAACAGTCAAGAGAGCGGCGCGCTTGAATTTGAGCTCGAGCTGGGTTCGCCGATTCCAATTAGCAACAGAGGTCGTTTCATTTAGAGACCGCGTGAGAAATGCCATTTGGACGAAAGAGGCAGCTAAAATGTTGGCCAAACACCTCGCACATGGCTCATCAAAATAGTTTTGGCCGAGGGTAAACAAAGCATGTTCTTCAGCCAGAAGCTAATCGCTTGTGCCAACACACGCGTCCCATTGTCTCGATAGTCTCGCAGCGATGACGCAATCCCCGGCCTGGACACACGCACTTACCTAGCACATATTTGGAGCCGAGTCTGTGCAGGCTGCAGAACTGATAGTAACAGTAGAGCACCGCGGTGCAGCGAACGATGGTCATCAGAATCACATCGGCGGCATTGTACTCGGCCTCGAGGCCATCGCAGGACTGACTCCAGCCATGGCAGGGCCGGTGGCGACTCGATGTCGCCGATGGCGTTGCGCTGGCAATTATCGGGGGCGGCGCACCGCCGGCTGCAGACGCCGCCGCTCCAGCGCTGTTTGCAGCAGCAGCAGCAGCAGCTGCTGTTGAACTGGCGCTGCTAAGACCATTGCTTCCGTCCAGGCTGGTGTTCTTGTCGATGGTCAGCATGCAGGCTGTGATGGTGAGCAGGGCGACAATCACCTCCCAGGGATGCGAGGCACAGAACTCGCCGTGGGCGCGAAATAAACGTCCAATCATCTTTAGTGCCGCTTGGTTCAGTAAGCTCGTCCAGTGCTCTGTGCTTGACTTGCCCAGCACCACGCTGCTCAGTGGCCAAAACTCTCCGGCAGGCAGCTGGCACTATTGTGCAACTGCGTCCACGCGCTGCAAATAGAAGACAATACGCACCTCCCGTTAGCTGGATTGGGTAAACTGGCCAAGGACCAGTGGACGCAGGCCAATCAACTTGCCTGCGCCACATTATCGTTGCGCTTTAATAAGTCGCCTTTCAGCCAGCCATCAAAAGCAACAGCAGCAGCAGCAGCAGCCGAGCGAGAGAAACAAATTAAAACAAAACTAAAACAACAACATTTCATCGATTGCTGTTGACACGCTCGTCTCTTTTTCGCCCCAATGCGATAACAACGACCCCAAAGCCGATTGGCCCCAGCGAATGTTACAAAGCGAACAAAAAACACATAATAAATAGGTCGCAGAGAGCACAACCATTAGATATCCTGCACAGGCTGCGCACGGCGCAAGGAGTTTATGTTTTCGGCAAACCTTTTGTCGGACAAGCGTCTAAGTACATATATAAATTTTAAAAAGGCTGCCAGCGCTAAAAAGTTGTCATGTTGGTAACATGAGTGTTAGAAAGACTTAACAGACCAATGTTAGATGCTTGTCCTTGAGCAAATAGGCAAATATATTGCAATCTTTATGATACGAAAGCCCCCTAAGTCTGCCTCTCAAAGTTAACTTATATTGAGACACACTAAGCAAATATGACGTGCTCTAACTAAACAGTTTAATGTTAATGTTGGTTTCAATCTGGCAATAAGCGAATTTCCCCAGTTCCTGCGTACTATATGTCGCGCTGTTAACAACATATGTTGCTGTGTTCTATATGTCCCACTGTTAACGAGATTTGTTTACATAAATGTTATTCACAATAAGCAAGCCAACTTATAGAGTTAATATAGTCGCCATTGCATTGTATTTAAATGTTTTTTTTTTTAATATTTTTTTTAATGCTCACAAAAAGTTTTATTTTCAATCACGTTTAAAAAAATAAATAAAAAAATTACCTATTTTTAATAACATTCATGTTAAGTAACATAATTAACAGGTTAACATAACTAAGCCTTAGCTACTGCGAGTTAAGTATGCATGTAGATAAATGTTGACACGCCTTAACACGCCCTTTATGGCTTAGCAGCAGGGTATAACTCGTTGCTCTGGTTATTGCACTAAGCCGATTTGATCGCGTCCTTGAACAGGCATTGTGCGTACGCTTTGCCTTATACGCTTGAGCCTCTGCGTTTGCCTTTCGCCCGCCGACTGCCCACTGATTGATGGCGTAAGCCAGGGCGGTGCCCACAGACTGCCCAGCACATCCGCATGCCTACGCCTGGGGCGGCAGCTGCCCGGCTTAATTAAGCCACTAAGGCGATTTGCTCGGCACTTGGCACTTGGCACTTGGCACAAATCTCAGTAAACGATCGCGCGCAACGTGCCCGGCATAGACAAGCATCCTGGGCAGGCGCCATAAATATTGAAAGTCTGACTGCGTCTGCGTCTGCGTCTGTCGCCGAGTTTGAGTTATGCGAAACGAGATTCTGATCCCAAGTGCCGTTGCTTATCGTGGCAGCCATAAAAGATGTTTTGTACTTTAAATAAGAAATACAACATCGCCCGAGGAGCAAGCCATGTTTCTGGATTGTGTAATCCGAAGCCTTTGACCATAAAGCATTGCTGCAGCTGGCTCGATCCAATGTTTATATATATGTATTACTCTGTGTGCATATGCATATGTAATAAATATATAGACATCGCATTTCGGGCAGCATGTGGGCGTTATTGGGGATTGGGGGCTGGCACGGGGTCTAAAGCTGGGCCGATCGTAAAAAGTGCTGGGCATAAACAATGAGCTCATTTTGTTCTTTTTTCTGTAAGTTTTTTACAATGCATTCGCTGTGGCTAAAATGAATATCAATGTAATTGTCGGATGCTATTTTCAGCTACTTGAATGGATACAAGTTTTATGGCTAAAGTCAGCCAAACAGAACGCCGCAAAGGCCAGGGATGAAAGAGTAGATCAAGATCAAGACAACACAAAGGTGAACCACTAAAGGCAGAGTTCAGAAGGCATTAATCGATTCCAGCGCAAAATAAAACATATTTAATTACTTTAAAAAAAGATATGTACGCGGATATTTACCTCCTGAAACCGTTTTCATGGTGATTAGGAAAAGACAGCTGGACATAATTCGTTTAAAAGAGAAAGGAAACCTTAATAGGAAATATTTATAGTTATCTACAGTTAATTTGACTTAGTGGATGAATCATATGGGGAAGGAATTATAAGCAAAGGGTTTCCGGGTGCGAATTACACGCCTGGGTTAAATATTTTAATGCATTTACTGAAGACCTTGGTGCTGCTTATCGGTAAATAACATGTCTTCAAACCGAATCAAACATGGCTCGAACCCGGAATCACTTTTTTGAACTAGTTCCCAAAAGGGAGCTGAACCCTAACTCGAACCAAATCAAACATTTCTTAAGATTTTGGATAAGCGTCTTAAATGGTTCAGGAAATAAAAATACTTTTTGGGGCTAAACAGAGTTTTTTTTGGCTTATCAATTTAATGAAATGTTAAGAGGGATATCAAATTCGAATTTCAATGAGCTTCTGGATGTGGAAAACCAGGTACACGAATCTAATCAACAGGCCAGATATTGCCTCGAACCATTTGCAGCCAAAAATTGATCTAATAATAATAAATCTAATTAGAAATATCTCCGTCATCTAATGCATTGGACCTAAGCAATCCTCTGATGAAAAATCAGGTGATACAAATAACATAACCTTGTAAAATCATCTAAAAACTTAGAAGTAATAAATAGCATTGCCAGTTAAAAATTCTGTACTCTAATGTATTTCTTAATTGTTGCAAGAACTTAAAAATTATATACGTGATGTTTGTAAATTAATTGGTTTTAAAAATAGAAAACATTTCCCACACCAGCAAACAATTTTGCATTAGAAGATAATTTGGAATCTCAAGTACGGCTTTATTTGAAAAGCAATTTTTGTAAATTATGAATGCAATTAAAGTTAGTTTTTTTTTAGTAACTTGAAGAATGATAAATTAATATCATATTATCTAAACCTTTTAACTTGGTTGGATCTTTTTTCGCACTTAAGATTTAGAATCGGCATTACGAAAGACCCATCTGTTTAAATTATATTGGACTTGCCCTTCACTGACAAATCTTTTGGGGTTTTTTTTCGGCTAATCAACATTTTCAGGAGAATTCGCAATGCTTTAACAAATAGGCTGGGCATTGGCTGTGAAAACAGCACGTACGTCAAACAGATCAAATATTTACATACGGTCAAAATGATTGGAATCTTTCGCTTTGTATTCAAAGCCATCGCCTCGCTGTCGATATTCCGCCAACTGAGCTGATGTCAAACTTAACAACTGAAAATTATATATTTTATGTTATATATCTATATTTATTCTGTCTTATGTCAATCTCTTCAATCTTCCAATAAAATGTATATTCTTTTTATTTTATTTTATTGATAAGTTCGTTAAATATTCAATAATTGAAAACGAGTAGCAGTTTTTTCTTGACAGGAGGCTAGGAACACAAAGCAAAATTAACAGGAGGATACTTAAGCTTAACTTTATCATGACCCAATGACCTCGACTAAAGTCTTTATTCTTGTTTTATATATTGATAAGTCCGTTAAATATTCAATAAGTGAAAACGAGTAGCAGTTTTTTCTTGATAGGAGGATAGGAACACAAAGCAAAATTAACAGGAGGATAGGAGCTTAACTTTATCATGACCCAATGACCTCGACTAAAGTCTTTATTCTTGTTTTATATATTGATAAGTCCGTTAAATATTCAATAAGTGAAAACGAGTAGCAGTCTTTTCTTGACAGGAGGATAGGAACAGAAAGCAAAATTAACAGGAGGATACTTAAGCTTAACTTTATCATGACCCTATGACCTCGACTAAAGTCTTAATTCTTGTTTTCCTTTTACAATACCCAGTCAATGAGAGGAACTACAAAATTAAATCGTCCAATTTCAACTTCCTGCCTTGAAACTCATTTTAGATAATTGAGCTGATGAAGATGATAATGATAATGATGATGATGCTGATCAAAATTAAATTTGCAATAGTGGAACAGACGAGCAAATGAAAACAAACATTATAATTTATTGTTTCGCGTCGCCTTTTTTTTTTGTTGTTGCTGTTCAAAGTGCATGAAGTTGGAGTGTTAAGTGTAAAGTGCCTGGCATTACGAATGATCATTGCAAAATGCCTTTTCAAAACTATTTTCCATTTTCAAAGAAATGTTTATTTTGGTATTGCAAATGAGAAAATGAATAGAAGCAACAGCTATAACCATAACAATAACAACAGTTCGTCGAAGGCGCCGCTGGGCTGCTGCAAAACAAAGTACAGAAAAAAATAGATAAACTATTGAATGGCGAAATGTTAAATTTAGCGATTCCCAAATTGAGAGAGCCGGATAATCAAAAACAGTGTTGTGAGCCCTGCTGACGTTCTCGCGCGCGTGTGTGTGCGTATGTGTGTGTGTGTGCTAGTGTGCGTGTGCTTTGCATTGTTTTGCATGCTTTTTCGTTTACATTTGAAAAGCACTCGCCAAACGGATGTTGCGCTCGACCTCAACCTTACGAAAGCAGCCCGCGGCAAGCGTGTGGGGGAGGGAGACACAGAGAGAGAGAGAGAGAGAGACAGATTAGTAGGCTGTTAGCCAGAGGGTGCGCGCAATAGAGTTTAGCCAAAAAAAAAAAAGAGAAACTCGCAAAACAAAAGCACGCTGGCACAGAAAAATGACTCTAAAAAAACCTAACAGAAACAAAGCGCCGCAAGCGCCCAAAAAAGAACAGTTCCACAGACCAGAGACCAATTGGAGGACCATTTTTGTTTTTGCCTGCGGTGGGTGGGGGCTACATGTTTATGTGTACACGAATGTGTGTATATGGCCGCAATTTGGCTTCACAAAATTCTGAGAAAATTGCAGGCGACGCATGCAGCCTTTTGTAGGCTTTCCCTGCGCCCAATTAAAATGCAACAAGTGCCTCGAATTAATCGTAAATTACGTTTGTCAAGCTACCAGGAAAGCATCCGATGACTCATCTGAGAACGTGGGCGCCGCCCCCATCCGCTAGATGGCGTTTATTGGCTTTCGCAAAATTTTCCACATTTTGTTTTGGCCTCTGATTTGTATTGTTTATGTCAAAAATGATTATTGTCATTAACATTAGTCTGTTAATTGCGATCGATCGAATTCAAATATGGCTCATCAGCTGCCAAAAGCAATAAAACACGCAAAATATTTGTACCCAAAATAAAAGTATTTCGCCCGAAAATTTCCTTGATAAATATTTTTGTGCAGTAAGTAAAAATAGTTCACTTGCATTTTGTAAATCATTTGTAGCCTTCACTTTTCCAGAAAATTCAAATTCAGTGCAAAGGTCAATCGAAATTTGTTGCAATTAACGCCTCAAATGATTTGCTTTTCTTTTGCTTTTGTTTCGATTTCACAATTTGTTTGCTATTAGTTTTGATCATGTTGACTTTACTGGAATTCTCCAACCGTTTAAGTTATGGCTGCTAATTATAGTATTCAGGTTTCTGGGCACTTGCCAAAGTGTCGGCAAATTTGTTTATTGCTGAAAAATTTCGAATCATGCGCCAAATAAAACCAAAACCCAAAAACCAACAATCATAAAATATTGCAAATTTCAAAGAGGAAATTAGTTTCCCATGCAGAAAAAGCATGTGCTTAAGTGTTTATACATATATTTTAAATTTAATCAAAATGGGTCGATTTAAGCACAGTGGGCGTGGCATATTTCAAGGAAGCGGGATCAAAATATTTCGTGTCTTAGCATTTTAAATACTTGCTTAAGACTAGGAAGCACTTAAAAATGTAAATTTTTATTGACAAGCGCTTGAGAAAAAACATTGTGTTAATAAACGACACTCGACTGCTTGAACAATATTTAAAATTGTACAATATACATTTTCAAAACAATAAACATTATTAGGTAAAGAATGCGACATATTCAGGGCGATGTAAAACTAATACGTGTATCTTCAATTGATCAATTTTTATTATAATATATATATTTATATATAATATTAACATAATAATATCATCCAGATCTTAACTCTGTCAAGGCGTCACATTTAGAAATTACCTAAACATTTATCCATTCAGACTAGCCCACGTTTAATAATAATTAATTTCGAATAAGTTTGATTCCAAAATTTGATTAAAATTGTATTTCAAGTAAGTTTATTGAAATTTAAAAATGCTTCACATTACACACAAGTAACACAAAAACCTTGTTAAATAAAGAGAAATAATTTTAAAAAAATATTAAATATTGTTTGTTGTTAATTAATAAATTAATAAAAATTCTGAAAATTTTTCTTGGTATGATATAATAAATGATTGTATTTTAATGTGAAAAAATAATTTTCCCGAAAATATATTGTTGTTAATTTCAAAATTCTTCTCGCAACGCCTGATGTCAACTTTTAACTAGGTATTTAAAATTTGCCATTAAAATATGTGTAATATTCAAAGAATTCATTATGAATGCCGTCAGTTTCTCGAAATGGCAGAGACAATTAAAATATGAGCTTCATCAGCAAGACATACCTAATATATCGGGAAATCATGACATTAATCATATAAACTTTTATTAAACTTGGTAGAAAACTTCATTTTCACCCATTTTCTTTTTTTACCCATTTTCAATGGGTTCAGGGTATAAATATCTAAATGTACAAATAAATAAGTTCTTCAAGTTTTGTTGGATTATATTTAAAAGCTATGCCAGCCAAATTCCTAATAATTTACGTTTAACGCAGCTCTCTGATAATTTATAGCTGATGTAGAAGATATTCTAAAATGATTTCTGCAAGTCTTTCGAGATAGAAGACCGAATTTCTTGCCGCTGGTGCTAAAGTTCACATCGGCCACGGGCGACATCAAGATATTAGTCAATTTATCAATTTATTTGTCGCCAGCTGATAAGGCAGCAATTAAATATTGCCATCGGGCAATGGGAAAATTCATACAAGCACACATACATATAACATCAGTTATAGTTGATGGACTTTAGCGCCAGGAGGAATGGGTCGTCATTGATAAACATTTTTGGGGAATCGAGTGTGTGTTGCAATGTTGATGGGCAGAGAATCGTTTATAGATAGATACGTAAATATAGATTTATACAAAGATCGATATATAAATAAGGTAATGTATTGCGATAGCGGCAAATCTGATTGCGATAGGAAAGTTGTTCTATTTTCATGTATGTTTGCCCCACTTTTGTTTAGATTAATTGGAAACTTGGTGTTAGTTCATATTGTTAGTTAGTTAACAATGTCAATGCCATATTGTAGCTACGTGCCAAAATGTTAATTAGAGCGCATGTTGTCATGATAAGCCCAATAAAACGTTCACTTTGCCGCCAGTCAACCGCATAAACTGGCTTGAAACTCTTCTTTTTAGCTTTCCCCCACTAAGTTAGCCAGCCAGCCAGCCACTTGGCCAGATAAAATATCTATCTAATTAATAGCACTCAGTCTGCGACAACAGGAAAATATCAAGTCAAATGTCTCCGACAACTGGCTCAGTGCGGGACGCATTTAAACATGATTGAAAAGAAGATTAATGCAGACATTAAATCAAGTCGAATAGTAATAATTGTCGAAACAAAATGTGTTGTATACCCTGTAGCTATTGAATGGGCAAGGGGTATACAGTGTCCACCTGCTTCAGCCCATTGAGCCAACTGAACAAAGAGGCTTGAAAACGAGCTCGAATCACAGAAAAGGTTTATTTTGCTATAGTATATTATATATATTATATTTTGGATATTTATTTATGGGTTGCAGTTTTCCTGAGGTAAGAGAAATACAAATTTGTTATATATATTCTTGAATACCGAACGCTGATTAAGTTTAAGTATTAAGTTTAGTTGATATTTAAAGTATCTCTTCCAGTCTTATTTAATTGAATTATGCAATTATACAAAAAAATAAAACCTTACTATTTTTTTTTTAAAATTAATTAATAACATATTTCCCATCGATCGCATAATTATCACATTATTTAATTTTTTTTTTAATTATCACATATTTTGGAGGTTTCTTATTTTAGCCCAGAGGGATTTAAATAATCTTTAGGGTATATATACATATATTGAAGGATTTTAATTTTTCCACCATCAAAAGTTCAAAATTTTTTTTTGCTGTGCTCTCGTTCTTATCGTAATTCTATCTTCCAGGCGAAACGCTTTCTTATCACCCAATTAGCACACTTTCTTTTATGAAGAAGTCTTGCAAAAACTGACTTTAAACAGAGAAGAGTAAAGAAGAACATTGGAAACAATTGGGAGGAAAAATAAAATATCTATTGGGAAAAACTATGTCAGAAATCTACTTATATTTCGCTTTAAAGAGAGGGGAGTGATAGCAAAACAATTTCAAGAATAAGTAAAATATCTATTGGGAAAACCTATTAATATATGCGCTTTTAATGTTCAAATGGATAAACAACATGTGAGCAGGGTAGCTACCAGTCGAGCAGACTCGCTTAGAGCATTCAAAGTATGTATTATTTTGGGCGTATTTTTTATCTTCTTTTGCGGCGAGTATCTGTGTAATTTACAAGTTTCAGAAAAAAGTAAAAGTTGTCGCCGGCAACAGCAGCGGCAGAGGCCAAATAAATAAATTCAATAAAAACAGTTTTACTTTCTACCAAAAATGCGAATAACGCTAATTTGTATGCAATCAAAGCGGCACGCCAGGAAAAACTTTTGAGCGCTAAAAAACTGAAAGACCAAGACACACACACACACATGTATATGTGTATATCTGTGTATAAACATATATGCAAATTGTACACATTGTTAAAACTTTGGCTGGTTCATCACATCAAAAGATTTGTGCGTCCCGGAGCCAAAAGTTTAACACAAGGCTTACATTTCCAATTAAAAGGCATCAAGTTGTTCAAGCCAAGTTAACGCCATGCTGGCCAAAACAGAACAATGCGACACGTGTGTGCAGCAGAGCCATGTTAATGGGAGCCAGTTTGGGCGTAGATGGAGATATCGTCATCATCATCATCATCTTCATCTTCAGCTTCGGCGTCATCTTTATGATTCAAGTTGAAGCTGGGCCCAACGAGCGTTTTTTGACATTGACCCAAATGCGTTGACCATTTATTGATTTGGCTTTATTTGCCCAGATTCAGATCGCCGCAGAGCTAACAAAAAACGCTTTGAGATGCGCTGCCATTAACGAATATCCAAAAAACCGGAACCCGATCGCAATGAAATAGAAAGTTTTTGTCTCTCGATACCCTTGCCGAAACGCAACAGCCGTACAAAAATAGGCCAAGACGATGTGTTGACCGTCCTAACTAAAACAGTTTTAAATGGAGTCAACAAAAATATAAAAAATACTATCTAGTTTTTTATACCCTGAACCCATTAAAAATGGCTAAAAAGGGTATAATGTATTTGCGCAAATGTATGTAACAGGCAGAAGGACCCCATAAAGTATAGATATTCTTGATCAGCATCAACAGCCGAGTCGATCTAGCCATGTCCGTCCGTCCGTCTGTCTGTCCGTTCGTCTGTTCGTCCGTCCGTATGTATGAACGCAAGGATCTCAGGACCTATAAGAGCTAGAGACTTGAAATTTTAGCTGTAGGGCCTCCTAGTCAATGCGCAGATCGAGTTTTTTTCCGATATTCGATAACTTGCCCCGTTTTCAAGTAATCGATATAAATCGATATCGAAATCCTGTTCAGGGTTCAGGGTATCCTCTAGTCGGGAGCTCCCGACTAGAACCTCTTACTTGTTTGATCATTTATTTATTGAGCCACATGCTCGAAAAACGGCTAAAGAATGCAAATCAAAAGGTTTTATAGCCAAATAATTTAGTTTGTTTTCGATTTGCAACGGGCAAAAACTTAAAACAAAATAAAATATGAAATTTTGCCAGGTATTGCCTGCTAGTATGATATAATAAAAAAATTCGTATAATTAAATTATAAATTCCATATCGAAAAGTTTATTGGAAAAACCAAAATGTTTTAATTGGATTTATTATACAATTTGTGCTTGTTTACTCTTTGGCAAAATAGGAGCCACAGATATAAACATCAGCAATTTAAACATTTGTTTTCTTTTAATTGCGCGTGATGGAAAGCAATTTTCCAGAAATACAACAACAATTGCTACCTGTTGGTATTTTGTTGCCTGAAATCATATGAAGAAAACGTGTTCAATATCTTCATGCTATAATTTAAAGTTTTACAAGAAAGTTCAAGTATTCTATACACTATGTGATCTATTTAGTAATTTGATCCCACTCAAAATCTGTCAGCAGTAACAATAAAGAAAGAAACTTGTTAAATAGCATTATACTTTAAGTTATCTGGAGTTAAAATAGATAAGTTTACCACGAAAGTACAAATATGAATTGATAATTGATCTTTATATTAATTTGATACCAATCAAAATCTATCAGCAGTAAAAATAAAGAAACCTGTTCAAAATCATCATACTATAAGTTATGTGGATTCAAAATAGATAAGTTTATCAAGAAAGTACAAATATTCTATACCCAATGCATAGGGGATAAGTGATCTATATAGTATTTTGATCCCACTAAAAATCTGTCAGCAGTAAAAATAAAGAAACTTGTTCAAAATCATCTGACTATAAGTAATGTGGAGTTAAAATAGATAAGTTTACAAAAAAGTACAAATGTGTATTGATTATTAATCTGTATAGTAATTAGATCCCAATCAAAATCTGTCAACAGTATAATTTTTATGGATTCAAGCGAAATGAAGTCTTATAAATCTTATTTCAATGCGCTTTACAGATACAGAATTTTATTTAAGACTCGTGACTTTGTCGAAAGATTCCTAAAAAAAAGAAAAAAAAAAGTTTGGAACATTTTCTTTATCTCAGTTATGTGATATAATTCGAATACTTAGGGAAAAAAAATGTATAAATTCGTTTGCGAAGCTCAAATTGTTAACAAGTCGTAACGACCTTTTCGGGTAGAGTATTAAAAGTTGTCCTGGCTAAACGTTGATTTTTGGCGCGTGAATCGAACTCGTTAAATGAAATGTTGTAAAATAGTTGCATACAAATCGAACATGCGAATTCATCATGCATAATGGCTTCCGACTATGCGTCTATATATATGTATATATATATAGTCTGAACAGGTCTGCTGCTAATTGGCCGGCAACGCCGCTTAATTGCCCATTAACACGAGCGGGACAAATGCATGTAAGTGTATTAAAGTCTTTGTTAACAATTTAAGCAATCTGAGGCTATAATTAACTAAGCCATAATTAAAATGCGCTCGGCCAAGGTTTAGGCGGCACGCGTGGCCAAGCCGATCCGAGCCACGCCTTGGGACTTGAACCAGCTTGCGATGCGATGCGATGCGTTTTGCAATCACGCCAAGTAAAGCCAAAGCTGCCTTCATGCTCGGTTAGCTCGGCTTGCTAACAATTTAAACATCCTTCTAATCGCACATGGTTACCCATCGAATCATCAGCTAACTACCTACACACACACACACACACACCACACACACAGACACGCAAATGTACACACAATGTCATACATAACACATCATCATTGCCCTATCATCATTAACATTATCATCATCATCATCATCATCATCATCATCGCTGACTCGTAAAGTCGTCGAGTTGTCTGCTCTGCTGTCAGCTTCAGTTTCGTAAATTTTAATTTTAATTCTGCCTACAAAAAAAAAAGCTGCTGGCTTGCTGAGATACCCTGTAATAATATCTATCAGAGGGTAAGTCTTTATTGGAAAAAACAAAATTATTTAATTGGATTTATTGTACAAATCGTGCTTGTTCGTAACACTATAATTTGATTAGAAAATTAATTAGAATGAATATGTACTATATTTATTTTTTGCAAGGATTGATATTAATTCGTCCTTTAAAATTGTATAAAAATACAAAATAAATAGAAAAAACTTCTTGAAATAAACATTTTATATTTTTGTAATGCATTGCATATATTTTTATAAAATTTTAATTTCCATTAGTCAAAATAATTTCGCATAAAGTTATATACTTATTTACTGATTAATTTATTTGATTTTCACAGTAAGGCGAAAACAGTTTTTTATTGATTCAAGAGGCTTAAGATATTTTAGAGACTTTATATAGATTTTATCTAGAGATTTTATAGATCCAAGTTCTAAATTATAATAAATGCCTAACTTTCGCATAGTTTTGCGGCATCAACAGATTTTAAGATTAATAAATATCTGCCTTAATAATAATAAAGTCCCTAGACATTAAAAAATTATCGACATACTTTATTCTGGACATATTTTTACGCAGTTCTTATTCAAAAATATTGAATTATGGAGGCAACAATAATTTGAATTTGCATTTGATCGACGCGCGCAATAATTTGTTTTTAATAATTGTTTACATTTGTGGAAATTAATCGCTGTACGGCATAAGTACAAATTGTTTTTAATAATTGTTTACATTTGCGGAATTTCAAATATGTGCACCAAGTGTACCAAGTGCTAAGTGCCTTTTGCAGGGTATTTAAAGGGGGGCATCGACTATGCCATCGCGTCTCTGTTGTTTGCCGGATGCAATTTCAAATTTCAATCACATTCATATTACACGGCTGCATGGCTGCGTCTGGATTACGGCCTGAGCAGAGTCGGGCTCCCCCTCCGGCTCCACTCGCACTCCGGCTGAACACAAATTGATTGCTCTGTGTGCAGCTTGTGGGCGGATTGAAAGCCAGCTAGGATTAGGTTATGACACAGACAGCTCTTAAAGTGTCAACGATTTCAAAATAAAGTGTAAGACTTTCCTTAAAACTGTAAACAATTGGTCCACGCTAGAGATATTCATGTGATTCATATTTTTTTTCCGAATTATAGAGAACAACGAATCTTTCCCAGAATCGAGAAAATGTTTCAATGAATAGACAGCGATTCTTTGCGATCTTCGAGATACATTCATCCCAAACATATCACGAGTTGGCACGTGTACAGATATTATACTAAGTCATTTGTTTCTGGCTATAAAAAACTCACCATTTTTTCGGGCGTAGATACTTTGTATCATTGCCATGCATAGATACTAATTTGTATCTTTAACATATGTGTATATACTATTTTGTTTACTGCTGTCTACATTACATTAACTCTAATATTTTGGCCAACCTAATAGTAATGCATCAATAGAAAGATACTTTTGTGTACAAAGATACTTTTGTGTGCAAGGGTACTTTTGTGTACAAAGATACTTTTGTGTACAAAGATACTTTTGTATATATTATATTGGCACCTAATAATGTATGTTTTTTATACTTCTATATAGATAGATATATATATATATATATATATATATATATATATATATATATATATATATATATATATATATATATATATATATATATATATATATATATATATATATATATATATATATATATATATATATATATATACAAGTTATTACTTTATATTTATCTCTAAGATACTTTTGTATCCTTAACACATAAATTCCCGCAACATGTATAATAATGTGTTTTCTGCAGTTCCTTACTTTCCATTGAGTAACAAAAGCATTTTGTTATTACTCAATGCTTTTATCCTAACGGTAATCTATCAAGGCATAGATACTTTTGTATCTTTTGGACTTTGATCTGCAAAGCATTCGTTGGCACCCAAATGCATGCCGGAAAATCTTGGTCATTAGGAAATGAATTTAATCAAAGCCAACGAAAACTAAATGGATTGCTAAATATATTCGTTATTTATTGACTTTTTAAATTTGCCATGCGCTTGGTAAGTTATTGGCATTTTTATGACAAGGCCTAACAACAATTGTTTGACTTTGAAGTTTGATTATAAAGTCCGTGTGAGGGTCAACCAAATACTAGTCTATGCATATAGATATGTATATATATATGCCATTCTCTGCGCTTCCAGACCAACATCGGCGGAAGAAGCCACAGCCGCAGCCACAGCCACAGCTGCATCTACAACAAATTCCACATCGAGTGTAGTTCAAACACGATGCGTTTGTGCAATATTTGCGGGACCTTTTGGGAAAAGGCCGCCCGTTGAGAGCTGGGCAAACAAATACACATACATATATGTACAAACAAACAATCTGAACATGCATTACAAAAAACAAGACACGATAGAATTATGCATAGAACTTTACCAGAGAGCCGCAGTTAATTATATGAAGAGACAAGCTCGGTGGCAGCCTTTCCCATTTTCCATCTTGTGGCTATTTCAATATTTGTGCCGCTCATTGCGTTAACTTGGCAGACAACAAACGACACTGATTCATAACCATATTTTATCGCGTCGAAAACCAAAAGGGCATCTATTGAAAATGCGAGTGGACGGCGGAAATGAGTTCAAAGATATTTTAGACAAATACAAAATAAAGCAAAGGGCTACTTTTCGGACTTTTCCTACTTTTTCACATCTTTCATTATTCTCATCTCCTGCTTTCACATCTCAATCAATTTTCATCAATCAATCAATTTATCCTCGATATTTGTGATATCTCTGGGAACAGTTGACAGTAGATTTAATAGAGTCGAATTGTTTCATTCGAAAAAAATCGGAAACAATTTTAATTGAAAAATTATTGGGATTTAAGCAAGTAACATGCCTACAAATTAAGTGAAATATTATGCATTTACATTTAACTAAGGTACTTCTTATTGAAAACAACTTTATATTAAAAAAAAAAAGTTAAAAGTATTTAAAATTCATATTCAATATTGTTCCACTTTGATATTAATATGTGGAAAAATAGAATTAAATATGAAAATTATTAATTTAAATATGATCCTATTAAAAAAGAAATTTAAATATGGCATTTTTTAGGTAACTTCTTCTTCTTCGACTTCTTGCTGGCAAAAATATTTTAATCTAAGTGTAAGTAAAACAATTTACAATGATTTTCTGTTGTGTGTAACAGAGAAAGGGAGAGGGAGAGAGAGGGAGATGGACATTTTAATTAAACAAATACGATATTAAATTTAATATTATGTGTAAATTTAATAATATGCACACATAAAACATTCGCTGTTAAATCAAGAGTTATATTACCAAAAGATATAACAAATTGAACAAATCCCACATTAAATATGTATTTTTATATTTGCCACATCTTTGCCCCACTGTGCATAGTGAATTATATTTCAAAAAGATATAACAATCTAGATGTAACCCATTTAATGTGCGCACGCCTTGAACAAATTACACTATAGATATGTATTTTTATATTTTCCGCATCTTTGCCCCACTGTGCACAGTGAACGCTGACGTCGCTGCCGAATGCTGTTTGGCCAATGCAAATAACAACACGAGCCGCTGCGACGTCGCGACGCTGGCAATAAAACATAAGCCAAACGCATGTGACATAGACAACTTGGCAGCCACTAGACGCGATGGGGGTGGGGCAGTGGGCGGGGAGTGGGCGGGGAGTGGGAGGGGGAGAAGGCAGAGCAGTGATTGCTCCTCAGTGGTGCGTGGTGGCCCAGTCTAGCGGATGGGCCGAAGGGGCCGAGTGGAAGTAAAAGCCACTTGAGCTGCAAACTTGATTATGCCATATGCCAATACAGAAATCAAAACGCGCTCGTTTTCAGTTGCATTTAGTTGTTGTCATTGCTGTTGTTGTTGTTGTTGTTGCTTTTGGGCGCGAATTGTTGCGTTGTCGTCCGTGTGGCAGAGTTAGCTTTGGCCACTTACCTAAGCCATTAACAGTCATCAGCATGCATGGCGGTCAACGGCAATTCCGAGTGCCAATTGCATGCCGTAAAAAAATGCTGCCAATGGCTGGCAACAAAATCGAAGACAACAACGACAACGACAACGACAACTTGATGAACCCTGAACATGAAAAGATTCGAACTGGCAACTGGTTTTCGAATGCAATCGACCTCTTTTTGTCGATTAGTTGGAGCAAAAGCCGCCAAGAGGTGCATCCATGGCTTTAATCAGAGATTTGCATAAGCTGCAGAGGAGTCGTTGTCGCGGCACCAATAATCATAAACTTTAATATGTTTATGGCTAAAACGTGGACGTGTGTGTGTGCTGTGTGTGTGTGTGTGTGTGTGTGTGTGTGTTAAGGCCAGACACACTCTTGTTGATATTTGCATTACAAAGGCAATTTAAGTGCGCTGTTTGCCTGTCAAGCGCTTCATTGCCATTGAACTGATTTGATCGAACATCAAGTTAATTGCAATATTTTTTATGGCCACCCAACAGATGGTAGATATATTATATATATACAGTAAACAAAAATATTGGTTGAACAAAAAATTGTATTTTTGGTTTTTATATAAAACAAATTTATGGTGCATTTAAATAAATTTTGGGTTTTTATTACATGAACCCATTGAAAAAAGTTAAAGTTATTAAATTACTACACATTAATTTTGATCAAGCCGAGTCGATTAAGCCATATCTGTCTGTTTCTATAAACGAGTTGACCTCGGGAACCACAAGAGCTAGAAACTTGAAATCCATTCATTTCAACTCATCGATAACTGGCCCGATAAATATCGATATTAGCCCCATGTTTATTGACTATATCTCGAAACTCTCGTTTAGTATATATACGGCTTATTTGATTTATTTTCATTTACACAAATTTTAATGCCATATAATGCCCTGAAAATTGTATAGACCGAAAAAATTTTCTAAAATATAAAAATACTTATATTTTAACTCTTATTTTGCTCTTAATTTAAAACAAAAGAGTTGAAAATCTTGCGTTGAGCTGTGAAATTGGGTTTAGTTGGGTTTAGTATGGCTTTAAATTGAAGCCCAACTTTTTGTCACTGTGTATTTTGCATAGGCCTGCTCTCTGTCTTTGTTTTTATAGCCCAGGCACAGCCCAGAGGCTGGCCTTCGCCTTGGTCTCAGTTAGCTGTTCGACTAGGAAGCTGCATTGTATTAGAGATTTGTTGTGTCTTGGAAATCGATTCAATTAGCACATATATGTACATAGTTTGACTTAGCTGGCAGCTATTTGGCTGCGTAGATGATGATCATGATGATCATGGTGATGATGTTGTTGCGGATCACGACGAGGATTTTGAAATTGGAGTTCAGTTTGAAATTCGCGCGCACACTAATCGCTAATCGCGCAATCAAGATGCGGGCATAGCCCGCATATTAAACACAATAACATGACAAATGGATACAACTAAGCACACACACCACGTACACCTAACACACACACACACACACACACACACACACATACACACACACGCACACACACTCACTCAATTGCGTGCGCTCTGTGGTTTTGGCAGGTGGTTGAGGAGAAAGTTTCCAACATTGAAACAACTTTTTTTTTTGTTGTGTGTTGCCATTGTTGTTGTTGCTCAAGCTTAAAGCAGCCCCGAAAAAATCAAAAGCTAAACACTCACAAAACAAAAAAATGCCAAGCCATAAAAAAAAAAAAACTCAGCCGAAGAAGCAACAACAAAAAATAAGTTAAACGGGGGGAAGCGGCGCAACCGATTATGAAATCGCCGTCGATGGAATTCGAATCAATGTAAATACATACACATGCATATGTATGCGTGTATGTGTGTGCGTATGTATGTAGTTATGAGGCGTGCAGCCTGACTTTGGCCAAGTCTCCGGCTGAGAAACTCTTTTGCAATATGGCGAGCAAGCACCGAAATGAGGCCTGGGCCTGGCACAGACAACTCTTCAGCAATGCGGCAACTTGGACTGGATTGGCTTGTAATTGAATCACACTTACACGCACACCAACACAGACTCACATATATGCAGCTATGTATATTCAGTTGGTTGGCCACATAACGCGCCCAAAGAGTAGGAAGCGACAACGCACTTGACAGAGTTGTAGCCGTTGCTGTTAATGTTGCATTTGTTGTTGTTGTTGCTGTTGTGGCTGCTGCTGTTGCTGCAGTTGCCGTTGCCGTTCCAGTTGATGCCGCCAACAATTGCTACTAACCGCTGTATGGAATTTTTCACTTTTGCTTTTAATAGCCAGTGTAACAGAAGAGAAAAAACGCGAGCAGTCAACAGTCAAAAGACAACAGAGACAACGGATAACAAAATGCAAATTGCATGTTGGGCATGTTTTGTTATTTCTTATACCCTTTAGTGAGTACAAGTACAAGTAGCTTATATAATTCATAAATTGTTTATGACACGTTTCCATAAAGCAGATGCAGGTAATTGGTCTAAGCAGCTGCAATTTAACAGTTAGTATGCCTATTTCAAATAGATTGTTTATAATTTAAAAAACTTTATACGACTTCAACATATTGCAACTGAAAAGATTATAACAGTTAAAATTTTGTGTACTTTAATGTGCCATGAAATTGACATGTTAACACAAAATAACCTGTTATGAACATTACAATAACATTTTTCTCAATTACTTTGTTTTAATTATTTTTTTAACTGAGTCAAAAATTATATTTTCCATAGAAATTGTAACTCTCACCTATTATTTTCGGTTGGTGATAAAAAAAAAGTACTTTCACAATTAATTAATCTCTTTATGATTCGTATGGTTATTTCCCATAAATTAGAATTTTCGACAAATGACATTTGAAGCTTTAGTTTCGTAGGTTAAAATAGTTGGATAAAAAAAAAAAAAAACTACTGTGCGTTGTCAGACTTATAAGAATTTCTAATTTGCATATTATTAAATTGATCACGATACGAAATCTCGAATTATATAATGAATTAGTTTGTCTTGATTTTAAAGTTATTAATTTAAGACATTCTAATAACAGATCCCATCTAAACAAATAAACATCAAGTTGGACATCATTACATAGTTCACTTAATTTCAGTGCAGGGTATTTTCAAGTGGATCTCTGAGTGAAAGCAAAACTCTTACTTGTAAAAATATGTTTTTTTGTTGTTCATTTTTTGAATTTTTGAAATTGCCGCTCTTCACATAACCGTAACCTGAATGTGATGCAGGCAGTCAGGCAGGCAGTCAGGTCCGTCTGTCTGTCTGCGCCAGATGTCGCTCATTTCGTTAGGGAAACGCAGCGCCGACCGGGCCGGGACGGGTCAGGCCGAGGAAGTCAACTGCTGACATTGATTTTGAAAAACGGAGGCGACTTTCGAGCAGCATCGACAGTTGCAGGAAATGGGAAAAGTTAACAGCGCAACAGGATACGAGCAGCGTACGCGGCGCCATTCCGAAACAATTTTTGTTTTAATGGCAGACAATAGAAATGCGCCCTCGAGTGCTTCAAGTGGGGCCAGGAAATGCACTTACAATGGCCCAAAGGGACAGTTGGGCGAAACATGCGTTGCACATGTGGCGTCCGCTTACAGCCAGCCGATAAGAGGGCGACAGAGAGAGAGGGCGACCCCAACCCAATTGGATGGGATTGAATTGGACCCAATTGTGGCCAGTTGCATAATTTTCGGGCTAGCCAAATGCGGGCAGGGAAATGCTAATGATTAGGCAACTGATAAGGTTCCACTACAGCACGATCTATAACTAAACATAAATAGAACTAACCTCGCTTTTGCTATTTTCGATATATATATATATATATATATATATATATATATATATATATCTTCTTGTTGCTGGGCCGAGTCGCCGACGCTTTGGCGAGTTGTATCTGATGGGTGTCACGCACTAAAGAAATGCAAATGAAGCCGTTTGCTTCACTTTTAGATGAGGCGATGGCAACACACACACTCAGCTAGTTTTCAACTAGTTGTTATTTTTTTTTTTTTGGAGTGTATTTAGTGGAGCACGTCTATTTTGTATTTAAAGCACAAAGGCTGTTGTATGATGCGTATTAGTTTTGTTTATATGGCCACTTCGCAAACAAATCCACATAATGGTTCGTGTGTGTGCAATTTATTTAATAAATTTTTTAACATTTATATAACAATCACACAATCATTAACATGCCATTGCCAGTGCGAACAATTTCGTTTTCTATTTTGTTTAAACAATCAGGGTGTTACTTTTTTTTTTGCAGATACGGGCTCTTTGTTGTTGTTGCTGCACGCACGGAAGTTAATTGTTGTGAGATTTGCACGCTTTTGATCTAGCTGCGATTGAAGAACTTTCGGTTTGGCTGCGTTTTAACAATCTGATGTGTTGTATCCTTTTACGTTCACGTTTATAAACTTTTGGTAAGCCCAAGCGACTGTCTTTTCCCGTGTACCACGACTTTCACGCTCAGCTGTTCTCGTTGAACTGAACTCCCCACGCTGAGTCCAACAGCTGTTCACTGTTAACAGCCAGCATAACAGTGGCATTTTCATTAACATTTGGTGTTATTAACAGCGCGCTCATTAAAAATGTGCATTTCCCGGCAATGGTTGATCTATAACATTTTTTTATTTAGATAATTGCAAGTTATAATAAGATCAGTTGGGCATTTGGTTTAAGTTTAAACTTGAGTTCAATCAGCCGCTGACAAGTCGATGTGCGATTATTTTCATAATCAAAGTAAGCTTGAGCGTTGCCACTACTGTAAGCAACAGCCGCTTTGTTAGCGTTAACACCTAAATGGTTCTTGTCTTTGCTAATCGCCAGCGGATTACTAACAAAAATCACTGTTCGACACATCGTTCGTAAAAAATAACAAACAGTTTTTCAGATCTAGTATGTTAAATTTCAAAATAACATAATTTCTAAATCAATATTAAATTAAAGCAATTTTCGATGTCAATCCGATATTTGACGCTCGCAAAAATATCACGTTTTAAAGTGATCGATACTGGCATTATATCGATAGTTTAGGCGTCGCTAATTGTGATTTGCAATTTCACTTTGCCTACTTCATACGTGCATATTTTTATACAAAATTAAATTAAATATAATCAGAATATAGCTCAGCTCACGATATAGCAACAATGTCGAATACGCAAGCGACAGTAACTGCATACTTGGCAGCACAGAAGAAGACCACAAACAAAGATCTGGCTGCCGAATGGACCCTTATTGAGGAGCTGCACAATGAAAAGTAAGCGTATTGTGTGTTTTCCGGGTTTTTTTGTACATTTTTCGTTTTTCACAGATTGTGGAACGAGCTGACAATTAAGCTTGTAGCATTTGTGCGCCATGAATCGCTGCAGGACGAGACCGCTCTACTGCAGCTGTATCAAAACTTTATCTCTACCTTCGAAACAAAGTAAGTCGCAGCCGCACTCCAAAAGACTTTTCTACCATTAAAAGTTATACATAAATATTCACAGAATAAATCCCTATGGCCTGATTCAAATACTTGAGGTGGTCGTGGATAATATAAGCGACAAGAAGGAGGCCATCGATTTTCTAGAGAAAATGAAGGATAAAGTCAAAATATGCGATGAAGCTGTCTGGTATCTGCAAGTCATGCAGGGTAATTTATATCTGAGCAATCTGAACGATTTGAATGCCACCAAAAAGATCATCGAGGAGCTGCGCGATGTCCTGGAGGAAGCCGGCAACGTAACGCCCGTGCATGGCAAATATTATATGCTGGCTTCACAGTACTATCGCCGTGTGGGCAAGCACAGCGAATATTATCGCTGTGGCCTGCAGTTTCTGGGCTGCTCGCTGGACGACTACCCGCGGGATCAATGGGCGCAGCAGGCATTCTTTTTGGGACTTGCCGCCCTGTTGGGCGACGGCGTCTACAACATTGGTGAGCTGTTGGCGCATCCAATTTTAGAATCCCTACAAAATACGGAAAACGAATGGCTGGTGGAATTACTGAAGGCATTCAACACGGGCGACATAAACAAGTGAGTGCTCCAAAAGTCTATTAAAACACTTGCAAACTTTTACAAATTGTGTTTTCAAACAGATTTAATGAAATGAAAACTATTTGGTCTAAAATACCCGATTTGGCTGCCCAAGAGGTTAAATTGCGTCAAAAGATTTCACTGCTCTGCCTCATGGAGATGACCTTTAAGCGTTCGGCCATCGAGCGTGCCATTTCCTTTGCCGACATCGCCAGAGAGACAAAGCTGCCGCCCAAAGAGGTCGAGTTTCTGATCATGAAGGCTCTAGCTCTCGATCTGGTGCGCGGCGAGATCGATCAGGTCGCTGGTGTGGTCAACATGTCCTGGGTGCAGCCACGTGTTCTGAACCGCACACAAATTGCCGGCATGGCCAGCACACTGGACACATGGATGGGTGCGATCACAAACATGGAAAAGCTTATGGAAAATCGTGCTGCCGAAATTCTCACAAACTGATTATAAGTTCTCTTTAATTTCCATTTGCGTATATGCTTTTTTGTATTAAACCAACACGCATGCATAATGCAAACTAAATAATTGGTTTTACTTCAAAGTTTTCTCCTGTAAGGCAGAATTAAACAAAAACAAGGCGTCGCTAAGATCTTGTCTAAATAATAATGCTAACATCAAGATTTATCCGAGTCTAAAGAAGTCTTGCTTCTCAACCAGTTCGATTAATTGATTAATCTTTCTGCAAATATTAAAAGAGCTTTGGTATTTGAAATGAAATAAATGATGTAATGTTACTTTATTCATGCAATAACTGGATTATGTTAGTTGACGCCAATGGCTTCCACATAGCCCACACAAGTTTCTGGATTGAAGATGAATAAATTTCGATGAGGTGCTTCCATTTTGGTCACCACTTTGATAATCTCCTGTGCCACAACGCCGCCAACGACAGCGACTGCTGGTGAAATCTGTGCGAAAAGTAAGCCAAGTGCATCGCTGGTTAGGGGAGAGTTTGGTGCCAGCTCATCGCGGATTTGCTCCAGCAGCGCAATATCTGCCTCTCGGGTCTTGTAATGGGGATCACGCTTATTCGCACTGCGGAAGTTTTGTAGAACGCGCAGCAGGATGATGCCGGGTCCATCGCGTCGCAACTTGCGCTGGTAACTGGGAGCATTAATATCGAAGTCCAGCCAGTTGGAGTACGCCGGATACTCGACTTCGCGTTGCACTGGAGTGGACACTGTTTCGTATTTAACTTTTTCGTTTGGCTTCGAGATAACCTTGTACTTGAAAACGTTTCTAAAAAGAATGAAAGCTATAGGAGCGTGTTTATATATAGATGCGTCAGTGACTTACTCCACGTAGCTGTGCTTTTGCAAGCCGGCATAATGGAAACCAAACATGCCCCAAACGTCAGTGGCAAAAAATTTAACGCCCAAATCCCGGCATATTGTGTCGATGCGCAACAGCTCCTCGTTGCTGGCGCCGTTTATAACGACAACATCGAATTGGCCAAAGAAATCAGCTGTCTTCTCCTTCAATGGCTGAGTGTCCGCGGATATGTCCACCATAGGATTGAGGGCACGGGCACGCGTCAATGATGCCTCGGCCCGGTTGTTGCCCAGTGATTCACGTGGCGCCAAGAATTGTGAGCAGAAATCCTCCTCGGTAACCAATTTGTCATCGTGCAATTTCACCAAGTTCACACCAGACAAAATAATATTCTTAGTAATTTCGGCACCAAGTCCATTCAGACCGGAAATGAGTATATTGGCTGTGCGCAGTCTAAATGCGAAAATTTAATTATTACTGTTATTGTATTTTTTCGCATAAAATTGGAGACACCCGGCTAACCGGCAAACTAACCGTTTTTGTGATTCCAAACCCCAAAGTCGTATTTGTCTATCATATAGCTCATTTTCGGCTTCGGTGAGCTCAACGCCAGTTTCTTTCGTGTTTTTATCTACGTCCATTTTCATATTTTAGCAAAATGTTGTCTCCAAATGTTGCAAAAAGATGAACGCCAAAAATGCTAGAGATGCATTAATGTTGCAAAACTATCGATATGTTAACACGGCTAATTGGTGACTAATAAAAGTCGATAACAGTATTTATTGCTGCACTTGTTGCATTATCGACGGCTAATACTATCGTCATTGGTGACTATTGAAAATCGATAACAGCATAGATTGCTGCACTGCAGTTTAGGAAAGCGCGCATTTGAATTAAAATAAACGATCTTGTTTGACAATTTTTTTATTTAAGACTTTTAATATAATAACAGTATAATTATGTATTAATTGTAGAGTTCTGTTCACTATAGATACTATACAGTGATGATCGTATAAATGCATCGCTTTTCTCCACAAATCCATCCAAATGTGTCCACAAGAACCAAAACGTTAAAGTAAAGAACAAAATCTTACTGACCCAATCCAGGATATATAGACGTCGCAGCACTTTTTTAGCGTACGGTAACGTGGCATCACTTTCGCCCAGAATATAGGTGCGCATGCCACGTATATAGTTACTAATATAGGTCTCCCAGTTGACTTGGCTAACCGATGTGTCGAACAGTTCTTGGTCCGTGGCATTTAGTGTGTTGCTCATCTCCTGAAATTTCTCATTTCTAAAGTCCCAGTCTTTTGTTGTATAGTACTGCAATAGCTTTAACCCCGTGGATATTTTCCGCTGAACGTTTACCAAGCTGAAAATAAGATTCAGGAATTAAAATGTAAATCAAATAATCCCGAGAAGCAACACTTACAATGGCTTCTGGCCGAAGATCAGCAGCCAGAAATCAATAAAATAGGCAGGCAAATAGTGAAAGAAGATGACGCAAAATAGATGATGGTAATAGTTTCGCTTAATGGAACCACCAGGATACCACAGGGCAAAGCTGAGCGGAGTTTCGTAGAAAAACTTGCGACCCGTCTCAATGCTCTCGCCCCAGGACATTAGCGCCTTGCTGGAGATGCACAGATTGCAGAACTCCACCTGACTCTGTTGGCCAGCTTTCGATCCGGCGCTGACCATGCCGCGCCGATAGCCGCAGAGTATCATGCCGTTGATGGCCTTGTCGACGGGTATCACCGTGGAGGCATAATCCGGATTGCAGTGCATCGAACGTATGACGCCGCGTGCGGCTCCAATCATCAGACCGGTTGGTCCGTTAACGCCCTCAATCCATCCTGGCATGGGCTCATGTATCGCCGCCGTCACTGAAAAAGGGTGTAATCGAACAAGTTACTTGACAAGCCCATAACCAGTTTGCGGGACCTACATACCGATGGAAGGCCTTGTGACGATTACGGGCAGCTTTTTGTTATATCTGCAAATTAGATCTTCGGACAGCGCCTTGCTGTAAGCGTACGTGTTCGGCAAGCCGTTGAGTAATCTGCAAGTGGAAACATATTTAGGTAACTCCCGGCAGCAGCAGCAGCCACATGAAACTTACTTGGGTGTTATTTCCGCCAGGCCGGCATCGTCCATGGTCTCCACCATTTCGATGATGTCGAAGGGATTCTGTGGCGCCGGATAGGCGCGCTCCTCCAGCACGCTCTCATTGCACTGACAGTACGAGGTGGACACATGGATCAGGGCCAGCAGGTGGCTCATCTTCTCCGCCAGCTGCAGCACCTTCAGGGTGCCCAGCACATTCATGTTGACCATCGGACGCAGCGGCTGATCGAAGCGCACATTCGCCGCACAGTGGAACACAATCTCCACGGTGGAGGCGAGCGTGTTTATGTCATTGGCGCTCAGGCCAAGGTCCGGCTCGAGCACATCGCCCTTTACAATGCGCACCTTATTTACGATGTCGGGATTCTTCTCCAACAGCTTGCTAAAAATCTGCAAAGAGATTAACAGTTAAAGCCCCGGCGGGCTCATTAATTAACACTCTGCACTTGTGTTGTGTGCTGTCGTGTGTTGTTGTGTGTTGTTGTGTGTAACTCGAGTTGGAGTCGGAGTCGCAGACTTGGAGCAGCTGCTCAGAATCGCCTAATGGGCCGCCACAGAAATTAATAGTCATTGTAATTTCGGATTTTTTCGAAAGAAAAAAAAAATAACTACAATAACTACCTTGACTTATAAATGTCTGCCGTGTGTTGTGTGTGTGCGTGTGTGTGTGTGTGTGTGTGTTAGTCTCTATTTTATGGCTTGGCCATTTTGTTTCGACGGTAATTTTGGTAATTTGAGACTAACTTTTGGGCCGTTAAAGTGTTACAATTTCTTGAATTGGAGGACAACTTCAAAATATCTAACTGATTATCAAGTCTATTAACAGAACTTTAACTAAAAAACTGACATTGAGTTTGGGTTTTAGGTGCTTAAATCGCATAGAAATAATTATTAAAATAAATATATACAACATATATACAACATATGTGCAACATATATGCAACATATATGCAACAAATATGCAACATATATACAACATATATGGAACATATATGTGACATATATGTTCCATTTATATGCAACATATACATATACAACATTTATACAATATATATGCAACAAATATACAACATATGTGCAACATATATGCAACATATGTATATACAACATATTAAG
The DNA here is from genome assembly GCA_035045885.1 of Drosophila borealis. Lineage (NCBI taxonomy): Eukaryota > Metazoa > Arthropoda > Insecta > Diptera > Drosophilidae > Drosophila > Drosophila borealis. The sequence continues at coordinate 4,719,106 of JAWNOR010000194.1, read as the reverse complement.
AACATATATGCAACATATGTATATACAACATACATACAACTTATATACAATATATATACAACACATATACAACATATATGCAACATATGCATATGCAAAAGATATATATGCAACATATATACAACATATATACATATATGCAACATATATACAACAAATTTGCAACATATATACAACAAAAGTACAACATATGTATATACAACATATATGGAACATATATACAACATATATGCGACATATGTATATACATACAACTTATATGCAACATATATACAAGATTTATACAATATACATGCAACATATGTACAACATATATGCAACATATATACAACATATGTATATGCAACATATATAAAACATATATGCAACATATATACATATATGCAACATATATACAACACATATGCAACATATAACAACATTGATACTAGTATTTAAAACGAACATTTAATTTGACAAGTCGTCTACGTTGTATTTCGTAATATTGCTGCGGAAATATTTTCTCTTCTTTCGTCATGGTTCTTTAATAATTAACTAGCTGCCAGCTATGATTACAGCTAATTAAACAAACTAATTGTAATCACGTGCTAAGTCTGCCATTTGATTAACATCGCGAACCGGAAAACGATTGCATTGGAAAATTACTCATTCGTGATGCATCAAATAGATGTAATATCAAACCAATAAAACACAGTCTCAATTATATTCCGAACAGCTTTTGAGGCAGAAATCATAAAAGGGCAATCGGCAGAGTTAAATTAAATTAAATTAAATTAAATTAATTAAATTAATTAAAGTAATTAAATTAATTAAAGTAAAGTATAAAAACAGAAAAAATGCTTGAATTAAATTGAAATAAATAAAAGTTAAAAAATAGCTGTTATGCGAATTCTCAATAATTAATTTAGATCAAACATATCCTGGAATGAGTAAAATGCGGGTATATCAGGCCTAAAACGAAAATCGTTGCTACTTTGCGACCTTGACCGAATTGCCATGGCTTGTTTTTTTTCTTCTTCAGACTTGTTGAATTATCGAGCCACAGTCTCAATTACAACTAATTAAGCCGCATGTGTTGAAAATTGCACAGAAGGGCGGCGACACTTTAATTGAAACCTTTGAATTATAGATGTGGTGTGGAGGAGAGTTGTGCTCTTGGCCGGCATTGATTAAATGAAGCAGCTGAACTTACGACACATCGGAAATACTGCTCCTTGCGCACGCTCGGCTCGACGCCCTTCTTGGTGCGAATCAACAGGTAGATGGCATTCAGATCCGCGCAGCTGCGCAATAGCTTCTCCACCAGAACTTTGCCCATGAAGCCCGTGGCGCCCGTTATCAATATCGTTTTGCCGGCATAGAAATTGGCGATTTCCGATACGCCCGAGTCGGCGTCGTACTTCAGTAGCTCCATGCTGAATGGGGTGCTGGGGTGCCGAGGTGGTCAGGTGCTGCAAGAGGAATATTCTATTAGATCATGCAGGTATATATATATATATATATGTATATATGTGCATACGCTTTGTTGTCATTGCAAATTAAGATCTAATATGGGGGCCCACTTGTTGAGTGTGTGCTTAACCCACTTACTCTGCAAATATTCTATTTCAATGTCAGCTTTTACGAAATAATCCAAACCAAAAACAACAACAACAACAACTCAGCTGTAATTGGCGTGAAGGGATTTTCGCCTCTGTTTGCTCTTTTGTTTCCCATCCAACGCTAGACTTCATTTTTTTAATGTTGTCTTACATTTATGTGAATAAATAAACAACGTTAGGTTTAAAGACCTGCGTTAACAGGCAGCTCATTTGTTTGTTTTTCGTTGTTTTAGTTTCTTTTTTTTTGTGAGTCAGTCTATTAAGACATGAAGGTTTATTTGGAAAGAAAGTAAGTGTGCAATATGTTTAGATTTTAGATTTTATTGCCAACAACAATTTTCAATCAACCTAATGCGGCTGTAAACCCAGTTTTGAGCGCTTGTAATGTTTTTTAATAATATAATTAGGTGTGCGAGCGAATGTCGCACTTTAGCCGAAAATTTCAACAGCAAAAGGTCAAAGGCTAACAAAAAGTTGATTTTTGTAAACAAAATTCCTCGAAACTCATACGCCGTGTGCGCCAGGCCCATTTATTTTCTCGCCGAATTGAACTATTCGCTAATAATGAAAATAATATAGCCAAACAATTGCACAGTTAGTTGACGCAATGCCCAAAAACAAAAACAACAACAACAACAAAGAGCAAAAACTGAATACCAAACGTTGCATTTGCCTCCTAGCCAAAACAAAAGACTTGCTTGGAACACAAACTCGATTGGCTGCGCCAGCCTGTGCGCGATATGCATCTATTGCAATATTTGCCATTAATATTGGTGCCCAGCCCCCTCCCCCCCCCTCTCCTTGTGGATGCCGTTGCAGATTTGTCGTGCACACACACACACACGCACTCAGTAAATAGGCTTTGCGCCTGCCTCCGGGCAACACGCTTCTCACGCCACCGTCTTTGGGTCAGGTCAACAATACAAATGGATATTCACGTAATATTCACATATCCAAACAGCCGCCAGTTGTACACGCAAATTATGACACTTTATTTGATTTGTTTTTTTTTTTGTTTTTTTTTCTCTTGTTTGTACTGTGAATTTGTTCATACTTTGTGTTTTGTTTGTTTGCGCATTTCAATTTGGTATTTTTTTTTGTGTGTTTAACATTGTGAATTGTTTAGGTTTTGCATGCCAGCCAAGCCAAGTCACAATGGCATAGTTCACAGTAGCTGCGCTTAAGGACCCAAATCAGTAACTATTTAGCGCCTAATTAGCGCATGCTTAACAAATACAGAAGCTCTTGGCGCTTTGTTTTCTTTAATAATTAACGCCGACGCTTAAACACAGACATTTATTTATTTTGTATTTTTTTGGAAACGTAAACTCACTTTTAAAGTTTGATTGTTGTTGTTATTTTTACACTGGCTGCTGCTGCTAAAAAATTGTTCGAATTGAATCAGTTGAATACTCAGCAGCGACTGAATACAAAGCGGGCAATTGGCTTGAAGTTATACTCGTCGTAAAGGAAATTTAACGGCGTCACCACACACACACACACATGTAAACATATACATGCGCAGGCGGGCAGACATGATTTGCTGTTCATGCGCGGCGCGTACGTGTGTCGCAGCAGGCGTGTATCTGTGTGTGTCTGTGTGTATGGCTTTAGCTGCATGTTTTGTATAGTAAATGCACTTGTATTGCCTTTGGACGCCACTTTCCGGGTAGTCCCAAAACCATTTCTGAGGCCCGCCGCGACATTAATTACAGGGTATTTTAATGAAATCAATTAAAAGCCACTTGCGAATGTCTACATATGTAAGTGCAAGGGCAGCATTTTGTGTCAAGCCACTTAGCCGCCACTCAAAAGTGAACAGAAAAAGTAAAACAAAATGTAAGAAAAAGCCCAGAAAAAGGACAGGCCGCCGCCTCAGCTGCAGCCAAGGCCAGCGAGTCGAGCCAAGCCAACTCGAGTTGGGCTCGATGCGACCCCAAAAGTGCATGTCATCCACAGCTCAACATCGTGTCTATACATATATACATATACATACACATATACATACATACATACATATGCATGCATATGCATGACTGCATAAGCCGCACACATGCGTACAATCTGCATTTGGGAAAATATACAGTTTTTTTGTTTTTTTTTTTTTCGGAACCTGCTCCATGGCAAAATTGCGATAATAACAAAGAAACAAGTTGTGCGACTGGTTGGTTAGCCTGAATCTCGAACAGATCCCGAATGGAATGGAATCCCGCCTACCATCAGTCTGGATGGGTCTTGGGTATTTCGCAACGATAACCAGAAATCTGACGATGATGACCTTGACAACTGATTATTCACCTGATGTCCGTTACGTTTTCAATTTCACTGGTTATTGGCCCGTCGGCTGGCTAATAATAGAGCATTCCTTTGATCACGATGACATAAGCTGTTTATTCCACTCGAGAGAGCGAGAGAGAGAGAGAGGGTGGTAGGGGGAGAGGGAAGCGTACTAAGTGGTTCTGTAAACTTAGGAAGTTGTAGCATTCGGCATAGACTTCTCACCAGCCCGCAAATTGTTGGCTTCAAATTCGTTTATATTTGGTTTGTTTTTTTTCTATTTGTAATCAAATGATGCGGAAAAGTTGTTGCTCATTTTAATTAGAGGTAAATCACAGAGTTTGGTAATAAATTTTTATAATTTTAATTTATTTAATTTAATTTTTTATTATTCAAAAATTTAACAAACAACAATTGTTGTTTTCAATTCTTTATTTTACGATTAAATTAAATCAAGCCAGCTATTTTTGAATGTATTTAAATGCTGCGCTTGGCCATATATTGAAAATTAATTTAAATTAAATGACTGAAATAAATTGTTTATTTTTTTATAGTGATTGCTTTCATTTAATTGAATCTCAGTCGGGTTCCAGTTAAATAAATCAAACACGTGTGAAAAACGAGCCAGCTGCTGGAATTGAAAAGTAATTTTCAAACTAATCGCCAACTATTTAGTTGGATAAAACGTTTGACCTAGGGTCAAGCAGCTTTTGGCATATGCTCTGGCTTTTGGCAGATACTTGATGTTTTATATAAATACGGGCTCGGTAGATAAAATAGAGGTGTGCTCCGCTTTAAATTAGACTTCCACTCAAGACGGGTTGGGGCGTAATGGATCTTGGGCAAATATGTGCTTGTAAATGCTTTGCTGCTTTCCTGCTTTCCTGGTATTTAGCTGACATTTACCTACTTACGCACACCCAAACGACTTTTTAACTGTTGTCCACTCAAAACAAGTTAAATACAAAAAAAAATGTTGTATTAATTACAATCTAAATAAAATGAATTAAATATGGAATGCATTGTTAAAACGAGTTTTCACAATTCACAACCAAAGATATGTATCAGAATTCCATGGGTCGATTTGAGCCTATAATTGACTCGATTTTTTAATACAGATAATCAAATAATTTCAACTTAAATCTAAATTAAATTTGTAATTCCCTTTTTTCGGAAAATGTTGGATATTAAAGTGTTTTTTATTTGCAGATAATGCTTTGTACCTTCCTCAAGACAAACCTCTATTAATACTCCTTTACAGGGTATCTCATAGTCGAGCTAAATGTCAGCCTTAATCTCGTCATCAAAATGTTTGATGACGCGTTGAGTCGAACTACTTGTGAACTAAACTACGTTTTAAGTGATATGTGTTTTAAAAAAAACCTTTATTAACAACTAATAGGCTAATTATATTCATTGAGTGCTTATTAAACACCCGCGGTTAATAATCTAAACAAATACACAATGTACATATAATATCCAGCAATATCTCAGCTTGGAACCGGTTGAGTCTAAAGCAACAACTCAACAGATTCGAATGCAGTTGCAACTGTTACAAAATCCTTGTCCGATTTTTGCATAATGCCTTTAGACGTAAACAAATACGGAAAAGACAAACGGCATATATACTAATTTTCAAAAAGACAATACTAGTTAAGAATGTCAACAATTTTATTAAGAAGTGTTTATTTGGCTTTTATCAATTCAAATAAAAATAAAAAAAATTAATAAGGATCTACATTGAAACCTCAGGATGTACTCAATTACATGCCAATCACCCAATAGATATACATATAAAAAATTAAATAAGTACTCGAATTGTTGTAACAGATACTCATAAAGCCGATTCGATCGAACGCGTTAATCTCAAAGAGCGTGAGTAATACAAATGTGAGTTCCCCCAACGGCGCACGCGGAAATCATTTTAGCATAAATTATCGATAACCGTCTACCCTATGCAGAAATCGATAAATTTATTGAGTGCTGTTTGTCTTTTAAATCGAATATCCGGCTGAAAGCTAAAATACGACTGGGAAGCACTTTCGATTTGAATATTTCCTTATGGATAAAAACCATTTAACCCGTTTGTCCATTTATGCTCAGTTCTTGAAATTCCATTAAGTAAAATATATAGATATATATACAGTTACATAGACTACGATATATATGGTTGATATATGTAGGTATATTTAAAAAACAAAACAGAAATTCGTAACGAATTAAATTAGAGCATTTTTATCGCAACAAAATTCATGCAATTATATTAAAGTTTTAATAGCTAACTATTTTTGAAAATTAGAGTCGTGACATTAAAATATGGAGAACAATTACAGGTGGATATTCAATGCTGGGGATCGCTTAGTAGCTGCGTCCGAATAGCGTGTAGAACTTGGGCTTGCTTGTGCAGCCGGGATTGATGCACTTGTCGCTGTCAACGATCTTCGCCGGCTGGTCGAAGGGTATGCACAGGGTCTTGGCGCCCATGGCCGGAGCGCCGGGCTCGGCCTCTTCGCCGCGTGCGCTGTCGGCTTTGATCTTGTCCTCGCAGGCCGTGTCGCCGCAGAAGGTGGCGAGCAGCATATTCTTGTTTTCCAGCTGGTTGCAGAAGTCCGTCCAGTTGCTGACAATCTTCGTATGCGACACCAGATCCAACTGCGCCTTGGCGAGCATGCTCTCGTGAATGGTTTCGAGCAGAGTGGGAATCTTCTTTTCCACATCGGCCAGGGCAATAGTCAGCTTTTCGCCGGTATCACGGCGCACAGCGACAATCTGCTTGGCCTGCATATCCTTGGGGCCCAGCTCGATGCGTATTGGCACACCCTTGAGCTCCCAGTGATTGAACTTCCAGCCGGGCGAGTAATTGTCACGGTAATCGCCCTCACAGCGTACGCCGGCGCCATTCAGACGCTTCTCCAGCTTGTCACAAGCAGCCAACAGCTGGGCGCGCTCCTCGTCCTTGGTGTTCACCGTAATGCCGCAGGGCACGACAATAGCCTGCACGCAGGCCACATGCGGCGGCAGCACCAATCCCTGATTATCCGCATGCACCATAATCATGACGCCAATGGTGCGCGTGGTAAGGCCCCACGAGTTCTGGTAGACATACTGCTTCTGCTGCGTCTCCGGATCCTCGTAGACAATCTCGAACATCTTGGAGAAGTTCTGGCCCAAATGATGACTGGTCGCACCCTGGATGGCGCGGCCCGAGGCCGAAATGAATGCCTCCACTGTCGTGGTATAGTCACCGCCGGCGAACTTCTCCTTTTCGGTTTTGCGGCCCTTCACAACGGGTATGGCCAGCAGATCCGTATAGACTTGCGCGTATAAATCTAAAATCTCTAGGACTTCCTTGTCGGCCTCGGCCTTGCTGGCGAATGCCGTGTGGCCCTCCTGCCAGAGGAACTCGCGTGTGCGCAGGAAAGGTTGCGGATGCTTGAATTCCCAACGCTGTGAAAAAATAAAACATGGTTAGGATCACGGCATTCAATTCTGGCATTCGATATACTCACCACAACATTGTTCCACTGATTGAGGCGGATGGGCAAATCTCTGTAGGATTGTATCCACTTGGCATAGGCGGGGTACATGACAGTTTCCGAGGTAGGACGCACAGCAATTGGTTCGGCCAGGTCCGAATCACCCGACTTGGTTACCCAGGCCACTTCCGGGGCAAAGTCCGCAATGTGGGCCTTTTCACGCTCCAGCGCCGCCTTTGATACAAAGATGGGGAAGTAGCACTCCTTGACGCCCATGCGCGTGATTTCCGCATCGAACCAGTTCCTGATGCACTTCCAAATGGCAAAGGACCAGTGTCTCAGTATATAGCAGCCGGACACATCGTAGTATTCAATCAGTTCACCCTTGGTTATCACCTGCGAGTACCAATCCGGCAGGTTGTCCTCTTTCGTGGCCTCCAGACCCAATCGGGTTTGTTTCTTCACACCAGCAGATGCATCCGGTTTGGCAGCAGCAGCTGCTGCTTCTTTCTTGGCCGGCTTGGCCGCCTTCTGCTGTGGTTCTTTGGGCGCCTTCTTGACGGCGCCACCGCCGCCTCCACCACCTCCACCGCGACCAGCAACGGGGAAATCGGTGCCGGTGACCTCCTTGTATTTGGCCTTAAGCGCCAACAGCTTGCGCACCTCTTCGTCGATGACGTCCTTGGCAGCATTGCTGCCCTTGGCGGAGCGCACCTTTTCGCCCTGCGCATTAATGTCCAGCGTCAGCTGCTCCTTCTCCGACGTAGCCATCTCCACTTTAGCCTCGACCTTGGCGTCGGGTGTCCAATCTTTGCCACTCAGCTTTTTGTAGTCCGCCTTCAGAGCCAGCAGCGTTTGTACCTCCGGATCGATGCTCGCCTTGGCTGCCTTTGCCGACTTTAGCTGACGAATCTTGTCCCCCTGCGCCTGAATCTTGGCCAAGACGCTGGCAATGTCGCCGCCACCGCTGGGCTCGTCAGCAGTCAGGTCAACGGTCGCAACTGGTGCTGCTGGTGCAGCTGTGGGCGCTACGGTGCCTGGTTTCCACTCCTGACCAGTCAGACTTTTGTAGTCGGTCTTCAGAGCCAAGAGCAGCTTGACCTCGGCGTCGATCAGCGACTTTTCCGATTTCACCGACTTCAGCTGCCGGATCTTGTCGCCCTGCTGCGCGATCTTGTCCAGCAATGTGGCCACGGCACTAGCAGCAACAGGCTCCGGTGACTTCTCCTGCTTAACCTTGATGACGGCAGGCGCTGTGGTGCCTGGCTTCCAGTCGCTTCCGCTGAGCTGCTTGTAGTCGGCCTTTAAGCTGAGCAGCGTCTTGACGGCGGCATCGATGGCGGCCTTATCCGCCTTGGCTGCCTTCAGATCGCGCACCTTGTCGCCCTGGGCAGCTATTTGGGCCAGCACAGCAGCAACGTCTGTGGAAGCTGGAGTGGAGGCTGGAGTGGAGGTTGGAGTGGAGACTGGAGTTGCGGCTACCGTGCCTGGCTTCCAATCCTGTCCAGTCAGAGTCTTATATTGCGCCTTTAGCTCCAGCAATTGCTTGACAGCTGCGTCAATTTCTGGCTTGGCGGCCTTCTTGCTCTTCAGATCGCGCACCACATCGCCCTGCTTGACAATGCTGGCATTAACGGCGGCTGCGTCGTTGTTCGGTGCAGCTGCGGCAGGTGCAGCAGGCGCAGCTTGTCCTGGCTTCCAATCCTTGCCACTGGCTGCCTTGTAGTCCGCCTTCAGGCTGAGCAGTTGCTTAACTGCAACGTCGATTTGTTCCTTTGCTGCCTTCTTGGCCTTCAGCTCGCGCACCAGATCTCCCTGCTGGCCAATCTGCTTGTCCAATTCCGACGTATTATTCGATGCTTTATTGCTGGCAGCCTAAAAAAAACCAAGAAAATTAGTCAAAAGTCAACTTAAAATAATGCATATGAAGCACTCGAAAGTCTTTTGAGTACGTGTCAACAATTTTACTTTTAACTTCGCCTTCTTCTTCTTTCTGTGTGTTCAGCGGAAGCTATCGAAAGTAACGAACCGATCGCAAGCGACGTCTGCAGCCAACTGGTTTTTGGCCCTTGTCACTTGACGTTAGAGATGAGCAACAGAAGCGAAACTGTGACTGCGATCGATGTGAGTAACATGTAACTATACCGTGACTGATTATGTGAAAAAACTCTGCTGACTGCGTACTATTTATATTTTTATGATATTTTCGAATTAAACTGAACTTGTTCAGCTTATAAAGCCAAATAAATATTTTAATATTTGTGATAATAGATATTTATAACTTATTTAGTGCCTAATTGAGGATCGCCCTTCTATGCGATTCTCATGATTTCAAGTACAGTTCTCTAAAATTGATCTCACATTGAAATTCTGACTGACATACTAATTATTGGAACACGCTGTTGACTACGTACTATTTATATTTTTTTGATATTTGAGAATTTAACTGAATTTCTTTAAATCAATTACAAACCAGTTTATAAAACCAAATAAATTTTAGAATATTTTTCATATTAGATATTTATAACTTATATATTATAAATTATTAACTGCTTAATTGAGGATCACCCTTCTATGCGATTCTCATGATTTTAGGTACAGTTCTCTCTCCTCTCGAAAATTGATCTCACATTGACATTCTCTTTAACTCTCATCCGACTCTCTCACCCTTTCTCTCTCTCTCTCTCTCTCTCTCTCTACCTTTAGTTCTTACCTTAATCTGTTTCCCTCATTCTTAGCTAGACCCTTTCTCTCACTTGCTGAATGGATTTTTTTAAATAACGCTTTAAAATGATCGCTTTGAATATTACTTGATCCACTTTTTTAACCGCTCGTATTCTAAAGTTGTACAGTTTATACCCTACACTATACTATTCGAATTGGTAGATTGTACTTACATTTGTTTTGGCAGCCGGCGTCGGAGCTGTATTGATCTTTAGACCCGAGGAGGGCATGTCCTTTGTGTGGCCATCGGGTATGGAGAAGAGAATGATGGGCGCGGCGACATTTGTGTAGGCACTGGGCGGGGCATATGCGTTGTCCACCTTGAAGAAGCCGCGACGTTGCAGCTGAATGATGTCGCCCTTTTTGCATTTCTTGAGCTCGGGATCGCCCAGCATCTGGACTTCGTCGCGCGTCTTGTGACCAATGAACTGCTTAAAGTCCTCGTCCTTGCCCAGGACGGCTTTGCTGATGATGTTATCAAAGTAGACGCAAAACGTGGGCGGATAGGCACTGGCATCGTCCTCTACAGCGAGCCAGGTGAGTTTCAAGGTCTTTTTGAAGTCCTTGTTGTCCAAGTTGAGCGCTGCATCCACCGATGTGATGGCGCCGGTGGCATCCTTGTGTACCTTCTTGATGAGCAAATTGCCCCAGTTGATGAAGGTGGCATTTTCGCCCTCTTTGAGCGCCTCAGCATCCGCATAGTCAATGTAGATGCGCGGACCCAATGTGACGGTCTTTGTGCCAAGTTTTTCATCCTTGGGATGCACAGGCACCTGCACCTTTTCCAGCTTGGCACCTGCCACATTCACAATGATGCGCCTGTCGTGCTCGAGGGCCGTGTAACGCGGCGCAATGGGATCAATGACTTTCTTGTTGAAGGCCCAGATCTTATCCCAGTTCATAAAGACCACCGATTTGCTGCTACCCTGGGCAATGATGAACTCCTTGAGACCCTCGACCGTCATGCCACGTCGAATGATGCCGCGCACCGTGGGAAAACGTGGATCGTCCCAGCCATCCACCAGGCCCGATTCCACAAACCAGGTGAGCTTCCGTTTCGAAAGCACCGTATTCGTCATATTAAGGCGACTGTATTCCCAGATGTAAGGCTTGCGCAGCTTCAGTGCATCGATAAACCAATAGAACTGATCATCACGATCGTGATACTCCATGGTGCGCAGTGTGTGCGTCACATTCTCAATGGCATCGACAATAGGGCAGGCGAAGTCATAGGTAGGATAGACCCTGAGGATTAGAAACAGGTAGTTAGTAGAAGGTGGGTACAGTGTTATCTCCTGGCTGGCTAACTCACTTGTATTTGGTGCCTGTGCGCGGATGGGGCTCGTTCTTGCAGCGATATATGGTCGGATCACGCATGCAGCCATTGGGCGAGGACATGTCTATCTTGGCACGCACGCAACACTTTTGGCCAGCCTCGGTGCCCTGCAGCATTTGCTGCCACAGGGACAGATTCTTGTCAACAGCTAAATAAAATGTTTTGGATTAAAAAATTCAAAGATCTTGACAATGGTAGACACTTACAGTTGGAACGATTCGCCGACTCGACGCGCTGTTCACGTTCCAGCTTCATTTGCTCGGGCGGCGTATCGTCCACGTAGGCCTTGCCCTCCTTCAACATTTGTACGCAGTATTCAAGCATGAGATCAAAGTAGTTGGAGGTGTGCGTGAAGACATCCGGCTTGATCTGTAACAGCTCCAGATCCCCGAGTATGACATTTTCGAATTCAACAGTCTCTTTGGCAGGATTGGTGTCGTCGAAACGCATTATCAGTTTGCCCTGGAAGGCCAGGGCGTAGTATTGATTGAGCAGCGCCGCCTTCGCGTGTCCAATATGCAAATAACCAGAAGCCTCTGGCGGGAAGCGCACCACAACCTTGCCCATCTCAGCGCCAGGCAGCTCTACAAATTTGCCCTCCTGCTTGCGCTCTCCGCTCTTTGCCACGGGCTCATTGATGTTGCGCTTGACGCGCGCCTCCTCCGGCAGGGATTGCAATACCTTCTGTATCAAGGGCTGGGCACTGATCAGATCATACCAGCGCTGCACATGCTGTGGAATGCCCTTGGCGGAGAGGAACTCGTAGCGCGAGTGCATTTCATTGAACAGCGCAAAGTCGGCAATGGTCAACTTATTGGCAACCAAATACGTAACCGGCGCAATGGACTTGTCCAAGAAGGACATGGCCCACGATATGTCATCCTCGCAGGTGAGCGAGAACGACAGCCAGTGATCGATCTGTGTGCGCTCAATCGCCGTTTCGCCATATAGCTTATGATCGGGTGCAGCACGTGCCAGTGCGCGCAGCACGTCGTTGTTGGAGTGGCAAACCAGGAGGCGGTTGTCCGGGAACTGCAACGAGGTTTCCTTGCTCCAAACAATTTCCACGGGCACCGATGAGTTGATTAAATGCGCCGTCGCCAAACCGCCTGAGTGTGTAGGAGAAAGTGTTATTTAATTGATAAAAAACTGATGCAATCCGATATATTTTGTTCATAAATAGATTAAAGCGCAGGCAATACCGAATTTAACCATAACCTCACAATATTGCAGGCGCTCGGTTCACCGAATTACGATCTCACGCTACTTACTTATGGGTGGATTGTTAACGTTTGCTTTTAATTTAATAGACATTTTGCCTATCAGTATATTCGTTTGCAAACTAAACTCAAATTATGAAATTGTTCGACTTATATGCAAGTGCACGGCAAGCTGCCACAACGTCGCTTTTATTTTGATGAACGAGGAACTAACTTATTGAACTAGATCTGTTTGCAAAAAAAAAGAGAACCACTGAATAGCTCTAGTGATATTCCCTATTTCGATTTTAATGCTGTGAACAGCTGTTCGAAATTTATTTAAAGGCTCTTACGTCAGACATCAAATTTTGAACATTATTAGAATAATTAAATAGTGTGTTGTTTAAATGATTGGAAACATTTACAGCCAAATATTTAGCAGCCTATGTCTTCATCGATTTTAATTATTTTAAAGCGATAGCACAAGTGATTTGCCATTCACAGTGAAATGAACTACAGCTGTTTAAGTACTTTCACAGTGACTGTCAAAATTAGTTAAAGAAGCAATTTTTCTTGATGTGCTGAGTGAAAAAATACAAGCTTTGGTAATATTTCTAGTATTTGCGCCGCTAAAAACCTAAAAACTCACAGCTGCAACAGTTAAAATGGTAAGTAAATAAAGATTTATAGAAGTTCTGCTAAAGTTAACATAATAATGCAGCTTAAAGCGCTGTCGTCTTGCTACGCTGGCCAATGCCACTCACCTGAGTCACCTTTTTGATTCGAAAGGTGCAGATGGCCGCTGCTAGGAGGTCTTGCGACTTATTTACTGCTGCTAATTGGTGTATTTATTCGTTATAGATGCTTTTCATGCTGCTGTTCAGTCGTCAAGGCAAATTGCGGCTGCAAAAATGGTATATGGCCTATCCAGACAAGACCAAAAAGAAGATAACACGTGAGCTGGTCACGACGATATTAGCGCGCAAGCCCAAGATGTGCTCGTTTCTCGAGTGGAAAGATTGCAAAATAGTCTACAAGCGGTATATACATAGCGTTGTTATTTGTTTGCTTATTTGTGCTTGACTATTTTGTAATTATTGCAGCTATGCCAGCTTGTATTTCTGTTGCGCCATCGAGCAGAACGACAACGAGCTGCTGACACTGGAGATAATCCATCGCTATGTCGAGCTCCTGGATAAGTATTTTGGCAGCGTAAGCAATATAATATTATTGTGTGATCAGTATGGTTTATATACATAAGTGTGTCACTTGCAGGTCTGCGAATTGGATATCATATTCAATTTTGAGAAAGCGTATTTCATATTGGATGAGTTGTTGATCGGCGGCGAGATTCAGGAGACATCGAAGAAGAATGTGCTTAAAGCGATTGCCTCACAGGATCTGCTACAAGAGGTCAGTACACCCGAGATATATGAACTATAATGCCTAGCGTTGTGTGTATATAAGAATATCTTTATATATGCCGGATATATTGTTAATTGTTCCACATATTTATTCAATTCGCTGGTTTATCAAGTTTTGTTTTTTTTTTTTTTATCTCGTTAGTATTTGTTTTCATGCAATTTTTAAAAAGTCATTTCATGCATATCACTCGGTACATATACGTTTCAAATTCTACTACTTAATTATTGTTTTGACTTTCTCTACTTTTCTGTAATTTGTGCAAACGAAACTAATCGACTCTATACTTATATATATACATCTAACTGAATTTTATGATATTGAACACCAAAACCAACAGCAAGAAGAGTTCTTTTACTCACTGCAATAGCCACCTACATATTTACGCAATTGTGTATATATATATTCAATGAAACTGTTATTAGCTTAAGTTTAAATAATTTGTAAACAGATCCACATATTATTGAATTTTATGATTTGCGTACTTTTGTCATTGCATGCCACATGCGCGCCTCAATTTATGTTCCGAAACAACTTGCCACCAAGACAAACAAAAACGAAACGAAAAAAGAGAGAAAAAAAAAGCATTTATAAGAAAAGTATCCGCAACTAAATGTGAGAATTAATTGAATGCGTTTTATGACAGTATTTAGCTTGCCATAATTGTTAAACCTATAGATAAAGATATTTCAATTTAGTTCCGTCCACTTAACGTATATATCTATGCATATATATATTTATTGCCATTAAAATGTAGTCAAATGTGTTGTAGTACAATTTGTGTATTGTTGTTTCCTAAAACTAAACATTATCGAGAAGGTATCAAGTTATTTGTTTTGCATGATCTTTGTAGCTTGTGGTTCCATTCCTCGTTTCCCGTAGTACTAATCTACTAACTAACTAAATTAATCAAGACAGTGTTGCGATATACACACACAAAACTTATTTAACTACATATCTAAATGTGTAACCATAATACCCTCTCTCTTGTTATTATATTAACGCTTGCCCTACCCGCCACTGCATATATCGATGTTAATACAACCATCAACAGGACTTCAATGAGTATTTAAACTAATCAGAGTTGACAAAAAAAAACGATGCTTAAAAAAATAATATATAAATAAAAAAAAGGAAAAAAAAAGAAGATTCCTTTTACCGAACGTCTAATAATAATAGTTTTTAGGTCTGCTGAGCCTTAGTCAGGATTTTTTTTATCATTTTTTTTTTAACCCAACCGTTTAACAGTAAAAGTCCTTTGATAACAATGTCAAGGTTGTAAATATATTGCAAAAGCTTTTTCCTGTTTTGGCCGGCCGCACACATCAGAGATTGTTCGCTGCAATGCGTAGTTTGTGTACCGTTCCGCCCTGCCCGCCACGCCCCGTGCGCTTGCAATACATACGCATACATACATACATACTATGTACAAATAACTGTTTACACATGCTCACAACACCGTTACAACGTGTTACATACAAAGCTGTGCCGTACTCTTCTTCTCTTAACAACATGAAACACATGAACTAAAAGTAAATTAAATTCACACACACACACATACACCCACACACACACACTCACACAGCTATTACACGTTTTTTCTATGTATCTACTCTTCTTGTTCTTATTGTTCTTATTCTCTGTACTCCAGGACGAAGCTGTTGAGGGCACTTTAAGAGACATTGGACTACTCTAAAAGAAAGCCAATACGTAGAATGTAGTTGTTATTACACAAATTCAAACATGCACGCACGCCCATATAAAACACACACACGCACACACACACACACAGACACACTCATGTATACATAAGTACTTAGCTGCAGCAATATGAGTGCACAACATTCACGCCTTACACCGTATGTAAAGAAAAAACTTTGTGTGTGTGCTGTTAAAGCCTTAAAGTAAAACTATAGAACATAATTTGGAATTCACAAATCAACAACAAAGTGCAATTAGTATTTTCACATAGCGAGGCTAAAACTAGAAAGAAAAAAAAAACAGTTAAGACAAGTGCATAGCTAATACAACAACCATATGGCGCGGTCGTCCCCTCATCCGTAGAGAAAAGTTGAGAAAAGTTCATGCAAAACGCTAATACCCAACATTTTAAGTAACTTCTCATAAGCGTTTATAATAATTTATTTAGAAAATCATTCCAAGACCATCAAAAAAGAAAGCAATATTGTTTCTTCTTACTTCCAAATGGGCAATAACAGTTGAAACTAGGAAAGAAAAAAATGCAATACATAGAAAAAGTAAGCTTTAAATTCGTAAAAAAAAATTAAATAAAAGAACATGCGGAAAATGAAATGAAAAATGAAAATGTAAAACTCTTAGTAGTAAATAATATATATAAAAAAGAAAAAACCAATAGTTTATATACAAAATATATATATATTTAACTCTCTATATATACATATGTGTGTTGTACATTTTAGCCAAATTCCTGTGTTTTGTATTCAATAATAAAAACAAACGAAATATTTTTTAAAAAAAACACCAAAACTGTATGTATGTATTTGTATGTAAAAATTATGTACTTAATATGCTTAGAGGTAAGGTTGAACGGTGATCGTTGTTTTTTTTTATTTTCAAATTTTTTTGACCCTTTTAATTTAATATTTTTATTTTAATTGTTTTTACGCCTTATGATTGCTGCTATTGGTAATACGATTGTTTGACACTGGCTCAATTCACTGTGCTGACTTTAACCATTCCTCCTCTCTCTCTTCTCTCTCTCCCCCCCACTTTCTCTACGCCTTGCTCTACGAATACTCTGTCTATATACTCGTATCAACAAAAATCGAAATTTTGTGTCTCATAGCTTAATGTTACTTAGTTTACTTTAGCAAAAACAAGCATACGAAATATTTTTGTGTAGCGCATTAATTATTCAATTAATTTACCCTTTTGTTGGACCTACATCGAAAGTGAAATTCCGAAGTATACATAATGAAGAACGCATTTCCATTTTACAGGATGAAACACCGCAAAGTTTCTTTGACGATCATGGCCTTGGCTAAAATGCAACAAATGCAACGAGTCCCTCTAACCATAAAAGTCGCCTTAATCTATGCGTGTATTTGTACTTGTATTCAACATAACCGAAAAAGTATATTGTATGTCGTATTTGGTCTTATTTTTAATGATTATCCCGTTACCAGCTACAACTTTTTACACACACAAATGCTGTTAAACACATATTTATTCAAATGTACTCGTAGCCTATTCCATTCAAAAACAAATGCATGGCAAATGTAATTTGCCAATATTAAAAAACAACTTTAAAAATTAACATAAACAAGAAAAAACTAATACACATTTTAACAACAAGCCTTGTTGTACACCTGCGATTAAAGGTATTGCCGTCTGGCGCTGGATTTTGAATAGATCGTGAAACGTCCCACATTCATATAGATGGAACTAAAATATGTAGTTAAAGTAAACGTACTAAAAACCTGCGTGCTCAAATATATATACAAAATATATAAAATATATATAAAATAACTTATACAATTCATGGCTACGCACAAAAATATATCATCTTTAAAAATGAAGCTTCATTTTTTAACTGCTGACAAAATTTGTTACACTTAAATGCAAATAAAAATAAATTTATTTAGAAAACGTTTTCTTATTTACATAATCCACCTCTAATACTGGTCACACTGCACAGTACCGATAAGTCGATTCAAGTCCAAAAGTGATTTGTGTCTTGGCTAGAAAATGTTGCTGTCCACACTTAACTCAAGGAGCTGCTGCATACTTAACGAAGTAACTGCCGTTAATCTTCCAATTGGATTTTTGTTGCTAAGGAAGTGTACGGTTTTGCTGAAATAAGGTCTTTTAATCAATCTTTCTTCGTCGGGCCGATCGCAAGAAGTTAGTTACATAGATAACACGGCCCACATAAATATTTGGTTTTTAGCTACGCAGTAATTTAATTTATAAATATATATCGCAATTACATACGTGATATTTTATTTATTACGATATATTGCTTATCAATTGTTTGATGCTGGTTGCCTCTCGATTATTTTCTTTATCGATGTATACAATCGATGACAGATTAAAACTTTCATCATCTGCCTAAAAGATGAAACCCTGAGCGAGCGCCTTAACGGCCGAGAGAGGGAGAGAGCATGAAATGAAGACAAAGATAAAGAACAAGAGCGCGCAAATGAGAGAATGTGGGCAATACTCCCGCTATTTTCCCGTTGTTGTTGGTGGGACTTTCCGCTGCGGCCGCCAAAAAATTTCAACACGCCGAATTTGCGGGCAGCAGCCGAGTGTCGCAGCTAGCGAGCGTTGAACAGTTTTCGGCCCCAGTCAGAGCGCACCATCGTCTTCAGCGAAGCACAAGCACACACAACCACTAGGTGTGTGCTCTTTGTACGTTACGGGGGCACTGCCACACACAGAGAAGAATTTTCATTTTCACATACCACACACCAAAGTAGGAAAAATGTACAAGAAAAAAAGAAAAACTTGAAAACTTGTACATTCGAATTGTGAAAATTTTCCATTCAACAAAAAGCGAAACAGTCGCAGTGCACAAAAAGGAAAATATTAACACGCGAAACACAAACGTAACAGAAATTAAAAATCCAGTGCTAAAAATCCCCAACGCCTGTCAAAGGGCGCAAGTAAAATGACGAACAATTTGCAAACCGCAGTCGCAGCAGCAGTGAAAATTTTTTAGTCCCGCAGCGGAGATGTGTTAACGAAAATGAATATGAAAATGGAAAAATATTGTGCAAATTTGCAGTGGCAGCAGCAGTTTCAGTTTTGCGAATTGCCGTCGTCTACGTTGTCCAGCAAAAATATATGGTACATACATTTTGTATCTGCGCGTGTGCCTGCCTGTGCGTCTGTGTGTGTGCGTGAAAATTACGTTGTCATATGTGCAAAGTTCGCCAGCGTAGGTTGAACATCTCATGCAGCTAATGCAAAATGCGAAATTTCGAAATGCAATTATTAAAACTTGAATCGAGGATTGTTTGTTTTTTTTTTTGAACATTGGTCAATTCCAAAATATATATAAAATAACAGGCAAGCATTCAAGGACTATCCTGTTATATGTGTGGGAGTGTGTTAGTGTGTATGTGTGGCGAGGAGTCAACGTTGTTGGCAGCCGCAGCACAGGAGCAGCCGAGAAAGCAAGAAAAAAATTCTCTATCTATTGCGATTTGCTCATGCGGCTCGAAAAGAGCGAGCCACATAACGTTGGTGGAGAGAGAGCGAGAGAGCGAGAGACCGAGAGAGAGAGAGAGAGAGAGAGTGGAGCTGTGGGAGGCAACTGGCAATGGGCAGTGGGTGCAAAGTGTTGCGGCTGCTGCCTGTGTACATATGTATGTATACATGCGTTCCACACGCACGCACACACACACACACGCACACTTATGGAAATATGTATGTGTATGAGTGCGCTCATCTCGAGCTGCCCAATTTCTAGCCTCAGCATCATCAATAATTTCATTTTATTTCAATAACGGCTCGCACCCAAAGAACAAAAAAAAGAAACAAACCACAATTTATGCGGCATTAACCCCATCAATGCCACAGGCAGCAGCATTTGTTGCAAAATTTCAATGTGTGTGCTCCATTGTTCTTTGTTTCCTTTTGTGGCGCTTTTCGATGTGATTTATCCTTAAACTTGGCAACTTTTTGCACACAGTTTCGCCTCGGCTATGCTGTGGTGAATTGGCCACTGCGCATGCCACCTGGTGAACAGGACATGAACATAAGCCTCCCACGTCGACGGCAGCGGCAGGTCTTTGTGTCATATTTGGCTCATACAATTATAATTACATATGTACATATGGATGTATATATATGTATATATATTTATATATTTATGTGTGCATATTACATATGTATGTATGTGTGTACAATGGATTAGTATATCTGTAGAGATTGTGGCTGTTGCTGGTCCTTTTCATATTGTCATAAAGCTGAAAATTTCAAGTGTGGCATCTATTATTAGAATTTGTATGAGTTAATGGTCAAGCTTTGCCGTCTGTCCTTGGCTGAACGGAGCCCTGGGTGTGCTGTGCGTGGGCGTTATAGAAGCACCTACACATATAGTCTCGCACACACACACGCACACAATCGGGCATACGGTTCGGTGTTTTCCAAGAAATGCCAACTATGCGGTCATCATTGCTGCTCCTGATTAAGCTCTGCGTCTGCTCTAAGACATCCGAATTTTGTCGTGCATACTTATTGGGGCAGTTGCTGGACAACTCGCTGGCAAACGCAAATTATTTTGCATTTAATATTAGCTTTCATGCAACTATAAAATGTTGAATGCAATTTCCAACGGGAGTATAACTTTCTCAGTCTCAGTCTCAGTGTCTCTCGCTCTTCCCCGTTTATCCACTCGCTTGCATTCGCTATCGTTCGGGCTGGCTATCTCTTGACACGCTGTTGATATCATATTTTTGCCAGTTTTATTATTATATGATGCCTACTACTTTCAATATGCGCATGGAGTGTGGGGGATATGCATGCTCAAATAACGGGTATTGCTGCTCATCGCAAACTCACCACGCACAGCCTTGCTCCCACTCTCGCGCGCACGCTCGTTCTCCCCTCGCTCTCTATTTTTTTTTTTTGGTGGGCGCTCGAAAACTCCCGCTAGTGTATATTATGTTATCTCGAAACTTTTATTGCCTGTCGTTTGGGGGTGCGGCGCCCACGTAGCGAAAAGGAGGCAGCACCAAGAACGAAAAAGCATACTCCAACTGCGGGCCTCGAACCTAACTAACATACCAATATATTCGCTGCTGTTGTGAACGTTAATTCAAACAGAAAACAAATAAAACGCGACGGACGCATTTGAAATGTCTATCATATATTTGATTATAGATACACTGAAAATCAATTGAATTTTTAATCAAGTGTTTTTAATGTGCAAATTGGTTTTTTTAGTGCAGCGCTTGAAGCAAAAGTCACCGTTAATTGTAAATAAGTAACAAAAAGTATAACAACAAACACTCCACCAAACTCGAAACCTATAGTAAACAAAAATAATTATAAATATACAACAAAAAAACAACAAAAAAAAAAAAAAATGATCTACATATTTAGAACCCAATAACTATTATTAAATGTAAATAACAACGTAGCCTTCAAACTATACCTAAAACAAAAAAAAAAAAACAGGAAAACCCAAAAGAATTTATAATATAAAGGATATTATAATAATAAATAGTTATTGCTGCTAATTAAGAACAAAGTGTGGGCGCAGAGGCGCAAAATTCCGGCAAACAAATGTCTGGATAAAAACAACAACCAGTTAACCAATGGATGAAAATGCAGCCGTCGTCGTCATTTTTGTCGTCGTCGTCGTTGTCCATTTGTCATCGCTTTTGTCAGCCTCAGCAGCAACAGCAGCAGCAGCAGCAACAGCCGGAACCGGAGCCGCTGCCACAGCAACAAGAACAGCAACAGCAACAACAACCTCAACAGCAACCAAAACACCAAAGGGCCGCAGCAGTTGCAGCAGCCGCAGCAGATCAGCAGCCGCAGCAGTTGGCGACACAAGGAGCAGGAAGACGGGTACAAGTAGCAGTGTGCTCAGAACACGCCTACTTTTGTACGCCCAAATTGCCGCCGACGCTGACGCTGCCGCTGCCCAGCTCAAGCACAAGCCCAAGCACTCTGCCACTGCCTCAGCTGGCTGCGGCTTAGTACGCACCAGTTTCTTCAGTTAGTTGGCTTGCCAAATCATTCTAAAGGAGCTCAATAAGCACCACAGCCCATCGCACAAGCAACAAGCAACAAGCAACAAACAACAAGCAACAGCAACACCAATTAAAGCACAAACGCTTCGACAACAACATCTACAATAACAACTACAACAATAACAACAACAATAGTAATTACAATAGACAGCACACAAAGTCGTCTCGTGCCAATTAAAACTACAACACAACAAACTGACAACAGCAACAACAACAACAAGAAAAACAACAACAACTGCAACAAGAACAAGAACTTGAAACGGACCCACGAGATTTTCGAACGGCGCCAGAGTTACGCCCGGAAGCTGTAGCTCTCTCTCCGTAGATGACAAACAAAATGGCGGATGGTGGGCATTCATTTGTGAAGAAGACATTTCATAAGCCAACCTACTGTCACCACTGCTCGGATCTACTGTGGGGCCTCATACAGCAGGGCTACATATGCGAGGGTAAGTACATACTTATTACCGTTAAGCATCCCGTTAAATATCCCAAGCAATCGCAATATGATTAATCCTTAAATAAACTTACCAAGCGAGTTGCAATGTGACGTAAGTATATTTCGATGAAAGCTCTCTTGAGTGAAGAGCTACGAGTTTTTTGTTCTTCTGACCTGCAAATATATCAAAAAGCTTATCTTCCTTATATTTTGCAAAATGGAACAGAGTATTCTCATGCAAGATATAGCCCTTGCATATTCTCCATATAGGATATATATCTTTCTTGTACTTTACATTAATAGAGTAGATTATCCTCATGCAAGATTGGATATACATATAAAAATTTTAATTTTTTTTATACTTTTCAATAATGGAATAGAGTATTCTCATGCAAGAAGTTCCATATTGGATATATAAAATATATATGGCTCATGCAAAATATATCCTTGAAGTTCCTTATTCTCCATATTGGATACATAAAATATATATCTTTCTTATAGCTTTCAAAAGATATATGTTTTTCTTGTAGATTATTCTCAAGATATAGCCTCGAAGTTGCATATGCCACATATTGCAGATAATATTAGAAAGATCTGAGGAAAGCAGGATCAGCTACGCGATAAAATTTCGTATATTTAATAATTTAGTTTGCCATTCAAGTCGCACTATCAAAATTTTGTGGAATTGTTTTGTTATATGCCAAGCACTTGGGTCTTATAGTCCGGCTGCCAAGTTGAATTAAATGGGCATTAAAATGGGCTGAAACGGGCGAAATCCGAGCAAAAATGGCCACAAAATGTATAAAAATAGTTTCGTCTAGTTTCGGAAAATACTTTTTAAATTGCCATCAAGTTGTGGACCGACTGTGATTTTTACAAGCTGCATCCGCACGTTCCCCACATGACCAATGATGATCAATGATACAGATGATGATGACGATGATCATTATCGTGATCATCACGATGCTATTTGCGGCCAAAAGTGTGCGCATTTGAACTTACCAGCGGCAAGCACCGTGACGTTAGCCCCGGCCAACGACGTCACAGAAGCAGACATCATCTCGATCGGGCAGTTTTGGGGCTGGTGTTGGGGCTGCGGCTGGCCACGAGAATCTATCAAACTGGGGGCCACATCGGCAAACGGACAGGCCAATCGCTGCCGCCGCCTCTCCCAATTGGAAGCGTGTTAAGCGCCGCACGTTCATTTGTTTATTTCTTTGCTATTATTATAATTATTGCACAGCGCGCTTTGCTTTGTTTACATCACGTCGATTTCTTTGGAGGATCGCGAGGCTCACGCGCTCTGCCAAATAGTTCGCCCAGCCCCATTTATATTACGGGTCGCACGGCAAGCTGCAATCAGTTTGAAATTTTAATATTCCATCCACACACACACACACTCTCACACACACACAGTCGTACCTGTGCGCTGTTGACATTTTGAGCTTAAAATAAACGCTTGTCTCTGGCATATTTCAATTGCAATTATTTATTGGGCTTGAGTGTGCGCGACTAGCAAATACCCTGTAGCCAGCTTAATGCTAATACCCTGCAAATGTATGTGACACGAGTAGCATCTCCGATCCCATAGAGTATACATATATTTTCTTGGGCAATATCAATAGCCGAATCGAACGCATTGAACTCAGAGATAGATCCTCCTCCTCCTCCTCTTCCACGTACTTCAATTTTATTTCAAAACATCGATAACTTCAAGCGTTCCCATGAAATCGATAGAAATCGATAGCAAATTCCCGTTGTTTGAGACTATCTCTGATCTATAAGAATATAAGAATAGATATACAAATAATATAATAGATATACAAATAACCCAAAATTCAAATAAAAATCATTTATAGTCTTTATCTTTAGTATTAACAGACATTTAGATGTTATAACTGGAAGAAGAAGCACTGTGTGTGTGTGTGTGTATGTATGGAAGGAAGATTTAATGTTTGTAACAAGGTTCAGGATATTTCCTAATCAGAATCCGCTCGCAGTGAGATCTCTTCTAAGAGACACTCCTCTTGGGCGGACGAGAGAAAATCTGTCAAACCAATTTGTTTAATCGTAGAATTTATAAATCAGTTCACCCCCATTAAGCGGTCGACTGTCCGCTTAATAGAGTTTTTGCTTTATTTGATTTTGTAAATATTGCATGTTATAAATTTGTATCTTAAATATCTTCCGTGCTTATTATCTGATCGTTGTAAAATTTTAAGTGCTTTAATACAACGTTCAAATATGTGCATATACAAAATATCTTTATCTGCAAAAGTGCGTCCTTTTTCGAAAATATTTGAATATAGTCAATTATATTTTACATGAGGATGCAACAGGTGCAACATTTGACTTGTTTACTAGATAATAGATTTTGGAAAGACGGAAGTAGCTGAAAAATAAAAATAAGAGACTATCAAAAATATGAATATATAATGCCGACAACTGACAAGACAAAACTTTCTCTGATGTATCCATACATATGCGTGTATACTTAGTATATAACTATCTCTAGCTAGTCGCTCGTAATAAGTTTTTAGTGCGAAAATTTGCATAGCATAGCCGCAGGCGTTGCTCTCATTAGCACACAAGTTGCATGCGAAGCTGTTTGCGGAGGCGTTGCACGCAGCTCTAATTGAGTTGCAGCCTCTAATTGCGTGTGGGACAAGGCTCAGCTCGGCTGCAACCGTGCAGGAGAGTGTAAATGAGAGTTGAGGTTGGGATTGAAACTGAGATGGCACGGGCGGGGGCGAACAGTGCGCGGGCGTATGCAAGTCAAAGCCAACAATGATTCTGCAACTCTGAGCACTGAGCAAGGGCGAGAGCGAAAGAGGGAGAGAGAGAGAGAGAGAGCGACAGCGACAGCGAGAGAGAGAGAGACAACGAGCTGCAAGTCGCCCACACAGTTGCCAGGCAGCGCAGCAGCGTGTTGCACTCTTCTCACTTGCTGTTAAGCCCGCCTGAAACTAGGTCGAGATGCACTCTCAATTACACACACACACACACGCACATATACACACACAGGATGCGCACAGCTGCAGGCAACGTTTCAATTGGTTTTCAAGGGTTGCGGGGGCGCAATTGCCAACTGGCAATTGCAGTCGCAGTCGCAGCAGCAGCCGCAGCAGCAGCACCAGCAGCAGCAGCAGCAGGTGAGCATAACAACCAAATTGAATGTGAAAAACTGTGTGTGGGCTTGTTACAAGCCGGCCCTGCCCGTGCATGGGCCTGTCCGCACACCTACACTAAAAAAAAACCAATAGCAGCACACACACACACACACACAGCTGGCCAGCTGCTGTTCTAGCCGATAGCAGCGAAGGGCTAAAAGTGCGTCATCAATGGCCGCCATGAATGTGGCGGAACGCGGCCGAAAAACCGTGTGCCATATGGGCTAACGGCACGTCTGAGGTGCGCGGACCTGATGCCGTTTAATTGCCATCTCTTCACGACGTTGTTGCTGTTCATTCATGAAATGAAAGCCAAGGCAACGGCAACAACAACAACAACTACAACTATAATAATAGCAACAACAAAAAAAAACAAATGAATAAAAAGTTTTTGTTTTTTCTTTTAAACTGTTGGGTCGTCAGTTTGGCTGGCATAGCCATCAGATTGGTGCTCGATAGCCCGGGGCGGTCTTCAAGTGGCATTGCTGACGTTTCATGCCAGGCCACTTTCATATATACATATGTATATATTCGGCTGTCAGATCCAACACTTTATATAAAACTGTTTGCCCTGACTAACGATATGATTAGTAAAAAGCTAGAAAGCTGCAATTTTCACTGTAGTTACCTTATGGGATGGAGGTGGAAAATTCTACTTAAAATTGTGAAAAAATAGCAACAAACAAAATTGCATGCAACTTTTCTCTTTAGCAGTCAGTTGGTAAAATTTCAAGCACAAAACTTGTCATGGGCAAGGCCGGCCAATATCCGCTAATAAAATATATTCAGTATAAAAATATATAAAAAATACTGTTATCTGATAACAAGGTACTCTTCCCACTTGAGAGCTTTCTTAAAATTTGAGATTAAAATCTACTGCTTTAAAAATGCTCACATATTTTAGATATTCTTCAGTGATCCACTTTAAACATAAATATATATAATAATGAATTATTATATTAACATATATTATGATATATTAGAAATTGCAAAGAGATGAATGTAAAGGAATCTGCATCCTTTCAGGTTTGTCTCTAAGGAGTTGTCTTTAAGAGACTTGAAAAGATTCTCCAAAGGAAATTCCTTAATGACGTCGCCCATTAAAGAGAAATACTTGTTATTCTGTCGAAACGATCAATTTCCATAAATATCAAGTTTGTTGTGCAACACTGGAATATTTACAATACTAAATTGCTAGTATCTAAAAATCTCTTGAAAGAAAACATATTTTACACTTAATCAATCAAAGAATCTTCAAAAAAAAAGTAAGAGAAAGCTCAATTAGGAACAGCTCTAAATATCTTTAAATATATGTAATATGAATATTTAACAACAAATAACAGTTAGTTATTAACATAATAAACACAATATGAATCGCATACTCATAAAGAAACGATAAATTATTTTTATTTAATTAAACTACAAAGCGATTCCCTTCATGATTCGGTTACATGGAAATGTTATGCATTTCTGTGACTCAAATAGTTCAAATAATTGGAGCGAGCATAAAGATAATCCAGCCAAAATCTGAATTGGTCCCAGGGTATGCAAATCCAATCTCTATCAAGTGGCGCAGCTGGCCGCAATGTCGGCGTCGGCGTCGACAGCGGCGTCGACGTCGACGACGCGCGGGGAGGCGGCAGCAATCCGCAGGCACGACGCACACGATATCCTTGACTGTTGCCTTGTGTGTGCTTACGTACTTGCCAGAGCGCTCCAAAGTGTTGTTCGTGTGTGTGTGTGTGTGTATCTCGCACACAACAAGATTTGTAGCTGCGCGCATTTGCTTGAATTCAATTGAGTTGATTTCATTTGCAGCTTTACAAATTATATTTATGAGAAACTAAATTATGCTATGCTGTATTCCGAGGCGTGACCTATAAATAAAACGCGGCTGCAATTTGATGCAATTTCTAATTTGACAAACAATTTGAATTGCATTTGGCTGCATTAGTTTGGCATAACAACATTTATTTTGAATCGTTGATAGTTGACATTTTCAAAGTTATTTTCAGTTCGAATGTTGCGTATACGTCATGCGGCTCGTGGTCGAGTTGAAGTGCGCACAGAATAGAATCGAAAGCGTTCTGTATATTATTATTCATGCGTCACATTGATCCAATTATTTCTATATTTACTTATGGTTTCATCTATTTTTGAGCGAGTTTGGCTGGCTGTCAGGAAGTTTGATTCTAAATTGATTTCCTGCCCAACCAAAATCCATAACTCACAGCTGACAATGCAAAAATCTCTCTCTCGCCCACGCTGTGTGTGTGAGTGTGCGTGTGTGGGTGGGGTGTGAGTTCTATGCAAATATCAATTTTAATTGTTGCTATTGTACTACGCATGTCAACTTGTGCCCATTCAATTGCCACAGCACAGCACAGCACAACACACCCACACGCACACTGTACATATACATACATGTATACATATACATATGCATGTAGTGTCGCATGAGTGTGTGTGTGTGTGTATCCGTGGCAAACATTATTCGCCACCTTAAACACATATTTTTGTGCTTCGGCTTTGACTTCGACTTGCTGCCAACTTCTTTGAGTACTTTTCGACGTCTTTGCTTTATATTTCCTTTGTTATTGTTGTTATTAAAGCAACACATACACACACACAATACACAGCGACGTGAGCGCGCCCTCGCTAAGCAAAAGAAAGATGTAAAAGTAAAAGTGTGTTGAATTTCGTAAATTTCCCAACTAGTGCGAAGAAACACATTTAAAAATTTCCCATGCGTCCTCGTCGCATTTATCTCCTCTGTTACCACACACACACACACACATATGCGTACTCTAACATTTTGGTATACATAATGCCAAAGAAAATGCAAACATATAAATATGTATATACATATGTACATATATGCAAATACTACATATATTTATAAAATACAGTTAACTAACCCTCGTAACGCTCTAAATCATTATACGATTTAGGCCACGCGCTTCGCTTGGCTCAAATTATATATGTAGATGTTGAGAAATATATGCCTGCTGCTTTTTCCAAATATAATATTATGTTTCATTAATACACACTCACACATACATACGCTCAGATTGAGAGGCTGCAGTTGGTTTCGTGCCAGCGTCACGTTTACACGGCCAAAAATGATTATCCACTTTGAGCATGCAACATGCGCCGTAAACATTTCGAGTACTCGTTTATTTTTATACATAGCTGAATGACAACAACAACGAGAACAAAAACAACAACAACAAGAGCAACCAATTCATGAGTTCATTCATGACGTCAGAGCGTCAGCGTCAGGTCAGCGGCCTAGTTCGAGAACTAGCTAAATACATACAAACATACATATGTATTCATATATACAAATACATAAATATGTATATTAAAATGCAAATAATTGTACCTTCACATTGGTACATATGTATATAGAATTATGAATCTATTTAGCTGTACATAAGGCGCAGTTTTGCACATTAATACCTATAAATTGACATATGCGAATAAAATTTATATATATATGTATATGTTCATTTATGTATATACATGCAGTGTGTAAAACTTTCCGGATTTTCTAAAAATAAAATTCGAATTTCTATGCTGGGCTACACACAGCTGCACAAATACATAAAATACATACATTCATATATGTACATGTATACATATATAGCTGGGCTGCACTCAATGCCTTGCATGTATGTGTGCAGCTTTGCCCAGGACGGTGGCAGCGCTGCTTTGGTCACAGGTTGCAGTACTGCTGCTGCTGCTTCCATTCACACACCGACACATGCAAACAGAGTGGCAGTGGAAGTGCAAGTGGAAGCGAGAGAGAGCGAGCTCTTTGTTTGCCCTGCATTATTGCTGAGTTTGTTTTCGCTTTTGTGCGTAGCTCTCTCTCCCTCTCGGCAGCTTTTGCTTCTCTTTTTACGGTTAGCCACTTAGGGCTTGCTTATTTTTTGCTCCAGGTCGATTGTGAGTGTGTGCATGTGCATGTGCATGCAAGTGCTATTGTCCATGCATATATGTGTGTGTGCTCAGTGCAAGCCTTCAATGAAAATGGTGCCCATGAACTCAAGAGCCCCATCATGGCCCATTGCTATGAATGGCGCTAATGGGTGGCTGACGATGACGTGCGATTGTCCTCACACTCTGCCATAACATGTTCATTTTACATATGTACATGCAGACAAGTGTACAGTGTACAGTAAAATCTCTATTAGCGATCAGCTACCTTGGCCGAGCAAATTTTTGCAAGACCCAAAAAAAAATCCTCCATTTTTTTTTTATTTACTATTAAGCAAAAGAAAGTATTAACAATCGATTATTTAGTTTTTTTTAAACCAATAAAATATAATTGATTGCGCAATCGTTTCATCAATATTGTTAGAAATTTTCGTATTCGACTTAGGCTTTTATTATTGGATTATAATATATTAAATATTTTGGTTGACTTCCGTTTTGTCGCATATTTATAAATAAATATCTATATAGGAACTTGAGAATTACCTGCTTCAGTGATTAGGGAAATTCCACCCGCAACAGTGGTAAATTGGCGGATCTATGAAAGTTGTTTGCTTATTTCTAAAGATTTTTCAGAAAATATGTTTTATACATGCCATATGTGTATGTAATGTTTTTAAACATATATTTTAATTTATCAATATTTATTTAGAAATCAATTTTAAGTTATTGGTGTAAAATATGGGTGACCTCTAAGGGAGCCTTCACTGTACCTGGATAGCTACTAACTTACTCGAGGTACTAAACTCAGGTTGTTATATTACGCAGCCTGTTTCATTTAGATAAGAACTGACATTATATAGTCAGAGAAAATGTTGTCTCCATTCACTATTCTCTATTGAATGACACTTACATGCCCCCCTTCCCCCCCTCTTCCCCTTCCCCCTCTTTGCTTCTCTCTTGCAGTTTGCAACTTTATCATACACGAGCGATGTGTCAGCAGCGTGGTAACGCCCTGTTCCGGTATTGCGCCATGCATTATAAAGGTGGGTACACTATCCTACACACACACACACACACACATATATATATATATATATACCTGATATCTGTTTTACATTGAATAACTTGGCATCTGTCATGTCGTTGGACAGAATCCCGTCGCCCATTGTTGGTCGGAGCCAACTCATCACAAGAGAAAATTCTGCACCGTTTGCCGTAAGAGATTGGATGAAACGCCAGCGGTGCATTGTTTAGGTAAGCCAACATTTCACCCAGCGCATCAGAGGCGGGGCGGGGCGGGGCGGAGCGGGGCTCGAAGCCCCAAACCGCCAACTAGTTTCAGGGCTGTCAGCTTATTTGAAATGCATTTCATAACCAATTCCTGTGCATGTCAAACATGGCTTCAATTTATTTATAGACGCCTGTAGATGTTATCTTATATTCGTTAAAGGCTATATTACATTACATTCAAATATCTAGGCTTTATTTTCCAATAACTTCAATTTGCATTTCATTTGATATGTTGCATACTTTTAGAGGCCCAACTAAAGACGCCCACTTAAAACTCTTTAGTTAGTAGTTTTTAACACTATTTCTACCAAGATTATGTGTATACCTATTTTAACACCTTAGCTATTAAGTGAGGGAAAAGTTTTTAAAATTATTCTCCTTTTATTTATTTTTTCTCGATTAATTTAACAATCAATTAATGAACTATCAAAAAGTTTTTTTTTATTTTTTTTTAATTTTTAATTTTTTTTGTATCAAGTGTAGAACCTGTACAATCATAATTTAGTACCTTAACTATCAAAAAGTAAATTTAGAAAAAAAAGATTTAACATAGAAAATAATTTCAAATTAAAAATTGAAAAGTTGTTTTTCGACAACTTTGATGGAAATAGTGTCAATATTTAAGAAAATGCACATGAAATTCGGTTAGAATGAATTTTAAATATAAATCTAATATAAGATAATATAATACAATATACGTGAATAGTTCTCTAGAAAAATACAGTAATAATAAAAAAGTTACAAAAAAAAATTTTAAAATAAAATTTAGTATATATAAATTTCTTGCCAAATATCAGAATTTTTTTCTTGCGAGAATATCCCAATGTACAATATAATGTAACAATATAAGTTAAAGACATAATTTCCCTGCTTTTTAACAAAAAGCTATATCAATCTATTAAATCCTTCACATCTTTAACCCTTGACACTTTTAACCCTTGACAGTGTGCGAATATTTCGCTCATACCGAGTGCCAAGATTTTGCTGTGCCCGATTGCACCGAGAATGCAACATACGTGCCTGGCAAGGAATTGCTTAATGTGCGGCATCAAGTGAGTATCAAATTGATTTATTTATGATTTATATGCGATATCCCATACACAATATAATATAAAATAATGCTCGACAGCATCATTGGCGAGAGGGGAATCTTCCATCAACGTCCAAATGCGCTTACTGCAAAAAGACCTGTTGGTCCTCGGAATGCCTAACAGGTGGGTATCGCACGGAATACATTCCTATATATGGGATAATCCTCCACTAATATCTGCCCATTGCAGGCTATCGGTGCGAGTGGTGTGGCATGACCACGCACGCCGGATGTCGCATGTACCTGCCAACCGAATGTAATTTTGGTATATTACAACCTATCTACTTACCTCCGCATTCAGTTTCGATACCACGTACTGAGGTGCCAATCGAGGCGATTATTGGCGTCCAAGTCAAATCCAAGACGTCGCTCGTGCGCGACTATTCGTGTCGTAAGTACCCCAATCCGGGCCACCCCGCAATTCCCCTTTCCTTTTGCAAATCCGATCACAGTCGCGTGATCCGTGCGACCTGACGGGTCAACTCAGCTCAGCTCAGCTCACTCACCCAAAACTCACCAACCCCCTAAAAGCTGCTCTCCAAATCAGCTCTCGATGTTGTGCACATTTGTATGTTTCTGCTCAGTTCCATGGATCATCATCTCAAGTTGTCAAGCCTCCTCATCTGACTCTCCTCATCTCGCAACACGATCGCAAACAGTTTCAGTTTTCGTTTCCAGCTGCGGTTCTGTTCACATTTTCACTGTATCTGTCGACTATTTTTTTCTTCGATTTTTTCATTTCGATTGATTTATTTATTGAGTTTTTCTTGTGTTATTTTAAACGTTTCTTTTTTGGTTTGGTTGTTTGGCCGTTGACGCCTCGGCAGCCAGCCCGGAGCTCGGTGCAGAGGCCGCCGCGGCTGTTGGTCAAGTTGGTGCGTCGGGTTTGTGTCTCAAGGAGCTGCTCGAACTTCATAGACAGCGACTTGAGCAATCGAAACAACATTTTTTACTTTCAACGCCGCCCACGCCCACCTCCTGTGGCTCCCTGTCGCTCTGTGTCTCACCCACGCCCTCGCTGACAGTGGGCGAGACAAGCAACGATCCGGATCAGGAGGAGCAGCCGCCGGATGCCGAGGAGGATGATTACGAGCAGCAGCATGACAGCGCGCTGCAGCTAACGACTGCCTCCAGCAATTTGGCCACGGCTCCACTGCAGAAGTCGCCCTCCGCCAACTCCTCGCTGCACCTGATCTACACGAGCCTGTTTCGTAAGCTGGGCCACGGCCAGGGGCGACGACGTCGGCGGCGCGGCGCCTCCAACAGCGAGCAGGAGGAGGAGGAGGAGGACGACGACGATGATGGGGATGTGGATGCGGATGTGGATGTAGATGGGGGTGTCTGTGATATAAGTGGCGGCGATCTGAGTGACGATTACGATCACTGCGATGTGCTGCTGCGGAAGCGCTGCTCGCGCCGGTCGCCGCGCGATGTCAGCGAGACGGATTACCATGGCGACGTGGAGCTGGAGACGGCGCCGCGGGAAAGCTGCTACGAGACGTCCGATACGGGCGGCGAGCTGACCAACACCGAGGATCTCGACTCCAGCATGAATCTGATCAGCAACCTTAGCTATAATAGTAGTAATAGTAACACCTCCAACACCTCCGAGCAGCGCAAGATCCAGGCGCGTTCCACTGCCACAGCCACAGCCGCAGCCAACGCCAGGGGTGCGGGCCCCGCCCCAGGACCAATCCCTGCCTTAAGCGCGCTCGCTGGCCGCAATCCAAAGACTGGTGCTCTCCTGAAAGCCAAACCCAAGCCGAAGCCCAAGCCCATACTCAGTGCGCCCAAGCACAAGGGCGGCTCGGTGAGCTCTCCCAATTCCAGCGACTGCTCCTCGGCATCGCCCGCGCCCACGGCCACGCCCGAGCCCGCCTCGGCGCTCCTACAGCTGTCGCCGGTGGGACGCAGCAAGTCGTTTCAGGAGCCGGGCGTTGCCCGCTACAAAAAGTACGGACGCGGCCTGTTCCAGCGTCGTCGCTCGAAGCGCTCGCCCAAAGGCGGCGCCAAGAGCAACTACAGCCTGGACAGGCTCTCGCAGAATATCGAGATAACCATACAGGATGAGGATGGCAACTATCAGCCGTACGATGACAACTATCACACGTTGTCCTCGGCTCGCCTGCCTCTCGACACGGATGCCGATGGCTACGACGATGTCGAGTACGAGGATCTGTATCTGGACGATCGGCCGCACAGTGCCGGCGATGACATTGCTGGCGATATCAGCGATGGCGGCGCCAGCAGTCGATCACGCGCCAGCGACGCGGATGCCCAAGGGTCACAGGGTCACGTGCTCGACCGGCTGCTGCGGCGCGTCCGCGGCCTGTCCGCCGGCTGGCGCAAGCCGCGCTACCAGAAGCGCAGAGGTGATTAGCGTACCGCACTTTGTACTCGTTTGTACTCGTTTTGTAATCTCTCTCTAACAGCAACTGCCACCGACTGCCGTATACTCTCTCAGTACTCAGTGCTCGATTGGCTTAAGTTTCGTTTTCGGTTCTTCGATTTGTTTCTAGTTATTGATCTAACCACCTGCCTTAGTTTCCGATTGTTTAACCCTTTACTAACTCAACTAACTCAAGTATCACCTATCACATGCCATACGATCGCACCATTTCGCATCGCATCAGACAGAACTAACCCCCCTCCCCCTCCCCCATAATACAGATACACATTGCATGATCCTCTCAAGCTAACAACACCCTCTGCCCGAATATCTGACAGTTATAGTTTATTAACGGATTTGTCTGTGCTCGTTTAGCACGCAGTATATCGGAGGAATTTAGCAGCGGGGATGCGCCACGTTTCAAGGACGAGGAGTCGCAGGGCAAGGCCGAGTCCTCGCATGGCGCGAACGCGGCCGCCGGCGGCGCTGGCAGCAGCGGTGGCGGAGGCGGAGAAAGAGGCACAGGTGCTTCTAGCGGTGGCGGCTCTGGCACTGGTGGATCTTCCACATACTATCGCCCCGACGCCACGGGGCACAAGTCAGAGAAGTCGGAAAAGGACAGGGAGAAGAAGGAAAAGGAGCGCGAAGAGAAGGATATAGGTAAGTGCCAGAGGGAGGTGCACCCATCAGGCAAGCCCCAGCCTTAACGATTCAATCCTTGTCCCGCAGAGATGATCAAGGTCTTTGACGGCAACAACTCATTCCGGCGCCAGCAGTACCGTGCGATCATCGTGCAGCGTACCTATACGCTGGAACAATTACTGACAACCGCCTTGCGGGCGTTTCACATTACGCGCGATCCGCAAGCGTTCTATCTGACCGATATGTATGCGGCCACTGGCATGGAGGATGCAGCGCTGCAGGATCCGACTCCGGTGTTGAATCTGACACACTTGGAGGGCAAGCGACCGGCCATGTTTCTCAGGTTTCAGGACAAGGACAGAGGACATGTGCGCGTGTATCCCGGCAAATTGCAATGCTCACTCGAAGATCCCTATGTCAATGTTCCTGTCGATAATACAACAGTTATCAAGGACTTGATACGAGACGCACTCGATAAATTCGGTCTACAAGATAACCAGATACAGGACTATAGGTAAGATCCATCCAGCTCAGGTGACACAAGGTTGTCTTATTCCCTATCGCCTTTGCAGATGCTCGGAGGTGCTGCTCGATCGCGGCGTTACCGAGCGCATACTCTCGTGGAACGAACGTCCGTGGGATATTATGAAGCAGCTGGGCAAGGATTCCATTCGTCAAATGGAATTGATGCGCTTCTACATGCAGCACAAGCAGGATCCACATGGCCCGAACATTGCGCTCTTTGTGGGCAACCTGCCCACAGGACTCTCGCAGCGCAACTACGAGCAGATCCTGAGCAAATATGTGACCGATGAGAATAAGTTCATCAGCATTGGACCCATCTACTACGAGTACGGCTCGGTTGTGCTCACATTCGAGGATTCTCAAAAGGCGGTAGGTCTTACTGACACTAAACTCTCCCAGATCTTGGTGACATTTGTGTTATTTGCAGGTTCGTGCTTTCTACAACCTACGCGAGACGATCATCGAGGACAAGAAACTGTTGGTCCTGCTCTTGCCAAATATTGAGCCCAGCATGGTGCCGTCGGATGTCAGGCCCCTGCTGGTCTTTGTCAATGTCAAATCCGGCGGCTGTCAGGGCCTGGAACTAATATCGAGCTTTAGAAAACTACTGAATCCGTATCAGGTCTTTGACCTGGACAACGGAGGTCCGCTGCCAGGGTAAGTCAACCGGAAAGCTATTTGGGGGAGCTTCACCTTATTGTTATTCCTCTCGCCCTTAGGCTTTACGTGTTCCGGCAGATCACGAACTACAAGATCTTGGTGTGCGGCGGCGATGGCACGATTGGCTGGGTGTTGCAGTGCCTCGATAATGTTGGCCAGGACTCGGAATGCTCTAGTCCACCGTGCGCGATTGTACCGCTAGGTACAGGTAAGTAGCCGGCCATTGTTTTGCCCAACCTGTTGCCCGTTTCCTAAGCCCAAGTCTTGCCAGGCAACGATCTGGCACGGGTTTTATGCTGGGGTTCCGGCTACACCGGTGGCGAGGATCCACTCAATATGCTGCGCGATGTCATTGAGGCGGAGGAGATACGCTTGGATCGTTGGACTGTCGTCTTTCATCCGGAAGACAAGCCCGAAGAGCCGGCCATGAAGGCGCCCTCACAAACAACGGGTAAGAAGAAGAAGGCTCACCAAGCACATCTATCGCAACAAACAAATCAGCATCATCAATTACCGGCTCTGACATCGAGTGATATATCAGGTCATTTGATGTTTCAAAATTATTTATTCTTTTTATACGTTTCACTGTCTAATTTAACTAAAACCCCCCCAAAAACAACCCGAGGCCCAATTCCCTGTAAAAACAAAGCAATAGCTGTTCGTTTTTTTTTGTTGTTCTTTGTAATTTTACATGTGCTTTGAAATATTGCTGTAATAATATCGATAAAGCTACCGAACCTTAGTTCCGAGTATTTCTGCAACTGATTTGTCTTAAATTAATACAATTTTGTACTGAGAATTCCAACATAATTGGTTGCAGGAATATCGGTTGACCCCCTCGATTGTAGACCTTAATAAAATTCCATGCTCCACCCCTGACCCAACCTAACCTCAATATATTTATATCCGAGTAGTCTTTTGCCGCCAAGTTTGGTAGCTGATGATAAATGCTGTAGTTTTGATGTGTATACGATGTATTTATACACTCATTAGAGCTGCATGCATCCGTGTCTAGTTGTAGTTAGTCCCAAGGAGTTCAGGTAATGTATGTGAGCCCGAGTCGAGTGGAAGCCCCAGGCGAAGTCGGTAAAACCCACGACCCATATATGTCTATCTCGATGTGTTTTGTAAATTCAATGTTCGGTGTCATGTGTCAATGTCAATGCCAAGCTCACGCTCGAACTCCAATTTGAACTCAATAAATGCTCTCCTCGATTGTCAGGTGGCGCTCAAAATGAGGACAACTCCCAGATCTTTGTGATGAACAACTATTTTGGCATTGGCATCGATGCCGATCTGTGTCTGGACTTTCACAATGCCCGCGAGGAGAATCCCAATCAGTTCAATTCCCGGCTGCGCAACAAGGGCTACTATGTTAAAATGGGTTTGCGCAAGATTGTGGGACGCAAAACGGTCAAGGATTTGCAAAAGGAGCTGCGCCTCGAGGTCGACGGCAAGGTGGTCGAACTGCCACCCGTCGATGGCATCATCATATTAAATATATTGAGGTAACTAGAAAATTGAAAAAGCATTCCATGCACGATATAAACTCACTCGGTTGCTACTCACAGCTGGGGCAGCGGCGCGAATCCCTGGGGTCCGGACAAGGATGATCAGTTCAGCACGCCCAATCACTACGATGGCATGCTGGAGGTTGTGGGCGTGACGGGCGTCGTGCACCTGGGCCAGATACAGTCCGGCATACGCACGGCCATGCGCATTGCACAGGTGGGTTACACATACGCCCCATGGGCCCGAATAGTGTGTATATTGAATAGCCTTTTGCTCTCTTTTACAGGGTGGCCACATCAAAATCCATTTGAACACCGACATGCCGGTGCAGGTGGACGGCGAGCCATGGATTCAGAGTCCCGGCGATGTGGTCGTCCTCAAGTCCGCGCTCAAGGTGAGTCCCATCCAAGCGATATGCCCCATTTGCCATAAGTTAGAACTGCATGTTAAAGATGTTCAGTTGTTATTGCATGACAGCTTTCCACTTTGATTTCTTTTGTATATACATACCATTTTCTTATGGGCCTGATCATGAACATGCCACCGAAATCAAACCATGTGCACCCAGCACCAGAGACTTTCGTTTTTTTTTTTTTATCATTTCTCAACAATTTATGTGCACCCAATGAGCCGGAACCCACAGATCATACTTGACAAGTCACCGAAACAAACTATATAAAACCGGTTAACAATGACATTTAGAAGAGCAAGAACATCATTTAAGGAAGTACCAAGAAAAGATCTAAGGTACATTTCATAAGATCCAAGTTTATTCTTTAATTGATAAAGCTTGAAAAGAATAGTAATAAAAGAAGGATTGGAAAAGAGATGGAAGCAACCCTTTACACTCTTTCGATTAGTCGTGGTTAAATTTGACATGCACACAATCCTCCTGGTATCCACATGTTAAGCCCCAACAAGTAGGGAGTATAGAATTTAAGAAGTTATTTGTTGTAACGATTTTATGTTAAGCGTAGTGGAACGATCGTGAGCAACAATTTTGATCATTTTAAACAGTAATTGAAAATGTGTGTGTTTGTTTTTTTTAATGTAAAAACCGTGCATGCAACCAACTGCCACGCCCCAACGCCCCAACGTCCCAACTGCAAATAATACGACCTAGCTGAATAATAGTGATAAATGTATTTCGGTATATTGTCACTGTTATCACTTGTATTTGTTTTAAATAGAGCACCTGCTGTCCCCAGAAGCCCCACCAGAACCCATGTACATACATATTTAATGCAGTAATGTTTGGTCTTTTTTGTGTGTTATATAATTAGAATAATTTCCAAGGATATTTACAATTTTTAACCTGAAAACTTGTTCCCGAAACTAAAGAGTTTATATATATTCATATAAACCGATGTTTAGTTTTCTTTGCCTCACTTTAAAGTGACTTTTAGCTAAATAACTTTTTCGAAATACTTTGCTGAGGCTAAGTTGATAAACTCCCCTCGACTGAAGGTTGTCTCTTAATAGCTGAGCTATTCGTTTTGGCTGAGACTTGAATTTTAACACAAAATGCCTGAAAAATTAATACCAGACTCTTATTTAATTCCGCGAAGTTGCGAATAATTTATGTGCTTCTTTATAAAAGTTTCAGCACAAACACCTTTCGTATATTAATAATGAGAAACGAAAGCAATTAAATTGGTTCATATTTAATATGGACACACTGGCGTCCAGTGTTGGTCAATGTGTTAACTGACAACTTGCCAAAGGGACTTATTAATGTGAGGTTCAGTTGAAAACCTTGCCCGATATTAATTTGTCCGTCTTATAGTCGTCGGTTGTTTTCAGTCTGCAGGAATGAAAGCTTCGGCATATCGAAGATAAACCCACTTTCTTGTTCGTTTTAATGTTGATGTCCAAATTAAACGTATAATATTCTAATAAAAAACATGGCAAACACTGAAAACAAAACAAAAAACAAACAACAGGAATATCCGTTTTTTATGTTAGCCTGTGAGTTGAGCAACCCAATTTGTTACTGTGTGTAAATTTGATGTCTGTTGAGCCGTTGCCGTTGTTGAGTTTTGTCGCCTTTGACCTTGTGTGTGTTTTATATATGCTACATCCAGGCCACCATGCTGAAGAAAATGAAGAGTAAACGACGACTTACGGAGCCGCATATCTCGCCGGCGGTGCTCAGCCTCTCGCTGCCAGGCAGCACCTCGGCCATGCAAACTCCGCCGCAGCAGTCGCAGCTACAACAACAACAGCAACAACAACAACAACAGCAGCAGCAGCAACAACAACAACAACTGCAGCAACAACAGCAGCAGCAGCAACAACAACAACTGCAGCAGTCAGTCGAGAACGGCGACAAGGATATTCCAGTGCCGCCCCCGCTGCACTTTGGCAGCTCCTAGAGTCTAGCCTCAGCATATACGTCCGGTCTGCGATATTGGTTCTCCTGTTTTTACCCGTAGGCCGCTAACACTATACTACATACATAGAAAAAGCCAAATGAAACTTTGACAGCCACACAAAATGCATTAGCACAAATCCATCCAAACAGCCGCAGCAAAACTTGCAGCTTAGACAAACTTTGAGCCAACCACGTTAACTTTTTGTAGCATACTTTCCGGCTAATTAGCCAACATTAAGAGCTGTGACCGCGGCTAATGAAACTTAAACACACACTCACGCACACACACACACAGGCACAGCACACACGTCTTTAATTTTGTGTATTTATTCCCACTTTTGTTGCTTTTGCTCATCTGAAGAGTCGCTTAGCCTGACCCCTTAACAACTCACAGCAACAGGTGTAAATTATTTTGGTTTCATTAATCATTAGATGCGAATTATAATCAACTCGAATTCAGTTTCTTTTCGAATTCCATGCATTTTGCTTGATTTACTTTTTTCATTTATACAATTCATGCTTTAATTTTGCAGTATATTAAAGTTTAAAAAGCTAACTAAATAAACAAAAAAAAAACCAATACAACATAATTTTATTTATGTTAACTCTCTTTTTCTTAATCTCTATCTCTTTTTCTCTATTTCTCTTTATATATTACTTAACATATATATAATAAATATACTCTCTATGTATATAACTTCAACTACAACAACAACAACAACTACTACAACAACAACAACTTACATCAATCTGTTCCTAACCAATTTACAAAACAAAAAAAAAACAATTAATGCACCGGACGCCAAAATTTTCTTTTTCAACTTAACCTCAAACACTTTGCACTGCGAATGAAAAAACAAAAAAAAAAACAAACAATTTGATTAATTGATAAATGATAAATCGCATCACTTAACTAGGCAACCATGTTAAAAAAGAATAAACTTAAAATGAAACGTCGCAACACGGAACCGACAATGCTGGTCGCCGGCTCGACAACGCCGCAGCTATCCCTGGCCCTGCCGCCCAGCGTTGGGGAGGTGGGCGAGGCCGCCGAGGCGGACGCCGGCCCAAACAATACGGACTTCTGAATATGGTATAGCGAGCGTCTGATTTAACGTGCTAATTACAGCGATTACCACAGCCACAGCCACAACCTCAACCAGAACCACAATCAGAACCACAATTACAACCGCAACCACAACCACAACCGACACACACATAATCGATTGCTATAGAACTTAAATCAAAAACATTAATCAAAATTAACTCTTTTTCTATATGTGTATGTGTATTACTATTCGTATATGTATATGTATAGAGTATGTCCTTGTCATGTCAGGTCTGCAATAAGTACGTTAAACTCAAACAGCTCGAACTAACAACAGCCAACAACAAAATGAAACTACTTGAATGTATTTAAAAAAAAAATGAACAACAACAACTATTAATACTATTTAATGCTACAACTACAAATACCTACTACTATACTATTAATGCAGCTGTGCGCAACTGTACACTTTAAATTTACGCATAAACTACTTAGTATTGTATTGTACGTACGTATACTCTCCGGGACGTTCACAGATTTAGACGAAAGTATTCGCATACGACGTGCTTTCCAAAATGATGATATCCAAATGTTTATTCCTTACACAGCAATAGTCTGGCAAATGTTGTATAAAATTCAAGCTCAATTATGTTCCTTACCGTTTTGTTCCTATGTATGTAAAACAAACAAACAAAAAAAAGTTAATAAAAAACAGAACAAGAGATTAGTGATACCGTTAACAAAAGAGAGAGTTCTAGAGGAAATAAAGAAAAAAAAATAAAACCCCAAAAGAAAACCAGCGCAAAGAGCAAAAAAAAAACACAAAACAGTACAAAATTAATTGTTAAATAATTATTTGTTGAAACCAAATGAAGCAAAGAAAAAACTATGTAAACCAAAATTAACCAACTTGTCAAATGCGGCACTGCTGCGTCCTCTCACCGCTAGAGGGCGCAAAACAGTGCTGCCCAGCGCTCTGGCGCAAAGTACTCTCGGCAAAGTAAACAAAACAAAAAAAAAAGAAATGAAAACCAAAGCAAAATATGAAAGTAAAAGTTACAACAGCTGCGAGAAAATTTGTACGAAGCTTTCGTAAAGAAATAGCTGCAAATTGCATAGCTTGTCGAACTAGAACCAATGGGGACGCAACAATTCGTATATTCAAAAAAAAAAAAAAAAACAAGAGAGTAGAACTACAAATTCGAGAGAATATCGATGGGATATGGCATGAAAATATTGGAATGGGTTAAATCAATTTGGATTGTGCAATTGGTATAAATTTTCTCCACTGTTGTGCAAAAAATTATAAAATGTAAACGAATGCATTTTCTTACCAAAAAGAAAAACAAATGTGCCTGAACACTGCTGTTGTCTGATTTGCCACTCAGTCGGTCGGTCAGTCAGTCGGTCAGTCAGTCAGTTTGGGGCACGTAAGTATTTCCACATGCATTTGAACATTTTTGGGTGTAGAATCCACTTACAGAGAAAAAATATAACAAAATCCAAGAAGGATATTCATTTCAATGAAAAGAAAATAAAAGAAATGAAAAGATGAAGATAACAACCCGAAAAACTACAATTTCAACTTCAAAACGCTTATAAAGAAAACAATTTTTGAGAATTTTATAACTTATTTTACATTACGTCTTTTGTTAGACACAAGACAAACGCCACACATGCACACGCACACGCGCACACACAGACACGCACACAGGCACATGGCCGCTTGGGATGGGGCGAATGCGCATGCTCTGCACTAGCGGGTATTCGCATGCGCAAACGTCTCATCCCTCCAACACAACCAAGGCGGCCGGGAATGGGAATATCCAGTTGCTTAGCAGCTTCGAGCAACTATGCAGAGTATTCTCGGTCGCCTTGAAATTTACACACACACACAACACAGTACATATATGCAAGACACACACACACACACGCACACTTCGTTTTACCGCATTTCCATTCACTGTTATGCAAACACGGAAAT
Source organism: Drosophila borealis (assembly GCA_035045885.1). Classification (NCBI taxonomy): domain Eukaryota; kingdom Metazoa; phylum Arthropoda; class Insecta; order Diptera; family Drosophilidae; genus Drosophila; species Drosophila borealis. Next base: position 4,676,255 of record JAWNOR010000194.1, on the reverse strand, counting down.
CGCATAACAGTGTCCACAAAAACTCACTCATATTTAGTTTTACCATGACCTTCAAAAAGAGACAGCTAGAGCTTAGCCCTTTTTCAGTTCAGCTAATCACCTTGACCAGCTGCAATTACGGGGCTCAGTGCCTGGGGTTAATCGGAACACACCTGATTTCCGTAACTCTCATAGCGATCCCGCACGTTCAACGACCAGCCGCCAGTCGACTATGCAATGGATATCAAAATCAAAACTAAATGCGCGTCAAAATCAAATCTAAAAAAACCAAAAAAAACAAAAAAAAAAACGGAATGAGATTTGAGGAGTATTTTTGTTTTTAAGTTTCACATTTAACATTTAGTTCGGTACGATAAGGCAATTCGAAAAACCCCATCCCATATTGCATAGACGTCTGTAATGTGTAACGTGCGCCGTTTCGCGAACATATTCGTAATGAAGCTCGATGCGAATCGAACTCGAATTCGAATCGATTAGCCACGGGCATATAAATTGCAGTTCGCAGGTGATTTGAATTTTGTCTAATTTAAACATAAACACATGCGCCAACAATACACAACGCTTTTTTTCCTAATTTTTTTTTCCTATGTTATTTAAATGTATTTAAAAAAAAAAATAAAAAATCTAAAAAAAAATATTACAAAAAATTAGTGTAAGTAAAAAAAAACAAAAATAAATATATGTATGCTATTCAAAGAAATCCAAAACATAATACCGGCACAAAAAAATCTAAAAAATCCAAAAAAAAATATAAAATATAAAAAATCCAAAAAACAAACAAACAACTAAAAATACTAATTATAGTACATACATTGATGTAGTGTTAGTTTTAAGCCAAAAAAAAAAAAAAAAAAAACCAAATCTTAAAGCGGATAACATTTCAGACCCGACTTCAAAATTGTTTCATAAACGCAAGAGAACAGAACAAAATCCATACATAAATGTACAAGTAACTATTTTTCTCTAAACCAAAGTAAAAAGCTACAATTTTTGCTCCACATTAAATTAAACTTTATGCAGGCAGTGGATGATTATTGAATCAAATAAGTATGATATGTATGTATATTGAAGAGCTAAGTTTGTCAAGCAAAATTCGATGGAATTTTTGCGGAAATTGTTAAACAGACTACGCATGCAAATACGGAATTTATAATGTACAATGGGAGTCGCTTTAAAGTCTTAAATGAACATTTTGTTGAAATGCAAATAATATTGCGAAAATCCAAACCCAAATCCGTTTGACAGAACGACAAATTCTTGCAACAAAACAACAACAGATATGAAACGGAAATAACTGCAAAAATAAATGTAACTGACATAACAAAATTTAAAACCTTGTATTTTCATTTCGATTTACCGGATAGTATGGTAAGTACAATAAAGTTAATATAATAACTTAAGATTCATCTCGGTAGCCGTCATCAAGGAGAAAAAATACGGGCATCCGTTTTGAGTCAAAGTTAAAAAAGAACAATGACTGAGGCATCTACAGCCCCATAAAGAGTATATATAAATTCTTTATCAGGCCGACAAGTTATCTGTTTCTAGGCAAACTAGTTTAAGATACAAAGCTCTCTTGATGAAACTAGCTAGGCAACAAATTTGTCGGATTCGGAGCGCTATATCATATATATCTCCGTCAGAAATTGAGTTTAAGCTTTAACAACTTTGTCCTTTTACCTCTACATCTTATAGCTTATGTGGGACCAACTCGTCGAAGATTTAACATTTGTATGCTAGCACTGTCTGCAGCCGACAACCCAGGAATAATTATGTATACTACTTTTGAATTTATTTTCAGCTTAAATCATGCTGTTACTAATTCACTTTTGTATATAAAATGTATTGAGTAAACTGATTAATATATTCATATCACGCGAATAACTTATAGCTATAATACATTAATATTTATATCCAATAACAGTGCACTAATATAAATTGCACTACATTGCGAATTCCAGCTGCCGCGTCTCAACCGCAATTATGAGAACAATAATTAAATGACAAATTATAATTATCGAGCACATAATGAGAAAAACATAAATAATAACAAATTGCTGACTCGACGCAAGCATCAACTATTTATTTTGATCGGAGTCAGATGAAACGCCCGAAGGGAGCGGCGGCGTTGAGCGTCCATCGAACTGCTGCTGATTAACCAAGCGTTGCCGTTCTAGATACATGGACACCTTGATGTTGCGCACCTGATGGTTGTGAATAAGTTTTAGCAACGCGATGACTCCAATGCCCACTGATATGGCAAATGCTCCCCAGGCGCCAAACTACAAGTAAAACAATATAGTTTAGCTTGTATACGGTTAGCTCAGTAGTAATTGCCACATACCTGGGTTGTGCCCATTTCAATGTAGAATCCTGAGGTATTGATTTTCTCCGTGTTACCTCGTATAATGTTTTGTCCGGCTGAAGTTTCGCATGATGGAAAACGTTCGGTCATTCCATCGCACCAGACAATGAAACCCAACGTAATGAAAGTTGCGGACATAATGGACATGGCCAGCATCCAAATGCCGAGCACAACGTCAATAAAGAGTGCAATGAAAGACTCCTCATCCTTCATACGCGCATATCTGCAAAAAAAAAAAAATCAGATTAATATGCATGTTCCCGTACATTGCTAATGTAGATTCGCACCGGTAGATTTGAACAACTGAGATGATCAGCAGAAAGATGCCCGTGATAAGTGGAAAATTGCAGAATCCATTTGAGGCCCAATGTACATCAAACATGCCGTCCTCCTCCCGCCATTTGCCCGTTGTAAAGAGCAAACAGTGGCCGCTGGGTGAATATTTGGGTTAGTTAGTCATTTCCTGGTGAAAACTACGCCGTTAGATACATACCAAAATTGATCAAGATTTATTGAAAGCGGCAGCACAATGCACAACGATAATATGAATAGCAAAACATGGCCCGCTATTTGACTTAGCAAAAGTACATTTGATAAACCCATTTCTGCATATGTATAATTCGCAAATACTTTTTATTTATGCATGTGTATACTTATATATATTTTTGTTTGGCTCTAAACAGGGCTGGCAAAGCACAGTTATTACGTTTAACCACTCTGTGCGTTCCGCACAAATGTCAGACAAATTAAATGAAATACCAAAAACACCTCTTTATTAACGCAAAAATACCAACTAACTAAAATATATGTATACCAGAAACTTGTAATTTAAGAGCTTTTCAAATAGTCAGTTCTTAATAATAACCTTAACTTTAATATTATTCTAGAGTCTGGAGATTTTATTCATGAGAATACTCAATGGATTGTTCGTGATTGAAAATCTACCCAAACAAAAAATAATTATAAACATGAATTGCTCGAATAATACGTCTAACACTAATTATTAAATTGTAAATTTTGCAATCAGCAGATCACTTACGGCTACAGCTACTCTGAGCAATGAATATTAAGTTATGTATTGAAAATTCTGCTGTCATTTTTAGTACCAATTTTAAGTTACTGTTTGGTAATTTTGGGAATTTTAATCATTAAAGACTGTTTTAGTAATAAATATTTAGTTTATTTGTTCCTTTTAACCTTTAATGTAATTATAAACATATTTTAATTACAGTTATACATCCACCATTTTAGGTTTAACATTATTTATATTTAAAGGTTGTTCAAAACACTGCATGGCTAGTATTTTAATATAGTTCATTTTTAGGTCAGCTTCGGGAATTGGGCAACACTGCTCCGAAAATCGTAAAAAATTGTTAAATTTGTTTACATTAAATTGGATCTCTCAGAGCAAGGTAATTGTATATAAAATTTTTAAATAAATTTTACCAACTGGTGCAAACAGCGTTAATAGCAGGTTACGGGTCTTGTGTAACTAACTGTTCGCCTGAAAATCATGTTAGTGTGTGGCAAATGCAAATGAAGTGGGAACAAAGAGCAATTAAAAAGATAGTGAAAATGAAACGAATTGGAAAACAAGAATTGCATTGCTTTCTCTTCTCCTCTGTCTTTCACTAAGATAACGCAATGAGATTGCATTAAGCTATTGCGCGACAAAAAGGTGAAGATCGCATTAGTGCATTAAACATTTACTGAACACCATTTCACACCCACAGCGAACGCAGAAAGAACGACGGCGCCCACACACGCACTTTCCATTGAAATAGGGAGCTGAAGCACAAACAGCTGCAATTCAATGTTTTGTTTATGAGCTATGGCTATGTAGCATTCAAAACGGAAGCAGCCGAGCAGAGGAGCAAGAGCAAGAGCAAATGTCCGGAAGCGAACAGCAAAAGCAACAAAGACGACAAAGGTGCGAGCCGTTAAATGCGAGCAACACATTGTAGCAGAAAAAGAACGTGCTGTGTTAGCGTACGAGTGCAAGCAGTTAACAGACAGGACAGACCAAACCAGGGTGACAGGCCAGTGACTTTATTGTCAAGGTAAGCACGCGAGCATTCCATAGAGTTAGGCTATATAAATTTCCCATAATATCTTGCAGTACGCATACGCAGCATTCGCTGGACGAGAATACGCTTGGCTGACTTTTGATTTACATGCTAGACAAAAGATCCTTTAGACTTCTTTTCGTTGTTATCTTATGTTAATTGAACCTAGATCATCAACGTGCACTGCCATTAACTATAAAAAAAATAGATACATAAAAGATATCGCAATTGGTAGACTTAAACTTAAACGTAGCAGCAGCAGCAGCAGCAACAGCAGCTAAAATGTCCAACTCCCACTACAACCATCACCAGCAACACCACAACAACTACCAGCAGCAGCAACAGCCGCAGCATTCCAACAGCAACGGTGACGACAGACATGAGGAGTATCACCAGCAGCAGCCGGTGCATTACTCGCAGCACTATATGAATGGGCATGGCATGAGGATCAAGCCGCTAGACAGTGTCGCCGTGCCGGACATGTGCCTGTTCTGCTTTGAGGTGCTCGACTGCGAGTTGAACAACATTGACGGTCCTGGTGTTCCGATGTTTAGCAACGATGCCTACCCGTTGTTTGTGACCTGGAAAATTGGACGTGACAAGCGCTTGCGGGGCTGCATTGGAACCTTCAGCGCCATGGAGCTGCACAACGGACTGCGTGAATATGCGCTGACCAGCGCATTCAAGGACTCGCGGTTCGCACCTATCTCGCGCGACGAGCTGCCCAGGCTGACGGTGTCCGTATCCATATTGCAAAACTTTGAGGAGGCCCAGGGTCATCTGGACTGGCAACTGGGCGTGCACGGCATTCGGATTGAGTTTTTGACCGAGCGCGGCTTAAAGCGCACAGCCACCTATCTACCGCAAGTGGCTACCGAACAGGGCTGGGATCAGGTGCAAACCATAGACTCGTTGTTGCGTAAGGGCGGCTACCGGGCAGTCATCACTCAGGACCTGCGCAAGTCCATCAAGCTGACACGCTATCGCTCCCAAGAGATCCAGATGCACTACAAGGAGTACCGTGAGCACTTGGAACGGCGCGGTGTTCAATTCGGCAAGGTGCAATGCTAACAATTAGACAACCAAACGTCGGGACAATGATCCTGGCTGAGGGCAGGCGTCGTTTTCGTCTTGCTCCTGCTATTGGTGGCCATTGAGTTGACTCAAGGAATGGGACTATTTACGAGCGTCTTTCTCTACTCCTGAGCAACTGTTCAAGTTTAAGTTGTCCTGTTGCAACAGCTATATTCACTGATTTAATTTTTTCTTACAAATATATTTTTGGTCCTTAACTGGGATGACGTGTCGTCGCAGTAAGTGACGCGAATTTTAAAGTACTTTTTATCAAACAACAAATGCTTATCTACCTATTGAGCAATTTGGGGAGGAAAAAAAAAACAATTCATTTACAGATTATTACTTATCTTAAGTTCGTTATTTTTGTCCAATTGCTGGACTTTTATTACAAATTCAATAATACAAAAAAAAAAGAAAGAAAAACAAACTAAAAACAAATATACATATGCATATGCATATGTAGTATAAAAAATACCAATACAAATAATAATTCAATTAAATAGTTCAACAATTATATATTTCATAGTTTTAACAATTACAACAAATTACCGTACTAATTCTATGCGCAATAAATACAATGTCGGCTATTTTCTGCAGAGCCGCACAAAGTGAAGCGAACTGTCGAATGTTGTTTTCCGGGCGGGTCGAAATGCAATATAATAGACTCCATTAAATAGATACCAAGGCGACATCAGTTTTTATATGATATACTTTTTATTGTTTTAATTCTTGGGCGTTATTACATATATTTTTCTGCTAACTTCTAAAACAAATTTAATATCTATAAGCCAGTATAGGTTTTCTATATGTCTATGTCCAAATATATAGAACATGCCTCTGGGGTTTGCTTTATTTTCAGATATAGCTAAATAAAACTGCGCTACGCTAAAGCTAATCAATATTAAGCATAATTGAGCCAACGGGCCATTCTAAAGCTAGATCAAAGCAGCAAAGGATTACTGATGATAAGGCTATAAGTGCCATTTTATAACTACATATTGTTTACAATTATTGTAGGTAGCGTATACATTGCAGCATCTTATAAAAAACGTATGAAAACACTGAGCCGATTAGCTCAATTTCAGCAACTGTTGCTTTTTATAGCGTAGTAATTGTAATGCGTAAATATATATGCACATAAATATTTATATGTTTCAATTTTAGACATGGGCTTTCAATTTATATGATTGGCAGTTATCCCCAGTGAATATATTATAAAGTGCAAACAATTTCACAAACGCTTTGGCAGCCAATTTCATAAACTTAACAATTTACGTATGTTTGCTTTTTGCATATGTATGCGGTTCTGTGTTTGGTCGTGTGTTTTTAATTGTCTTTATATCAGTCTCAATGCGTGCACAGAAACTGCTCCAAGCACGGGCACTAGGTGGCCGACAACGCATTCCACTCAAATCGCGGATTCTTCGAGTGCGTTACGGGGAGGCAATCCGGTTCGACCAGCTTCCAGATACCATCGATTTGCTCCACTGTGACCAGGCTACAGTAGGGTATTTTGTGTATAACCTGTCGCAGCTCGTTAGTGCTGCGTGCCGCGCCACCCGTCAGTTGACGCGAGCAGGTGTCCAGCGTGGTGGCATGTGCCACAATGAGAATATTGCCAGCTGTAAGCAAAATTAAAGACTATTTAATTGTCTGCTAGGTGCGGGCTTCAAAGCTACTCACTCGTGCGCTCGAGCAGCTGCAGCAGAACCTTATGATTGCGCATATAGAACTGCTCTGTGGATTCCTTTAACTGGACTGTTAAATCAGCGGCCTGTTGCACAGGCTCATAGTTTAAATCAATGTCGTATTTGGAGTCGATCAGCTCGCTGCTGCTTAACCAATCGGGCACGCCATTGGGATACCAGGCCATCCATTCAAAAAGTCCTGGCTCCAGCTTGATTTTGTGGTTTCCACTCAGTTTGAGGCCCTCCAATGCGCTTGTACAAGTCTGTACGCATCGGTATGAGGGCGAACAGTACACATGATCGATCTGGACCTTTGCCTCGAGCAGTGCCTCGCCGGTCAGACGCGCCTGGTAGAGGCCCACGTTTGTCAGCGGTGAGTCGTTCTGCCAGCCATCGGGGCTGTTTTTGCGATGCGGCAACACCTTGGGCATATTCAGATCCTTGCGCATATAATTGCCGAACTCATCAAAACAATAGGGTATCCAAGTGCCAAATGTAAAGTCCACCCGTTCGCCATGGCGCATAATGTACACCTTACGGTTACCGCTGTGCATGGCATCCAATGTGTTCGGCTGCAAGGAGTGCTCGTGGTCCGAGTGCACGCTGAGCGTATCATCGGGTCTAGGAGGCTGCACCGCCAGTGGCTCGACCATTATCTCGTCAATGTTCTTGGATACCGAGTTGGAGCCCGAAGACATATTGGTCGTGATCTCAATTGTAGGCGTGTGTGGATTGCGCGGATGTGTTAAATTGTGACTGTTGAGCAGTTGCACCGACGGCAGCTCCAGGCAGGGCTGCAGAGTCTGACGCAAGTATTTTTCAACGCTCTGTTCCGATTCCTCAAACGAAGAACCCTCTATAATCTCCGGATGTTGTGCACCTACACATTGGGAATAAAATATATGGCAGAGGGATTAAAGAGGACTAGATGAGTTTTAATGTACTTTGCTGCAGCTCGCGCTGACGCTCTTCGGGCTCCGTGGATATGCTGCGCCCGTCTACAATATCTAGATCCTCAGCTGAATTAAGCGAGGAAGCTACACTCTTGGAAAGCTGAACAACACGATGCAGCGTCCAGGCATCAGACTCAGCAGTGCGTTCCGTGTAATTAACCGGCAAGTGTCCCGTGCTACCTGTGAGCCACGATATGCCCTCCGCCCAGCCGTCGCAAGAGCTATCAACTCCCTCGCTATTTAAGTAGATGTAGTCGCCAATGCGTAGTTCCAGCTCGTCCGTTTCGTGCGGATTATGGGGATATACTACCTTCTGCACCTATAAATTATTAATATTAATTTAATTTCCTTGGTCCAGTGGGTGCAAACAGTGCGCTTTGCTGTGCTAACTTGTTTGGTGGCGAGTCGTGGATCACGAGAATACAAACGCAGTTCCCAATTGGATGCGCAGCTGGCATCAAGGGTTTCCACAAGTGATTTCAGTGCATTGAATTGTGCCTGCGGGAACTGATAGGCGAGCGTCAGGTGCAGGCTCTTTACGTGTGGCTCGAGTGATATAGCTACGGGTAACAGAGCGTATTAGACTAATGTCTAGGAAAAAACCCTACAAGCTTGTCAACTAATTTACGTATGAGTGTATCATGAGTGTGCATATTTTCCCGAGATAAGGCTGTCGTTAAACTGGTCACATTATGATAACAAGTGTAAACCGTAAATATGTTATATACTACGCATGCAATTGACAATCAAAACTACAAGTCATTTGAGGGAATGCGAGTGTGACACTGATAATGAACTGATAGCGGTGACTTTATCTAAATTAATGGCGCTTACATCGACTGCTGCGCGGAATACAGCGGGTACCCGAGGATACTGCTCCGCACCAGGGGAAGCAGGCCACAATGGCGTCCAGCTGCTCGTAAGTATCGCTTATAACTGTGCTCCGTTACCAATATTGTAGTCCATTTCCAACGGTTAGTGTGTGCAGGCAGAGGAATAGGAAGAGAACGAAACCGTAAGCCACGCCAAAACTGTACAGAACCGAACCCAGCGGCATTCAACAGATAACCAGATAAATAGTGCAAAAAACAACGTAGAAAATAAAGGAAAGCAGTGCAACTGCAACCAAACAAAAATTGCAATGGGCGATGCGGGCATACTTGAATTGGACACCTCCTTAACATATTGCAAGGCCAGACGCTTCAAATAGTTGGCATCATCTTCGGCCACAAAGAATCCCATAAAGTTTTGGCTCATGTATGGCTCCAATTTGATGGGGCGATCTAGCAGTGCGCCCGTCATGTCCACGACTTGCTTCAGCGCCTTCGACAGCTGCAATGAGCATTCGTCGGGTGCCTGCCAATGAAAATGGTCATTAATGGTTTGATTAACATTCAAGTTCAGAGCGTGCTCACCTTGAAGAAGGAAACTAGCGTTATGTGCGGCACATAGTTGTGCGCTCCGTTCCAACCGCACACCTGGCGCGATTTTGACCAGAACTCCTCCAGCTGCTGTAAAAACGGCCCAGTTGGGCACGCGTATATAATGTACTCGCGTGGCGCGCACTCGTCCAACGTCGCATCGTTTACGTGGGCCAGAAGCCAATCTGAAGCAATTTGCACGCCTCTGTTGCCGGTTGAAGCCAGAGCCTTTTCGCTGTTAGGGCGTTGGGGGATATGTGATAAAAATAATCAATAAATGACGCTGCGCTGGTTTCAGTTGTTTTTTATATGATTTTAAATTATGATTTAGCACAACTAGCTTCTACTGACACAAGGCGCTTTGTAGCGATAATACCTACGCTCTATGCTTTGGGAAACCCATTTGCAGCAACGTTTGTAGCGGAGTCAAATGCGGCTTCATGGTTTGGCAGATGCGAGTTGGTGTTTGATTCTTACGCGGCGGCAGCGTTGCCATGTTTCCTTTTATTGCAGTATCTTACGGATACCTACGGCACACACGGGCTTTGTGTTTAATAATTAGAAATTGTAGTATATTTAATGTTCTAACTAGTATTGCTACAACTTTATTGTTTTTCGTTATGGCAGTGTGACCAACGGCAAGTCTAATTTTAATAGGTGGGAAGTAGAGCTGAAACTATCGTTAAAATCGATGTTGTTGTCGATGGTGAGAACAACCAATTCAATTTTTTATTAATATTGTTAAATAAATATAATTGTATTTTTGTTCAAAAAACATTCATATATTTGGTTATTAGTAATATAATACAATTTCTATTTACGTTATACATTTATCTGTTTAGTAAGGGAACTTAATTATCAGTTTTAAGCCTTGTATTTGACGCCTCAGTTTTGGAAGCTTTTAAAAAAATGGACTTTTCTAATCAGAAAGTAGAATTCCTCGCTAACAGTGGAGTAATTATGTAAAGTCGAATATCGAAAATTGTGTAGTCATCGTTAAGTGTGGAGTGCTCTGTTAATGTATTGTATATGCTAATCGTCTATCGATTAAATGCAATATCGATAACATAGTTGATATTGGCCAAAATTTGTAGAAAACAAAAAAATTAACTGCGTAGTTGAGTGGCAATAAAGTGCGTTTAAACAATAAAGATACATCGTAAATAAAGTAAGTTATATATAAAGTGTTTGTAGCAAATTGTAAAGTGAAGAAACTACGTTATTTGAAACAAAGACTCGCTGAAAAATTGTGTTACGCAGCAGTAAAAACAGTATGGAAAATGCCAGTGGAGCTCAGACACAGAGAAAAACATACATACAAATGGATGTACATATGCATACAAATATTATTGTAGTGGTGCGCAAAAACAAGTCATTTGTGGGTCCCAAACGGGACGGGTGTTGAGCGATGCGGAGATGGCAATTTTTTAGCTTTCGCACAGATTTGATTGCAGTTGTGTTTACATTAATTTTTAAATGTTAATCAGTCTATATGCTGTGATAAATATGGGCGTTTTCCTTGGGCCAAATATTGTTTATGTTGTTTTGGCGCAACCAGCATAACTTCCTGTTTGATTCAGCCTTGATCATTGACTTTGTCATACATATACTACATCTGTTATGTTGTGTCATCGCCACTTTCTCCGCTGCAAACGCTTACTATCATTATTTTTATTATCGCTTCGATGCGGGCTCCCGTTCCACCCCTCGCCTTCTTCCCCGTGCTGGTCCCCGTTCAATGGTCAGTCATTGTTCAGAGCATGAGTCATGTGCGTAGTGTAAAATCAGAATTTATCAATCATCCATGCCCATACCCATGTCCGTGGCATTTCTCCAATTAGAAGCCAGACTTGGTCGATGTTGCTGTGCTGGTAATCCGAGGCGTTTTAGATAAGCGTGTAATTAAATAATGCCCAATAAGTTGGTGCAAAAGTATATTTTAAACAATATGCCCATATGTGTGTGTACTTGTCTATTGCAGGCACCAACGCTTAAACGCCAGCTATCTAAAAGCGAATAGCAAAACAATAACAAATAACAAATATCGATATGGCCACCAGAAAGAAATCATTGCTGAAAGTCATCATACTTGGCGACAGCAGCGTTGGAAAAACGTCGCTTATGAATCAATATGTAAACAAACGCTTCTCCAATCAATATAAGGCAACGATCGGAGCGGACTTTTGCACGAAAGAGGTTGTTGTGAACGATCGTGTTGTCACAATGCAGGTGAGCAAATACCCAGAACTCGGAAGTTGTTTAAAATTGATTATTGAACGTTTTGTTTGCTTCCTAGATTTGGGACACGGCTGGCCAGGAACGCTTCCAATCACTTGGCGTGGCCTTCTACCGGGGCGCTGATTGCTGCGTGCTCGTCTACGATGTGACGGCGCCAAACTCATTTAAGAATTTAGACTCGTGGCGCGATGAATTCTTAATACAGGCCAGTCCGCGGGATCCTGAGCATTTCCCCTTTGTCGTGCTGGGCAATAAAGTGGATTTAGATAATCGTCAAGTAAGTTATCAAACAGATAAGCATGAAATCGTACTAAGCATTAACGTTATGCATTACTAATAAAGTTGTGTAGCTGGCAGGCAGACCTGTTGGACAACAAAGCCTAAAATGCATTATACAGCTCCAAAGCTACGTCAGATATTGGCCATAATCTAAACATCACAGCTAATCTCACCCCAATCAGAAATTATCGAGATAAATAATTGAAAGAAACTCCTAATTCGCAAATATCTGATCGTTGCAAAAATCCAAAAAAAATATATATAAAAACAATAGTGTTTTTTTGTTTTTGAAAAATTGAGTTTATTTTTAAGTGCATTTTTTATGCCCGCGCCCCTTGTTATCTCAGATTATTTGAGCTTAGATTCTTGATTATCCGCTCATCATTCTTGACCTCCGAGGCAAAGACCATGCCAAAAAAGATTGAATATGGCTTAGTACCTAAACCATTCTAAATTTTGATTGAGGCAGACTCATCGTTTTTATTGTGACAAAGAGTTATTTGAAATATTAGCCGAGAATAACTCAACAGATGATTGATTTAATATTTATGCTCTACTTCTGCTGAATCGTAAAATTGAGTTGCCAGTTCTGGTTGCCTTGTATTTCATTTTAGCTGGAAATTTAATAACAATTATGTTTAGTTTATGAAATAAAACCTTGTCTGTATATTTTATTCATTTATAAAAGTTGGTGACATTCTTACAATTTGGTGCCAGTTTTTATTTCATAGCCATGATTTAAAAGTTTAAAAACAGTTGTTCCTTTAACCAGCTGTATACATTCAGAATGTAGATAATGCAGTATCTTTCAGTTGTTTGCTTATATTTAATATCTTGTTTGTTCCAGGTGTCGACGCGCCGTGCGCAGCAGTGGTGCCAATCGAAAAACGATATACCCTATTATGAGACGTCCGCAAAGGAGGGCATCAACGTTGAAATGGCGTTTCAAACCATAGCAAAGAATGCGCTGGAACAGGAAACGGAGGTATGTTTTGAGTAATGAATGCCCGCATTGATAACTCATATCTTTTGGTATTTCAGGCTGAACTCATAAACGATTTCCCCGATCAAATACGCTTGAACTCTGAAAATAATCGTCCAGGCAACGCTGACAATTGTCAATGCTAATGTAATTATATTTTTACGGGCAGCAGCTGCGGCAACAGAATACAACGCAAAGTGCATAATTACACAATCTTTATTATAAATAAAAATACATAACAGAATATGAGTATAAAAAGCAAATATGATGTACGACAGCAAGGTTATAAGTTTAAGTAAAACAATTTCAATAACAGCATAGGTATAATGATAGGATGCTAAATTCTGTTTATCAATCATTTAAATACTTTTACATATTGTGCGCGCCCTCCTAGTAATATTTTGCCGTTAGTAAAACTATTGCTCTTAACAGATGCAGCCGTTGCAGAAATTAATCTGAATCACCAATAACAAATTATCTAAAACAAAAAAAAATTCTTGTGATTGTAAATTTAATAAAACAAAAATATACATTTGTATTGTAACTAATTTTATATATAACTCTGCACATTCAATTGGCGATTGACAATTTATTGGGTTAGCTCAGTTTCCACATCAATATTAATCAATTTGAGCATTAATTTGGTTAATTCACTTTGTTAGTTGTAGAGTATTATAAATAATTGCTCCTCTTTGGTAATAGATACACATAGATATGCTCGATACTATGTAATTTTCACAACTTTTTATTTACCATTTTCATACTTTTGGTTTAATTTGTATAATAAACAATGAAAAAGCAACAACAATTGAAACAGCCAAAACTTGAACAAATAAGCAAACATCAATTTATCGCTATCTTTTGGACAGTGCCAGAAATTCGACGAATTCGGAATTCTTTTAAACGTCGATATCCTGTTTACCCAAATACATAAATAGCTTACATTAAACGATGCGAAGGTGTGTTGAATGTTCGTACTCTTGTACATTCATTACCGCCGACCACAAAGCTTTTGCTTGTTCACATATTTTATATATAAATATCATGAAAACTCACTCTCTTCACAAGAAAATAACCCATGTAGAAGTAGTTATTGTTGCATTGCCAACGCGATCGCATTCGTGCAAGTACATCGGTTTAAAAAAAAAATCAATACAGGTGGGTTAAAATCTTGAAAAGTTGAAGATTATTGATCGCAGGTGTACGCATGTTAAATATAATAGTATATAATCATCGATGACTAGCCACAATTTTGGAATTTAATGGATCGCATGGATCTTGGTCGATGTTATATCTTTCTGAATAGTGTTTACAAGAGTTCGAATTTCAATTAATTGTGAAACGCATTCTCCGTTTACAAATGTTTCCTTTTTAAACGTTTTTATATTCAAGTTGAGTATACAAGTATATTGTAATCGGATATAGTAGTATTCGGGCTTAAGCGAAAAGCATTTGTAGTTCTGCTTAAAACATCAATCATAGTTGTTTTAAACTATATCATATATCTCTATATATAAAACTGTTTGTCCTGACTGACTGACTGACTGACTGACTGATTGGTGATCAACGCACAGCCCAAACCGTAAGAGCTAGGAAGCTGAAATTTTCACTGTAGCTACCTTATGTGATGTAGGTGCACGTTAAGACGGGGTTTCGGGAAATTCCACCCGCAAGTGTGGAAAAATCGCGAAAAACGTTTGTATGTAACTTTTTTGTTTACCATCCGATCAGCCTCAAACTTATTTTCAAAGATCTTTGTTCAAGTTCATTTGAGGGGTGTTTCACACTTTTTGAAAAATCCGTTCCTCCTTGGTGGAAATGGAGGTCAAAGATTTGGTGGGTGACGTTTCGCGCTCAAATTCATTTCCAGAGATCTATAAGAAAAATCATTTGATACGTGTTTCACACTTTTCGCAGAATCCAATCTTTTTCGGGTGGAATGCGACTCAAAGATTATTTGTACGAAGTTTTAAATTGTGTCCGATTTGCTTCAAACTTATTTTCAAAGCTCTACATAAGAATGTAATGAATACGTGTTTCAGCGATTTGGGAAATTCCACTCGCAACAGTGGTAAATTGGCGGAAAACGTTTGTATGAATGTTATTTGTTTACCGTCCGATCAGTTTGAAAATCATTTCAAATTTGTTTGAGAACATTGATTTGTTCTTGCCACGGGCAAGGCCGGGTTATACCCGCTAGTATATATATATATATATATATATTATATTAATACATTTTAATTTTGTGGTTATTGCGGGCTTCCGAGCATGTGTTTTTTTTTTTGCATTAAACTGGAAATATATTGTTCGTCAGCATCGACATTTACAAGTAATTGTAAATCAAATGCAGTTGATACTGATTCATTTTTATTATATGTATATATATGTATATTTTGCTGAAACCCCATATAGCATGTCCTACGGCCCTAAGCCATTTCTTAAAGTGTTGGTTTTGGGAGACTGCACCGTTGGGAAAACATCACTGGTGAATCGTTATGTAAACAAACGCTTTACACATACGTACAAAGCAACGATTGGCACAGACTTTTGTACGAAAGAGGTTGTTTTCAACAATCGCACGACCACATTGCAGGTGAGCGTAAGCTTCGATTCCCGACTTTGTATATGGTGGTTCAATGTCGGGCTATTTTTGTTCTCGAGATTTGGGACACGGCTGGTCAGGAACGCTTCCAAACACTCGGCGTGGCCTTCTATCGCGGCACGGATTGTTGCGTGCTCGTTTACGATGTTACTTCTCCCAACTCCTTCGCGAATTTGAGCTCGTGGCGCGATGAATTCTTAATACAGGCTAGTCCACGGAATCCTGAACACTTTCCCTTTGTTGTGCTCGGGAATAAAGCTGACCTACGTGGGCCTAATGTATGTCAAAGTGGTCAAATATGTAATTTCTAACATAAGTCCGTATTTAAATTTAGATATTAACTCGGTGCGCTCAGCAATGGTGTAAAATGAACAACGTGCCCTTTTATGAGACCTCAGCAAAGGATGGCAAAAACGTGGATAAAGCGTTTGCAGAAATAGTACAAAAAGCACTGGAAGAGGTGGCCGCGGAACAGAGCGTCGATGATTTTGACCATGCCATAGTCGTAGAGAATGATGATCGCTCTCAGAAAAAGAAATGTTGCAAATGTTGTTAAATAAATAAATAAAATAACAATTAGCATCATATTTATTTCAATTAGAGCGTTTTTAGTTTAAGTAATGTCCTTAAGCCTTTTGAAACGAATTGTGTGGCTTAACTTTAAGCATAAAACATAATTCCCTTCAAAATCATTTTTTTAACGTAAGTTTGAAAGTATTTGGCGGTTACAAAAGCTGGCAATATTTTAACAAGTTGACATTGCCGTGATAGAAAAAAGTGCTACCCATAACGCACAATCAGCTGTTTAATTATTATTTTGTTTTTCCAACTACTTCAATAACTGAATTTCTGTGCTAAATGTCACCTGCCGCGCCCGTTCCACCCCAACCCCCGCCGCTACCTAGTTTAAACAGTTCTCGTACGAGCGTTCAAAAAGATAATTTCTCCGTTTCTCGAATACCCAACGATGAGTGTAGCTGGGCGTTGGATTACCCGGAGCTGCAGAAGGGTTGCTTTCTCAGCCGTGTGTGTCAATATGCACAGCCCAAGAGATGCCAATTTTATGCCATCCCAAGTTTTCTACAAGTTAGCGACCTGTCTATGCTTATAATATGTATGTATGCAATTATATATACATATGTTTATAATAATTACAGGTAGGACCCACCTGTGGCCTAACGGCGCTAAGCATGTTGCTTAATGGACAGCCGACGGCAACGGAATTGCTCGCAGATGCCAGTGCACAGAAGTACACAATAAATGGTGAAATGTTCAGTGCGCAATATTTATATGAATTGACACAGAAGCATTTAAACAGTGCAGGCGCTTGCCTATTTCATGAAGGACTTCTAGATTGTGCCAGGATCAAGGAGCAGCTTATCGGTGGTGCCTGTTTATTGGTGCCGTATCCTTTTTCAAACAAATTTTGCTAGTTTCAAATCCAAAATGTATTTTGAATAGTATTTTAATGAGCAGCACTGGTGCCGCGTGTCGTGCTGCCGAGTATATACTAACTTTTGGTATTATTTAGTGCAACAAAGTGAATACAAGAAAACAAAATAAGTTTTCCATTGAATTTAATAATTTGTTGTAAACTAAGAGATTTTAAGTGTTCATTAAATGGCAACTGAAGAGGAACAGGTACGTAGACACATACTTTGTTTAATTATCATACTAACTTTCGTACTTGCAGCTCAGCCAGGTAATATTGCCGGTCAAAGAGCCGCTGGACCTTATTCGCCTCAGCTTGGATGAGAAGGTGTACGTAAAAATGCGCAACGAGCGAGAACTAAGAGGACGATTACACGCCTTTGACCAGCACTTAAATATGGTTCTAGGCGATGCCGAGGAAACGGTAACCACCGTTGAAATTGATGAGGAAACCTACGAGGAGGTGTACAAGACCACAAAGCGCACCATACCCATGCTGTTCGTACGCGGAGACGGCGTCATATTGGTCTCGCCTCCCATGCGGGTGGGCTAAAAGTCGACAGGAGTAAAACTTTAAAACTGTATGTTAAATAGGAACTCTGCATTTTTGCAAATTGTATTAAGATTGCTTTAAATAAAGTGCTACAAATTGTATATCATTAGTCTCTCTGGCAAACTTTGGCTGACCTTAAATCTGGGCATATTTCAATAATTCAGCTACGATGCCGATGTCAATCATGCACCCTGCCTAAAGTCCGGTCATCGAGCCCATTGGGCGCTGATTGTCGGCTACCTAATTGATGACCAGGATAGGGTGAGCGAATATATGAATATGTTAAATATGCATTTAACTATGCACGAAACTTGCCCTTTTTGCAGTTCTTCGTGGTGGCACGCCATGGCAAGACACGTAGCCTAGCCATATGGTCTTTGGTTTCTTTGAGCGAGAGCAATGCAAATCTTGTGGAATTCGCGCAGCCCAAGGGTCATGAAGGATGCACTTTTATGCTGCCGCCCGGCGGCATAGACGGTGCTCTTGGGCTCAAGGAACGCTCCATTCTAATAACCGCGCTGCCACACAAATTGATTCAAGTGCGTTGATGCTGGAATTGCAACTGGCCCCCATCTAAAGCACAAAAACAGTTTCGATTTGTCTTTAAATGTCATATATATATATATATATATATTTAATAATACAATTATAAATTACACATCTTATAATATTTGATTTTTAACTTCGCTCTCAATTGCAACGCTCCTGACATTCATCTTAAATCGGCAAAATGTTCGCACCCAATTTCTAGGTATATTGCTTGAAACGGATTCCATACATATCTTTTCTATATAATGCATGCATAAAGATGCACACATGCATACATGTTCCTAAACAATCTATGCATCGGCTGTTCACACTATGAATTTTCAAAAATCACAACAATTAGAGTAGTACATATGTTAGAATATGCAGATTAGATAGGTATGCTTATATAAGTATATATGTATGTATATATATTGTCTAAGTATATATTTAGTTGCACATACAGATGTCTGAATTTAGATAGTATATATAGACGACGGGTTGGTTAAATATGCATTCACATTGGTAAGCAGTTGTAGTTATAGTATGCTGCATAACATATAGATACGATAGTTTAGTTTAGTTTAGTTTAGTTTAGATAATGCCAGAGCATATATCACGCTGTTGCCATGGTGAGAGCAGAGTTGAGATCATGTGGCTCGATTCGGAGCCCTTCTGGCAATGCTCCTGACTCCAGCGTGGCACCTATTTAGAGAAAAAAGAGAACAACACGCTAACGCTTAACAGCTTTTAACCGAAACCATTTGGCAAACCGTTTGTTAGCCAAATTAGATTTAGAAAATTTGTTCTTGGTAATAAACTCTTGAAACTGCAACTACATAGTTTTGTTTACTTGTACAGGATATTTGATACGCGTTAATTTGAACAAGTGGTAAACGTTCGGCTTTTATAATTTCATTATGTATATTAACTATATAGTTATTACTTATTGGTAGTGTATGTGTGTGTGTGGGTGTGTGGGTGTGTGTGTGATGCGTGTGGCTCGAAAATTTTTGATAAATTCACAAATTTGCGTGTTTGTAGACTTAAAAGAAATTTACAAGCTAAAAGTAATTTATTAACTAAAAATTTACAAATATTAATTATAAAATAAATTATCATTCTTCTTAGTTAATAAATTTAATTGCCGCGCATCTGTCCGGCTCCCCTGCTCAATGTCTATCTGTGTCTGTATCTGTCTGCGTGTGCGAGTTTGCATGAGAACGGGCATTGGATATATTGCTTGACTAGGTTAGTTCGGCACACGACATGGGCGTGCAGCCGATTAGCGCAATGGGAAAGTTCTTGACATGGGTTTGCCACTGCGACGACAACTGGAAGAATTTGACGCCAGTCCACTCGGTGCCATCGATGTAAACTGTGCGAGTATACAGAAAGTAAAGGATTAGGATTGAGTTCACGGTCTCACGTGCTCCGACCACACTTACCACGCAGGGGCACCGGATGCGACTGCTTGGGTGAGCAGATTAGCCGGGCAACACCTTCGACGCACTGCTCCTTTTCGAGATCACGCTCCTTGTCCTTCTTCTTGCCCAAGCGCATAACTGTTGGTGAGTATTCGCTGTAGTTATAAGATAATATAAGATTGAGTAACTCGGACACTTACTTTGCTTCTGCTTCTTCTCCTTGGTGGCGAAACTAACAGTCAGTCCATTGGACATATCACCCAGTTGCTGTGCATTCTGTGGCAGGCGCCACACCTGCAGATTCCTAAACGTACTCTTAATGCTATTCTTGCCACCGCCGGATTCGCTGCCGCGCGACATTCCGCCCTTCGAGTCCTTGGCATGCGACTCGCCGTGCCGCACCAGCGGCCAATAGTCCACCTGCAGTTCCACGGCCTCTGCAGCAGCCAGCGCTCCACTGAACGTCTGCGATTGCATGGCCGAGGGTGTTATCAGTGCTTCATTTCCGGCCCGATCGCGATGCGGTAAGCCCGATGCCGGTGGCGTCAGCAGCGGTGGTGATATGCGTCCCATGCCCTGGCCCAGTTGTTGCTGCTGCTGCTGCTGCTGCGGCGGCGAGCCCGACACGCCACTGTGTACACTGGACGTGCTCTGGTTGCCGCCAATGGGTATGGGCAAGCTGGAAGCATTTGCTGAACTGCCGCTGCCAGCGCTGCCGGTCATATTGGATGCGGCGTTCTCCTCAAGATCCAGCGAAGCCTGCGTATCCAGATAGCCAATACGTACGTCCTGCGTGAAAGGGAACGCAAATTAAAGATAATACCAGGTAAAATACTATAAGCGGCTGCCCTTACGCTGACAAATGGCACAAAGATCTGGCGCGAGTCTTCGTCCTTATAGTTGACCATGGCCTCGGCAATTGGTATTTGCGTGCAGGGCCCGGCCGCGTGCAGATAGCGCTGTATGCGCTGCACCAGCTCCGCAATGTCCGACTTGGCCACAGCAGCCGCATCCGCCAGATTGGCGGTCAGCGCAGTGGCATTGACTGTGGTCACGGCACTGACTGCCGCCGCGGTGGCTGCCGAACGTTCGCACAGCTGCGACCAGTTGTCGGAGCCGAACATGGCCGCGTATGTCTGATCCATTTGGCTGAGGTGGCGCGCCACGCTGCCGTTGCTGCTGCCGCCGCCGATGGGCACCAGATAGAAGCGCAAGTGATTCAGCCAGTCGGGCGGACGCACGCCCATTAGCTCCACGTAGTGCCGCAGCGTGGCGCCTTGCAGCCAGTCCCCGCCGATGAGCAGCACCTTCACCGTGTGCGGCGGCTTGGCGTTCGAATTGCAACTGATTGGGTGAAAGGAAGAAAATGTTGAAGTGAAGGCAGCTGGAATGCTGAGAGCTGGCATGTCTACTCACTACTTTTGAATTTTGGCCATGAGGGCCTGCAGCACGGCCTTGACCTCGGCCGTGTTCTGTGGCACAAAGGCCGGCTTCAGGGAATTGGCAAACAATGTTATGAGCTTGGCCAGCAGCGAGCCGCCGCCCAACGCCTCGGGTGGACTTATGATGGTCACCACCTCGGGTATTATATTATCGTCGCCCGCAAAAACGCGACTCAACTGATCCAGCAGCAGCTTGCGCGGCTCCACATTTGTCGGCGACAAGCATGCCTCCAGTGCCGAACGCGGCTCGGCGCTCAGGCTGAGCGTGTGCTTCCGTTTGCCCGCCGCGTTGCTGTTGTTCCCAGCGCTTGCGCCGCCTGCGCTGCCAATGACCGGCGTATTGCTGGAGGTGCGAAACAAGCGGGAACGCTTCTCGGTCTGGCCCTGGGCCTGAGCTGGGCTAACGCTGCACGTGTTGCCCGCGATGGAGCTAACCGGGGTCAGCTGCTGATACTGTTGCTGGCGCAGATAATCCTTGTCCCTGGGCGGACTATTCTGGGGATCGGAGTTCTGGCCATCGGTGTAGCCGGCGTTGCCCTCATTACCGGAACTATCATTACCAGCGCGATCTGTGAAAGGAATATATAACCACAAATGGTTAAGTCAGATGTATCAAAAAAAAAAAAAAAAAAAAAACCCAACAAGAGACGAGGTACATATTTCGTGAGGGGGACTAGAGGAATACTTAAGTTGGGTGTGGTGCACTAGAGTTCGATTTATTAAAAATGAAATGCTTTTAAAATACATGCAGGCAGGCAAAGACGTCCCTCGCTCCCCCTCCTCGCGCTACGCCCCCGCAAACAACTTCCTCCAACTGATGAGCCTAATGGAGTTCATTCCAAGGTGCTTCAAGTGCGTATGTGACGACGACGTTATATTGGTAAATAAATAATAAATGCCATGTTCGTAAATATATTTAAGACTTTTTACTACCTGAAGCCCTGCGCACGAATGTGCATGTGTGTATATACATATGTATGTGTGTGCTCACATATGTGCATACATACATACTGAAGGTGTATGCTCGTCAAACACCTTTAGACTGTGTGTTTATTTATATTTGTGTAGCGTGCTCCACTTGAATTTTCTGGGCAATGCCGCAATTAATCTAAAGGGGGTCACGGCGCAACATGCAAAGAACAAGTTGAAGGAGAAGTAGAAGTAGAAAGTGGCATTGACGCAGTGATTTGGGGTGCGTTTGGAGTTTTTAAGGGTGTTATTAATTGAAAAAATAAAAAAAATAAAAACAGCTCGAAATAAACACATGAATTTAATTATGTTCTGATTTCTTTTTAAGGGTTGTTGGTTTATAAGCACTAAACGCGTACAAGCGTGACATGCATTACTTTTTTTCGTTAATCAAAAATAAGTTCACTTTGGTTAATGATAGTAGGCAGTAAAAAAGTCAAAGTGTATTTAAATACCAATTTCTTTACATTAGACCGGCCCTAAATGAGATTTTCGTATGACGTCACAACATTAACAGCGCTGCTAACGCATGCAATAACAGCAGCCAATGCGCGGTCACACTACGAATGTAAGCGCTGCAATTGCAAGTGCAACGGTGTATTTGAGCTTGTGTGTGTAAGTTCATTTTTTGTGTGTGAGTATGTGTAAGGGCGTGCGTAATGGTGGGGCAGGCCAAGGCTTTTAATTTAAAAAATTAACATAACAACTTATAAATTATTAATGTGTTTGCTTGTTTGCGTAAGTACAGTGCACATTGGATACGATGACCACCATCAATTTGATATTTTAAATAATTTATCAATTCATCACTTATATGTATATCAAACGTGCCTTGTACTTATTTACTGACTGAGGGGTGGGTATGTATGTATATCTTTTAGCTGGTGGGTTGGGCTTTTGGGCTATTATTGGTGTACTAAAATTTTAGATATTAAGTGTAGTTTTTTGTTGGTTTTTTTGTTGCTGCAATTTACACAGACCTGGTGTTGTAGCCGAATTGTTATTGTTTGTTAAATGAATGCATTTTTGGTTTTTGTTATATTCAATATTGTAAGATGAATTGGTCAATTGGTCGCTCTTATCCGATGATCGGCGCTCAGAGTTTCCTGCAAAAGAAATTTGTACAAGCCATGCAAAATGTTTCTGTTTTTCTTTGTTTGTGTATTAAATATAAATATAAATATAAATATAGGAAACAATAAGGCTTTCCAATCGAATACGTGTCAGGTTGTTAATTAAAAATACATTTTATACAATAAAAAAAAAAATCAAAATCAATCGTAATTGCAATTATGTAGCATTGCCTCCAGTTACGCTCCCTTCCATTTTAACATACACACATACACATATATGTTTTAAAATGTATGTATGTATGCATGTATATACCCCTGTCACAATTGGACAAACGGTCAATTAAATTTACTGTAAGTGAATCTCTCACTGGTCCTGCTGCCATTTCTCTCTCGCTCTCTCTCTCTCTCTTTCTGCCTCTATGTGACCTTGTAATTGTGTGTATGTGTGTTCGTATCTGTGTATGCGTAAGTGTATACACACGTGCGAAAATTTTTTTTTTCGTTCGAAACGCAGCCTTGACCGAAAGCAGGCAAAAAAAGATTCAAGAGAAGGGTATAAAAATAAAACAGACAAATAGTAGTTGTACTGCGAGTTGGACACGACCAAAAAATGTTGCCTGCTTTTGGGCTGAAACAATTTCATTTTAGTGTCCCAATGACAAACGGAAATAGGCGCCTCATATACATAAATATATATATAACCCCATAAAGCTACAAGAATATCATCAATTGGTTGGTCCTAAAATGCTTTGGCAAGATGAAGAACTTACCCGTTGCTCCGCCAATGCCGCTGCCCGGGGCGCCACTGCCGTTGCCCGCGAGACTGTCGTGCAGCATTATCCGCGAGTTGGTGAAGAACGGACGCAGCGACGGCTTCGGCGTCGAGCCAATCGATATGCTGTCCATGTCTGGCCCGGAATCATCACCCTCGCAGCAGGAGAGCGACTCCAGCTCCTGAAAGAGTGCGTCCAAATCGCGTTCACCGCGCAGCGCCGCGGTACCACTATGTGTCTCATCCTCCAGCTCCTCGCTGGCCTTGAAACGCTTCAGCAGAGCGACAATTTTCTGCTTAAAGTTGCGCTGCTGCAGTGAAATTGTCTGAAAAAAAGAAGAATTTGGATAATTTGCTCAAAATTAGTCAAACAATTAAGGAACAAAATATATAAAAAACAGCGACAAAGTCGTAATTAAACATTATATACTGAAAGATGCTGCGTACTCTATATTCTTAAAATCTAAATCTAAAAAAACCGATTGCTTTTTTTTTATCAATTCGCCAATGGGGCAAAATGCTAAACACTCCGCAGAAACATATATATATATAGAGACAGACGGTTAACTTTTTGCAAACATTTATACAGGGGCCCTGTAAAGCAGAAAAGCCCATCTTAGATGGCTTCTTAAGAGTAGCATTACGCTGCCCTAAAATAATAAAGTGGACATCTATAAAGCCTGCATAGCTCCTGCCTAGCGTTATGGAATCCCAGTGTATGGGATTGTTGCTCAATTCCCGTTTTGTAAAAATCGGGCTACAAGCCAAAACTCTTCGCAAGCTGTCACATGCGAATATCCGATTACGAGAGAGATCTAGGCGTGTCCAAAGTCGGGGACGTAATAGACGCGGCATGGAAATTATCCCAATTTGAAAATCATCCCAATCGACTAGCTAGGCGTCTTCTAAAGGGACATAGAACTGGAGGAGTCCGAATGCGCAGGAGATTGCAGAGATCTCATCCAACCAACCTATTTTTGTTAATTCTATTATGTTCGACTTAACTGAAGATTAAGTTTTATTATATAAATTTAATTTATATAAATTTGTATAACTATAAAAATTATCTAAGCTTAATTTAAGTTGTTCCTTTGATAACAATAAAATTAAAATAAATGTATGACAAATATTAATATTTAATATTTGATAAAAGTTGCAGCGAGCGTCTATTTGTTTAATTGTACTGTTTGTTCTCAATCCCAGTCTCATAAAAAGTTCAACTTTTGTAAACTTTTGCGTTTTAATATTCATACGAAAAATACTGCGATTTAGACAAATAAAGTTGCACTATTTCTTTGTTAATCTACCAGATAAATACTCACAGTAAAAGTAGAGTACTAAAGAAATTATAAATAAAAAATAAATCATTTAATTATACTTTGATTTTGGACCTTCTTGAAGCACAAATTGAAGGAAAATATTAGTATAAAAGGCCCTGCTCTAAAAAAACAATAAAAAACTAATGACAAGATAAGTTAAGAGTACTTAACTTAACTTAAAACATCCGATTATATTGTTTAATTTGTGTTGCATATACAGCAGGTGCATATTTAACAGACTTTATTTACTTATAATGCGCGTCCCTGACTAGTTTTTTTCAGTCGTAATATAACCCTAAAAGCTTTGGGTACACGCCATTAAAAATTATAAATCTGAAGCTCTTATGGGCCCGTTAAATAAAATCTCAAGGAACTTTTTAGGTGATAAAATGTATGCAGCTGCGATGCTTCAATAAAAAAAGCATTTTAATTGCGCTGCTCTGTCGTGTCTTCCTGCCTGCCTGCCCGTCTGTCTACCTGTCCGTCCGTCCATCCGTCCGTCCGTCTGTCCGTCTGTCGCTATGTCATTAAGCGACTTTTTATCTACGACAGACATTTAAATGATCCTGGCAATAAAAGCCAACACATTAATAAGCAGCAACAGCAACAGCAGCAACAATAATAATCATTATAGCAACAGCAATGAAAACAAGAGCCGCAGGCTAATATTACACCTGTGCGGCTGACAGGCGGCCAGAGGGGGCGTAACCGTCGAACATGCCACATGCTGCAAGCATGAGGGAGGTGGGGAGAGAGAAGGTACGGGCGATCCCCTCCTCTAAAGTTGTCGGCTTGTCTGTTCACTCGTTCCGCTGCAGCTTATAATTGGCTGCGCTCTTTGTTGTTATTTGAAATATTTATAAGAGTTCTTAAGTTCTTAACAAAATTGTCCCTGAATATGCCGAGTTGCTGGCAAGCTGTCGTTCCGTCTGGCCCTGCTCCAGAATAAACACAAAGAAAATATGAAATTGATTTTCTAATTATATCTAAGCCAGCAAAGCTTGTCTGTGATTTTGACATGCGTCACAAATCCCCTTTAAACCAAAGCTAAAAATATGGAAGCTACGAAGACTTCGCTGATTATTTCAGGTAATTTCTAAGATTAAAAGAGATAAATATAATAAAATATTCACACAAATTGTGTCATAAAAAAGATAGTTTCAGTTTGATATCAATTAAATGCATGCCAAGTTTTTATACCCATTAATAATTTGTGATGCTTTCAAAAGTTCTGTAGTGTTGAAAAAATATAAATAAATAAAACAAAATTTTAAAAATTCTGTATTGTGTTTGAAAATAATAAATGCATATTGTAGAACAAGTTTTATTGTCCCTTAAATTCAATTTAAGTTTTTGACTAATTGTTCCTATGACGTCTATAAGATATAAGATTATGAACATAGCTTCAACTTAGCAAGTATGGGTAACATAGGAGAAAAATATAAAATTGTTCATTCAAAAAAATCTGTACTCGAAAATTAACTCCGAGGTAATGAAGTAGTCATATCAGATAGATATCAAATAGACGGATATTTGTCAAATCTTATTTAGATAGATATAATCACGACGAAGATTTAATACCCTTGCAGACATTTCTCTTTTGCAGCTGTGTGAAAATAGTGCAGCTCAAAAATGCTGACTTTGTTGAAATATCTTTGAAAACAGAATATTTTGCCATATAAGATCCTACTATTCCACCGATCTTTCCTATGGCAGCGATATGATATAGTGCAACAGAAAGATAGACGTATGCAAACTGAAAGATTAGTTTGCATAGAAAAAGACAGACTGACAGACGGACTTGACTATAAGAATTTATATATCTTATGATGTTGGACAGACATTTCTAAAACTGATCAAAAACGTTTATAGACATATATACCCTTTAAAAGGGTATGTTGATTGTATAGGGTAAGGGCTAGTCGAGCATTTGTTTTTTAGTTTGTCTTCTCCTTGACATTTATGCAATTCAATTCTCATGCAGTCAATCAATCAGCTATTTATTCACTCGGCATGTCTGCACTTGCAGCTATTTCTGGTTAATGTCGTTCGACGACGCAGGAGAGCGTGCAAATCCATTGCATACGTCAAGGCGCAGGAGAAATAAGTGCGTAATACGATGGAAGATATGTGAATATATAAATAAGTACCGTGCATTGCCCGGCCTTGTCCGTGGCACGTTTTGTGCTACAAACTTTAAAAAATTACCTTTCCATCAAGTACACGCCCGTGGAAAATTTAAATCTACCCATTTCGAACTCCAATTCTATTTAAAAATATGTTCATAGTGCATCGTATGCAGAAACAAATGTTTGACCATTTTAGTCTTGTGGTGAGAACCTAGAAGCCGAAAAATATACCTGAAAGTTTTGACCCGCATTTTTCATCCGAAAGTGGTGAATTTTTCGAAAAATGTATCAAATAAATTCTCACAAAAAACTTTGAAAATGAGTTTAAAACCGATAATAAACCAAAAGTTGGAACATTTTTGGCCAAATTTCCACACTTGCACTTGGGTGGATTAAACAAAATCGCTGAAAAACGTATTCACTAAGTTCTTATGTAGGGATTTGACAAAACTCTTAAATTGGCCAAAAAAAAATGCGAGGATGCCAAAAGTGTAAAACACGTCTCAAAAGATTTTTCGTAATGATCTTCGTAAATGAATTTGAACGTGAAACTGCATCCACTGAAACTTTGACCCCCATTTATACCGAGGACCAATGCATTATCCGAAAAGTGTGAAACGCCCCTCAAATTAATTCAAAGATCTTTGAATATGCGTTTGAGGCCGATTGGATAGTAAACAAAAAAGTTTCACACAAACGTTTTCCGCGATTTTTCCATACTTGCGGGTGGAATGGAAAGTACAGTCAACATTTCAGCTTAGTAGCTCTTATGGATTTGGGCTGTTCGTCGATCAACAAGTCAGACAGTCAGTCAGTCAGGATAAACAGTTATATATAGAGATCAAACAAGCGCTATAAGCCAAAAGTCAAACAATTTTAAGAATCTGCGGACAAAAATGATATGAAAAATTCAGCATGTTTGTGTTTCACGCCGTGCCGGGTCGGGCTTTTTAATAAGTTGTCTGTGTTTTTAGGCGCATGTTTGTTGTTCGTGCCGGGCCGCGCCCATCTCTAGACTTGATGGATTCAGACCAGAGCCGAAGGCACCATCAACAGCACCAGGGTAGGGTCGAGTCGGGTCGGGTAGGTGATTAGGGTCTCAAGGGTAGAAAATAATAATACAATTCTTAAACCGATTATTGTTCTTGTTCTGCCGTTTTAAAACAAACCCCCTGCATGGCACCGTTTGGCCTTAATAAATACATGTGTGTGCGAGTGCTCAAGGCCAGAAACAACAATTGTCAACAAATTCGATGGCAAATTCTTAGCCATGCCATAGTTTGAACTAAACATAGTACGTACATACATACATACATACATACTAGACGGGCATGCAATGTTTTAGCCAAGTACAAAAGTGGGGATTGGGCAAGTGAATGCCGAAAATGCTTTTGCTTTACGGAAATAGTTGCAGGCAGTGGCCCGATTATTGCGTCACCAAATTAAAATTTCGAAAACCACATAGTGACAACAATGGCTGCAAACGAAATAAAATAACAATATGCATACCTTTATACAATATATACATTTATGTACACATACTTAGTATGTACATAAGTACATTTGTATGTATGCGTGTTAGTACTAATATAGAGCAGGGGTACGGCTGGCAGCTTGTCACAGCCCAAAGCCTTTGATAATTGCAGCCGTGCGAAATGAGCGATCATAACAAAAAGTTGTGCACCAAAAAAAAAAACGTTGGGTTACACTTAAAAACATAACGAGAAACATAAATCAAGTTACGCATAAGCCGTGGTTAACTTAAAAAGAGGCAGGGACCTAAAAAAAAGGGGTTTAAATTAAGTTCGTGGCATGCTAAACTAATTAAAAAAAAAAAATTCTCGATTTAGGAAAAAAAAAACAAGTATCTAAAATAATAATACTTTTGTTCTAATATGTTCTAGAAATAAATGTAACTAGTTCCCCAAATAAAAATTTATGAAAAAAAAGCAATAACATGAAAGTAGCTAAATATATCCTTGTTTCAAGTTCAAATCAAATTAAAGCAAGTTATGCATGAGAATTAATATTTTAAATTAGTTTTTCTTGCAAGAAACACAAGTTTTAAGACTTTTTTTTTAATAGCTGAGCATGTTTTAAATTTATCTTGCCTTGTGAAATTTTATATTTTTCAAGAATTTATTATTTTAAGTTTATACAAATTATGCATGAGAATTAATATTTTAAATTATTTTATCTTGTAAGAAACACAAGTTTTAAGACATTTTTTTAATATAGTTAAGCATGTTTTAAATTTATCTTGGCTTGTGAAATTGTCTACTTTTCAAGAATTTATTATTTTCAGTTTTTTTATATGCAACACATGCAGGATATGAAGCTAATTTTTTGCATTTGTAGCATATAATATAAATTATGCATACGAATTAATATTTTAAATTAATTTCTCTTGTAAAAAACACAAGTTTTAAGACATTTTTTAATAGTTAAGCATGTTTTCAATTTATCGTGCCTTGTGAAATTGTCTATTTTTCAAGAATTTATTATTTTAAGTTTTTGAAGTAATTTGCCTAAACTATAAAATTCTTACACATTTCGTTGCCAAGTGAATTGTTTTCAATTTAATTAAGTACAAATGCAAAAGTCCGTAATCTACAAACTTTTCGAGTCATTTGCGTTTAGATAACTGAAAATGATATTTGTTCACTTAGCCTGATAAAATAAAATAATTTAAATTGGAAGCACGCCTTAGAGAGAGAGAGAGAGAGAGAGAGAGAGAGAGAGAGAGAGGTCGCCCTTGACTGTGGCCATGTCAAACGGGCAAAACAATTATTTTAAATAAGTAGGTGGTCGAATTGGGGACACCTGCTGGGGGTTACACGTTATATGCGTGACAAATGTACATATGTATGTAGGGTATGTAGGGAATGTACAACTTGTGTCTGGTTATGTGACTCACCCGACTGAACTTGGCACGGGATGAGCTCTTGTCCTTCATTTCGAACTCGCTGTCGCTGTCCACCGGATGATGCTGATGCGGATGATGACCCACTATTGCGATATCGGCAATGCCCGATCTTTGCAGCTTGTTGCGATACTTGCGCATATCATGCTTGGCCGGATTATAGTCACGCTTCTGATCGTAGCCCGTGATGGCCAGCTCATTGGATTCGTCGTTAAACTCGCCCGAACTGAATTCAGCTTCCTCGTCCTCGTCCGAGTATTCAGCAACGCGATCTGTTTGGATACATAAGCAAATATGCGCAAAGATATAGTAGATCTTCGCAATGATGCTTCACTTTCAGCTGTCACGTATGTATGTACACATATCTTACGCACATATGTATATGTCTCTATGTATGCGCGTGGGGTCGTCTAACTATTTGGCAATTGTATTTAACCGTTTGGCAGACGTGACGTCGCGGCCGGCAGCTTCTTTTTGCGTTGTTGTTTTGGACCCCGCTTTTGGAGTCTGCTTTATTATTTTGTATATGTATTCTACTTGAACGCGTACTGCGTACTTCAACGGAAAGAGCAGAAAAGTAAAAAGGGAAAATAAACACGCGCGCGCGTTGCTTTTGTTTTGACACTGCTGACTACGTAAATAAATTAATCACAAGATATCAGCGTTGAGTTATCGGCCCATCTCTTTTGCTTCGATTCAACAGTCCGTTTTGTTCACTGTGCGCTTTGCTGCACGCTCGCCAGCCAAATGAATGCGCTGTGCTGACTCTTCGCACGTTTTGTTTCAACGCCGGCAGCGCTAGCGGCAGCACTAGCAGCAGCAGCAGCAGCACCGTTGACTGAAAAGAGCGCGCCACTTTCTCACCTAAGTGCTGAGCAACACGTACAATGAGCGGCAATGAGCGATGGTCGATTAGCTGACCGCGCAACGGGGGAAATTTTTAAAAATCATTGCGAGGAATTGTCGAGCAATGCCGGGCAAAAGCCTAAGTACTCACGAGGGCCCATCGATATTTTATGGGGTCATTTATATATCAGAATTTCTATGTATACATTATGTGATAAATGTTATCGTGAAGATATTTAACATCAATTTCATATGAGGGTAGGTCCTTTTCACAGATTATAATGCATCTGTATATAAAAAAAATATTTATTGCTTATTGAAAGTTTGAGCTTCGAATTCCAATACTACAAAAGTAAAAACAATTTGGAATAATGTACATTAATTTAAATCTTACAAAATCCTTTCGGATTTAGGCGTGTTAACTTGCGAACAGTAATATAAAATAGAATTTTGAATTTAAACTACTTTAAATTTCATACTTGTCTTAATATTTGTTGACCATCAAAAGTGATGCATGTAAAAAATTGGTTTTTCAAAATTTTTGCTATGATTTCATCATCAGTTTTCCCAGTACTGTAATAACTGCCCTCTAAAATGTAAGTGCGTATGTGTATTTCATGTATACGTGCAGGAAAGCTTATTGGCCGTGCGGGGGGCATGGCAAACGGTTATTAAAGTTATTTTTACGCATCGATTCAGTTAATTGACGAAATAGTCATCGATGACCAAACATAACATATGTATATACATACATATGTGGATACGTATCTATATGTATCTAATATGTACCGCTGTTATATGAACTTAAAAGCACTTGACTTAACCCGCTGCACTCTCTTTGGCCCGCTCTCTCTTTCTGTCTCTCTCTCTGTCGCTGATGTGGGGCCTTTTTAAGCTTGGGCTTGAGTGTGTGGGATTAAGTGCACGAAAGAAAAGGTCTGATTACATTTCTGCTGTTGTCATCGTCGCGTCGCGTCGCGTCGTCAGCCTATTGCTTGTTATTGTCTGCATGTAATTCGTTGATCGGTTCGTTTGTTTGGTCTGTTTGTTCGTCTCTCGATTTGTTTTCTGTTTAATTATTAACTTGCATGTTTTGCTGCCGTTATCATTCGTACACTATTCGATTCGAGCCTTTGCCGGCCGGCAACGGCAGCAGCCAGCCCATCGCGTGCCCAAGCAACAAGCGTGTAAAGCGAAAACGGACAAAACTTTGAGGCCCTAAATATCGTAGCGTAAACGAGTGTGAGTGAGTGTGTGTGTGTGTTTTTGTTTTTGTTTGCGCGCGGATAAGTGTTACTTTTAACAGCATTAAATAAACAGTTAACTGATTAGAAAAACAGGTGATTAAAAAACAAGCATCTCGCGCAAATGCAGGCCTCGACCAGGAACGTCGACTGTTATACTCCTTGCCCGGTGATGAGACCTGGGTATGATTCTTATCTCCAGCAAGTGGCGTGTCGGCGATCAGACAACAACAATCACCACGGCTGCCGTGTGAATTGGAGCAGCAGCTGCGATTTGGGTCTGCATCTGTAGACAGCAGCAGCAGCAACAACAACAGCATATTAATGCAATGTAATTATTTAGTTTATATCTGCAATGGCCTTTGTCATTATATTGCAATGACAAGATAATTGGATCCCTGACTAAAAAAGAGCTGCTATTTTTGGTAAGCCGAAGATTACATACCCTGTAGACATGTGGCTTAGAATGCTTCTATACCAAAGCTTTCCCAACTGTTCCATCTTTCAGGCGAAATACTTTCGCCAAATGAACTACTTCCTGCCGGATGAAGATACCAAAGCAACAACAAGGCGATATCAAAAGCGATATTAATTATCTACAAAAGTATTCGTATATGCGAGGTGAATATGTGTGTGTGTGTGTGTGTGTGTTTATTCAAGAACTAATGCGCTACACTGAACGCCAATTCCCATCTGCATAGGGGTCTACATTATGCATATTAATAAAATTTCCATGAAAACGTAAAAATTCCACCTCAACTTACTTATTGTAGGTGCGCAAAATTCCGCGAACTGCGGTTCATATGAATGCAAACAAACTGAAAATGGCAAAGACAAAGTGTTTCACAGGGGCGGCAAGGGGCAGCCGGCTATCATTAGCGGCCAAAATGGAGAAGACGAGTCATGGGAAAAATTCCCCCACCAGGAAGACACCCCCTCCCGCACCAGATGCCACACTTATGGACGCCCACGCGCCCAACGCGGCGTATACGTAATGTAAAGCGTATTGAAACGCGACGAACGACATTGATTTAATGCTTATACATACATATATATAGATAGATATAGCTGAGGCTGGACGTTCCATGGCTGCGGCTGCGGCTGGCAACCAAGAGATAAACAGCACCGAAAAAACAAGCCAGAGCGAAGGCGTCAGGAGTATGCGACTAGCAGATACCCCGCATTAAATGTCAATATGCCCAACTTCATTTATAGAATTAATAAATGTATACAAAAAAAAAACCCACCTCACAATGGCTAATTCATGCTTGAATAACTTCGGTATTTACAGTCCGATACCTATGAAATTTATATTTCCAAACAAAATTAAATGTTAGCATTTTTTTATTACAATTTTGGGAGCAGCAATGGTTGAAATATCCTGAAACCTTATACACCCTTTGAGAAACTACCCAATAGGTTCTTAAAAGCTTTGAGAACCTATGGACAAAATGGAAATGGAAGATGACATTAAAAAAAGAATAACTACCTCGGAATATGTATGTTATACACGAGTATTTAAGATTGAAATTTCCTAACTTTCTCTGTAACTTTTTCTAGCTTTCGAGGTCGCCGCAGCTTGACATACTGATCAAGAATATATATCGCAGATGTCTTCTGCCTGTTAGACATTTGCACAAAGGCTTAACATGCCTTTTACATCAAATTTTACAGGGTATTCAAAAAAAGTGGCACACAACAAAAAGTACTACATTACTTTGACCTTGGCCAAAGCTGAAGCGGCAGCAGCGGAGGTTGCCATTAGATGACAGCCGACACAACGAGTGGCATGTCAGGGGCAGGGGTGGAGGGGGGGGGGCAGCGGGTAGGGGGTTACGGCTGTGAACAATGATGCGCCCTAGCAACGCTCGACATAATTTACGCATTTTGCCATTAAACACTCAACGATAAATGTGTATGTATATGTATCTCACAGGCTGGGCCCAATCCCAGTCCGAGAAGAGGGAGGGAGGGGGAGGGGGGTGGGGCATCATCCGGCCACCTGACTGTCATATTCGTGCTCAGCCTCTTCTCTGCTCTCGTTTGCACATTTTCCTTGTATTTCTACTTATCTCTGGCGCACAAGGACAAATGACTTAATTCCTGTCAGCAGCAGCAGCAGCAGCTACAAATGACAATGCTCTGGCAATTCTACGGCGGAATACTCAAGGATGCTTTCCTTTTCCCTCTCTCGTGGCAACAATTATTTATACCTTTTGAATAAGCACAGCAGAGTGCTCCTCTTATAGCTTTTAGCCTGCGTTTAATTATTAGCTCGTTCAATACAATGT
Source organism: Drosophila borealis (assembly GCA_035045885.1). Classification (NCBI taxonomy): domain Eukaryota; kingdom Metazoa; phylum Arthropoda; class Insecta; order Diptera; family Drosophilidae; genus Drosophila; species Drosophila borealis. The sequence continues at coordinate 4,641,640 of JAWNOR010000194.1, read as the reverse complement.
TTTCCTGATTACAAATTTTATTTTTAGCACACAAGTTGAATTTTTTGTTGGTTTCATTTCTGAATACTAAATATTTTATTGCTTCTTTTTTTGCTGACACATTCGAATTTTTAGCATCCCATCCAAAATTCGATTAAAGCATTTCAATGCATATTTGTCATAATGAACACTTTGCTATGTGAGAATATAAAATTTAAATCGAAGTACGACACTTTATCTAACTTTTTATCTCTATATATAAAATCTATATATGTATATAAAACCTGATCAACGAGCAGCCCAAACTTAAGAGTTTCTTAGTTGAAATTTTTACCGAGACGGTTTTTTTTTGGGAAATTTTACCAAAAGTGTGAAAAACTTAAAAAAAAACGTTTATCGTTTACTTTTCGATTAGCCTCAAACTTATTATCAAAGATCTTCGTGAACATTTTTACACTTTTCATTCCTTGTGGTTGGAAAATGTGGGCCAAAGGTTGACAGGGCGAATTTTCTGGTAAAAGGTCATTTGCAATGATCTAGAAGAACGGTTAAGCTTCATCTCCCTTCAGCCCTCACACTAATGTGAATGCTTTGATCATTAAAATCGGTGTGTATTGTCCGATTATGAAGTTAAGCTAACTAAAGTAAAAAACCCATTCAGTCAGTTTAGATATATATCAATATTTTATAAAATTCTGGTTTTGGCGACCTTTCCATTTCGATTTCAATATTTTATATATGTGCTATGTTTTTCAGATTTTCTAATAGTATTTACACGAGTAAAAATCGTAGCTGTTGATTCGATTAGGTGAATGACATGTATAAAGTATAAAATTGTTTGATTACAAAACTGATCTGTTTTAACTTTCTATTATTCGTCATTCAGAATATCAAATAAAGCTAGTAAAAGTGCTCTGGGAGCACTCCCGACCAGCAAGTGCCAGGCTGGCATTTAATTTAATTTAATATTTCATCTATGTACAATATGGAAAATGTTTTCTTAGATTAGTCCCCGATCCTAACGAATTTGTTAGGGCTTTCAATTTTGGTTAGAGCTAAGGGAGGGGCATCAAAAAACCTATTTTATTAGCGTTAAATATGCGAACCCAATAAAAGGGGCTTCATTTCCAGAAATGGAAAATTTTCCATATAAAAACTTCACCCGGAGCGAAGAATTTTAATTAACGATGTTCACAAAAAGGTTTTAAAGAATTAATAACTTTTTCTAATAACAATTGTATTGTAGTATATATTAAAAAATTGATTTTCTTTAGAAATCTGACAGGTTTCAGGATTTCGGCTTCCAGGCAACAGGCACAAAAGCCCATTGAATATAATGAAAAATTCATGGAATATGAAAACAAGGGGATGATTTTCTCTACTGCTGGGTCGGAATCTTGGTAATAGGTGTGGCTTTTAACAAGCTGCCCGTGCAATTGCCTTCGACTGTGCTTAACCCAACTGACGACAGCCGCACTTTGTGGGTCGCACAAAAAAAGGTCGAAAAATCAATAGACAAAATGAGGTGTAGGTACAAAAGGTTTCTTTCTCCCGTGCAAATGAAATAAATTTTTGCAAATTAGAAAGCGGGCCCGAAAAAAGTAATTCAACAGCTGTCGCCGAAAACTACTCGACTGACCTCCCAAGCGCTGGCTGGATAGTCCCAATTGGCAATAAGTTTTGGGCCAGCTGCCAAGTGGCGAGCGATAAGCTTTGACCCTCAACCCTCTGTCCTCGTACAAATGCGGTTGCAAGGACGTTGCTGCAACACGTCCCCAAAGTGCGCCCCCCCTGCCCCCATGGATACCTTGGCCATTTTCCGTGGCCCGCAAAATACTCGGGCTGTGGCTGCAACAGGAACTCAACAGTTTGGCCGCATGTTGCAAGTTGCTGCTGTGAGACGCCGCAGGGTCTAAATGAGAAATTTTCCTTGCTATTTTCATAATTGGATTTTCTCGAAATTCTTCTGTTTTGCGGTTAAATGCTTGCGGCTTGCGAATGCGATTGGGATGTCTGCTTTGAGCACGAAAATAGAACATTTTTGGTATCTGCCGCAGATGAAATACTCTTGCTGAAATTTGGCAAACATCTAGAAATGTCTATAGGTCATTTTAAGTCCTTCTTAAAGCTAGAAAAGGTGGAATTTTTACTGCAATCACCATACGTGATTCCACCAGCAAAAGTCGCAAAATAATTCGATCGGTTTTAAACTTATTTTCAAAGAACTTTTGTGAAATATGCAAAACGGGAACATTCTACGGACAACGCTAGTATGATATTGAAAAATGCAGTCGAGTTTTGTTAAGTTTTTATTCAAAATTGTCTCTGAGTCAAGATATCTCGAAATACGAAAATGTGTTTTGAACAAATTCTAAAAATTCTCGTAGCATTAATTGCAATGCCGAAATTTTGGTAATAACCTTTTTAAACTGATGTTGACTCAGTTTTGCGCTTATCTTATATATACAAAACTCTTTAATAATGACTTTGGTCAACTTATCTTTTTATGCCAAAAAATAATGAAGTTGTAAAGTAAGCAGGTTTTTAAAACTTCAGACTAATTGACATAGAAACGGACAATCACGCGTCTGATTAATTATACTACAATTAATTGTACTACAAACATATTTAGAATTTCAGGTCGGAGATGCCACCGTCGCACAGTTCGCGACAAAATTATATTACCGACTGCAAGTGTATGGAAAGTATTTTTAATTAAACACACTCATAACAAAAATTCTGGGACGCGTCTGCTGTTGCCATGCGATGGAGATGGCTTCTGCTGCTGCTGCTGTAACCCAGATAAACACATGGCGAAATCTTGGGAAGATCGCGATTACAAAAGGAGCAAATGTTAAGTAGAATAAATAAATATATATATATATTTGAAATATGCGGCGAGTAGGGCTGACGTCATGAATCGCTCGTCGCGCACGGGGAATTGTTTCACAAGCAATTACCATAAACATAAACTCAAATTGGGATCATCTGCGATACATATATATATATATAGAATAACAACAGTAACATGCTTCAGCGAGACAGAGAGAGAGAGAGGGAGAGAGTGCGGCCTGGCTGATATGGAGATGCTTCCCCTTCGTCGCCCCCGCTGCTCCTATTCTGAACTCTTGAGAATTGATGATCATGTGTGCTTTATGGATTTGGCAATAAGTTGCTTGGCTGCGTAGATGGACTGCATGGAGTGGACCACTGGGATAATTGAAGGGATAGGTGATGGTGACTCACCTGCCAGCAGCACGCTGTTGTTATTCTTATTGTCATGGTCAACTGGAATGGAGGAGACGCGCTCGGCGCGCAGGCAGGCAACCACAGTGCCGGGCCTGCCGTTCTTGCCGGATGCACTCAGCTCAATGATCATGTCCATCGATTTCTGCAGCACCGCATCCATGCGTATTATGCCCTCGGCCAGCGTCTTGTAGCCCAGAATGGTGCGCGATTTGTATTTCTTGCGGCGCTGCAGCAAAATCACCAGTCTGCAAGCGGGGAGGGGGGGAGAGGAGAAACATGAAGTGCGGTTGAAGTCACTTGGTAACTGAGTTAACCTACCTATTGCCGTCTCTCTTGATGAAGTGCGGATACTGCAGACTGAAGTGCAAGTCCAGCTCCGTCTCTGTCAGTGGAACAGCCCCGGTACCGATGCCCGCATTGCCCACATTGCCCGGCGTGCCAATCAGGCCGGAGCCGCCAATCACATTGCCCAGCGGCGAGTTGCCCTGCATGGCGCTCTCCCGGCTGGATGCCATCGATGTCAGAGCGGTGCCATTGATGGGTATCTCGTGGCTGCGGAGCGTTCGCTTTGAGCTTTGCATTTTGACCGCCAGCGAAAGCGAAGTCGTGTCCCCGGGCAGCGGGGTCAGGATGGAGAGACGCGTTATTGTCAAAGAGCAGAGTCTGCAAATATATAACAACAAAACTTGTTAGTTAAGTAATTAAAGAAAAGAAATTCATTTTCAAGTTAATTAGAATTTAATTTAGTTTTGCCTAGCATTTGATTTTATTAGATTTTATTTCTGGCAAGATTTCTTTGTAGATTTATTAAATATGCATTTTAGTTTATTATACCCTGAACCCATTGAAAATGGGTAAAAGGGGTATTATGTATTTGTGCAAGTGTATGTAACAGGCAGAAGGAAGTCATAAAGTATATATATTCTTGATCAGCATCAACAGCCGAGTCGATCTCGCCGTGTCCGTCTGTCTGTCCGTCCGTCCGTCTGTCCGTAGGTTCGTATGTATGAACGCAAGGATCTCGGAACCTATAAGAGCTAGACTTGAAATTTTAGCTTCAGGTCCTCCTAATGCCCGCGCAGATCGATAATATTCCAATATTCGATAACTTGTCCCGTTTCCAAGTAATCGATAAAAATCGATATCGAAATCTTGTTTTTTGAGCAATTTCGGTAAATAATATGAGCTAGTCATCAAACTTGACATGTAGCTTCTAGAATAGTATAGTATATATATATATATATCAAGTATCTTTTATTTTATACCTATCGCCTCTTGGAAGAATAGGGTTCAGAGTATCCCCTAGTCGATAGCTCCCGACTAGAACCTTTTACTTGTTTTCTGACGAAAAACTTTTAACAAGTTGTATATTACTTTTATTTAAAATTTTAAAAGCTGGGGAAAAGGTAATTTCGTCTGTTTTGTTTATTATTTTCAGATTTCCAATTGAATTAACAAAAATTAACAAAATGCCTCAATGAAATCGGACTAAAATACGCATCTAAAAGCAATTAAACAGGAATAAACTGCGAAGCATATTATGAAGATTGTCTAAGCTCTATTTAATAAGATATTCAGCTTCTCTTTTGAATATATTAATTATATTTTATTATATTAATTGATGTTTTTTAAACACAAATTGTGGCACAACAAGAACAAACTCTAAACAAGAATAAAATAAAGTTGGTTACATCAAATATTAAACTTCAGCTGAATTCCAAAGAATTCATATTTGTTTAGGCTGTAATGTATTTGTATTGAGTTCTGTAATTAAATGTATTTAGGCCTGCAAACGACTTCGCATTCCATTTAATGCGTAACTTGAGCTTTTCCAATTTCCCAGCAAAATATTTGTGCTAAGTACAAGCTCATTAGCGGGAAATGCGCGAGAATTTTCACAAATTGTTTTCTAGCTTTGCGCAAGTTAAATATTTTTCTTGACATACAAATGGATATTTAACTAAGCATGAAATGAATGTAAATTTAAATGTAGATCAATGTAATTAAACAACAATTGAGCGCACATTAAATCTACTTTTGGAATTAAACTTATATTTATATTTTTTAATCCGACTCTAATTACTTTGTAGGTCCCTTCAATAAACAATAAATTAAGTGTCAAACTGGAAAACAGCTGTCGCGAAAATTCGAGGAAAATTAATTACAAAGTGAAATTCAACGAATTTGTAATAGCAACATTTTTACAGCGCATAAGAAAAATATAAAAAAAATGTAATTAATTTTATGCCAAGATTTTCATTTGCATAGCAATTAAAAAACTTAAATCTATAAAATCGACGACTGGAGCGTGCCCGACTTGGGGATACTCTGCAAACAGGTTTTGTGTACCCAAAAAAATATAATATATACTTATATAATAATATATATATATCTATAGAATTCTAAAAAAAAAGTTCTTCAATGTTTGTTATTTTAACAATAAAAATTTTAATATATTTCCTAAGCCTTGCTTATGGCTACAGGGTATACAAAAGAAGGGAAATGCAATGGAAATTTTTTAAGCTAAAAAAAATGTAACTGAGCCAAAGACAAGAGCGGGAAGCTGTTTTTTTGAGGATGTTAGCGAAGATGAAGCTGGTCAGCATTTTTGTGGCTGACTTTGTGGCTATCACTCGTATACATATAAAAATAAATTATTTCCTGATTAATTATGCCCCGCAATGCAGCACAAAGAAAGTAAGATAGTCCGATATACAAAGAGCTTGAAGATTGCGCACTTTGTGTGTTTTGTTGTGTTGTGTTTTGTTGTGTTTTGTTGCAAACGAGAGAGTTCACATTGGGGCACTCGTCATATGGGTCAGGCAATCGTCATAATACACATTTCCGGCTGGAAATGCAAATGGAGAGCCCGGACGGAGCCCAGTTCAGATAAAAAGATGAATTGCTGCTGTCCAGTTGTTGTTGTGCGCTTTTGAATTCTATGGTAATTGAATTCGTTCAAAGCGCCTTAATGAAAGCGCGTGGCCCGGAATGCCGTTTGGGGCCAAGTTCGGACTCGTCACACAATAAACTAATTAATTAATAATTCAAACAGTCACCTCTCTGCTTACTATATATTCAAATTCCATCTAGACGCGTCAGATGGACATAGATACATAGCTAGTCGGTCAGTTCCAGCCGTATAGGGTGCGCCTTTTAAGGGTGAATGCGATTCGCGCATATCTAACCATTTTTTACACTACCATAAAGCGCGGCACGTGTTCATCAACATCAAGTTTATTTATAGATAAATTAGCTACATCAACCTATATATATTTAAGCTAATATTATCTGGCTTCTTCGGTTCAAAACTATTGATACTCGAGCGGAGCTTTCTATATCAAGGATATATCGATTTCAAAATAAACTATGAAGCTGCGCGCAGATAAATTTAACTCTTGGCTTAATAAGCGATTTCTTAATCACAGGGTAGTAGAATTTACATTTAAGTTTATCTGGAATTGTATTTCAATACTTTCAGATAAAAGCTAGATTTTTTCACACTTATTCCACTCAGAGTAGCATTGTTATACACTTCTAGAGAGTATCATAATTTTGTCATAAAATGTGTAACGCCTGAAGGAGACATTTTCAACCCGATAAAGTATATACATATATTCTAGATCAGCATCAACAGCCAAGTTGATATAGCCATGTCCGCCTGTCCGTCTTTCTGCTTCTAAATGAACTAGTTTGTCAGTTTTAAGGCTAATTTCTCGAGGCAGTACATATTTTGGAACCGGCTAAATCGGACTATAGAAACGATTGGTCCAAAAGTAGATTCTTGAATGGAAAGCTCGTTTGTTTATGAAGATATCTTGACCAACCTCAGCCATTATTAGCTTCACTTTGCTCCTCATATATAAGCGAAATTCCATCAATTCCATCATACCATAGAAAAACATTTTTGTTTTTTAAAATATCTTGACTTGGCATTTATAAGTTTCACTTTGTTCGCTAAATATTTGCTAAATTCGATCAACATCGGACCACTATATCACATATACATATATACAATCGGTTGAAAAGTAGGTTCTTGTGTGGAAAACTTTTTGTTTATCAAGATATACTGAACAAACTCGGTATTTATTAGTTTCGCTATGCACGCTACATATATGCAAAATCATATCAACTGTATAATATAGCTGCCAATGGGAAAGATCGGTCGAAAAGTCGGTTCTTATATGGCAAAATATTCCGTTTTCCAACAAAATTTGCATTAAACTCCGCATTTACGAGCTTCACTATTCGCACATATCAGCAAAAGGGAAATGTCTACAAGGGTATTAAATTTTCGGCGTGCCAAAGATATGCCTTCTTTCTCGTTATAGGTATTGTTGCTTTTTGTCTTACTTTCAGAGTACAATCCAGCTTCTTAGCTCGGTTAGAGATATTTATGGATATTTATCCCCATCAATCAGGCAGCACAAAGGTTTTGTGTATATAAACAAAAAGTAAATATGATTTATTGTACTGTGAAATAACTGTATGTGGTTAAAAACATATTCGACTGATTGACCCAGAACGCGCTTAGCAAGTAGAAATTTAACCTACGCAGTTCGCATGCAAAAACTCAGAAAGTGATTAAGCGAAGTGAAAAGGATTACGAAACATTCTCAAAGTTAATCAAATATGCAATTCATAATAAATGCATATAAATTTTTAATCAGTTCATCTGAACTTCAAAATTAATTATTAATGAGAATTTTAATTAAATCCGTTTCTTGGTAAAGATTTAATGCTTGAATGACGCGCAGATAAAATTCAAATGAAATGCTGTCAGAAGGACAAAGCCTTTCCAAATGTATGGTTTAAATGCGTTTTTAAACTGAAACGAATAGCGAGTACTCGTTTTGAGTATGTATGACTATAACCCAACTATATACAGGAATGTATACATACTACATCGCAAAGATTGATTTTTTTTTTGGTATACTTAACTTTTAGTTTTACTTCCCATTAGTTAACTTATCGACAATTATTGTAAACTGTAGATAGATATATTGTAGTTTTCATTTCGATGCATAATTGTTCAATTTGTTAAACTGCAAAAGTTCATGATGTAGAGACTATTTTTTTTTTTTGCATGCACTTGACGGAATTTTGGTTTGCATGTTGGCCTATAAAAACAACTTTTGGTTTGTTGAATTCTCTTTTGGTTGCGTTTATTTTTGGAAACACACACGCAAGCTGGCAAAAAAGGCACACGCCCCTTTTTTGTATCCCATACCCATTAAAATGGTTGGAGCAGGGTATAATAGTTTTTTTAACAAATTAATGCATATTGCAAAGGAAGGCAAAGTATATAAAAGTTACTTTTCGATAATAATTTTCTTTCAATCGATAAACATTGATCTTGAACATATATTTTTTTGTGCATATTTCTGGAACTTTAAATCTAGAGAAAAAAAACGTATGAACTTTATTGTATTAAGAATATTTGACTTTTTACTAACTTTTTCGCACCCAAAAAACTTAGAATACACATTTTATGGTCTAGAAAATTAATAGAAAAAAAATTATCTACGATTATATTAGTCAGTGGGAGAATCACACCTGACTCTATGGTATCCCCTAGTCGGACACAGAATAGTTGTTTTTATTGTATTTTGGCTGTCTTTGTTGTTGGCAATGTGAATGACTTGGTCAATGTAAAGTGACTTTTGTCGTCTTTGTTGTTATTGATTTGGGTTCGGCTTCGGGTTTTCTTTGGGAGAGCTTTGTGTTTTTTTTTCTCAGCATTGTCAATGCGAATTTGTCGGTTTATTATGAATGACACACGTCGAACATTGTCGGAAGAAATTGGCCGCACGATTTTTCTTCACTTTACTTTCATTTAATATTCAAATTCAGTTTTATAACATGAAAAGGTTCATTGTACCCGGAAAAGCGAGTATAACAGATAACTTGATGTCAGACAAATCGGAATGCCTTGAACGATTAACCCACTAATTGACAGGCCAGTCATAGAGCGAGCTATTACAGGTAATTTAACAATCTTAATTGAGTTTCAACACCTCACCCAACCAATTACAACCAAACTAACTACTTGTGCTCAGTGCAATAGTTTATAAAACGCACGCCGAGCAATAATTACTTAATCTGCAACTATTAGGTTTAAGTATCAGCTGCTATCTTGTAAGTCCGGCAAAGGTCAATGCGAAAAGCGAACAAATTGAGACTGATTAGTGGAAGTTTTAGCAGCTTCAAATGAGATGTGGAAACAAACAAATAAAATAGCTAAATATGAAAATGCTGCGCATAAATAAATTCAAACAGCGAGCGCGTCATTCAAACGCAATCCCCAACACCTTACCCACCCCCTCCGCCTCCCCCTTCTCCACACCAGCAACAGCTCCACAGCTGCGCTTAAAAAAAAACGGTGTCAGTGGCGCGCTGCCCGCACCCGGACTCGGGGACTCAGATTCAGACCCGGACGCGACCCATCAGTCCCCCATCATGATAAGCATCCATCAGCAAATGGAAAATGCTCTGAGCGGCTCTTTAGATGAGGGTATGCTCACATTCCTACTCAAGTTGATGGCGCACTGAAGAATATTCTATTTGGTTCGATAATCAGAATCGGCAAATAGAAAATGCTCAATAGTTGCGAAGAAATATGAAAATATTTTAACATAACATCTTAAACTGTGTTGTATATGTTATGTTACGTTTGCCAACAGCTTTGGTTAACACCCTCTGTTAAATATTTACAGAGAAATGTTTACATAGCCAACATATTAGGCAATGTTCAATATATACTTAGGATTTACATTGACGCACAAATGTTTCACAATAAGTTCTTCTAACATAATTTCAAATCTGTTAACTATAAGTTGAACTGTTGGCCCTCAAGAGTGGTTAATAATTTCTCAGAATTATGTTAGCAGCGAGTTATGTTAACAGCCTCTGTTAAATGTTTACAGAGAAATGTTTACATAGCCAATATATTAGGCATTGTTAGATTTATACTTAGGTTCTACATTGACGCAGCAATATTTCACAATTAGAGTGGTTAATAATTTCTCTGATTAATGTTAACAAGCAAGTTATGTTATGATAACAGCCTATGTAAAATGTTTACAGAGAAATGTTTACTTAGCCAACATATTAGGCAACGTTCAACATATACTTTGGTTTTACATTGAAGCACAAATATTTCACAATTAGTTCCTTTATGTACCATAATTTCTAATCTGTTAACTTTAAGTTGTTAAATAGGAGCTGTTGGCCCTTTAATAATGTCTCTGCGTAATGTTAAAAGCGAGCTTTTGCTCTGTTTTATAGAGTTTCTGCTCTCTTAGCTAAAAGTAAAGGAAAGATAGGCTTGAGTTAAAGAACTAAAATAAATGTAAACAATGAGCCATTTAAATACATTATTTCTGTTGCGATAACAGCTATGGCGCGCTGTTACAAACCGTTTCTGGCTTGTAAACGACTTGTAAACAGCAGATGTATCTCTTAGATAAGCTGCCGTGTCTTTGTTCAAAGTCTTTAAGCGTATGCGAGCATCGCTATTGTGCATCAGTGACTGTTTTTTTTGTTGTGACACCCATTTTATCAGCACCTTTTGACATAATTAAAACAACAAGGCAGTGACAAGCACACACAAGTTATTTACAAAAATGTGTTTCTCTGTTGCGTGTGACTTGTGTGGATAGCTACAGGTTTATCATGATCATCCACAATTGTTGTTGCCGTTGTGGGCTGCTGTTAACAGGCCAGACAGTGGCACAGACACAGTAAGATAGCCGGCAATTTTGTTAACATGTTAATTTGCAGTTGGTTGACGCTCACTTGGCAAATACTCTCGCAGTTAGCGTTTCATTTGCGTGCCATAACAAATGTTTTCCCGACTCATGACTCATGAGAAACCGCAAACGAGGAGGGGCTCTCTACCTAAATAGCATTTTGCATTTCCTGAAATGACAAGTGCCCGAGCCACAATAACAGAGAGCCGCCTCCGCTCTGACTAAACGAGGGCCGTTTGTCGGGTTTCAAAGACTTGAAGGCATTCTGTTAAAGTGAAGATATTATATAATAAGTAACCATCTCTTAATATGTTACTATGAATAACAGAATAACAGATTTTGAATTTGAAAAGAATTTCAAATAAATGATGAAATTTTAACGAAAAGCAGCTCATCTATTTATTGTTATCTTTTATTACTCGTATTATTAATTTTGTCTTTCTGTTAAATTAATCTACTATTTTAATCATCTAAGAAGTTCGTTCGTGTCTCCGTGTCAAATATAGCATACATTTATTTTCTTGTCACTTGACGTGCTATAATTCGTAATGACTGAGACATTTGTAAACTAGTTGTTATATTTGTAAAAGACTGAAATGCTTTTTTAAGCCAAATAACACTTTATTCTTTAACTCTCTTCCGTTCCTCTTCTTCTTTTAGCTCTCTATGTATCAAAACAGCTCAATTATGTTACAGAGCGTGTTAATGTTAATGTTTATGTTAAGATGTGTGAATGGCAATGTTAAATGTACTTGATATATGCAACTGTTGCTCTGTGTTTACCCTGCTACATATTTAACATGAAGTTAAGCTGCCTGTCAAATTTATATAATATGTGAGCTCACAGTTTGAAACGTTTTCTTAACATACTCTTCCAAAATACTCTTTTGAGAATACAAATATTTAATTTGATCAATTGGAGCTTGAATTAAACAATTTATAAATAACTTAACTGGCTACCCCTCGTAAATACTTATATGCATGTATATTTATTTATTGTACACTCATAGATGATATGACAAAGAGTCGCTTAATTCCGCGACCTCAAGGACAACAAGAACGGGTCTTAAAACAGACAAACAGAGCGACGTCAAATGTCATTGCTCAACAAATCGCCGCATTACAACAAGAACAACATCAACAACAACGATGAGAACACAAAGAACGCGAACTGAGCCAGCAGAAATCAACGTCAGGGTTCGCCCTACCCATTTGAGCCAGACGTCATTATCCCGGACCCGAACAGCCGCCAACAGCCTACATTACTCATGGCTAATGTGATGTCGCGACTTATGGGCAATTTTTAGGGTTTCATTTAAGTATGGGCACATGGTGTGTGTGTGTTTGCCCTGAAATACAGCATATCGATTTACATATACATAATCCCGGCAAACAATACACCTGCTGAAAATGTTGGTGTCGAATTTTGTAATTTATAAAGGATTTGCCCGTGACTCATGAATTTATAAAACGCTTAAAACGTCGCCGGGCAATGAACGGCCAGGCCTTAAATTCCTAATGAATTTAAGGCACGAAACCAGTTTTAACATACTCGCATGCAGGTGGGTGTATAATTAGGAGGTGCCGCCCCAACGAAAGCTTACTGCCTGCCCTAATCATAAGTTCTGCGACGGCGCCAGTCTGGGCAGCCCCCCCCCCCCCCATCCTCCCCTCCGTCTACATACTGGGCCATTGCATTATTGATCAAATGCATTTCGTATGCGCTTAAGTTGCCGCTTTACTTATGCATGCCCCGGGCGAGTGCCACGGTTGGTCGCCCCGTGTGCCGCCGGGCCATTCGAATTAATTCGAGAATTACGCATGCCTCAAATGCCCGGAAATGGCGGCCGAGCACCGAGTCCAATGGGCCCCAAGCTGGGAAACTGTGCCTCAAAATTGAGTATTTGATTGAACGAGGGGGGCAGCAGCTCAGCTTCAAATATCTAAATGCTCAAATATTCCGTATAACCGTAATTACATTCAATAGCAACCAATTTCAGTACTAAGCCATTCGATGCGACCGTGAAATACCCTGTAATAATAATAATAATAAAGTAGTTCGATATTTGAAAAAAACTCAGCTTAGCTGTGTTTTCTATTTGTATTTTTTAGTGGTATTTTGTAAGAGTATTTTTTTAGCAGTATTATATATAATTATTTCGTATCATTTTGCGTATTATTCTGTTAAGTATTTAGTATTATTTTGACAGTATTTGGGGCTGTTATTTTGTATTTAATAACAATTTTCTCTGGTATAGTTACAAAGCAGTAAGTTTTGGTAATATGTTCTAAAAATGCTTTGAGTATATTAAAATATGTAGTTCTGCTGTATTTTTATTGGTATTTTGTTATATTTGAATGTTGAACTAAAATGGACAGTATTTTCATTTCTGTGATAGTTTTGTGAGTCTATTGTAATATTAGTACAATAATGTTGTAATTTTAAACAATAGACTATTGTTTGTTCAGGTGTAGAATTAGTTCGTATTAGTTTCTGTACTGTATTATTCTACAGTAAATATACTATTAGTATTCTACAGTATATAATTATATATGTAAGCTGTTTTCTCTCTCTGTCTCTCTCTCTCTACTCTCTCTTACAAAAAGCTATCACAATCAATCGAAATTTGAAGAATAACAACAGAGCGAAACGGGAAAACAAATAGACGAATGGAAAAATGCCCCTGAATTTAAATAATTTTCCTTAACCGACTAAGTTGACTTCCCTATAAATGCATTTATAACATTATATCGTTTATAATTTTCTCTACTTCAAATGCGAGTATCCTTTAGACTTAAACTTATACTCTTACAAAGGGCATAATAAATTGACTATCAATAATTGACGGCTGCAATTTGTGATAATTAGCAACTAATTTGCAATTGAAGACAACAATAAGACCCGACAAATGTATAGCTACAAAATGGCGTAAAAGGGGGGTTGAATTTATGACGTCAACATAAAGTCGCAGAGGTCATTGCAGTTCATTCACTGGCAGCCCGGCGAGTTCATGCCCCTCCGACCCCACACAATACAGTTGGCGGGGGGGGCTATCAATAATTGAAAAATGCATTTTACAACAGGTGAGGCACCGACAATAATAACCACAACAATATAAATATTCAAGGGCCGATTAAAATGAAACTGTTAATTGACATTTGAGAATGCAGCAAAGGTGTTAAATAGTTTTTGTGTAATGCAATTTCACACCTTTTTTGCTTAGCAAGTAGACTGCTAAAAAAGCATAAAAAGAAGACAGTTCGAAATTCCAGAGTTAAATATTACAATGGTCCGCAGAACTTGTTAACTTTTTTAATATATTACTTTTTACTGCGGTTTGGAAACAATGCAATTTTGAGGAATATCATGAGAGCAAGTCACGCACACTGCTTGCTTCACTGCTTCCATTGCTTCGGTGCATATTGTCCGATCATTGTCATTTTTAGTGCATACAAATGACATCCAGAGGTATGATATGACATCGAGAGGCTCAGCCAAATATTAAAATATGTTACATCTGTGTATACTATACGAGACATCTAGATATCTAAAGTTTGCCGTCTCTAGCTCTTAAAAGCTCCGAGATATGGTTAAAAATCAATATCGATATCAAAAGAACGTGAAAATTTATTGATGAATTAAAACAAACTCGTACTAGAAAGATCGACACTTATCTAGCGCCCATGGTTTTATATCGACGCTTAAATACATACGGATAGACAGACAGACGGACATGGCCAGATCAGCTAGACTCAGCTATTGATGCTGATCGAGAATATATACTTTATGGGGTCGAATATGCCCCCTCTTACCAGTTATATACATTTGCATAAAACGATTGTAAATGTGATTTAAAATATATTCTTTAGAGGAACGGAGGTGTCATTTTAGGTCTATACACATATTCATTGTAAAAAAAATATATATATAAATATATTAAAAATATATTTATTTTAGCGCTAGAAAAGCCTTATAAATATATTTCAACAAATTGATTGTTAAAATGTCTCGCCGAAAGTTTGATGGATTGATCAAAATGCTGAGCATTTGTGATGTATGCTATGTATTCGCATGTATGTATGTATGAATGTAACATGAATGTTAAAGGCAATCAATAAAATGGCATTGGCCAATTGATTTTGTAACAATCGGCGAAAAATGAACCGGAGAAACAAAATAAGCAACGCGTAACTGACAGAAGCCGCAACAGTGCTTAATAAAAAGCGATGGTCGGTCGGTTGGCTGACTGTTTGGTAGGTGGGAAGGGGCGTGGCCAGTGGGTCATATGATATATGGGTCATTAACAAATTGTTCAACGGCTTGGATATTAAACACATATCGCATGTGTATGTGTTTCGCACACACACACACTCGTAAACAATAACTAATAATGAATGCCGCATGAATCTGTCAACCGATTACTCATACGTCACGTTGACGAGGGCCGCCAACGCCAGCGGGGGATCAACTGATGAATGGACGGGGCTGACGGGGGGCTGAAGGGGGTGACGGCGGCGGCGGGGGCAATCAATTGAAACGAACGACCAACACAGTTGGCTGACTTTTCAGTAAAAGAACAAAGGTTCGCAAAGAAAAAAATTTGCCAACAATGCAGCTGCTAAATATAAACAGACTGCAAGTAAAATGATGCTTTCCAAAATAAAACATGTACAAGCCAAGCAGTCCATGGTGAACGACTACAGAATACCCAGTAAAATATCTTGATTGCTAAAGCACGACGATATCAATTCTTAAGTTTATACAATATAGCCCAATATCAATTCTAGAATACTTAAGAATGCATTCATGGGGCCAACTGCTCAACTTCTTCCGGATATTATGTTGAATAACTTCCATAACTCATTGCCCGATCTTTATGTTAATTTCAGGGCACATATACCCAAATATACACCACACACTCTAAGGAGAATATATATTTCAAATTTGAATAAGTTCTTGTATAGTATATGCCGATTAAAAATGGTTTACCGCTTGGATATCTGCTACATTTAATCGAAATTGCAAAAGGAGGGAGGAGTCTTACGAGCTGATTCACATTTATATAAGACATATTAACATGTTCAGAAAACAGTTCATTAAGATCAGACTATAGACATCGTAGTTGGAGAAGAAGAGAATCTAGAATGTTGCTAAATGCAGCTCGGCAGCTGGACTGAGTGTCTCCTAGTCGGGCACTCCCGACTGGAGAACTTCCTGGTTTTTACTATAAATGAAGATATAGTTCTCAGTGAAACCTGCCCTCAGTGCGCAGAGGTCGCTTCTCAGACCTAGTTACTATTTGCTAAGTAATCCTGTTCCTGGAAGACTTTGTTTATCATAAAACCCATTTAATATTCTCTTACTGCATTTTAAATACTAATCTAAAGGCTTTTGTGAATTATAAATGCGCTTGAAATGGAAATTTCAAATTCTGCAAGTAAATTTCGTACGTGAAAAAAGAAATAGTTTGCCAGGGATTTTGTAAGATAATCAGTAAAATGTGGAATTGAGAAAGGAAAAGTAAATATATATTTATTTGCTTTATTCCTTTGCAAGCGGAAGCTTAAGCTAGATTGGAGAAGTTCATTCAAAATGAATTTGTCACTGGAAATAACCGTGAACATATTTTAAATGAGACTTTAGTTTAAGAAAGTTAACAATTAAATTTATTTAATGTATTGTAAAATGCAGCCATTATTAAAAGACATCTTTGTAAGCTTTCATAATAAGTACTTTCGGCTAATTATGTCGTAAAATGTCACCCACCTCGCAAAGGTGTGTATTATGTACATATTATGTTTCAAGTGTAAACACACGACAAATTATATAAGTTGTAAAATTAAACAAATTACACAAAAATATGAGGCAACAACAGAGCAGAGCTCTTAGAAATAGATATTAGGTGTAAAGCTTTTTGGCAATTATTTTCGTCTGGGTCTGGGGCCGCAGAATAAAACCATATACGAGAAAATCAAATAAATATATGTATATTGTTTATTTATTAGCCTCTTGCTCAAATTTGTGACGCAAATCAGTTGGATAAGGTTGACATAACGAAAAATCACACTTTGCCAGAGGATGCGGAATTTCCAACATAAATAAAATACATATCAGCGTGCGCGCTTATAGATACACACACACATACATACTACACACATACATACACATGTATATACATGTGATACGCATGTGCGTATCTACCTTGCTCAAATATTCGAATTATGTGTTCTGAATGCCGCCCACAAATCTAAACAAATGTGCGGCAAGTGTGGCCATATTGATAAAAAGAAATTGGTAGAAATCTATAAGAATAAGATAGTTAAAAAAACAAAAGTGCTCTAATCGAACGTGTTAGACTAGGCGAATACCCTGTAAACTGCATTCAGTAGCTGTAGCAAACATTCCTTCAAACAACATATTGAGTTATATTGAAGACCAGAAATTGGTAGAAATTTGTAAGAATAGGATAATTAAAAACAAGTAAGAAGTTCTAGTCGGGAGCTCCCAACTAGGGGATACCCTGAACTCGCTTCTTCCAACAGGCGATAAGTATAAAATGAAAGATACTTGATATATATATATACTATTCTAGAAGCTACATGTCAAGTTTGCTGGCTCTAGCTCATATTTACCAAAACTGCTCAAAAAACAGGATTTCGATATCGATTTTTATCGATTACTTTGAAACGGGGCAAGTTATCGAATATCGGAAACAAACTCGATCTGCGCGGGGACTAGGAGGACCTACAGCTAAAATTTCAAATTTTTCTAGCTCTTATAGGTTCTAAGATTTTTGCGTTCATACATACGGACAGACGGGGACATGGCTAGATCGACTCGGCTGTTGATGCTGATCAAGAATATATATTCTGCCTGTTACATACATTTGCACAAATACATTATACCCTGTTTACCCATTTTTAATGGGTTCAGGGTATAAAAACGAGTTCTCTAGTCGAAAGTCATATAATATCAGATATATCCTCAAGAAACCTTGGCGCGAAATCGATATTTATCGATATTAGTAAACTAAGGAAAGCTTTGAGGAAAACAATCGATATTTTGTATGCTTTTATGAGAATATATATTACAAATTTCAATATGATAAAAGAGTTCATTGTCAGAGCGACTCAGAAAATTGTTCTGATTAAAAATATATATGCTTTACAGATAGCAGATGCTTCCATGAGGAAGCCTGGTTACATACATCTATATATATATATATATATATATACATATATATAAAGCCTTTTATGTCTATAAAAAATATAAATATAAAATACAAAGCAAAGGCGCACATATAAAATGCTCCACGAGGCGTGCCCGGGGCCAAAAAGCGGCTTACAATGACGACGGCGCCATTTCGCATAATATTGAGCCACGCCCCAATGCAAAGTTGTTGCCAGCGCTGCAGGACAGTGTAAAAACAGTCTCATCAAATTAACTAGCGCCAGACACTTTGCCTTTAAAGTGGTTGTTGGCCAACTTTTAATGTGTGTGTGTGTTTGTGTGCACAAAGAACTGACTGGCATTGCTACCGAACGCGGCAGGTGGCCGGCGCAGCAGGATGCCATCGCTTGCCACGCCGATCTGGGGCGCCGATCAATTCTTCAGTTTAAATGGAAATTGTTTGACCACATCCGAGAATATCACGTCTTGGGGGATTCACAAATGTCGCCATTCAAATAAGTACAATCGAAGCCATGGGAGACGGGATGGTTTATTTGCTATTTTTCTCGGCTTTTAATTTTGAAATTGATTTCTTTGGATTTAACTTATATAGGGTACAATTTATTTATGTTAATTTCTGTACAAAATATGCATATCTAATAGCTTCAAACAACATTCCATGATGGACCCTTTATTGGGTTCCTTGAGATGTGAGATATACTTGAAACTCACTTTGAATTCTTTTTTAATTTTCATTTTTCCAAAATGAACCTTGTAGATTTAAAGAACATCATTAGCTGGAGCCTTTATTGGATTTCTTGAGATGTGATATACTTGAAACTCACTTTGAATTCTTTTTTAATTTTAATTTTTCCAAAATGAACCTAGAAAACACCACGCAATATGTCCTTAACCCAAGATGGTTATACTTATTCAACATATACCTCGTATCTTCTTTCGTTGAATCTTAAGACTTAATTTTAAATAATTTCTGGATGCTTCTATAATGCAAAGAAATCCACCCACATTTCTATTTTATAAATTTGTTGATTTTTAATAAATGTAATAAGCTTCCAGAAATCACACAACATTAAATTAGGAACTACATGATACACTTGTGTCTCATAACAAGACCTGGAGTCCGGGAGTCGAAGATCTAGAAATCGCGTTGCTTAAAGCCTTAAAAGATTTACAAAACTTAAAGAATCAATAAAATGACCTACGTCAATTTTTCGCTTGAGTTTAGCAACATTTAATAGCTTCTCATTTTGTTAGGTGGAATCTATAAATGTTTAAGTTATTCTAGATATGTTTGCAATCCACAATATTCCTCAATATCCTATGCTATTTTAATAGCACGTATGTTTATATAAGTTACTTTGAAAAACTTGTAATTTATGTGCTGTGTCTTTGAGATGCTTTTCGATTATACTTTTTGAGTTTTTCTAAATTTAAATCATGCATTTCGATCTGCGAGCGAATGAGTCGACATATGAATGCCTCGTTGTTGTATACAAAAGCATATATTGTGGCATACCACATAAACAATAAACAACTTTGTTTATTTCTTGCAACGCAAGTGTGTTGAGATGTTTTTTTCTATTTTTTTGTAAAAAATTAACCAAAGGAATTTAATTTGTTTTCTGTTAAAGTATGAAAGACGATTTGATGAGTAATACTAAAAAGTTCTTATGCTATAATTCGTTTTTATCAATTTATTGGCAACATAAAACTCTGCTCTGATAAGGCTAAAAAAGTATTCAAGCGAACTTTTACTAATCTTTAGAAATGTGCCCATAAAAATAAAAACTATTAATAAAACACAAAGTACTTGCGAACTTGGGGATTCAATAAAAGTGAAGGTAAAAACTGAATTGTAATAAAAAAACATGTAAGCGGTTCTAGTCGGGAACTCCCGACTAGGGGATACCCTGAACCCTCTTCTTCCAACAGGCGATAGGTATAAAATGAAAGATACTAGATATATATATATACTTTTCTAGAAGCTACATGTCAAGTTTGCTGACTCTTGCTCATATTTACCAAAACTGCTCAAAAAACTGGATTTCGATATCGATTTTTATCGATTACTTTGAAACAGGGCAAGGTATCGAAAAGTATCGGAAAGGAGGACCTACAGCTAAAATTTCAAGTCTCTTGCTCTTATAGGTTCTGAGATCCTTGCGTTCATACATACGGACGGACGGACAGACGGACATGGCTAGATCGACTCGGCTGTTGATGCTGATCAAGAATATATATACTTTATGGGATCGGAGATGCTTTCTTCTGACTGTTACATACATTTGCACAAATACATTATACCCAGTTTACCCATTTTTAATAGGTTAAGGGTATAAAAAATGCCTGGAAAAGTTGTGCTGAGAAATCGGGAGCATTTGATAGCCCTACAACCCGTTCAAATTGCATTCCCCTCTGGCCTGGAGAAGTCTGCCCGCAACCACTTAAAAACTGTGCCAAGTAGCGTTTGTGGCAAAGTTGAAGCCTTTTCCCCGCGCCCCATTTGTTCTCCATGTCTCTCAATGTCTATGAATATGTTTTGAAGATTGTCAAAGTTGTTCGTTAATATGCAAAAATGTAAACTACTTTTTTTAATAGTTGTAGCTCGTAATATTGATGAGTATATGAGAAAAATGTGTGTGCAGTAGAGCAAGAATTGATGTCAAGCAGCTTCTTTCAATTTGGTTAAAGCGCTTTTTCTGGGCCAACAACTTGGCAGCCGGCATTTCATAATTGCCGCAGCCACGAATCATTAACATTTTGAGTCGATTTTAATCTTCGCTTTTGTCTCTTGTGTCCAATAGAGTGGAACTGTCTTTGATTTGATCCCAGTTCGGTTCGCTTCATTTCATTTTCGTGGGCAACATGCAAAAGTTATTGCAAATTTCGGCGCCTTTCACTTTCTATTTGATTATTATTTTGGCCCGGCTGCCACTTGCCGGGCACTCACAGTTGCCTTCACATGTGCCGCACTCGCTTCAACTCGAATTTTGCCACATGACGGCGGCACGAGACCAAGAAAAAAAATATATATATAAACACAGCCAAAGCTATCAGAAAAAAAAAACATACATTCAAATGATGCGAAATGATTCAGCAGCGAGAGTTTCATTTGCGACTCGCTATTCAATCAATTTACAGCTTTGATACTCTCACTGCAGAGGGTATACTACGTTTTTAAAGCACGTGTACAGCATAGATAATTATAGTACTTCCTTTGTTTATTCATCCGTATATCTCTTCATCCATCTATCAACACGTCTATCCAAATCTTCGTCAATATACATATCCTTCTCTATCTAACCTTCACTATCTATCTGTTAATCAACCTTTCTCTCTATTGATCTATCTCTCAATCTACCTATCTCTATCCATCTATATCTTTATCTATATCTATATCTCTATCTAGCTGGCTCTCTATTGATTTATTTCTCTATCCATCCATCTCTCTCTCTATCTAACTCTCTCTCTCTCTATCTATCTACCTCTCTATCTATCCATCTCTTTATTTATTTCTCCATCCATCCATATATCTATCTCTCTATCTATCTATCTATCTATCTATCTATCTATCTATCTCTCTATTTATCTATCTATCTATACATATATCTCTCTATCTATCCATATCTATATCTATCCACCTCTCTATCTATCCCCCTCTCTGTGTCTCTCTATCTCTCTATCCATCTATTTATCTACCTCTCTATCCATCTGTTCCTCTATCCAGCGATCTCTATATTAATCTATCTCTCTGCCTGTCTATCTCTCTATTTAACTCCCAATCTATCTCTCTTTCTATCTATCTCTCTATTTATCCATCTCTCTATGTATCCATCTTTTTATCTATTATTCTTACTTTCATCTGCAGCCAACTTCACACCTAACGAAAAGAAAGTCTGGCAGCGTCAAATTAATTCCAAGAACAACACAACTTCTTGACTCTTCTTATTTATTTATATTTAATTATTATATTACTAATTATCTCTGATATAACTATGCAAATTTTGGTAAAGTTCAGATGTCAAAGTTTTAAAATTATGTAGCATAAATAGAAGAGTATTAAGTCTTCAACGATTCTAAGTAAACTTCTTTTGCCTTTTTTTATTTTCTTATATTCTTAATGAATATATTATCTATGTATGTGTGTGTGTGTGTGTCTGTGTGTGTATGTATTTGATTATCAAATGACATGAACAACTACGGCAACACTCGACTCAAGGAGGCAGCAGTCATTCGGTCGGGTTGATTCAACCCAGGCACACTCATCTGCGGCCATGTGTCATCAACGACGTCATCTTCAGATGCGACAACGTACTTTCAAGAGTGTATTAATCATGTCTTATGTGCAAAATTTTAATTGAAATTTAGTAGATGCTGAACTTGAACGTTAATTGATGGGACGACACCAAGAATTCCGCTGCTCGTGACTATGTTGGGTCTTCTTATGGCTAAATAGGGTGCTTAAGTTGCTAAGCTGATGTAAATAATTTGTTAACCGTCATTTTATTTATATATTTAAAAACCAATAACTCAAAATAATCTCTATAAACGTTTGAGGCACAGTTTAAAAGGAAACGTCAAGTGATTGCGCAACAATTTGAAATGGACGCCTGATATTTAACACTTGCATCTATATTACAGCAAAATATATATGTCAAGTCTAGAATAAATTATGAAGACAAAAACAGCTCATAGTATAATTTCAGTATTACTTAACATTCGTTAAGCCCAGCCCTTTTTAATTTATTGCCCGCAATTTTTGACAACTTAATTCATTTAAGACACGAGTCTATATTTTAAGTCTAAGTTTTTCTCTAACAAAATCAATATACACAATTGCACTTTGTGAAGGAGTATGTATTTATCACTCAATTCAAAAATTGATTATAAAAATAGCTTTTAATAGAACATATTTTAATTTCCCTTATATCTTAATGGTATATATCAAACAATCGTTTCGAATCTACCTATGTGTACTACTTAATAGACGCCATTAAGTTCAAGAATTCTTTTGAAGTTGAATACAAAACTACGCTTTTCATTTCGTTATCGGATGTTAATGTTGCATGCTGGGAAAACAGGCATTCCGACGCAAAAATGCACAAAGTTTTGGACAAAAATTAAATGCCAAATTGAATGCGCACGAGAGTTGCATCCCAAATTTGATTGCATTTTTATGGCCAATGCAGCAGGCGAGGTCTGCTGAAAACATTTCGCGTTGGCGACCCACAGCAAAACCTGGCGACTACAAACACAATAAATGCATACTTGCAGTTTTTGTTTGTTTACTTTTCTTAGGCTTTTGGTTATTACTCGGTATACCCTGTATCTATACAAAATTATCGGGCATGATGGTTTTGTGCACATTCTTGAATAGCATAAACAGCCAAGTGGATCGAGTGATAAATGTGTATCTGTCTGTACTTCAAAAGCCAGACTAGATAAGACTTCACATAAGTATGTTCCTATATACCATACAGATGAAATTATCGATATCGATAATTATCGATTATATACAAATCGATTATATAAAATGTCTGTCCTCTTTCTGTTCTTCAAAAGCTATACTTCACAGAAATATGTTTTACAACACAGATTAAATGATCGATAACTTCTTACGTTCCTTAGCAATCGATTACATAAAATGTCTGTCCTCTATCTATCTGTCTTTCAAAAACTAAACTTCACATAAATATGTTCTTATACATCATAAACAGATTAAATGATCGATAACTTCTTCTGTTGCTCAGTAATCGATTATATTAACACCGATTAAATATCGCAACAGATTTATCGATAACATTTTTGTTCGCTTTCTGACTGCATTTCAAAGCTAGACTTCACACAAATACGTTCCCATATTATTATTTTATTATTGGAATAAATTTACTATCAGTTAAAATTATCGCTAACATCTTCCGTTTCCCAACAATCGATTGTATAAACAATTATCTGTTCTTCGTATAGTAGACACATCTTGAATTCATTTCACATATTTGATACTTTCTCATTGGAATACTATCTTCTAGCCGCGAAAATCTTTATACCGATGCGAACCTGCCTACAGAGTATTTCTTAGTCGAGCCACTTTTGACTTGTTTTGTTTTTATCGTTGGGCTAGTCCATAAAAGTCAGGGCCCCAGAGCAAAACCTGCGCCACATTCAACTGTTTGGGCCTGGCCAAGTCCCAGAGCGCACTCTACATGCTAATAAATTGCAGTTTTATGGACTTGGCTATGTGAATGTCTCTGGGTGTGTGCTTGTGTGTATGTGTGTGTGTGTTTGTTTGTGTGTAGTGTATGCAGATGTGAGCGACAGGCAACGATTTATGCAGCTGACATCCGTTGCTCGTTTGGGCGCTCGTCGAAGCGGAAGCTTCCTGCGACTAGACCAGGCCCAATCGTGTTGCCATTGTTGTTGCCATTGTTGTTGGCATTGTTGCTGTTGGCAGCTCCACTTTGGCGCAGGTTGGCGGACAACAAGTCAACAAACTTAACTTTGACGTTGCATTTTGTTGACGTTGCCGCCACTTGCTGTTGTCTATTGACCAGCTCTCCCTCTCTCTCTCTCTGTCTCGCTTTCTCCCTCTTTTGTCGAGAGCTCCTTGGCTAAGTCAGAATCTTTGGATATTGTTTTGCCATTGTTGTTGTTGGCAGCTCCTGTTGCTGCTGCTGTCACTCAACATGCAACCAACTACTGCATTTCGAATTTTTATTATGCTTTGCTCAGTTTTCTTTAGCCCACAGTCCCCCCTCCTCTCTCTCCCTCCCTTTTTCCCGAGAGACTGGCCAGCTGTCGTTCTTTTACTCTAATTGACTCTTTCCTCCTTCTATCGCAAGCTGTCGGCCCTAATGACCACAGAGATTTTCCAGCTGGCCGGTGAAAATGCATTAGCATTAACCTAACGCCAACTTTTAAGCGGCAAATGCGCTTATGCCTGCCCCCCCCCCCTTTCCCCTTCCCAAACACCCTTTGGCCCCTGCGAAGAAATGTGAACCAAGCCGGGCTCAAATTGGTAACGCGCTGCAACGGGCTTTTGGTATTTGGGTCAGCAACGCAATCGGTTAGTCAATGTGGCTTGGAATCAATTCCATTAGAAGATACTTCATGGGCATTTCGCAATTCTAACTTTCTTTCCGATTGAGAGAATAATTGACTGAACGAATGGGAAATCTATATATACATATATCTTGAGACCCCAAGTTTTGGGTGAACAATCTTTACGAAAATAGAAATAACTTCTAATAGAAAGACCGCAAGTTTTGAATGAATAACTTTTACGAAAATATATATAACCTCTTTCTACTAATGTATTATATATTGCTTCAATAAATATTCTTTACAAAATACTAGATATACAAAATTATTTTTAATTAATTGTAATATTTAATATTTATTATAATATTTAATATTTATTATAATATTTAATATTTATTATAATACTTAATAGGCTGACTTTATTAAATAACTTTGTAGCTACTGATTTTGAGCCCAAATATCTATTTAAGAATTCAATTTAAAATTTTGTATTGTTTTATTTTTATTTTATATGACATAAGAAAAAAAGCGGGTTCATCTGGGCAGCAGCTGCTGCTGCACAGGGTAACCAATCTAATATTAAACGATGATTATATTCTGCCACGCCTACAAACACCTAGTGTACCGCACAGTCGGGCATATACGTTTCAAATATTCGTACTTTTTTTTTTATGAGGTGCAATAAATTGAGTGCCGAGCCCCTGCTGAATCATCAGCCAGTAAATTCCATTCGAAATCAAACAAAATCAATTTTAGACGCATTGCAGTAGCTGAATTTCAGTCAGATTAAAGCAACAACAACAACAACAATAACAACAAATGGCAACAGCCGTAAAAGCAACGCAAATTGAATGCATTTGAAAATGTTTTTGTCTAAATGGCAAATAACAAAAACAGCAAAAACAAAAAAAAACAACGCAAATGCAGCTGACATTGCTGCAGTGAAATTTCTATGCAATTTGTCAAATGAACACAAACACACACGAGTATCTATAAAAGTTTGTAGATGCAAAGATATAAGTATATATACACATGTTTGTGTATATCTTGCTATTGTTGAGGTTGTGCTCTTCGTTGTTGTTGTTGTTGTTGCTAAGCACAAACAAAAAGTTCAAGGCTAAAATTTGGTGGGCAACATGCGCATCAAAAACAATATTTAGAAAAAGTCTTTTTTCTTTTGGCATAGCCAATAAAAGATACCCTTACAATAATATATAACAACTATAAAAATCAGAGTAAACCTATAGGATCAAAGTTATATACATAAGTGCATCTAAGACTGGCGAGTAACAATTTGCTTTACTTTTATTGAATTTCATTTAAAATCCGTTTTTATTCACATCGATTTCTACCCATTTTCCTTGCTTTGAGAGAAATTATTGCAATCTTTCCGCGTTGCCAATTGTTGAGTATAGTTAATGTAACCGCCGCTGGGAAGAGTGTTTGAACTGAACAACTGTTGCCGCGTGTCGTGTTTTAAATTCTACTTGTAGATACACACACACACAATTACGTAGAAATACCTCAAGAAAACTCAAATGTATCTGCAAGATAAGTATGTCATTCAGCTAATTCTGCTTGGCTGTTGGCTTTCAATTAATCTATAGTAAAAAAAAACATTGCCGCTTGTTTACAAATTCACATTGGGGAAAAGCTATTGCTCAGAGTTGATCAAGAAAAAAAATTGTCACCAGGTGTTCTATTTTTAAAACACACCGAAAAACCCCATGAAAAGCTGGCTAAAACAAATATAAACATGTAGTAGAATACACATGAACATACATATAATGTATATATGTATATGATCGTACGTATGTTCAAAATCATGTTGATCCGTCATGTGCTCGGAAGTATTTCGTTTATAGCCAAACGTAAATTGTAAATAAATTGCGTATAAATAATTGTCGGCGCACATTTAAAGATAAGATTAAGGATACAACAAAGTGCCCACAAATCGAACCTAGCCCAAGCTATAAAAGAAAGACCCACAATCTTAGGCAGGGAGCAGCTTAAATTGTTTACTGTCCTCTGAGTTATCATATATATATATATCTGGATTTGAGATCTTATCTGACATGAAAACCAATAGGAAGGTAAACATATAGGCCAGGCAAATGTAATTTTTAGATTACATTAGAACTAATAGGGGATTATTGAGAATGTAATTGAAACTTTTCAAGCAATGTAATTAATGATAGTTTCACGAAAAAGGAACATTCTGTCTTAACTGCTTGGGAACTGCACAGAAATGTTTAGATCTGTCCCAAAAAGATCTATTTGAAGATATCGAAACAAACAGCCTTCACACGTCAAGCTTGTTAAAATTATTAATTACACAATAGTAAAATTTTAATGGATGCGATATTTATGATGTAGGAAAAACATTTTAATTGCCTGTCACTCTCTATTTATCTCTCATGCACCAGTTCACTTGCTGGCTTTCTCTTTAAAATATCGCCTTTCTATGCGATTTTCATAAAATTGAGTAACTAGCGAAGATCTTTTTCAAGCATTGATATATCCTTTTTCTCTATCTCTCAAAAAGTATGTTTATGCCCTATTTAACTATCTTAGATAATACTACTTAGCAGAAATTGTGGCTACCTTTTAAACACTTTATGCTTCTATGTGTGCCATTTTTTTTTTGTATGTAGATAAATATGAATGGTTGTGGCCCTACAAATCTCGCTCATAACTTTATGAATAAAACATGTACGTTTTATCTCAAGCTGCTTTTCATTTGCAAAAATAGAAAAACCGTTACAATCCATTGGCCAAAATAAATTTGTGGTAATCTGTGGTAGCAAAACATTTGATTTGAATTAAATGTCAGTCGAACGAGTTTCGGGCCAGTCGCCGCACGTACTTTTGGTCAACCAAAGTTAAAGTAACAGTTTGTTGCGTTAATGCCGCGTGCCCCAATACCCGGCCGTAATCCCGCACGTGCCGCATTCATATGGATGCGCGCAGGCCAGGCAGATACAATCCGATTCACATAAAAAAAAAAGACGGCTAAAGTAGTTGTTGCGAAAACGATGGAATAAAGGTCGCTTGGAGCAGCAAATTGACCTTAAAGGAAAAGTTTGCTTTTCACACTTTTCACAAATGTCAGTCGAAGCTGATATCAAATTTTTGTTTGCGCAAAGTGCCTCCGATTCTAATTTTGGGCGGTCTTCAAGCGAGCGCATAATTATAAACAAACAACGGGCAGGCAGTCGAAAAAAATAAAATAAAATGTGGCCCGACAGATAAAGCAGATTCAACCCGTGCATGACCTTTTCAGCTGAGGCAAACAAACAAAAACAAGGGTAACAAGCAAAAGTGCCCGACTGGGAGATGCCCAGTATACAGAGCATATTCCACATATCACATATAGTATTTACAGTCGGTTCTCTTTGAAATTCTCAGGACTTTCAGATAGTTTGCCTGTGCATCTTTAAATCTATCAATTTTGAGGGGAGGTATATTATACAAACCCCAAGCTGAGAAACCATATTAATGGATTTAGGAAAAACGGGCTTTAGTTATTTTTAATTTGATATTTACTTTTGCTATACAGATTATGGATATACCCAAATCTTAAGCCATTTACACTTATAGTCTCTGTGTGTGTCGAGATTATGTGAACAGACCTGGGAGAATCTTGGCTGTGCATAAATTAACTCAAAGCCGTCAAATCCAATTTTACCCGCCGGTTGATGCTACGACCAAATTGTTTACAAGATTGGGACAAATATGTTCGGTGTCTAATCATATATTCGGCACATAAATTGATGCCTGAGAAAAATTAAGATTCGCAGAAATTGCGCATTGATATTTAAAAAATGGCACGAGACGGTTTTTTTCGTCTAGGCCAAAATAGAGTTGCGTTATCTGTGGGTAAACAGGCGCCACATCATTGTATCTTATATTTGATATCTGCATGTGACTCACTCGAATTAGGCAAATACAAATTGGTATTAAGCAAAAACTAATCTCACTTTCGGGGTCACTAGCACAGGACCCGATAAACAAGATACGCAAGAGAACGCTGCTGACATGAATGTCAAGTCAAAGAAAAGCCAAATAGCCGACTAGAAACAACAACCACGAGAGAAACAACAAATTCCAGACAGTGCAATTATTGTTGTGGCTAACAATAGAAAGAAACGCAAACAAAATATATGTTTACAAGAATCGTTGTCTTCAAAGTGCCGACAATTAAATACTTTTGCCGACATGTACTCTAAAAGCTACCAACTACTGCGGACAACTTTCCAGTTTGTGGTCCTCCTAAAGCAAAAAAGATATGTCCAAGAAATTACAGAATTTCGTTTCGTTAGAAAATTGCCAAGGTCGAAAGCATAAAAACTCATCTGTAAACAGTTCAATTTAATGTCAAGGCAAATGTTAGCGTTAAATTAAAACATAAAATTATTTAATTTTAAGTATGAAAAACAATATAATTGAAGTTGTGCGAACCGAACCTAAAGTCAGGAATTTGGTTCGAAGTCCAATCCGTGAACCGACAATTTTTGTTGGCTTGCAGCCCTGTTTTATACACACACACATATGTAGTTTATATATTTTATGGCATTGCCTTTTTAAGTGTAACGATATTTTGCCATCTCTCTCTCGCTCTCTTTGGCTCTCTCTTTATCAATTGCACATTATGTAAATGTTGTTCTTGCACTCACCTTGGTATGCAATTGGGCGGCGTTCGATCGACTTCCCAGGCGGCGAAGAGTTTCATAGGCACCGGCTTCTGTCCGTTGCTTGTCATATTGCTGCTGCCAGCGCCGTAGCCCCCGCCCCCGCCGCCGATGCCGCTGGCTGAGCCCGCCGCTGTGGCTGATGCAGCGCTGGCGGCAGCTGCATTGGCCGCCGCTGAAGCTGAGCCGCCGCCGCTACCACTGGCGACAAATTTATCCATCAATTTTGACGATTTGTCCACCATCTTCATGGTGGATTTGTTGTTATTGCTGTTGTTATTTTTGTTGTTGTTTTTATTGTTGTTTATTGTATGTTGTGTGTTTGCTGTTAATTTCTGTGGCACATTATGAATCTAGCAAAATATATAGTTTCAGTTAAATTAGATTTTACGTTGTTTCGTATTATGTATTTGAATTTCTTATATATATTTTTTTTCGAAAGTAGCGTTTGGAGCGTGGCAAGCTTTTTTTTTACGTACATCCAGTGTGTATGTATATACAAGATTTCTTTTGCACTTTTTTTAAAATCTTTGCCGTTGCAGCGATTGGGCGGCTGCTGTTGTGGGGCGCGCCAGCTGCTGTCTGCCTGCTGTGCTGCTCGCCCTTAACGGTCAACAAAGTGTTATTTGTAGTATACACAGAATCACGACGTATTCAAAACGAAAAAGAGCAGGCGGGGAGGGGCGGTGCACACAAAACGAGAAGAGACAGCGGCAAAGCAAGCGCCAAGCGCTGCTGCAACTGCAAATTTCACACTCACACACACACACACAGAATCAATAACACCACTTTTAGCTGGCACCCAATTTGAATCTGTTACAGAATTTTACTGATTTCGCTGGAGCGTCTAGGGGAGCAGCTCAGAGCTCAAAACGCACGTACGCGTTGTGTGCTATGCCGTTGGAGAAACAGAAACAACCGTCATGCTCCAAAGTAGCCGTGCGAATGTCGCATTATAAATTTCTCACAGTCACTCAATTCGCATGCTGAAACCAGAATGAGTGAGCGAGAGAGTGGGAAAGAGAGAAATTCAGTAAGCAACAAGCCCGTTGCTGGGGCGCGTCAAGAGCGCAAGCGGCAACAATAACAATGTGCGCACTCCCCCACGCGCAAATACACACACACACTACACATACGAGCACACACACTCACACAACGTTGGCGCTTTTTGCAAAATTTGTGTCCGTGTTTTGGTTGTTCGTGTGTTTATTCGCGCATTTTATGCTCTCCTACGCGCGCATAAACAAAAGGAAACAAAAGGCCCAATGAGTGACTATATGAGTGTGTGTGTGTGTGTATATATACCTACAAATGTAGGAGAGCGCCTTAGCACGACAACAGCAGTAGCACCTTCCACAATTTTTTATTTAAATTTGGGTGCACATCGTTTATGTTTTCACACAGATATTCTCTCATTTATTATTTACTTAATTTTATCACGTTTTTTTGAGTAAAAAATCGCGGAACCATCAACAACGTCCGCTGCTCGTTCAGATTAACCCATACTAACAGCAGCATACTAACACACAGGCAACAACAAACAACAACTTAACAGTTACTGAAATGTTGTTAGCAGTGACTGCAAACTACTTTTGCCAAAATGATAAAAAGCTTATTTTTGTGAATGCAAGTCTTTGTAAAAAACCAAAATATAGTTTAACATTATCTTAAATTGCAGCTAGTTGTGCAAATAATAGGGCTAATATTTGAATCTAGAGCTGTTCTATTGGCAACAAATCACTATAGCTTACACAGCCGTAACAGAGTATTGTCTGCATTTACCAACACTAAATTTCATCGATTACTTATCGCCGATGCTGCCAGGGCTTCACTCATCTTTCATATCATAGCTTTTGATGTAAACAAAAGACAGTTTTCCGGCGACGCAAAGAAAACTAACAAATAATGGCCGATGCTTGGGACATAAAGTCGCTCAAAACAAAGCGCAATACATTGCGCGAAAAGCTGGAAAAGCGTAAAAAGGAACGCTTCGACATACTATCTGACAAACAGGAGGATCAATCCAATCCAAAAAAGGAGCTCGGTAAGCGCCAAGCCGGCAACAAGTAGATGCGCCCATTAAATATGTTAAATAAATGTTTTAGTTGAGGCCGATGTCGAGGTGCAAAAGGCAGTACTGCAGGCGCTCAGTGCCAGCACTCTGGTGCTGCCAATTGTCTCTACACAGGTGGTAAATAAAGTCGGTGGCCTCATGGAGAAACCGCCAACCATGGAAATGGTCAACTTCATATTGGGCAAGCTCGCCAATCAAGGCGCCATTGGTATAAGGAATGTCACAATTGGCACGGAAGCGGGCTACGAAGTCATTTCCGTGCAAACCAAGGAGCTGTTGGAGATCTATGACGATGTCAACGACAGTTGCCAGCAGAATGAGGAAAAGGATGTCAAGCGAAAGTGTAAGAAACTGTTCGAAATTCGTATATATTAATTCCAACTAATACCAATTACCCAGCAGTAGAGTCAGGGCAGGATGAGATGAGCGATGCTGCGCGTTTGCAATGTAAAATGCTAAAAGTTGATCCAGGTGCCGCACGCAAGGAGTCCACCAGTCTGGATGCCTCTGATGACATCATGATGCTACTCTCCCTGCCCTCAACGCGCGAGAAGCAGAGCAAACAGGTTGGTGAGGAGATTCTCGAGCTGCTGACTAAGCCGACGGCAAAGGAGCGCTCCGTGGCCGAAAAGTTTAAATCCCATGGCGGTGCACAAGTCATGGAGTTTTGCTCACATGGCACCAAAGTCGAGTGCCTCAAGGCACAGCAGGTGGCAAACGAAATGGCGGCCAAGAAGAAACTCGAACGTCGTGAGGAAAAGGAATTGCGCGGTTCTGTTGTCGCTGACGTGTCCATTGGCAGCACCAGCAGCAAGCTAGTCAAGTTGGGTTCCGAGGATGCCGAAGATGGTGAAATCATTGCAGATGCCCTAAACAACTGTGAGGGTGAATCGCAAGAGTCGACGGACGACAGCGAGACCTCCGGCGACTCGGACAAATGCACAAAGCTGCACTTTAAGAAAATCATTCAGTCGCACACGGACGAGTCTCTGGGCGATTGCAGTTTCCTAAACACCTGCTTCCACATGGCCACCTGCAAGTACGTCCATTATGAGGTGGACACGCTGCCGCACATTAATACCAATAAGCCGACGGATGTGAAGACCAAGCTCAGCCTGAAGCGCAGCGTTGACTCCAGCTGCACTTTGTATCCGCCCCAGTGGATACAGTGCGATCTACGATTTCTGGACATGACTGTGCTAGGCAAATTTGCAGTCGTTATGGCCGATCCGCCATGGGACATACACATGGAGCTGCCCTATGGCACCATGTCTGACGACGAGATGCGTGCCTTGGGCATACCAGCGCTGCAGGAGGAAGGTCTCATATTTCTCTGGGTAACCGGGCGTGCCATGGAACTAGGTCGCGATTGCCTTAAGCTGTGGGGCTATGAGCGCGTCGACGAGCTGATTTGGGTGAAAACGAATCAGCTGCAGCGCATTATACGCACTGGACGCACCGGCCACTGGCTGAATCACGGCAAGGAGCATTGTCTGGTTGGCATGAAGGGCAATCCCACAAATCTAAATCGCGGCCTCGACTGCGATGTCATTGTGGCGGAGGTGCGCGCCACCAGCCA
This sequence comes from Drosophila borealis, assembly GCA_035045885.1. NCBI lineage: Eukaryota > Metazoa > Arthropoda > Insecta > Diptera > Drosophilidae > Drosophila > Drosophila borealis. The sequence continues at coordinate 4,608,087 of JAWNOR010000194.1, read as the reverse complement.
CAAGCCCGACGAGATCTACGGCATCATTGAGCGCCTCAGTCCGGGCACACGAAAAATCGAGCTCTTCGGTCGGCCACACAACATCCAGCCCAACTGGATAACGTTGGGAAATCAGCTGGACGGCATACGCCTGGTCGATCCCGAGCTGATTACCCAGTTCCAAAAGCGTTATCCCGATGGCAACTGCATGTCGCCCACGGCAGCGGCGGTAAATGCAATTAAAAATTAAACAATATACACGGACAAGGATTATATGTTATCAAGGTTTTATAAATACGAGTACGTTAAGATTAAAGTAAATATTTAAATAGATTTTATTGCTCATTGGGACTTTGCGCGTATTTACAAGTGTCGGCGCTAAATGAATAATGGGTATCTTTATATAGTATATATTAGATTTATACACAAATCTATGCATTTATATATAGTACATAGAACAGCTAGTTAGATACGATGATAATCACAGCATTTTATGCGTGATAGCTATATATGAGTACTAATGGGCATAAATAGGACGTAAACTAATAAGACTTATCGAGAGAGTACAGCGTTAAGGTTTATATTATACATATATATACATACATATATATATAAACACACACATGTATATATATATGTATACATAAATATATATATGCTTGTAGAAATGCAACGTATGAAGTGTGTCTGTGTGTGTGTGTGTGTGTGTGCAGTCCCCTGCCCTGTAATACCCTCACTCAACTGTTTGTCTGTGCCTGTGGGTAGCTTCTTATGTACATGACTCGGTTTAGTTTCTCTTTTGGACACGAAAAGTCCCTTTGCAAATCCTCCAATAGTTTCGCGTGGTATTTTAAACAATAAATTTTGATATTATAAAGATCAAAAATGAAGGGAAAAAAGTCAAACAAAAATACACGAAGTTACATCAATTTCTGAACATCTGGTGTGTATATCTATAAATATGTGTGTGTGAAGGTGTGTTTGTGTGTGTGTCTGCTTTGCGCTGTTTGCCTGGGCAGTTACGAGCTCGTGTCAGCTATCCAAATCCTCAACGTGAATGCGTTCCAGTTGTACTTATCGCCTTCAGCACAATGAAGCCAAGGAGAGTGGCGGCGGCCACGCCCAGACCGGCTTTTATCCAAACCTTTGGATCCTCTGTCATGAGTCCAAATTGTCGCAAATATCTAAGAGAATGTTGTAAACAAATTGTTGATTAGTTTCAGATACAAATTCAGAAATACCAAATTGGGGTTTTCGAAATATGTTGTTGTTGCATACAGAACACATTTATAAAGCGTGTGTTTATGCGTGTATGTGCGGGAGATGGGATGGAATTACTGTCGCAATGCATGTAGAATATATATAACAAGAAACCCAGACAGCATTAGTAAATATTAAAGTCAAATATGTAACACTTACGCCGATTCCCACAGCTGTACCAACCTGTGCTTGTAGAATAGTATCCAGGCGGCTTGAAAGCGCCTACGGAGCAGCAATTCCATGGCGAACAGCAGCAGAGTCCGAAAGCATTTAGGATGCACAAACATCAACAAAACAAACAAGAACACCAACACAAAGACGTAGTGGTTAAGTAGGGAGGGAAATAAGAGAAGATAATAATAATATAGCCATTAATCCAGATATATGCCAGATACACAGATGAGAGTGTAACAACAACCCAAGCCCCATGACCGTGCTCTTCGAATGACCGGAAATTCCAATGGGAAAAAGCATTTGAATACTCACGGAAACGCTGCCATTGTGGCCAGCTTTGTATAGAGCTCCTTTTTGTTGGTCTTCAGGCTGAATAGATGCGGCGGCAGCAGCTTGTATTTCTCACAGAATTCCGACGGTTGCATGAGATAATCCTGACGACGCTCGTCCAGATCACACTTGGTGCCCACAATCATGACGGGTATTTTGCTCTCCGCAAAGTATTTAATGTAAATGCGAGCCACATACTCAAAGGAGCGCGGATTTGAGGCATCGTACACCAGGCAGGCGACATCGCAATTAACCTCCTGCGGCTGCAGCGGATCGAGCGCATGCCGCACATCAATGTCGCGCAATATTAAATGCTTCTCCTGGCCATAAACCTGCACCGAGTTAATGCAGTGAACAACATTGGTCTTGAACTCTTTGCCCAGCAACTTGCTCATGTCGTCAATGAGAAAACCGCGACACAGTCCAGTCTTGCCCGACCCCTTGGGTCCAATCACATGGCACTTGTACACGGATCGACTGCTCTGCCGCTTCGCCAGATCAATGCGACGCTCGCGTGTCACATGTATGGCCACCAGTTGGCTGTCGTTCTCGTGCACATTGAAGCCCAAATAGGCCAGATACTCCATGGTCTTGACCACGTCGGTCAGTGTCATCAAAGTCCACCGGCAGAGCCAGCCGTGCAGGGTCACCCAGCCGTCGTCGTTGGTTGGACACGATTTGCGTATGTCCGTCGAGTAGGACCACGGCGGCGATGGGCAAGTGCTGAATAACATTTTGTGCTCCTCCGGCGATAAAGCACCATCTCCGTCGCGATCGTAGCGCTCGAAGACCGCTATCAGAAATTGTTGGCCGCGATGCGATAGCTCCGTGCTGCTGCCCGGCGGTATTTTCAATGGCGGGCGCAAATACTCTTTGCACATCTCCAATTGATCGTTGTACCCAAATCGTCGGAGCACCGCCCACGTCGTCTCGTTTCGGCCACGCTGTATGAACAGGCAGTGCAGAAAGAGAAATCCCTGCAGCGTCACGGCATCGTTATAGATGCCATCCGGCACATTCTTCTGTATCACGGACTTCACCTCATCCAGTATCTGTGGCTGCAGCGGCGTATTAAAGCAGCGCCTTTGGAACAGGTTCAGCTCGTAATCATTGAGCAGATTGTCACTATCAATATCGCATATCTTAAATATGCGCACTAGCGACTTCTTGCAGGCAGGTGTTAGCTGAAATCAAATTAAATTTCGCAATGAAAAAGTTATCTTCGGGTTAAAGGTTAAATAATCTTGCTATGAAGCGGACTATAAACAATACAATTTCTGCACCGAGCCACACACAACCTGGTTACTATAGCTACCTTAAAATAATATATATATAATATAATATTGCACTTTGATAAAGATAATTTTAAGTTTTCTTCGGAGTGCCGAAAACAAAATACGCTTGCAGTCGTTTAACCTGTATAAATAAATTTTCAGATTTTATCGGTAAGAGGAACTTTATAGTACTAAGATTAATACGAATATTTAAGGATTTGTCTAGTTGGGTTAAGATCTTTTAAAACAAAAATTGAATTCGTTGGACGATTAAACCAAGGGGAGCTATGTGACATGGTAGTTTATGTTGATGCGACTTTGACTTTGTCAAGTTAAGAGAAATTAAAGTTTTCCATAGAAGGAAATCAATTTGCGACCTATCGTTCCCATGGAAGCTAGTGTTCCGTCTTGGCTGAGTGATATGTACTGCCTGTACCAGAAAGACGGAAGAGCATGATTATACGGACGTACTTGCTGATCGAAAATAGATAGACGATTTCATAAGATCGGATACGTCTGCTTTTCAGCGTCACCCATTTTGTATGAAAGTTATAGTACCCGCTGCAAGGGTATAAGCATGAACAATGTTAAAGCGTCTGCTAGACCAATAATTCAGCCTGATCTCACTTACATTTTGGTCCTCCATGATGTACAGCGGTGAGGTGGGATGAAGCACCGCCTTTTGTGCATAGTAAAACATTTCGGAAATGTTGTGCAACGTCTTGGCCGAGCATTCCACACAGCTCTCGATCTCCGGATAGTCCTCCATAATGGCCAAAACGCTGTCGATGGTCGAATACTCGATCAAATCGATTTTATTGCCGACCAGCACAATTGGCTTGCGCGCCACATCGGGCTCGCCGTCTGTGGTGGAGCTGCTGCTGTTACATGTGGAACGGACCAGGGGCAGCCAGTGGGATGTAATGCGGTCGAGAGAGTCGTCATCGTCCACGGCGTATACAATGCACACGACATGCGCTTTGTTTATCTCGACAGCCAGTGCGTCATCCGATTGCTCCACACTCGAAAAGTCAACGATATTGGTGGGCACCTGTTCGGGCGTTACGTTTGCCGGTATTGTGATCTCCTCGGCGCGCGGCGGCACCTCTTCTGGATACTCCTCGCTCACCAGGGACAATATTAACGATGTTTTGCCAACTCCAGCATCGCCGACAAGCAAAATTCTAACGTTCTTGCGCTGCGACGCCGTGTATTGTCCCATTTTTTGTTTTGTTATTCTGTTTTTAAGTAAACGCTTATCGCTTTACGTTCCCGTTTTTTCTTTTTTGCAATTTTGATTACTTTCTCTTGTGCTTTTACGGTAATTTTAAAGAATTTGTTATGCAAAAACCGCAGATACAGCCGAGACGGCAGCTGTTTTTATAAAGACACGCGTATCGATACCTCAAAACATCGAAATTTTCAAAGCGACAACAACCCTAGAACAACCCATGTGGTGCTGCCGGACCAATTGCCTATTTGAAAATATTTAAATGTTGTGACTAATGTTTGTTGCATTTGCTGACCTTAATATCAAACTATATTTAATTTACCAGCTTTTATTTCGAAAAACAGCGTTTGCTGCTCCTTTCAAGTTTTAACAATATTCAAATCGTAAACCTCAAGCCGTCTGGCAACTACGTCAACGGAGACGGAGAAAATTTGTTTTGCGAGTTGGAAACGGCACAAAAAACGGCGCTCAATAAATACATATAGAAAAATGAGCAACAACAATTAACAACAAATAGCGCGCGTCGTGTGTTCCATTTCAGTTTATTTGTTTTCAGTCATTATTTAATCGCGTACGCGTTCTGGTTAAGTGTCTTTGTGTCTGAGCTGTGAAAGAAGAGTGAGGCAAAACTTCGATTCTCAGTCGATGGGGGTGGAGGTTGAGGTGGAGGCGGAAGGTGTTGCGAAAAGAGAATAGCTTAGAAAATAGTGAGGTTTTGGGTGCTGCGGCGCGGAATCAATATCGATGGTACGCACCAAAAACCAATCGTCCTCGTCCAGCGCTAGCAGCAGCACCAAATCGCCGGTCAAGATCAGCGGAGGCGGCAGCAGCAGCGCCAATCGCAGTCGCAGCTGCAGTGAAGCATTAATCGATGACGGCAAGTCCAATTCGAAGCTGTCGTCGAACCGTCAACGCACTACAACAACGATAACAACAACAACAAGTACACCTGGCAGTTCACCAGACGACGACACCACCGATGCGGACCTGACGCCAACCAGTGGAAACGTGCCGAGAGGCGGAACTTCGGTGCACAAGCAAAATCTCTACGTTGTTTCATTTCCCATTATATTTCTGTTCAACGTTTTGCGCTCTCTGATTTATCAGCTGTTCTGCATTTTTCGATATTTGTACGGCGCCAGCACAAAGGTGATCTATCGCAGTCCCCATCGACGCGACTGCAACATTGAGATTGTCGTCCAGAATTCCAAGGAGCAGCAGGCAATTATTTGTCCATTGGAGGGCACCAGCGTCGGCATCGAACAGGCCCAGACTCTGCCCCAGCGACAACGCGCACTCCAAACCCTAGAAATGGCAGCTAGTCGTGGTGGTGGTGGTGCTGGTGGTGGCTATTCACCTGGTCCCGGTGATCCGCTGCTGGCCAAGCAAAAACATCATCATCGACGCGCATTCGAGTACATTTCCAAGGCGCTCAAAATTGACGAGGAGAACGAAGGTAAGCCTTTTATGGGGTTGCTTTGTGATTGCGGCTGCTGGAGTGGTGCTTCATGAGTCATCGAACGCAGCGCGCGCTTTGTTGCCGTATCTGTTGTATGAGCTAGAGATAGGCTCGTGTTGCATTTATCTAACACGACACGAATCACAATTGGGAGAGACTAAATACACGTACATATCATTAAATACATATACAGGTTATGCATATACATATATACAATTGCATCTTCTGCAACAATTAAATTGACTTCTATGCAATTCTTTAATTTCGATGCTAATCCGTGTTTGTCCTGTTTAACAGGACAATAACATGGGCACGCCCTCTATCGTGAGCGTTCGTGTCACGAAAGAAAACTCGACCCGCGTCCAACTCTCCTCTCCAACTCTCCGCTGCAAATCAATAGCCGCCCACACACACACACACACACACTTACACATGTGCAGTTTGTTATTGATACTTTCTTTTTCATTTCTCTATTGCTTTTCCATACTCCTGTAGGCCACAAAGAGCTGGCCATTGAGCTGTACCGTAAGGGCATCAAGGAGCTGGAGGATGGCATTGCCGTTGACTGCTGGAGCGGACGCGGCGATGTCTGGGATCGCGCCCAGCGCTTGCATGAGAAAATGCAAACCAATCTCTCCATGGCCCGCGATCGTCTGCACTTTCTCGGTGAGTAGCTGCGTTGTTTGGCTGCATCCATAACTCCTCCGCCCTCGAGCGTAGTGTAATCGTTTTATTTATTATTTGGTTTTTTCTTTTGTTTTGCACCTGTGTTTGTCGTTTTGTGTTTGCACATTTTATTTTACGTTGTGCCCCCATCCCCGGCCCCTCATTCGCGTCCATTTCCCCCAGCTTTGCGTGAGGAAGATTTGCAAATGCAACGTTTGTCCCTGAAGGAGCAGCCCAAGAACCAGCTGCCGCACAAATTTAAGCAACCCATGCTGGTGGGTCAAACCAGCAGCAGAGCGAGCGCTGAGCCACCGAAAATAACGCTGCGCAGCAGCGGCTACGGACCCAAAACGGGCAGCAGCAGCAGCGCAGCCACATCCAAAGCCGTGCCAGCGGGTAAGTGCCGTAACCTTTAAAACGACTGCAACAGCAAAAGCAACAATCAAAGCTATAGCACCCAGTCCAGTAAGAGCGACAACAAAAACAACAACAACAACAAAAATAATAATAATAATTATAATACCAACGACTGCAAGCGAACAATCAACATTTTCCTCACACTCTCGCATTTCCACTTCAAGCACCGCATGATTTTTAGTTTTAATTTGAGTTATTTTAATTAGCTTTTGATTTGGTCTAGACAAAATTATAGCTTGTAAGGCCCTAGCCAGAATCTTTGCAGCGCATATTAATCAAACTGTCATCTCGAATACAGCTTCTGGGCGCAAACTAACCATTGGCAACAAGCGACCCGGCAATCTGGCCGTCGCCAATAAGTCACAAACGCTGCCACGCAATCTCGGCTCGAAGACGACCTCAACCTCCGTTGGCGCCGCTTTGCGTCAGCCAGCCAAAACGGCAGCTACTCCACCGGCCGTGCGACGCCAATTTGTAAGTCAAGATTTCACAAGACATCTCAGACTTCTATAATATACATATATGTATAATCCATGCAGTCATCCGGGCGCAATACGCCGCCGCAGCGCTCACGTACGCCCATCAACAACAATGCAGCCAGCGGCAGTGGCAGTGGCACTGGCAGCGGGGCCAGCACGCCAATGATAAGTGTCAAGGGCGTGGAGCAGAAGCTGGTGCAGCTGATACTCGACGAGATTGTTGAGGGTGGCGCCAAGGTCGAGTGGTCCGACATTGCCGGCCAGGATGTGGCCAAGCAAGCGCTACAAGAGATGGTCATATTGCCATCCGTGCGTCCCGAGCTCTTTACAGGTAGATTGCGCCGTCCCCAAGTAGATTATATTTTTAACAACTGGTTATTTCTCAGGCCTGCGCGCACCCGCCAAGGGTCTGCTGCTGTTCGGACCGCCCGGCAATGGCAAGACTTTGTTGGCGCGCGCTGTGGCCACCGAGTGCAGCGCCACATTCCTAAACATCTCGGCCGCCTCGCTGACCAGCAAGTATGTGGGCGATGGTGAGAAGCTGGTGCGCGCACTTTTTGCGGTGGCCCGTCACATGCAGCCATCGATAATATTTATTGATGAGGTCGACTCGCTGCTCTCGGAGCGCAGCAGCAACGAGCATGAGGCATCGCGTCGCCTTAAAACCGAATTCCTGGTCGAATTCGATGGGCTACCTGGCAATCCAGAGGGAGATCGCATTGTGGTGCTGGCAGCTACCAATCGACCGCAAGAGCTGGACGAAGCTGCGCTGCGTCGGTTCACCAAGCGCGTCTATGTCTCACTGCCCGGCGTACAGACACGCGAGCTGCTTTTAAGTCGCCTGCTCCAGAAGCAGGGAAGTCCCCTGGATACGGAGGCCTTGGCCCGTTTGGCAAAGATAACTGACGGCTATTCGGGCTCTGATCTGACAGCGCTGGCCAAGGACGCAGCCCTAGAGCCCATACGTGAACTAAATGTGGAGCAGGTCAAGTGTCTGGACATAAGCGCTATGCGCCCAATCACCGAAAAGGATTTTCATAACTCGTTAAAGCGCATACGTCGTTCGGTAGCGCCGCAAAGTCTCAACTCATACGAGAAATGGTCGCAGGACTATGGCGACATTACCATTTAGTTTGGTCGCATTTTCTATTTAATCTCCAATAGGTTTGGCTTGTTTTTGGTGACACCCCACCCAACCACAACAAATGCAGCTAGCTGGCACATAAGCCCAGCGGGCAATCCAAAGCTAAGCACAATACCAGAAACAAGGCCACAACGCCCACTTGTCCACGTCAGGCCACACAGCTTGAAAGGCCGACGCAATCGTATGTGATGTGAGTGACGGAATTTACATTTTGTTGTTCTTGCTGTGTTGTTGTGTTGCGCATGCAACATGCATCATGCAACCGCATTAGTTTTCATCTATGACTTGTATTTTTAACATTTATAGAACGTTCATTAAGCATTTAGCTTTTATCTTCATGGTAGTCTTTAATTGTGTTCACAAGTTTTGTTGATTTATCTGTATGAATATGAAATTGCAATTAATTTGCTTATTTCTAACGTACAAGTTCCCTATGTTTAAGAATATTGTACGAGAAATCTTCATTGTAAGTTGTTTTATGTTTATAAATGCTATGTTTAAACGGTGCCGTGATCATAATCCATACGAAACATAAATAATAAGCGATACTGTCTAAAACATATTACTGCAAACTATACTCATTTCTAATATTATCTGTACTTATCTTATCCAAGGAAGATGTTCAATGAGTTTCACTTAACTGCTTAAGTATTTTTGTAAAATGTATATTTACTATTTTTTTTTTTTATATTTTCAATTGTTTCTAAACGAATTCTGTAACTACTTTTGAGCATTCCTTGTGTAGTTAAACATTGTTTATTCATTAAAAATCTTAATTATAAGTTGTTTAGTGGCTCAGCGGTCCACTGTCTACTTCCAATTAAATACATATTAGCCTTCAAGCAGCTTCTGTTGTACAGTTTATGCCATAGACACTACCATAATAATAATAATAATAATAAATTGTTTTTAGTATCCACCAAAACCTCCACTCAAATATAATTACACGTAATCGTAGACATAAGCATAGCCGTAAGATAAAAGCGCCACGTTTCACAAAAAAAAAACACATCTGTGTATTGATCTAAGTTGTAGCCAAGGCTCTAAACATTAACTAGATTTTAGTTCCTTTATGAATGTACAATAGCTGCAGTCGTATCTTTCATCGTTTGTTCAACCAATAATAGATGCTTACATGCATATAAATACATAATTATATTATTTATAGTACCGTTACCAAATTATTGTACCTAGAATTATTAACATTTGCTTACGACGCTAATTAATAGCTTTATGCAGCGCCGCCACAACCCCGAAAAAAAACACAAGCTAATGCGGAAAATAAAAACCATTTCAACAGATATTATTTATTGTATATTTTAAACTTATACTTATTTTGTTGACAATCTTTTTTATTGCTTAGCTTTTGGTCGAGTTTAGCGTAATAAAAATGAAAAATTACATTTTAGACAGTCAAAAATTAAAGACTTTCATTCGCAACTGAAAAACATAAAATTTGGATTTTCACAACAAGTATAATTGAAGTATAAATTTAATATAAAAATTAAATTTCTCTTAGATTAAGTTGTTCTTCAGTAGCTAGGATGTCTTTAATGAAATTGACTGAAGAGAAAGTGTTAAATGTGTTTCTAAGAAAGTTTAATCTCCAACAGCAGAAAATTAGGTTTTCCGCCTTTTATAGTTCTGTTCAAAATGTGCATTTGCCAGGTGCGCATATACCTGTCCAGTCTCAGGTGTACCTTAGCTCAGCTACTATGTTATATATGAATACGAGCTCCATTACTGCTTTTAAATATTATAAACCTTGTAATGTTTTCTCCTGGACAGTACTTAAAGCTAACAGTTACGCACAGTTGGGCGAAATTATTTGTATTGTTATTGTATATTTAGTTTACTTTGTCTGTGAAATCGTGTTCAGCTAATCCAACAGCGATATCCGATATTGAGACGTCTGTGGCAAAATATGGTAGCCCATATCTTGGAATTTGTGGATTGTATTTCTTCTGGCGTGGTGTTCTTAATGCTATTATTAAGTTGTTTAGTGTTTAGGCTTTATAAGCTTCACATGTTTTTCTGTATAATGAGGAGTTTTGGAGTTCAAGAAAGTCTTTAACATTTGACAGTTTTGCGAAAGGCGGGAGGTACTCCTCCAGCTAGTGCATATCCATATAACGTGGGTCGGAGGAGTCACGCTTTCGTCTTAATGCCTGTGTGCTGCTTTAAAGTTAGTAGCTAAAATTGGTCTGCTTTACTGGAAGTTGACATTTGAAGCACCTGTTGGCCGTTAAGCTGTCGCCTGCTTATTATCGCCACTTATTTTCCTCATATTAGCCAATATTTTAACACGGCTGCACTTTTATTTATAATTTTATTTTTTTGTTTAATATTCGACACCTGCTAGCCAGATCTATTTAGTCCGCGCAACAACGATAAATGATCGACGAGTAATTGTGTTTATTCGTATTCGTGTAAACAACAAACGTGTATTCTATACCGATAACATATTATGTTAATCGATTTCGATTTACTTGCAGTCGTGTTGACAGCTGACTGTGTCTCACTGTTGTGCTTATAATACCATTATCAATGGGGGGTCTAACAGTTTTGTGAGTGATGTTGTAATTATCGCACGCGCTGATAATTATGCATAATTTGCAAGCTGTTTCAGACAATTGGCGAGTAACGTAATCAGGGCAACCAGACGAAATTGCATTTCAGCAAACCACAAACCTGGGGCAAAGTTCTATAGCAGATCCAGCAAAACAGACAGCGGCTACGACAACGACCATAAAAAAATGCTTCACCAGTTGCCAATCTATGCCAGCGGCGAGATTGTACGCGGTTTTGGCCGTGGCTCCAAAGAGCTAGGCATTCCAACGGGTATGTACAGAACTTGACTGTCGTAACCTGATCACATAACGAATAATAATGCCCTCGATTTTGATTGATAGCAAACTTAGCGCTTGATGTAGTAAAGTCTTTGCCCGAATCCCTGCACACCGGAGTCTACTATGGCTGGTCCAATGTAAATAATGGTGAGGTGTACAAAATGGTTCTAAGTGTGGGATGGAATCCTTTCTACAACAATAAGGAAAAGAGCGTGGAAACGCATATGCTGCATAAATTCGATTGTGATTTGTATGGGCAAACACTAAAAATCTGCATTGTAGGATATTTGCGACCTGAGAAAAATTTCGACTCGCTTGACGACTTAATTAAAGTTATTAAGTCGGACATAGAAGAGGCGAAAACGTTGCTGGACAAGCCGGAAAATAGAAAGCTGCAAGAGAATCCCTTCTTTTCAGACAAAATTTCAAAATGTTGAATATCTAGATCGTCACGCTTTAGTTTTGTTATCATTCAGGTAATTTAATGACTCGAATTTCCGAGATTCACGTAAATGATAGAAAATTGAATGTACTTAAGATAAATCTTGATCTTGAATTAAATGTTTACATTTCCATCATGTAAGTCGATTGATTGATTACCTTAGCCACGTCATTAGACTTAAGTGGAAGTACTCGACTTCTAAATACCCGACAACAATTCGACTGGCCGCCGAAACTCGTTGAAGGACGAGTTTAATAATAAAAAATAAAGAACGCGACTGACCAAGACAAGGTCCAGTCGAAAGGAATTTATTTGAATAAATTAAATTGTGTATGGTTACATTTTGACTAACTATGGCAGTTAATTTTGCTTAAATGATTTAAATAAGCCAAATTTTGATTTTTTGAATTGCAAGATTTATCTTTTTTAACTGCCAAGCTTTTCATACTCATTTGTGTTGACCGATAACCAATCGAGCTATCGAGTTACTATACTCATTTTTAAATCATATCGATACTCGACTCACTCTGTCATCTTTAGCACGACTTAACAAAACTACAAGTGTAATTTGTATCGAAATCAGTATTTCAATGCTTTCACTATGCAGCCACACCGATTGTGAAGTTAATCGATTCACTTGTACAATCGCCATCCCACACTGCTAATAAATAAGCTATAAGAAATATCTCTTCAAATTCTATTAAATCAGTGAAAAATTAACGTAAGTAGTCGCCAAATAGCTGATTTATAATCGTCTTAAGTCAATTAAAACGTTCTTTTATATTAACGTTGGCTACTTTATTGAATTTTCCACAAAACATGACGCATCTGCATCTGGATACGCCTTTCATTTATGCCGGACACGCATACACACAAAACAAAACATTTGTAAAACACGCACACGCAAACACGCAGTGCGTACAGCTCACACACACACAGACGCAAAAACAGGCATAATAAGAGTCAAAATAGATACGAATTAGTTGCCACAAGCAGCAAGTGCACCTACACAGCTCACACCGGAGATATGGCGCACATAGTGGAAAATCAATTATATGCTGCTGCGCAAGCAATTGAGCAGCAGTTGGATCAAGAGATCGATCGCTTGGATAACTTTGACACGGACGACTTGAAGGCCTTGAGAGAGAAGCGCTTACAGGAAATGAAAAAGTTAAACAATAAAAAGCAAGAGTGGCTGAGAAACGTGAGTACAATCCGGCTGCTTAAGATGTGTATTTTAATTGAATGTTTATTCTAGGGTCACGGCACATATTCCGAGTTGGCCGATGAGAAAGAGTTCTTTGAGGTATCCAAAAAATCGCCGAACATTGTGTGCCACTTCTATAGGGATAGCTCGGAACGCAGTCGCATTGTCGACATGCATCTGAAAATACTCGCCGCCAAGCATGTTGAGGCCAAATTCTGCAAGGTGAATGCCGAGAAGACACCATTCTTGACCCAACGTCTGCGCATCAAGGTGCTGCCAACAATAGCACTAGTGAAGGACAGTAAAACCAAGGACTTCATAGTCGGCTTTACCGATTTGGGCAACTGTGACGACTTCTCCACAGAGATGCTTGAATGGCGTATTGCCCATTCGGGCGTCATTGAGTACAAAGGCGATCTTATGCAGCCACCAGATGTGAAACGCAAGCCATTTATAAATCGCCCGCAGAAGACCATACGCGGCGGCTATGACTCCGATGATTCAGATATCGATCTGGATGACTAATGTGGCGCCTACAGCCTGGCAGCCACAACATAAACAAACACATCCACAAAGTAAACACTAGCTGCTTGGCACTTTGTTGCGCCTGGAACACTCAACAAAAACAAAAAACATCATATGAAACGAAAACAAATCAAAACCTAGCACATGAATGTAGGAAACCAATTAGGCATACTTTATCGTTATTTATTTAATTGTATAATTCCAATCAAGCTAATGCTACTAACCCAAACCTTAACTCTCCATGTCATAGGGGTGCTCACTGCGAGCTTATATGGTTGCCTTTCCTCCTTTATATTTTTACACACTAGTGCCCAGCTAAAAGCCCCTCTATGTTGTTCGTTCAAAATAGGCCTTGCGCGCCTTTGGCACAATATGAATAGTTCTAACTCGTTCGTCGTAAATGGATATAATGAATACCTACGTAAATATAAAAGACAAAACTGGCATATATTTTTAACAATATCTGACATTTGGCAGTGATGCATTTCCTACTGTAGAAATAACTAACTCACATGTACAAGTTTTTTACATTTATTTTTGTAATTCTACAAATACATCAACATGAAATCGTCTTCACATTAAATGGCAAGTACGGAAAAAATCTATTTTATTGTTGGGGCCAAACAGATGTACACTAAGGTAAAAATGAAAATAGTTCCATGCAAGCAATTAAAAAGCATATATGGACACGTAGCCACCATTTTACCTACGGGCAAATGTGCGTAATAAAAGGTTTCACTAATCCGTGGCAGCTTGCGCGTCATAAACCTAAGCAGCTGCATTTGTTGTCAAGTTTACCTGCCAGCGCATATAAAAACATGGTGCTGGATCTGAACTCTGCGCATTTATTGTTTGATTTTGGCACGGCCAACAAGTCATATTTCGCGATGGTGCTTGAAACCGATATACGGAATATTGTGCATACACTGAAGGATAACTACAGTCACGCGGAAATCGCCCAAATGCTGGAGTGTGATGTTGGAAGCGTGACGAGCTGCATTACCGAAACTGAGCAGCATGATGGCAAAGTGGCTAAATTGAGGCTGAGGCCGCTGCCGGAATTGCAGAGCAGGCGGGAAGTTGGACGGCCGAAAGTGTTTGAAAACCGCGAGTTGGTGGAGCAGATGCTCTGTGATCATCCACACTATACGTCCATAGATGTGCAGCGCGAGCTGCTGACTCGCTTTGGCATTGAAGTGAGTCGTCGCACGCTTCAAAGGCGCATCAGTGAGATAAGGGCGCGTCCGTTTCCACCAAAGAATAGAGGCTTGAGTGCGACTGTACGGCAGAGGCGCCTGGAATGGGCACGCGCTCACGAGGAATGGACAGTACAGGACTGGCGCAACATCTTCAACATGGACGACCAGAAAGTTACGGTAGGCTCAACACCCAAAGAAATCTACTTGGACACATTGGTGGGCCCCGATTGCGGTGAATGCAATGATTTGAACCTGCTGGAGCAACTAATGGCCATCATACAGCCCAAGATACAAAGCCAGGCACCACAAAATGTCTACGAGTTTCGATCCGTGCTCTATGATATTTGGCACAGCGATCAGGAGCTGGTGAACAAGATAGATCAGCTATACGAGTCGATGACGTGGCGTGTGGAGGCTGTTTTACAAAGCGGCGGCGCAGAAATTGACTTTTGCTAGACGGCTGAGCTAATTGTTTATATTTTGTGTCAAATGCACACATTACAATAATACACTTGGTTATTAGATTAGTTGTTTAAGCTCAAAGACAGAATTGCTTTTATTAAACATTTAAGCTTACAATGTAGGTTTTTTGTATAGGATATAACATTTCATAATGAATTGTTAGAACTGAAGGTGTCATAAATAAAATTTCTAATTACACTATCGAGCACTGCTTTCAGTGAAATTACAATTTATATTGGAAAAATTTAAAATATTAGTGATGTATGAAATGCGATTTCTATCTTATAAAGAACCATCGGTATATAGCTGCTGCATTTTAGCTATGAAGCCATTTACATGATGTCCTGGGCGAATATAACCAGGAGCAGAATTTCGTTAGATTATAAAAGTGTTTGCTTATGTCAACTTTGTCCGGGTTTATTGATCGTCTGATTTCGGCGATCCGAGGCCAAGTTGGTTAACTAGATAATCTTTGGCGTTTACTGGGCGATACCAGCACCGCAGTAGGCTGATGCTGATGCGACCCTGAGATTGCATCAAAAATGCTCGACTCGGAACGCTGATATTCACTGCCAATATTTTCTAGATTAAGATCGGCATTTAACACAAGAACCTGCAATAGCAAAAACATTGAGTACCACTTTTAACGACTGGGCGAGTTCAATTGAAGTAACCTTGCATTGCTGTGGACGCCTATGGTGTATAAGCCAATCCTCATGCAGCTCATGCAACTCCTGTAAATACTTCAATGGTACGCAGCTCTCCTCGGAACGGGCGCGCTGACGTATACGTTCATACGCCACTTCGGGCGAGGTGCGAAGATATATAATCAGATCGGACTGCACGTGTATCGATTCCTCGATGAACTTGTACCACTCCTGCAGTGTGTTGTACATGCCCAGCTCCAAGGAGCCATTGCGGAACATATTCTCCACAAAACAATATCTGCAACGGGAAGATAATTAATTTCATAAATTCTAAAAACTAAACCAAATATTCTGCGTACCGTGAACTGTAAATAGAGCGTTCTATTATTTTCAATTTTTTAGCCGTCGGTGCAGTGTGCGCCTGGAGCATCGTTAATGTGACGTATGACTGGAAAGGCATAGCCCATTTGTGTGGATCCTTGTACATTTTTTCCAGCAAGTTGACACCGTTTACATTGCGCCACTTCTCGACGGGTTCTGTGATCAGGCAGACATCCTTGTCATATTTCTGAAAGTGGTTCAAAAATGTCGTCTTGCCACTGCCAATATTTCCCTCAATCAGCACCGTGAAGGGCTGTGTGTCCTGGGCGTACTTTCGGCCATTGCTTGTGCTTGCTTTTGCCGTGGCCATCATTAAAGCTAAGCGTTTATCTGTTCGTCAAAAATGTGTTATATTTATATTAGTAAGTCTTCTAAAAAATAATGCGTCAATGCAACGATGGGTTGTGAAATTGCCGAAAAGCAAATCAATGCAACTGTACGATGAGATCGCGACTCACGAACTAACCACGAGATGGTCACGATTTTGGTGCCGAAAAAACCAAAAAAAGCGGGAACTATCTTTGAAAAGGCGGCATTTCTAAAGTTGTTTGTTTAGGTTGTTTTTAACAGCTGTTCGATTAACAAATGCTTGTTAACTTAAAATCGATAAATGTAAAGAAATTATTTACATATTTGCTTGATGATTTTTGGTGAGCCCGGCATCTTATGTAAATTCATCAGAAGTTAGAAAATATGGATTGTTGTTACGTAGTCTGCATTTATCAAATTTGTTTATTTTTTTATAAGTCCAATTGCGGGGAATACTGGAAAACAGCGGGCAACGAAATCTCTGGCTTTTCAATACCCTTTTGCCTTTATTCCGCTTTGCTTACACAAAAAAAACAATATGTAAAATTTCCAGGTTTAACATAAACTTTACATCGATAAGCATGGTAACTTATCGAATTTAACATAATATTTCTAGCATGTACAGAGTACAATTGGCATCTCTATTTTTGTGGAAATGGCAAGTTAACATACTCGTGTACCACAACGCAAAAAGTTAAATCACAGATTTGGGGGCCCAAACGAAATGTTAAAATACAAAAAAAAAAAAACAGTCTTTATTATGAACTTCGAGAGGATAATGGGTACACAAAGTACCTATAGCCTAGTGCTTGAAAAGTCAGCCAATTTTTTATATTATAGATATCAGTTTCGTAGAGGATCTACCAACTACCAATTGCTCACAAACTAATTATTAATAAATCAATTATATTGAATTTGACGGAAATTTTAAAAATGTATAGAAAAAATGTAAATTAATATGATAGAAAACAGATTTGGAAATTTTACCTTATTTTCGAATACAGATATTTTTTGCTTCTGAAAAGTAACCAGCCCTGGCCGCCAATGTTAAATTCCAAAATACTGTAGGGTTTTATAAAATTTTACAGTAGTAAAAATTGAAGTGTTGCGGTTGGTATTCGAATCAACTAACTGCGCATTAAGAATATATTCATTTTCTAAAATACAATATATGTTGAAATCATTCAATTTAAATTCTTCTTTCAGCGCTATCCTAGTAAAAATGTTCTTGGCAAATAACCCTAGCCCCCTATTATTCTTGAAAGAATGTAATAATATTATTTAATATTAATGCGATTCAAATAATTTAAGTTCAGCGAATAAATAGGTAGGTAGAGCCCGCAAAACTATCGATAAGTATCGTAAAATGTGCATGAGACCAAATTAAAAATGTTACAGCTGCCATAGATGTGGGCACACTTTTTGTTATATTGTAGAAAGAGGAAAACGTAAATTGGTATAATTTTTTGTTAAAACTTTTCGTTTCGACTCAACGCGAATCCATTTTTCGCACGGATTAATTTAAAACATTGCGTCCAAAAAAGGGGTAAGTCGTTTTAACTTGGTTCAATATTTTAATTTTAGTATTTAAGAAAGAGTTTGGGCTTAATTCAACAGTGTTTTATAAATGTGAAAACGGATTACATGACCTAGATGCATACATAAAGCTCAGCTTACTTCTGCTTAAGAGTTTTACTTGTCTGTGAATGAAAACCACTGAACCAAACAAACATAAGTAAAACAGTTGGAAATCCAGCCCAGTTATCTGTGTGCCCTTTCCGTCTCCAGTGCAGCTCCTTCACCGCCGCCCTTGACGACGCAAACCTGTGGGGGCACTTATATAAAAGTTTAATTACTTTAATAGCCTTTCGCTCGCTTGTTGCTTCGTTGTTTGTTTCCTCTTGCCGTATGCCCCTCCGTTACCATCTTCGCGCAGCCCGATAAATGTAAAACCAATAACAATACACACACACACATATGCATTTACTAACTATCAAGGGTACAAAGTTCGACAAGCTTCAATAATAGTAAACTGCCATGTGTTCATGACTCTCAAACTCTCGATTTGGAATGCTAATGTAAATTGTACATCTGTATGTACATAGAGACTTTTAATAAAAATTTTCCATTTGAAAGTTTGTCTTAAATTTTGTTTTAAATATATCTATTTTTTCAGCACATTAGCGTAGAGTCTACAAAAAATTGTGATGGATTCCTCTAAGAAGCTGCTGGAAAGCAACAGCTCAGGCAGCGATAAGGAATTGGCCAGCACAAGCGCCAACGTTACCGATCAGGATTCTGGTTTGCCCTCGTCGGTGGAAATGAATGATACTCCTGCGGCGCAGAGCGCTGTCGGTGAGGATGATGACGAGGACATTTTCGAGCAGGTGACAATGATACTGCGCAAGCGACGCGGCTGGGGACCAGGAGACTTGCTTGAGGATGACGACGACGAGCTCGTCGAGGAGGACGATGCCGGTTGTCCATTGCCGTCAACGCCAGAGGACACTCAGCTCATAGAGGCAGAGGTAAGCCAAACCAAAGACGCAATCAGCTGCCAGCTAGCTGACCCAGGGGTCAGCGGCTATCAGCATTTACAAGTGGCTTGGACACATGTTTATGCGTATGTATATTGTTTGTATGTTTGTTCATGCATATATGAATTGGAACAATCGTTCGCTGACATTTTGAATGTCGCGACGGAGCTTATCATATCGCTGGAGTCACATCGATATGCGTTGCCTCAAACGTTAGCGCAGGTGCAAAATGTCGACAAGACAACCAGCCACCCAACACCTGGCCGCATGGGCTATAAGCATGTCTGCGTAGTTAAATACACATGTGCATGTATTTATAACTTATTGCTGTCATTTGCGTCTGCATTGACAATTAGCACGCCTTGTGGGGTCAGGTGCGGATTAGGCGTTGAGCACTGGATTTGGGCGCTTGTTGGCGACGAAGAAAATATAAAACAAAAAATTAACAACAAATGTGACGCAGATAGTTGCTTTACGTCTGGCGTCGATTTTTTACACTCGTTATCTTATCGCGGGCTTCGTTCGCATTTTCTTCCGCCGCAAATGTGTACACAATTTTTGAATTTAGTAGGCGATCGACTATCACTTCAAAGTACAAAACTTGCCATTTGCCTTTTCGTGCACTTTATATTTTATTTAGTATTTAAATTGAATTTTATGAGCTGCTCAATGGCTGAGTCGCGACTTGAGTTCGATGCTGTTATAAACGTGGGCGAATCTCTGGAATCATTTAAGAATCAACCCTATGAAGAACCAATTAAATTTCAATCAAGCGAAATCAACGTTAGTCTCTTCTGGCATAGTAAATTAATTTAAAGCTTTTAAGTCTGCCTTAAAGTGTGCCCCAAGCTTAACGCATATATTTTTTCTTTTAGATGACAGAAGTTTTAAAGGCTGGCGTGCTCTCGGACGAGATTGATCTGGGCGCACTGGCCCACAATGCCGCCGAGCAGGCCGAAGAATTTGTGCGCAAGGTAAGCTGAAAGCTCAAGCAAAAAAATTTCTTTGACGGGCCTTTTTGTAATTTCTTTAAAATGTATTTTTAACAATCATGTATTAACACATATTTTTTAACCCATATTCACATTTGATGTTTAATAAATGCATTTACTATTTTTTGTTAAATCATAAATTGTTCATTCTGTTTCGTTTTATGATTCTCTGCTAAATAATTACATGCTAATCTATATATATATTTTCGTGATATAATTGTTTTGTTTGTTCGCAGGTTTGGGAAGCCAGCTGGAAGGTTTGCCATTACAGAAACTTGCCCAAATGGTTGCAGGACAATGATTTTTTGCATCGCGGCCATCGTCCGCCGCTCCCTTCGTTCCGGGCATGCTTCAAATCGATATTCCGTGTGCACACGGAAACTGGAAACATCTGGACGCATCTGCTTGGGTGCATCGCTTTCATTGGCGTGGCCCTATATTTTGTTTCCCGTCCCACAGTTGAGATACAATTTCAAGAGAAGTTAGTTTTTGGCGCATTCTTTATGGGCGCCATCATTTGTTTAGGATTCTCGTTCGCTTTTCATACGTTAAGTTGTCATTCGGTTGAGATTGGCAGACTATTTTCAAAGTAAGTGTGCATACTCTATCATCTATATATTTATATTAAGCTAAATTATTTTTTAATTTCAGACTGGACTACTGTGGAATTGCACTACTTATAATGGGCTCCTTTGTTCCTTGGCTTTACTATGGCTTCTATTGTCACTATCAGCCAAAGGTTATATATCTTTCTGTGGTCTGCGTGCTCGGCTGTCTTTCCATCATAGTCTCGCTGTGGGATAAGTTTTCGGAGCCAGCCCTGCGCCCGCTGCGTGCCGGCGTATTCATGAGTTTTGGCCTCTCTGGAGTTATTCCGGCCATTCACTACAGCATCATGGAGGGTTGGTTAAGTCAAATCAGCCGCGCTAGTCTTGGCTGGCTTATACTGATGGGTAAGTAACGCAATTAACACTAATTAATATCTTATACTCAGTTCTTTAACTTGATTTAAGGCTTACTATATATACTTGGTGCTTTGTTGTATGCTCTCCGCGTGCCCGAGCGCTGGTTTCCCGGCAAGTTTGACATTTGGGTACGTTTATTTTGTGATTGTTATAAGTCAAAGTTATCTTGACCAATGCATTTCGCCTCTTGCAGTTCCAGTCACATCAACTTTTCCATGTGCTCGTTATTGCGGCCGCGTTTGTGCATTACCACGGCATCTCCGAAATGGCCATGTATCGCGTCACCGTTGGCGAATGTACTGTGCCCATCGAGCCAATAACTTTTTAAATGCTCCAGCAAATTCAAATATTACTTTAGTCACATCAAATCATATGCACACACTCACAAAAACTCCATACACACAAACACGAACACACACACACATCTATATGGAAAATCTATCGCAGTTTGACAATGCGGCCATTTTAGTGTTTGGCTCGCATTTGTTCTTTGTTATATACCAACATTCAGGATAAATACAAGGACATCTGTTATCCGGAATGAATATTAAAAAACTCGCGTTATAAATTACTTAGCAATACCCGTTTATTATAATCGAATGAAATCTGTAGTAGTTTAATTAATATAATAATTTATAAAAGTTATTTTTTACCTAATTTTATTTTAGATTATTGATCTTTAAATAGTACACATTTTGCTGGTGGAGTAATCGTAAAATCGTAAAAATGAAAACATTTCAACAATCGTTGCGCTCAGGGGCTTAATTTTAATACTAAGGCCACTCAAGCAATTCTATACTTTAAGATTTTCAATTGAAACCGTTCAGATAATCGAAATAAGAAATACAAAATCGCTCAGATTTGATTTTAATTATTTCTAAAATATATTTAAAATATATAACCAGTGCAAGATTTAATTATAGCACGAATATATTATATAATACAATCACGATAGAACCTTAAATGAAATAAAATGTCAAATAGCGAATCCAAAAGGGGGTAAAACTAAAAGCTCCAATGCTTTGTTCGCTTTGGCACTAATTGAATGCATTCTAGAGAACATTCTATTGAATTAATCGCTTGGGCCATCAAGGCTATTAAAGTATTTCGAAAGTACACTTCGATTTAGTATTTGCCAAGTTGGTGATTAACTTTGGAATCATAATGTGGCATAACACGGGAGAGTTTCCTCATCTTACCATGTTCTTAATTGCTGTGCTCCATTGCCTTAGCCTAATGCGCGCATATCGAAATCTATAGAGAGTGGGTTTATGAGTTTAGTTCATATACTAACTATTTGTTTTGGTCTTGGACTCGACAGCGAGGGCAACGTGCTGCCTGCTAATGACTGGCAAAAATTTGGCTCAAGCGTTGACTTTGACCCGCCGTATTGACTTGATCTGAGATGAGATTTTTTTTATTTTTATTCGTTCTACTTCAAGTCTTTGTCTTTGGTTTGATGGCAGTTGCTAATATCTCAGAGATTTTGATAGATCTATGTAGCACGTATATACATATATATATATATTTATAAATACTTATTTTAATTATGCAAATATTAAAGTTCTTTGTAGTGTGTTTTAATAACTACATAAAAAACCAATTGCGATTGTATTTCTTTTTCATTTTCAGATTCAACCTTTAATTTGCGTGACAAATTCATTCACAAAAATAAAAAATTGATTTGGCCATAAAGCAAAAATTTGCCCATAAAGCCATCGCATCGTGCATATAAATGAGGCTGGGATTAAAATCCACAATCCTCTTCTCGTAATATACAGTTATTTGATCCAATCGAAATAGTTTTTTTTTGCATTTTATAAAATGTCTCTTAAGAGGAATTCGATTTATGCGTGAAACTTTTGTCATTTTCGTTTTGGTGTTTAGTTTTTTCGGGTTAAAGTACAAACTTGAAATTTGATATATATATTTCTTTCTTTCTCCCTGTCTTCTTCATTAGCTCAGCCGTATATTTGAAATGTTTATGGTTGGACATTAATGGCAGAGGATAGACCCGATCTTTTGATGTTTTTGTTCAACATTTTAAGTTTTTTAAATTTTTGCCAGCGGGGCTTTCACTTTCAATTAAGTTGTAATTTCGATCATTATATTTAATGCGACAATGAGAGGGTCTGCTTTTATGCCCTCGCATTGGGCATGTCAATTACGTTGTTCATGTCGGAACGCACTGAAGATAAATTACAATTCTCTATTTAAGTGGAGGACAATTTCATAAGGCCTTTCATGGTCTAGGAGCAGGATAATTGTGATTTTCTTATTGGAATTAGACGTAATGCAATTGCTGTGAAGCATATTAGCTAATATAAAAATAAATATGCTTAGTCAACTACTTATTATTCGATTCAAATACCTTACTATTCAAAATGAAATTTATTAAATTTTAATTCCTATAATTTACTAAACATGAACGGAACATGAAACAGTATAACTTTGATGAAAATAATCGAACTTGAACCTGAATGAGTTTCAGGCTTTTGATATTAATGTTTATTTCGTTACTATAAATATGGAATTTTCACAATATAAATATGCTATTAGGTTTATGAATATTTGAAAAGATCTATTAAAAAATGAGGTGAATTGGAAGAGTCTGGGTTCGATTGGGCTCGAGATGTCGAAATCCAGGTTCAGGAGCAGAAGCTTGAGACGAGGCTTGATATTTGATCTGTGAACTGAGCCACGATATAGATAAATATATATTTTGTTTATTAATTAATTAATTTATTTATTTTATTTTTACTTATTTATTTATTTATTTACTTATTTACTTATTTATTTATTACATTTTTATTTATTTACTTATTTATGAGCCAGGATATACATAGATATTTGTTTATTTATTTTTTATTAATTAATTAATTTATTTTATTTTTACTTATTTATTTATTTATTTATTTACTTATTTATTTATTTATTTACTTATTTATTAATTTATTTATTTATTTACTTATTTATTTATTTACTTATTTATTTATTTACTTATTTATTTATTAAATTTTTATTTTATTTTTTTTATTTATTTACTTATTTATTTATTTACTTATTTATTTATTTTTTTATTTATTTACCTATTTATTTATTTATTTACTTACTTATATATTTATTTATTTATTTACTTATTTATTTATATATTTATTCATTTATTAAATGGTCGACAACATAGATAAACGTTGCTTTCATCATTTGCCTTTGAAAATAGTTTTCCATTTGATTACGATCCTTAGTTATACTTTGCTGGAGTCCACAATTAGTCTGTAAGAGCATTTAATGGTCGTCATGCTCGCCATTTGCCTTTTTTTTCGCATTTCCTAGCAACTCGGAAGCAGCATAAATCGTCAGTGTGTGTAGTTCAATGTCAGTATGCTTCAATAGAGTTCAAGACCCTCTCGGTTTTATTGAGCTTTTGCTTTTATTAATGGTTCTCTGCAGTCGATTTTATGCGTCTAAATCAATAATACAGACAGTCAGAGGCAACGGTAATCAACTCGTGTCTTTGAAGGCCTTCAGCTTATAAGTGTTATGGTCAAGGCCAGCTTGCAGGGACTTAACTTGTCTGCAGCCAACAAATTGATTTCTAATCAGTCCAAATTCGTGTGCTGCTTTTTTGTTCTTTTCGTAGCCGAACACGCATTTGATGCTGTTCATAAATTGAGTTTTAATGTAGACTCCAATTGCCTCGAAAAAATAAAAAACCAGATGTAAAACATATAAAGGGTACAGGTTGGGTTTTTTCCTAGCGCGCGCCTCGGCTAATGATCCGAAACTGTTGTGTCTAATTCTTGCCGGTGCCTCATCGAATCCCAATCATTTTCATGCAAATTATGCCATCTTGCCAAGTTCGACAAATCAAAACAAAAAAAAAAAAGCTGTTTTTTTCCCCCTTTTCGTGCTTTGTAAAGATACTTTAATACAAATTGGTTTAAGTGTAGTTGTTTGTCTAAAAAACTCTAATCGAATGAGTCGTTATATGATTGGGAAAAAAAGACCTATAGACATGCGCAAGTTTGTGTCTTAAGTCTTTTGTTTCCGCCGCGTGACATTGACTTGAAAACCGATTTAATTGTAAGTTGAACAAGCACAAGACATGCAAATACCGTACACAATTTAAGATTGCAAACTAGTTTGAAGAGCATGCCGATTGAAGATTGCCGTTCGGGTCTAGGTCTAGCTCGTTAATTAATACATGCCAAATGGATGTTACAAGTTGTACACTCGGAATTTAGGCGCACTTACCAGACGACGGCTCGAGCACGCGCCAAAATTCGTTCAACTGTACATACTCAATTGTTGCCGAAAAAAAAGTGTGCCTGAGCAGCTGTTCGGCAATTGAAATGAACCGCATGCACGGCGCTCAGAAAAGGCGCTAGCACGCGCCTGGCATGCCTAAAAAGCCAGAGGCTCACCTTCAAAACTGCGGAAGCTGAAATGTGGCCAAATCGGATTTGGGCGCTGCTGAAAATCTGTGACTGAATCGTTAATGAAACGAAATTCAAAGTAATGCATGCAGATTTATGATACCCATTAAAAATGGGTATAATGTATTTGTGCAAATGTATGTAACAGGCAGAAGGAAGCATCTCCCAGCCCATAAAGTATATATATATTCTTGATCAGCATCAACAGCCGAGTCGATCTAGCCATGTCCGTCTGTCTGTCTGTCTGTCCGTTCGTACGTCCGCCCGTCCATCTGTCCGACCGTCTGTCCGTCCGTCCGTCTGCCCGTCCGTCCGCATGTATGAACGCAACGATCTCGGAACCTATAAGAGCTAGAGACTTGAAATTTTAGCTGTAGGTTCTCCTAGTGCCCGCGCAGATCTAGTATGTTTCCGATATTCGATAATTTGCCCCGTTTCCAAGTAATCGATAAAAATCGGTTATCGAAATCCGGTTATTTGAGCAATTTCGGCAAATAATATGGGCTAGAGTCACCAAACTTGACATGTAGCTTCTAGAAAAGCATATATATATATCAAGTATTTTTCATTTTATACCTATCGGCTGTCGGAAGAAGAGGGGTCAGGGTATGCCCTAGTCGGGAGCTCCCGACTAGAACCTCTTATTTGTTTTTTGTTTTAGACAAGCGGACACATCAATCGTCAGCTGAAGATTGTCTTTGTCTGGCGAGCAATTGAGTAATTAACAATAGGGACCAAGGCAACCGCGTCGAGTGCCATTTAATTTGTTGACCAAATTGCAGCTTGTGCCGACATTTGGGGCCTGGCTGGCTGCCAAATGTCAGTCAGACGCTTTTTCATTTTCTTGTGTGCATTATTGTTATGTTTATAGTTTGAGTACTCATATGGTTGTGCTCAAACTCGCACTCATATTCATACCTGCGCCTACATAATGACACCGAGCTCAAGCTCCATAGATGACTTGGCGCAAAGTCAGAAGGGGCCACTGAAGTTTTGGCATGCCTTGTCTGCGGTTCCAGTCGTCGTCGCAGTTGCAGTTGCCGTCATTTTGGTTTAGTCTTGTGGTTGTGGCCTTTTGGTGCCATTAAATTGCGCAATGATTTGCGCACAGACACACAGCATCATATGGGTCGCCTTTGGGCCGCCATTTGGGCGCAGCCCAACAACTGGCTGCCAATATTCATATGTATATGTAGTATATGCCAAAGTTATGCCATATTCAATCAGTCAAACGAAAACAAAAATTGCAATAAAATTATATACATATGTGTATGGAAAAACTCGTTGAAGGTGTTTTGATAATTATAATGCTCGGCCACGATAGTTAGATAGATAGAAATTATTGCTTTCTAATCACAACTTATGTATGTGCATATATTTGACGCTAATCAGCGATCGAACGGATAATTAGCTTATTAGTTTGCTGATAAATTAATATTATAAAATCCTAGAACACGGGCCCTCAAAATCATGCAATGCCATAGCATAAAATGAGAGAAAAAATAAGCACACGATCGCACTCACACACACAAACACATACACACACACAGACACGATCACCTGTTCAGGTAGACAGAACTGGCGCGATCGACACATATACATTCTTGTGGCTAAATTAACAAGTTGGCTAGCGATCGCGATCGGCTTCGGACCTTACCTCGTGCGATCGATCGAGCCGTATCAAAAGCTCGAGTGTGCATGTGTGTGCTGTGTGCATGTGTGTGTGTGCTGTGTGTGTGTGCTGTGTGTGTCTGCAGCGGGGCGCATAGAAGACGGCTTGTCGCGTCCGGATGTCGCTTAGTTTGTTGCCGGCGCTTTAACCGCAAAGTAAGCGCAAAAGCGTGAAGTTGGCCAACAGGCAAAGCTAATAACCGCATGTTCTCCAAAAATTCAGAATATATTAAATATTAAACGCGAAATCTGCGGCCAACTAAAGGATTTTCTCTGTGTGTCCCGAAAAAGTGCTGTGTGCAGTGAAAAAATATATATATATATATATAAATAAATAAATTAAAAGTTATTCGACTAAATTGTCAGCAAATTAAATAAAAGGCAAGTGCAAGCAGAACTTAATTGAATATAATATTTATATCAAATATATGCTCAATATTAATTTAAAAAGGAAATGCGCTCAAAATTTTATATCAAAAAGTGCAAGCAGATTTTAATTGAAAATAATATTTATATCAAATATATGGTCAATATTTATATAAATAAAAATTTCATATCAAAAATTGGCTGCAAGCTGAGCCAGTTTTTTTTTTGGCCCATTGCGAAAGAGACGCGCGTGTTTGTGGACCAATTCCAAGCCCCCCCCCTAAATATGTATTGTATACAAAAGAGAAACAACAAAAACAACCGAAAATAAATATAAGACATCTCCGAAACCAGATTACAACATCCAATACATGCACAAATATGGGCCACGTTTGGGCCCCAAGTCGTGAGCTTCAGCCAAGTCAATCACAAACGAGACGCATATGTAAATGGTTTTCGTATATACACAGATATATATATATATATAAATTGATTTGACGATTGATCAACTAGCATAATCAGTTGTGCTTGACTGTTATTTATCAGAAAAAAAGGCCACGCAACGATAACAAGCTGAAGAGCTGGCCAATTTGTTACAATTATGTGATATTATATCATCTGAAAATGGCAACAACAAAAATCACTTGAAAACCTGGACAAGTTCGGGGTAAAAAAAGCTGCCAGCAATGTGCTAAACGGCAAGATACACTCCATATACCTATCCACACACAGATATATATATATATATATGCATACCTGTCTAGTACATACACAGGTGTTTGTATGGGAAATCGAAACTTTTTGGCCGGACTGTAACGAATTTCTCATATTCGGTATGCCCTTCAAAAAAGGCGCTCGCAACGCATGCGCGCAATTTGTTTACTTATGATTTTATAGTTGTTGTCTTCGCGTAAACATCGCCGATCGCCAGCCCGACCGTCGCGCCAGTCAAATTATCTTAATATCAAAGGTAAAAAAAGAAACGAGCTGCCAGCAAAGATTTGTGCTGCACATCCGTTCCCGCGTTGAGCAAGTGCCGCACAGGGGGCGAGATGCTGGGGGCGGGGGCGGCGACTTTTTGGTGACACCTCTTGCCATGTGAAATATCATTTGGATTGTGCGTCCAATTGGGGTCACATGCGTGGCCGGTCACACCTTCTCGAGCATCTCTCAAAAAAAAAAAAAAAAAAAAAACAAAATCATCTTTGTTTGAGTTTCGCTATTTTCTTGGCCAGGTGATTTTCAAATGACTTCGTTTGCCTAACAAGCCACGGTCGCCGGTCAAAAATTTGATAATAATGGCAAGGTAAACACGCCCAAAAAGAGAGCAAGACTAACCGACTGACAGAACGTCAAGCCAATGATGACGCCTGCAAATATTGGAGGCCAGAAGTAACTAGCATATGGTTATATAGGTTTTTTTTTTTTTTATTAATTTAACTACGTACTACGAATGACTTGGTCTATCCGAGCAGCCTTGGTATTGAGTAAATGATTTGTCAAAATGCAACAGCAGCAATAATATAAAATTAAAATAATAATAATAATAGTAATAGTTATAGCAGTATTGATGATGATGATCCAATGTTGATGACTGTTCAACAAATAAGTCTCCAATTGATTATCGCTGTGATTTTTCTCTGCATATTGAGAAACGAATCATTGAATTTTCCCACAAGTTTTTAGGTATTTGCATTTGCCTCTCTATCGCAATTACAAGCTATATTCACATTTTTAATTTATGCCAATTTCTAGCTAAACAATTCTAAACGAAAGACTCAGGCAACGAACTCTGTACTTATTGTTCGCGCGCAAATTTCAAAATTAAAAAGCACAACAAAAATTATTCGACTTAATATGAACAAATTGAAAGCCTAAAAGAAAAACAACTGCAACTAATTAAAAAGTATAAAAAATTAAAAATACCTAAAATTTATTTAAATTATATTTAAAAATCGTTGTTAATTTTCTGTGAAAGTTAATAGCACTTTTATATAATTTAAACTGTAATTTTTT
The DNA here is from genome assembly GCA_035045885.1 of Drosophila borealis. NCBI lineage: Eukaryota > Metazoa > Arthropoda > Insecta > Diptera > Drosophilidae > Drosophila > Drosophila borealis. Next base: position 4,578,670 of record JAWNOR010000194.1, on the reverse strand, counting down.
ATATTAAAAGCTAATTAATAATTAATATTTAATAATTAATATTTATACACTTGTTTATAATTTAAGATTTAATTTTTTATATTTTAAAGCTAAAGCTTAAAATGAAAATCGAAAACGCAGATACACCTGTTTATAACCATAATAATTAATATTTAATGGCATTCACTTTACAAACAATCAATGCAAATTTTACAATTAAATTGATTTAAGGCTGACAAACGAAAAGTCAGCATTAACGAATTGATTACAATGGAAATAAAACGCGCAGCCGGGGCAGAAAAGCACAAAACCCAAAAGAATTAAACAAGTGAGCGGGGCAACAGTTGGTAGATACCCTGTACGAAACGTGGAGAGGCCGTCAGAAGCATTTGAAGACATTCTACAAAATATGCACATATGATTGTTTATTCAAGCCTTAAGCCGGGCTTCTTCTTCCTTAGCCACACATATGCATTCTTCAACAACTTCGGTGCTTAGGGTCCGATAAATATGGCATGCAAAAGTGTGTATATAACAAAGCTTAAGTCTTTAAATCAGAAGATGGCAAACTTGTTAAACATATTGAGAAAATGGTTGGAAACGTATTTGAAAACCTGCTTAAACTTGGTGGGTCTAGCTCTCATTAGCTGCGAGTCAAGGCAACAGAAATATTTTCTAAAAATCTGTAGTTTTCAATTTCAAATTTTAGATCTCTAGTTCGCATAGTCGCTGAGATGGAGTCGGAAAAACAAAAATATAGCTCATGCCTCTTCTTCTGCCTGTTGCATACATTTGCCACAAGCCCATCATACCCTCTATGCCCATTTTCAATAGGTAAAATAGGCAATCAAAGACTCCCCAATTGAAAGACCTGTCAAATCCTGGTGCTACCAGTAAAACATAACACTAAAATCAAACAAGAGTAAACTACATATTTAAGCACTGACTAACCCACAGAGCAAGACCTCGAATCAATTAGGAACACTTCCAGCTAATGTAGTTATAAAGCTAGCAACAAATGAATAAACAAAAGCAAAAACAAATGCGTTTAGATTGTTGCATTTGTCAAACGGCACACGGAAGTGCTAAAAACTTGATATAGTTTATTGATATTGATATTGATATTTATGAGTGAAAGATATGCGTGTATGCGATTTGTTGATTATTATTTAATATATTATTATGTTATGCGGGCTTATACGCACTAGTTCAAGGCAATTGTTGTGCTGTGTGGCTGCGATCAAAAAAACGAATGCTAAAAAAATGTGTAAAAAGCAATAAAAATCGAGTTTCAATAACGACGAAAAATCTGCATACGAATTCACGCTATTTGTGGTCTGCTGCCGTCTAATACGACGCTGTAAATAACGTATTTAAATGTTTAGCTTTTTGTGTGTATTAGCCATATAAACAGCTAAACGAGGCGGTTCCAGGGACGCATGCGCCTATCCGGAGGTGCAAGAGATCAATTTGTTTCGATTGTGCTTCGTTTCCTCAAAAGCGTACGACCTTGCCAGCGATTTTTGTTGTTGTTGTCGCTTTTGTTGCTGTTGTCGCTTTTGTTGCTGTTGTTGTTGTTGCTGCTGTTGCGAGTCGAGTCCAGCAGCAGCAGCAGCAATGTCTCTCTGGCCTGATCAGATGCTGCCGACACTGACATTGTCTGTGCCGATTAATGTTATGCGCCTCACTTGCTCATTTCCCATACTCTACCCTAGTGGGTATTTTCAATTTGTCGCGACATTTGTAACGCATAGACAATCATACTCTATCTGTATGAATAGCCGAGTCCGTCTTTGCCTAACACTATATCATATATTAGCTGCCCAGAAAGCGGTCAGTTTTTAAATAAAAATAATAATAATCTTTATATATTAGCTGGCATAGGAACGATCGCACTTAGTGCTTTGCTTTTCAAAATATCTTGATTAAAAACTCGATACTTCAGATCTTTACTATGCTCCTGACATATAAGCCAAATATTATAAACATCGGACTACTATATCATATATATCTCAAAAATCTAAAAAGCGGGCAGATTTAAAAAAATAATAATAATGTTGAAAAAACAAAAAAAAGGAATATATCTCTAAAGGAAGAATCGCTTGAAAAATGATTACTATATCATATATAACTATTCCGAAAAGCAAATAAAAAATTTCAAAAAACAATAAAAAAAAAAAAATATATATATATATGTCTAAAGGAAGAATCGCTTGAAATATGATTACTATATCATATATGTATATCTTAAATTCCAAAAAGCGGGCAGATTTTAAATAAAAATAACAATGTTAAAACAAAATTAATGAAAAAAAATATATATATGTATATATCTAATTTTGTTTTTTTATTAATTTTTATTGTATATCTTAAAGTATCTTAAAGTATTCCATATCTTAAAATATCTTAAACCAAGCTCAGTTTATAGAAACAGTCATAGAAACAATCGGGCGGATATGAACAATTTGCATTAATAAGCCATGCTGCAAGGGTATTTAATGTTCGGTGTGTTTTTTTTAGTCAAGTTTTTTGAAAGCCCGAATGACTTGGCGCTTTTTTCAGATATCAATAGAAGAAGAAAAAAAACTACGCATGTAATAGATATGCAGCCTTCGTTTGCGGCTCTTATCAATTTTAAACCTCGATCAAGACTCCAAAAGCCAAAAGCGTATACGACATGTGCGCCACGTCCAAAACTGGCAGAAAAAAGTAGAAGAAGAAGAAGTAGGGAAAGAAGGGGAGGGGGGAATAATAATTAAACGTGTGCTTCTTTTGTGCTACGGGCAACGCGTGTCTAGAATTGATCGTCCGATCCGTAGACGGGCCGATTATCGCATAATGAGAAACTGAATGTTGACGTCAGCGGCAGGGGCGCGGTTACGTGCGGATAAAACTTCTATTTATTTACTTTTTTCTTTTTTTTTTTCGACAATGTGTACGCAATTTTGCAATTGCCTCGCTAATTGATAGGCCAATCTCTAGACCAACGTCTACCTTCAAAAGAAGCAAAAGCTCGCCTTGTGGGTGCAAATATTTATAGAGCATCGTGTTTGTGAGCTCGTTTTCGGGTTGGAAAAATTAAAGATTTTTACGTTCAGCATTTCTAAGCGTTCAAGTATTTGGGAACAACACACACACACACATACACAAATTATAGCTGATTTGCATGTGAACGTTGGCCATGTTTAGGAAATTAATAGCCAAGTAAATAAATATGCAAAAAATTTACAGCATAGATCCAAACGCTGTTTGCTTAGAATCAGCCGTGATATTGTGTATATATATGTATATATATATATATATATATGCAGCATCTAGAATATATTATATGCATATATAAAAAGAGACGGGTGTCTCCACATATGTACATATATATATATACATATATATGCCGATTGTCAGCGACTGAAAGGCAAAGTCCAGTCCCGAATCAAGAAATTTTGACATTTATGATGTTGTTGGGGCGGGCTTGGAATTAGTTGCCGCCGCCAGTAATGGCTAAAATGTTAATAAAAAGCCAAATGGGCAAAAATAAAAATTAAAAATAAAAAAAACGGAATATACAATCTGTATAATCTGCTCGCTTATTATAATGCATATTAGTCATCGAAGTGCGTACGTCTAGACATTAGACATTAGGCATTAGACATTAGGGCAGCTTTCTCTAACATAATCTGATTACGTATTCTATTTGGGGTATAGTATTTCTGCTTTAAATGGGAAACTCTTCTTTTTAGATAATACAAAACTTACACATTGATTAGGAAGATAACCTGCGATAACTAAGCCTTGTTCTCGGTTTTAAGCCAACTAATCTCTCAGCTATATGGAAAACTGGATGCCGTAGCTTAATATCATGCAACTGTCATAGGAAATCGTATTCGCAAAGATTTACAATATTTTTATTTATATTCACACTTATCTCAGAGTTTTCCTTGTGTGTCTAACAGCCGGAAGAAAGTATATGTATTCTTGATCAACACGACGAGCCGAGTCGATCTCAAATGTCTGTCCGTGTGTCTGTGTGTCCGTGTGTGTCTGTATCTGAAATAAATATTTTCGATATCTGCCATATTTGTACTATCGATAAATATCGATTTTAAGACAAAGTATTTTAAGCATAGCTCGAAAATTATAGCAGCCAGATTGACCAAACTAGGTATGAAGGTTCTTCGCATTATGAAAAGATTCAAAATATTTCTGTTTTTGGATACACACACAATTGGGTATAACATTATAAATTTATTATAATATTATGCTATATTATTATTTAAATAACATATGAATCTGCCTTTAAATACCAAAGTTAATCATAAAAGCATAAGCCGTAAGCTTGGGTTGTAGATATTTTATACGATTACTTTTTATAAAATATTTAATAATTCCTATAAAATATGGTGGCATACATTAACTAAAAATATTTAAAATATTAGCTATAAATATGAATTCTAAAATTTCCACAAAAGTGGGGAAGTTCTGTAAAAACCTTTAGCTCGTTGCTCAGTTGCCCAAATGAATAGGTCACTTGGGCATCTTAATGAGAATACTTGTTCTTTTCTTAAAAAAAAACACTCTAAATCGAAAGTTGATGAAATTTGAGACAAGTTTGATTCTGGTTTGTCAGACTGAATTAAACATGAAGGCAATTTCCTGATTAACATGAACATATGTATAACTAGACTAGGAGAAGCAGGCATATATACGAGCTACTATATATAAATATATGTAAATGTTAATAGATTGCGTAACATTTAAGCCAAATCTGAATATGTTTATTAACTCTTGCCTAATATTGTGTGATCGTCCGATCAAATCGCATCTTAGATAGGCTTTTAATTCTGCTCGGGCACTTGTAGACAAGATGCACGTGTCAGATTGGGTTAAGAGCATGTTAACCAAAGCAAATACAAACAAAGTTCTCGCGGTATGTCAAAAATGAAAAAAAAAACAATAAGAAAAACGAGAAAGATGTGCTACTTTTGGCGCGCCGAAGATATAATACCCTTGCAGACCGATCGGTCCTATGGAAGCTATATGATATAGTAATCCGATGTAAATAAGATTTGGCATAAATGTGGGGAACATAGTGAAACTGATAAGTGGCGACTTTGGTCAAGATATCTTGATAAACAAAAAAGTTTTCCAGACAACAGCTTTATTTTCGATCGATCGTTCTAATGGCAGCTATATGATATAGTGGTCCGATATTGTTAGGATTTTGCATAAATACGAGGAGTATAATAAAACTAATAAATGCCGAGTTTGGTCAAGATAACTTAATAAATAAAAAAGTTTTCCACATAAGAAACTACTTTTTGATCGGTCGTTCCTATGGCAGCTATATGATAAAGTAGTCCGATGTTGTTAGGATTTTGCAAATATATGAGAAGCATAGTAAAACTAATAAACGCCAAGTTTGGTCAAGATATCCTGATAAATAAAAAAGTTTTTCATATAAGAACCTACTTTTTGATCGATCGTTCCTATGGCAGCTATATGACATAGTGGTCTGATGGTGTTTGGATTTTGCATATATAGAAGGAGTATAATAAAACTAATAAATGCCGAGTTTGGTCAAGATAACTTAATAGACAAAAAAGTTTTCCATATAAGAACCTACTTTTCGATCGATCGTTCCTATGGCAGCTATATGATATAATAGTCCGATGTTGTTAGGATTTTGCATATATAGAAAATATATAGTAAAACTTATAAATGCTGAGTTTGGTCAAGATAACTTTAAAAACAAAAAAGTTTTCCACATAAGAAACTACTTTTTGATCGATCGTTCTAATGGCAGCTATATGATATAGTGGTTCGATCCAGCTGATTCCAACATATGTACTTCGTGCAACAGAATGAGGCACTTCTGCAAAGTTTCAAAAAGATAGTTCTGAAACTGAGAGAGAGACTAGTTCGCATAGAAACAGACAAGTCGGAGATGTCTCCTTCTATGCGTTACTTATTTCACGACAAAATTATAATACCCTCTGCAAGGGTATAAAAACGATGACTGGCCAGAAAATGGGCGGCATTTGGGCTCGTTTCGGTTCGGTTCGGTTTGGTTTGGTTACGGTGTGATACAAGTCGAGAATGACGCGCAAATTTGCATGCAACGCCCGCCGAGTGGCAAGCGTCATAATTAGAACGGCAACAAAATATAAATTTCTCACCGAAACTTGTCATAGATGATGTTAGGACAAGATTTATGCCAGTTTGTTGAAGTGCGCCGCATTTGGCTGTGATTGCGCCATGGAATGCATTCAACTGGCATTCGATGTGCACACGAAGCGCGCCTCCAAAGCCGCAGCCAAAGTCGATTCAAGGTCAGGTGGACAAAGGAGTTAATCATGTGCTGCAGCCAGGTGAAGGCAATCGAACGTCGCTTAGTCATCGCAGCAAAGGACTTAATATCGCATAATATCAATTTATCTAGCCATGCCAATTATTGTGATGGAACTGCCCCCAGCAGCAGCAGCAGCTGTCACAGGCGAACAGGTTTCTGCGCTCCTTGGCTAAAATAAAAAATAAATGCCCTCAAGTTGTCTGTCCTTGAACTATCCTGCTCCTGCTGCTGGCTGGGTTATTCCCGCTTACACAAAAACTAGATGACAATCAAAATCGAACGAACGAACGAAATCAAACCAGTTTCGAGTCGAATCTTCCATTCCTGCCCATCATTTTCAGCAAATATATAATCATGTGTATCTCGCATCCCTGGCTGCCTGTAATTTAAGCCTAGTGGCTAAAACAAAAAAACCAAAAAAAAAAACAAAAAATAAAAAGCTGTAAAACAATTTTACAAAAATGTACATGAAAACAGAAAATTGCTTTGTGCTGAGACAAGGCAAAGTTTTGAGCTGCTTGAAAAAAAAGGGCCTGATTAAGCAGAAATTCAGCAGGGTTATTGCCACGAAAACCTGCGACGCTTTGACTAATTTACATGCTCATATACATATTAGTTAGATAATTTGCACCCAACTGCAGTGCGTAGTATAAATCAGGGCTGGAAACAAAACAAATCAAAAAAATAACAAATTAATTATTCCGATAAGCCAAAGTTATAAAAAGAACTTACTCTTTTGAGTAGGTCTGCCTTGAGGTTCGTTAAATCCGGCCGTGATTTAACAAATGGGAGCCCGACTACGAGATACCCTGCACCGTTGTAGTCGGATCCGATGCAATCTTTATGAAATTATCAGTTCATAATTGTGACAGCCAAATGGGCTTATATACCGAATACGAAGGCTCTACCTATTAAAATGAATTAGATTTCATGATTTTGGCGAAATATTCAAGAGGTGAACTACTTTAAATCTATATAAGTTTTCTACGAGAGCTTACATGTGTTGTATCTAGGTCTTATATCTTTTAAATTATGCTTTAGAAATCATGTCTCAAAATTCTTTTTTAACATATGAATATTATGAAAATGAGAGGAGATATAGAATTATATATATAGCTATATGTATCTCCAGCTTTTGTAGTGTCTGGAAAAGACGCGTTCACAGACAGATGGCTAGATCGTCGCCCTGTTCAAGAATATATATACCTAATAAAGTCAGAGAGGGGCTTAGCCCTCTGATCTATACTTAAAAGTTGCAGCTAGCTATATATGGTTTATGTCTAAAAATAAATAATTCGGTTTTGGTTCGTCTGTTTTAGGGCTGAACTCTAGAATTGTGGTTTTTAGCCAGCCCTGATATTTATATATATATATCTATATATATATAGATAGTTTAGCGAGCTGGGCCGTATTTGCTTTATAGCTTATTTACAAAAAACATCCCATTAATAATGTCGCATGGGTCGCGCGTGGGCGCGGCTTCGCTTTGGCTTTCGCAATTCTGTGTGCCTTCGTGATTAACATGCTCGTCCGGCCAACAACGGTAGATCAAATAGCAGTTGACTTGCTGCATCAAAGGTGGCCCAGGTGCTAAAAATACAACATTCGGCTGATCATCTATTTGCTTAAATTACTTGCAGTTGGAGCAAAATGTCGGTCAGACTGAACGAAACACAGAACATTGTTGACAAAATGGTCAACTTTTTTGTGGAGCACGAGGATCTGCGCACAAAGGTGAGTTGCTTAAATCTATCTAACTATCTATCAGCGTAGGGGCTCATATCTTTTTTTCTCTCCACAGAGCTGGTTCCTCTCGAATGCGCCCGGGCCGCTGTTCATGATACTCGGCGCCTACCTGTACTTCTGCCTGTATGCCGGGCCGCGTTATATGCGCGACCGCAAGCCGTTCGAGCTGAAGAACACGCTGCTCATCTATAATGCCGTCCAGGTGCTGCTCAGCTGGGTGCTCTTCTACGAGGGCTACAAGGGCGGCTGGGGCGGACATTACAACTTCAAGTGCCAGCCGGTGACATATGCCACAGATCCCATCTCCATGAGAGTAAGACGCACGATAATATACTCTAACTGGCATTAATTGTGCTGGTGTTTCTATTTAGATGGCGCGCGCTGTTTGGCTGTATTACATTGCCAAGATCACGGAGCTGCTGGACACGGTGTTCTTTGTGCTGCGCAAGAAGGATCGCCAGATCTCGTTCCTGCATCTGTACCATCACACGCTGATGCCCGTGTGCGCCTTCATTGGCGTCAAGTACTTTGCCGGCGGCCATGGCACATTGTTGGGCTTCATCAACTCCTTCATCCACATCATTATGTACGCCTACTATCTGCTGTCGGCAATGGGACCCAAGGTCCAGAAGTATCTGTGGTGGAAGAAGTACATTACCATTCTCCAGATTGTAAGCCATAGCGAGAGCGTCTTATTGATCCAGTTAATCAACAATATTTTGTTATATTTTTGGCAACAGGTGCAATTCCTTATCATCTTTGTGCACACGCTGCAGATTCAGTTCCAGCCCAACTGTAATTTCCCCAAATCGATTGCGGCGCTGCTCACCTTCAATGCCGGCCTCTTCACCTACATGTTCAGCTCGTTCTATGTGCACAACTACAAGCGGGAGGCCAAGCAGGCGGCGCAGGCCAAGCTGGCGGCGGCACGGGCCAAATTGGCGGTTAAACAGGAGTAGAAGCGACATAGCCCGTGTTTTATATATTTTGCCTTAAGATCGATAGCCAAAGGCGATCGTTAGTTAGGTTTATATAGCCTGTACACGTCTACTGTGAAGATACACTTTCTTAACGGGTATTCCACACCCCCATCCCCCCCCTTATCATTTAGGTATATACATAGATCAAGCTGGGTGTATGTACATTTTCTAGCTGTTAAGTTTCCTTGACAAAGGAACAGTCGAAGTATAATAGAACCAAATATTTTAGTTAAGTTGTTCGATGTAGTTTTTATTTTATTGATTGGCGTGCAATAAAACTCTAAGACATACAGCAGATGGCAAAACACCAAATTGTCATTAGCAGCAATTTTGTTTGCCATTTTCTTTTCTAAATTCCAAAACATTAACATGTTAATTGTAAAATATATTTTCAAAAAACAATAAATAAACAATACGAATTGAATTGTATTTTATTTTCAGGCCTAAAAGTATGCTTTGCGAATCGCAGAAACTCAAAGCAAAAGGTATTAATTATTCCCGCTAGATGGCGCGCACGTGTCGCTGAGTCTGACTCAGAGAATTAATTTCCCAGTTAATTTCGTGGAACGGCCCGTGTTTTATTATTGTAATTTGCGTACGTATTCATTTTTTATTAAAGTGCAGCAAAGGAGCTGGCTAATTTGGGATTTACATTCAGCAAAAATAACACAAAGGAGCTGCTGCAAATGGGCTTGTCAAATGTACGAAATGTGCCTTAATTTAGAATTTTGTAAAACAATGAAGAGCATGTTAGTATAATTTTATTCATTAATTCTAAAAATTTACGTTTTTCAGTTACACATTTTGTTATAAATTTTTAATATGCCTTCTTTAGACATACCATGTCATCAGAATACTGCGGAAATTCGACAAAGAACAGTTGAGTGACTTGAATTCGAGATAAAAGACTTCCAGAGAAGAAACGTGACTCAGGGATTATTTACCAAATGATGTACTACTTTAGATGATTAATATATGATGCATATTTCGATATCTGTAAAAGCACATCTGTCATAATATCCGGACTTAAGTTTCGCATATTCAGACTCAATTCGTAGCTAAACAAATTAATGGGCTGTCTAAAAGTATGCCAGAAAAATGATGTATGTCTTTCTGTATATTTATGTATGTCACCATTCGATACATATGTATGTACGTTTGCTTGTATGTGAAGATGTGTGTGTGTATGTTGAAGTTGCAGGCAAATTGAATTTGAAACTAAAACTCGCCTCGCAGTGTTGGCGAAAATGTGGTGAAGTGCAGACGCGTCCCTTCCGCTCGTTGGCGCGTTGTCGTTTGCGTATTGTTTGTTGTAAGTGTCGCATTGTTGTTGCTATAATTATACTACTATTGTTGTTGCTGTTGTTGCTGTTGTTGGTCTGTTTGCTGTTGCCAGGTATATAGGTACATATATTCGCATGGCTCAACTGTTGGCGTGCGCATTTTTATATTGTATTTAGGTTAAATTCGCGTTCGCGTGTGTGTTACAAAATGTTGGAAAGTGTGCGAAAAGTAAAAAAACAAAAACAAAAGCATAGCTAAAGAATTGCTTGGCAACGTTTTTTTTGTGGTGACGTTGAAACCTGTTAAGGGAAATCTGTGCGAAAAAAAGAAAGCGATTTTTCGCCGATAGCCACGAAAACTCGACTAACTCCGAATGTGAATACAGAAAAAAGTTGTTTAAAAATAGATTTGTTTGAAAATGCAAATCTATGTTGGAGAAACGCTTACTCATGCGCGCACACACACACTCACACGCGGGCAATCAGATAGATCGACACACACACACACACATATATGTATGTATGCATTCAGTTAGGGTTTTTCCTGTGGCGTTGCCATCCCATCCCTGAAGATGCAAACGTAGCAGACTTTGCATAGCCGCTTCTTGTTCATCTGGCGTTTCCTGCGATGCCGCTTGGCAACAGCCGCGGCAACCAGAGATACATACATATGTATATACATAAAGAAATATACTCGTATATACACATACATGCGATATATGGACGCTATCAAAACAAAAAGCAAAACAAAAGCAAATGCGGAGTTCAGGCACGACGCTTCGGCTTTAGAGCTGCTCAGCTGGTCGCCAAGGGGTGAAGCTGTGGCAGCAGCAGGGCACACACCTGAGTCCAAGTGTGCGAGTGCCGTTAAACGAGATCTGTCAGATACATTTGCGCCCATACAAGCACACACACACACGCATACAAACGTATCTGTATTGGCTTGCGAATAAAAACACAAAGCGAAGCTAAAAACTCGCACACACTTGTGCTTATGTACATGCAAGTGTCTGTGTGTGTGTGTAGAGCAGCATTTAAGCGTGTGTGCGCGTTACCTGAATATCGCGACTCGCGAGCGAACTGGCAGCTACCTGTTGATGAGACCGCGACTCACGGCAGCAGCTTTTGAGATACTTTGCAGTGCAAATATCGTGTTTAGCATATGTGCCTCCTCGCCCGCCAGACTGTCTACCGTCTCTTCCTTTCGTCCCATAGCGCCTCCTTCCCCTCTCCCCTCCTGCGTTCGTATGCATTGCACAAACGACAAGTGCTAATTTACTTATCACAAATTTGATTTGATTACATTTTTATCTAATTGCGGCGCACATGCGAGAGTGCGGGCACACACACACACACTTACTCACACACGCACACATTTACTGTGTTTTGCGTGTGTGAGTGTGTGACGCACACAAGTGCGAATTCATGCCTAGCCTCTTAAGTTTCCCATAACATGCGCCACTCTCAGCAGCAAAGCCAAAGGTGCGATAAGCAGCGACAGCGACGGCGGCCGCAGCAGAGGCAGAGGCGGCGGCAGCGGCAACTTGAGGAATGTTCAAGAAAACGCCAACTCGCTTTCATACCTGATCAGTTTAACAGAGAAACGCGCCGCGATCGCAACGTAGATTTCCGTTTCGTTGCCGTTAAATAACCACGCGCGATTTTTTCTTACGAGGCGTCTAACGAAACGCCCCCCGCCCCCCGCCGCCGCCCGCCCCGCTGTCCAATTGGATTTGATAGCCGTTTGGCTTCGATTGGATTTGTTTTTGTTTTGATATTGGCTTTTATTTATATATATATGCGCTTATATATTTGACAACGCTTGGCTTAGGTGCTTGCCACCAGCCGCCAACAACAACAACAATAACAAAGAGTATAACAAATAGTAACAATTGATTTTGCTTAGTCGTCAAGCTGAATAACCAAAGAGATACAGAAACAGACAACAAAACAATAAACAAATAAATATTGATCAGTTCGTCGCGCGCAATTAGTGATAACGCGTTCCGCAACTGCGCCAAGTGCTGCCAAACCAAAGAACTGCAGAAAGAGTTGCACAATAAAGCAACACACACACACACACACCAACACACACACACACCAACACACACACATAGGCAAAATGCTGAAAACAAAAACAAGCGACGACAAGCTGGACACGCTGCTCTCCCGATCTGTGGTGCCAATCATCGATCTGGCTCATTGCGGTAAGTCCAACTCACCCATGGCAGTTATCCATGTACATAAATTTTACAATGCGGGCTCAACATGTGCCTGGCTCGGACTTTGGTGTGCTGCCAGTTGCCAGGCACGCCTTCAACCACAGTTCCAACATTCGCTGTTTTGATTAGCCACAGACCCTGACTCATTCCTAGATAATTAACAGTTGTTCGTTTTGTGGTTTTCTCTTGCGTGTCTGTGTGCCTGGTAATTGCAGTTGCCTAATTATGCCCTTCTTTGCGGGTATTACAACTTTGTTACTAAATGTGTAACGCACAGAAGTAGACGGCGACCGGATTGGACCACTAAATTATTGTAGTAGTATTTTATATTAATTTATTTAACTTATTTTCGGGTTCTCTCTTTGACATTTATTTCCTTATCGATATCTACTTATCATGCTGTTATAATTAAAACCATAATAACTTTTGTGATTCTTATCCGATCTTGATGAAATTTTCAACAGTAGATCCTATTGTGCTATAGAATATTTGTATACTCTCAAAAGGTCAATGGCATTAAAATTGTGTCAAAAATTGGCACTTGTTAAAAAAAAAACTATATAAAAAAAAACATAGCTGGAGCTGCCAATGATGATGATCTTATTCTATTACATTGTATAGCTGCCAGAGCAACCGATGGGTTAAGAGCTTAGTTCTAGTTCCAGAACATTTTCTATACCCTTTTTGAGGGTATCATATTTTTTTAACGAAATGTTTAACATTTAGAATGAGACAACTAAAAAACCTAAACCTAAAGTATAAATATTCTTGACCAGCTTGCAAACTTTATTAGTTTATAAGGATATCGCAATCGAGCCTGGCTTTTATTAATTTCACTGTTCTCCCTATATATGAGCCATATCTTGTCAACATCGGTTTTGTATGCCAAATATACGTAGAGTCCGTCGAAAAGGGAGTTTACCTATTATAGTATTATCCATTTTTCTAGATATTCACAAGAGTTTCACTATTCTCACCACATATCTGCAAGACCATAACCCAATGTTCTGCAAGGGCATTTAATCTTCGGCGTGCCGCTTTCTTGTTTTTTTTTCGAGCTCTCAATCAATTGCATTATTTATCGGAGTCGATATTAATTATTGACTTGTGCTGCTGACACTCGCCCGCTGTCAACTTAAATGTTTTAAAAAGTTAAACAACAATTAAAAATAGTACATTCTGCATGTTAAGCAAATGTTTAAGTTAAACGAGCTAGACTAATACAGCTGGAATATTAAGAGAATGAAAAGTCTTCTGCTAATATTTTGCAACAAACGATTATTGAACAATATTAATTTGTCATTAAATATTTGCCGGAATATGCTGCACATATTTGAATTATTAGCTGACCAATATTTACCAAAATGTTTTATCGTTAGTCATAATTTAGTAGGCCATAAAACTTTTATTGATACTAAAGTAAACACACAAGCTAATGGTCCACAATTATTATATGTCATGGTTAGTGCACTTTGATGGCTGGCAAAAATAAATATTGTCCATACATGAATAATTTGTGTGTGATATAGTATATCATACAAGATAATTATTGTAATTTGAACAATTACTGAACACCGAAAATGTTTACTGCATCTCTAATAATTATATGTATATCGTAAATATTCAGATATATTATTTACACTTGTTAGGCACACATATAAATACTTGTTTAGTTGAATTCTATAATCATTCAGAATGCATTTATGCAGATGGTATAATATTTTTATAATATATGCCTTTATGCATATTCATACTATCTGCATAAATTCTAAATATTTTATGAAGAACTTGTTTGATTATATTAAAATTCAACTACAACTGACAATAATTAAATGCAACATAAAGTTATATATGACATTCCGATTAAATGTGAAAAAAGATCTGAGGTTTATATTTGCCAGGCAGAAATAATAGACTTAATAGACTTAATGTTAAAGTGCTTGTTAACATAGACCACAAAATCGATTATATTAAAATTCAACTACAACTGACGATAAAATGTGAAAAAAGAGTTGAGGCTTGTATTTGCCAGGCAGAAATATGTATAATAGACTTAATGTTAAAGTTCCTGTTAACTTAGACCACAAAATCGAATATATTAAAATTCAACTACAACTAACATAAAGTTATATTTCACATTTCGATGGGTTGATGTTACTATTTGCCAGGCAGAAATATGTACAATAGACTTAATGTTAAAGTGCCTGTTAACTTAGACCGCAAAAAAGTAGCGTAAGTAAGACAAATTGTAAGTAAGACAAATATCTCTTGGTAAATCGATAACTTGATAGTAAAGCTGCAAATTGGTATTCTAGATATGTACCCAAATTGTTGATGTATTTAGCACAATGTGTATTCCATACTTCGATGACAAAATTGACAGCTTGTGTGGCTGACAGGCAGGGAATATGCGCAATGGGCGACTTCGAGTCGTAGCCAAGCCATGCCGAGCCATGCCCAGTCGACCTTCACTTGGGCACTTGACCTCCGTGCAACGACTTAGCGTCCAAAACATTTCAGCCATTGACCCCCAAAAAGCAAGTAAACAAACGACATTGACGGTTGAAAGTTGTGCGCCGCAGTTGTGTCAACGGAACCTAAATTGCTTTTTCAGCTCGAGAGAGGTTTTTGAACTACTTGGGGTCTGTGAAGTACTTCCCATCATAGTTCTGTGCCTGGCATTGCAAGTGCGGAAATTCAAACAAAATTGCAGCACAATATTTACAAACGCGTATTTATTCGATTTGATTTGCCTTGTGATTTTATTTCGATTTCGATTTTGATTTTTATTTCTGTTTTGGCTCTGGCATACATTTGCATATTTTTGCATACCATATATATGTATTTATTTGTGCTGCACTCGTTTGGGGCGGGGCGTGTGGGCGTGGTGCAGTGTTTGATTTGTTGTTTGAGCTTCTATATTTACCCACTCTGCTCCCGGGATAAGCCGCGTAATAAACTCGGTAACAGGCCCGCAGCTCGTGACGCATTTGGCCAGCGAATTCCCAGGCAGCGTCAGCTTAATTGAAACATGCGGCAAATATCGTCACAGCAGCTGAACTGAGAATTAAACAAACCAACAACAACAACAGCAACAATAACGACGCGCTTTCTGAATCCGATTTAAACCGGCTTTAACCTGTGCACGGCTTGGCATATCTAGCCAAAGTTTAACTCTGTCGCAGGTTTCAGGTGTTAAATGAAATATTTGTCATGTTATGTTTTGTTGTGGACGTCTCTCTCTCTCTCTCTCTCTTTCTGAAGAATCTGACGCATTCAAATGGCCAAATTTAAAATTCTGCTGGCAGGGAGGGTCGTTATGATAAATGATAATTGGCGACAATTCCTGGTTGATACCGATTGAGTATCTTATGCATTCAGAAAATATTTGTATTGATTTCGGTTGAGATATCGCGGAAAACAGCGAAATATCCATCAAAAAGCAGATAAAGCAGCAAATAAAGGAGCAGATAAAGGAGCAGATAAAGGAGCAGATAAAGGAGCAGATAAAGGAGCAGATAAAGGAGCAGGTAAAGAAGCAGATAAACGAGCAGATAAACGAGCAGATAAAGGGGCAGATAAAGGAGTAGATAAAGCAGCAAAAAAAGGAGCAGATAAAGCAGCAGATAAAGGAGCAGATAAGGGAGTAGATAAAAAAGCAGAAAAAGGAGTAGATAAAGCAGCAGATAAAGCAGCAGATAAAGGAGCAGATAAAGGAGCAGATAAAGCAGCAGACAAAGGAGCAGATAAAGAAGCAGATAAAGGAGCAGATAAACGAGCAGATAAAGCAGCAGATAAAAGAGCAGATAAGGGAGCAGATAAAGCAGCAGATAAAGGAGCAGATAAAGCAGCAAACAAAGGAGCAGATAAAGGAGCAGATAAAGAAGCAGATAAAGCAGCAGATAAAGCAGCAGATAAGGGAGCAGATAAAGCAGCAGATAAAGGAGCAGATAAAGCAGCAGATAAAGCAGCAGATAAAGGGGCAGATAAATGAGTAGATAAAACAGTAGATAAAGCAGCAGATAAAGGAGTAGATAAAGCAGCAAACAAAGGAGCAGATAAAACAGCAGATAAAGCAGCAAAGGAGCAGATAAAGGAGCAGAGTAAGAGTATGTCGGGCTTGGGTAAGATATCTTGCATACCTCTCT
Organism: Drosophila borealis; assembly: GCA_035045885.1. Classification (NCBI taxonomy): domain Eukaryota; kingdom Metazoa; phylum Arthropoda; class Insecta; order Diptera; family Drosophilidae; genus Drosophila; species Drosophila borealis. The sequence continues at coordinate 4,561,966 of JAWNOR010000194.1, read as the reverse complement.
TTCATACCTACTCTTCGACCGATCGTTCCTATGACAGCTAGTATATAATATATATGTAGGTCCGATCCCTCCGGTTCAAACGTGATGCCTGCAACCGAAAGATGGACCTATGCGAAGTTTTCATTTAGATAACCTTAAGACTAGCTCATACAGGAAAAACAGATGGCCATGACTATATCGACTGATACTGATCAAGAATATATATATGTATACGTTATGGAAGCGCATATGCACACAAATTTTAATGTGAAATTTATTATTGCCTCAAGACCAAATTTCAAGATTTCGATTTTTGGCCAGGCCTCAAGTGTACAAACTTTTTAATGCATTTTGCAGATTTTTCTTCAAAAAATGTTTATTATATTTTCGCCCATTTCAATTCATATAGATATGCAAATATTTGTGGGCATTTCTTTGAACGATCCGAACATCAAAGAAGTACAGACTATTTTCTCTGAGTGTTTTTTTGTTTTCAAAAATTATAGATTTAATCAATATTTTATATGGTTTTGTGGCCATTCTACATTTGAGTCTGGCAATTTGAAGCGTAGCCAGGCTTTTTACTATAGTAATATAAATATTTTTATTTTTTTACCCACACTCGGGCATTTGGGCAGACGCCCGCCCATTCAACTACGCGCGCGGTTTATTTGTCTATAAATATAAATATTCTATAAGTATGGTCGAACATTTATGTGTACGGCATTCCCCAACTAAATTGATGCCATTAAGCTGTTCGCGTATGTATATAAATTGCCCTATATATATATTTAATCAATTCGATTTTCAATACAAACAAAGCAAAGCAATTTGTAACTTCGTGATCGACTACAAGATGCTCATTAGAGAATCGTATAGAGCTTGATTATTAGGCAGGGTATACTCGGGTCGGCATAAAAAAGCAAGTAAGAGGTTCTAGTCGGGAGCTACCGACTAGGGAATACCCTGAACCCTCTGCTTCCAACATGCGATAGGTATAAAATGAAAGACACTTGATATATATATACTATACTATTCTAGAAGCTACATGTCAAGTTTAGCGACTCTAGCTCATATTATTTACCAAAATTGCTCAAAAAACAGGATTTCGATATCGATTTTTATCGATTACTTGGAAACGGGGCAAGTTATCGAATATCGGAAAAAAACTCGATCTGCGCGGGGACTAGAAGGACCTACATCTAAAATTTCAAGTCTATAGCTCTTATAGGTTTGGAGATCCTTGCGTCCATACAGACGGACGGACGGACAGACAGACGGACATGGCTAGATCGACTCGGCTATTGATGCTGATCAAGAATATATATACTTTATGGGGTCGGAGATGCTTCCTTCTGTCTGTTACATACATTTGCACAAATACATAATACCCTTTTTTCCCATCTTCAATGGGTTCAGGGTATAAAAATATACGTAAATACAAATGGAAGTTCAAAGCTGATAAAGAATATATACTATATATATATATATATGTATATTTATTTTTTGTATAGAGCTTTGGGGGTTTCCTGTCGCATACAGTTGCACAGTTTTATTTTACCCCAGATTAAGTGTAGGGTAGAAAGCAGCAGGCGTCGCGTCAATAGAAATTCCACGCATAACATACACAAAAAAAAGAAGAGTATACAAAACCACGTCAAACGCATTGACGTTTGTTTACAGCAGAACGCCCATAAATATCGAATATATATTGTGTATATATAGTATATAGAAATATTCGTAAACACAAACAATTTGGCAACGGATCGAACTGTGATGCCAATCAAATATTTAGAAATAGAAATTCAAAGCCAAAAACCAAATTCGTTTGCCCCATTCCCCCCTCCCCTCCACCCCCCTCCCCACCCATGTGGCAAGCAGCATTCGAGGCGATGATCTTCAACGATTGCGACAAGCGGCCTCTGTACATTATGCTCGCTGCTGCTGACTCAATTAATTAGCCTCAATATAGATAAATTAGCGACAAGTTAGCGACTAGCATGCGAGCTGTTCCCAATTACAAGCTGCCGCAAATTGAAAAGCGACCCCAAACACATTTGCCGGCCAATTGAAGTGCATGCAAACATGCTCCACATCGCGTCACGCCCACAAATTAACTCGAATACAACCAAACGGCACTACGAATCTGTATATAAATCTATATATCAATATATATATATAACTGTACATGCACGCTAAGTCGGGCTTTCGCCAAATTCCACCCGCAGCTGTGGAAAAAGTATGGTAAACGGATGGAAGTAGGTTTTGGGGGAATTTCAAAAAGATCTTTGCGAAAATTTATTCGAATATGATTTCACACTTTTCGGCAAATCCACTGGAAAATGCGGAAAAATTAATGTAAATTTAATTAAACAACTTTTTGCTTTTCATCCGATCGAAATTAACCTAATATTAAAATATCTACAATTAACAAACAATTTCTTTAAGTTTAATTATTATCATAGAAAATATAAAAAACTTAAAGATTAAAATACAATAATGACTAAAATTAATATTTTAAAATATAGACTTTAATTTACATTTAAATAAGGTTTATTCGAAAATGATTTCACACTTTTCGGCAAATCCACTGGAAAATGCGGTTAAAGTTTGTATGAGCATAATTTTAATATGCAGCTAAAAACGCACTTTCCAGGAAAATAAACAACATTTTGCTTTTAATCCGATCGACATCAACCTTATTTTTAAAAATATCTACAAATAAAAAATAATTTCTTTAAGTTTGATTATTATATATTATTGTTATATCCCAAATAATAGAACCTTATAGATTAAATTAAAATAATGACAGAGATTAAAATTTTAAAATATAAAATATAAATTTATATTTAAATAAGGTTTTTTTGCGAAATAGTTTCACACTTTTCGGCAAATCCACTTATAGTGGATCGAAAATGGGGTGAAAGTTTGCATGAGCATAATTTTAATATTCAGCTAAAAACTCAATTTCAAGGAAAATAAACAACTCTTTGCCTTTCATTCGATCGAAATCAATCAAATTTGAAAATATCTACGACTTTTAAGACTTGTGCTTGAGCTTGGCCGTGCAAAGCCGGGTAATACCAGCTAGCATCGAGTAAGCCCATGTGCATACAATCAAATAATATCGAAAGGCTGCGTTGCGCTTCAATTGATGCCATTCAAAAGCCAGCCTGACCTCTCGCCAAGCTATCTCATCATCGTCATGTACATTATGTTGCCCCCTCGAGAAAAAACAAAAAATTCCATAGAATTTGTGTACATACGAATTTAATGTATTTGCCGCCTGGTGACAGAAATCTGTTTTGGGTGCCCGAAAAAAAGGCCGAAGCACGACACGCACTGATAACTACACATATACAACGTAATTAGTATTAGCCGTGAATTTGCTTGCTTATCAGTCGAAAAAGTGTGCGTCATGCTCCTGATTAGAGTGCGAAATGGGGGGCGGGCAGGTAGCCCAGGTGGGCAAGGTGGGCTGAAATTGGCAATTTTATTATTTATAGATTGCGCATACGACGCGTGTGTCAATGCGAACGCGTGCAAATATATTTGCAATTATTCATATTCATTCATTGCTGGCGCTGAATGAAAACGATTTATTCATATGCACATATATATTTATAGAGAAACTTTAAATAAAAAACGCCGCATCACATGCACAAACTCATATCTCGCTGAGATAAGGGCCTGGCTATATCTGTGGACTTTAAGCTGTTTCACGCTCTTCAGTTTATGAGCTTCGTTTTGCAACCTCTATTGATAGATAGCCCCAGCCCCAGCCCCAGCCCCGATCCCCTGCCGCGTCTTCGACTCGACTTCCGCTGCGCTTTGGCTCACCTTTTGTGAAGGTAGTTTGATTTTCATATAATTTTCCGCCCGGGAAAATCAAGTCGCAATTGATTGCATTTACCTTTATTGCATTCGTTCGCCTTGCATTTATCGGGTTTTCGATGCTTTAACTCGACAATTCCATTGCTCAAAATCGGGTTTATATCATTGGCCATTATATCGGCGGCTTGTGTAAATTGCGAGCTCCAATTAGTCGAATTTCCGGAACGTGCATTTGCTCGACACTTGGCGTGTGGCATTTTGGGCGTTTATTGGCGTCCATATAGTTTCTAATATGTTTTGGGTATTTGTACTTTAATTGGACGGGCTGCGAACATGTTATTTATGGTTATTGACAGCAGCTGGCCGGGGCTTTTTTCTATTATTATTATTGCTTGTTGTTCCAGGAAATGATTGAAAAGGGCAGTTCATCTGAGCCACGCCCACGCACTTAACTGATGATCACTATTATCGTTATATAATTACAGGCATTGAGGAGGTGCCCGTCAAATCTGTGGTGAATCGTGTCGGTCATCAGCTCCAGAAGGCGTTATCCGAGAAGGGCATGGCTCTGCTGGTCAATCACGGCATATCCGACGAAAAGGTGACTAAAACAATTTGATTTCCATAACTATTCTGAAACTAACTGTGTTTTAGCTGAAAACGGCTTGGGATCATTTGGATGACTTTGTCGATCTGGCGTCGGATGTCAAGCAGCATTATATACGCAGCGATGGCGACAATCACGGCTATGTGAGTCCGGGCATTGAGCGCTTCGATGGCAAGACACCGGAGCTGCGGCATGCGTTCAACATATGCACGCTGAATGCCCAAAATCTGCCGGAGGAGCCGCTGCCGGGCTTTGCGGATCACATTAGCACACTGGCCAATGACTTTAAGGCGCTGGCCAGCTTTATACTACAGGCGCTGGCTGTCTCGCTGGACATTCCGCACACGTTCTTCCTCGAAAAGCACTCACACATGCTGTCCGGCGATCACGACAACATGACCACCCTGCGCATGCTCTACTATCCGCCCGTGGTGGACGATGAGCCCGGCCATAGTCAGAACGATGTGGTCAAGGGCCGTTGCCAATATAGCTACCAGCGCTGCTTATCCGATCAGCCGGACTTTCGGCCCGAACACAATCCCCGCGACGACGACCTCAACGAGCTGGACGGCATGCAAACGAATGGCAAGGACGGAGATGGCGAGCTCTCCGAGCACAAGCTGGCCAATGGGGCCGTCATACGCTGCGGCGCACATGTCGACTACGGCACATTTACGCTGCTGGCCCAGGACTCCGAGGGTGGCCTCGAAGTGAAGCTGCCGGGCAGCGAAAAGTGGCATCGTGTGGGCCACCTGCCGGGTGCCATATTAGTCAACTGTGGCGAGATCCTGTCCATTTGGACCAGGGAGCGATATCCCGCGCTGGTAGGCAACAAAATGCTAAGTAAAGGACTCGGCAGCCTTAACTGATGTCCTTTTTGTTTTTTATACAAACCGCAGCAACATCGCGTGGTTATACCCGAACAGGAGCACATACGGTCCCGTGGCCGACACTCAATCGCATTCTTCTGCCATCCAGACAATATTACAATGATATCTCCCAACGATCTGCCTCAAACCGATGCCGAACAGAATTCCGCCTGTCTCAAGCAGCGCAAGAAGTCCTTCAAGGCGGCGAAAGAGCGGTAAGCTTTGATCCCACAAAACAAACAAAACTGTTTGCCAAAATTTACTAACTTGATTTTCTTTCTTTTTTTTTGTGGTTCTCTTTGATTGGACTCAATTGTTGTTATCAACCTAAAGCGTATACAATGCGTATCAGTTAATACAGAAAAAGTTTAAAGATACGTATACCAATAACAATCACTCTCAATGACGTACCCCCCCACCCCCCTCCACCCCCCTTTACAACCCCCCATCCCGTCATCCAGACTGAGGAGAGAGAGAGAGTTTCCGTCGTATTTGAGAAAAGTCAACAACACGCATGTTGTTTGTAACTTTTTATTTTTAAATATCATTATAATATACGATTGTAATTGCTTCATTTCTTTAGTTTGTATCATATGTATTTGATATACATACATACATGAATATTTATATACAAATACAATACAATGCGTACAACATACAAATATATGGTATATATGTATATGTGTATATATGTTTTGCACAATTCGAGTATTAATATTAGTTATACACTGAGAGAAACGCACACATATATTAACATTTAGCTTAGAGATACGAGATGCAACTATTTCCTTTTCACTGTCCAAAATTGACCGAGACTCAATCGGAGATCAGAGACTATATAGACATATATCTTTTATGTCTGGCTGCGGTGAGTTTTTACGTTTTCCTTCAATTATCTGAATATACTTCATTAAAATGTTTAATTCCTCATATACATATACATAAATATATATACTATATATATATATATATATATATATATATATTTTTGGTTTTTGCTTTTCTTCAACTATGCACAAAAAAAACACATTTAACAATTAATTGTTATTCATTTGTATTTTGGTAATTTCATTACATGTAGTCAAACTTTTGGACATTTACCGAGAGCATTTGGCTCTGCTTGATTGATTGATTGACACCGAATGCTGCATACTCTCTTTTATAAGTTCTATATACAAACAATATACACAACTACGGCTACAGCGTACACACTTACTTATTAGTTAGTAACTAACATAATCGTAGAAAGAGACAACAAAACAAAATCAAACAAAATTAATCAGTCATTAAAGTGTTTATACAGTCGCAGGCAAGAGTTAACAACAGCTAGAGCTTAATAATTTAATGTGCTTATCAATTCACGAGCTGTGCGCACACTTTTTGCCATTACTGTATGTGTGTGAGTGTGTGTCTGTGTGTGTGTGTGCTTTAGCGAGCTGCCATAACTTAATTATTTAGCCCCATATTTGCGCAAAATATTTTATTTATTTTATTTATAACTGCAAGTCACATGCTCCACTGTCAGTTAACATGCCAACTGACAATAAGAACAATTTTCTTGTTGTTGCCATTGTTGTTGTTGTTGTTGCTGCTTATAGCCAACTGATTTGATCAATAGCCAACTGTCTTTTCAATATGCCACGCAATCGGCACAGTCATAACTGTGAATAGATATACTTAAGGAATTGCATATTCTAAGTACATTATACTTGTAAGTAACTAAGTGTGTACTTAAAGTATCTGCTAGTTGTTTAACTTGTTAATAACCATTTATAGAATGGTATGTCTATTAAGGAGTGGAGTGGGGAAGGGGGTGGAGGCGGGAGGGGGGCTGACGGAAACACAAATCTGCACTTAAGTCATCAATGTGCCTTATTTGTACCCTGTAGTTGAACAAAAATGAAAACAAAATTGTATTCAAAATTATTGCAAAGGCATAAAACGGGCAGAAAAGAAAAACAAATATATAAATATAATCAGGAAGACACTCGAGTTGTCGACCATTTATAAATAAATAAATATAAATATGACTGCCAAAAAAAAAAAAAAATATATATATATATATATATGTACATATATATTCTTTAGCAGCATTTGGAATAGGAACAGGGTATACAAAAAGATAGTTCTGCCTTTTGGCGTAAAGAGGCAAAAAGAAGACGAACTAGCTTTTTGTATGCCCTGTTTCGATTCCAAATGGGTAACAAGTATTTCTGAAAAAGTATTATACAGACAGACAAATGGCATTTCTCCCCAGTAAATATATATATATATTCTTTAGTAGGAACAGGGAATAGGAACAGGGTATACAATGGCATTTCTCTCCAGTAAATGTTCGATCCTATCAACTTTTCGATCTCAGAGACTCTAAGAGCTAGAGACTACACATTTAGAACGTAGTTAGTTTGGAACTTTATTTGTCTCGAAGATTCTGTTTATTTTGAATCATCGATAATCGAAATCGATAAGTATTTATTTCAAAATGAAGTTTCTTGAACATTTCTTGAGTCTTTTAAGAGCTAAAAGTCGCCAAATTTAATTTTTATATGCATAGAGTATCAATCTGAAAATCATTCAAACACACTTCAAAAGTGTTCAAAAATATTCAAATAACTCTTAACGGCAATCTTTTGCACTAAGTTGAAATTTATGGAAGCAATTTAAAATAATAATAATTATATTCATAGGTTATCAAAATGATATCTATCCTTAGATACAATCAAAAGTATTTAAAACCATTCAAATAGAATGCTCTTAACGAGAAGCGTTTGCACTTCCTTCAAAATTTATGCAAATAATTTAATTCGATTAAACGTTTAATTGTAATATGAATAATAATAATAAGAGAATAGACAGAGAAACTCAACTGTGACTATTTCTTGGAATATGGAAATTAACTAATTGCATTGCTAAATTTTAGCATATGTAAAGTTTGTTAGCAAATATTTTTCGCCATTAATTTATTTCAATTTAATTTTGCAACGCAATAGCTCAGGCAACGGGCGCCTCTTTGTTTAATCAAAGCGTCAAAGTTAAATAAAATAAATATTGGCATAAGTCTATATACGGGCAGACAGACAGACAGACGGACAGACTCGGGCTCATTTGTCTATTGGTTTGAGCCATTAGGCTGGCGCTTTAGATAATGACTATGATTTGGAATATATATATGTATATTATTTACTAGCAAAAATATAATAGATATTAAAGCCAAACAAAGAGAATTTGTGAACGCTTGATAAGCGTTCATTTTGTAAATAATTGCTTTGTTGAAAAATGAAAGTTCAACGAGAAGCCGAAACAAAAGAAACAAGTAAGAGGTTCTAGTCGGGAGCTGCCGACTAGCGGATACCCTGTACCCACTTCTTCCTTAAAAAAGGAAAGATACTTGATATATGCATACATGTATATACTCTTCTAGAAGCTTCATGTCAAGTTTAATAACTCTAGCTAATATTATTTGCCGAAATTGCTCAAAAAACACGATTTCGATATCGATTTTTATCGATTACTTGGAAACGGGGCAAGTTATCGAATATCGGAATAGAAGGACCTACAGCTAAAATTTAGAGTCTCATACATACGGACAGACAGACGAACATGGCTAAATCGACTCGGCTGTTAATGCTGATCAAGAATATATATACTTTATTTTGGTTTGGGAGATGCTTTCTTCTGCCTGTTACAAACATTTGCACAAATACAATATACCCTGTTTGCCCATTTTCAATGGGTTCAGGGTATAAAGACAAGTTTGCAATCTTCATAATTTGTTTTGTTTTTCGATTGTTCGTAATCTAGATGCAAAGTCAAAATGTGCTTGGATAAGATTGTCTGGGCATTGCGAACCAATAAAGAGATATAGACATGAAATATCATAAATAAATATGGAACCTAATGCTATAAATACAAGCAGATTAATGATCAATAAATAAAATACAAATCATGTATAAATCAATATGTGCAAGTATCAAAATATATATAGTTATAGAAATATCTGTAGAAAAACTGCAACTAATTTGATTTATTTTTCGAGTTTTTAACTAACAATCAACTAGTTGTTTGTTCCTCGTGTGGTACTTAAACACTTAGCACCTAAATATTTAGTTAACATCTACATATATCATATTTGAGCGCTGACTATATGCTACAACAATTAAATAATGCGCTCAAAAATGCGACCTGCTCAAATACATACATACATACATCAATTGCAACAGCTTTGTTTTGATGAGACTTTAAGTCACATTTTACATTTTACATTTTAGCTAGTAACTACAGGTGTGTCGAGGTGTGGCTAATAGACCCATTTGGATATGTTAGTCATACGAGTATGGCATGGTGTGCATATATATATATACTATATATATATATTAATTAAATATGTTTCAGTTAGAAGACAATTTTCACTTAATTAATCCGATTCACACGCATGTTAGCATTATTTATGGGACATCAAATAGCAATACGTATATCAAACATTCAATACAATATATTTATGTATGTATGTGTATATATTAAATAGGTAAGTATACTTTATATAAACACTGCACTAAATGCCAATCAAATGTTGCTTGAAATCGTTGCTGGCAATTCTAGGAATTTGCAATTCTTGTCTTTCATTATTTGTTTTGCCCAACAATTTCGCTTTAAATTCAATTTGTAAATATTTCAATTTGTTTTCTTTTTTTTTTTTTTTATTGTACGTATTCATATTTCATATTTCAAGTGTAGTTTTTGCACATCAATTTCGGATAATCTGTTTTTTTTTTTTTTTTGGTTTTTTGAAGGCTTCAATATTTTTCTGTGGGATTGTCGTGTTCGGCTTAAACCCATTTTTAACTGTTGCTTAGCGTGGTCATAGTTCTGGGCATACATATATAGCTCTATATATAGATAATACATATACATATATGGAATTCCTAGCATAGGTTGTGCTGTATCTAGCTGTACACACACACACAGCTACACATAAGCAAGAGAAGAGGAGCTGAAAGGGCTTAGTTGGTGTACAGCGGATGCAGCTGCTGCTGCTGCTCCTGTCCTGTCATTGTGGGCGTCGGCGTGGGCGTGCCAGCTGTATACTGTCGCGCACGCATCACATTCATGTGTATCTCCGATGAGGCCGTCGAGTTCATATAGGCCGGCAGCTCGGCGGATCCGTCTCTGATGCCGCCGTTGTCTCTTCGGTGGCCGCCGCCAGCGCCGTTCCCCCTTCCGGCCGCCCGCAGACTGGCGCGACAATTGATGAACGCATAGGGACAGCAGCTCTGCAAGAGAAAAGCACACACACACACACATACAAACAGACGCAGACAAAATGAGTGCAAATAGGCGTAGAGAGAGAATGCTTACTACGTACGCAAAGGTTAGGCATATTTAAACGACGTCGGGGACAGATACAGCGAGCGAGATAAATAGATAAGAGACAAAAAGAGACACACACTCGGAATTCGGGTATGGGCGGTGGGCGTGTGTTGGTGTGAGGTAGACAGCACATGTCTCTGCAAAGTTTTTTTTGTAAAACAAAAAAACAAATGACAAAAAAAATGAAAATGAAAATAAACAAGCGAAAGTGGTCTAGTTGCAAGTGTCCGACTAGGATTTACCCTAAGCTCAGCGAATAACTTCTAAATAAACGTATGTACATATGTATGCTGCTCGATCTTTATAAAATGAACAGGGTTTAAATATGGCATACAAAAGTGTGTAAAATAACAAAGACGAAGGCTCTTCCTCTTGTAGAAGACAAAAGTCGCTTACGAAGTAAAACACAAAATCGTCTCAGTACGTCTATTTTATGCGAATTTTCGATCGCGACTGAATCCGCGTTCGTTTTATGCCAACAGACTAAAGGGGAAGTTACAAGTAGTTTATGCATGTGTGAGCGAGATAAGAAGTAATTGAGCTCTTCTTGCAAGAATTAGAGTAAAGGGGGAATGGTATAATTGAGCGTAGAATTGAGATAAACGGGAAATTGTTGACCAAATGGACTTGACTATGTGTATGCATGTATGTATGTACATACATACATGTATTTATCCTACTACACTCTTAAAATTACCTCTTAAAGCTGGGACCAAAAATGGGATATTCTCATTTTGTGAGAGAGCGTATATCGATTCTCATCGATTTCGTCGAAGTGGGTAGAGTTATCGATATTTTAAATTGAGGCCTGCACTAGGAGGACCTACATGAACAGTTTAAAATTTTTGGCTCTTATATTTTCTGATTATTACAGACGGACTTGGCTAAACCGACTCGACTCTGGGATTGGAGATGTGTCCTACTACTCCTACTACACACATTACCACAAAACTATTATACCCATTGCAGACATTTTCACTGGGTTCAGGGTATCAAAAGGGAAATTCCGAAAGAAATAAAAAACATAAAGCCGCATTCATTTAAAAAAAGGGACTCGCAATGTGTTTTCGTGTAAATGTGTGCGTTGTTGTTAAAGACTAGAAATGTATAAAAAAAAGGCAGAAAAAGAAATGTTGTTCAAACAAACTGTGGGCATCAAAATATGCGCATTTATAAGTGTTTGTTGTTGTTTGTTTGGCGACCGTTTTGTAACAGGTGCTGTTGTTGCTTAACCGAAAAGAGAGCAGCATGTGTGTGTGTGTGTGTGTGTGAACTCATTCATATATGGATATGTACATATTATGATACTATACTTATATGCGCGCAAGCTTTTCAATTTGAATATTACATTTTGTTTTGTGGCATTCTCTGGCAGGGCTTAGCGTTTGTCGGACGTTAGGCAACGTAACGGTAGGGCAAAAGCCAGCTGTGCATGGAAAAGATGAGCAGATGAGAGAGGAGAGAGGAGAGATAAAAGATAGAGGAAAACAAACCAATTTACAATATAGTATGTACATACGATGCCAATAGAGACAGAGAAATTGCAAGAGATTGCTTTACAGTTATAGCGAAAGGGCAAGCAGGTCGTGCATGGAAGTCAACAGGCAATTAACAATTTCGCAGTCGCAATGAAAGTCGTGACATGGAGAAGCAAAAGCTAAAGCAGCTGCCGTTGACAGTTGATAGTTAATTAATACTGCTGCTCAGTCAGCTAATATATATGCTATGTTTTTAAGTTCAAGCTAAAAAGGGGCACTAGTTGCCAATGCAGCGCCAAGTTAACTCAGATACATAGCTACCAGAATGCGCCTCTGGGCGTTGCAGTTGCCGCTCTTATTGTTGTTGTTGTCTTTGTTGTTGTTGTTGTTGCTGTTGCTGTTGCTGTTGCTGCTGTACTTGGGCTTTCCTTTGGTGCAGCAGCTGCTTCTAACTAAGTCTAGTTGGGAGGCAAACGGCGTTTGGGGATCGAGGTATTTCCAAAAGCAATATGTATTTGATAGAAGGTCTTACTTGGCAATTTGTATAATGAGGCCCCGCCCGATACGTAAATAGGACAAATCGCCCCCCCCCCTCCCCCACATTGAACTCACCTTGAGCGTCTTCTTGAAGGCGGCCCTAAAATCGCGATTGAAATATGCATAAATTATTGGATTCAGCGCCGAGTTAAAGTAACCAATCCAGAACAAAATGCCAACAACAAGTCGTGGGGTTTTGCAGCTATCGCAGAGCGTGAATATGATGTACCTGTTGAAGAAGCAAATCGATATATTACTTAAATATAAATGTATAATATATATGGAAATAAATATAATATATACATATATTCAGGCATTGTAGAAACTTTTCTTGCAAAAGACTTTTAATTTTCATAGATATATCTTTGTTTTCTTACTCTTGCCTTATAAGTAATTAACTAAGCACGGTTAGTATAACTAACGTCTAGTTGTTTGCTAGTTCATTCACAACTTTCAACTCGTTAAATCAGAGCAAAAAACTTTATCTTTTCAATTTTTCCTTTCTCAACTTATAACTTTAAAAAATCATAGCATACCTTTAGGCGCAACGAGAAAATCAAATTTTCAAGTCTTGTAATCTTTGACAGTTATTAAAATTATTTTAAAATGTTCATAAAATACTAGCAAAATAATAGCTGGCTGTTTAGAAATGGCTTGCACGTATTTCAATTAATTTCCTAGTAAACTTTCTAATATTGAGATATCCTGCTTGCTTGCTACGCACCATAAGAAGAAGGGCAGCCAGCAGAGCAGAAATGCGCTCATTATGATGCCCAATGTGCGGGCGGCCTTCCGCTCGCGCCGCATTGTCGTTATGGTTGACTGCTCCACCTGTATGCTTGGCCGTGGCTTGGGTATCTGGCTAATCTGCAGGTGCTTCTCCAGCAGCAGGGCGGCCACTTTAGATCTGCGTGCGGGCTATGTAATTAGCGTTAATTGTGGCAAACAAATTAATTGGTTTACCTGTAGACCAAGCGCTCCTGACGGTCCGCCTCCTGGTAAATGCGATAGTACATGGACAGCATGACAATGCCCGGTATCCAAAAGCTCATCGATGAGCTCACAATGGCGTAGGCTTTGTTCACTTTGAATTCGCATATCTGCAATTCAATTCAAATAGATTACACGTTACGCGCCGAGAGTGCAGCACTTGATATGCAAGGGCCATGTCATTTCATGGAATAAATCAAAATAAATAGCATAGTAGACTGAATTCAACAAAAGACTGCCAATTGCTGTGGCCAGTAAAATGCAGTAATCGCAGGCGCAACGTTGCGTATGCGTAATGCGATTATTGCATTGAATTGCCAGCAATAAATATGTATGTTAGAAACCCAATTACCGCATACATTAAATCAATGATGTGTTGCTTGTTGCCACGCCCACAATTTAGCCGAGGCCATCTAATTAGATTTATGCAAGAGTACAACAAGAACAACAGCCGCAATAAGTTAAACTAATTAAAGCCCAAGTCGAATGCTAATGTATGCAAAGGGCTTTCAACGAGTCGGGCGCTCTTTGTGAAGTCGAAAATTATGCACAGGCGGCACAAGCCCGAGACACCACAAACGCAAATATAATTACATTTATTTATACATCAGCATTTGTATGGCGGCGGAAAGCTGGCTCGAGTCTCTCTCCGACAGCAGCTGGCAACAGTTGTTAGGCAGCAGGCGTAGCAGGTATTGAACCACTTTCGCTGACAACTTAACAAATATGTTGTTGCCAGGTCCAGGACGTGCTCATGTCCAAAACTGGCCAATAAAGCAGACTTAGCAATAAATATGCCAGCCGTCGGCTGAGCGCCTAAAATAGCATAAAAACGCTGCACACATAAATCAATTTTCCTTCAACCAAGCTCTCAGACCGAGCCAACAGAGCTGGACGCGTGTCGTGTTCTCTATCGTGTACACCTGAACTTAATATGAGCTGCTCGAATGGAATATGTGCACTTTACGAGCTAGCTCTAGGCGGGAGAACCCGAGTGCGAGATACCCAGAAGGGTTCAAACACACACACACATACATGAGTATGTATGTAATTACATACGGGCAAGCTAACTGTGCACACACACTTCGGAAAATTCATTATATTATTGCATATATATAGCTTCAGTGTCTATAGTCCGATCCTTACAGGACAGGGCACATTGATGGCATTCAACAGTATGCAGCGCAAGGCTCTGCTTTTAGAATTAGTTTATATTTTTTTTTAATCCTAAGCTGTGTATGCTCTATCGAGAACTTCCATTCAAGTTTGTTGTATCTGACTCTAGAGATGAACTTAAATCGATATTTATCGATATTTTAGTATTCGAGATTGACAAGACGATTGATAAAGACGAATGGACACCTAGACCACATCAGCTCGCCTTCTTGACGAGGTATAGCTATATTCTATAGATATATATATTATATATATACTTTATGGGATCCAAGTGCCATATATGTCGGCAGTTTTCAGTATAGAGTTTCCCTTGGGAGTCTATGATTAAGTATAATCTACAAGCTACATCGATTTGTGGTTCACGATTTGAACAAACTTTCACGAAGCTGCGGTTCTCCACATCCTTGAATCCAGGTATTAGTTTAATCTTTTGCTTGTCATATATTTTTCAAAATTTTAAAGAATCAAGGCGAAGTACATTGTATTTGGCTGGAGCTAAAGCGCTTTTAGCCTCCGAACCACCCCTTCAGGCCTCATGCCATTAATTCTTTTATATCAGAATATCAGAAGGCATTACCCAATTTAATGAATGTCCTTAAGTAAAGTTTTAACTTAAAAAGATATAATAATAAAAACCAGAGGATCGATGTACACACTCCATAAATCTATAAATCTATAAATAGAATTTCCAACATAAAATTGTATCGTTGTTGAAGAATGTTTTTAAAACCTCTTAAAAATAATTTACATCCAGAGTAAAAGGTCTTGTGTCGTGATAATAAATTGCGACACGCGTCCAACTCTGGTCTGAATTAAAGTCCAAGTGCCAACTAGACTTGCAGGTGTTGGCAGAATTTATGGCACACCTTGTGGCCAATATGTGGGGCAGCAGGCAGCAAAATGCATGTCTGGCAGTTACCTCCAAGCGAACACACCTACACACACCCGCACACACCTACACACACCTACACACACCTGCACACACACGCACATCGACACGACATCTCGGAGCGGAAGCTGCGAATTTGGAATTCTGATGCGCTGGGAAATTGAATAAACAATGCAGGCACAAAATTAAGGCAGCTTACATGGGGATTGGACTTGAGATACTTCCAGTTCTCGTTAGTGGTATACCAGCCCGAGCAGATGGGCAGGAACGAGAGCAGCGCCGGCGACAGCCAAACCATCAGCAGCATTATGAACACACGACGATGCGTCATTATAAGCGGATAGTCCAGCGGCTGAACAATTGCATAGTACCTGAGAATAACAGAGTGTGTGTTTTTTTTGGGTTACCTGTGCAGCTATGGCACTTGTTGGCCACTTACCTGTCCACCGAAATGCAGCATAGATGCATAATGCTGGCCGTGGAGAAGTAGACGTCAAAACTGTTCCAAATGTCGCACATGAGCGATCCGAACATCCATCTGCCAGATATTTCGACGGAAGCATTAAAAGTCATGGCACAGAGGGCAACCAGCATGTCGGCCACGGCCAGTGAAACCACAAAATAGTTCGTGATGATGCTGTAAATTAAGCAGGAATATGCAAAAGGAAATCTCAGAAACTTTGAACGGATGGAAATGCAGTCGAATTTTGCAAAAAGTTGTACAAATTGAGTTTTTATGTCATAATACTCCCGCGTCTAGTTTTCCCTTCAGCTTATCGTCTTAATAACTTGTGTCTGTTGTGTGTGGTACGAAAACTTGTGCCCATATTACACATACGCCGCATGTGACAGGAACTTGTCGTGGAGTGGATTTCGGAGTTTAATGGGTTTATTTGATAATTTGCTTAACACACGGAGGCACCAGCAGCAGCCACCAGCCACCAGCAGTAAAAATAATAACAAGCACCGCAGAATGTTAAACTCAATTATGTACACACGGCGTATGCGCAACGCTGAAACTGATTGCAGCTTTAATTGCCAAAACTTTAAGCGAGAGGCAATTACATTTTCATAATTCACAATTTACACTAGGCCAATGAACCACGCACAATTCTACGCCCAAACGCCCACAAAACTTAATTACAATCCGCAGCAAGCAGCGCCAGATGCCGGGAGTCAAAAGGCAGACAAGGCAAGGGGTTGGCCAAAGGCGGACAGTTGATGGCCAGCTTTAACCAGCACGCAGAAAATGTACAGGGTAGAAGGCAATGTCAGAATAAAGGTAGTAAAAAGGCGTCGCTTTAAAGCCGATTAAAGGATGAAGGAGCAGGAGCAGAAGCATGAACGGTGCCACGTCCATTCTGATAGGTGACAAGTTTAATTAGATTTATGACTTGTCAACTTCACCATTAAAATTTGGGGTCTTTGAAGGATACGCTGTTTCGAAATGATTGGTAGCTTGTTGTGGGCCATGTTGAACATTGTTTAATAGATGTTTAGTTGAATATTATTGAAAATCTATGGAATAGATTAAACACTAGTTTAAACCTTGTTTATTGCAAAGTAAATGTTCAATTGTGTTGTGATATGCATTATCTTGTAAGTGAAGTTCTAAAATGTGGCAACGCCACTTTGAAAA
The DNA here is from genome assembly GCA_035045885.1 of Drosophila borealis. Taxonomy (NCBI): domain Eukaryota; kingdom Metazoa; phylum Arthropoda; class Insecta; order Diptera; family Drosophilidae; genus Drosophila; species Drosophila borealis. The sequence goes on along the minus strand of JAWNOR010000194.1, from coordinate 4,544,601 downwards.
TTGACAACACTTAACCAAATACAATATCAACACTAAAATTGAGAACGAAAACGAAATCAGTATCATTGCGCTCTCTCAGCTTCGGCTCCATGAGATCAGAGATAAAGCAATTATATTTGTATGTGTGTGAATATACATACAACAAAATGCTACTATGCAGCTTAATTTTTTGAATATTGAGAACGCTTGAAGACCGAAATAGTTAAAATTAGAATGTACTCACAGCATTGGCTCTGTGAGGGCCGTGCAAGCAATTGTATTTGTATGTGAATGAATATACATGCATAACAGATTATTTGAATGTGTTGTTATCCTCTGCAGTGTTTATAATGTCTTTGACTTATCGATACACAGCTCGATACATTTCAGATTCACATTTAATGTTAATTGCAAGCTGTTAACATTGTTGGGGAATGTTAGATGCAAGGTGACAGCATTGTAATTTGAGTTTATTACGTCACACAGATTAGCGAAAACAGTTTAACATTATGTTAAAATATGCTGTAAAATATGCTAGTAACTCTTAGAGGTCTTATTAAACAACTTTAAGCTGTAAGACATAAAATTCCACACGAATTTCTGCCGTAATATGACTAGAACTAGAATATAATATGCAGCATTTCATCTTTGCAGTCCATATAACTTATATAGCTCTATTTAGACATGCTGCAACACAACCAACTTTTAGTTTGTTTCACCTTAATGGTCTGTAGGAAAGTTTCTTCAATTAGTGGACCGGATATTAAGTCAGCCAGCCGCACACGTACAATTTTCTATCTCTATCTCTTTGAACTAGGAAAAGAGTTTTCTGCACGTTTACACAGCCTTGTGATGTAGTTGGGTTAAATGAGGCCCAAATTATCGCAGGCTATGCGAAGCTGGAGTTAGACGCACACCTGTGATTTGACACGCACACGCACACACACACACGCACACACATATAGGGCACTCACGGGCAAGAGACTTAAGTAGGAATGCATGTTAAGCATAATTAGGCTTAATTTGCCATAATGATTTAAACTGCGCATCTAAGCAAAACATTTGAAATGGCCCAAAAGAAGAAGCAGCAGCCAGATAAAAAAAATGTTATGCACCTGGCAATAGACATCTGGCATTCCATTACCTGCCCTTGCTGCTCGGGCATCAAAATTACCCAGCTACGCAGGCTCCACAAGTTAAATGAGCCCCGCAAATGTCAGGTGTGTCTCTGTGTGGCCCTTTGGGCTGTCGCCAAGGTGAACATTTTCTTGGGCTGCTTTAAGAGTTGTTATGCCTTGACATTGGACGCCCCCGGGCTTGTGGCGTAGGGGAGGGGGGGGGGGGAGGGGGAGGTGTGGTCGTCGTGTATGTGTGTGCTTTATGTTGCTTAAATGCCAGCAAAGTACAACATATGAATTTGTGCCTGAAACACGTACAAAATTATGAAGAACTGCCTTAGGCCGCAGGCTGACAGCCGCCCACAACTCAGTTGTTGTTGTTGTTGTTGTTGCCACAAAATTTATACGAACCGTCGTAAATGAAATGCCAACCCACCCGGCAGTGTGTGTGTGTGTGTGTGTGGCCTTTTTGAAGAAGGCCACAATATTTGAATGCGCGCTTCTTATTAACATATTCGATGTAATTACGCACGTTTTTGACATTTGACAGTGCCGCACATAAGTATGCCAATGGGGTCAAGTTATTAAACAGATACCGCCCCCCCCTTCACACACCGCCCAAACAAGCAGTTGGTTGACAAATATCTTGACACGCAACTTGGCCAAAATATGATAAATGATGGCCAGCTAATGGGCGCTAAGGCGAACGGGATTAACACGCCTGCGGCCACAGCGCAAAAAGCTACATAGAGACAAAGTCCTGGCCGTGTCCTTGATGTCCGCTGATGACAATGCTGCTTTGTGGCGAACAATTCAATAATAAACAAGAAAGAGTGCGAGAGTCGGCATTGCCTGACCAGCAGATACCCTAAGCCGAGCGTTGAGCGGTCGTTACAGTTCAAAAAATTCCATATTTTGGATCTGTGAATACTATCGTACATAATAAATTTTTACGTATTTCGATATCAATTTTTATTGATTTCATAAAAACGGCACACACAATCGATACTAAAAAAAATTCTTCAGCTCTTATAGTCTCTGGGATCGATAGTTATAGACGGACATGGATAAATCGACTCAGTTTTTGCTACTGATCAACAATATCTAGACATATCTATGGCTTTACTCCTATTTGTACAAGACCTGTTACCCTTTTTAACCATTTTTAATGCGCACAGGGTATTAAAACAAAAGCACGCCTCAAGCTAGTCGGGCCAATGGACGAACGAATAAATGAAAAACGTTTGGGCGTTGCTTCCATTACTGTTTTTACACCCTTGCAGAGGGTATTATCATTTTGTCGTGAAATGTGTAACGCATAGAACGAGACATCTCCGACTCCATAAATATATATATATATATATATATATATATATATATATATATATATATTCTTGATCAGTATCAACAGCCGAGTCGATGTAGCCATGTCCGTCTGTCTGTTTCTATGCGAACTTGTCTCTCAGCGCCTCCTTCTGTTGCACGCAGTACATATGTCGGATTCATAGGAACGATCGATCGAAAAGTAGGTTCTTATATGAAAAACTTTTTTGTTTATCAGGATATCTTGACCAAACTTGGCATTTTTTAGTTTTACTATGTTCCCTATATTAATGCATAATCTTATTTACATTGGACCCCTATATCATATGGCTGCCATAGGAACGATCGGTCGAAAAGTAGGCTCTTATATGAAAAACTTTTTCGTTAATCAGGATATCTTGACCAAACTTGGCATTTATTAGTTTTACTGTGCTTCTCATATATTTGCAAAATCCTAACAAGATCGGACTACTATATCATATAGCTGCCATAGGAACGATTGGTCAATAATTAAGCTGTTGTATGGAAAACTTTTTTGTTTTTCAAGATATCTTAACCATGCTCGGCATTATCAATGAGCATTATGAAAAGGTTGGGTCTGTAAGGGTATTAAATCTCCGGCGTGCCGAAGAGAGTCCTACTTTCTAATTTTTTGCTGCCGTTGTGGCTGGCAACGCGATCAAAACTCACCGCAATTTCCGGTGGCGCATAACGGATACAATCACCAGCATGTTACCCAGAATGGCGGCCAGTATGATGAAACCAATAATGAAACACTTGACGATGACAAATGTCAAATGCGCGCCGCCCGTTTCGGCAGCGGCTGCGGCAGTGCTGCCATTGTCCTGGACCTGGCCAGCGCCAACATCGGCCAAGGGAACGGACCGGCTAGCGCCGTTGCCAACACCTTCGTCCACATCGATGAGTCCGTCGGCAACGAAATTCAAATAGCTCGCATGTGCTGATGCTGATACCTCGGCTGTTGCCTCCAGCAGGAGTGGCATGTAAACGGGTTGTGATGTCGCGCCCGCTCCTTCCGCATCCTTGAGCAGGCTCCTCGCCGCAGTCGCAGCCGTTGCCGTTATCCTGCGCATGAGGGTCATTGTGGATGGCAAAAATGGTTTGTTATTTTGTTGCTGTTGCGCTTCGGTGCGGTGGCAAAGTTAGTCCTTGAATCGAATGCAATTATTGGCTTGCCACTCACTGCTGACGTGGTTAGGGGCGCTCGCCGTGCAGGACATGCTGAATGTAGCTGTCATTTGTTGTTATTTGTTGTTATTTGTTGTTGCTATTGACTTTTGCTTTTACTGCCGTCAGCAGTTGCTGGCCAAGTCTGCAATTGAATAGATATGAACGATTTATTAGTGCTCATATTTCATTTATTGTCGCATTGAAATCTATACTTATTCGATTTGTATCAATTTGGCATTTGTTGTGCCAGTTTAATGAAGCACACAACGTGCCAACGATTTATCAACCATCTGAGCCTGCGGCTCGGTGCGGGGCGGGACACAATTTGTAGAACATGCAAATGTAAAACCAGCCTCATAAGCACCTTGTCCCTTTGATGGTATTGGTATAAATTGTGCAGCTCCAGGCGCTTGACTAACGAATACCCCCCCCACACACACACACACACACACACACACACACGCACTAGAAACACAAATAAAGCTACGGCTGAGCCGTTGGCTGAGAACTGCCAATGGCAATTGCTGCCCACACAGGGATATCAAATTGTTTGGCGCCCAACGTAATCCCACTCAACTCAATTGGCTTAATTTGCCATAAATAGCGCCAATGTGTCTGCTGGCAGCGACATTTTCTGCAACGCCTTTGCTTAAGCGACAAAATTCACTTCCTTCCGCTTGCCAACAACTGTTGCCTGTCAATATTTTATCCTTATCAAGTTTTAAATTAACGGCGCACTTCTTCTGCAACTTTTCCAATTTGCCAAGCAGCGCAGGTTTCTAATCAAACATCTATCTAACAAACGTCACAGAAGTTCTGTGCTTGTAAGCAAATATTAAAATATCTACGGCGATCAAGCATCGATAATAGTTCTCGGCATAAAGACTGCAATCTTTTAAATTGGTTTAAGGCTCTTGAATAATTGGCTGCACTCGATTGTATTTTGATTTTTATTGAACATTTAATAAAAAGCTTATAAAAAGAAAATATTAAGGAATTTAACTTGCTTTTTTATATGCCTATGATGCCTGTTTTGCTATAACTACAAATCATCCCATTATTCTTATCAACTACTAAGTTTTTTAGTAACTATCTAAGTCTTAACTATCGTATAGTCAACTTTAGATTTTCTAATTTATTTAAAAGATAACAGCAGCATACTTCTTAGGTTATAATTACTTTAAAGCTTTTAGATTCTTTGTACATTAATTTAATTTTTAGTTGTTAGTAATAAAAGTGTGCTGTTCATATTTGAATGGAACTCTATAAAATAAATAATATAAAAAAATAATGCATGTTGAAATAAACTCGTATCAAAATCAAGGCTGAAATACGGACTTGAAAAGAATGATTCCAAGCCAGGAACTCCTATTTCTTTTTAACCTTTAAACAATTACTAAAAAAATAGCTTAACCTAAACATACATTTTTGCTTAAATATTTAATTTGTTAAATAACTTTTAAGGTCTTTGTGTCTATAGTTATAAGTCGCCAGGTTTTCATATAATTATAAAACTTGCTTAAAAATAATTAAAAAAAAACTTCTTTTTACATTCTGATATTAGCTGAAGGCAAAGGCAGCCAATGCCGATATTCACTTATTATTTAGTTTTAAATATATGATTAGTTTATATAAACAAATAAATAAATAAATAATTAAATACTTTCTGATATTTGCGGTACTCATAAATGAGCGTATTTTAAACTGAATCAATTAAAATCAACACCATTTTGTTTTGTGTTTTTCGAAATTTTAGATTAAATATATATAGATTTTAAGGATATTGGATTATTATAACGCTACCGGAACTGAGGAACTTAAAACGAAAGCCTGGCAACGGAAGAAGGCCGTCAAGTTGCGCATAGACAAATATCTAAAGGCTGTTGCCAAAAAAATATATGTTGCTATTTACAAAAGTGTGTGTGTGTGTTCGTGTGTGTGAGTGTGTTATCTTTTGATTTGCTTCCGGTTAAGCAAACATTTGCGGCTTTGACTTGCAAGTCTCTTAAATATAACAAACAGTAGATGCTAATGTATGTGCGTGTGTGCGTGTGGGCGTGTGGGCCTGTGGGCGTGGAGGTTAGCTAACAAAGTATAAAGCTGATGGGATTGTGTTGTGTGTTTTAGGTGCTCTACCTTTCGGGTAAATGAATTTCGTGTCGGCACGCACACAGCGACACTTGCACACAAAAGCGCGCGCACGCTTTTATTTCCCATTTGCCCAGCTGAAGTGAACTTTAAATCAATAACAAGAACGACAAAAAAAAAAAAAACCGAGAAGAAAAACACGAAATGAAAATCTTGAAATATGTCACGCGGCGGTGCTCGGCTGCTTTGCCAAGAGTCCTTTTGTCAACCACATTGACAATGCTTCACAACAATACAGCAAGAAGAAGAGCATAATAGCTGCAGCTGTGCCTCTCACAAGTGCCCACCGGCTGTAGGTGGGAGAGGAGCGCAGGAGAGGAGAGCAGAACTGAAGTCGATTGAGATTGGTTGCCGTTCACAGGCGCACAACATCGGTGCTCAAGGTAAGGACATTTCAGACCACAGCCGCTAGCCCTTCTCAGTCCACTCTCATCCCAGTCTCACTTCCCCTCTCTCTTTCTCTCCCCCTCTCTCTCAGGGCCTAGTCCAGATTGTTGGCTGACTCGCGTTTTTCACGCTTTTCTTTTCGTTTCTTTTCCCTTCGACTTTTATTTGTTGTTAAAGTATCTGGGATTTGGCAGCGCTTGTTTGCTTTTGGGATTCATTCATTCTTAGGGGAAGGTCATGTTTAGGAGAAGGTCAATATACAATGGCGCAGAAATGAATATTTCAGTTTCAACTGACAGCAATACGTGCTGCATAGAGGTCAAAGCATATGGGAATTAGCGAGAGCGCATTTATACTTTATATAAAATCAATAAAGTACCTAAGGCTGATAAATATCCATGTCCATGATGTTATTTTATCTATTAATGAAAATTCGACTGGTAGTGGGAACGAGATCGAAACCATTAATTTAACACAGAAAGAAAGAGAGAGTGAGAGAGAGAGAGAGAGAGAAATTGAGCAGGGAGAAGCAATAGTGAAAATTTTGAATATATCTCAATACCAAAAAGTTGAGAATATCACCTTAAGAAATCACAATTTGGTCAGTATTGTGTATTCTCATAAAATATAATTATGTTTTTATATATTAGTTATAAATATAAGAAGGAGAGATCAGCTGAAACAAGCGAGAGAGTGAGAGAGACAGGCAAACTGTCTGTTAAAGAGAATTGTGTAGAAGGGCGATATTTAAAATCGTATGTTTTTATATTAATATAATAGTTTTCGATGAAGAGGGAGCTATTGTAATGTGAAATATAATTGAGCTTTCTATTTCTCTATATTTTAATTATAAATAAAAGAAGGAGAGATCAAACGAAACAAGTAGAGAAACGGGCAAACAACACTTTTAATATTACTGTCTAAGCATGAGAATTGCATAGAAGGGCGATATTTATTATAATGTGGTTTTATATTAATATAATAGTTTTCGATGAATTAAGTGTTATCGTAACGTGGAACACAATTGAGCTGCTTAAGGTATAGCAATGCCTCAGTTCCCAGAAAGTATTTTATTTAAATTATATATTATTTGATTTATTTTTGTCGTTTCGATCTGTTGTATCCACTGTGCCGGCTCTCGTTGCGAGTTTATGGGCTGGTGGGTCAGCGGGTCGTTCACACGACGCTCCATTCATTCATATTGTGACGGGATGTGATTCATTTCATTTGGGCTCCGACTACGGCCCGTCTGGCCATTGTTGAGGTGCAATCGAGAATGATTCGCTGGCTGGCTACCTGCGGATATTCTTTTTTCTCTTGCCTTCCCTCATAAGTTATTTATTCGTACTTATTTTTGCTTATTTGAATTTGCCAGTGTTTATTTACAGCTGGGCATTGGGCGAGGCCAGGCGTCAGCTATTTACTTTGGCTAACACACACACACACACACGCACAGAATAACTAAAGACATTTTCGTCGTACAAAGACGGCAAGTGTTTGTTGGCTTGGATTAAGGTCAGTTGTCGATTTTGGGCTTTAATTACTTTCTTTGTGCTGGAATCTTGGAATCTGGGGTTTTGAATACTTTTCGCTGATTTTAATTAATTTTTTATTTATGCAGGCAACGCAGATTTTTAACGCTAATTGATTTCACTTCCAAAGTGGGCTCGAGTACCGTAAGTATAAAAAAAAAAAATACTTGGGTCATTTATCACGGCAGTATTAATGCGGAGCACAGGACAGCGGACAAGGACGTGGTCAGAAAAATATTGCTCGAGTCCTTTTGGCCAGATGCGGGAATTAATTGAGTGCTAAAAATGCGCAAAGACAAAACGGATGCGATGCGATGCGATGCGACCAGATAAAAGGACGAGCCGAGGGACAACAAATGAAATCAAGCGAACATTCTTCTGCTGGCCAAATCGAACAAATCGAACCGAATGCGTAAACAACAAATCGAATGCCAACGAATCGAAACTAATTGGGCGCCTCGAAATATGCAAAGATAAAGCCGCAGCGATCTGCCCGACCACAGACAAAACAAGGGGCAACATTTTTGGTTTATAGCGGCCATTTGATAAATCAAATGGAAAAGGAAACGAGAAAACTTTCGGTTGCCCAGCATGAAGCACACAAGCGCAGGGCGTGTGTGTGTGTGTGTGTGTGTGTGTGTGTGTGTGTGTGTCATGACCTTGCGAGTGCTGCGAACTGTATCGAGCAATCAGCTGGCGGTGCGGAAGTCGCAGTTCAATTATTCATCTACCCACAAACACGTTCTTTTCCTCTGCATTATTATGACGGAACGGCATGCAATACGGCACACACACACACACACACACACACACACACACACGCGTACATCTATGTAGATTGCTGACCAACAACAAATTGGCCATCTCCTTGGCCTCGAGCATTTACATTTTAAATTGCAGCCATGTATTTGTATTTGCATTTGCCAGCTAAATGGCCTCAAATACGCGTTACAAATTTCTGAATAGCATTTTTTTGTAAACAATTTGAATTTAGTTTGCATAACCCACACACGCACACACACACGCACAACATGCAAGCTGAGCTGAGCTGGAGCGAACTTTTGAGGCTGGCAGCATTTAAGCGGCTTTTCACATTCACATGGCTGGTGACAACTAGAACAACCACTGCTGTGGTTAAAACACTGCTTTTCCATGTGGCTGACAACTAGAAAGGGTGGCATTTTCTGAAATATTCCTGGAATATGGCAGCAACAAAATAAAAATAAGCAAGTACGAGGTTCTAGTCCCGACTAGGGGATACCCTGAAACCGCTTCTTCCGACAGGCGATAGGTATTAAAGGAAAAATACTTGATATATATATAATATTCGAGAAGCTACATGTCAAGTTTGCTGACTTTAGCTCTTATTCGGTATCGAATTTTATCGATTACTTGGCAACGGGGCAAGTTATCGAATATCGAATATCACCTAAGCCAACTGTGTTGTAATAAAAATGTATGCTATTTTTGATTCAATACAATAAACAAACAAAAAAAAAAAAGGTATAAAATGAAAGATACTTGATATATATATATATAATATTCTAGAAGCTACATGTCAAGTTTGGCGACTCTAGCTCTTATTCGATATCGATTTTTATCGATTACTTGGCAACGGGGCAAGTTATCGAATATCGGAAACTAACTCGATCTGCGCGGGCATTAGGAGATCCTACAGCTAAATTTCAAGTCTCTAGCTCTGATAGGTTCTGAGATCCTTGCGTTCATACATGCGGACAGACGGACGGACGGACGGACGAATGGACAGACAGACGGCCATGGCTAGATCGACTCGACTGTTGATGCTGATCAAGAATATATACACTTTATGGGTTCGGAGATGCTTCCTTCTGCCTGTTACATACACTTGCACAAAAACATTATACCCTTTTTACCCATTTTCAATGGGTTCAGGGTATATAAACAGAAGTGACATGTCATAAAAGTGCACAAGTAACAATTACAAATGTAAATAGTAAATGTCAGAGGCAATGAAAACCTGTGGCCTGACCTGGTTTCTGTACAAAAGTACAACATTTTACGGGCCCAGAATATGTGTGTACATTATATTCATATACAGCAGCTGGCGGCCAATCGAATAGCATCTGTCGGTTTATATAAGACTTAGCATAGACGTGAGAAAAATCGAAAACCCTTTTGTAGAACCAACTCACACATCGAAGGCTTAGGATAACCTTTCATATGATTGATTTCAAGTTCGACATTTATTGAAAGGAAGAAAATACGCAAAAAGTTTCGTGCACAAGGTTGAAAACAAATTCAAATCATTTGCTACTCTTGGCGACTGTGACATTTGAACTTGATACGCATGAACGAGCACACGTGTCGAGGCTTAACAAGCTTCACAGAAGCAATCGCAAATATGAGAGGCTTTCGCATGCTTTCATCCACGTACAGACCTTCAAATCGGTTAAAATCAAAATCAAAAATCCTGTACAACTTTTTATTTCTTTACCTATATATATATATTATTTAATATATATAAAAATGTGTAAAATACATAAAAGAATATTGCAGGCGAGCACAATAGAAAGCAAAAAGAACAATTTGTAGGTTGGCTCAATTGAAAATTCATATGCACACATACTCTCAAACATTACAACGGATTGCTAATTACAACCTGAGGCATGTTTTTTGTATGCAAATAAAACTGTGAGCTAGATATTGACAAGCAGGCAAATGGATAGTTTTCATACCCATCATCTGGGTAAAATGAACACAATAAAGTTGTACAAAATGAATGAATACAAGAGGCTCAACATATTTTTTATCGAAATTTATTGTAATATAAAATTAGAACATCTTTCTGCAAGATTCATAGCAATCAAATAAACCTAACTTATCTATAATAATAAGCATCAGATAATCAATTGTGAACCCTCTTTCCTTTTAACAGTGCATCTGAAAGTTTATTTTCGTCTATTTATCAAACATTTTTTTTACCATAAATCAATATAAAAAATGTTTTTAGTTCATTTTGAGGTAGCTTTAAGTCGTGCATGCTCGACATCAACGTGCTTTGTGTGTCTGGCAGCCCTTTGAGTGAACGTAAATCCAAAAAAAAAAAAAATGCCACTTGTGCAATTTTTAATTAATTTCTCCTGTTGCAAGCAAAGCCCATAGCCAGCTTTTTATTCAACATGTTTTTGCCTATGAAAGATGAACGTGAATTCATATGAATTTTTTTGCCCTGGTTTTCGTGCACTAAAAATAAATGTTTATATCACAAATGAGAGAAGCCAAGAAAATTAAGCATCGTTTAACATTTTGCCTTTTTTTTTATTTTCTATCGCATTCCATTCTCATCTGCGTAACATTGCGCATACGTTGCGCTGGCAGCCGTTTCCGGCGCGGCAAACCATTTTCCATAGCATACTTTTCAGCGCTGGGTTTCTGTGCCAACGCGCCAGCTGTTGAATATTTCAGCTTATTTGCAGCATTTATGCTGAGTGTGTGTGTGTGTGTATGTGTGTATGTGTGTGTGGGGGCACACTGGACAGCGTGAACACGTTTCCCAAGGCAGTTAAGTTTTTTTTTCGTGATACCCTTGAAGAGGGTAGGTTAGGCGTAAGGAGGAAGACGTCCCCCGACTCTATAAAATATAGAAATTCTTGTTGTCTGACCGTTTCGATGCAAAATAGTTGCTCAGCTTTGAGGCTATCCTCATGCAAGTTTACATAGCTCTCTTTGATGCAGGTAATAATATATATTTGGAGATTTGCCAGATCAAAAAGCCATATCATATGTATGTCCGACTTAAGAATCGGTCAAAAATGAGGTTCTTGTATGTAAACTTTTACCCAAGCTCGGCATTTGCGAGATTAACTATCCCTCTTACATATGAGTAACAGAGTCTTATTAAGATCAGATTTCTTTGTTATAAAGGAAGATCGCAACATGAGAAAAAAGGTTTGTTTTTTATAGATCTCTCGACCAAAATGTTTCCAGCACATGTGCGAAACAGGATTAGATAAGTTCTATATATGCAAGCACTATGCTGTCAAATGTCCGGCAGGGTATTATATCTTCGGCTTATCGTAGAGAACCTTTCGTTCTTTTCTGTTTGTTGTTTGCTTTTGGTTACATCATTTGTATTATACATATTTAGCCGCCAGCGTTGGCATTCATAATTTATTTGACAAATGTAAAAGTGCAAAGAAGTCAGCGCAGGACACTTCATCAGGCACAGGTGTGTGCACACACAAATGTGCCGTGTCATTGTTGTTGCTCTCACATATGCAAATATTTAACTTGGTTGTTTATTCTTGTGTTTATTATTTAGCCAGCCATCGAGCGGACAATACTTTGTGGCATTTGTGGGCGGCACACTTGAGCTATGCCCAGCTTCATGAATTTTTAGGCATTTTAAATTACACCTAATTCTCTTTTTATACGGTAGATTGTATAAAAACAAGACATTGATCGTATGCAAAAAAAAATAGGTGAATGGTTCCTTATCTCCAAAAACCTATTAAAGTTAGTGAAAAACAAGGATTTCTTAAGAACAAGTATTAATTTTCACATATATAGTGTGTATTTAGACAAGCAACGTTATTAAAGCTAAGCTTGCAAGTAATGTCAATTAAATGTGAAACAACTATGTTGCTAACAAAAAGAATAGGCTATTCAATTTATAAGTTAAAAAATACAAATTAAAAAATATAAATAATATTTGTTGGCTGATCTTTTAACTTAATATGTTAAAATTGAATTAAATGCAACGTTGGAAAAACAAATTTGCCTACACAAAATTTCTTTACCAAACACGTCTGATTGCATTGATAGTTCACAAAGTAAATTTGCTTGCATGCACAAAAAGGAAATGCACCTAAATTTGTGATATGAACAGATTTCGCATAAATTAAATTTGACAACAAAAATTTAAGCCCAAAAGATTTAAACTCGTGCTAAATGGTTTAAAGTCGTGTAAAAAAATTTAAAACGTTTTATTTTAAAACCGTGTTAAATCAAAATCGTGTAAAAACTGAATTATAGCCTCTGTCCACTGACCACATTTCTTACACATTTCCAAAAATGTCACATTTTTGCAAAATGTGTAAATTTGTAAAATGTGTAAATTCGCCCCGAACAGTTCGTGTTTTTTTGCGATTATTCATCGAGTTTTCTATCGATGTTGTGAAAAATGTAAATGTGTTCATTACCATAAACAGCTGATATTGCAACGAAGGCAAGCGTTAACTTTAAATTAAAATTTTAAATTTCAATAATCACACAGTTTTTCACATTTATAAGTTGGCTAAATCCCGCAAAGAGTCCATTAAATGGAGCTCCTACTTCGGGGCCGTATTATTTGACTTTTGGAATTAAATCTTTGCGGCGCTCATCTAAATTAAAGCAGCTCGCTGTTTATTTAAAGAAGCGTTACATTTGCGACTCGCATGTTACCGACAACCGATGGAACAGCAATATGTGAAATTTAAAAATGTGTAAGCATAGTAGACAAAGGCTATTAGGTGTACTTGAATAAAACATTGAAAAACGTTCGACATGAAGCTGTTTGACAATGCCGAAGGTAACTGCTTAAACGTGTCCTTAACGCTTAAATTAATGCACAAGGTGTTGTAATGTGAACGCTTCACAAAATGCGAAAAGCCAGGCCTGGCTTTATGATTTTTTTTCTATATAGTATGTGTATATATGTATGTCAGAGACACGGCCACACAAGGGCAACAGCATAGCAGATGGTCCTGCTTATGTGTCTGCCGCAGTGCGTCTGCCTTCCGCATGATTTCATATTTATAAATGCACTGGTGCAGCAGCAGAAGCAGCAGCATGGCAATGTGGCATCGACCAGGCACAGCCGCTGGCTTTGAGCGAGTGAAAGCGAAAGAGAAAGCAAAACGAGAGCATTTCAGTTTTAAATGCCATGCTAACAATAGAAAAGAAGCATCCCTATCAAGGACATAAACAATTGCACGGCGAGGCGAGGCGAGGCGAGGCACTCGCTACCATATTCTTGTTGCTCTTATTATGTGGGCGGCACACGGAAAATACTTGCCTCAATTGTTGTTACTTTTGTGCTGATTATTTGAGTGTGTGTGTGTGTGTGTGTGTGTGGATAGAGAGGAAGCTGCTCTTAGCACGAGTGGTTGGGTTTGCTGTGCTACGTGGCTCGAAGGACTGGCGTCTATCAGCCGCACGCAGACTTTTTGGCTTTTGTTTTTGCCCAAGACCACACGACCTTGGTCGCCGGTCTGCACCTGATTGCAGTGCCTGAAACTATGCAACATAAACAAGAACTTTGCCACACACACACACACAGAGAGAGAGAGAGCATCAGCGAGTGGCAAACAGAATGCGCTGCTTCATTAGTGTTAATTGATTACATGGCCCGAAGAAGTAAGAACCGACGACAAAGTCTCTGCGACGACATTGACAAACGAAGCGCAAAATTGCAGACACACCCGCCGGAGGGGGGGGGGGGGGAAGGGGTGTTTGCGGTTGGCTTGGATCGGTTTGGCGGGCAAAAACTTTGCCCAGTTGTTGCTGCAGCAGCTGAGCCAAGCAAAACTATGATTAACATGAAATCACGTACACGGCACGGTCCGGATTTCGTTCGAGTCAATCAACTAAGTCGATAGACAATGACTTTGGCCTTTTCATGCCGGGCAACCGGGCAACCTTCGCCTGCGATTGGGATCGACATTTTTGCCTTTTTGTCGGTCAAAAGGAATGTCAATTGCCATTTGCATCGCACATCGAATACATACTATATATGTGTAGTACACATATCGAAATGCCAGCCAAAAAGAAAGTACTCCGTGCCCCGCCCCCTTTTGGGGTGGCTTTTTATGGCATCTGCGGAACGCACTCAAGCACATTCGAGTGTGTAAAATGCGGCACATTTGATGGCATCTTGTTGCCTAATATTACTGCAATTTTGTACTTATTTTATTTACACACACACACACACACACGCCGCAGAGTATGCGTATGAATATCTGATTGGAAGCTGTTTTGCCTCCATCACATGCCACGCCCTTCCCTCCCTTCCTCCATTAGCGGCAATTACGCACTTTTCGGAGAATAGAATTTGATTAAGCGCGCTTCGCCTGAATAAATATTTTATTTTGTATTTAAGCCCAGTTTTGGTTAAAGTGAGGCATCTTTTAAGTCCAAGCAGCGCGCTCTTGGGCTACATTTGTGCAGCCAAACGTGCGCATATTGAGCACATTATCGACTTATGTACTTACATACCTATAAATACGTACATACATATGTATTTGTATGTATTTATGGTTATATTGAGGAGCGTTTCGTTTTTATGGCCCGACCCAGAAGCACATCCCACGCAGCTTGGCCGTAAATAACGTATTTAATAAGCCAAGAATGTTGACTGAGCAAAAAAAAAAAAACAAATAAGCTGCCAGACCAATAATGAATATTTTAAATATGAAATAGGTAGATAATTTGATTGCTTTTTGCATTTGCTAAGATATTTATTTATTTATTAAATATGATATTGTTATTTATTAAGATATTCATGTAATTAAATAGCATTTAATTAGATATGAACAACAAATTTAATTTAAATGCAAATTTAATAACAAAGAAAGGATGCAAATAAAACGAACTTATTGTGACAAAATTAAATACTGCAAATATAAATTATGATATGAAACCAAGAATGTTCTTTTGTACGTTTAATGTGAGTAATTATGCCTTTAAACGATTAAATATATATTTCCAGGTGCGATTCATGTGAATGCCACGAAGAGGCAAAAGTATCTTAAACTTGTATTACGCCCAAATATCTGCCTGACATTCTGCTTGAATTCTCAGTTTGTGTATGCACTTGGCTATAAAATTACTCACATCATATCAAATTTTATTCAGTTTAAAAGCCAACGCTTAAAAATATCAAATCGCAGCATTTGCCAGCTAAGAGTCTGTAAAGTTAGCTGGCAAACACAAGCCTTTTGTTAGCAGCAATAAAATAGAATTTTAGTATCTAATATTTATAAGAAATAAAATAATACTCTTGTCACTCGAGCACATAACCCAGTGTTAAGCGCCAAGCTTGCACCTGAAAGTCCTTTGACTTTATTTCATTGGCTTTGCTTGCGGATTTCCGCGAATTGTTCTCTTTGGAAAATTGTAAGTGCAAAATACTTGAAAGAACACCTTAACCTAAACTGTTTTTATCATTTATGTTCGAGATTATGATCGTGAATTTTTGAATCCAACTACATACCAAGTCCACTGAAATAGAGTAAACCTGATTGTCCAGACTAACTGGGAACTGAGAAAATAAAAATAAATACTTTTATAAGAAATTCCACTTTACTTGTGTGTATAGGTTACGTTTAGAATCGAAAAAATTAAAAAATTGCTTAGAATTTTGCGTGACGGGAGAATCCAGACTGATTTTCCAATCTTTTAAACTTTGCAAACCACCTCGACTTCACAGTTTTTAATCACATTAGTTCCCTTGATAGCCAGGCAGGCATATCAGAGCTCGCTGGGTGATCAAGAGGAACGCAGATATCAATAAGCAAGTACAAGGTATCATAAAATATCTATCGAATTGCAGAATAAGATCATTTAGCTTATGACACGATCAGCCAATTCCGATTCCTTGACAGGCTCCCGGGCTGGTAGATAGATCAATGACCATATCCAGAGTTGGATGAGAAAGGGTCTTCAGGCAGTGTAAACGGTTCAGTTCGAGGGATCTATGTCTATGTCCGATTAACCTGCCTTAAGGACATTTCATGTAAAGCATCAATTAATTCATTTGACGAAGAGGGCACCAGAATGTTGGAATCTAATGGCGATTGCCAGTCGACATCTGGGAGATTAAAGTCGCCAAAAACAACTAAAAGTTGCCTATTCGAAAGTAAGGAGGAGATAGATTAATACTTAGCTTTAAGATGGCTTTGGTAAAAAGACAGGCTAGATAGTGGAAAATTGGCATAAATGGTTTTATAGACTTTATTGTTAACTATCCAATTGGTTTTAAGCTCACTTTAAAAAATCTTGTTGTGAATTCATTGGAGAAGTGCCTTACACTTTTCGATAAACCCAGCAATCCTTGATAAATGAAGGTCAAACGTTGAAGGTAATATAGTCAAAACCTTATATAATTAAATAATGAATATGTGATTTACCGATTTTGGAACTATCCGGACGAAGTACAGTCTAATTTAAAATTTTTTTTATGTCTGTGTTAAGTGGTTTTAGAATCGGGATTGAGAATCTTCAAGCTCAAGACCGTTGGATGGCCCGGGCAAAGCCGGGTAATATCCGCTAGTAAACTATTTATATTTCAAGCCGTAGTAGTCCCTAGGAGTCCCTAGGAGAATAGCACTAACTTCAATGTTTCAAAGGCTCAGACTCAGTAAATTGAGTATGTAATAGAATTTTGGTGAAGTGAATACGAACGGATTCAGGTCTGAGCACAATCTAATTTGTTATCTATTGTTCGTGCCGAGAAAGCAATTTCGAGTTTCGATAGAGATGGCCTGGCTGTGTCCTGTAACTATCCTTTTGACTGGCACCAATGAAATATTTAGGGCACAAATATGAAATCAGATATTGAATGCTCGGTATATGGTGCACAATTTAACTTTTATTGGCGCTGCGTATATATATATATATATATAATGCGATTCGGTCTCGGATTGCCAGCAAAGGTCATGCCTGACTTATCCCCCCCCCCCCCCCCTTAACCCCTGGCCTGATGGCTGGCGACCTTGCAAGGTCTGGCAAGCATATTGAGCGCAGACAAAGAAGCGCTTTGTGAAAAATGCTCGCAAGAAAATACATATTTGTTATTTGGCCGACAGGCGACGGCAACGGCGACGGCGAGCTGCAAGAAAAATCACGATATTCAAGCTGGCAAAGAAACAATAAACTTGCAGGACAAAAAAAAAGAAGCCGCTGGCCTGATGGCTTTTTAGTCTGATATTCGATTTGTGGTCTCTATTTCCTGTTATCAAATAAATCAAACTCGCGAAATTGAGAGAGAGAGAGAGCGCGCAAGCTTTAAAGAGCGCGCCATAAAATGGCAATCGAAACTAAAGTGATTAAATTCATGTTGGAGAAAATCTGAAATAGCCATCTTGCTGGCCAAAAGGACTTCTCAATGGACTTCTTAATGGCAGCTGGGCGGACGTTAAGAAGCAGCGCACGCAGCGCTTGTTAAATTTCAGCTGCACACGCGCCACACAATCAGAGTCTGCATGTGTGTGTTAGTGTGCATGTGTGTGTGTGTGTGGGCGGGTGGGGGTGGGTTGGGTGGTTTTAGTTGGGTTGGGCCACGCATCATAACATGTCAATATACTTTAACTCCCAACGCCATTAAAGTCAAATGCTCCATGGGGAATTTCAAGGTAATGACTGTCGAGCTGGCCAACACCCAAACCCCCCCCCCCCCAATCACCCAACTATCACAATGAATACCCTATAATTTAGTCACAAAATGTTGGCTACATTTCGAGAGTAAGTTAACAAGTGAATATACGAATTGGTTAATTGATAACAATAATAATAGATATTATTATAGAGGATAAATTAAAGGGGGAACAGGAGGCCACAGATATATATATATATATGTATATATACCATATATTAAAATTAAAAAAAAAATTATTAATATTAATAATTAGTGATATATTTTTCTTCCTACTTAATTTAATAATGAAGACTTTATTGTAGCCAAAAACGTGCCTTTTTTTTTGTTTTTTATTTATAACTTTTGAATATATATTTTTTCTGTTAAATAAAGTTAATTATTAGATAAAGAAAACTAAATTTGGCACACTATATATACATATACATATGCATATACACAAGAGAAAAATTAAATTTAATTCATTAAAATTAATAATTATTGACATATTTTTCGCCCTACTTGATTTATGTATGAAGACTTTATTGGAGCCAAAAACGTGCCTTTGTTTTTGGTTTTTTATTTATTTATCTTTTATATTATTCAACATATTGAATATATATTTTTTTTTGTTAAATAAAGTTAATTAATAGATACAGAAAACTGCATCTAAACTTTTTTTGTTGCTCTACTGCAAGTTAGTTATTTTTTTTACCAAATATCTTAGTCGCTGTACGAAGACATTCTTAGCACACTGTATATAAACATAAAGGAAAAATTAAATAAAATGAATTGAAATTAATGACATATATTTCGCTCTACGTGGTTTATTGCATTTATACGTATATTAACTTGAGTTAAGCAGTCGATATCCAACGAAGCAACTGATTGTGCTTGTGCTGATTACAGGGTATCTGTGATGTCTTGTTAAGCATAAACTGGCGACGGGCCATTACGTATTTTGTGTGTTTTGAATTTAAGGTGCACAGTATAACAAAATCACATAATGGCACCAGCCCAACACAAAAACAGAAGCAAAGTGTGAAAAAAAAAGAGAGGAGAAAATGTTGTAAATCGAATTTCGCCGAGGTAAAGTAAAGTATCCCGGCGACAGGCAGGCAGCGCAGGTGGCTGCCAGACATGCCATCATTTGATGGTGTATTAAAGCTGTTGTTTGTATTTACATGCAGGTGGGCGACATTTGTTTATATTTGTATTCCCATTTGCATTCGTATTTGTATTCAATCAGCGTCAAGCGAGGCGACAAAACAAAAAAAAAGCAAAAAATGAGAGAAAAAAGCGAAATGGACCAACGATTTAACAACAAAAGCCAAAAGCTGAGCAGCGTCTGTGAAATGTGAAGGCAAATCAAATAAAATAAAAAACGAGCACAACAAATAATGGCACTGGTTGCAGCTGTGTGTGTGCGAGTGTGTGGGTGTGTATTAGCGTGTGTGTGTGAGTAAATGTATGTGCTGTCAGGCGTCATTTTAGCTGCCATTTGCCAATGTAGCCAAGGTGAGAAAAAGCTTTCAATTTGATGGTGTTGATGGCTTGCTGCAAATACTTATGACAGCGCAATTTCAATAGCAACAACACAGACACACAGATACACACAGATACACACACACATATAGACATTGCCTACCGTTAACGAACTCAATTCCTGTTGACTGACAACTATAAGTGTGGGCTTATTGCCTAATGAGTGTTATTTTGACTATTGGTGCGCAGCTCGGGCTGATTACAATATCATTACAATGTCATCAGCATCGTATAATGCATACGTATAAAACTATCAAGCTGTCATATTGCCAGCCATAATGATCAAAATAAATAAACTGTCTCCGGCCAGGGTTGCCTTTGCCTTTGCACATGTCACAGACCTCGTCGCCAGCCAGAGCAACAGCCTGTCGTCCTTCGCATGGCCGAGCTCTGCCACCTACGAACGCTCCATTTGCTCGTTAAGTTCATCCAGTTGCCGTAATGAAGCTATAATTAGATAAGCGCAGCAGCAGCAGCAGTCACCCAGTCAGTCACTCAGTCAGTCAGTCAGTCAGTCAGTCAGTCAGTCAGTCAGTCAGTCAGTCAGCTAAGCAGGAGTTCTCTGCTCTAGTTATCTATGCGAAGGGAACCGGTGAGCTCTTCATTCGCCAGGTTGGCAACAATGGCGCTGTGTATCTCTTGGATACACAAAAACATGGCCCCGTATTATTAGCCAGCAGCCAGCAGTATCAGAAACAAGACGTGCAGCAAATGCTGCAAACGTCTGAGCAGCCAAATTCTAACTGACAGCCATCAGAAGCCATAGACATCACCATGGCGATACACTTACAATTTGGGGCCCGAATATCGCATTGTTTGGCTACGTTTTGCGGCCCGAATGACTGTTAATCAGTCAGTTGTGTGTGCGTGCGTGTGTGTGTGTGTGTGTGTGTGCCTACTTGGGCGACATGTTGTGGCGCACACATTAAGAATGCACACTGAAATGTCGTGGACAACGGTGCGTATGAGTTATGTGTAACAAGTTTTGACTTACTTTTGCGTATTGCTAAGTGTGTTGTTTGTCAGTTGACTAATGGTAATGAGAAAGAGTCACTAACTAGTTAGTCACACTAATTAGCCATAAATATATAAAATTCGTTTGATTGCAGATTTTGAGGAATAAAGTTGGAGCCTTACTTCAAGTACAAATAATATGGGATACACTTAGTTTCATTTCTGGGGCTGTGTGCTTTATTTTCTGCATATTTATTACCAAGCGCTGCAAAGGATTTGAAACTAAGCGCATAAAAATTAAATTAATTACAAATTTTGGGACTGTTCGTGCCCGGCATTCCAATTTATTTTTTACTATGAACCTAACCTCAAGCCAAACTAGTTGCCCAAAACGCAGCTGAATCAAAACCCAAGCCAAGCCATATTTAAAAACAAAAAAGATATTTTCTTAAAAATACAAAATATTTTAAACAAACATTGAATTTATTTAACAAATTTTTGAACCTAAGCTTGGATACAGACATGTGGCAGGAATTACTTTTGCCATCTTATCTTATCTTATCTTATCTCATCTGAATATTATTATAATAAAACTGCTAAAAAGCAATATAGTTACAAATATATGCTAACGTTCTTAAGAGGCAGAAAATTTGCATTATTTATGTAAATAGAGTTTCGTGAAAGAATATTAAAACCTTCTGCTTTCTCTATATTGTCCTGAGTGATTGACTGATTCAAGCCGCAAGAACAAGAAAGCTGAAGTTTTTACTATTGTTAACTCAGGTACACGCTAAAACAGAGATTTGGGAAATTCCGCCCGAAAATGTGGAAAAATCACGAAAATAGTTGGTAGCCAACCTTTTCGTTTGCCATTTCGATCGGCTTCAAGATCTTGGCGAAAATCCATTAGATACTATATTCACGTTTTTTGCGAACTCCACTTCTTACACTTAGAATTACAGGGAAAATTCAATTGTGCCGTGTTTTATTTTTTGCGAAAAATCCAAGTCAAAAAGTCAAGAAACATCCAAAGAAAATGCTGGTTAAAAATTTGTTGGGCGTAGTTTTAAGTTTTGTCCGATCGGCTTTAAACATATTTCGAAAAACTGAAGCCCATTCTACGTGATGAACACATGTGTTGGCGATTTTAGAAATTTCTATCGAAAGTGTGAAAAATGTGTGGAAAACGACTTTCTTTGCTACTTTTTGTTTAGTAACATTTTCAAAGTTTTTGTGAAAGCTCAATTGAATGGTTGAATGCATAAAAGTTTGTTTTTCGACCTAAAACTTCACAACACGAGTGAAATATGAGCGGAAAACGTTGATTGGTTTTTAATTCGATAGACATCAAAATTCATTTACAAATATACTTATAATTAAGATTTGACTTAAGCTGTGAAGTTTAAGATATAAGAAATGGATGTCTTCAATTTGAAACAAGCAACTGGAAGTTGCAAGCTTATTAATATAGATAGATAAGATACAGAAATGCCTTTCACCGAATCTTTGTGTGTGCTTGGGTGTGCGGATGTGTGTGTGGTTTTTGTTTGTGTGTTGATATATAAGATAGCCAGAATGCTTGTAACGATAGCTTGGCCCTGGGATCAGGGTATCGCCCAGTTCCATAGAGTTGGACACCAAATAAAGGATATTTATACAATTGTAATTCATGTATTTTTGTGTACTAAATACTTGGTTTGATCAACCAATAATAAATAGAAAATTAAATGTGTGGTCTTTTGATGTATACTACATAAAAACTGTTTCCTAGTCAACCACTTGGGCATTCACATCTTTTCTTCTTTTTATACCCTGAACTCATTGAAAATGGGTAAACAGGGTATATTGTATTTGTGCAAATGTATGTAACAGGCAGAAGGAAGCATCTCCGACCCCATAAAGTATATATTCTTGAAATTTTAGCTGTAGGATCTCCTAGTGCCTGCGCAGATCGAGTTTGTTTCCGATATTCGATAACTTGCCCCGTTGCCAAGTAATCGATAAAAATCGATATCGAATAAGAGCTAGAGTCGCCAAACTTGACATGTAGCTTCTAGAATAGTATATATATATCAAGTATTTTTCCTTTAATACCAATTGCCTGTTGGTAGAAGCGGGTTCAGGGTATCCCCTAGTCGGGAGCTGCCGACTAGAACCTCTTACTTGTTTTATATATTAATAACTCAAATATGATGCTGAATTAAACTGTGCACAAATCTAATATGTGTGCTGCTGCTGCTGCTGCTGCTGCTGGCCTTACGTACGAGTAACCTTGTTATTCCTGTCATGTTCTGCACTCCGCTCGACTATCAATCAAACGAGCCAAAGGAGCCAACTCATCCTGCTCGCTGCGTCCTGCTACTGTTGCCGAGCTATTGCAGTGCACACACTTATCAAGGCTAATTCTGTTATGGCCCTTCTAATTGACCCTGGCACTTGCAGTCGACAGAGCACTTCGCTCTTAAGTCCCCCGGATCGACAGCTTTAATTTACTTTTGTTGTTTTGCTGCTGGTAGTATTTCCTCGGCCATGTTGTGGCCAATTAAAGGCCGAAGCTAGGAATTCTTACTCAATACTCAGTCCACTCAAAATCAAATCACTAACTGGAAATATTTTTCTGCTTGGTTAGACGGCGAGGGGGGGGGGGGATGACTGGCTTGGTCGTCAATCAGGCAATCACTTAATTAACTACTTCAAAGCCAACAATTGGCAGCAACAACTTAAATAAACGCTGCCAAACTCGCTAACTGTTTTTATACCCCTTGTTTTTATACCCTACCAGAGGGTATTATCAATTGCCGCGAAAAAGACGTCTCGGACGCCATGAAGTAAATAAACTTCATACTCTTATATGCATATATACTCATATATAAATATATATACTCTTGATCGACAAGCAAGTTTGTCTTCTATTTTGTTGCAGCTTGTATATATATTGGATTCGGCCAACTTGGACTACTATGTATATCATACAGTCGAAAATTGAGCTCGTAATACTTGAATAATGTTCTTATCTCTTAGAATTGGAATCAAATTTGCAATTTGCGACCTTCAATAAGATCCCCACATTCAAACTCATACTACAAATTTGAATAATGTTTTTATCCCTTGGAATTGGAATCAAATTTGCAATTTGCGATCTTCAATATGATCCCTACATTCAAGTAAAATCTTATCCTCATTAGACTTCTAGATATATTAATTGATTAACCTGAGTTTTTCGGTTATTCAAGATATTTTGATCCAACTCAAAATCTTCACTATTCTCCATATCAAAAATCTGTCGCAAGTTTCTAGCCATATATCTGCAAGAGTCTTTAATCTTCGGTTATCCAAAAAATGTCGTTCCTAATGTTTGATTTTGGCAACTGAAAAACTTTTCAGGCCAACAGTGCAGAGCAGTTTGTGTGGCGCCCAACGATTAAAATGCGTTTAATTAAGTGCGATTGGGGGCGGGGCGCCAGTTCGTATTGAACTTTTTGGCGAAAACTTTTAAAAATTGCGCCAAATTTGGCCCAACTAAATATTGTTGGATTTAAATCAAATCAAAGTAAGTGTTTTGAGCACAAACGACGATTTGGGTCAAATACATACGTACGTACTCAGGTTGTTTGAATTTGAATTTGATTGTGGATACGAGCGAGCGCGCAGACAGGTGGGCGGCCAATTTGGAACATTGTGAACTTTGTGTAACATTCACAGCTAACACTTGACATTTCGACGGGCAAAGGTAAATTGCAATCATGCAAAGCTGCTGTCGAACGGGACAGAGAAGAGAGAGAGGGGAGGAGGGCGGTGAGGGAGGGAGACAGAATAAAGCGAACTGAAGTACGTGACACTTGCCAGCTTAATTAAAATGAAATGTGCTAATGGAAAATACTCTCACAGCCAATTGCAAAACTGATGACCACGTGTTTGCCCACACTTCGTTGGAAAATAATCGAAATGCTGAATATGCAAATTGCAAATGCTGCCTTATTTTAAAGGATCACAAATCAGCAACATTTACAGAATACGTAATTGGCTAACTGCATCTCATATATTTCAGATATTATCTAATTTATTTT
This sequence comes from Drosophila borealis, assembly GCA_035045885.1. Lineage (NCBI taxonomy): Eukaryota > Metazoa > Arthropoda > Insecta > Diptera > Drosophilidae > Drosophila > Drosophila borealis. Next base: position 4,519,982 of record JAWNOR010000194.1, on the reverse strand, counting down.
ATTGCCCAGAAAATCTGTAATTACTTTTCATATTCAGTTTTCGTTATATGTTAAATATTAGATTGTTTTATTCGAGCCATTATTGTATTTCGCAGGCCTATTTTTGAGTCTTTCATTTTAGACAATATATATAAATATGTATATATGTGACAGCTTCTGGATTTGTAAGTAATCATATCTATGCAAATGTACAATGTTTGTTTTTAAGGGTGAAAGTATTTTACCTTTAAGTACAGTAAGCCCTCGCTCAACGCAACCCTCGATACAAGCAACTCCTCGATAAATGCCATATTCGAATTCTCAAGGTCGTTCCCAATTTTCAAAATTTAATTATTACTTTAAATATAGATTAATTCGACAAACTTTAATTTTAATCAGAAGAAAAGGCATCTCACTTTAATAAAAAGTCCGTTCGTTAATAGAAAATTATAGCTCAGTTTTGCAGCAAGCGCAATTTACGCAATTGTCCTTTTGAGTTGCGCTTAGCGAGGGAGTACTGTAGTACTGCATCTCTAATCTAATATCTCCCCCTCTCTTACTCGCCTTCTTTTGCAATATCCCTCTATTCCTCTTTCCTTCTCCTGCTCTTTCTCTAACCCATCCTACTACATTTACGAAACTAAAATAATTATCTAACTTTCTCAGGTAAATATTTGCATATATTACACAGTTTATACATAATACGTAATATTTAATATATTTTAAATTTAATTTAACAGTAATGTAAATAGTTGTGAAATTGACTTTAGCTCTGTCTCTTTCGGTAGTTTCTCTCTCTTTGACCTAAATGTGGTCACAAACAAAAGAACCCCAATCTATTTTCGGCACATGAATGTAAATTTTATATTCTGAAATTTACATTCAAGGATAAGTGCATGCCGTGTGCTATTTTTACCGGGAGCCAAAAGTGGGGAGGCTCCACAGATAGACAGACAAACATAGTAAAACACGGCTCGAGGGCCATTTAAAGCATAGAAATAATATTAAAACTTATGCGTGAATATGAGCAGCGACAACGGGAGCAGAAAGCAGAAAGACAAACCGTCGCGGCCTGCACACACGCAAAGCACACGGGAGCTCAGAAAAGGAACATGTTAATGCTGTTGTCGCCGCTAGAAAAGTGGGCAGGTGCGACAAGGTGACGGCTCGATGAAGTCAGGACAGTTGCTTACACGCTTCAGGAGTCCCGGAAAAGCAACATTTCGTATGCCCGAGGGATGAATTTCACAAATCTTAACCACATAGTTAAGCACCGAAATAGATTTTAACAACAAATTTCACATTGATACGCATAAACCGAAAACTCAATGAAATATGAAATGTTAGGAAATGGGTTCAGGCGAACCTTTTAGGGACAACAAAATGTGCTTAATATATTTCATAGAAACAATGCCAATGTTCAAAAACTTTAAACAATTCAAAAGGCTTTTGGGTGAGAGAGAAAGACACAAGTAAATGCTTACCAAGATTTTTAGCAGCCCCGGACAGAGTGGACCCAGAGTTAATGCCTTCAAGTTGGAAAACACTTAACGGTGATGTTTTTGTTCTTTCGCTTTTCCAGCTTAAACCGCCAAACAAACACCCATTAGCAGCAGCAGCAGCAGCAGCAGCGGCGGCGACGGCGGCGGCGGCAAACAATAGTCAAATCGCGCCGTGCAAACTCCGCGCGTGCCAAATGTTGTGCCGATAATTTAAAGCAATTTAGGCGCAAATTTGGTATGTTTTCTGTGTTGTGCTAGCGGCAGAGGCAGAGGCAGAGGCGCCTAGTGGCGCTCACAGGTGTGTGCACTGGACGTGTCTCGCAGCCAAGTTAGCAAATTGGCGAGAAATTTGTGCGCCAGACAGCTGCCAAGCGCGTGCACAACCGACTGGAGCAAAGGATAACGCACGACTGCGGCGCACGAGCACGAGCTCGGACGATGGCGAGGACGCCGACATTGACGCCGACGCCAGCGCCGATGCTGACGAGCTAGAAAAACCGAACACCAACAGCAGCAACAGCAGCAGCAACAGCAGCAGCAGTTACTTTATGGCCCATTGCCAGAGCGTCGTCGGTTGCCGTTAGTTGAAAGTAAGTAAAAATATGAAAAAGAAGTAACAAATATAGCAGCGCCGTTGGCGGCGCAGTCGGCAGCGGCTGCGGCTGCGAACGCGGCGACAGCAACAAATAAATCGCTAGTAGATTATTCGTGCTGGCACCCAATGCTGCACCCCCCCACCCCCACCCCTCTCCCGCCATCAAGCGGCGCCCACTCCTTTTTGATGCGCGCCTGTGTGTATGCTACAAAAAAATTGACAGCCACAGCAAAGGGGACACATTCGGCATTTTGGGCGGCCTCTGTTTTTGGGTAAGTAATTTTCGTTGTTTCTATTTAATTTATGACTCGTGTTTTTCTTGTGTTTTTCTTCAGTTACTGTTTCTGTTTGTTGTATTTTTATTTGGCTTTTATTAATTTGTTTATTTGCGCGAGGCGATGCTCATTGCCCCGCCGCCAGCCAGCCAGTCAGCCAGGTTTGGTTTTTAAAGGTTACTTTTTATCCCCAGCCGACACACATACTCACACACACACACGCAGGCACAGTCACGCAGGCACAATAACGGCCTTAGATAGACAACTTTATGCACTGCGCCACGCATCCTAACCCATCCATCCATACAAGGATGTGCTTGTGTGTGCGGCTTCCTGTTGCTTTGGGAAAGTTTTTGAGCGTGTGTGATGACCGGATGCACTGTAAAAATTGTAAAACAACTGAAATTAAATAATCATTAGCTAGAAAATATGTCAATAATTAAACGAGTATAGTAACTTAAGTAAGTTATAAAGAAACAACTAGTTTTTGCTACTAACACGATTGTAAACAATTATTAAATCAAATCTCAATCAGTTCAAGTTGTAGTGTAAATTATTTAAATTAATCTAGAAACATTTTATTCATTATATATAAATATGTCGTTAATTAAAAGAGATTAGTAACTTAGTTAATTTTTGCTATTAACACGATTGAAAATAATAATTAAATCAAGTTCAAGTCTTAATGTAAATTATTTAAATTAATGGAGAAACATTTTAATCATTATAATGCCAGATTCAGTTGTAATAAAAGTTTTCTGTTGACACAGATTTGTATGTGCTATGGCGATTTTATCTGGGAGCATTATAGAAACATTCTCCAAGTGCAATTAACTTGGCTAGTCGTGGTCTTTGTCTTGTCAACGTCTTTGCCACTGTTGCATGCGCAGCAAAGTTCTTTAGCTGCCCTAAGACTTTGCTCGTTTGTTTTTACTTATAATGAACTTCAGTTTATATTATACATCCACATTCAGTTCGCTTTGTTGTCACTCTCCAGTTCTAAGCCCTGGAAACGGTTTGTCGGCACTTTGTGTAATTTTAACGGGACAACTAAAAATGTAATTCTGCCGCTTGTTGCTTGTTGCTCAGTTGCGTTAAATAACTCATACGCCGCGTGTTGCGGCAGGCTCATAAAGATTATGCAGTACGTATTTTGATTTACTGTTGCGGGCCACTTAATAGACCACAAAAGCTGAAAAAGTCCATAAACCAAATGCAGAAGAAGAGAAAGGCAAACCAACCAGCAAATGGCCACAAATGACACGTTTGGTGTTAAATGGAGGTCGCCAGTTGGCTGTGCATGTTCGAACGTGTCTGCGTGTCTGTGTGTGTGTGTGTGTGTGTGTGTGCGTGCGTGTGAGTTTGTATGTGAATGTCACAGTTACAGCTAAATTGTTTGTACAACATGCATGTACGGCAAACATAAATCCCACCCAACGTTAACTAAACGTGCGACTCCAAGCGAGACTGGCAGTCTTAACCGCTTGCTCCCTGCCAGCTCCCTGCCAGCTCCCGGGCAGCAGGGCAATTAAAGACACTGCGTGTATTTTGTTTGCGGTTGTGTGTGCGTGCGTGACGCCTGCGCCCAGGTCGGCTTTCAGTTAACCGATGCCTTTATCAACGTTTGCGGTCCTACAGCGCCTGCAGCTCCTACAGGTCATTAGCGAACTGTAGTTGTAGCCGATGGATAGCTACTTAATAATAACAATGTGTCCACACATATACACATGAATAAATAAATTTACAGTAAATTGAATTCAACATAATACACAAGCGATGCTGCACATCTACATACATACAAACATACAAACAATACAAATACAAGCAATACATCCAACTGTCGTTAATTCGGCGTGGCAGCTTACATTATACAGTGTGTGTGTGTGTGTGTGTGTGTGTGTGTGTGAATATGTTTTCCGCTTGCATCCGAGACCATTTGTCTGAAGTTGAAGACATCCACAAAAGCAGCTTTAATTGCACGGAATCGTCACACTTTGCTGGAAACAACAAAAACAACCAGTAATACAATGCAGTGTCAACCTGTCTCTCTCGCACTCTATCTTTCTCCCTTGCTGCAGGGAAATAAAAGCAAGCCAATTTGGGTTCGCAACCGACACACGCTTGTCCGCTTAAAAAAGCGATAGAAAGAGAGAGGAAGACTTCTACAGACGGAAAATCTGAAGCTTTTTTAGAAGCACTTGTGTGTCAGCCGTTACAATTTCAGAGTTGCCAGATGGGTTCAGTAAAATAGCATTAGCGTCTTAACTCAACTCCGAAAGCTTTAATTAAAACATTATTTGTATCGCTTGGACCATCCACATGTTGGCTAAGCAAGAAACACAACTGTTTTACAATTTTTCTCAGTTCTGAAATTTGAATTTCTCTAGTGCAAAATAAATGTTTCTCTCAGATTCTTAATAATTCAAAAAGTTCCATTGAAAAAATTAAAGAGCAAGTCACATTTTTCAATAATAAACTTCCAAGTCCGCTTGCCAGCACTGTTAACTAATGTAACAGTACCATTTGAGAATAACAGTGGCCGTACATTAACATTGTCTAATCCAATAACAGTGCAAGGCGAGTGGAGCAGTGCATTTTTGAGTACATCAGTTAGGTCGCATAATTTGCTAGAGCAAGAACATATCGATACTTCGCGAGTTTGCACGGAATTTAAATGCGTGAAAGCTATTAAACAATCGCTGAAATTAATTAACTTGCTACTCCTCGACAATTATTGAACACTATTTAAATAATATTCATGCCGCCAGAGTAGTCAGTCACAAGTGACAATTAATATAGTAGAATTGTAGCACATCGCATACTTTTGTTTTGTATTTGTATGTACATGTGTACATTCGGCTTTGCGTAAAGTGAACAACCGTTAGGTCCGCCATCTTTCTTGGTTTCTGTCTACACCGCGTGATTTCGCTATTCTAGAAACAATTTCTTGTGAATCATTGCTTAGCATCAATTATGAGTTTGGATATTAATAAACTGACGTGCATAGTTTGCGGCACTTGGGCCAGTTTAATGTGCCAGCGTTGCGGAGAATCCTACTGCAACGATGTCTGTCAACGAAGGGATTGGCAACGCCACAAATATTTCTGTTCCATAATGCCGTAAGTAGCAGTGTGTAAAATGCGAACATAAGTAAGTTTATGTATGTACATGTGTGTGTATGAATGAACACTTTCAAATTGATTAAGAAATTAGTATACTACATTTACTGAAAAGGGTCTACTCGCACAATCTAGCATACATTGTACATTGATTGGTCTCTGCCTTGGTGCTATTCTTTTAGAGCAGTTTGAACATACCCTTACAAAGGTATTATCATTTTATTTATTTATAATTATTTCCTTTATTTAAAAAAAATCGACTTTTAAATTCAATCTGAGGCACTCGCAAGTATATTTGTATTCAATTAATATTTAATAACGCATACGTAACTGTATTATATTTTTCTAGACCCTTGGTGAAGGCTTCAATACCAGCGGGGGCTTCTAGGCATGAAGCAGTTCCTGCCTCCGTCGTTAACAATGCAACAAGGCCAACAACTATTCCAAATGAACAAATCGCACTGGAACCTATGGTAAAGGATTTAACGATTGGCGAGCCAATCGAGAAGAAGTTGAGTCTGACATGGCGTGAGTCTATAATGCCGCCGGAAAAGGAGTTCTTCGAGTGTCGCGTCACTTACATAGAAAAAGATGGATCCATTTGGGTTGTGGACGTAGCCAATACTGAACGCCTGGAGCGTCTCACCGACAACATAGCGCGCAGCATGCAGTACCAGAAATCATGCTCATTTCAGGATATTCTTGTTGGCGACTTGGTTGGCGTCAATGTTGACCATAAAATGTTTCGCGGTGAGGTTATCGCATTGAATGCCGGCGCCGAGGTGCGACTCATTGACTATGGCGTAGTTGTTAGTTGCGATCTGCAGGACATTTATTTGCCTGTGCCGCGCATGGCCGAATACAATGCGTTTGCCTTTAGGGTCAAGCTGCCCACCAATGCGGGCGTGCAGATCAACAAGAATCTATCATTGCGCCTATTGGGCACCAAGACGCCCGATGGCATCGAGCAGGTGCAAATGAAGCCGAAAATGACAATCCCCCTCAACTTGCCGGTACAAATGCTGGCCATCAATCCGGAGGTAAGCTTCGTAAGAGCTCTACAACATGACGCCGCACTCAAGGAGCCGCAAGTGGCTTTGCTGCAAATCAAGGTTATGGACAATTTAAATGATGATTTGAACGCCAGACTGAGTGACAAGCCTGGACAGCTGTTCACTGAACCCTTTCCAGAAGAGATACGTACATTCTTTCTGGCGGCCCGCACCAAACAGGGCTATCGGCGTGCCATGTTGCTTGACTTCATAGAGCAGCCTATGCTATATTTGGTCTACGAAATGGACGAGGGCCGCATCTCGCTGACCGATGATGTGCGTCGCATTCCCAGTGAGCTACTCGGCCATGCATTGCGCGTATTTGCCGTCACTCCTGCAGAGGGCTACCAGCGATCCTTGCAGCAGGAGCTAACGCAAGGCGGTGGCAATCTACGCATCAAATTTAACATGGAGAACTTGCAAGGCAAGGACAAGTTGCGCACGGCCCAGGCAACGCTGCTGGACGACAATGCCCAAGTGAGCGCTGTGCGCGCAATGACCTTCCTGGGCCGCGTCTGTGACCTGGGCCACAAGTACTGGCGGGAGTCTATTGAGAACGGAAGCTTGGTGTACATCTCGCATGTCATCAACTACCAGGAGGTCTGCATCAGCTCTGTGCAGACCAAGCAATACGAAGATATATTTAAATACGTGGAATCAAAATGTCCACCATTTAGGCAGTCTAGTGATGTCGCCGTTGGAAGCCTTGTGTTAGTCGTGAGTCCCAGTCGAGGCAACTTTCGTGCAGAGGTTAGTTACAGCCTATTAACACGTATTCATATTTATCTATTCAATAATACCTTTTGATTATTCACCGCAGATTACTGGACTGGAGAACAATAAGTTCGCTGTTCGTAACATTGACACTGGCTCCACGCATCTTGTGGCACGGAACTACCTTCGCATGCCTTGTCGATTTGTGGAGAACTTGCCCGTGTGCCAATGCCGCGTCAAAATCAAAACCATCTGCAACATACCGTCGTCGGCAGTGCCGCCAAATACAGTTGCCCTGCAGACACTAATGAAGCTGTTTGCCCAGAAGACGGAGATGCAGGTGGACTTTGAAGATGCCGCTGGTAGCACAGTTGATTTGCTTGACTTTTCGGCCGAGCCGCAATCGTTGATGACCCGCATGCTGCCCCTGATGTTTACGCCAGTTGCAGTTGAGCTGGAGCCAGCTATGAGCTTACCTGCATCCCCGGTCGTTGCGCCGGAGCCCATTAAGGCGCAACAAGCCGAGCAAATGGCAGCCATTGAATTACCGCCGCTTCCGCCTTCACCGCCAAATTCACCGATTGAAAATGATAAGTCTTCTAAAGCTATGGATCGACACTACTTTAATGATTTGGAGCGTCATCTCTTACCGCTGGGCGAAAATATGCTAGTTTTGATCCTAAATACTACGGGTCTGCATAAGACTGGATACGCAACAGCTTGCTTCTTCTCCAGCGAGAAGGTCGCAGAAAATTTCCAGAACTTGCTCGATCTTGTGGCCAAAATTGGCAGTGTAGACGATACATTGAAGCCGGGCTATTTACCTGAGTAAATAATGTCTATTTTAGCAAAGACTGTAATTATTTAATCCAATCTCTCTTAAACAGCGTTGGCGAAATGTGTCTGACCCTGTTTTCCGAGGACAATTCTTGGTACCGTGGTGTTTGCCAGCGGGTTATCGGGCAGAAAGCTAGTATTTTGTATTGTGACTTTGGAAACTCGGAAGTGGTTCCCCTGGATCGGATTAAACCAATTCCGTCCGATGTGCTGCATGGAGTATATGCCACCAAATGCTTTATAGATGGTAAGTAAATAAAATGATTCCCATTGGACTTATATAAAATATTCTACCTGATTTCAGGTTTCGATAAAGCCAAAAATTTCTTGATTCTCGAGCAATATCTGGCAAATAAAAATAAAATACTCTGCAATGTGCTCGAAGGACCTGAGCCAAATACCCGTCTTATTAATATTCCGCATTTGGACAAGATTTTATCCCAGGAACTTATTTAATTTTAATACACTTTGAAAAACATCGTTTTTGACGATATGAATAACGTCCTTTTGTTATGTTTTTAGTATAATATATGTATATGTACATATATACATAATTAATATATAATTATCAATGATAATACTTCTTTTGTTTCTGAGAAACTTGAAACTTCGAATAAATTTAATGATCATAATTGACTATAAATATGACATTTCTTGAATTGGATTATTTAAGGAGGAAGATTGTTGCAAGCGACGTAAGGCGCTGTCTCAAAAATTTCAATGTTATATTTGAGAAAGTAGAAAATGATACCTGAGACAGAGATAGGAAAATATAGAAATGAGCATAATAGGCTTATAGAAAATATTTTTGAAATTATGTTGGCAATTGATAATATCTTTTGTTCAATCTCCCTTTCAGTTAATCTTATTGCTTATAGTTTAGTTGAATCTCCATTCTATACTCTTACTCTGCAACCTAGACTTTCGGAGAATGCATTCGCTTTGTTATATTTTTTAAGGAATTTTCTTAAGAGGAATACCAATTAGTCGATGAAAGATAAAAGCCCGATTTTAAAAAGGAACTCATGATTTGATGTATGTCAAACTTCTTCAATTTACACACCACAAGAAGAATATACCAATCCCTAATCGTATACGGAAAATCTTTTGGTATACTCTATGAAGTTTGTAGGGAGCTGTGAATGCAGACTATATATATGTAAATGTATCAAAAATATTCAAAGTAGATCTACTACATGACTATAAGTCAAAAAAGGTTATGAAGGCCACTCCGTTCTCCTTCTTTAGCCGGCACTCCTTTTGAGCGGAGAAAAAGTGCCCGGCAGTTCGACTTATCACTGCGATTGATGTTATAAGAAAAATATAAATAAATTTTACTATGAATGATGTTCGGTTACTCTTTACGCTTCACTTATGGATTAAATGTACTGATTAGCAAGAAAACCCCAATAGTTTCGGTTATCTTACGCCTGTCCGGTGTGTTAGATAAACATTTTAAAAAAGATGTTTGGTTTTCAGTTTTTATGCGGTACAAACAACAACAGATTATCTACAACAGCAATAATAAATAGGGCATTAAACTAAAACAACATTTAGTTCTCTGCGAATTTGCTAAAGATCTCTTTTAAAATGCTAATATCTCGCACGGCTATCAAGCCCGTCGCATTACGCTTCCAATCGGAGCCGGATTCCGTTTGAACGCCCTCAGGGGCAATATACTTTATGGGTACGGGCAGCTGCTGCTTGATGCTGGCATCAAAGTCGAGCACATCGCCGCCTAGTGCGCGCAGAATTGCCTGTGGGGCGCAGGTGTCCCATCTGAATGTGGAGCCTTTGCTGAGCAAGTAGATGTCCGCCTCGTTGCAGATAACCTTAAGTGCTTTGTGGCCTGCTCCCGCAGAAAATGCCAGCTCATAATTTAAGTCGAGAAAACGCAGAAGTATCTCGGCTTCCTCGGAACTAGAGAATATTCCAATTTTGGCATGGCCGTGGCTGCCGCTTGCGTCAGCCTTGCAGTTATGAGCCTTTACGGTGGGCAAACAGACGCCCCAATACAACGAGGAGCTGTACACGCGCTCATCAAGCTTGTGACCAAAAGGCTGGGAGACTATGCCGATTACCGGAGTGCCGCTGTCGCGTTCATAGACGCCAATTAGCACGGTAACACAATCCAGCCCTGTGGAGGTGATGCCGGGAAAGTCGGTGAACATGCTGTCACCGGAAATGTACTCAGCAGTGGCATCTGGAAAAATATACGTGTGCATTAAGCAACAATAAAGAGAAATGAGATATTTTACACACCAATTGGATCTATCCAAATGCCCAAATTACTATAGTCCAGCTGTGCTGGAAGTTCCGGAATGTCGCCAAGGTTCGCTGCATAGTCGACGATCCTATGCACCTCGGCCGCCAGTGCAGCAGCTGCCTTTTCATGTCCATCGAGCACCGCCTCAAGGCATGCAGCAGTTTCGGCTTCCGTATCGGCCACAGCTATGGTTATTTCCTGGCCCAGTTTGTTGGTGAAATGCGTGGATTCTTCGCCAAATATTGCTTCGCGCATGGCTGGGAACAGTTTGCCCACATCGTGCCTGATGGTCTCCTGTATTAAGACATCAGCCAGCGTCTTAAAATCGTGCTCGAACCGTTGATTGGCCTCGGCGCCAGTCTTCTCCTGGACGAGCAGCGCCAAAAGTTCTTCATTGGAGCGACAGACGCGCGCAATGTTTGCCGCCTTCTCTGCACAGTTAATTAGCACTCGTAGCAAATTAATGTTCTCAGCCATTCTGCCAGTTGCAGCACGAATTAATATTGCATACTTTTAACGTTTTTACTTCGCTTTTAAGGTTTCATTTCGTATGCCAACAGATTACTCATATATGCCACTTATCGATTATCGACTACCGCCACACTCAGTACCTATCGATGTTAAGCGATAGTTTCTCACGAAATATTTAGCACTGCCAACTTGACGCAATAACTGGCAAGCTCAGTTTGAATTTATATAAATCAAAACAGAAGTTGCAATTATTTATTTTTGGTTATTTCTAAATAAAAAAATTAAAATAAAGCATTTGATTAAATAGAGTGCATTTTTAATTTAATTTATTTTTAAATTTCTTGTGAAATGTTTAGTTTTTGAATTGCTTGTCACTGGCTTCACATCTTCATTGAACCAATTTTAATTGGCAATTAATAATTACGCACTCACCGCCCCATTTAGCGTGATCAGACAAATTTATAAATCATGTCAAAGTGGGGAGGAGCACAATATTGGACGAGTGCTGCTGCTGATGCTGCAACCTTAGCTGCTGCATAATTTGCACCCGATCTTATCGACGAGCAGCGCTAATGATTCGCATTAATGATGCTGACTACAACGCTCCGGCTTCGCTGTCCTTGCCGCACTCTGCGACATCATCTTACGAAATGAGACCATCAATCAGCTGGTCTCCGGCCGCTCTCCGGCCGCTCTTCTGCCGCATTTGCATATAAATTGCTGCTAATGTCGCGCTATCAAAGTGACTGCATCAATGTGGCAACGACTACGCATTCTTGCAATGCCAGCTCTGCTCTGCCCCGCCCTGCCCTGCCCTGCTCTTGTCCTGGCTGCCCTACGGGCCAAGTTATTCGTGTATCGCTTGGCTTATGCTAATTTTCCCAGGCAGCGCGCCGCAGAGACGCAGGCAGCCAAGCAATTGATGTTTGGATAACGTTGACTTGATGACTTTGCATAATTTACGCCAGCAGCAGCAGCCGCGGCAGCAGCAGCAGCAGGAGCAGCAACATGTTGGGCTCTCTTTGGGCTAATTTTTCACTCAAACGCACGCGTTGCTTATAATGTGTTAATATTCATGCGGGCCGCAACATATGTTGCATTTCGTTTTGGCCACCTTTTACCTTTTGACGTTTCAATTTCCATAGCTGCAACAACTACAACTTTCGGCAAGCGATTTTTCAACGGCTCGCCACATTTTTCAACAGCTCAGCCTGAAGTATTCGTCATCTCCGCGGGCATCTCCATATTAAATCAAGTCCCAAAATGTTCTTGTCTTGGTTAACAAACATATTCAATTCGAATGTTCTTCCTATATGTGAACATATGTAAATCATAAAAAAATAAATAACATTCGTTCAGTGTGTGGACGTCGTCGCAGCAAGTTTGTCGCCTAAGTCTTTTGTTTTACTCTGGGTTAGGCTGTGATATGCTTCACATGGCTACACATGTTTCTCTATTGTTTTTTGTCTTAATGTCTTGTGTACCCTTTTCAAGTCTAACAGCCTTTTAATTAATCGCTCGGGCTAAACAAATTCAAAATGAGTCTTTAATTAATCGCCAAAGCGAAAAGTAAGCCAGTCGTCTGTATAAATATTCTCTCGTTCTGTATAAATATTCAAATTTTCTGTGACTTGATTTCTGTTATGGCCACAATATTGTTGTTGTTGTCGTCTGTGTTGTTGTTGTTGTTGCGGCGACTCCTCCCCTCAGGTGCTTGAAACAAGTTTCAGCGCTTCTACAAATTTGTTTGCTTTTATCATTCTTTGTTTATCATTAGATGCCACAACAAAAACTAACAATGTTGATAACCGTTTTTAATTAAGCCTCAGATCTCTCTCTAGTAATTAGGGGGCGTGGCAAACGCAAATGGCCCGGAAAGTGCGTCGAAATGCACGTCTTCATTAATTAGCTAAGTAGCTGCGAGCTCGGCAAAAAACTTGGTGACAATGTTCTGTTCGTTAGAATAAGATGGACAGCTACAAGTTGAGGCGAGCAAGGGAGACAGCAGCTGGAGGCTGTTGCAAAATGTCTACCTATTGAACATAGAACTTGTCTTTGCCAGTTTTCGATTGGTGCGCAATTGCCAAGAGACGGGCAGAGAGGCAGAGAGGCCAGCATCCACTCGACAAAGCTGCTCAGCTGCGGCTTCTATTTCTCCAGTTGCATTTCCTGCCGTGTTTCATTTTGCAGCATCCAAGTGCTCCCTGACCCAAGTTTAAGTCTTTCACTTTGGAGCTTGACTTTGTTTATTTCAATGATAGGCATTTACCATTACGTTGCATTAAATACAAGTTCGATTTTGGTAAGCCTTTCAGCCTATTTTAATTAGTTGCTTTCGTAATCAGTTTGTGAGATAATATTTTGTCTCCACTTCAAAAAGCGCAGACGTGTAAAATAACGTATGTAAAATGTTCAATTAATTGTTTAACTTAATGTATTTTAATTTGGTTTTTAATTTGGAATTTGGTTCAATATTTATAAATTATAAAGAAAAAAGGCCTGGAAAAGTCTTAAAATAGAACATTTTAACAACATTTTAAATTTATTAGAATTTACTTATCATGCAATTTACCAATTTTGCAGATTCATTTCTATACCGTGCGGTAAATAAAAGATATATATTTTCTGGCTGGATCTTTATTACCAAAATTAAACAAAACATTTTTAGATTGAACTATAAACGTCTTAAACACAATTAATTCAATTTTTATCAAAATATTTGAAGCGAAGCAAATCACAAAAGTGTAAGTTATTTATTTTTTAATAAATTTTTATATTATTAGATCAAAAATAGCTAACATTTTTATTACAGTGTAATTTATATAAAAGTCGCTTTAGCCATGCTAAAAATAAACCTAAACCTATATAGACTCAGTTTATCAATCAACAAAGATAAAATTGATTGACTGACTAACTGATTGAAAATAAACGTTCAGACTGATTCGTACGAACAGGGAAGCTGAATGTTTTTACAGTATTTAACTTATGGGATCTAAATGGTCGGGAAAACTTTCCTCACTGGGAAAACTCACCCCGAAAAGTGGAAGATATGTGGAAAACATTTGTATGGAAATTTAAAGACTAAAGTTGAGTGAGTGAATGTGTTATTTTGTTCGATCGGATTGAATCTTATTTTTTAAAAAAAGCATAGAATATATCCGATATTGAAAAGTCCACGAAATATTTGAGGATAACCCATTATTTTTCGCGAAATCGGATTCAATCTCATTTTCAAACATCTTTGTGGAATATTTTTGCAACGGGGCAGCTTTGAATTATTTTGTAGGCTGGATAAGGTTGAAAAAGTGATATTTAAAGTTTAACTTTAGCTTTTCCCGGGCAAAATCGATTCTGTTATACCAAATATATACAAGTTTACTTTAAAATTATAATAACCTTCTATGCAGCACTGCAAATTTCAACAAAGTCGTATTCTTAAATATTGCCCTTCTTTGCGAATGTCACAATTTCAGACTAACACGTTTTCATGCTGTAATTTAAATAATTAATAAACATATTCCCACTGTTATTTACGCTCTTTCGGTTTTACTGTCTCCCTCTCTGAACCAGATGGTAATTTTTTAAGATAGTTATATATTTTTATGCATTTATTTCTCCTATATGTTATTATATATATTGGCCCTGGGGTTGATCTATTGCTTTCTGCATGTCTATAACAATGCCTAGCCAATATATGTGAGAAGAGGCGTATTTGTTTGCATTCACTTATTCACGATAATTGACAGTCAGAGAATTCAAATTAGTTTGTTCCGCCTGCCGCTGGTTGCCATTGTGTCGAGCAGAGATCGAGCGGAAATACAATCGTATAGAAATACAAATCTGTTGCTGGACGAGTGCATATAAATTTTATGGATTTTGCGCAAAGTTTGCCATTTTGCCACTTTAACATTATTGTTATGATGATAAGCGAGCGAGCAAAGCGAACGTTGCGGCGACCATGTCGAACGTGCTGCGCTGCGCTGAGGCTGCGGCTGCCCGCGGAGCGAGACCAAGATCAGGTCTCCAGGTCTCAACCCTGGCCAGCCGGGGGACACTGGGACTCTGAATGGAAGTGTGTCTGCGACTGCTTTTGGGGTCTGTGTGTCTGCCAGTGCCGAGTCATGTTTAATGGCCTGTGGACGCCAGATCCCGCCAGAACGCATCCTGCCTCCTCGTTGTTGTTCTGTTTGCTGATCTCGGCGCGATCTGCTGCAAGACTGAGTTGGCTTGTTTGGCTTTCCTCCATATTTAAAACCATTTCATTTTCTCGGGGGCCAGAGTGTGAATATAATTTAATGTGTGTGTGTGTGTCTGTGCTTGCAATTTTCAATATCGCTGCTTGTAACCGTTCCCTGCCTCCGCTCCGCAGTTATTATTTATTATGCTTGATTGGTTTTCAAGTGATCATAAAGTAAATGATCGTCGTTTTGGGTCGCGGACCTGGCCCCGGCCAGTCTGTGCCAATCCAGCTGGCTCTGCTGCGGCGTTAATATGCAGATTTTTTTTTCGCATTGGAGGCGTTAGTTGGAGATGAATTGTGGCAGCCATTCCACAGAGAAACCCGGGTCCTGACCCTGTCTGATAGCGTCTGGGGATAGCTTCATTTGGTGCAAACACCTTGCATTCCAATGGCCATATCCTGTTTAACTCCCACACGCAGTGCACTTCTCTGATGGCCTCCAACAATTTGGCATTAACATTTAATTGACATTGATGATTGCGGCATCGGACAACTCTGAGAACGGCGGCTACCTGGGCAGCGTGCTCGGAATGGCAATTGCGAATGCGGCAAGAGAATTATTAAAAAATCATATCGCAGCAGAGTGACAGCTGAGCTGCGTATGTCAGGCATATAGTCTGCTAGTTGTAGTCGCAACCAACTGACATGAACAAGACATACAAATAAATTTGTGGCACCTGCAGACAGCAGGCAGCAGGGGGGGCAAGGGGGAGAGGCAGGTGCAGGGTGCAAGATGGAAGTGCGCTCATGGACAGATCTTGCGTTTCTAGCGCCAATCTCTCAAGGTTTCGCTCAAAGTAAATGCTCAAAATCAACGCCAAGTGTTTGGGGCGCTACTTTCGAGTGTGTGTGTGTGTGTGTGTGTGTGTGTGTGTGTGTGTGTTGGCTTGTTTGTGAGTCGGAGTGTGTTTTGTTTTCGCTGCTTTAAATGAACGTTATTAAGAGATGCTTATCTCTGAGTGATTTATTCATTAAAAAGGCATTTATTAGCCAGAAACAAGGCAATGTCTGCGTGCGTGTGTGTGTGTGTGTGTGTGTGTGTGCGTGCTAGCTACACTCACCTGCACACTCGTACACAGACACCTCCGCATGGCCAAGACACACATTTGGCCAACACGCTGCGGCTCGTTTGCCGGCCCGCTCGTCGCCTCATTTGCGCGGCATTAAAATGCGAAAGCGTGTTTGTTCCTGGAAAACCAACAAAACGCACACACATATCCAATTGGTGTGTGTGTGTGTGTGGGAGGGGGGGGTGGGGTGGGGTGTGTGTTGGGCTGCGGGTTGCATGCCTTTTGCTTTATTGACTTGCATATTTCCACAATTTGATGTCTGTGCGCGTTTTTAATCACTTAATTAGAGAGTTTTTTAATTGTCTTTACTAGAATTTATTGCAATTTATGCAAAAGGTGTGTGTGTGTGTGTGTGTGCTGTTTGCACGTTTGCGTGCCGCCCAGGAAATGTGTCTTGCGGGCCAAGTTCGTGCCTTAAGTCTTTTGTTCAAAGGTGACGCAAAAGTGCGTGAGTCGAACAGTTCGCCAGTTCTCCTCATCACTTGTAGACTTCCATATCATAGACTCGAGCAGATCCCACTTCTGCATCATTTTGTTCTACTTTTTAGGAAAAGTCTGATTGGCGATTGTCACCTATTTAGACGAGGACAATTTCTATGCCAACCAGGCCAGGCCAGGCAATAGGGCTAATAAAATGGCTAAAACTGAGGCACAAGCACGAGGCACGAGGCCATCGCATAAATACTTGTTAGTACTTGTTGAGAACTTTGCATGCGAGTCCACAGAGACGACAGCTGAAGAGTAGTTGTACTCGTCGTCGTCGTCGTCGTCGTCGTCGTCTTAGTCGTCTGTTAATCACCTCCTCGCCTGGCTGGCCATGTATCATCGGGCAGCCGCGACGGAGTTGGAGTGTGGTGGCTTCTTCGTTTTGGTGTCATAAGGAAGCGTCTAAATGATTCATAATTTATGCCTAGTTCTTAGCCAGTCGCTGGCCATGGCCATTCCGCCGTTCCCATACCCATTCAGTTGGCCATTCAATGCTTTCGTTACTTAATTTTTCCAACTTAACGTACTGGCTTGTGCCTGCTGATCATATCCTCAGCTCTCTCTCTGCCACTGCCCCTGCCTGGCTGCTAATGCCTTTTGGCTGGCAAAGTGCGTGGCCGTCATCGTCGTCGTTGCTTGTCTGGGACGTTGATAGTTGAAAAAATTACTTACAAATTACATGCGTAGCTTATGCCCCCGTGCCGCCTTCGGCTTGTTTGCTTAATGTGCTTTGCGGCGGGTTACGGGCTCCCATGTCCATGTGTCCATGTGTCCATGTGGCCAGAGGCACTGCTAGTCGCTGCTGGTATTAGTATTATGTCTCGTGGCCGGGTCGTAAATTGCTTTTCCTAATTGAATTCTGAGCACTGTCAAGCCGAATGACAGTCAAGTGGGTGTGGGCCGGGCCTCTATCAACCGTGCAAGAATGGTTTTTAAATGCTGCAGCCAACCTATATGAATGAATAATCGCCATCTTTTGCTTATAAAAACTAAACATTTCTGCACCTTGCTGCGAACTGTTCTCATTAACTCAAACGTCTTGAATCATCATCCGAGTGCATACAGATGAATTAACATATATAATATAGTGGCAATTACGCCTGTTAAATAATGCATTGTACAATAGCAATAATTATAATTGAGTTAACAAGCCCAGTCAAAGGGCTGGCAAGTTAGTTTTTATGTTTGCGGAATTTCGCATGCTTTAAAATGCAGCACGAAACATGGCCATAAAGTGTAGTTGCGGTTAGCCTAGCAAAGTCGACAATTTAAAAAGCCAATTTGCACATAATACGGGAAACGTGAGCGAAAATCTTAAACAGAATTGTCCAAGCACAGAGCTACGAATTTCTACGCATGTGTGCAAATGGACGCTAATGCAAATGTCGCCACTTTGGCTTGATCAGCTTATTAAGAAAACATTAACTCGGCTTGACCCAATTTCCGTTGGCATGCTAATTTGAATTTGCACACACGCTGCTCAACACTGGCGCAAGCACGTGTGCTCACGCCCAAGACCGCGATCTGGCAACACTTGTGTGCGGCAGGCGATGCGCAATTAAATTTATGCATTGCAAATATACACGTTTTTCCTACAGAAATGGGTCGCAAAGGCAAGAAGGAGCCGAAGCAACTGGGAGTAGGCGACTTTGTGTTTGCCAAGGTGCGTGGATTTCGCGCCTGGCCAGCGCGTGTTCTCCACGAAGACGGCAACATGTTTCAAGTCTATTTCTACGGCACTTGCAACATCGCCAAAGTTGGCGTCACCCAGCTCTTTGAGTACGAAAAGTGCAAGGCACGTTTGGGCGAGGTCAAGCAGAAGCATTACGGCCTCTTTAGAGAGGCGATGGTGCACGTGGAGCAGTCGCTGACCAATCCATCCGACGATCATGGCTATTTTCAGGCAAAGGCCGACTTGGCCAGCGATGATGCGGAGCTCGACGACGAAGAGCTGATCACTCCGACATCTCCACAATTGGCTTTGAAAAAAAGATTGGGCAGAACAAGTGTACCATTTACACACATAACCGGCGACTCGGATTAGGGCTCAGCCACGTAAAAGTTGATCATTTTATGAAGTTTAAGCTGAACAAAGTTGGTTTTCCCTAATGGAATTTAATAAAGAATTGTTTTTCAGAAACATCTTTCTGTTCGGAAATTGGTTCCAGCTGCAATTTTGTGGCACTCAGCCGTAACGTGGCAATTAAGGATTTCGGCGCTGTTGCGTTTATCGCGTGGGCGTGTCTGCCCGCGTAATGTCCACTGCGTGACGCATCAAGTCGAGGGAATAAACATGTTTCTCAGTTAATCAAAAACCTGCCGATACACGTTTCGATGGCCGCACAAATGGCAGCGCATTAAATGCTGCGCAATCAGCAAATCCGGAGCCACCCCGTGGGTGTGAGCGTGCTCCTGCCGAGCGGGCATAGTTTAGCTTAATGGGCATCGTAAAGAGCGCTGTCCATGAAACTGGCTGACCCCGAGACAACGGCACGTCCATATTTGTTTTCCCACCCTACTTTTGAAGACGCTGCAGCTTTAATCGAACAGGAGTATGGGTGAGGGGAACGGGAGCCGCTCTGATCTCTGGCAGAGTTCGATTTACATTAGCAAATTATCTGAACCGCAGCAAATTAATCGCTGCAGTTGTTGCATCGCTGGCATCTGCAGTGGCTGCCTCGTAAAATATTTGGGTTAACAAGGCGGATGCTGTTGCCGCTGCTGCTGTTGCAGTTAACCGCAAATCAGATTCGCTAGGCCTGCAATGAGATTTGGCAGGCACATCAATTTGGTTTTATCACGAGATGTTTTGTGGGACTTTCGGTACTCCAACAGCTTGCAGCAGCTGCTTGCCGTAGCTTTCGCAGATGAAGCATCCCCGACAGCTGTCTGGGCTGGGTAAACGTTGTCCTGTGTCGTTGCGGTTGACCGCCTTGGCAATTGACTTCTGGACAGATTTTTAAGGAGTTAACTATTCACGCATAATTCATTTATTCTCGAGCGTTTGTTACTGCCAACCAACCCTTGGCCCACGTCCAGGGCAGTAAAATGTCAAATTAATGTTACGACATGTCCAACAACTTTTGATGGCATTTGACAATGTAGACTTGGAAATTCCTGCAGGTGACGCAGTGCCCCTGTAATTTGTTTGGCCGCACGTACGCTGGACATGATGGAGCATTGTCAACTTGTGCCTGCCCAGCATAAACAAAAACAAAGCGCGCCGAGGGACCTGCAACTGTAGCAAGCTGAATAGCAGGTGTGGATGGAGTAGGAGTGTGCTGCCTGGGGTTCGATATCTGGCCAGCGAAAGGTGTCAATGTGTGGGCATGTCGCACACGTGTGCTTGCGGCCCGAGGCTATAAATTTCCTAAGTTTATTTTCGTTGCAGCCACAACAAACGGAAGACAAGCCCCATGGCCTACAAGTCTTGGCCCGTTCAGCGGAAATTTGCTAAGGAAATCAAATTAAAAATTGCATATCAGCCGCATTCAAATCGTGCTAACAGTTTGGCGGGCGCTAATTGGCAAAATAAACGTTCGGCAACACTGGTTGCATATATGCATATGCATATGCATGTGTGTGTGTGTGTGTGTAGATGTGCATGTACACACACATTCATTTGCATTATCGAATCACTTTATGGCCCGGACAAATGGCAGCGAAACAAAAGCATTCTAATTAAAATTCCCAAGTGTCAGAAAGTATATTTATTTCGTTGCCAAAATAATTGCATCAATCAAATTTATGGCAATCGAATTTGCCAGGATCAGAAGGGGAGAAAATATATCCGACTGGCCATTGAGTAAGCTCAGTTGAGTTCAATGACTGATTGTCTGCTTACACAGTGCTACACAACGAAGAACTAAATAAAACATAAAATATGAATAAATACTGCATGTATATCTACATTGAGTTAATATTAGCATCGAAATTCATATAAGCAAAAAAATGGCCAAATACGTCGACTACTCTTTTATAATCGATAATTGCTATCGATAGGCAATATTAACGCACTTTACAGCACTTTTCGTAACGCAAGGCACGATTGCTATTTTAAAAACATTTTTGATTTATTTGCGCAATTAAAATTATACTTTGGTCTGATTGCAGCCCTCAATATTGTAGTGTAGTGTAACCGCCTTTAATGGCGCATGCAATTTAATATATAACGAATTTGATGGGCCAATCAACCACTTAATTCTGTGCTATTTGACGACCATTGTTACGCACATGTTATTATTAGTGCTACACTATTACACGAATCCACCCCGTTGTTATATAAGTACATATGTATATATATATATATATGTGTCCCTCGATCACCCATTGTTCATTTGTTACAATTTACAACCGTCATGTAATGTGTCATAAAAACGCAGTCGATTCCGAGTCGGGCGACATTGCAGCCGCAATGCATAATTAGGTCATAAATTTTCGTGGCTTCAGGTGAAAACGACACGATTCGATGCCATCATTCATAATTGGATGTTAAGCATTTGGAAATACATGGATGACAAAAGCATGCCATCAAAAAACAGAAAAAAAAACAAATTCAATATGCAAAGCGTCTACGATTTTTATTTGCACTCGTGCGCACAGTGGGTGGCATTATCCGTCCATTCCGTTGGATACTTTACGGGCCATAAACATTAATTGATTTGTGCCAAAAGCTTAACATTTTTTTTAGGCCACAACGCCCAACAGCTAGAGAGGAAAAGAGGCTGGCTCCCAGCCCCCCCCCCCCCTCACCGGGGGAGCTAATTAAGGTATGCCAGAAATGGCAAATTAGCATAAAACTTTGCAACATTAAATAATAATATTATACCCACTTTATTATGCTCATATACTGACTTTGGAGGTGCTCGTATTTAATGGTTACTTTGTGACAAAATTGATTAATGAAGTAATTTATTTATTTCGCTTGCATATGGAGAATTTTTATGGTACACTCAAATTATGACGAATTATGTTGTTGTCTTTTAAAACTTTGCCTGAACTTGTTTTGCGGCACAAGTTGCACAATTTGTGTTTGTTATTTTTTGGGCTGGCAGTGAAAGTGGTTTTAGGCGTCATTAAATTTTGACCATAAATATATTTGGGGTCGGGCAGATTAGGAGGCGGTGTTATTGTTTAACACTAAGGTATTGGCGGCATGATTCTTTTGGAATCGACAACTTTTTACGAGCGTGCCGAAAATGTGGCTGCTTTGGACACAAAGCTCGTAAAAAGTTTTAATACCCATAAAATATTATAGCTTAATTATGGACATTCATTTCGAAAATCTCAATAGATGTATTTATTAGAAAATCTATTCATAATCTTAACATTTGTTTTGTCGTGAGTCACTTCAAGCCGATTATCCTGGATGACCTGGTGTCATATTCTATATACATATTTATATAGATATCTTAGCATAATACTTAGCGGCTGTGAAAATCCAATAACTAGCATAAAACAGGTCGTTAAATGCAGTTAAAATTTTCTGTCGAGGCCATCAAAAAGCTGTCTTAGAAAGTGAACATTAAAAATGTTCGTGAATGTTAACAACATTCTTAACAAATTCATTTCAGTTTCGGCCAAGTTTGACATGACAGATGGATATACGAGAGTTGAGCACATTAGATTGTTGAAAAATGTGAAAATGGCTGCTTTTCTAATTAATTGATAGACGCATACATATAAAAATTTGTGAAAGCCATCGCCTTGTTGCCCACAAAGAGCGCCTTTTATGCGTTTATAGCTCCATTTACAATTTTGGGTATTCACATTGTCCGCAGCCCGAGTTTTTGGTGTCAGCTCTTTTTGTGTTTGTGCATGGTGTGTCTCCGGTTAATGGCCGTTTTTAAAATGCCATAAAATTGCTTTATACGTTTACGATATTAATATGCACACCAATATTGGACATTATTATAATATATTGAGCAGCTAGCGAACGCACAAAGGCGCCACAAATGAGCCAAAGACTGACCCAGTCGAAGGCGAGACCCGATCTTTGATTTTGGTCAACACCCTGGTCAACGCGCCCTGCGGCGCACATTAACAAAACTCTAAACAATGGCCAGACCAAGTTGGCCAAATCAGCGTGGAGGAGCACGCGGAGAAGGCGCAACAAACATTTCAATTTGTATAATGAAACTGCGTGCTGCGTCTGTCCCCGATCTTGTTCCTGTTGCCTGGCATGTGTTGGGTATCAAATTGCCGGCATTTGTCAACGGAGCAGGTCTTCCATAAATTAAGGGCTCGTTAGATAGCAGGCGTAGCATGTTCTGCTGATAAAACGGCGTGAGATTGCCCGTTATCAAAGCCATCCATTGGCTCATAACTAATTGTTGCTCCTTCAAGCGGACAGCTCTGGCAGCCCGATAAGATGTTACATGTGGATGTGTCTCTTAGAGATATTCTGGTGTCGTACTTAATAAATACTTGTTTATTTATTGCTACAAATTGTGCGAGATTTGTTTTTCGTTAATTTATAATGACAGAAACAACTTAGGATCCGTAGGAGCTCGGGTATACTAGAGTTTAATTCTATATGATCTAAGAAGTACTTATTGCTTCGCCATATACTGCGAATTTATATTTAATAAACTTGCTATTTTCAGAATTTACTTGTCATATGTTTTTAATTAATTTATAATGACACAAACAACAAAGGATCCGTAGAAGCTCGGGTATACTGGAGTTTAATTCCATATTACCTATGAAGTACTTATTGCTCCGCCATTTACTGTGAAATGATTTTTATAAATTTAAAAAAAGTTATGTGTAATTTTAAATTAAATATTTTATTTACATGTCATATGTTTAAATGTTAAACTTTAAAATAAAAAACTGAAAATACTTGTTTATTTATTGCTACAAATTTGTTTGAGATTAGTTTTCTCTTTAATTTATAATGACAGAAACACAAGGGATCAGCATGAGTTTGGGTATACTTAGAAGAAGAAGTACTTATTGCTTCGCCTTTTCCTGTGAATTTATATTTAATAAATTTGCTAACATAGAGTAACAGGATACCAGATTTCGAAATAAACAAAATAAATTAGAAAAAAAATATATATTTAATAAATAATGCATAATTTAAAAATAAATATTTGAAAGTTGTTTTCAGAATTTACATGCCATATGTTTAAATGTTTAACTTTAGACTATAAAACAGAAAATACTTGTTTATTTATTGCTACAAATTTGTTTGAGATTTTTTTTTTCTCTTTAATTTATAATGACAGAAACACAAAGGATCAGCATGAGTTTGGGTATACTGGAGTTTAATTCTACATGCTTCGCTTTTTCCTGTGAATTTATATTTAATAAATTTGCTAACATAGAGTAACAGGATACCAGATTTCGAAATAAACAAAATAAATTAGAAAAAAAAATATATTTAATAAATAATGCATAATTTAAAAATAAATATTTGAATGTTTAATTTTAGACTATAAAACTGAAAATATTGCTACAAATTGAGATTTGTGAGTTTGTATTTAATAAACTTATCATAATAAATATTTACAAGTTGTTTTCAGAATTCACATGTCATTTGTTTAAATGTTCAACTTATAACTCAACAATTGAAAATATGAAATTTAAGGGCGAATGTCAATTTAGAGATATTTTCCTAATTGACAAATAACAGGTGCCTCATAATCTGTCATCTCTCTGTCATCAGGAATCAGCCTGTCACTAAAAGTTAATAAGCACAACAACATTTGTATTTAAATACTGAATATTTGCTGAGGGATTTGACCCTATGCAGGGCATAATTTTGCGATTGCAATTGAGTTTTTCTAACTGCGAAAAATGGAAGATGCTTGGAATATGGCCGAAAGCATGCTATTGGATGTGCTCGTCTCCAATGTGTACAATCAGTTTATCCACCAGAACGCATCCCTATTCAAGGACAAGGTAAGCGCTTCAATACGATTATTTACCACCTTTTTAATTGGTAAGCTCGCACTTAGATCGTACTGGATGTGGGCTGTCGCAGCGGACTGCTGAGCATCCTGGCCGTCGAGGCGGGCGCCATCAAGGTCTTTGCCGTGGGCAACATGCAGAGCGCCAAATGTGTTACGAAGGTCTTGGCCCATGGCGAGAACGCGGAGGTTTTCGAGCCGCTCAGCGGTTGCATCAGCCAGCTCAAGTTGCCGTGTGGACTGAAGAAAGTGGATATAATAGTGTCCGAATGGATGGGGTAGGGCCAGCTCGGTAGACCCAGCTATCGTTCAATAAATCTGTTTGTTCTGTTTTAGGCATGCTCTATTTGCGGATTCACTTTTCTGCCAGGTGCTGTACGCACGTGACAAGTGGCTGACCAAGGGCGGCCAAATCTTTCCCAATGTGGCCAATCTCTATATACAGGGCATATCGCAGAGCCGACATCAGATCGTTGATAAAAGCCTGCCGCCCATTTTGCTGATGGACGATTATGTGAATCGGCAATCGCTCATGACCGAGAAGTATCTATTGAAGAGCATAAACCTGAGCAGCGCCAAAGATGAGATTGAATTCTTTAAGGCCGACTTTAAGTTGAAGGCTGTGCGCAATGGAAAGGTGTCTGGCTGCATGCTCTACTTTGACATATGCTCCACAAATGCCAAGGGTCAGCTGCAAAAGCTGTTCTCCATAGGACCCGAGTCGCCCAAAACATATATGATGCAAACGGTCTTATTCCTGAAAGAGGATGCCCTCGAGGTTGTCGACCAGCAGCTTCTGTTTGGACGTTTTAGCATGGCAGTCGGCTGCTTTGCGCCGCGCGGCGTTGAGTTCTCCCTGGGCATATGGCTGGGCCAGTAGCCGTATGCCGTGCTGTACTTAATAAAGGGTAATGCTGATGCTGATGCTGATGCGAATGCGAATGCGAATGCTGAAACGGCTGGCTGATGGGTTGATGTATTCATGGCAATATTTAGGCGTTCTTTGCAGGCAGTTCGCCTTAAAGGCCAACACGTCGCCCTGGGCTGAGCCCGAGGGCTTGTGATGTGCTCCTCAACGATCGTTGCCAGATCAAAATTTATGGCCGTGCTGCATCAATTAGGGCGGCAGCCCGACGACTGCGCTACTCAAAAGACAATGGTCTGGCTTGGCTTGCTGCTTTTTTGCCTGACCTGATCGGTGTTTAGCTTTGACGTTGCAACAACGATTTAAAATGATGTCGCGCATAATTCACTGATCGAGTACAAGATCGAGGATTCGGCGATCAGCGTTTCGCCAGACTTTGCGTCGTGCTCGGGCTCCCTCTTCTGTCTGCAGATCTGTGCCCTCGTTTACAGTTAAGTTCTTTTGTTCAAATCTCATAACTGCCCGCTGCTCGCACTTGGTTAACGCTCCATACAAGGCGCAATGGCACAATGGGCTGCCTCCTCGTCCTGCACACAAATTCGTTCGTTTAAATGATATCTTTGGGTCTGCGGCAGAGGGAATCGATCCGCTGGCTCGCATGCTTAAGTGACATTTGGCGGGACGTGGGTCTGTGATGGATTAGCATCATTTTGCCGTGAGGATAATGTGTCGTCGACAATGATTTTGGTTGACATGTTTTTCGTTTGGTTTTTTTTTTTTTTTGTGTTTCGGCTTTTCTCGGAAATAATTATGCTGGTTTTGCGCAAAAGTAACAGCATTTTTGTACAAATTGCATAAAAATTTAAATTGGCCAGCGAACTTTTTGGGCTTTTCGCGGCAAACCCAGAAAATTGCTTAATAATGAAATGCCAATGGATTAAGCGCAATTTGTGCGGCATGCGGCATGCGGCATTTGGCGGGCCCACTGATCCGCGCCACTTGCTGCATTCCACTCCAAAGCTCCCTTTTTTGCTGCCCGTTCAGCTTGCTGAATTTTTACTTTATTTTACACCTACCCAGCCAGCACTAGCGCTGTCTCTCTCTCTCTCTCTCTCTCTCTTTGTGCAGCTCGCCTCGCAGCGTTTTCATTAAATTCGCTTAATAGCGCAATATAATTTAAACAAGTAGTAACATAAAATAAAACTCACAGCAACGCATTGAAAGGCATAAAAAGAGGCAAATGATGCCAGGCCACAGTTGGCCTCGTCTGGCCTGGATCCGAGTCCGAGTCCGAGTCCGGTTGCGGGTTATGGCGCATGGGCGAGACGCCCGGCATGGCCCGCAAGTGCAATAAGTTCGCTTAACGAGGGTTTAATTTATGATTTGTTATGTTTCCGGTTCGTGTTCTTGTGCCCGATGCTAAAAAATTATTGGCAATAAAGCTAAGGTGTGGATTATAGTTGGCTGCGGCTAGTTAGCCACTGCGAATCCAGACCTGGAGGTCGACCGATTAGCGTTACCTGCGCGAAATGTTAGTACAAATTCGGATATACTACACACACAAGTCGATCCGGAGCAGGCGCAGATCTTGGGATTAAGTTTGGCATTGTTCGTTCTTAGATGCAGTTGAGCAATATTTGCCACATATTGCACAGTTTTGTCTTTGCCACTAATAATCCCTAATCCTTTCACGCTCACTGTGCATTTGCGGTCGGACAGCCAGAGACCATGAAGCATGGCAATCGCAACGGGAACGGGAGCGGGAGCGGGAGCGGGTAGGGGTAACGAGGTACGTCGCATTGCGTTGAAAATCGATTTGTTTGGGTTGCGCCTGCGCAAACAACGCGGCCCCTGGATAAGAACGGATAAGAGAATAAGCAAAGACACAGCAAAAGGGACAGAAACGGGAACAGGGGCTGGTGCAGTGCGACAGGCGCTGGGGCAAGAAGGCGAAATGGTTGAAGGCAACGCCAACGAGTATCTGCTGGAACATAAATTACGCGACTAACAAGCAGCGCCCCGTGCAGCCAACCAATGCCAACCAACTTGGCCGAAAGCTAAAAAAGATACAAAGCCACGGCCTGGCTCGGCTGGGCACTGGGCACTTGGGAACAGGCTGCGCTGCCTGGCCAGAAGTGAGTTGCACAAAATTATAAATGAAAGCGGGTGTTGGACGCCGTTCACAGGAGAGCTCAGCTCAGCTGAAGCAACGCAGCAGCATCGCAGCAGCATCCACGTCCACGATTAGGTGTAGCAATTTGGACGGGCTGCCTGTGATTGAGACCGAGGCAGTGTTCGAAACGAAGTTAAAAATCAAATTAGCGAATGTGTTGAAAATTAAAAACAAATTCACGGATAAATTGCATCTGCCAGATACGCAATTATTATGAGGGTAGACAGGACCAGGGCCAGGCACAGGCACAGCGAGAGAAACAGAGAAACGTGAACTGCGACTGACTTATGGACTCTGTCCAGGCTCTCCAGCTCAGCTCCGCTCTGCTCTGCTCTGCTCTGAGTTGGCTGTTGGGGCTGCTGTTCTGGTTCTTGACTTTAGCTCTGGCTCTGGCTCTGGCTCTGTCTCTGGCTGTGGCTGTCCGCTGAGCGCGCTGTTTTTTGCCCTCGAGGTGTTGCAATTTGACGTTTTTTACGCGCGTTTTTATTCCATGAAATCCACATAAGCTTCACAAGGATGCAGCAGCAGCAGCAGCCGCAGCGGGCACAGCAGCAGCAGCCGCACGCAGTGCAAATAGTTGGCCCTAAATGGTTTTTGGCGAAAAACATGTCGAATTAACACGCTCAGTTGCTGTGCAAGTGGAATGCCAGTTGGGGCAGCTGCTGCGATCGGGATTAACAGCAGCAGCAGCATCAAGCTCAAGCTTTGTGTGTGTGTGTGTGTGTGTGTGTATTTAAATGCTTGGCAAATTAGCTGAAATTTCTTTTGGCCCAACACAATTTGCATTTGAGCAGGATGACTGTGTGTGTGTGTGTGTGTGTGTGTGCGTTTGCGAGTGCAAAACATATAATTAGTGTTGAGTTTTTGCGGTAAGCTAAGCCCCTACCGAACTGAAGGGGCCTCAGCTGGCGCCGTCTGTGGCTGGCAAATAAATCGCGCTGCTGTTGAACTTTCAGTGCCTCCGGGGGGATGCAGTGGAGTGGAGTGGATTGGAGGTTGGTCAGAATCGCACAGCCGTAGCCGAATGGCACTGCCAAAGAGCTGACAGAGTTGGACTCGAGACTCGATGTCGGGCACGCCCCTTTGTGTCCTGTGTGTGCATTGCAGGCTGGTTCTCAAGGCGAGTCGAGATCGTGGCCCGCTCAGCTCTCGGCTCAGGTCTCGTCGAGCGCCGTAAAAAGGGCGCAAATTTTATGAGCGCATCGTTTAACAAATGAATTTACAACCGTGCAACGCCCAAATGTCTGGCGTTCAAATTCAAATTCCTTCGCAGAGAAAGAAGACGTGGCCCAAAACCAAACTTGGCACTGTCCGTGAGTTACGTGGCACACGGAGGCGTATGCGCTATATTCGAGCATGAAATATGTCTGGCATTTGGCCAAATGATTTAAAACAAATAGCAGCCAGTCCAATCCACATCTCGCTCTCCATCGTCTACACACGCATATCTGCACTTTCGTATTCATCTCAGCTGCTCCATTGCCTGCCTGGACCCAGTTACATTAACGCTTTCATTAGCCCAGTTTGTGCTTCGTTGGCCGCCCTTTTATCGGGCTGCGTTTTGGCGTCCATAAATCGAAGTCATTGCCAATTGCTAACTGGAAACTGGCAACTGGCAACTTGCGACCGGCAATTGCCAGCGCGTTGCCTCACTCGTTAAATACAGTTTAATGAGCTACCCAAAATCTGAATTACCTTTTGGAGCAGCTTCTCGGTGCGTGCTCGCCAACGGGCCCGATCAGCGTTTTGGGTAATTGTAATTGCGTCGGCCTGTCAATAGCTTTTCATTGGCTTCAATAAGGGAAAGCTTCGCCTGCTTGCAGTTATTATTCGTTTTTTATGCAGCAATTACCGACACGATCCCAAATGATCGCCGCATGAAGCTGGTAATTTGGCGGGTATGCAAATATCAGCAGAAGCTCCATAAAACTCTCCACTGTTCACTGCCCAAATGAGGATACGGCTCGAAATGCTGCCATTAAACCCGTCGTAGGTTCGACAACTCTGTCTTCAGAGGACTATGGCATGCAATTTCATGGTTTTAAGTACTATGGCAATGCTCTTATAACTTGTAGACTCTTTTATAACTTGTAGATACAATTGACTCTTTCAGATACTTTTGTATCTTACAGATACTTTTTTATCTTAAAAATACTTTTGTATCTTAGAGAAACTTTTGTATCTTACAGATACTTTTGTATCTTAAAGATACTTTTGTATCTTACAGATGCTTTTGTATCTTACACAAATTTTGTTAGCTCACAAATATGTATTTATGGATGGATTTAAAAAATCCGTTTATAACGGATAGAATTTATATTTTGTATCCCAAAGGATCTTTTGTATCTTCAATGTTTCTCGAGTCCTACAGAAACTTTAACAGACAGATTAAACCCGTCGTAGGTTCGACAACTCTGTCTTCAGAGGACTATGGAATGTAATTTCATGGTTTTTTAGTACTATGGCAATGCTCTTATAACTTGTAGACTCTTTTATAACTTGTAGATACAATTGTTTCTTTCAGATACTTTTGTATCTTACAGATAATTTTGTATCTTATAGGTACTTTTGTATCTTAGAGAAAATTTTGTATCTTAAAGATACTTTTGTATCTTAAAAATACTTTTGTATCTTAGAGAAACTTTTGTATCTTACAGATACTTTTGTATCTTAAAGATACTTTTGTATTACAGATGCTTTTGTATCTTACACAAATTTTGTTAGCTCACAAATATGTATTTATGGATGGATTTAAAAAATCCGTTTATATCGGATAGAATTTATATTTTTTATCCCAAAGGATCTTTTGTATCTTCAATGCTGCTCGAGTCCCACAGAAACTTTTAACAGATACTTTATTTTAGCTCAAAATTGCTTTTGTTTATTATAGTTATATATTTAATAGTTATGTTAAAATCCTACAAATATTTGTATATCACATTTATTTTCGTATTTTTTGGATTTGATTTGATTTTATATTTAACTCAACGCACAGATAAAATTCTCAGAGATGCTCTGAATTTGTCACGAATACTTGAACTCTTATAAATTTATAATTAAATTTTAGGTTAGTCTCGAAAGAGAGTTATTATCCCATGTGTTTATTAAGATTGATTGACTGAAAACTGCCAACCCAGAGCTACTTACGATAATCTCTTACGCACAGCTCTCGAATTTACCTGAAAATGTATTTCAATTTCAATGCTATTGCCGCAAATTTCACACTTCCAGGCTAAACTGTATTTAAATAGCTCGAGGCACATGGCGATTCTGGTGATCGTGTGCGACTGTTGCTCAGCTGCTGCACAAAAACTTGTTAAGAGTCCTGCTGTACGGCTGGCGGCTGGCTTCGAGTGGCACTTCGGGCACTCATTGTTTGCTTAATAAATGACTGGCCATTGTCGGTGGGTATAAATGTCAAAAGGTTGCTTTTGACACCCCAGCAATGGGCGAGCAGCGGTCAAGCGGCGACAAGCCGACAAAAAGTGAAGTGCAACACAATAAAACTGAGCCCAGCTCCGCTGCTCTCAATTGTCAGCTCACTTGGCCAGTTTTGCAAATGCAACAATGCAACCCCTCAGCGGACATACACAAACGATCATTTAAGTGCCATTAAGACAGCCAGAGGGAGACGGCATGAGAAAACGAGACAGCGGCATAGAGGAGCGGCAACAACAGCAGCTGGCAACAGCTACTGGCCCATCACTCGGCTGGCAAATGGAGGAGCTGGGCTGCCGCCCATAGCGCCCGATCGTCCAGATTGCCAGGTGACGATCTTTTCGAGATGTGCCTGAGCGTGTGTGTGTGTAGAGATGATAAAGTTGTTGCGACGATCGTCGACAATCAGCGATCAGCGATCGATGATCGAGGATCGAGTGTGCCAATTTGTTTGCAACTCGTCTGACGTGTTTGTCAATTAAAATCAAATTCGATGCCATCTTAGAGCAAGAGCTTTGCTATGCACTCTTGTGCCTATCATTAACCACTTAGGCGCGAGTGCAATAACATTTAATCAACCAATAAATTTGGTGCAATTTATCAAAACAAAAAAAAAACAAAAAAATGAAGCCAAAACGCGGCGCAGACCAAAATCTTGTTCCTCCAAATTGCCTCTAATAACCGCAATCGATCGTTATTTTTTGTGGTTATTAATACGGAGGCCGAGGCACTGAAACGGGAACTGCGACTTGGCTTGGCTTGGAACTGAGACTGCGTCTGCGTCTGCGAATGCGTGTCTGGGCAAGTCTGACAACGGCTTCTCAGGTAGTTCACAAGTAACTGCAAATTGCTGCCGTCGATAAAACTCAAATTGGTGGCAGCATCCGCGATGCATCCGCGTTTCGGCCCCAAGACCACAATCGATCGCTGAATTTGCCTAATGGCGACGGCCACTCAACACAAACACCGAGCGGCTGCTCGAGCTGGAGCTGGAGCTGAGCCTGGGACGCATCTTGATCTTCAATATTGCCTGGCTGATTGACAGAGAGACGATCTGTGGTCCCTCTCCTGCTCTTCCACGTGGTCGCGCTGTTTACGCGCGCATTTAGCATGTTGTAAAAGTCTGATGGCGTCCATTATAATCAATTGGCCGGGCTCGTAAAATTAAATGATCCCGCAGGAGAATTAAGCGCCAATTACGCGCTGCAAAGGCAAAAATATGTTGCCGTTGCCGTTGCCGTTGCCATTGGCGCTGCAGACTCTCAAATTTGGGACGCGATCGGAAAGAAGCAGAGCAAGAAGCAAAAAAAAAAAAAAAAAAAGAAGATCGCTGGCTCGACTTAATTGCAGCATTTAAGTTGTCTTATTGATCATAATAACTCCATAATGGCGGAACATGTGCGTACAATATAATAATCAGACGGGCAGCGAGTGAAAATTGCAAACGGGAAATGCGTTTTTTTGCAGCGGGGGCAAAGCGGGGAGCTGTATACCTGTTAAACACAGGTAGAATGAGAAGGAAAAGGAGTGCAAGGGCTGCGCTCAAAAGTGGAGCAGACATTTCGATCTCAATCTCGAACTGCTTCTCATTCTTCAGAGACTCTTCTTCTTCTTGTTATTGTTGTTGTTGTTGTTTTATTGAGAGTGTGAAAGCAAACAAGCAGTAAAATTAAAGCGACCCGGCGCTGCCCTCTTCCCGCCAGCCAGACCTGGGCACAAAACTGATCAACTTGTAATGGGAAATGTGCTCAAAAAACTCAGCTCAACTCAATCAGCTTAATGGCCTGACAACTTGTAACTTGTAAGCTGCCTACCCCCTCCCCTCCCCCCGAAAGGGGGAAATGAGGAACACTGCGATCTGGCGAGGATTTGCTTAAAGACACGGCAGTTGTTTTCGGTTGCCCGCCAGGTGCTTTCCGTTGTAGCGAAACATTGTAAAGAAATTGGCGCATTCCCCGCTTTAATGATATTGCAGCTAACTGCAACTGGATCCACAACAACTCGGTGGCCCTTCGAGCCAAGAGCTAAGGCAAACTTAAGTTAACTTTTATCTGGCTAGATCAATTGAAATTAACGGGATACTAGAGGATACAATATATATAAGATCCTACTTACGATACGAATTACAAAAATCTGAAGTAAATATAATGTAAAATTTAGTTTTAGTTATAAAATTCGATATACCGAAATTTCATTACCCTTCTAGGCATATGGCTAGCAAATGATTTTGTAGAAAATCTGTATATCCACCCACTAGTGCTCATAGGAATTATAAAACATACTGATCCGATTTGATACAGGCTAACAGATTTTAGGAGAATCTAGAAACGGGCATATCACAAGTTTTGTAAACAAACAAAATGCTTCTAGCTACTGATAAAGTAATACAATGACGATATGATTTATTCATGATTTGTTGGGTAACAAAAATATTTATCATATAAGCATCAAACTTTATACCGATGATTACTATATGATATAGTAATCTAATCCGGCCGACTTACACGCTTGAAATAAAAAAGCGGAGTTTGACTCCGATTTGATTTACAAAAAGACTAACATATGCAAATATTTCGATATCTTTAAAGTTAAAAAACTAGTTTTCTTCGAAACAGACAGATGGGCATGAATATAGCGCTTCGACAGTTAATACTGAACAAAAATAAATATATAACATAAAATACATAATATATATAAAATATATATATATAAAAAAAAGATATAAATATATATAATATATATATTATATAATTATAGACGTCAAAAGAAGCGCTTAAAGCAAAAGTAAAATTTAATACCTCAGAATAAAACAAAAATTCGCAGTTGTTGATCTGTTGACTTTAAGCATATGAGGAAAATATAGTATAAAGATTAATTTAGTTGGTCAAACTTAAACAAGTGCACACTTTTTGGTGCCCAATTTGTTATTCATTAATTTTTAGATAGTCAATCAACGTGCCATAATATATAAGGTGAGTCGCTTGAGTAGGGATCGCTTTTAGGGAGAGAAGAAAAAACATATAAGTTCTTTAAATGATATACTTTGGGCACAGGTGTCGCAGGTTCATGTTATCAGCTGTGTATACATTTACATGGCCTACCAGGAACACACACACACACACTCACACATACACATACCCAAATGACATATTGCGAAAGTGTCCCACGAATGCTGCAGCCCAATCGTATTACAATTGGATTCCCCCCCATCCTCGAAAAGCCAAACATAATAAATTAAGTCATTTAACATAATTTCGCTACCAGAGCAAAGACTCGCAATGCGACCGACGATTGCAACAGCTGCTAAACGAGGGGACAGACACGACGCATGTGCCAAATGCAAGCGCGGCGGAGGCAACGGCGGAGGCAATCCCAATCCCGATCCCGATACCGAGCCCATAGAGACAGGGGACACACATGGCATGGCATGGCCCGGCCCGGCCCGGCCCGGTCTGGACAATGGAGCGTGTGGGTGCAATCAACATCTGAAATGGGTACGCGGCCGGGTAATTTACAGCGTTGCCGTTGCGCAGTCGCAGTCGCAGTCGCCGTCGCAGTCGACGTCGCAGTCGCTCGAGTGTGTGCGAGTGAATAGCGCAACTAATTTTCAAAGGAGGCCCAACAAAAGTGCAATAAACGATGTCCACTTAGGCGCAACAATGGCGACCAACAAAGGCGCAACAAAGGCGACAACTGTGGGCGTGGCACACGGTTCTATGGCCCAATAAAGTGCGACTCGCTTTAATTAATGGAAATGCAATGACTCGATGCTCCTGCTGCTTCCACTGCTTCTTCTTCTCCTTCTCCTTCTGCGCTATCCGTGTTTGGGATCTCTGTGAGCTGTGTCTCCTGGCAGCGCAGCTGCTGCCGTCCTGGCCAGAACCAAGGAGCCGCAGTGGCATTCATTGTCTGACAAATTTATAACAAATATTCACGCGTGCTTTGGCAGGCGGCCCTTTGTCAACTGCTGCTGCTGCTGCTGCTGGCCATATCTCAATTATTGCCGAGCGACACTTTTCTTTCGTTTTTTTTTATTATTCTCTGCTTTGATTTCACACGAAAAATCGAAAGAAAAAATCCCTTTAGTTGTGTTCAGCTCTTTGTTTGGTTCGCTGGAAGCGTTTTCGGCTTCGGTTTTGCACATTTTGTGTGTTTGGCGAGTCAACAAAAAACCAAATAAAGAAAAACACTCGCATAATGGCAAAACAATTAAAACAAATTTTCGAATTGAATGCCCCGGCATTGTCCTGCCAATGATCCTGTTGCCACAGTCCCAGTTGTTCCCATCCTTATTGTGTTCGGCTCGGTTGTTTTCTGCTCGGGGTGCGATTTCTATGGAATTAAAGCGTCAAATGCGCCAGTCATAACAAGCCGCAGTCAACAAAAGTCAATAGGACTGCCCTCCACCCCCAACCCCTCTATCCTCTCTTGTACCCCCGCTCCTTAGAGAGTTCAAATTGATTTGCACGCCCTGCGAAATGGCTAAATAAATGCTGCTAAAACTGCCGGACAGGGCGTTAATTTCATTTCGATTTGCATGCGAGCCAGTTGTGTATATATATATATGTATATAGCTGGCAACTGGTTACGTTGCCACACCTCCCTTCCCCCCCCCCCCCCCCCACCTCTCCCACTCACCCACAGTCGGGTGTAGCGTTTCAGCGAAATCTTGCGATAAAATGCATAACAACTTCATTCACAGCGGGCGATGCCATAAAAGTGTTTTAAATCGTGTTAATAATTTTGTGCAGCGTTTGCCTGGCCAAACTCGCAATTGCGAAGAGTCCTGCTGTGACCGGCATGTCGTCCACACTGGCCCAGCCCCGTCCGCCCGTCCGACCGTCCGCCCCGTCCGCCCCGTCCGCCCGATGCCCAACTGCAACTCACCGGGCCATTGCATGTTGTGTACGCGTATTTGGCATATCATTTTTATTCATTTTTCTTAAAGCTGTTTCAGGCGCGTTTATTGCACTATTGGGAGCCTGCGCTCCAGCCTCGAATCCTGTAGCTGCCTATTCACACCTGCAAGCCGACAGCATAAATTGCGCCTGCTGAAATGTATCTGCAGGCTGCTCGAGCTCCATCACGTGATCAATGCAATTAATTATAATTTGTCGTCAATAAACAGTAACAAAAAATACACAAATTTGAACAGAGAGAAGAGCAGCCAACTTTTACATTGCGTGCTGGAAGCGGAAGGTCTTCAAATTATGCATTCGTCTGCATCACAAACCATTTAAATATATGTATATACTCAAGTCTCGACTTTTTATTGTGTCAGCTTGGACCAAAGCCACTCGAGAGTGTGGAAATAATGATTGACATGGCAGCTCACAAAACAAACTCTTTAGCAGACTTTCAGTGATATGAAAAACTTATGCCTGATTATACAGTTGCGAGGGTATTCGAGTTATGGTCAGACAGGTTCGAGAATATGCAGCTAAGATATATATAAAACTGTTTTGAGTAACTTACAAGCGGCTGCTGGTTCAAATCCAGCTGCAACTTCCATTTCTATTATTTATTTATTTTTTATACTTTTATTGAAAAAGCAAACAGTATAATAACAAATTTAAAACAAGTAAGAGGTTCTAGTCGGGGGCTCCTGACTAGGGAATACCCTGGACCCTCTTCTTTCAACAGGTGATAGGTATAAAATGAAAGATACTTGATATTTATATACTATTCTAGAAGCTACATGTCAAGTTTGGTGACTCTAGATCATATTATTTGCCGAAATTGCTCAAAAAACAGGATTTCGATATCGATTTTTATCGATTACTTGAAAGCGGGACAAGTTATCGAATATCGGAAATAAACTCGATCTACGCGGGCACTAGGAGGACCTACGGCCAAAATTTCAAGTCTCTAGCTCTTATAGGTTCTGAGATCCTTGCGTTCATACATACGGACTGACGGACGGATGGACGGACGGACAGACAGACGGACATGGCTAGATCGACTCGGATGTTGATGCTGATCAAGAATATATATACTTTATGGGTTCGGAGATGCTTCCTTCTGCCTGTTACATACACTTGCACAAATACATAATACCCTCTTTACCCATTTTCAATGGGTATAATTAATAAAGTAGGGCAAAATGAAAGGTCATTAACAATAATAATTAAAATATATCCTTTGATTTTATTGTTTTGTCAAGGTCTAAGCAAATCGCTTAAAGTGTAGGATTCAAAATCCAGTGAAAATGGAAAACATTGATAATATTTTGCCCCCCCTCCCCCTTGGGCCATTTGAGATTTTAAATTGTGTCTGAGGGCCCTTCGCAGTTAATTACCCCTTCTGCATAGTACGCCCATGGGCAGAGAAAGTAGTGGGCAATATATGGTACATGCAGCACATGGTTAAATATAAACAAATCGTTTAACTATCTATCTTTGCACAAGCAATTCGCTCCTAATAATTCGCCCAATTTTGGGCGGAGCTGCCGCTTATCGTGCGGCCATAAAGCTGCGGCAATAATCGAAGCTCTGCCCCGCCAGCTGTGCATACTCCAGGTCTAGGAATAATTTATATGGCCGTAATGTGATAATAAGCATGCGCTGATATCCTGCGGAACTTTCGCAACCCAGAACCGAGAAATTCGGACCAAGTGGAAACTGTGGCGCGGTTCAAATGTTAAGACGCTTTTCGTGTTGCAACTCAATTGCTCAATTATTAGGTGCAGACGATGGCGGCGACGACGAGGAGCAGTTTTTCCAAAATTATAGAGCTGCGTTAGGCGAGTGAAATAAAAGTCCATTACAAATGGAATCAACAACTCATTGCTCATCGACATTCATAGAGTTGGAGCCGGGCAGAGTTCGGGCAGCGGTTCCCAGGCAACATTATTATCAGCCGGCTAGAAGAGCGCACAGTCCCCAATCCCCAATCCCTGGCCCAATCCATGGATGCTTGCGTATCTGGCGGGGCCAGTACTTGGCGATAAGCAGCAATTTTCGTGAAGTGAACCCCATTAAAATATGATAAATTGCGTCTATTTTACGGAGTTGATTTTAACAAGACAATTTAACAAGCGTAATTTAATATTTGACAGAGCGCAGCGCCGAGACAACAAGCTCTTGCCGTCTCTCTCCAACCGCAACAACAAAATGGAAGCGACCATGAAAATGATGTAAAGTCGTTCTCGTTGTTGTTGTTGTTGTTGCCGACGAAAATGTATCTCACCCTGGGGAACACTTAAACGCCAACCGAAAAATTGCCCGGGTTGGACTTTAGTGCGAGCGAAAGGGCAGGGGTAGAGACGTCGACTTTAGCCGTTAATCTCGGCCAGCTCTGATGGTGGTGGTTATGTTGGTGGTGCTGGCTGTGAACCACAAGCAGCCAGGGTGGGTTCCAATCCAGGGGCAGAGACAAGAGCAGGGGCAAGGGACAGGGGCAGGCGCAGGTATGGATGGATTTGATACTGCGGCGCATTCATGTTAAACATTCTAAATTAAGTGGCGCGCTGGCGATAAGGTAATTGGGGTGAAATGTGAGCGCGTCACCATGGAGTGGGTAACCAGCTCGTAGAAGTGCAGGGCACGGCTGCTACGGGGGGTTGCCGGGGGAATGTCGCCGGAACTGTGATTGCAGACAAATGCTAATCACAATTCTATGACGCCCGATGGCTTGCAGTCTCAGGGTCGGGCTGGGTTAACGATGTGATTTATGCGGTTCCCTTTTTGCCAAAGTTGATTAACTAAATTAAGCAATTATAACAAATCTCTGACGAACCGCAGAGCAAACCGAACCACACGAATATCCAAAAGCCAAGCATTCATCGCTGATCGACTAATTTATGGTTCACAAATTGAATGTGTTTTCTTTCGTAGTTAATTGCCGGCTAAAGCTGCAGTTTGGCCAACTAATTAACCTGATCCACATAAGCCAAATCGCCAGCGGACAGACAGATCCATGGCCAGATCGTGACGCACACGAATTTCAAATTTATGGCTTGCCGCAGGGCCTCAAACTAAATGGCCACAAATCAAAACTGTTTTTAATTAATTGGGCGCTTTTTCATACGTTTTAGCGGAGAAGGACGCGTAAAGAATCAATGTACTATCTAATTTTAAAACAATTATGCTTTTTTTTGTCACTAATTGTTATATTAGAGATATAAAGTAAGGGATAGTGGGTATTCCCCGGGTTTGCCCGGTTAAGGTTATTTGCTTCAAATTTTAGATATTTATTAATTTATATATATTGGAAAATTTCAATCTATCCGTACTACCTTGAAACCCAAGTTCTCAAATAATATTTCCATACATATTCGAAAGTGAGTTTAAAGTCAGTCAATCAATTAGTCAATCCGTCAGTCGATCAGGCAATCAGTCAATTAGTAAGTCAATCAGTTAGACAGCTAATCAGTCAATAAGTCTGTCTGTCAGTCAGTCAGTCAGTCAATCAGTCAATAAGTCAGTCAATCAGTCAGTCAGTCAGCCATTTAGTCAATCAGTCTATCAGTAAGTCACAATCAGTCAATCAATCAGGCAATCTGTCATTCAGTCAATCAGTCTATCAGTCAGTCAGTCAATCAGACAATCAGTCTATCAGTCAGACAATCAGTCAGCCAGTCTGTCAGTCATTCAGTCAGTCAGTCAGTCAATCAGTCAATTAGTCAGTCAGTCAGTTAGTCAGCTAATCAGTCAATCAGTCTGTCCGTCAGTCAGTCAATAAGTCAGTCAATCAGTCAGTCAATCAGTCAGACAGCCATTTAGTCAATCAGTCTATCAGTCTATCAGTCAGTTAATCAATCAGGCAATCTGTCAATCTGTCAGCCAGTCAGTCATTCAGCCATTCAGTCAATCAGTCTATCAGTCAGTCAGTCAATCAGTCTATCAGTCAGTTAATCAATCAGGCAATCTGTCAATCAGTCAGTCAGTCAGTCATTCAGCCATTCAGTCAATCAGTCTATCAGTCAGTCAGTCAATCAGTCAACTAGTCAATCAGTCAATCAGTCAACCAGTCAATCAATCAGTCAGTCAAGACAAACCGTTTTGTATAAGCAGAACAAGTTTATTGAACCTAATAATTTATCATATCTTATAATTAGCCAAGTAATATATAAATGGCCAACCCATTGCCATGTCCTCGACAAACATATTTAATTTCCCAATGAAAAACTAAATCGATTGCTTTCTTAAAATCTATTATTAAGCATAGTTTGGGTAAAACAATGTCTCTAATGAGGCAACTCCATTTGTGGATTGCTTCTAACCGCAGCCATTTCGTGGGATCAAGACCGCACAGCGCGGCTCATAGAAGCAATCGGAAACAAGTACAGTCTGTCTCTTAAGTGGCCTGCAGTCGTGTGTAGTGTGTGCGAGCTGTACGAGTGCCACTCGAAATGTTGACAGATAAAAGTTCAGCGAACCGCAAAAACCCGACCAATGGGCACGCATTGTTTAATGGCCGCCATATCAACGCAATTATTTTCAAATTGTCTCGTTAGTTTTCGAAATGCACAGCAATTACAATTACCCGCAAGATACTCAAACTCATCCACTTGGAGTTACGCATCAACACACACACGCACACATATGGTCACAGGAAATGCGCACTTAAGTAGACTTTGAATAGTTTCTAATTAACTGCGACAACGGCGTAACGGGGTTGACTGATGAATTGACTGAACGATTAAGCTGACTCCAGTACACAATACACATCAATCCGAAAGGGATGGAAACTCAAACCGAATTCCGCACAATCAGTTAAAGCGAGCGGATGCCCCTTTTTTGGATGAACTAAAGTTGAGATACGGATGCATTCTACACACATTAACATGCAAATTACGCAGTCGTTGGTTGCATTTAAAAAACCGTTCTCAATATGGGTGGCTGGCTACCTTAAACGCAGCACACCTCACACGACGTATGGCCGAGGTAGAAATTCTTTAAAATGCCATTATCGTAGCTTAAGAATTTGATACATTTCCAGCTGTAAACGAACCGAGAGGCTACTGTTCGGTCAATCACTTGAATTGGAATCTGCATTAGAATTGAAGTGGACTTTAAAGTTGGCCTCCATAAATTTAAGGTGTTAGAAATGGGCAATGCTTTGTGGCACCTGGGCCACATTGGCCGTCGTGGCGGACGTCATAAGCCGAGCCGTTTGATTTATGGCGAAATTATAACGCATTAAGATCAAAATATATATAGAGAGTGCGGCAAAGCAGCCGCTGCGACTCGAACGAGCCGAGCCGAGCTGAGCTGAAAAGCGAACCAACTAGTTTCTGACATTTTAATAAATCGGTCGGACACAACGAAGCGTAGCGGCGACAATGTCTTAAGCCGATAATATTATTAACTCTCTGAGTTAAATCGAACGTTTTGTATGTTTTGAAGCCGTTTATCAGACGCTTAAGTCTCGCACAGCTTCCGACATTCCAGCATCAATGGGCTGCGTGTTAATTTAAATTATACTGAAACTCAGACACGCATTTGATTCGACTTGCTATCTTTTATAATTGAAAAGCGACTAGCTCCCCTCCGCCCCTCCGCCCCACCGCTCCTCAAGCAGAGCTTGTCCTCTGATTTCGGTTAATTACATAAACGCACACAGTTAATGGTTAGCTAGGTGCTTCAGTGCGTCCGTAATGATACCTTAAGGCATCGTGCAATTATTAAATGAGCACAAAACCGAGCACTTGCCATACATAAATTAATGGACCACATGACGCGCCCCATTCACAATTATCTAAGCCCGGGAGGATGTGTGGGGCAGGTTGAATTCGCATGCGCTGGAATTTGCGAGTTTTTGGGCAACGCCCCAAGTTATCTAAGCAACTCAATGTGGATGCTTTGCTCCAAAGAGGCTGCGCAGTATATGCCACCAGATATATGTAACATACATATATATATGCCTTATATACCCATTATGTGCCATGTATTAAAATATTTGTTGGCTGATGCTGTGTTAAATGGTTATTATTAGCGCTGATCAAATGCTTTCAAATAGTTTTCATTTCCTTGTTGTTTTTTATTCTTTTTTTTTTAACTATATATAATCCAAACAATGTGCAGCTAATGTTAGCTAATGAATTGTCAAGCGTTTGTTATCGCCGGACTAATGGATAAATTTGTAAAATGAAATTCAAGCCGTCGCTGATTAAATACGCTGCGCTTTAATTGGCCGACGACGACTCATTGTTTATGAGGCATAAAATTGTATTTTTAATTTGGCATAAAATTTAAATATCCTTCACCGTTGCGCAAAGGACACACACACACACACACACGCCACTTGAGCAGTTCTCTCTCTCGTTTTTTGGGCTGATTGCCGTGACAAAAGGACGCATAATTATGTAAGGAGCGTTCGCTTCAGTTGCACGGGTTTTATGTCCGAGCTACTTGTTTTGTTCGACATTTTTCGATGGGAATCCGAGAAGCACTTGAGCATGGACCACACAGCGAATGATGTGATAAACTAATTGCTCGGGTGTGGCATTGGAATGGGCCATGAATGGATGCCAGCTCGTAAAGTATTCAAATGCCACCAGCAGCAGCTGCTGAGCCGAGCAGGCGCGCCTCTCGTTCTCATTGATTTTAATGGCACATTAAGCATACGCCTCGTTGCCATACAAATTTTGCCCAGATCCGATCCGCTTGGAGCCGTCCAGCCGTCCGTTTACGATTATTTGTCGCAGTCTCATTTACATACTTTGGGAAATACATTAAAAATATCCAATAAACAAATAATGCCACACAATGGCCAAGAACTCAATAGAGAGAGACAGAGAGAGAGAGAGAGAGGGAGAGCTACAAATAACACATTTTTATTACAGCCTTAAGAATCGGACGAGTTTTTTGGGGCTCGGAACGCGTTTTAAAGTTGTCAACTTGGCGGAACCAATTTTGTTAATGATGCCCGATATAAACCAAAATCGAACTAAAATTGTTATAAAATGCGATTTTATTGTTTTTTTTTTTGAGAATTTCCTATTAATTCCGTGTTAGCTAATGCCCCTTCTTCTCGCTATTGCCGTCCCGCTCTCCCTCTCGCTCTCTCTCTCTCTCTCTCTCAGATGCTGTCTCATTCGTGAAACATGATCTAAAACACTCGCTGCCCATTGTTGGGGCTCACAATGCACTCTTAATGACAGCTAATTAATTCTGAAGGCCTTTTGTTTAATCTCAATATATGTATATGTTTTATTGTGCAGATTTGCCACATAAATCAACATAATATTCTTTTAGCTAAACGCTTTCGAATTCTGGGCGTGGGCGCCTTCTCTATGTATTTGTTTTATTTTTGTATTTATATCACATAAATCATCATAATTATACGAGAGTTTCAACGGTTTCTCAAAAGGTGTCTAGAATTTCAATGGGGTGCGGCAAACCAAACGGGAATACTCACAACATTTTTTTTTGGTATCATTTGCGGTGTGATAATTGCGTACAGCTTAAAGCTATACATTTCCATGCCCTCAATTGTGTGCATTGTATCATTTCTTCAATCCATGGCAACAACTTACATACTTAATAATTCGCAGCGCAGTTTCCAGCCTCAATCCGAGTCGCAAATGCACAACGACAGCTAAACAAACATTAGTCACAAAATTGCCTGCCAACAGCGAAATGAACAATATCTGTATGCCATAAATATCCCTGGGGTACTCTGCCCCACACACACA
The DNA here is from genome assembly GCA_035045885.1 of Drosophila borealis. NCBI lineage: Eukaryota > Metazoa > Arthropoda > Insecta > Diptera > Drosophilidae > Drosophila > Drosophila borealis. The sequence goes on along the minus strand of JAWNOR010000194.1, from coordinate 4,476,344 downwards.
CACACACACACACACACACACACACACACGCGCACAGGATTCAGGCATGCTGGCACTGGGGTCCATGACGACCCGGCTGTTTACTTTCAAAACCGTTTGCCATGCGTAAATGACAAACGATTTTGCAAAATTATTATTGCCATTGTCATCGTCGTCGCTTGGTTGGCTGACTCCGGCCCCTGACTCCGGTCCCTCACGCTCCGGCTCTGACCCCAAAAATTCCAAACACTTTCTCAATTTCAGTTGCTGTCGTTGTTGTTGTTGTTGTTGTTGCTGCTGTCGCACTTTACGCTGCTCAATTTAGCAAACAGTCAGCCGTTGACGTTATCCTTCCGCTGGCGCAGCAGCCAAAACCAATAAGCCACCAGCAGCAGCAGGAGGAGGAGGCGCAGCCTCCGCCCAGTTACATTTACCGCCATCCATGTCGCTAAGTCCCACAGCAATTGCTGCTGGCAATGCGCACTAATCCGGCCAGGCATTTACGGCTTCACGCTCCAACCCCGCTAGCAGCTCTCGCTGGGCTGGCGCACCACGCACATCCGGGCACGCCCCCTGCCCCGCACCAGCTCATGGCGCCCTCTCAGTGTATTTATTTTATAACATTGCCAATCAAGATGGCTGCGCAAACATAATCGCAACGGGGACACACAGATATTGACACAGGCACAGGCACAGATGGAGATGGAGATGGAGAAAGGACCCTTAGCCCGGGACCGGGACCGGGCCGGGTCCGGGCCGGGTCCGGGTCCGGGCATGTGCCGCTTGTTTGCATTTCAGCAGCTTTGCCCCAACCCAGCCCGAGGATCAATAACACTTTTGACTCAATTCCGGGAATGGCAGGACTCCTTCGCTCAGCCCGTTTCTAGCCTTTTGTTGTTGTTTATTTGTTTTGCAAGCAATTTCAGCAGCTCGTGTCTATGTGTGTGTGCGTGCGTGTGTGTGTGTGTGTGTGTGTGTGTGTGTGTGTAAGTGCTTTATCCTAGACTCGTACTCAGGCTAGCAGAGGGGGGCACATTGTATATTGTATGCTGTGCTTATGTCCTTTTCAATTTGTTCAATGATTCGCAAGCAAATTGATTCCCATTCAATTTCGCGCCGTTTCGCATGCGACAATTTCGATTTTTATTGGTTTTCTCTTCACGCCGATTTCGGCCATTTTGTTGTCCGTTTCCATTTCGGCATCGTCTGTCTGTGTGTCTGTGTGTGTGCTTGTGTGTGTGTGTGTGTGCTCTGCGAAAATATAATAAAATTGTAAATTGGTTTTTGTTCATTTATAGCTAGTTGTTGTGTATCCTTACCGATATTGATATTGGTCAGCGTTTGCGGCAATTGGCAACTCGTCCGTGTCCCTTCGGCGCCTTTCGTCTTGGCGTAGGCAAAACTGAGATTGGTTAGCCATGAAATAAATTAATTGGAAACTCAATTCGAGTGTTATTCATATAAATTACATTTATGACTACAAACATAATTTGAAAACATTTCTTTCCAAGTAAATGCTTATTTCAGGAACAATATTATATTAGCACAAGAGTGTTTTAGTCGGGAATGTCCGACTAGGAGTTCATATGTTACAGCCACACTAGGAATCAAGTTGGATTGATAAAATGACTTATAATATCAGCACATGCACAGAGCACATCATAAAAGTGCAATTTAATTTTGAGCATAAATATGAAAATATCAAATGAGAGATATAACTTGATCTGTATAAAAATCTCTAGAATTTCGATATCGATTCTTATCGATTTCTTGGAAACGGGGCAAGTTATAGACTCGTAATTTGCGGGCACTAGGAGGATCTGCGTTCCAAGTATCAAGTCTCCAGCTCTCTCTCTCCCTCTCTCTCTCTCTCTCTGTCCCTCTCTCCTATAGGTTTTATGCCTCCAGGCAATGCCTGATCGACTCGGCACAAAATCATAATGCCATTTTTTGCAATTTTCAATATGTTTAGGGTAGAAACAAGATCAAATGAGGAGGAGCACCCGAATAGGAGGTGTCCTGGACCCAGCACTAGTTACAAACATTCTATGCATACATACAAAAAAACACACACATACAAATGAACGCATACTCCACGCTGAAGCGCAGATGCTTCTTCTTCCATTTGCTCCACACTTTTTATAAGGCGTATATTCTACATGAACTTAGCTACTTATAGTCCGATCCTTGTGAAATTTTCAGTGTTTTTAAATGTCACACAAAAAAATGTGTGTATACCAAAGCGCAAGTTTCTTTCTTCAAGAGTTAGTTTTTTCCATTTCAAATTTGGTTTTCAAGCTATGCTTTAAGATATCAAGAAACAAGTTATGCGTGGGGTATACGAGAATATATATATTAAATTGTGCGTCTCCAGATTTTGTAGTTTGTAGTCGACAAAAGGACAGACAGACAGACGGAGATATCTAGGTAGAGTCCGTTTGTCGTCCTTATCAAGATTATGTATATTTTATGGGGCTATTACATTACATTCCATTTTTAATGGGTTCAGGGCATATTATCTATGTGATTATAGATATAAATTATATAGTTTAAATTAATTATATATTTTCTGCTAATATTATCCAACTAACCTTACAGTATATACAAAATATTTGTTATCAGTTCAATATGTAAAATATTTACGATAAATTCAGTTGCTTAATGTTAAATATGATTATTGTGCTTTGTGGTTAGAGAAATGTGTTTATAAAGCCAAATACTTAGAAGGTTGCATGAAATTTAAAATTAAACTAAAAGATTTTTGTATTTTTTGTACTGGAGTACTGGAGCACATAAGTTAGAGGCAATTACTGAACTCCCAGCTGCAATTGCAACTAATCGCCAACTAATTTCATCTACCAACTTTGAACATGCTCATAAACTTCTCTCAACTAGCCACTTAACAGCAACTGTGCGGCGTATCTGTATCTGTATCTGTATCTATATCTGTATCTGTGTCTGTATCTGTTTTTAGTATCTGTGCATGGTGCGAGTGGTCGGTCAGAAGCGTCCGACGACCAAGAATGTTTGTCACAATACATCAAATGGCAGCGGAATGACACAAAACATGAACGCGTCACTTTCCATCACTCCAAAGTGCCGGGCCGACGAAAGCTGCCACTGCTGCGACTTCCACTCCGACTCCGATTCCTACTCCGAGTGCGACTGCGAGAAATGCCAGCCAAATGGTCGGCTAACAAGCCAGCCAGCCAGCCAAGGAAAGAGCCAACCCAACCAGCCAGACAGTGTGACGCAGCCTCATCCACAGATAGCCCGAACCTCAGATTAACTGCGCGCATGCGCAACTATTTGTGCACATTTTAAATGGGCCGCGTTGCGGTGCACAAAGCGTGGATCTGGGTACAATGCACCTTTCCAGAGTGGATCGACTGTGCCGGGACGTTGGGGAGGGGGGGAAGGGGGGGGATTGGGAATCTTGGTGACACTCAACAGACGTCGCTGGGTCTGGCCAGGCAGCAGCACAAGCAGGCAGTTGCTGCCTTAATCCGCCAAGCAATGTGACACACACAGCTCCAATGATCATCATCATGATGATGACGATGATGATGATGATCGTGGCGATTATTTGTGGCTGCTGCGCCCTCAGATACAAAACATATACACAGTTTTTGTCGTCGCAGCAATCTCGTTTGACCAAAAACGACTAACGAGCTGGCCAAGAGACGGAGGCAGAGGCTGAGGCTGAGGCTGAGCGACTGCCAGAGTTGATATTGGCGAGTGGCTGGCCTGAATCTGAATCAGTTGGCATCATTAATCCTTTGCAGCCATGTGCAAAAGGTACACACAGGCGGAGACAACGCCTTGTATGCGATGCCGCCGCCGCCGCCGCGTAAGTTGTCATGTTTTTGTCGCTTTATGGACTTCTAATCGTTCAATTCTATCAAAAAGCTTACGCACTAACAAACACCCAAATCCAGTTGTACGTCTCAGGCCCATTTCAGTTTCAGTTTCAGTTACAGCCACAGCCACAGCCACAGCCGGGCACCAGATTAAGATATTTAGATTGGCCCAGACATGGAGGCTGAGCAACTTTATTTAGCACCTTTGCCCACGGTCCACGGGTCCACAGCGACGCTCCAGCTCCAGGTGACAATAAGCCGCAGTCTGGGCCAGAAATTGGGTTCAATTTTATTTGTTGCCTTTTTTGTGCCTGATAGAGTGGTCCAAGTCGGCAGTCCCTGGTGCTTCGCTCCTTGTGGCATTTGATGTGCGAATTTGTTATTTAACCTGGCGAAACACGAGGTGTGAATTGTGCATAAATTGGGCCGGTGCGAGCAATAGATACTTTTCTATCTTTTGCTTAGCATTGATTGTTTGGTTTGGAATTGGATTTGGATATCGGTGCGGCTATTTGTTAAATTGTTTACCAACTACCGTTTTGGGGGCCAGTTTTGCAGCAGGTAACACAATACGACAGGTGAAGGGTGCGCTGCGGCTCATTTGCATTTGCATGGACTTTCAAAACGGCAGAGTACGGCCCTGCTATGCTGGCTAGATGAATTATTGTAATTAATGCCAAATTGGCCATAAAACACAACATTTGCATGTCAAACAGATCACAGCGAATTTCATAAGCCACGTTTTGTCATGTTTGCCGGGCGCATAAATTATATATTATATTATATTATATTATTTGATTATTCGTTCGCTTTTTGGCGGAAGTTTTCATTGTGCGCTCGACTGAAATAATTAAATATTAAATATGATTAAGTTGTTTTTTTTTTTTCGGTTTTCTGTGACTTTGTTTTGTTTTGCGCTACGACCCACGCAGAGCCATAAACTATGGACTTATGGAGCCGGGCAATGCTAAACGGCATTCAAATATAAATAAATGTCAAATTGTGCACGCTTCGCCATAATCATATAGGGGCCCAGCCCAGCTCCTCTCTCCCTCTCGCTCTCTCTCTGTAGACTGAGGGGACAAGCTAAAAACTGCTAAATGCAAATTAAAGCTCATTTATCGCGCAGATATTTCGAACAGCGGGACATTAATGTGCTTCGCACTTGGCCAAGAACCCAAATAACGATTCCGATGCCCAATCCCAGCTCGTTTCGCATAGAAAGTGAGCTCAGATACAGACATTGTCTGGCAAGAGGAGCGGAGTGGGGGGGAGGGGGGATGGGTTACCATTGCGAGTGCTCGTAAAACATGCTATGATTACTTTATTAAGCCAAATGTTTCATAAACAATCGCCATGTCGTACATAAAAACCAAAACCGAATCCGAATCCGATACTCCAGCGTCTGCGCGGGCGTTTCTCCAACTCTGAGACCTGAACCCAGACTCAAACTGAGACTCAAGCGGAGACTCAAGCGGAGACCAACTCTCCCGGGGCCCAGATGGTGACGAGCGGGGCGTAATCAAGCGCTGAGCGCTTTGCTTAGATAAGTCACTTAAGATAAATCGCTGCGTGTGCGTGTGTGCGTGTGTGTGTAGTCGTTTAGAAATTATGGGTTTCAGATATTCGAACTCAGATACAATACAATATACAATACCCCAACTGCCATATACAATGCTCCGAGATGTTGTTGTTGTTGTTTTTACCCTGTTTAAGAATTCAAAAATTTAAATCGCGCAGAGAGTTTAACTAATTTTATTAAATTTAACATTTGTTAAATTTTGCTCAAATTTAGATTCGATTTGAGATTTATTTTGTCTAGATAAAACGTTTGCAATTAAGCGGAAGTTTTACATAATTAATTTGAATGTCGCTTAAATCGATGGGAACTTTTTCGTATTCTTCTCTATAAAGAGCTGGAAAAATAATTTATAAAATAAGTTGAGCATATTTTGAATATCTTTCAATATGAGCTGTTTTTTTATTTGTGTGGATTTCTATATTCCTGACACAGCCCATCTTCGTTTTTATGGACATTAGTTATTCATAAACATTTTATGTTGATGGACGACGATCTATTGCCTTGCTTATTCAATTACGCACATTTGATGCGTTTCGGCCAAGTGGATGCCTAATTATGGTCGGGCCACCACGCAGCGTTCGATTTGATGGCTTTTGACCATAAAATCGCTAACTAACTGACAAATTAAAGACGATATTTGTTTGTAGGTGCAACATCGTCGATCGTCGATTCGTCACTTCCTTTCCCATTGATAGGCACTCGAAGCTGCTTTTCACTGCTGTTGTTGTTGCTGGTTGTTGTTGTTGTTGTCTCAGTTGCCCGAATGTCTGCGTTATTTTATTATCGTGTTCCGCCATCTGCTGCCCCAACAGCCACGGCAAGAGCCACAGTGGCAGCCGGGTTGGATTCGCTACGCTCATTGTCGCCATTGTGGCCAACATGGTCGTGTCTAGCGACAAATTTAATGACTTACTTAACCTCATTGAGAGCGGCACACACACACACACACACACGCGCACACACATGGGCGACAGGGTCTCCGCCTTGTTGCTGCAGCATTTACCCCATTTGCCCCGCTTCCATTCACAGACTTGTGGCTCGGTAACTTAGCATTTTTTAATGACTTAATTTACGTTCGCAATAGGTTCCACCTTCCTTGTCTATTGTTTTGACTAAGTACACACACACACACACACAGGCGAGCTGCTGATGGCTTTATAGTTGGTCGTGGAGCGTGCGACGCCCTCGAAACTCAATTCGCGTCTTATCGTCCGCTCGCATCGACGTCGTCGACGTCGCTGGCTCAAATCTTGCCCGGCTTCCTCTTCAACGTGGGCTGCGAATTTGTGGCCAGCTGCTCTCTGCTCTGTAGGAATGGCCTCCATTTGTCTCCGATCGCATTCACATATCCACATATGAGCCGAAAGCAGAGCGCACGATAGCTTCGTTTATTGTTAATTTAATTGGGCAATTTCATGAAGGTGTTGGTGGTTTTGTTTTGCCTTTTGGGCCAAATAAGCGGCACTCCGACAGGGGCAATTGGAAAACTTTGTTTTCGATAACACGGCAAACGCATAGTGGAGGGGAACTTTTCAAAAGATCTTACAAATGAGAACTGAGAACCTCTCTGTGACTATATACTTGAATTTACCCACAGATAGGTTCGGGTCGAGGCACCAGCTGGAAGTTTGTCGTGCTTACTTTTGTGATTCAAGCACGCACAATTTACCATGATATATTTCTCAGGGTAGCCCGACCAACACGAATGCAACAATAGCAGCAATAACTACCCGATGTCGTTAATAAAAATATACATATATGAATTAATTTATAAATATAATTTAAAAAAAGTGCTCTGGTCGGGAGTGCCCGACTAGCAGATACTCTGAACCCAGTGGCGAGTTGGCTTTTTTATTTTTTTATTTATTTTTTTTTGTTATTTATTTAAAACAAATAAATACAAATTTTATAGCTTCTACCTCTTCGCATACAAACACAAAAATTCCAAAAAAAATGCCTATGCTTCTTTCCTTATCGAATGTTTTCCTGTTTGACTTCGTTGTTTATTGTCCGATTTTTACGATATTTTTATAGCATAAATATGGCATTAAAATGTGTGTAATTACCAAAGGTCAAGACTAAAAATGGGTATTTTACATGATTATAGTTCTTAAAAATATTTATATTTATAATAGGCGAGAATCTACATATCAAAAACAGGATTTGAACAACGTTTTTTCCTTTTCCCTTTTTCTTTTTCCTTTTTATTGAGCATCTTAACCTAGCTTTACGATAATGGAAATAACATACTTAACATTACTAATTAAGTTTCATAATTATTCGCTTTAGCTTTTCTTTATCAAAGTACCCGATTTGGTAGATCGATGGGGCGGATCCTGCGAAGTCTCCATCGCTTTCTACTGCAAAGCCTTCTTGCCAATATATTTTGAGGTGGGTAGAAAGACGGGCCAAGTAAAAGGCCACCCACCAAGGCAACCTTTAGGTCCGGTTGCGATTGTACCAGGGAGCCCCAGTTCCTAGTCTCCATCAAATGTTCATTATTTATGAATTAGGCTTGATCACAAACCAAATTTCAATCAGGCACTAAACAAGCACACTTTTTTTATAAATTCAGCCTAGAATTAAATATAGTATAAAATGTAATAACTGACGTTTTCTCCCAATTTTGTCATTTTAGCCCAATGTGCGTTCAGCTTTTAGCATATATGATTGTGTGTGCTTGTGTGTGTGTGTGCCAGGTGAGAATAACATCGGCTTGTTTTGTTTGGTTCCGCAACGTTTGCGGCGTGGGCTGCTGGCTGGACTGTTGGCATACGCGGCGTATGAGTTATGTGGTATTTGGCGAGAGTAAAACAGCATCACGGGTTGAACAAACGGCGACGAGTGCGACACTTGCTACTCGAGCGGCGGGCTTTGAAGTGTGCTCACACTGAACTGTTGCTCACCTGAGTATTGACAGCTAACACGGTGCTAAATTAGATGACACTCGCTTTATATGGAGCGGCTGCGTGTTGTTTGCAAATTAAGCTGGGACAACAACAACAACAACAGGAAAATCGAGGCAAAGACTGGACTCGTTGACATTTCAAGTTCAATGTCGTATTTGTTGTTGACGTCTGGAAAATTTGTTAAACACGCTTATTAAATTCCACGGCCCGTTGCTTGGTCTAGATGGATGACCTGGGCATGGGAATGGGAATGGGAATGGACTGGGCACCGAAAAAGCGTGTCGCAAGTCATGTTATGCGCATGTAAACCAATCTAAATACGAATCTCTCCCGACACTGTGTGTGTGTGTGTGTGTGTTGTTTTATTGGGCCAGGCAAACAAACAAAATGCATTTAAAAGCTACAAAACTACATTTCAGTTATGGCCAGGCCATGGCCGCAGGGCCCCGTGTGTACTGTGCACAACAAACATGACTTGACAACTCATCGAACATTGAACACGTTGTAATGTGATACTTAAATGCTTGATTGGCTCGTAAATATTTTCACTATGCGGCCAAGTCGCCAAGTCGCCAAGCCGCAATGCGTTGCCCATGCCGAGCCTGTCGATTCTGTTGTTAACAATCATTTCTACAAAGTATCCCAGGGCTCGGCCCTGCCCTGCTCTTGTTCTTTGGCTTTGGTTTGGTTTGGTTTGGGTTTTTGCGCAGCCTTGCGGCTGTTTGACAAAAGCGCCAAATCTTGCACTAAAAACACACCAAATACGACTTCAAAGCTATCGCTGCGATCGATCGGCATTGGCGCGTTGACAGTACAAGCAGACGCCCGGGCGGTCGGTCGGTCGGGCAGCCGGGCAGCCGGGCAGCCGGGCGGACGGGCGATTTCTTAGGACAAGTTCCCGCCGATACAATTGTAATTGTTGTGCGCAGGGCCAAGCCCGAGTCTGAGCCCGGGCCACACAAACTTCGTTCTCGTCCTCGTCCGGGTCCGCATCATAATGTTAATGTAAATGCATTTTAAATGGACTTGCGTACAACATTTTTTTTTGTTGTTCCCTCTCAAGACTTCGCATTGTTGTTGCTTTCGCTGTTGTTGTCGCGCTTTTGTGTGGACAGTTCGACAAGCTGTTTGCAACACGATGCGGGCCTAGCGAAAATCATAAAAAACAAAGCAAACACACACACACGCACACACACACACACACACACGCACACTCCGATTTGATAGCCATGCATATAGCATACATACTATATGGATGGCCATATGTGACGTCGCATGCGACGACTTTGTGGCATTGGCAGCGAACAAAACGTTTTTAGTGTCTTACAAATGAAATGTGACAGTTTCGAGTTAAAAATAAAAATAAAAACAACAACAACAAATTAACATAATTTAATCAACACTAATTCGCGCTTTCAGTTTTTTTTTACCCTGCTTTTTGATTGACGTTTCTCTGGGACAAGATGTGGGCGCCCTTAAAGCAGCCCGAAGCCCCGTGTATATCCGATTTGCTCGACTTACCCGGCTTGGAGTTAGAAGCTGTCTCTGGCTCCGCCTCTCCCCTTGCCACTGTATAGCATTTCCGCTTGGCTAATTGCCAGCCTCTGTTTCGTATCTGAGACTCATTAATATTCCAGATACGTGCACTCCGAGGCTCGGAAACAGGATGCTGCCTATCAATGGCAATCAGGCGCTGTGGCTGCAGTTTATGAATGAAAGAATCCAAGTGTCAAATAAACCCGAATTATTTGAAACAAGTTCATTAACGAATTTAGTTTCTGTTTGTCTTGTTAGGAGACTTGATTTTAATCGATCTTTCTGCGTAAAAAGGCAAAAGTGTGAATGAAGTCAATTACGAGGCGCTGGAAAATCATTTCAATGGAATACACCAAACATTAAATACACGCACAGTGGTATGGCAGGCACTCCCAAAAAGGGGGGTGGATAAGAAAATAATTAAAGTGTGCTTATTATCGATAATTTATGCAGCAAAAGTTATAATGTACATTAGGGATATAAGGTCGGCTCTAAAATTATCTAAAAATACAAATTGGGCAGCTTGCTTGACAGTAAGTGCAGTGTCAGTGTTGTGAAGTGTTGAAATGCACAATATTTTCGTAGATTTCACGCCTGCAAACACTAAAAAATGTTTGGTTATTCGGATTCAACCCACATTCTACATTAGGGTTCGGTTCGAGAACATTCCATAAACCATGATTTCTCATATATTTTTTAAATGTTAACAAAAAAAATTCAATTTGTAATTTATATTGCATCTAGTACAAATTTAGCTAGAGAGACTGCATGCTAAATGTGATCTCTTCGCAAAATTGGTATCTGTTAAATATGGTTAGAGAAATCCAATGGAAGGCTCTTAGGTTATTAATGCTTTAGGGCTTAATTTTCTTTAAAACTTTTGCGGTTTCTGTTCAGATGTTTTTTGGCAAACTGGTTTGGTTTTTAAGTTCGGCTCAAAATATGTATGTTGGAGAATCGGGCTCGAGCCGAATCGACTTACTTACTTTATACTTCCTTTCCTCCAATAGTAGTAGAGCTCTGCGAAGCAACTATAACTTTCTGAAAAGTAAGTAACCCCCTTTGGAATCATTTTGCGGCTACGACACTGCACTAACCTGCAACCATTTCTACTCGTAACGATGTTAAGCTCGTATGCGTAGATATTTTTGTAGATCCCCTCTGCGTCACGTACGCACGAGATTCTGTTTAAATATAGCCACATGCACGACATATTAAACAGGCACGGGCTCTGCTCAGCGCCGGCTTCAGGCCAGCTCCGATTTGGTTTGCCACCAAATTGGTTTATGACTTCCTTCTAATGATGGCCAGAGAGAGAGAGAGAGAGGGAGAGGGAGAGAGAGAGATGGGCGATAGACACTGTCTCCTAATGGTAAGCAACTGATTTAGGGACCCAAGCGCAGGCTCTTCCCTCCTCCCCTGGCACTACTTAGAGCCAAGGCCAACATAAATATCGAGCAGTTTGTTGCAGTGCGACAGCTGCGATAAAATCAATTATGTTAAGTCACTTGGCGTTAAAATTATGTTGACGCATGTTTCCAAAATGTTATAACATTCGTTTGTACAAGTTAAAACGAACTCGGCCACATCTATTTCTTGGACCAGGCAGCAATTATGCAAATCTCTTGACAATCATTTAAAGCTTTTAAACGTGCTGAACAAGGGGAGGGGAGGGGAGGGGGGTGCCCCAATAGCGCCAACGCTGTGATCGAAACGCACCTCTAACCCAATTTATAGCGACTTATCGACAGTAATAAAAACAAAATACACATCGAGCTTAAATTTATACACATGTTGCGATCGATAACGCCAACGCCTCATTTGCATGCGGACCCAAAGGCGTGGCACAACCAATAGATTGGGGCAAGAGTGCGGGCGGGGGAGGGGGGGGGGGAGCAATATGTAGCTCTCGCATGTGAAAGATAGCCCGCGTGTTTATCGGCGACACTTGACATTGTCAAATCGCAGCTTAATTAAGCAATCGATCTTCGATGCTTTTGCTAATTTGCAGCCGCGTCTAAGACAACGGCCAACAAGTCGAATAAGCGCATATGTGGGAAAGTCGGCGCTGACAATAACTTTCAGCTGGTTGTAATATTTGCATATGCCACGGGCCTGAACTTTGGCTTTGTCTCGATGCGAAAGCCATAGGGGCGACCGTTATGGAGCCTAATGAGTGGCCTTTATCTTGGCCACATATCGAGAATTATACTCAAAAAAAAAAAAAAAAGAAATTAAAAATATATTCGTTGAGCCCGCGTGAGTCAGGCACTGATTTTGGGCTCACCATAAATCATGCGGACTCTGTGACACTATCACACTAATAAAATCGCATGCAAAAGCCGCCAACAGCCGATCGACAACAACAACAACAACAACAGCAACAGGTAAAAAACAACAACAACAACAATCACATGTGAATTGAGAGACATTTACAAAAATGACAGCAACAAATGATGCCCGACGCTTTTGTGGACATTAATGTTTGACATTAATTGAAATTAATATTAATTTCATATTTATTGTAATGCCAGTTAATGGCCAATGTGAATGCTGTGGGGGCGTCACACGCCCCCTTCCCCCCTCCCCTCTTCAGCAGTTTTGGTCATGTTTGATGAATTTGCATATTTTCCTAGCCATCAGCCGCTGCATGCTGTGCCCAACTGGTCCCAGATGCCGCATGCCGCATGCCTCATGCCACTTGCCACTTGCCACATATGGTCCGGCCAGCTCAGCATGACGATTCGCATGAATGTTCGGGCCAATAACTTAATTTGTAATCGCAGCGCATTAGAATTTAAGTAACGCGTAATTAATGTTGCAAGTCATGGATTAAAAAAGGGGTTTTGCCGAGGGGGGGATGGGGGGGGGGGCTTGCAGGTGGCTGGATTCGACATGTATGCGAGTTTTATTTATTGGGATCTAAGTGATTTCCGATGAGATTGCGACCAGCTAGCAGCAAATACAGCGATTGAGGCATCAGCGCACAGCAGGTGGCAGCAGCTCAGAGCGAGAGAGCGAGAGAGAGAGAGCGAGAGAGAGAGAGAGAGTCGGATAGAGATAGAGATACGTGATCGGTGTTTGGGTCGAGGTCGGGGTCGGGCTTGGGGTTCGAACTCCTGTTGTGTATTGCCTGGCGCATCAGGTGAGAAGCGTCCAGCATCTAAATGAGTTTCACTTTCCTTACACACACACACACGCACACACAGACACACACACATTGGGTATTTTGGGTGTGATATCATTAGCTCCCCTGCAGCCGGCTGGAAACCCGTTTCATTGCATGATTTTTACCTGCTCGAATCCCCAGGCCCGAAAGCTTATTCTCAAACGCAGCGACTCGCTTTAATATTAAATTTATATTATTAGCGTGAATAAAAATTGCTGCTGCCGATATTTGCGCATCATTAAAGCCATCAAATGAAGCCAATTAAAAGTAAATAAATAATACATTTTATTAACGCAATCAAATCTCTGGCATCTACCTCTCCCCTCCCTTCTCTGCCACTAAATTATGCGCAGCGAAAATTATAAAGTTTTGTTTAAAACTTAATTAGGCGCTGGCGCGAAGACATCGCACAAATCCGTTGAACCGTTCGGGATCTGCGGTTTGGCAAATGAGTTTTGCCCGTTTTATTTGTTGCTGTGCGAAGCGGTTCATTAATAAATTAGCAGCACATAAAAGGGGCAGACAAAAGAACAAATTTATGGGGCATCAGCCGGAGAAGAGCAAGATTTAAGGTTGAGCCTCTGCAGTTCCATAAAAAAAAAACACAAAAAAAAGCAAAGCATTAAAAAGGTCAGAATTTACGGAAATAGTGTTCCCAATGACTTTTGCTTGGCGATTTAAAGTCAATAAAACTCGATTTTATAGTTTTTTTCTCTTTTCTTTAATTATATGCACAATATTAAGCGAATTTTTAGAATGCTCTAAAACGAGTCGATTACGTGATATTTACAAAGACAAATAAATATGTACAGTGAAACCTCTCTAAGGCGGACAGCCATCGTCCAAAGAGAAGTGTCCGCCTAATGCAGAGGAATTTAATTTAAGATTGATAAATAGTCATAAAGTGGGAAGATCCCACTTTGGATATAAATAAAACGTGCACATATGTGTTAAGGGCTTATATGTATTTCTTATTTCAATTTTTTTTATCATAAGTTGTATTAGTTATGCCAAGAATCGGCCATTAATATCGGCTATAACAGCACAGGCAGGGTAAATTTAGAAGCCACACCTTGTCAAATGGACAAGGTTTAAATAATAGTTAGGAATATTCTAGTTTTTGCTATGCATGTATTTTTAACTATAGCAAATATTGTTGTACAAGTTTTTTAAAGTAAAATAAACAATAATAATTTATTGGGCCTTGCTCACATTCAAAAAGTATATTTCGCTTAAGACTATCTGCATTTCTCAAGTAATCGAACGTAATATAATAAATCTTCTTTAAAAGATGGACTCAGACTTGAAATTTATATTGACGCGGTCATATTTGACTGGCAGATATCAGATATAAGTGCAGAATCTCGTATCATTGTTAGCTTCTATTATGTCTAATTATACTATCAATGTCCATGTCTAATTCCAGCTCCAGTTTTCGTTTTACCCAGGTAAATTGTGGTGTGTGCATTCGTATCTAAGGGAATTGCTTCTGGCTAAGCAAGCTATTTTTTTGGCAACTTTTTTTAAGACTATAGGTAAGATTACTTAGAACAAACAAAAGACTGTCCGTCCAAGAGGGTTGTCCAGTTAATAGAAGTGTCCATTAGCAATGTTTACACGTATATACGTTCTATTTTCGTATAGTTATTTAAGTTATTTAAGTGTTGGAAAATTGGCAAAGGTGGCTTCGATAGTTTTAAGTGTAGCAAAAATCGATTTCTAATCGAAGTCTTATTTTTTGCAATTGCTGGTAAAAAAAAGCTTCGACTTTATTAGGAACAATATATAACTTTATGTGACTTATAACAATGACTATCAAAATTGTAAATCAGTTTTAAATTGTACTTAGGCAGGAAGACGAATGCATAGAGTTAAAGGAATAGTTGAAGGAGCTGTTGCCTTGTAGGGCAAAAGGGATTATGGTCTTGTGTCGGATGTGATTGGATCATTTAATGGCTTCATTTTTAAGCAGCTTGTTAAGTTGTTTAGCTGTCGGGTTCTATCACCTGCCCATTGCTCCGGGCATGGCTGTAATCACATATCACCGGAGTCAGTGCAGCCACCCGCTGTGTTATTTAAGTGCCACATTTCACATGAGCAACTTTTAAAATTATTTACATGCAGCAACAGAGCAAACAACACGAACACACCAACAACAACAACAACAACAGCAACAACAACGGCAACAACAACAACGGCATCAACAATTCCAACGCCTTCTGTCCAGCACCCGGTCTGGTCTCTCCGGCGGGGATTCTGTTGCCGTGAGCTGCCCGAAGAGCTGTGCAGATAATTAATTGATTAAAATGTTTTTGCATATTATGGCCCGTATCATATTTCACATAAATGAGCGCATTCAACACGCTAAAGTGCCAAAGATTGTCCGAGCCCCGACTCGCAGAGATTAGAGCGAGGTGTCCATCAGAGAAAGAGACAGCAATAGAGAGGGATAGTGAGGAGAGGAGATCATCTGTGGCGAGGCACTTGTTGCCACAACTTACCACCTAGGGTAACAGAATGCGCCATTGTGGCACACACTCATCATGATGATGATGAAGTTGATGATGATCATCATCATCATGCTGGTCGAGAGTCTAGAGCTTGGTCTAGCCAAGCGCCGCATGGGGCAGAGGGGCGACTGCAGCGGACTCCAAACACCGAACAGGGTGTTTATGGTGATTTAGTCAGTTATGTGGATCGTAAACATTTTTGATAGCTAAATTTAAATAAACGACAGATATTTGTTGCTGGCTGCTTTATGAGCGAGGTTACAGCCAAAGATGGAGACGGAGATGGAGATGGAGATGGAGATGGAGATGGAGTTTGGAATTGGTGTCGCAAGGCGAGGGCGCTTAGTCATTTTGTGTGCCTGTGTGTGTGTGCCTGTGTGTGTGTGTGTTGGCCAAGTCGAGAATTTAAATTAATTTTATTGCATTGAAGTTTTTGTGTAGTTGGCGCGCGCGGCGAGAGAAAATATCAAATTACTGTGGTAATATATTTGAGATTAATGTCAGATCTCTGGGCGAACAGATTTTGTTACGTTTTACTTTTATTCAGTTGGTAAATTGGCTATAAAAGCCGGCCCAACAATGTGGCCAAGCGCTCACACAGATGAACGCGCCGATAAACAACTAAGGAAAACGAGAAGAAAGCGGCCAACTGGCCAACTGGCACTTCTTCATCAATAGAAGGCCCAAAGGAAAACGAAGTCGTCTCTCGCCGCCCAGCCAAAACATAAACATCAACATAAACAAAACAAATATTTGGTTTAAATTTGTTCGTTGACAAGCGTTTCGAATGTCAGTCCCCCGACCACATAATTGGCTCTCATTTTTGGCAATCAAATTGTGTTTATTTATTTGGGAAATTGCCCTGATCCGCTCCGATCCGCTCCGATCCGATCCGATCCGAGCATGTAAGTAGGCTGCTTACCTGCGAGCCGAGAGAGTCAGCGGGATTTTCGCAGTGTGTTCAGCCTAAGCCGAATCCGGTTGCAGTTCTCTCTCTCTCTCTCTTTCTCTCTCTCTCTCTAACAGGATTAGAGCGGATAAGCGCACAACATGCACTTGTGGCTTAACTTTGGCAATCCTGTTAGGCTGTTGGACTTGGCCCCTTGGACGTTGGCCTGCGATTTCTTTCAATGAACCTAATCCTCGACTGCAGTTGCGCTGTGTTTTCAGCTTGTCATTGTTTGTAGTCGAGTTAGCTGCTGGGCAGGATCGGGCTGGGCGAGATCGGGCAAAAGGGTTGCGGCTACGCCCACGCATATATTTGCATGCCCAGGCATTGACTTATGCCTTTTGTCACAAGCCCAAGCCACAAGTCACAAGTCGGGCCAGGCTCAGAACTCATATTTAATAAGCACATAATGGCAATAATCATAATTTTACAGCGAACTTCGGAAGGCAGCCATGTCAGCGGGATGCCCCTAAAGGGTTTCCTTGGCTCAGCGGCTGCTCGAGCAAATACAGATACAGATACAGAAACTGAAACAGAAACAGAAACTGGGAGGCGTTACGCACATTTAATTAATACGTTTGCTTGTTGCTTAGTTCTTGGCCCCGGAATTCAACCTGGCCCTGGGCCAGGCACAAATCGCTTGCCTCGGTGGGCGTAACAGCAGATGATTAGATTTTCTTCAAATTTCAACTAAAGGGCATCGCATCGTGTGCTGTGTGTGTGTTTGGTGTGTCATTTGCCTGACTTATTGTTTCACTTTTGATGGCAGGCAAAGCTTCGTTTAGGTCCGTTCGGGCGGGTGGTTTTTTTTTTTTTTGGTGTCTTCACAGATTTCAACGGAAGCCAATGGACATACTAAATGTTGCATTTTGGCTTGTGATGTTTACAAAATGAGTTTTAAGCGGGGTTTTCGTTGGGTTTCGCCCGACTTAGTTCTATGTGAAACAAAGGACTTAGGCAACGAACTTGCCTGCATAATAACTGCACATAAAAGATTTTAAAGGCATATATTACTAAAATTTTTATTTACTTTTCTAGAACTCTATCTTGATTATTGCTTAAGTACATATAGCTATAAATTTTCTAGTTCTTATCGTTGCACTTGATTAGCTCTCAAATTTCCTGGTAATTAGATTGATTTTGTAGCAAAATTGCATTGTTCCCACCAACACAAAAAACAAAAAAAAATCATTGACTCTCTAACGGTTTGTGCTCATAAAAAACCAACAAAACAAAACAATTGAGTAAACAATACGCACCACCACAACAATTGCCGCTCAAGTGCCCTGGGGCAAATCACGCAAAACCATAAGAGGAATAATGGGCCTCAACCTCAACCTTTGGCTAGCCGTTTGTTTAATTTCCAATTAAAAGGAGCAAACACAGAGAACGTTACGCACACACACACCTACGCCTACGCACAGCAGGTCAGAGTCCGACACCGAGACCGAGTCGGAGTCCGAGTCGGAGTCGGAGTCAGATCGCCTGGCATTATCAACATGGACATCACGACACGGCTTGTTGTTGGTGTTGTCGCTGCTGTAGCTGCTTGACAACTGTTTTAGGCCCAGGTAGAGCCCTAAGGAGGCAAAAGGATCTCGCACTGCGTGTGTGCGAACGCCCGACACTTGGCTCTCGGTCTCCGCACTGACTGGCTAGCTGGTCACTGTGCGTGGGCCCCGTTGAAATGAGTGCGACGACGATGATGACGACGATGATGATGATGATGATGGAGTGAGGCTTGTCGTTTCCCGGAAAATGCCACTTGTCAATAGGCCAATGCCTGTCCCATTGTAGCTGTTATCTAAATTACGCCAAACAAAACAACAGTTGCCGTAACGAGGCACAGACAGAGCCCATTCGACTGGGCCAAGCCCAGGCCGTCACCCCAACTGCTGAATGCTGAATGTTTTGGCCCTTTTGGCTGTCAGGGGTGGGCCCGGCTAATGTTTTAATTTGATTTTAAAATGATGTTAATCTAATATCTGTGGAAAATGTCAAAATAAAGCGTAGGGCGCAACAACACGCTGCCAACTCGCTCGCACTCGCACTCGCACTCGCCCTGCCACGGTCTCAATCTGAATCTGTGTGCCAGCTTGATTAATTAAAAGTCCAAATATGGCTTCCATGGTGCTAATTGAAATGCACTTGCCGTGCTGCTCAATTTCAATGAATTTCCCATTTTATTACGAAATACGCTGTCAAAATTGTATTGGATCGCCGAGCTGCTGCTGCAGAGCAGAGAGGCTCTTGATAATCTATGAGCATTATGTTGACAATATTTTCCTGTGAATTTTTGTGGTTTCAATGCCCGTAACTTACGGCACAGGAATGTCATCATCATGTGGCTGGTTTGCTGGTTTGCTGCCACTCACGCATTGGGGCGTGAATACCACAAATTTATATTTAATTGTTTGATGACCCAGCCGTTGCCTGCATAATTTCTCAATAATTTTCCTGTCCGAGCTGCTGCTGGTGTCGATGGAAATTATTGAAAATTGCTGTGACAAATGTTAGGCGCTGACTGCATTCATTAATTTCGGTGTATTAGCCGGCAGTCCCCAACGGGGTGTGAATCGATAAGTGCGACTCCGGGCTGCGTGTGGGTGCCCAAGCTGCCAGCCAGCCAGCTGTGTGACGAATTGGATGTTTTGTAAATAAGACATCTTTAATATAAAGCGAAAGAAGCCGTTAAAGTGAAGTAAAAGAGGAGAAAACAAATGACTTAGGCAACAAACTTGCTTAGAGAATAAACAGAACACAAGACAACAGATTTGTTGGAACAAATGATGACATTCGGGCAAGATAAAAATATTGTATTTAATCTGTATTAGCTTGGTATTAAAGTTGAGCTCGGCCAGCAGGCACTCTGATTCTTTTGTGATATTTATTTTGTGTACACATTTCAGACTTTATACCAGGCTTGAGTTGCGGCCACTTATCTCAACTACTCTATCATTTACGGCAATTCAATCGATACGCCTGGCTTTTAATTATAATACAAGCTAGCGAATATTGTTAATTTCATTTGAACCGACTTGGAGCACATTCACGTGATGATTAGCCTATGACGCAGCTATATATTTTTATAATTCGCATGCTTATTACTTTAAAAAGTTAAATGGAAATAAACAAGACAACATTTGCCCAGTACACAGACATCGACACGAACCAGGCAATCGCCACCCGCTCTATAATTTAAATACGCTCGCTTGGCATAGCTGATGCACATTTGTTTACGATACTTAAGCGTATGGCAATTTTCGTAATGAATATTCTAATTGGTTTTTAATTATATTACAAAGCGCGTTTCGTGTCTCGGCAATGCGAAATGGGCTAATTGCAGCTGGTAATTGCAATATTAGACGCCCCGCCCGAGCACAGCAGTGCAACAGGCGGCGTCAAATGCAGCCAACACAATTAATATGTACATATATACCCAGCTACTCCAACCAATAGCCAATGCCAATGGGAATGGCCGCACGCAATCGACGCATTTGTCGAGCTCGCACAGTTGCCCAGTTGGGCAAGGTGCAAAGGGGTAAATGGGGTAAATGGGGCAAATGGGGGGCAAAGGTGCGGTGGGATCGGTCTGTAATAATTCAATAACGGTATGCATAGTTCAACTGCAACTGGCGGTAATTGATTAACGATTCACTTAAATTCAGCCCAGGCAGGGCTGAAACTAAAGGCGAGCTGATCATGTGGCGAGCTCGCATTCAACTGTTGCGCCCAAAATAAACAATCGAACGCCGCGTGGGCGCCCATTAAGAAAGAAAGGCGGACAGGCAGCAGGCCGCATCATAAAGTTGGCATATTTATGCGACTAATTTGAAATAAAACATAAAACTCACCAAATAATATTAAGAGTCTCCATTCGAGTCTCGCCACAAAGGTGAGATGCATATCAACAATTAGAAGCACGCCGGGCGCCCCATGGCCACAAGAGTTACGAGAAACTTGACGCTTTTACGAGGCAGCATAATGTCTCTCTTTGAGATACCAAATTAAAGCAATGCACACTGCTGGACATTTGAGCGCTGAGCGCTGAGCGCTGGAATCTGTTGAGACGAGTGAGTACTTTGCATATGAATGAGACGATGCCGTGCCAGCTGGCGCCGCGGCAACATATAATTGAGGCAATTAGAAAACATCAAAATATTGGGCCTGGCTGGCCGGCCATAGGAAAATTGTTAAATAAATAAATGCTAACAAATTTTGATCTTAATTAAGCACTTGAGCGCTTAGCTGAATGTTTATGTAAAGTCGGGACGGACAACAACCTGGCTCTGGCTCTGGCTCTGGATCTGACAATGCAATTAAAGCCGACTCTCAAGCGCTGAGCAATGACAAGGCAAAATTCAATTTCGAGTTGAATTCGGCTGGAAGGGAGTTAGGTAGCTGGAGCCAACGCCCACCAAATATAATCATTCAATTAAAACGCTTAGGAATTATTATTATGACAAACAAATGTCGAGAGTTTTAAATTGATGCCAATCTCGCCCAATGGCCAACGGCAGGAAGTTGAAAGCGGCCCAAAATTACAAGCAATTGAAAGAATATGATCAATATCTAACTCACTTGGGCCAACTGGCGGAAGTGAATTGAAAAGTTAACAAGCGTGGCGGCCATCAGCAAAATGGTCGCTTGCTTGCTCAGCAAGTTCGTTGCCTAAGTCTTTCGTTTAGACAAATGCCCAACATGGACTTTAAATTAATTACTTAATTTAACACAACACGCGGCCCAGCAACACCTCCGATGACATCCCAAACGACGACGACAACACAAAGCACTAACATTGACAATTTGAAACCTGTTGCCAGATCGATGCGACGAGCTGCGATCCTGAAGAGTGGACGACTGGGCTGTAGATGGGGGCCATAACAGATTAGTTAGCATATCCCATATCAGGGTAATTATTGTTAAATGAGATAACGATCTTGTACTGCGTTGACATTTATTTATTTTCCTTAATTTCGCCGTATTAATCTTCCTGGAAACACGCATTAAACACAGCGCAGAAATCAGACAAAAACAACAAGAAGACGAAGACGACACCTCGTTGTGGCACGTCCCGATCTGGTGTGTGTGTGTGTGTAATGATCATTAGCGGGCCATGAAAATCAACAGCATCAATTTGGCTTTATTGGCAATGCAACGGAACGAGCACTCGGCCAAGTTTTTCGAGCCGTCTTTTGACAATTTGCATCATGCAGGCAATCGATCAATAAGCCTCAAAGTCCGGCTAATTAATACAATATGTAAGCATCGGTTTTATCAGCGCGAGCTCATCAGCATCAAAATGCCTGGCAATTAAACGAACACGTTAACAACGGCAAACACTAGATACAGCTGGTTAGATTTTTCGGGCGAAACTCAATTAAAGCCAGACAAGCGAAAATCAAAGCAACAACAATCACAAATACAACTATGGGCAGCAAAAAATAACAAAAAACAAAAACAAAAACACAACCCACAACCAAAAAAAGACGCAGCTAATTTAACCAAATTGGATTACTTAATAAGTTTATTGGATAAATAACTTGGCCGCAACAACAACAACAACAACAGCGAAGCATAAAGTGAATGTTTTTTGTTGTAGCTGGTTTTTTGTTTTTTTTTTGTTTTTTTTTTGGGGCGCGCCACAAACCTTTTGTGGCAGCATTCAAAATAAGCCACGGGGCAAAACAAGTTGTATATAAAAATTGTGAGCTAATTTCTGAGAATTATATTTAAAAAAAAGACCCCCTTCCCCCACTCCTCCCTTTACGCACCGCGTGTGTCTCTCTGCGTCTAATGTGTTTGTTGTTCTACAGAAACATTTGAAATGATATCGTTAGGAAAACAGGGCTAAAGATAAGCCGCAATAACAAAATGCCAGGCCAGGCCAGCGAGCAGCAGGCTCCACATCAAGTGGGCGTCGTAATTTATTATTAATTATAGTCAACATTTTGATAGACAACAGTCAGAGGAGCGAAATACCAAAGAGTGCCAGCACCTACTACTTATCAAATGGGGATCAAATGTGCGTGCTGCTAGGCAAACACACGCCTCGGACTTAAATTGTTGTTTGGCCTTATAACTAAGTGCGATTTGTATCTGTATCTGGCTCGCAGGGCTTGAATTGCTGAGCTTTTGACACTGATTTATGCCTGAGCTTAGATACATTGTGTACTTTGCTGCGTCCGACCAGTTGGCTGGTCGGTTATTCAACCAAATCATAGACCATAGACGCCGCAATTTAGTGCTGTTAACAGCTAGTAATTAGGCCCGATTTGCCTGTTAATTAGCCCATATCAATTGGCCCCGGCCAAGTTGCAGCCTGCAGTTGGCAATCGCATTCGCATATTCATGAGATTCTCTGAGAATCTGTCGCGATTGTCGATCTGTCGCGATTGGCGCATAAATTTTGATTTAAAAATCATTAGCACACCTCCAAAGCCAAAGTGCCGCGATGTCAATTCCCAGTAAACCAGTTTGGGCATATACCCCTCACCCCCACCACCTGCACCACCTGCCCCGCCTGCACCACCTGCACCACCCCCAAAAGCGCCCCAAAGCAATCGTCTTTTGATCTCAGTTGCGCTGGCGCTCAATTAAATTCCTACAATAAAACACGATTTGCATTTTAAATTGTGCAATTAAAATGCTTATGAAATCTATAAAAAATCGCTAAATGCATTTTACGAACACCTAGTGAAAAAACAACAGCTAAGTAATGCCAAATGTCACACGTTAATTAATTAGCAAACCAAATGGATGATGACTCTCGACTGTATAGATACAGTCAAAACTCGCTGCATGAACTGGGCGGGAGCTGATCAATAAATTGTACCGAAATATATATATTTATATATATATCTGCGCCTTTCTAAGTAAAAGCTGCGAAAGTTCAAGTTGATTTTTCTTAATCTTTGGTAAAGTGCCAATTTCATTATTTAGCCCCTCTCTTTTGCTACGAATTGTAGTTTTATATCGTTTGAAAATTATGTAAATGTGTCTTGAGGGGGGAAAAAACAAAAACAACTTTAATGGAAACAATGCTTAAATATTTTGGCCGTCGGCTGTTGAGAAAAAAGCCAGCTTAAATCGAGACGCTAAGCCAAGGCAAATGAAAAATGGGAACTTATTTCTATAATGTCGAAGAAATGGGCGAAAATAGAAAACGTAATAAATAAATGTTGGACACGCAAATATAAATATATATGATGTCACGCCTTTTGGCCAAAAATATCAGATATTTGTCCAGATATTTGCAAAATTGTCGCCCCAATTCAAAGTTAATTTGTTTTAATATTTTTATTCTTGCATAAGAATATTTTGTATATTTTATATATGAATATTTTTCAAGCATTTTCTCCTTACTTAACAACTAAAACTAAGAACTAAGACAACTAAAAGTTCTTGATATTAGCGATATTAGCGTAAACGAATAATGCCCTCTGATGGCATTTAGATAAATACAATTATTAACATAAAACTAGTTATAAATAAATGCGTAATTGATGTACAGGAATTACAAAGTACCGACGAGTTCAAATGTGCAAGAAATTCGCTAATTAAATTTATTTACTTATCTCTCTCTCTCTTTCTTTCTCTATAATATTTACACGCTTAAACAATTAAAATTTGTACAATTGTTTCTCTCTCTCGCTCTCTCCCTCGCTCGTTCTCTTTCTCTATTTGCAGTTTCTCTTGCGGTTTTTCAATTGTGAGCTCAACTCAACTCGACACGAAGGGCGCAACTCACCCGCCCGCCCGCCTTTGATTTGGCACTGTGTGTTGGGGGCGTGGCCAGTGGACGCACTTCGTCTCGTACTTAATACTTTTGTAGGAAGTGTTTTTCTTTTTCATTGAATAGATGAGAGTCGCTTCTATATACACTAAGCCTGGCGCTTTTCATTTTAAGAATATATCACAAATAATTAATTTTAAGAGCTCACACACACTCATGCACACACACACGCACACACACACACGCACAACGCTCAGCAAATTTGGGCGCTTCTTTAGTAAGGAACTCACATACGCGCGAGGCAGCCGGGCAGCCTAATGACTCGCATCTAGATCATGCTCATCATCGCTGGCGCAATCGTCCATTTCCATGTCGATGAGCTCGTCGTCGTCCTCGTCGCCGCTGCCGTTGTGCATGTTGCGCTCGGAGCCGGAGCCGGAGCCGCCTCCCTTCTCGTCCTCCTGCTGCATGCGCTTGTGTTTGGTGCGGCGATTCTGGAACCAGACTTTCACCTGCGTCTCGGAGAGATTGAGCGACTGGGCGAGCGCCTTGCGCTCCGCACCGACCACATACTGATTGCTCTCGAAGGCGTGCTCCAGCTTCAGCAGCTGCGACGGCGAGAAGGCGGTGCGAATGCGCTTCGGCTTGCGAAACGGCTGCAAGAGGAAATCTGAAAGGAGCAAGCAGAGATCGGGCTGGTTAGCCAAACGCACAAGCGAACAAGGCTGTGATTAGCGTGTACTTACTGCCAGGGAAGCGGTGCGGAAAGATGCGTCCGTGGCGGCTGAGCAGCCACGGGTAGAGCGGGTAGCTGTCGCGCGGCATGCCCGGGCTGCCCATGAAGGAGGCGGCGGCGTGCGGGGGCAGGCCAGCCGCTGCAGCGGCAGCGGCCGCTGGACCCAGCACATGTCCGGCCTGCAGAGCGGCGGCCATTTGGAACTGGGCGGCGGCAATCAGATGCGGATTGTGCTGCGGTGCCAGCTCCGGCGGCGTGTTGATGTACGGCGGCAGCGCCTTGATGTCCGGCATGCCCGGCTGTCCTTGCGGCGGCGCTGGGCCGCCTGGGCCCATCGGAAAGGGTCGCACCAAGCCGGCGGGCGGCATGCCTTGCATCATGAGCGGGTTGGGACCAGGGCCGCCGGCTGGATGCATTACAGGTGGCTTCGGGTAGTTGGGCGGCTGCTGCTGCTGTTGCTGCTGCTGCTGCTGCTGAGGCGGTGTATTGTGCGGACTGCTGACCAGCAAGGTGGGCGAGCAGGAAGGCTGCGAGGATTGCGGCGAGACTGACTTGGGCGGCGTGTGCGGCGGCTGAATGCGCTGGGCTGGATTCTCGGCCTGCTCCGAGCCAGGTGGTGCTGGCGAACGTTCGCGCTTCAGGGAAACAGCAACTGGCGTGGACGTGACATCCCCCAGCGGGGAGAGGCGTGTCTGCAGAGGACTGAGGCCGTTGGCCATGGCGGCATTGTGATGCAGACGCTGCAGCAGCTCCTGTATATCATGATGGGACTTTGGTGTGCCCTGCTGCTGTTGGTGGAGCAGCAGATGCTGATGCAGTGCGTGCTGTTGGGCTGGCGATAGATGCGGATGGGGATGCGCGTGTGGATGCGGTGCCAGGTGCGCTGGCAGCACGTGGTTGGCATGATGTGTTGGCGGTGCCATCAGATGATGCGGCGGTGTGGGCGTGGCAGGCAGCATGGTGAGCGCAGCGGGCGGCGTCTGCGGCGGACTGCCGGGACCATTGCGATCCGGCTGAGGGCTGCCGGCCGAGAGCTGCTGCTCGGGATTGCCTCCAGCGGCAGTCACCGTCGCATCGTTGCCAACAATCGAGTCGATGCTGAAGCCGATCTTCTGCTTGGGCGTGGGCAACATGACGGCTGAGGTGGGTACCGGCGGAATCATTTTAGTCATAAATACGCGCGTTGTTTGTGCGGGCGAGGCGGCGATTAGTTCGGCTATTTTGGCGGCTTTTGTCTTTTAAACTGTCTCTCAGTTAATCCTTGAGTAATCAGTTGCCTCAGCTTGTTACACTTGCTGCGACATTTAGGCGCTTCACAACACTTAACACACACTTGCACTTGGCTCTTCGGCTGACAACCCTTTTAACAGCAAGTAAACAACTTTCTAGCGTGGGGCGGGGGGCAAAGAGTCAAAAAACGTTTTGTAGTTTTGCGATCGACGCGCTCGTAACGTGTTCACTCGACGACGTTCACAGTCTGAATAATCGAGAGAAGCGGCGCAGCGGCACCAAGTGTACGCAGTGGGAATTATGCACGACGCACGACAATACGCTCTCGCTCTCTCACTCTCTCCCTCTCTCGCTGGCTGGCTTTGTCTGTCTGTCTCTCGCTATCCACAAAACACGTCAAACCGGTCTGCACTGGCGCGTCACGGTTGCTGCTTGTTGCTGTTGCCGTTATTGTTATTGTTGCTCGCGCTGTGCGCCAGAGCGAGAGCACATGAGCAGAGCAGAGAGCCGCACTGACCAATGAGCGTTGGCCGTGCGCTTGCCATTGCACTCTCGCCTTCTTGTGGATTTTATCTGGCCACGCCATGCTGTCTCATTATCTGACCGGATCAGCTGCACATGGAGAGGCGTACACAATTTAATTCGCTACGTTGTATTTGTGTTTGCATTTGTGTTTGTATTTGTATTTGTATTCGCATTTGTATTTGTGTTTGTGTGTTTCTGCATATGGCTTCCGTTGATTTCTTCAGTCCGAGGTGGTGGCTGTTGTTGTTGTTGTTGTTGTTGCTGCTGCTGCTTTTGTTGGCATTGTGGCTGTCTCTTTGTAATTTGGCTTAAACTGCCATTCATAGTTTTTGTGGTTAGATTTTCATGCTTTTATTTTGTTTGGAAAACAAGCGAAATGTGGAAAATGCTTTAAACCGGGCATGTGCGCTATGGCTAAGTTGCTGCGCCTTAGTAGTTGCAGTAATATAAGTGTAATTATATTCCTGTTTGCAACATGTTAACATTTTATACACTATAACTACGTATGGGACTAGCAAGAGACGACTCACATTATAAGGTTTAAGCAGTTAGAAATAGGGAAAATATGATACGTTATATAAGTATACTTAATCAGCATCAGCTGTTTATTCGTCTTTAATCAATTGATTAATTCAATTTAAAATTATAAGAGGCACTGCATTTTCTAAATATTCCAAAAATATCATATATAGAAATCAAACACAAGAATAATTTAGGAAAATCTGTTGAATTTAATACTTTTATTGACATATATAAAAGTTTAAATGTTTCTAAAACTCAATATTTCTACGACAGCAATAATTATATATACATTAGTTATTAGTTAAAGGATCATATTTTAAAATGCTTTTAATTAATTTATAAATACCTAATATGTAAATATTAAAAAAAAATACTTTTGTGTTTATCGTCTTTGGAGCTCAGCTCATTATAAAAATCCTAAATATATGTTCAATCTTTTGAAGCTTTTCATTTGATTCCCCCTTGCTTTTGATTTGCATGCCGCCCTGTTTACTTTGAGGTTACACTCTGAATGCTGATTTCTGTTTGAACTTTGTTTGATTCATATGGCTATATTGGACAACTTTCCAGGCGACTAGCATGGGCTGTCATGCGCGCAGACTGAATAGAATCAATTCGATTATTAATTCCGCACCACAAATGCACTTCAAAGTTGCCCTGGCGCTAATAAATCAAACCCGCGGCACATTTGCTGCGACAGTTTTATATAGAGAGCATAACGCTTACAATTTAGATGTTAATTTTGATGAATATTTTTGAATTTTTGTTCGTTTTGGCACAAGACAAACTTTGCATAGTTTATGCGCGATCGCAATCAAAATCCAAAATCAGAGCAACAGCCGCAGAAATTCGAAATTGTCGAGGCGCACATTGGTTTTATTTTTAGATCAAGGCGCAAATATCAATTAGTAATCAGTGAATAATTCAAACAAATAATTTTCACACTTTTTGCCTAGCCTGGGTCCAGTTTTTTTTTGTGTATATTGTGTGGAGCCGATTGTTTGCCGGGGTTATCAGTTCCGGGGCAGCGCACGCAATTTATGACTTTCGAAATAAACAAAATTTGAAATTCGTTTTATTTTGCTGCCAGATTAAAATCAATTTTATGGCCAGCTAATTAAGTCAACTGTCTGCCATGGCACACCCATAAAGGCGTAATTACGCTGCCTAATGGGCTTTATATACAAGAGAAAAAAAAACAATGATGGAAAGTTCAGAGTGCGGCCTTTAATTGCCAAAACGTGGCAACTAATTGCCACAATGTGAAAGCTTAGTCAGACAAAATATTTTCACATTGGTAACTCCGCAATTAGCCAAATGTAGAAAAACATCAAGTGCTTCGATTCACACGCCCACTGCGGGACATCGACTAGAAAAGGCCGACTGGACGACCTGCCTGCCCGCTCACCGCAGGATCGGCGCAACAATTGTCCTGTTAATGAGCAAATAAAGATATCTGCATGACCAGCAGCAGCAGCAGCATCAGCTAAATAGATGTCCGACTAACCAGCTGCCTGGCCCCGAGCATGAACACCCCCGCTGGGCAAGCAATTGAGCAGAGTTTACACAGTGCTCGACCCTGAGATACCCTACAGTATGGTCAATATGAGATGCCCTACAGTAAGGTCAATGTGTTTAACTCAACTCAAATTCTATATTCTATTTGGCTATAAGAGTTAAAGAAGATCGTGGAGAACAGCTCGATTAAATATATATGTATTTAATATAGTTTAAAAAACACTTATGCCTTGTGCCGCAACTCACAGAAGATCTTCCAGCTACAACAACTTTTCATGTGGTTCAGATCGCAAGTCAATTTATCATTTGATTAAGTATTAAAACAAGAAGAAGATCTTCCAGCTAAAAAAACTCTTTTCTTAAGGTTCAGATCACATTATGTATATACTAAAAAGCCTAACCATGCAGCACTTTTGCTACTTGATAAGAAAACAGAAATTTTGGATAACCAAACTTCCCCTGGTTTACAGGGTATCAGCTCACGCGGAAAGTTCGCAAAGGCGCTTCTGTGACTGCAAATGAAAACCATAAAAAATGCGAGACAAGGGCCAACAACAATAACAACAACAACAAGGGATCAGGCACACACACACAAAAAACGTATTTATTAGATGGAAATAAATCGAAAGAGAGAGAGAGAGAATGAGGAGCACAATGCTGGGCCCGTCCGAAAGGTGTCAAAATCAACAATTTTCGAGCTGCAAACAATTCCACAGAAAACAAGGCGCACAGCATGATGCAATTTTTGCCCCGCACGCTCTCAGCCTCCCTCTGGCCCTTCCTCTCGAGGCGATCTAACAATTTTTCGGCTGAAATGATGAAGAAGGAAGGAGGAAAAAAAAAAGTGAAATAAAATAGAAACAACAAGAGTTTCACTTTTGTTTGAAAAGAAAAAACAATGAAAAACGTGGCAAATTTCCCTTTGTTTAATTTAGTGGCAAGAAATTTGTTGAGAGCCAACGAAAATGGTCGAAACGAAAAAAAAATTGACTTTAATGATGATGAGTTGCCGATTAGAAGAACGCCTCGAGCTGCGCCAAGGTGCTCACTAAATTCATTTGAATTGTGTGTGTGTGCGTGTAATTTTTCCATGTTTTCTCTATTTTCTATTTTCCGTTGACGTTTTGACTTTTTACGCTGAAAATGGCACAATTATATGGAAATCTCAATATGGCACTTACCCACTGTGCCTGGCATTTAAATGTAATTAATTTACGGAGTCTTGATTGCAATTGAGTCAGTTTCCACGAATTTCCAGTCAGATCTATCAATTTCACAGTTCTCATAACAAGTTCGTTTTCCCGACGATCCTCTCATAATTCGAACGCTTGTAAAACAGAATTATGATGGATGATGGATATTGCGGCTGCATTTTCACGCTTGAAAAGGGCAACGGGGAACGGGGAAGGGGGAAGGGCCAAATAGTAGCTGACAGCGCTTCCAGTTCAAATGATGATAAGCATGAGAGGATCACTCCAGAAGCGGGGGCGCTTGCGTGTGGAAGGGGGGTGGATCAAGCAACTGGACAGACAGCCCTCGAGGTCCGTCTCGAGTTCCCGGGAAAACCCATTACAAGGTAAATGAAAACGCCAAGGGCCAAGGATCAGCATATGCATTTGATATTTCGAGCACGCCGCGTAGAACGAGGCCAATCAAGAAGAAAAGAGAAGGGAGAGAACAAAAATAACTACAATGGCCATAAAATCATATTAAAACACAATTTTTGGTCAACAGGCGAGCGTTTGAGGGGGGCCAAGCGACATAAAACATTTATATCTAATCCTGGACAATCATAAAAATCACCGAAACGACATGACAACGATAACGACAATGGAAACTGTGGAAAATGGGAAATGCTACGGAGCTGTCAGCAGCGGCAAACATTGCTTTAAATTGTCGGAAAAGTGCTCAACTACGAGCAGCAGCAGCAGCAGCAGAAAAACCAACCAACGCCACACAAAAAGATCTAAGGGAAAACAGTAGTCAGAGAAAATGTCATAAAAATGTCTAGCTCCGGCTCCCACTTTTCACTTTTCCCCCCCCCGCTGCCCCATTCCCGTTCTCCTTTTCGATTCGTCGGGTACGTGTGCAAAACATTCTACACTATTCAAGAACCTGGCATTTTTATGACACTTTCCGTAACGGGAAAGGACTAGCCCTAGTCCTTTCCCTGCCCCTATCCCCGACCCTTACCCTAAACCCATTGCCATCCTTTCGGCCAGCCGAATAACAATGACAACAATAACAATAACAACAACAACGGCATATAAAGAGGAAAATCTTAGTTGCTGAAAAATAAAATCAACGTAATTTTTATAGCTTTTCACCGCTACTTTTTAGTAGTTTTCCCCTCCGCTCCGCTTACTCCACTTTTTTGACACTTTGCCACGTTTTTATTGCGGGCTGACAGGCACTTTTGTCCGTGTGTCATTATCGTTTGCCCTCATCCGTTTAGTTGGGACTTTATCTTCCAGTCGAATTTATGAACCGGCGGCATAAGACAAACAACTAGAAATTTTGATCGAGCTTGGATAAGATCACGATTAATATAGCTAGTCAGAAATTGGAGACTTGTCTAGGATTGAATAATATAAATATTAAGGGATAGTTTAGTTCTTAGTAAGAGTCTCATCTCGAGTCCGGATTCTAATACTATTATAATTTATAATAATATTATAATTTGTTGAAGAAAGGCTGCAGAATTTTCCAGATATGTCTGAATACACTCAAATATATTTGTGTTCTTCTATTGCTATAAATAATATTCCCGCATCCTATCCGTTTGGAAGGGACTTTATCTTCCAGTGGAATTTATGAACCGGCGGAGCGTGGATTAACTCACGATTAATATAGTTAGTCAGCAATTGGGGACTTGTCTAGGATTGAATAATATAAATATAAAGAGATAGTTTAGTTCTTAGTAAGACTCTCAACTCGAGTCTGGATTTCAATATGGATCATATTATAATTGGTTGAAGGAAGGCTGCAGGTTTGTCTATGTCTTAAATAGATTCAAATAAATTTGTGATCTTCTACTGCAATAAAAAATATTCTCTCGTCTAGCATAAAAATTTGAGTTAATGCAATCCCAACGTATTGCATATCTATTTACAACTTGGCCCAAGGGATTATATCGATTATATCCGTTTAGACTGGACTTTATTTTCCAGTGGAATTTATGAACCGGTGGAGCGTGGATAAACTCACGATTAATATATTTAGTCAGAAATTGGGGACTTGTCTAGGATTGTATAATATAAATATTAAGGGATAGTTTAGTTCTTAGTAAGAGTCTCATGTCGAGTCTGGATTTCAATATGGATCATATAATATTTGTTTAAAGGGAGGCTGCAGGTTTGTCTATGTCTTAAATAGATTCAAATAAATTTGTGATCTTCTACTGCAATAAAAAATATTCTCTCGTCCAACATAAAAATTTGAGTTAATGCAATCCCAACATATTGCACTTCTATTTACATCTTGGCCCCAAGGGATTATATCGATTATATTCGTTTGGAAGGGAAATTTATAAACCGGCGGAGCGTGGATAAACTCACGATTAATATAGTTAGTCAGAAATTGGGGGCCTGTCTAGGATTAATTAATATTGATACTAAGGGTTAGCTTAGTTCTTAGTAAGACTCGCATCTCGAGTCTGGATTTCAATATGGATTGTATTATAATTTGTTGAAGACAGGCTGCAGATTTTTCCAGATATGTCTGAATACACTCAAAAAATAAACTCACGATTAATATAGTTAGTCAGAAATTGCGGGCTTGTCTAGGATTAAGTAATATTATTATTAAGGGTTAGTTTAGTTCTTAGTAAGACTCTCATCTCTAATCCAATATTCCAATATGGATCAGATTACATTAAAATTGGTTGAAGAAAAGCTGCATAATTTTCCCGGCTTGTCTATGTCTTGAATAATTCTATTGCAATAAATAATATTTTCTCTCATCCAGCATAAAAATCGAATTTAATGCAATCCCCACCGGACTTCTATTTACATCTTGGCCCCAAGGGATTATATCGATACTTCGCATCTTTGACAGTCACGGTCTTGTCTTTGACTTCCCGCAAAGGGGGAGGGAGGGGAACACTTTATAAATGATCCGCCCGCACTTGTTGGTCGCACTTTACACCCCATTTGCACTCCGCTCTCCTCCGGGCAGCCGGGCACCCGGTCACCCGGGCACGCTCGTCAGCCCTATCAAAACTAATGATGACACCCAATAAAAAATGCCAACAAATGTGTAAATTTGTAAAAACGCACGAAATTGTAAATGTAAATTCCCCCCAAAAAAAATGGTAACACATTCTCGGTGAAGAGGAATAGAAATTGGGATATGGACACGGCTGAGCGCGTGTGACGAGGGCCGCGCCGGAGCCGGGGCCGGGGCCGGGGCCGAAGTCGAGGACAAACGATATAAATTTGTGCTTGTAACTTGAAAATGTCGCTGGCAACAACAAAACACGCAGGGACATAAAAAACGAGCACAACAATATGATAATGGGATTGGGTATGGGAAAATGGCAAGCGGGGGGATGAGGGGACGAGGGGTGGGAACGGATCGCGGGGCGCATTGCAGATGACTCAATTTACACGCAACGAGCGCTGTAAATTGCGCCTCATTTTGTGTGGAATTTTTCCTCTGGCAATTGCCAAATGTCAAATGGAAAATGGGAAATGGGAAAATGAAATGAAAGAAATGTGTAATTTGTGCGCTCGCTTTCGCGCTCTGCAAATTGTCGAGCCTCATAAAGGCGAAATTAGCGCGCCGAGCAGCCGCCCCAGGAGCAGGACGAGGACGGGGACGAGCACAAGGACACGGCTGATGGGCCGCCATTTTGTTGGCATCGTTAAACAAATGAATTGCCATAAGCGCTGCCTGATTGCAATGTCACTTTAGATGGGTTTTATAATAAGCTGCGGCTCCGGCTCCGGCTCTGGCTCCGGTTCTGGCAGCTGCTGCTGTGCTTGGCAAGCAGCCCGATGGGAACCCAACCCCTTTTTCCTGGGGTAACAAACAGCAATGACAACAGTTTGCGCACTTTATGAGGCGCATCATTATGAGGCTGCCTGCGACTGCCATTATTATACGCCATTTAAATAATATTCGCTTTCATGCTGCGCCGCTGTCGCCTGCCACTCGCCGTCTGCCACGTTTTGCAACCCCCTCTCCTCTTCTCTCCTCGTTCCTCC
Organism: Drosophila borealis; assembly: GCA_035045885.1. Taxonomy (NCBI): domain Eukaryota; kingdom Metazoa; phylum Arthropoda; class Insecta; order Diptera; family Drosophilidae; genus Drosophila; species Drosophila borealis. The sequence goes on along the minus strand of JAWNOR010000194.1, from coordinate 4,442,377 downwards.
TGCTGCCCGATGCCCAAAATCACCCCAAGAACTGCGTTGTCTGTGCCATTTTTCTCAGGCACATCATCAGCATTTGATTGCGACAAATAATGCCGCGCCGCTTTGTGTGGCACGTTGCACGAACCAAACAAAATGGCGCCCAACGTGCGACGAGTTAAAAGCGCGCGCGCGTGTTAAATTAAAAGGATTTGTGTGTCGATTAAGTGCCGCCGTAAAAGGGGTTGCAAGCGAATCATTTTCATATGCGAAATTTGGTCTCATTCGATGCCAGCTGCCATATGGCAGGTCCCCAAAAACTGCAGGGAGTATATTCGCAAGGATCTGCTGAGATCTAGCAAACGGCAGCCATCGTTCAGCTGATTCTAAGCCGATCTAACAATAAGATAATGTAACATATATGAGCTTCATAGCCCAAACAAGCCGACGGTAGCTGCAACTGGATCTGATCTAAATCCATCAACTGCTGCCAATACAATGGACTGGCACTTGAGCTGTGAACATGGACTCCGACTCCGACTCCGACGGGGACTCGGTCAAAAGACAATGATCTAAGTTAACGGCAAAGCAGCTGATGCTGATCTCCGAGAATCTTTGGCGATCTCAACATTTTGATCTTGTTACAAAAGTCAGCGGCAGGCAAAAGGCAGGCAACACGCGGGTGTTCCTGCTGTATAGAAACGGGAGGCAACATTTTCCGATGCGGAAAGAGCCAAAAAGTTAAGCCACAAACATACAAGAGGATCAAAACGGATTTAAATACAAAGTGGGAAATAATGAAGTGCCGCTTCGCAGAGGGGAAACATGTGCAACATTTTCAGGGTGGAAAGACGAGAGAGAGAGCGAGAGAGAGAGAGAGAGAGAGGGAGAGACGAGTGCGTGTTGGCCATTTGGCTTATTAAAGTTATAATTAAAATATGACTGACTGACTGACTGACTGACTGACTGACGGACTGACGGACTGACTGACGGACTGTGCCAGCTCGCATCAACCCTGATCTGTGATCATGGTAGCCGTGGATTCAAGCGGCTTCCAGTCGCTCAAGTACAACATTTTTTTGTGAATTCAATTGAAATATATAATTTATAATTCTTTTGTATTTACATTTAAATAGATTCACACTTCTCCAAGCATGTTGCCCAACAAGAGAATAGTCGAGTGGTTGCTAAAAGGGCTTCTTGTTGAGGGAATGCCTCAGAAAATAACTCGAAAATTATCTATTATGAAGCACAAATCAATTTCAAACATAAACGAGTAAGAAGGAATATCTACGGCACGCCGACCATATAATACCCTTGCAGACCCAACCTTTTCGTAATGCTCATGGTGCTTTGCCCGTATTTAAGAAGCACTGGGAAAACAGTTAATGTCGAGTATGGTTAAGATAACTTGAGAAACAAAGTTTTCCATACAACAACTTAATTTTCCTCCGATCGTTCCAATGGCAGCTATATGATATAGTGGTCCGATCCAGCTGGATTAGAAATATATAATACGTGCAACAGAAAGAGAAACTTCTGCAAATTGATTGATTGATACTGATCAAGAATATATATACTTTATGGAGATGTCTCCTTCTATGCGTTACACATTTTACGACAAAATTATAATAGCCTCTGCAAGGGAGGGTATAAAAAATCAAATCTCAAAATCTACGCCTGCCCTGCTTCAAAGTCAGACTGTGCTCCTGCTGCTGTAGCCTTTTCATGGGCACAGGAGAGACCTCCCGGCTCATGGCACGTCGTTTAAATTCATTAGGATTACGAGACAAAAAAGTCAACAAGATGCCAACATGTCAACAATCAAAGAGAAGAAAACTGAAGCACCCTTCAGTTCCAACAAAAATGCTCAAGCAATAGCCATAAGGAGAAAGGATAATACAACTCATATGCGAACATTATGAAATTATTGAAAAGAAATGAGAGAGAGCGGGAGAGAAAGGGGGAGAGAGGGAGAGAGAGGGAGAGAGAGTTGATCAGCCGCCGCACATACTTGACTTAATTTAAGCCAATTTAGTGCCCATTGAGCGAGCGGATTACATGGGCAGAGGATGCGAGTGCATCTTCAAGCCTTAATTGTTTTGGAAAAACACACACACACACACACGCACACACATGCACACACGGGGTCACATATGCGGCTTAGCTGTGTGCAAAGTGGAACACCCGCAAGCCGCTGACTTTTGTTGCACCACAGCCAGGTCGAGTCGACGGCACTTGAGGCATGTAATCGTAATCCTGGAGTGCTTGTGCTCGGTAGCCGCACAGTAGCCAGGAGTCGGCATATTAGAAGAGCACACCGAATTTGCGCATGCCATTATGTAATTTGCCCCGTCCAAGCCGGAGTCCGAGTCGGAGTCCCAGTCGGAGGCGGCCTTTGCTCTGTGAAGCCCTCGGCCGGTTTCTTTGTGCCACTTGCGCCGTGCGTAATTCGATTTGTGCTACTTTCCCGGGGCGGCTCTTTGATGCGTACGCCACGCCCACTGGAATTGCCGGGCAATGCAAACGAAAAACAAAATGAATATCTATGCATTTTGTATATAATTTATTGTAATATTTTTTATTAAAGCTAATTGGCCCGACAAAGCGCCGAAAAAATGACAACTCGTCGCCAGTTGGAGGCATTAAAATGCCTCAGCATAGAGGAGCTGGGAAAATGTGCGGGGTGCGGGGGAGGGGGGTTGAGTACAATTCGATTGCATTGATTTCAATTGGTGTCAATGCACGTTGCGGTATTCGTAATGTGCACAGATTTGTTTAAAGTTTTGAGAGCCCGCGGCGGCTTTGTTTTTAATCAGCTGCCACTTGCCACACATGACTTGGACTCGGACTCGGACTCCAAGCGAACCGAAGCGAGTCGAGTCGAGTCGAGTCGAGTTGATTCGAGTCGAGTTGATTCGAATGCCTAATTAAAATTGATTTGATTTCTCTGACACTTTTCAGTGCTGGCAAATCAAAGCGGCATTGTTCGACACGCCACTCGCTTCGTCAATCAGTCAGCCAGTCAGTCAGTCAGTCAGTCAGTCAGTCAGTCAGTCAGTCAGTCAATCGTTTGATTGATACTTTTGTTGAAACCAATACAGAGAATGCTGCAGCACGCTAATTAAACCAGCCGGCGCTAAGCTCATAATTATACAAAAGCCACAAACATAGACACTGCAACGCCTCGGACTCGCAGCTGGAGTGGGCCATCCAATCCCAGCTGGGATTGCGGCTCGGACGCGGAGTCGGACCAAACATTTGGTTGTCATCTTGGCCATATATCTTGTTATGGTCGCGTCGCGGCGCGGCGCGGCGCATGCGCGTCTCGTCAATTAGTTTGGCTGTCAAAAAGATGATGAACTCGTTGCTTGATGAGGGTTTGCTCAACGTCTCTGCCCTACGATCCTCCTCCTCCTCCTCCGTCTCCTCCTCCTCCGGCCAGTCCAGTCCGCGTCTGTCCACTGACTTATCACAGTTTCAGGCGAAATTACTTTTGTATTCTGCTCATTTTTTTGTTGTCTCTTGTTTTTTAATAGTTTTGGCGTAGTTTTCGAAATGCCTGAAATATGAGTAACCCCGGTTTTGTTTTCATAGTTTCAAGCTTGTTTTTACCACAGAGCCTAGATAGCATCGATTTGGGCGTGTTTATAGGCCAGTCGGAGTGAATCTGTGTGTGTGGTCGTCTCTGGCGTCATGTCGTTGACATTTGCGACAATTTGCCCCGACGCATGTCAAGTGCCTGTCTATGCCTGTCTTCGGCCGCGAGCCGGTGGCAGCTGCGCGTGTGTGGTCCGGCCGCATCTTTTCCGGGGGTGGTCCAGCCTAATTGCACCAGCTTGTTACGGCGCGAGATCTTCTTGAGTCTTGAGTCACTTGGCAATTGGAGCCACATGGCCGCATCGCCTGTGACTCAGGCGATCGATGCGACGATTATTTTGAAGTCACGTCTTGTTGGCAGCTTCGTATTTAATCAAGCTCATTAAGGTCAGCGCATAATTTTAATTGTTTTTCATAATTTGGAACGTCGGCGCTGCACAAAGGCTTCCGTCTATCTCACTCTCCCTCTCCCTCTCGCGCGGGGGGAGGGGGGGGGGAAGCTGTGCTCGACACTTACAAGCTGATAAGACTCAAAGTCTTTTGCATAATTGGCGGCTATTTTGCTTTTTAGTCTGTTGTTTATTTTTGTAGGGGAACTTAATTTAATTGCATGAGTTTCAACAAATTCAAATAAAAGTGCGCACTTGCCAGCCAGCCCCCAAGAGGTCAAAGGTCGCGCGCTGCACAAGCACAATTTTCCACTCGGGGGCGACTCTCTGCATTTATGATTAGTGATTGGTTTAACAAGAGTTCAATTTGATTTGTGTTTAATTACGAATTTCTTCAGCTCCACTGTGGGAAAATGGAAAAGCAGCTCCGCGTCGGCTGCCTGTGATTAATTTGAATTATTTTTGGAACGCGGTGAAATGCGAGCGACTCGCATTCGTGCCCAATTTCTAGTTGTACTCATAAAATATTTTTTCTTTTTATTTTCGTTGTTCTCCTATGCCAGGTCAAATTTATTTATTTGTTTGTTTTCGTTAATTTTTGGTATGAAACACGGCGTAATTAATTACAGTTTTTATTGCCACGACTTGAGGCTTGGCCCGTACTCGTACTCACGAGCATAATTTCGTTTTCCATAATGTGATTTATATGGGAACAATGTGAAGATCTTTCACGAATTAGTGCGTCCGTTGAAAGTGCCATAAAATGTGGAGAGCTATTCGAAATGTTCGATCAAATGTGAAAGGCAATCGCTCAATTTCATTTTATGATCTGAGAAAACTTTACCTTAACGCTCCTATCTAGAGCATTAGAAATTGTAATATTTCATTGGAGTTATTGTAATAATAAATATTCACATGACGATTCACATATTGTTCGTGTAGAACCTTCTGTGGAATGCGATCGCCAGGCTCCTGTCGGACCCCAATACAGAGAGGCGACCCCGAAGGATACACCCCTACGATCAGGCTAATTATTTAAAACCTATTATTATACCCTTGCAGAGAGTATTATCATTTTGTCGTGAAATGTGTAAAGCATAGAGGGAGACACCTCCAGCCCCATAAGGTATATACTATATCTAGATCAGCACCAGCAGACGAGTTTATATAGCCATGTCCGTCTGTCCGTCTGTCCATCTGTCTGTTTCTAGTCTCTCAGTCTTAAAGCTATCATCTGAGAACATATGTCTAGACACGCCGGATTGGAACACTATATCATATAGTTGCCAAAAAACCATCGCTGGAAAAGTAGCTTCTTGTATGGAAAACATTTTCGTTTATCAATTATTTTTTCATGCCCCTAGGCTCCTCTTATATATGCAATATCGGAAGACTATATCATATAGCTGCCTTAGAAACTATCGGTCGAAAATAAAGTTATTGTATGAACAACTTATTGGTTTATTAAGATATCTTGACCAAAATCAAAATTTATAAGTTTCACTATGCTTCTTACATATGAACTAAATCTTATCAAAATCGCATTAATATATTATATAGCTCAATAGGAAGAATCTGTTGAAAAATGAATGAATCTGTTTTCCAAGATATTTTCATCAAACTCGGCATTTACGAGCTTCACTGTTCTCACATATCTGCAAAACTGAATGGTTAATGTCTACAAGGGTATTAAATCTTCGGCATGCCGAAGATATCCTTAGCTTATCGTTTTTCATTGTAAAAACACTTTCATTATACCCTTTCATTGTGTATACCCTATAAACTACACAACTTTGTTACTAGAAAACTTTGGATATGCACAGTAAAGTTTCAAGTAACATTCCTTTAATTCCTTTTTTAATATTTTCAGCTATTTTAGTAAAATCAAACGTGTTAATAAAAATGCAATCGCTGCGGCCCAAGTTACCTACAGCTAGATCTCGCTTAAAAGTTCCCCATTTAAGCAAAACATTTTTGAAAAAATATATAAATATATATAATATAATATTTTCAGCCTGATAATAAGTATATCTTGGTTTAAACCTGGATTGCTCGCTTTAAAATTTCAGAGAGAACTATAGGAAATTCATTTAAATAAGTCTTACTTAATTCATTATTTTTATGTGATATTTTATTTATACTATATACAGTTTTCAGTTTTCCCTTTGACTACTCGTCTGATAATATTAAAAACTTGGCCACTTTCATAAGTAAATATTTGCAAATTGCCCGAATTTGCCAGTCTTAATAATATAATTCCAGTCAAAGGTGAGTTCGCGCAATTTGTATTCACGAATTGCACCGGAAGTAAGAGTTAAACGCTGTTAAATGCGTTTTAATTACCGACGACAACAACAACAACAATCTCTCTCTCTCTCTTAATTGTGGACAAAAACAAGGCGCTGACAATTTAAGTTGAACTCCCGCCGACCCAATGGGCTCCATTGTCTCTCTCGGCGTCATGGCCAGCATTTGAGCAATTTGCAGAAAACATTTGAGGGCAACTAAAGTGCAAAACACATGCAATGCCGCTTAATTAGGCTGGACCGAGCCGGGCCACTGCATTTGAATAAACAGCAGCCGGGCCGGGCCGGGCCGAGTCTTGGCCGCGCCTCTTCACGGTAGCCCCCAACGGAAGCCATACTTCAGCGCTGGCAGCCCCAAATCTGACAACTCGCATCTCGAGTAGCGCGAAACAGACCACAAACAAGCCAGGCCAGCAAATGGCAGAGTAGCCAATGCTCCCGCTCCCGCTCCAGCTCCAGCTCCCGCTCCGGCTGAGGAAGTGGGCTGTCGGCGGCATCGCTGATACGCCCCGTGGGCCGTTTGCATATTGAAAGCAATAAAAATTAATTTTCGCATGCTAAGAGCGCAATCAAAGCAAAGTTGACAAGCGTTTACAAAGGCGGCTCATCTGTGCCGCGTTTATCACCGAAATATTTCATCTTCCGGATAAGCATCAGACTGGGACTGGACTGGACTGGACCAGGCCAAGAAACAACAACATAAAATGCACTGGAAAGGTGTGAGGCGTTCTTTTGAGCCGTTTGTCATCGCATTTCCGCCGAAGACGCGTTCCCCGTTCCCATCTCTCTCTCTTTAACCCTTCCTCTGCTTTCCTTCGCGTTCTATCTGGGCAACTGTCATATCTGTGGGCATGCGCGACAGTTGCTAATTAGTCGCATGAATGAAATTGAAGCTCAGCTCGGCTCACACCTTCTGCTGCTGCTGCTTTTTTTTTTTTAGATGTGTTTTGTGGCAGCGGCTGCCTTTGTCTTTGGTCGTGCGAAATTTTAATGGTTCGCTTTTCGTTTTGCAGCTCTTGCCTCAGATGGCTATCGGGCTTAGTTTTTTCTTTTTTATGATTGCCCTTTGCGCTCGCTGGGGACTTTTCGCTTTAAATTTAATTATGTCCAGAGCAGAGTTTTGTTTTTCGCCTGTGAATCAGTTGGAAAGTTGCGCTCGAAAATGGGGCCAAGGTGTGACTATGCCAGGTGACGAAACTTGGCCAAGAAAATCAAGCGCAATGAGTCAAGACAAAGAAAGCCCGTCATTCAAATTTTATCGAGCTGAGTCAAATTGTGGCTGTGGCAGAAATGCCAGACCCAAGCCAAATAGTCATGGGTTATCAATCGGCTGGAATCTGTGCAGACTCATGCAAGGCATTTGCATTTTTATGGCAGCCAATTAAAAATGTATTTAATGCAAATCTTACGCACCGCACTCGCACAGACGGACGCATTCCGGCTTCCATATTCGCTTGGCACTTTTGCCATTTGGCGAAATGCGCTTTTAATTGCCGGCCATAAATCAAATGCAGGCCAAACGCAGCAAATGTAATGCAATTATCATTTATAAATGCATGCGCCAATTGATACGCTAAACAAATGCCAATTCCAGAGAGAGAGGGAGAGAGAGAGAGGGAGAGACACGGCCGGGATGCATAAATCAGCGGCCATTCCGGAATCCGTTTCAGTAGCTGCTCGGCAGCTCGTAAAAAATGCAATTGCCAATGATGTCGGCGGCCATTTTGTATATCTTTGCGCTTTATTAATTGCTTTGTATATATTTATTTATGGCCAGACTCTGACTGGAACGAGCTCTCCGAGCGACGCATTCAATTACCAGCGAGTGACTCACGAGCTCCCTGACCGGACCGGAATATGGGTGGAATATGGGCGGGAGCTGCGTGCGCCGGGTGCTGTGGAATGCAATCAGCTTCAATCACACTGGGCCCTGTTATATTTATCGCCTTAAACGAGCATAAATTGTGGCTTAAAAGTTTCCTAGAATTGTAAGTCAATGGAACTGAAATGCGTGCTACGTGGGTGGAGGGGCAGCAGATCGGAGCACACGATATGTTCACCACAACGCATTGCACTGCGAGAAATTGTCGAGTAAGTTCGAAATTATTCAAATTATATATGCTAAAATACAAAATGAGCTTACGGAAAAATAATGTCATAAAGGGAAAAATGATGTCTTTAAGAAAAATAACATAAATATATGTAAATGTTTAAACTAAATAAAATAAATAAATACAGCCCTTCACTTGATAATTTGTTTAGAATTTTCTGTTGCTTTTATAAAAACGTTTGAGATTTTTTTAGTAAATTTCTATTCATAAAGAAATAGTGCACTCATTGGAACAATTAACTACAAGAAAAAGAGCATAAACGCATTAAATATTATTAAGTAAAAAGATTTAGAGATATCAAAATATATTTAAGTATTTTTTGCACAGTGTAATTATTAGTAATCACATCAATTGGAAATAATCTAGTTTTATTTCCCGTCTATCACTTTATTTGATGCAATCCCAGCTAAAATGAATAAAATAAGATGAAAATAAAAAAATTTCGTGAACTGCAATAACATTTTTTTTTTCAGTGTAGAATGTGGTTCCAACTTTCAATCGATTTATATTTTCATTTGAGTAAAGTTTCACATCTATTAAAACAATCTATATTTATCTTCCTCTCTTTTTTCTTCCCCCCCCCCCCCCACGCTCTCTCCCATTTTCTGTGCCTCTCTTTTCAGTCACTTGAACTACTTGCAGGCAGTTTCTCTCAGTGGACATTAACGAAAAAGATCGAAAGATCAATACCAGTGGCGTTTAATTAAAATTGTACAAGTGCCAGTGTCAAGTCAATCGTCGTCATTCACCTCAGCTCAGACCCGGCCTCCCCTTTCCCCATCCCCGTCCCCATCTACGAAACACGTTAACAGCCCAAACGTGACAACGGCCTCAGATGAAACAGTTGAAACAGTTGAGCGATCCTCAGGTATTTTTTGTTTTTTTTTTGTTTTTTTTTTGTTGGTGTGTGATACCTAAATGCCTCGCCGTGTTGGCGTTGTCTCAATTGTCAATTCATAAACGACTTTGGAGTTTTCTTCGATATTTGATTTATGCCCATGAGTCTACGGCAAATGTCACAGGCGTGCACCCGCTGTTGATCGGCGAGCGGGGAAGGCGGGGAAGGGGGGGGGGGTGCAGTCAGTATGGAGCAGCAATGGCCGCTCAAATTGAATGTTAATATATGCAGTTAATAAGTTATTTCTTGATATTATATGGTAGCCAACGGGCTGTCAAAACTCACACAAGCAACTGTCAGCGCGGGTAATTGCCCAGCGGCCCACGCGATGCGTCTGGCCTGGCATATTAATGTGCCAGCAGCGCACCCAATCCGTGGTGGGGTGGGGTGTTGTGGAGTGAGAGGGGGCCACATAGAGGGGATGGTGGAGGTGCGCTCGGAGACAAAGTGACGCGCCGGCCATGTTTAGTGTGCGGCTGACAAGCTAATTTGTTCGATAATTGCGCGATTTTTGACAGGCCCAATGAGCTGACAGCGTTGCCAGATCGCCATTTACCATTTGAATGGGGAGCCCAAACACATGTGGCAGCACCAGCTACAAAGTCAACAAACCGAGGCCAATTTACCCCAAGTGAAATTACAACCAGGCAGAAAGACGAACAGACGGAAAGTCAGACTGGCGTGCAGTAAGAGCCGGGCCAAGACAGATTGACATTAAACAAGTTGTAATTCGATACTTAATTGACGCCTGGCTCGTAAATTTGCAATTGCTCGCGCCCAGGCCCAGGGCCTGGCTCCAGCTCCGAGTCACATAAGAGTTGGGACAAACAGCAAGCGGCCAATTCCAATTAAAGATGGCCCAAGGGGCCGTCGCAATCGCCTGTCGAATTGAGGTGCATATGTAATGTAAAAAGTGAGAATATTGCCCACACACACAGTCAGCGACAGGACCATTAAGGGGGCAGAAGAAGGAGGAGGGGCGCTGCGGTATGTTCGCCATGTAACTCAAGTCACAGTCTGAGGGGTCGCTTGGCCTTTGTGTGTGTTTGTGTGTTGGCCCAGTTTTTATTTGCTTTTAGCCCATTCGTCTTAAAACACGGCCCATGACAGTTTCCTCTCCCCACCTTGGCCCTAGCACAGGCAGAAGACTTATTGCACTTTTGCAAAAAATTTGTTGGCCAAAAACTTTAACTGTAACTGTAACTGTAACTGTAACTGGCGCTCACTTAACTTGGCTAACTAAACATAGACGCTCCGCAGGGCTTTTATGGCCCGCCGCAAGCACTCCCTCGGGGCATCGGCTTTCCATTGAGAAAGTGTAACTTTTACTCGACGCTTTGTCGATTTTAAAGCCAATAAAAAATGTTTTATGTCTCTCGCATATTTTTGGTTTGTCGCTAAATCGTAAATTGCTCTACACCTTGACACCAAGTCGGGCCGGATGGGAGTTGTGTGTGCCAGGTGAGTCTCTGTTGTGGGGGTGGGGGTGGGGTGGGGGGGTACCCGCCCCTTGTATACAAATACATTGTCGGGCGACATCGCCGTTATTGCGGCAATTTATTTTATTGCAAATTTTATAGACTTTGAAATTTGATTGGGCTTTTGGCCGCTTGCCCCGCGATTGGCAATCGAGCAAAATATCGAATTACAAATGAATTTGACTTCGATTTTTATGGCATGCGGCCAACTACTGTGCAATTCGCAGGAATGTAAACGATTTGCCAACTCGAAACTAGAGCTTAAATCATTCGAAAATTATTTAAACACTTGTGTATGATATACAACAAAAGAGAAACAACTACTATTTATCGCTACCACAAATAAACACAGCTCGGCTTATATACCTACCCAGTTTATGGCATTTTGTGGCCAAAGGGGTTTATTATGAATATAGTGCAAATAAAGTGAATGTACTCTAGATTCTGTTAGAATATGGTTAATTTGTAATGTCAGGAGACTTTATTTAGGCCTGGCCCCATATACTATATGTCCAGACTAGCCGGATTAGATGACTTATTAAAAAGCTGACACAGAAGTCGAAGCTTCTATAAAACTAAGGCCAATATGCCAAGTTGTAGTCATAAAATATAATAATATCTGCAAATGTTTGGAACAGACACAATCCTTACAGCAGAGTTCAGATAGAAATCTTCCAACAGCATGTAATTTTCCAGTGTCAGGAAATAAAGAAATAAAGAATGGAGAGTGGCAAATAAGATTGAAGTTTAGTAATAATAATAATAATAATAATAATAATAATAATAATAATAATGATAATAAAAATAAAATTTATAATAATAATTATAATAATAATAATAATATTAATAATGATAATAATAATAATAATAAAAATAATTATAATAATAATAATAATAAAAATAATAATTATAATGACAACAATAATAATAATAATAATAATAATAATGATAATAATGATAACAATAATAATAATAATAATAATAATAATAATAATAAAAATAATAATAATAATAATAATAATAATAATAATAATAATAATAATAATAATGATAATAATAAAAATTATAATGACAACAACAATAATAATAATAATGATAATAATAATAATTATAATGACAACAATAATAATAATAATAATGTTAATAATAATAATTATAATGGCAACAACAATAACAATAATAATAACAATAATAACAATAACAATAATAATAATAATAATAACAATAATAATAATAACAATAATAATCATAATAATAATTATAATGAAAATAATAATAATATTTATAATAGTAATAATAATTATAATTATAATGATGCACAATATAAAGAGCTTTAAAATCGTCGAAGAATGTCTTAAAGAACTTCCAGAATTTAACAAAATAATTAATTTAGTTTATAGTCCTATAGTCAGTAAAATTTACTCCTAGATTATTAAATTCTATAAATATTCTCTGTACTAAGTTGGCAATAGAAAAATAACTGTATTGATAGGCTTCTAGACCGCAATTCGAAATCAAAATTGAAAATACGACTCAGCCAAATTTGAGCCGCAAATAATCGAGAAGTCACGAAATTCGAGCCAAGCTGCGCACAATTGGAAATAATTAAAATATTTGTTTGTGAGCGGCATATGGAATTTATGATTTTGTTTACATTTCGAATACATTTTGGGCAATCGCAGCACGGGACAAACAATTACTTTATGAGCCCCCCAAAAATATGGCGTCGATCATAATTAGGAAGGCAGCCCCTTTTTTTTCTGTTTTGGCCAGAACGAAAGTGACAGCGGCACTTCCGCTGAATGGGATTAAATAGTGGGTAGAGGGAGTTACTTAAATGGCTCTTGAAGAGGTGTCGCTTGCTGCTGGCAAAGTCGAACATGACAAATCGATAGGAAGCTTCAACAATTGTCGAGGCGATGTAATTGCGGCAAACGGCTCCAATGGCCGGGACCGGGCCCGGGCACTTACAATGCCTCCGTCCGGGCAACGCTAATGGCCGGAAAGTCGCCAACAATAAACGGCGACACGTGGGCGCTGATAAGGCGATGTCTAAGTCTTTGCCTCCACTGGCCTGGGTCTGGCTCTGGGGGCGGATGTGAGCGATTTGGTGCCAGCTTTTGACGCTTTCTGATTGCAGATGCCAAATTGCAGGCAACGGGGCAACTTTTAATGTCTTAATTAACTGGCAAGAGTCTGGCCTGGACTGGGACCTCAATTCGATTTGATTCGATTGGGTTGGGTTGGGTTGAGCATCGCTCGCTCTACGCTTATCTATAAATTGTAATCAGTAATTAAGTCGGCGGCTAACTCGGCGCACGCGCTTAGGAATCGGCAGGGGATTCGAGTTGGAGTTGGGATTGGGATTGGGATTGGGATTGGAGGCAGCGAGAGCATTAATGTTATCATGTGTTGATTTACATGCGTATTGTTGCTGTAATTTGATGCGCTTGTCGCGCTCGTGATGTAATGGGTGTGCTACGGGGTTTACAGTTTAAGCCCACGATATGCAGCAATTTAAATAAATGGTCGCGTCTGATGACGAGATTGAGGAGCTGCGATAAGCTGGCACCGAGCAGGCAGGCTGACAGAAACGCATCTAACCGCATAGGGCATGGCCCAAAGATGTGAACTGGATTCCCAGTAGCGCAGCAAGGAGCCAATTTAATCGTAGCTACTCAAGCAGCATGCTAAGCGCTGCAAGTTATGCGACTGTTTACTGAAATTTAAACCTAATGTTAAACTACTGATCATCTTAGCATGCAGCATAAATATTTATTTATTTTACTATTCAAATAACAAAAACTTTTACTAAAATGTCAACAAGTTTTCCTTCTGCTTAAATAAAATTTATTTAATAATATAACTTCAGTTTCAAAATAGTTAGTTAACAAGAATAATATTTATACCAATTCCTACAGACGTTTACGATGGTTCGATTCGTTGTTCAAATAACAAAAATATTCACAACAAATTACTAAAAAGCGGTTCTAGTCAATAAATGTTTCTTCTGCTTAAATAAAAGGTATTTATTTATATTTCTTTAGTTTAGAAATAGTACTTTAATAAGAAAAATAATTAAACCAAACCCTTTGGACGTTTACGGTGATTCGGTTTGTTATTTAAGCCAGGATTGTGTTCGAGCCTTGATTCTTAAAATTCCTTTCAATTTACAATAAAATCGAATTATTAAACTTTAATATTTTTATTAAATTTAATTTGTGTTTGTCTTTATATTTATTGTACTGAAACTATCGTCAGCACAAAGAATCATTAATAATATTTTTATTAAATATAGTTTTCAATAAAACCAAAAATTTTAAGGATGGTTTTATGGTTTATGATCGGCTGCTGTTTATCTGTCTAATCCAGTTTAAAGTTCTGTTCGCGTTAAATAAATTCAATTTAATTCAAAACCGATTTACAAATGTTCATTGAGTATCGTCAGGTATTTCTAGATCGATTTTAACTCGATTTTTTTTTGTTTTTATGTGAATTTGACAAATTTTAATTTCAAATTATTTAATAATAATTAAAATTTAAATAATTAATAAGAATAAAAACAAATTAAAAAGGCACTTAAAATGATTTTTTTTCTTCACAGTTTTCGCACCTTATGCTATTAAAATAACTCATATTTGGATGGTGTGAGGCAATTAAATTTTGGATTTCTCGCAACTCCAATAAATTATAATTCAGTTGATTACAAAATAGCTTCGCCCTAATCGTTAACTAGCGCAAAATAAAGCAACCAAATGCTGTTAAGTTTTTTGGCGATTGTTTGAGCCAGTAACAAAACAGATTGCATAACTCGTTAAACAAAACGTTTTGTTGCAATTTTTCATTGTTCAAAAAAATTTAAATTTTTTACGACTTGAAAATTGCAAGATTTAACAATAAATCGGAGCCGGCAACAACAATAACAATGAACCCACAAAAAGGGTCGAGTGCAAAGTAAACGCTTCAATTTACAACAACAACAACAACAGCAACAGCAAAAGGAACAGGAACGTAACAAAGGCAGCGGAGGGTCAAAGCTGCAGATAAAACAAAAAGCCAAACGTAAGATTAAAGCGCAAAATGCAAATAAACGAAACCTAATAAAAGCAATTTGCAAAATTAACTAAAACGCTTGCACCAGGCGGGGTAGGATGGGGGGAGGGGGGGGCGGGGGCGGTGTCTGGTAACTAAACAAGCAAAGCTGTGCTAATTTTTTGTAAATAAAACTACCGATCTGGCGATCCGAGCGATTTGCCAGCCACACCAGGCAACAACAACAACTTACCTGGAAAATCAGCCAGCAAATGCAAATCCACAAACTGTGCCAAATTGCTGGCAAATCGTGAGGCGCAAGGCGCAAAACAACAGTTGCAATTCAAACGGAATGCAAATTCAGCCAGTCCGTCCCAATGGTAATTACGAGCTACAGCCAGCCAGCCAGATACTCAGCCAGCAGCAGCACCACCAGATCCACTAGATCCGAAAAAAAACGCAAGGTAAGAGTGCACTAGTAGGGAGTGCTCGACTAGCAGATACCTTCTGCCTGCTTCACACGCAAAAACACACGCCGCAAGCAGCGCACTTTGCCCCTGAAATATGTTTGTGAAATGCATTCTTGAATAACTTCGGAGTTTATAGTCCGATCATTGTGAAATTTTCAAAGCTTAAATATGATAAAAGTGTGTGCATACCAAGTCCCAAGGGCATAGCTTTAATAATTTTCTTTTGAAATTTGTAAGCGAAATGGGTTGAGTTATCCAAGAAGCGAAATATTTTTAATCTGTATATACTAAACGAGAATCTACATTTCAAATTTGTTGTAATTAGCTCTTATAATCTTCGAGTTATGATAAACAAACCGTATCTTAAGATCAATATCTATCAATGTTATGGAAACTGAAGGATATAGATAAAAACCAGATAAACTCTTTCTTTGTATAGCATAAGAGAATATATATTAAAATATTCAATTATCTAGCTCTTGTAGTTCCCGAAACGGAGGGACAGACAGGCGGGCATGGCTAGATCGACTCAACTCGCTGTCCTGATCAAGAATATATAAACTCTATTAAGCTGGATATACTTACCGCTGCCTGTTACATAAATTTGCACATAAGCCTCATACCCCTTTACCTATTTTTTTGTGGTTTCAGGGTATATAAAGCATTAGAATCTCTCTCAAAAGCTCAAGAGCTCTCAGCATCAGCGCATGCTGCCTGCTTATTAAATTTGTGTAAGCCGCACACACACACACACAGAATACACACACACACCCCAGAATACACACACTTGGTGGAGCAATTTTTTGTTGTGTCTGCCTGCAAGTCACGCGCTGCGCCGCTGTCTGAGCCCTCATCTACCCCAGTCACCCCCCCTCTCCCTCCCCCCACCGCTCCCCCCGCGCCAACAGAGTGGGTCATCAGTTGTTGCGCTGATTATTTGCTTAAATTGCTGCTAATAACATGACGTGGTGGCATTCAAAGAGATCGAGAGATCGCCCCCCAGTGCACTGGACGCCCCATTTGCATGCACATGCACCGATCCAGGCTCGACGTCTGTCCATCATTTGTTAATTTCCTCATGTTTACGAGAGGAGAGAGTGAAGGGGGGAAACTTTACAGACATTGTTATTGCCACCGTTTGCCAGAATGCAGAATGCGAATCTGTTTGTGGCCCGTTTTCGTATGGGTTTCTCAGGCCAAATTGCTGCGAAATTAGTTGGCCTGTCTATTACACATACAGCTTGCAACTGCAATTGCAGAGATGCGGCTGCCAGAGATGTTGCATGCCCCATTGTGGCTGCGGCCGCTGGTGCAATTGGCAAATGTAAATGGCAAATGGTTCGGTTAGTTGCTCATAACTGCAGGGTATATGGCATATGGAAAACGGATCCACTTGCCGCACCTGCAATTATGGCAGCAATTACACATCCAATCATCCAATTGCTGCTGCACCTGATCTATAATTTACCTATGGCCAGTGAGTTACTTTTCACAGCTCGCGGCAGCAAATGGAAATGGGTGTGTCTGTGTGTGTCTGTGTGTGTCTGTGTGTGTGTGTGTCTGCTGCAAAGTCATGTTAATGAAAGAATAATAAGCCAGGGTGACACTGACACGGCGTGTGGCCAAAATATCAAAGTCAACACGGGGCCAGAGGCAAAAAACGAGCACATGCAAAACGACACAGAAAGTCAATGAGAAATCACAAATAAATAATGACTATGGAATGGAATTTCACAATGACTGCAACAGCTATCCAAACAGTTAGGGTATGGAATGCTTAACATACATATATGTTAGATATGTAAAACGAAGAATCTCAGCTCATATTTCCACGAGGCAGGGTATGAGAGAAAACAATAGCGAACAGAAGTGGGTGACCTACTGAAAGCAAATCCTTGAATGAAAATAAAAACAATTTTTGAACATGGATGTAGTAAATAACCGCATAGTAGATACTCTACAGCCAGTTATACAATCTCCTTATATACAAATAAAAATTTCAAAATAAAAGACTTAATTAACAAAATATGATAGCGAGATCATCAATAGTCTAAGATATACATATATAACCTAATCTGGGAGAGAAATAGAATTTAAAAAATAACATATTGTTGGTCTCATTATTCGCAAGATCATCAATAGCCTCAGATATGATATACATTTGCTGAGCTTAATCTTAAAATTTGGGTGGGAAATAGAGATAGATATTTTTGGTTTCAATATATTTTAGAGATCAACAATATTTTTAGATATGATATAATTTTGGGAATTCTTTTCTTAAAACTGGATTGGGTGCATCAAAAAATATCTTTGTGCTTGATCAGATGAAGCTGCATAGAAACATACTTATCCACAAAATTAAGAACAATTTTTTCAAGTGTTGAAAAACGATTAAAGCACAAAACCTGTATACTCTTTTCCCTATACACATGGTATTTTTTTTAAATTAATATATCAGAGTTAAAAATATATTAGTAAAGCTAAAACTTAATTGAATAACTCTTATAGTATGGAATAATAAGAAGAAATTACTTTAGGTTCATTATTATTGCCTTTCTCTGTGTGTATGTATATAATATAAACATTTAAAATTGCTGCTGGATTTGAACCAGGGAACTGCCATTTATTAAGTCCAAATCACTCTTTAATCCACACAGCATCATTTTCCACCACTGGGATATAGAATATCCGAAATCCCACCTGAGTGCGCAGTTTCGACCCAAAAGGTTGCTTCTGCAACGATTTCAGCTTTATATCTCTTCAGGTTCAGGCTGGACAACCTTATAAATTGAATATTGCAATACATATAGAATTATTCCAGGAAAGATAACATTTGAAATCATTTTGAGCACACACTTCTTAACTCTGTAAGCAAGACATTCCTACAGAGATTACTGCGGATCATTGTCACAGACCTCGACAAGTTGTTCATCGACATATATCAGAACTCATAAAATGTATTCAACTCGACTCGACTTGGCTGTCAACTGCGGCCAGGCAGCCGCTGGCTGGCGTCTCCAGTTAAGCACAACTAATGAGGGACAAGCCCAGAAAAGTGTCAGGCAACACCCACAACACACAACACAAGCCGCAAAGATCTGCCCCCAGAAGAAGTCCCCGAAGCGAATACAACAAATAAATAAATAAACACACACAGAGAGAAAACAAATTAAAGAAAACATTTTGTAAATGTCGAAGTCGCTGCGAGAGGCAGTTGAACAAATGGACGGACTTATACACTGAGAATTAATTAATTGCCCGCCAAAAAGAAAAACAACAACAAGAAAACAACAAAAAAGCACAGCACGTGTAAATGTATCTGCATCCATGAGATACATGCGCCTACATAAATCAAAAGAAAACTCTGTGATTTTTCCTAAGCAGCTCGGACTCAATCATGGCGCCATGCAGCTTAACAATAGCCGCAGATACATAGATACATAGATACAGATACAAAATGCCCAACTGACACTTTCTTCAGGCCGGGCAGCTTTAACCGTTACAAAAGCTGTCGCTGGCCTAATCTGCCCGCTGATCAGCATGGCGCTAGCGGAGATTATGATGAGCGCACGACTCTCCCAATCCCGAGCTGATTCGTGCGCCGCTCGAAGTGCAACTAATTGCCGCACGTTCGCACCCAATTAGCGGCAAAGAGTTGGGACGAGGCTGCGACTAAGTGCAGCTATCAACACTTGCAGTTGCATCTTGCGGCCATGCAGCCCACGTAAGTGTATCCATAAGATACTTTCGCATACCACGAATTATGATTAACATACGACTTTCTGTGTGTGTGTGTGCGTCTGTGTTTACCAAACATAAAACTATCCAATTATTAATTGATCTACACGCGTCAAAATGTTGAGCAGACCGCAGAAAATTTCAAATCTACCAAACGGTGGGCCTTGTCCATTAAGTGGGGTGTGTTGACAAATGTCTTTTGTGTCACAGTCACAGATACAAACTGCAGCCGAATTTGCTGCCAACCGCAGACGGAAGATCGTCGCCCTTCACTGTCCAAATAGACGCACAGTGTCCTCAGTGTAAACAGAAAATGTGGACAATAAATTTAAAAATATGTCAAATATAAATAAATATGCAATAATGACAATTTAGTAAGATATTTTCTTTAATGTATTAAACATTTGTATAAAAAAATGTAATTGCGAAAATTCCCACTTTCTATTAAAAATTAATAATAACAATTCGCTAAGAGATTTTCTTTAATGTTCTAAACATTTGTATAAAAAAAAAAATAAAAGAAATATAAAATATGCGAAAATTTCCACTTTCCATTAAAATTTAACAATAATAACAATTTACTAAGATATTATCTTTAATATATTTAACATTTGTATACAAAATATTAATGCGAAAATTTTCACTTTCGATTAAAATTTAATATTAACAATTTACTAAAAGATTTTGTTTAATGTATTAAACATTTGTACAAAATATATAAATGTTTATGAAATATAATTGCGAAAACTTCCACTTTTCATTAAAATTGAATAATAACAATTTGCTAACAAATTTTCTTTAATTTATTTAATCTTTTAAAAAAAAACAAATGTTTATTAAATAAAAATGCGAAAGTTGCCACTTTCTATTAAAATTTAATATTAACAATTTATTTAGATCTTTTCTTTAATGTATTAAACATTTGTATACAAAAATATGATTTTTTATAAAATATTAATTCGAAAATTTGCTTTTTCCATTAAAATTTAATATTATCAATTTACTAAGAGATTTTCTTAAATGTATAAAACGTTTGTATAAAAAATATATTTTTAGCATTTCCACTTTCCATAAATATGCAACCACTGTGCGACGTCGGCGACAACAGCAGCAGCAACAGCTGCTTGTAATTTTCACGCTGACTCAAAATACAAAAAAAGGAGAAAACATTTTTCACTTTGCCCTCTGCGGCGGGGGCGTTGCCAAAGACGAGTGATAGGGATGGGATGGGGGAGGGGAGCTGGCATTTGTATCTATCAACGCCGTCAGAGTGCAATTGCAACCGCGTGGCTGCCGCACATTTGTGGCAGACACAATTATGACTCGAGCTGCGAGCAGCCCGAATCGATACTCAATGCATTTGGCCGCAACGATGAGTGAATATGAATGAATATGAATGAATATATTAATGAGCAGCGATTTGTCTGTGCATTAAAAGCGCGCCCCTTCCTTACCACCCCCTTACCCTACTCGCCCAGCCCTTGCCCCAGTTCTGGCCATTTACGTAATGGTAAATTTAAGTGGCTGAACAATGTGTAAAAACTATTTCGCTTTTTATTAGCTTGAAGTGCGATCGTTTAATTAATTGAAAGTTGTATTTAAACTAAATCAACTTAACTGAAGCCAAACTCAAATCAAATGTTTAAAAATAATTTGAAGAAATTATAATAAATTTTCAAATATTTTAAGCAAAATTAAGAAACATCTAATAATTAATTGAAAGTTGTCTTTAATCTAAATCAACTGAAGCCAAAATAAAATCAAATGTTTAAAAATAATTTGAAGAAATTATAATAAGTTTTCAAATGTTTTAAGCAAAATTAAGAAACATCGAATAATTAATTGAGAGTTGTCTTTAAACTAAATAAACTGAAGCCAAACACAAATCAAATTTTTAAAAATAATTTGAAGAAATTATAAAAAGTTTTCAAATGTTTTAAGCAAAATTAAGAAAAACCTTCTAATATTATGTGTGTGATCGTTTAATTAATTGAAAGTTGTCTTTAAACTAACTCAACTGAAGCCAAAATAAAATCAAATGTTTAAAACTTATTTGGAGAAATTATAATAAGTTTATCTTTAAGAAAATTGTCAAAAACCCTTCTAATATAATTTCTGGCATTCCTCCAATTTAACCTCTAAAGTCTAGCCGTATAGAAATATATATTTATAAAAAACAATATTTTTAATAAAATACTTTTAAATTGCAGCACATCTCTCCATGCCGGATCTATATGCAAGCATTTATTTAGGGATTTGTCGGTATACTTATATTAATGACAAATCCAGTGAAATATTTGCATTGAGCGCCCCCAGTAAGTGCGACAAAATATTTTGGATCTAGCAGCAGAATCCAGATCAATTGATCTGATACCAGATCAAGGCAAAAGTTAGTCCAGCTGCTGGCAGATCTGGAACTTTAGTGTCCCACAGATGATCGCTTGATCAGCGCGTGTTTAGCGCGGCAAATCCGAAACTTAGCTTGGAATTTGTGCGCCCGAAAGCCATTTGGAAATCCAAGATCAGCGCAGGACTAGCGCTGGCTGGCATGCAAACGGATCAGACAGGATGCAGATCCTGCAGATCAGCGAAATCACCGGATAGCGCATTTAATCCAATTAACGAGACAGCGACCCGCGGCCTTTGCCTAAATTGTGGGCGGTTGAATGGCTTACGGCGAGATCGCCAGGTAGAATCCGACCCGACCCGACCCGCACGCTCCGTGCGAGCACTTCCCGGAATGTTTGGGTCCCGGCTCGGACGGGCAGGCAGGGCGGCTGATCTTGGATAGGTTGATTAATTAAAATTTCGCTCAGCTCTCAAACGAGGCCCATTATTTAATGAGCTTTACGCCAAGCCTCTGGGTGTGGCAAGTGGCATTCATTTTGGGACACATATTCGGATTCGAGGCGCGACAACTGCCGCAAATTAGCGCAATTCGCTTGGAGCGTGGGATGCACGCCAAATATTTTATTAGCTCATTATGCAAAGCGAATTGGCATTAAAAAGCCAACAACAACGCACAGGCAACAAACCACAACAAAAAGGGGAGTGGCAAAGGGGGGAAGCCAGCATTAAAATGTGAAAATCTCAAGCGTTAAATGAACAAGTTAAACAGCCATAAACGACGGGGCACCTTTTTTTTAAGTTGCCAGAAAGCGTAGAGAAAATAGAGTTGAGAAGAGAAAGCGAGAGAGAGAGAGAGTGAGAGAGTGGAGGACATGAAGAGTACTTAAAGCGCATAAACAATAAAAAGCATAATAAATTAATACATTAAAAGACATTGAGAAACTTGATTGATCTTCAATTGAATTAGCAAAACTAGTGTTGAAAAAGTTTCTTATTTTGTATGGTTGCGTTGAGGCAAAAAG
Organism: Drosophila borealis; assembly: GCA_035045885.1. Taxonomy (NCBI): domain Eukaryota; kingdom Metazoa; phylum Arthropoda; class Insecta; order Diptera; family Drosophilidae; genus Drosophila; species Drosophila borealis. The sequence continues at coordinate 4,420,008 of JAWNOR010000194.1, read as the reverse complement.
CTCATTGATCTTCGACTGAGCTAGTAAAAGCAGTGTTGAAAAAGCTTCTTATTTTTGTGGCTGCGTCGTGGCAAAAAGCTCATTGATCTTCGACTGAGCTAGTAAAACCAGTGTTGAAAAAGATTTTAATTTTTATGGTTGCATTTTGGCAAGGGCTCATTGCTCTCCGACTGAGCTAGTAAAACCAGTGTTGAAAAAGCTTCTTATTTTTGATGGTTGCGTCGTGGCAAAAAGCACATTGATCTTCGACTGAGCTAGTAAAACCAGTGTTGAAAAAGCTTCCTATTTTTGATGGTTGCGTTGAGGCAAAAAGTTCACATTTCTGCTCACAATTTAATTATATTCCCGTCCACCTTTCCCAGTTGTGCTGAATGCTATTCAAAGGTGGATTCTCCAGGTAGGACAGTTGTTCGATTGGACACGCTTATCGCCGGAAAACCGCATTGAAATTACGCCAGGACCTGCCCAAGTTCCATAATTGCGGTAATGCCAATAATCTGTTCCTCTACCAGCCGCTGCGGCTGCACGTCCCTGCGGCGCGTCCCTCCGGTAGCTGGCCGAGGGATGCACCCATTGCTTACGCGCGCTTAATCCCACGGACCGCCCACTCATAAAGTTGAGTCAGTTTCTAATTGTTTGAGGCCCGAAAGGATTGGCAGTGAGCAGTGAGCGTTGGCCATCGATAATTGGATTAAATACACGGCCGCGACGATCTTTGCTGATCCCAGCGTTAGTCCCGCACTGATCTCGGATTTCCACTGGCTTTGAGGCGCACAAATTCCAAGTTAAGTTTCGGATTTGCTGTGCTAAACAAACGCTGGAAGCTGGAAGCGGCAACTCGAAGCTGCAGTTGGTTTTGCGCTCAATTGGCTGCCAGGCAAATCCAAAATATTTATTTGCATTTAATTAAGTCGCGAGCTTAGCGACGGCAATCGGAAGTTCAGCAGGCCACGCGGCTCACAAATCCGCGCCATTAAAATTCAATTAAAATTGTCGCAAACAATGGACCAAAAAAATGAAGAAGAAAAAAAAAAAGAAACATGGCAACCCTTTTTAGCCGTACAGGCGACCAGCAGAAAATTTTAATTAAATCAGTGCCACGCCGTGTGGCAGTGCCACCAAAAATGCTCAATTATTAAAACAAATAATGCCAATTAGTTGTGTCAACATTGAGGGCCACATCCCTGGCAATCCCAGGCACTCGGCTGCTTGTACATGCTCCCAATTATGATGCGCTAAAGAGCCAGTCATACGGCCAGCAGCAGCAGCATCAGCAGCAGCAGCAACAACAACAAAGGCTGCTGCTGCTGGTTTAATTGACACTCTGATGCCGCCGCCATCATCGGCATTAACGGCCCCTGCACTTGCCCCCCGCTGCCCAGAAGCCAGCCACTGGCCAGACGGCTAGAAGAGCACAGAGAACTGAGATGAGACAGTCGCTGGCTCCTCATTTGTGCGTCTAATAAAAACGCTAACGAGACACACATACACACACACACACACACACATAGATACAGTGGGGTAGTGCACACATTAGCGCAAAACTCTTAGGCGGCGCAATCAATTCGCTTCTGATTCCAAATTTATGTGCTTCACCCAAGGGGTGGAGGGAGGGGTGCTATAACTGAGGCTGTAACTGTAACTAGACAGTGACAGCGACAGCCAACCAGATATGGCCATTCACACTCACACAATCACACACACACACACAGGCACAGACACACGGGCAAGCACACAGATGGGGGCCCCATGCTCGCTCACTCTCTGCCAAAGCCGTGCAAAGTACTCCCGATAATGAGCTCCATCTCGTTGGCAATTATTAAATGAATTGGATTTATATGTTGCCGGCAGCAGCAGCAGCAGCAACAACAACAACGCAAATACCAACAACAACAACAACAATGCCCGCTCACACAACCGCTAGCTTGCTGCATAGCCGCCCCTTTAGATGGTGACGCTCTCTTTCGCTCGTTCGCTCTCTCGCTCTCTGCAGTTGACTCGCTCAGGTCGTCAGCCAATGGGAAGCGTTTGTGCGTTGCTTGTTATCTGCGCTGTGAGTGTGGAACGTGGAAGTTTCGCACTGTGGAACGTATTCGACTGCAGTTTATATGGGAGAACTATTTATATATATTCAAACGCGCACTTATACATATGCACATATACTTATGGAGTTACTTTGGCTGTTATTTCCTTTATTATGCTTTCCAATTCCCATATAAAGTTCATCTTGAAACAAAGTAACTTTAATTAGTTGCAAAATATGTGTATGTTTTCTGTGGGCGTGCCAGCGACGAAATCAAAGAATCGCATGCAAACAATAAACAATGTTTAATCATTGCTCTTGGCCAGAGCTTTGGTCATATTTCAATTACAGTAAAAAGCCAGGCAACACGCCTCTGCAAAATCTGCATGACCCAGCGACAACAACTGCGATGACCTTTGCTGGGTGCGCCAAACAGCAATGGCGTCGAGAAGAAGCAGAAGTCGAAGAAGAAGAAGAAGAAGAAGCCTGCAACTCATTGTCTGACTAATTAAATGATTTATCCCGAAACGTGAGGCAGCCAACACATTGCAGCAGACAACAACAAGAACAACATGAACGGAATCCAGCTGGCCGGGCAGCAACAAAAACCAATTACAATTACCGCACCCAAAGGTGCCACAAAAACATATACACACACACACACGCACGCTGCTGCACAAATGCAGTTACAGGCAAGAAGAGGAACAAGAACAAGAACAAGAACGAGATCAGGAGAGCGAGAACTGCGACGACAGGAAACTTTATCTAGATGCATACAAATCCAACACAAAGCGCACGTCAATTTATTTGCCAGCCTCGGACGGCTGTCGAGAGTCAGATATGTGTGTGTGTGTGTGGAGAGCAGCAGCAGGGGCGGGGGCTGCTGCCGGGGGGGGGTAAGTTCAACTGGACCTCGGCTCACATATAGATTTACCTATGCCAATGCCAATGATGACGATGTCGAAGTTGGCGCTGCATGTTTTATGCCTCCTCTGCAGCTTTAACGAGGTGTTTATTTTCACAACTCTCAGGGCCAAGGAGTCTGTGAGTCTGTGAGTGTGTGTGTATATGCGTGTGTGTGTGTGTGTGTGCGATGGCAGTTGCTCTTTATTGAAGGTGCAGAAAACGAGGGCCAGCCCATTTTCATGTTGGCCTCTTGGGCCGCCAACATGATGAAGATTCGATGCCCGATGACGATGCACTTCGTGCAACATTTGTGTGCAGCCGGGGGCAAGGAGTGCAGGCTGCCGAGAGGAGCCACTTTGACGGCGGGGCGTCTATGGAAATAAGCAATGATGTTGACGCCGTCGCAGAAAGGTGACTACAGTGGTTAGAAGGCGCGCAAAAATGAACATAAATCAGAGTTCTATTGTTTACTGTTAAGGAATTTCTTAGAGAAAGTGTTTGACTAAATAAAATATAACTACAGTACGACCTCGCTCAACGCAACCCTCGTTTCACGCAACTCCTCAATTTTTCAAAAACTAAATAAAGTAAAATGAAATCCTTGCTTTGAACACAGAACTATTCGATTTACTTTAAGTTTAATGGTTAGCAAAGGCATCGCTTTTTGAAAATTTTCCCTCGGTTTATGCAACCACCTCAGCTTTCGCAATTGTCCAAATTTTAATAGGTTGCGTTGAGCGAGGTCGTACTGTATTTGTTAAATCGCATGTGCCCTACCAATTTCGAGTATTTAGATAGACAGCCAGAGACTGATTGGATTGAAACAAAGATAAAGATAAATCATACAGCATTCAATAATACAAATCATTAAAAAATAAAATAATCCATAATATCAATATTTATATATATATAAATATATTTAATGTATTTAAATAAATAAATAATATAAAATAAATAATATATTTATGTATATTTAATTGATTTGAATTTACATTGTTCATTTCTCATATAGTAGACATATATAAGAGTATTCGGCTATTTATGTATTTCGTTGTGATTATATATACAATTTCCTTGCCAAATTTCCCTCTATAACTTCCCTTTAAACATTCACCATTTTTTGTCGGAACCTTCCAACCACTGTGCCCATGCTGTTGACTGCCCACTTTCCAACACCGCCCCAGCCCAGCAGCGCAGTTCTCTCAGCTAGCAGCCAGTTGGGCACTAAAACCACAAACGCTTTAATGATGCTGTTTTGTTTAGCGCAAATTGTTTGTTTCGCTGTCATAAACTGGTGCGAAAAATGGCCAAGCGCTGCCCCGCGGAGAGAGCCGCGCCAAGAACGCGAGCGCGAGCGAGAGAGCGCCAAATGTGGACCAGACTGACGACGAGTGGTCACAACACAGTAACACACACACACACACATACGCAGACACGCAGACACACAGCTGCGAAGCAGGTTTATCTGCGCTGCTTTGGCGCATGCGCCACGCGCACTGGGGCCAAGCGAGACAACAACAGGCCACAGCAAATCCGCAGCTCCGTTGGAATGCTGGTACGTGAAAAAAATGAAGCGACAGCCAGTTTGGTTTTGTGATTTTGTGGCAAGACATTCGCGCGCGCATTTAGCGGCAAACGCCACGCGACATAACGCAACGTAACGCGAATTTCGCGAGACGCCAAATTCGCCGACGCCCCCAGCAGAGCCACAGCCAGCTCTGCCAGCACCCCCCCCCCCCCCTGCTGCAGGCTGAGATAGAGAGCGGGCAGCAGTGCGTCCAATAGCTCGCTCTCGCCGGCAATTAGACGCCTTTAGCCGCTCTCGCATAATGCTAATGGCGTTGACAGTGCTCATCAACGCGACGACCGCAATCGACGGACGTTGTCAACGCGCCGCTGCCACTGCCGCTGCCACTGCCGCTGCCTCTGTCGCTGCCGTTATCAACGCCAATTGTCCAGTGAAGTGCGACGGCCACGCTTCAGTAGCAACACCAGCGACAGCGCGCTCCAGTTTATCAATGTCGGCGACGGATGCCAATCGCTGATGCATTAAACCTAACTCTAGATCTGTTCATGTGTTCACGTGTGTGCGTTAACGTGTGCGTGTGTGCGTGATACTCAACCGCTGACCCCATCGATTGAGCCATCGATTGTTGTTGTGTGACCCTTGTGCGGTGTTTTCAATTATCCGACTGTCGAATCTCTGGCTATCGTCGCGCCAAATGGTCACGTGCGGTCGTCAAACGTTCAACATGCTGCCGATGGCGCCGACGAATCCTTTTGTGGTCTCTGTCAGCTCCACAACAGCGGCCGCCCCAGCATCGTCCGCAGCTCCAGCTGTCAACTGCTCCTCCTCCAGCAGCAGCAGCAGCAGCAAGCCAAAGCTGGCCTTCAGCATTGACTCCATAGTCGGTCCGGAGTCGTCGTCCACGCCAACGAAGCGTGCGAGCGTAATTGCCTCGCCACGCGGCGATAGTCCAGTTGTGGCGCCCACTTCGCCCATTATCGAGAGGCGCACACCGCGCGGCTTCATTTATTGCCGGCGACGTGCCTCCTTGGACGATCGTTCACGTAGTCCGCCTCCGCCGGGCAGCCGCTCGCCATCCCCAGCGGGCGCTGCGTCTGCTGCGCCCACAGCTCCCATTGTGCTGCCCGGACTTATTCGTCCGCTTCCGCTGCCGGCACCGACAAATCTAGCTTTACTTGGCGCTCCGCGCACCACGGACAGCGCCTCGCCCACGGGCACGGGGCCGGGAAACCCGCCACCAGTTCGGCCCACAGCAGCTGCACCGCCGCCATTTCTAGCCGCCCAGTTCCAAATGGCCGCCGCCTTGGCGCACCATCATCATCAACAACAACAGCAGCAGCAGCAGCAGCAGCAACAACATCCGCAGCATCCGCCCGTGCCAACGGGGCCGCACCATGGCCCACCGCCGCCGCATTTGCCGCCTGGCCATCCGTTGGGCATCTTTCCAGGCGGTCCACATCCGGGTCATCCGCCACCCCATGGCCATCATCCATTCGTGACCGCACCGCATCTGATACGCGACAGCTATCCGCTGTATCCATGGCTACTCAGTCGACACGGACGCATATTTCCACGTTTTCCAGGCAGTAAGTAATCTTTTAATCTTTAGTCCACCCGCCTCTGTCAAAATGAACTGATTGCTAAATGAACTAGTTCGCAACGGGACTAGAAAATATTCGTTCATTGTAGAGTAGCCTGATTACACAATGCTCAACAATGTAACATTTATAAACTGCACATTTTGCGGTTCCATTGGCAAGTGTAATACACACATTTTTAGCAAATGTCACATATTTTGCAAATGTAAAAAATTTGTTTTCTTATGGGAAATCGTACAGGGTTAATTTTACATTTTTAGAAAAAAATTTGAAATTCGCAAAACAATGTAAGAAATGTTGACAGTGGAATTAAGCTATAAAATTAATCATTTATTTATTTAGATTTTGGCTAAAGCATTCTTGGGTCTTTTATCAATTTTAGCTTGAAAACTTGAAAGTTTAAAATTAACTTCAGAATAGATTAAAGAAAAATGTAATCTAGACAAATATTGTCTATATATTATTATATATTATTTGATTTGATAAATGACGTTTGCTTTATTTTGAAGTTCCATTCAAATAAGAGACATGATCATGCTTTAATTTTTCATTAGGCGTGTATTAAATATGAGAAAATAACTGAATGATTAGCTGTTTCAGAAGCAGAACCTTGTAAGAACTAAATCTTTCGAAGTTTTGCGACATCGACGGATGTCTTGGAAGATTTGCAAGCCAATCGTCCCCGAAAACTATAGAGATTTTTATGTCCCACTCATATATTTCAATTTCTACATACAAGAAAAGTAATCGAAATGTGCATAGACTAATAGAAAATCAATTAAATGTTTTGAGCAACCGATTTGAACATATCCCATTTGAATTTAAGCTTATAAAAAAAGTTCTCTTAAAATTTGATTTAAACATCTCCCATTTATAAGTACCTTGAATTTATGCTTACAAAAAAGTTCTCTTTGAAAGCATTTATTATTCTATCAAAAATTTGTTTTTAAGTTTGACTGCAAACAAGTGTTCTGCTATTTTGTTGCACAGTGTATCTGCAAGCCAAGATTCTCTTGACTGACAATGTTTATATTGATTTCCTTTAGATCCTGAGCTCATTAAATATGGGGGATAAGAGTATAATTTTATTTCTTTATTATTTCTATTACATTATATTATTTAATCAACAAAATTTTTTTAAAACAAATAGTGCAAGTTTTGATTTTAAACTAAGCTCAACTTGGCTCAAAGTACACTTTCCACGTGTACCAAACCCTTAAGCATGTTGCGAGATACAAGAAAAAATGCTAGAGTCGAGTGTAACCGACTGCGTAATACTCTTTCACAGTTATCTTCAAACAAGCTAGCCGCCAAATTTGTTAAGAATTGTCGATCTTTACGATTTTTGGATCGGGAGAGATCTTGGAGAAGCTTATCAGAAGTATTTATTCCGAATTTGTTTACTCCAGAAGCTTATTAGCAGACTTAATTTGAAATTTGGTTACCTTAGCTCTAAGATTGTCGATGTTATGATTACCTCGAATTGTCACGCCCGCAGTGGGTGTGGCCATTTAATCATAGCACTTTAACTCATGCAAGCAGTGTGTTCAAAACCAATATACCCCTTTTCACTTTGTGTGCGAGTATAAAGAGTTGCAGCTCGGATCTATCAAAGAACCACTAAATGCTTCTCCAGTCCGAACCACGCAATAACTCACTTATAAAGAGCAACTGTTGTTGTTGTTGTTGTTGTTGTTATCGTTCTTGTTGCTGCTGCACCTTATAATTAAAGTTAAATAAGCAAATTGCAAACATTTATTACAAGTTAATTAGACGTCTATCAGCCTCATCATCATCAACAGCAGCGGCTGCGGCAGCGACTGCGGCAGCGGCAGCGGCAGCAGAAGGCAATGACCATTTTGAGTCGCCAGAGGGCGCTCTTGTTGGCTAGGAGGGGGTGAAGGGAGGAGGGAGAGGCGTGGGGCTGGGCACAGACCAAACCATTCCATTCCGAACCGAACCCATTTTCATAAGTATTTTCAAACAAATTACATTTTAATTAAATTGTTTAAACAACATTACACACATCGTTAGGTCAAGCAGCGTACCTAAATGCCCAGCCAGCTGTGTGTGTGCGTGTGTGTGTGTGTGTGTGTGTGAGAGTAGACTCAAAATTACCAATTAATGGCGCTAGCAAGCGACGGCGCCACTCGCTGAGCAGAGCCCCTACGGTGTATGTATAACACACACACACACACACACACACACACACGCACACACACGTAGAGCAGGGCAAAAAGTGCAACGAGTGAAATGTTAATGCGTTTTTAATTGAGGTTTTGGGGCATCCAAGCAAACGAACCCATCGCCAGACCATTTCCAATGCGAGACCAGTTCCCATTCTCGACATTGTCGCGTCCCCCGCCTCATCCTCCCTGCTCATCCAAATGCGGAGCGATCCTAACCGCATGCGTCTCACACAACATTGTCATTTATTATTATTTAACCTTTTTATGCTGCATATTTTTTTTTCTGTGGCTCGCTCTGCTCTCATAATTACAATTTGAATTTTCATGCTGCGCCATTTCTCACATGTTAAGTACACATGAGGTTAAGAACTTTTTTCGTCGTGTTTGTTTTTTTTCCCCGTATATTTGGGGTATATTCATTTTCGGCACACTCACACGCCTTTCACCTGCTTTCAACGGACCGCGTTACGCCTTAATTATGTTGTATGATGTTCCATTAAAAAGCAGGCGGAGTATTTTCTGTTGTTGTTGTTGTTGTTTTTTGTATCGTTAGTTAAGTGCTGTAATTTTCGCTTGATTTATGAACGTGAAAATGGAAATGTCAATGTTTCGCATAACGAATTCATTAATTGTAAGTGCTTCGTTTTCATTGTAACTAACTCGTGCGCGTCGTTCTTTGTGGAAGGAAGGGTGTCAGGTGTGGAATGCCACAGATCATCATCATCATGATTATAATGATGATGACAGCTTAATTATAGATATTCCAACAGGTCTCGACCACAATGAAGCCCTGTTGCCTAATAAATACACCATTTTTTTTTTCGATAACAGCGCAAAGTTATACAAAAATTAAGAAAAATTAGTGCACATTTATTTCACTTGTAAAAAAAGCGACTATAATTATTTTAAATTACTGCAAGCGATTAAATAAAATTGACAGCATTCTAAATCACATCAACCAAGAGATTATATATGTAAATATAAATGTGGTACTATATATGAAAATCACAAATATTTGTTCACTTTAATTACGTCAATATATCGAAGAACGGCTAAATTAAATCTCGAGATATTATTATAATTGCAAAACACTCTAATAAATTATTTATTATTTATGTAAATACTCAAATTAAAAAAAAACAAATTTCGCGAATATTTCATTCAGCTAAATTAAATCTCGAGATATTATTATTTTATTTGTTATTTATTTATTTAAATTTAAAAAAAAACTCCACTTAAATATGACATATTTCGAGAATGTGTTTATGTGTGGCAAATAGATAAATCAAATTTTATCAATCGACACCCCAATAAAACCTCAACTCTGCTCAGGTCCATAAGTCTTTATCCATTGACAAAGTGTTCGCTTTTTTTCGCAACTACAAAGAAGGATCACTTATCCCTAACTGGGAGAATATTTGATTTCGATTTCATTTGTGATATCATCTTCAATGTCAACGTACTGCGGGGTAATTGCAATTCCTGCAGCGAATGCCAATAAATTAATGAAAAAATCATGAGAGCATAAAACTTAAGCCGAAAAACATAAAAAGACAAAAACAACAAACACGTAAAAAAAAACTGCAATTGTACATATGTGATAAATAATAAGGTGGACAAAAAAAAAAACACACACACACAAGCAACGATCGATCAGAGTGCGAAGGGAGCTCAACGTGTTCAGCCAGCACCTCAATCATACAAAAAAAATAATATATATATAGTGTATATATATATATATATATATGTGAATGACAGCTGACAAGGGTGTGAGCAGCACACACACACAACAGTAAAAAAGCAACAGCAAAGCGGACACATCAATTAATTGTCAATTGCGCGTATTTTCGCACGGCGGTTTCTTTGTGGCCCTTCAACAATCGGCGCGCCGAAGATTGAATACCCTTGCGGACATATGTGAAGTGTACAAATACCTTATTTGCGACTGATTGCTTTTATAGAGCTAAATTTAATAGTAGTCCGTTGTTGTTGAGTTAGTGAAGTACTCTAGTTTCGATTCGAATTGTTTTGGTTACTTTTGAGAAGTATGTGAAGATTCCCCAGTTTGAATTAAATATCTTTAATAAAAGTCATCTTTTAAAAAACTTTTCATGTAAATTTTTATGATAGAGTAATCCGTTGCTAAAAAGATTTTTGTATGGAGCAAAGTTTGATTCAAATATCTTAAACATACAAAAAAAAATTTATCTTTCGACATACGATTTAGTTTTAGTTATATGATATAGTAGTAGCCAATTTGCAAAAAAAAAAAGATTTTAGTAAGTCAGAGTTTGATTTAAATATCCTTTTTTTCCTGTTTCTTGTATATGTTATTTAATCGACTGCGTAGATCTCTTCTAAATATCTTGAAAAATATAAAGTTTTTTATATGACCAACCGATTAGAATGTGTGCAACAAAAGGCGGAACAATGCATTGATTCATGACGAAAGCCTAGAAACTAAAAGAGTAATAGGCAGATGAATATGACTATATGGAATCAGCTGTTGATACTGATCAAGACTATATAATAATATATATATAATATGTATATATTAATATAAATATACTTTACCAGGTCACACAAGTCTTCTGCTAAGCGTGACACAAAATCGAAATACCCTCTGTGAGGGTATAAAAAACGAAATAAAACAAAACGAGCTGCTCAGCGAGCAGCGCGCGCTGTTCATTGAGAGAAGCATTGCGTCCCGATCCGATCGATGACTGGGGACAGTCTATGAAAAAATAATTAAGTAGCCATTGTGCGGCGCGCTCTATCAATTATAAGTCGCATCCGAAGTCGTTACCAGTTGCAGTTGCCTGTGGCAGTTGCCAGTTGCCTGTGGCAGTGGCATCTTGTAGCCGGCGTTGTTAGCTGTCAAATGTAACAAATGTCAGGCAATTGGCAAAAGGCAGCATAAAAAAGTGGATCATGGGCTGCTGCCGGCAATTGTTTGTCAAGTTCGGGGCGCAGCGCCTGCATCTGTCAGATACAAGATACAGCAGGCACTGTGCGCGCTTGCATTTATGAAGTGTCAAATTGACAAGTTCGCTTTGTTTTGCTAGGCGTTCAACACTAACAAGCTAGAGAACACCAGGCGACACAATTCAGTAGCTGCGAGTTCCTTTGTCGCATTTGTTATTTGTTTTTGTTTCGCCTTGTGCGCGGGGCTTAGCTATGTGCCCTGAGCTAAATATCCTGTTGGGCTGTGTTATCTTTGCCATTTGCAGTGTAAATATTGATTTTGTAAAAGAGTTTCCTGCAGGTGATCAACAGCCCGTCTTACTAAATCCTTGTAATTACGGCATAGATTTGCCTGCTGCATTTTGCCAGCCAAATCTCAGCTGGTAAATCTCGCACAGTAGCTCGCTCCGGCGCATTCCATATCCATAACCATATCAATATTCAAATTGTGGCTCAATTGCAAACATTTTGCCAGCTACACGCAGCGTCACGTGAGAGTCCAGGCCAGGCGAGGCGAGGCGAAGCGAAGCCGTTCCTGAAATCGTGATAAACGTCAAAATATCACGTTGTGCCAGGGCCCGACGCTTGAACAATGGACCACAGCAGCAGCAGCAACCGAAGGAGGCGTCGTTGGCGGCTTTTGTCGACATTTAGGCGCGCTAAAGTGTTCAACTTGGCGTTCTGGCGAGCCCATGCCCAGGCCCAGGCCCAGACCCAGATCCAGGCACAGGCTCTGGCTGTGGCGGCTTCTGCGCAATTGTTTCGCTTATCAGCGATGCCGAGACATGGCAGACACAGCGCCGACGCCGGCACGATCCATTGGCCTTTGTCTTCTTTTCGTATGCTTATGTGCTCTCAGCCCCATGTCTGGAAATTTGTTTATTGTTTTGTAATGAGTCTGCCGGGCCCGAATGTGCGGCATCTTTCAGCGGCGGCATTCGCGGAAATCATAAGCAGCAAATTGAGGGCCATGTCGCCTAATTGGCAGACAGCCCCGCCAACTGAAAAGGGGCAAGTGAAAAGGCGTACGGCTCTCGCACGTAATTAACAAATTATAGCGCCAAAATGTGTGCCAGCCATTGCCAACTGGCGGCCATATTTGAATACTTTTCAACACTTGATGACAACACCAAAAAAAAAAAAAAAAAACCGAGCAGCCACTCGCCGCGTCATGCTTGGAAAATTCATCATTCGTGGCTGACTTTTCCCTTTGCCCCAGCTCAGTGTGAAAGTCACACACAAAATGAAACTGGAAATGAAAATGGAAATGGCAACTGAATTGGAAATGGCGGCTGAAATTGAGCCACTTTTTATAGTTATTGTCATTAAGTAGTGTAATTGAGAGTACTTTTTACGCTCTGTTAGAAAAGTTAGTTCCCATTATTTATGGTGTTTGTACTCTTCTAAAATGTCCATTAAAATGTTCATATGCAAATGTATGTAACAAGCAGAGGGCAACATCTTTAACCCCATATAATCTCTATATATATAACTGTTTGTCCTGACTGACTGACTGACTGACTGACTGACTGACTGACTGACTGACTGACTGACTGACTGACTGAATGACTGACTGACTGATAGGTGATCAACGCACAGCCCAAACCGTAAGAGCTAGGAAGCTGAAATTTTCACTGTAGTTACCTTATGTGATGTAGGTGCACGTTAAGACGGGGTTTCGGGAAATTCCACCCGCAAGTGTGGAAAAATCGCGAAAAACGTTTGTATGTAACTTTTTTGTTTACCATCCGATCGGCCTCAAACTTATTTTCAAAGATCTTTGTTCAAATTCATTTGAGGGGTGTTTCACACTTTTAGGAAAATCCGTTCCTCCTTGGTGGAAATGGAGGTCAAAGATTTGGTGGGTGACGTTTCGCGCTCAAATTCATTTCCAGAGATCTATAAGGAAAATCATGTTTCACACTTTTTGCAGAATTCAAACTTTTTCGGGTGGAATGCGACTCAAAGATTATTTGTACGAAGTTTTAAATTGTGTCCGATTTGCTTCAAACTTATTTTTAAAGAATGTAATGAATACGTGTTTCAGCGATTTGGGAAATTCCACTCGCAACAGTGGTAAATTGGCGGAAAACGTTTGTATGAAAGTTATTTGTTTACCGTCCGATCAGTTTCAAAATCATTTCAAATTTGTTTGAGAACATTGATTTTATAACATACGTGCCACGGGCAAGGCCGGGTTATACCCGCTAGTATATATATATATATATATTCCTGATCGGAACGACGAGCTGAATTGATGTCGTTCTGCGAACATATTTAGCTGAGGAACTACAAAAGCTAAAGACTTGAAATTTGTACCAGTTCAATTGTGTTTTTTGCATAATTTTTCGATTAGGATATTATTTTCCTCCCATTGCATAAAATCAATTTGTAAACCTTGGTTTTTTTACTCGAAAATTTTAAGAGCTTAAGGCAACAAATTGGCTTGTAGGTTTTTTTATATTATAGACAGATTACATACATTTTTCTTTTTAGATTCCCCAAAAAATTGAAACAATATTTTAAGCTAAAGCCTTGTGCTTTGGTATTTATACACATGGACACATATTTCAGAAAAATCGGACTATAAGCACCGAAGCTATTTAAAAATACATTATTTATATTGTGGAGCAAAGTAAAGAAAGGGTTGGTTCAAATAAAGATACCTCGGATATATTGAATATATTCTCACTAAACGCCTTTGCCGATTCAAAATAGGGGCTACTTTATATATATCTAAATCTAGATTTTATGAATTTGTTTTTTCAATTCCAGCAAATAGTTTTTGATAATTTGCCTAGCCGCATTCCCAGTGGCCAGATATATAATATTTACCATATACTCTTACTGATCCTTAGCTATTAAATTATATTAATTAATATTAATTGTAAAAAACCCATAAAGAATATAATAATATATTCTTGCTGAGAAATAAACACAATAGTACGTCTTAAATACTCGTAAGTACCATATCTGATCTATTTGGAATCTGTTCTCAACAACCCTTGCAGACTTCCTTCTGCAGCCATTTCGCAAGCCAAAGCGGGTGCGAACCGCCTTCTCGCCGACGCAATTGCTCAAGCTGGAGCACGCCTTCGAGGGCAATCATTATGTGGTGGGCGCCGAGCGCAAGCAGCTGGCCCAAGGACTTAGCCTCACGGAGACGCAGGTAAGCAGCACCCGGAGAGGGCGGAAGGCGGGCAACCCTTTCGATGGCCGTGCTTAATGCGCATCAAATTCAATAAATGCCTTGCCCAATTGGACAGACCCAACCCCAACCCCAACCCCCGGCAGGAGCAACCCCCGGGCGGGCGGGCGTTAAGTGATTGCATGTCAGCTGGTCGTTAGCCCGGCCAAAAGTGCCGGGAGTTACCGAGTTATTAGCGCTAAGAGGGGGCAACAGAGGGTGGGCCCTTTGGGCATAGCTGGGGGGCAGGCAGGCAAATAGAATTAAAAGACTCGTTAAATTTATTTACGATCTGCTGCGAAGGGTTAAGCGCCCCAATCATTGCACCGTGTACTGAAGTTTATGTGTTTCTCGCCCGGCCAGGTCAAAGTCTGGTTCCAGAACCGGCGCACCAAGCACAAGCGCATGCAACAAGAGGGCGGCGACAGCAGCGATGCGAAGAGCAACAAGGGCAGCTCCTCGGGCGGCGGCGGCGGCGGCGGCGGCTGCGGCGGAGGCAGCGGCGATGGTGACGAGGATGCCAAGCACGATGGCTCCCAGCACAGCTCCACGGATGTGGAGGATGACGACGAAATTGAAGAGGACGACGAGGATGAGGTGATCGACATGGATGACTACGGCAGCGATCTCGATGCCGAGGAGCATCAGCGCCTGCGCGAACAGTTCCAGCAGCAGCTGGCGCAGCACCAGCAACAGTTGCTGCAGCAGCAGAGCGAGGCGGGCGCCTTGACGCCCCATCAGCAGCAACAATTGCTGCAGCACCATCAGCAACACCTGCAGCAGCAACACCTGCAGCAGCAGCAGCAGCAACAACAACAGCAGCAACACTTTATGCAGCAGCAGCAAATGTATTTGCTTGAAAAGGAGCGGGAGCGGCAGAGAGATCGGGAACGGGAACGGGAGCGGGAGCGGGAGCGTGAAAAGCAGTAATGCCCGTCGAAACTGGACTGGAAACTGTTTAGCCTAAATGTCCAGCTACTTTGTGTTCCTTTCATTTGTAAATTACTTAATTTAAAGTGTATAAATTAATTTAATACATACATTAATTATCTAATATGATACTTAAGATTGCGTGCATATCCATGCGAAGCATCGGACCGTAAAATTATACCCATATATAGAAAAACTGTTTGTGCCGACTGCCAAAAGCTAAATATTTCACAGTAGGTATCACTTATCACGTAAGTATACAATACGGCGGTAAAGTGCTTATTTCACTTTTAAATATCTAGGTTAAAATTCATTGCGGGCGTGTTTCATTCGTTTCGGTTAATCCACCGCCATATGTGAAAATCAGGCGAATTAACTACATGAAACATAGTCGATTAGGAGATTCTCTGTTCTAGCTTTCTTCTATAGTTCTAGCTTTCTTCTATACTACAAGCCCCTCGCCTCCTCAACACGAAGAGCACGATCTCTAGGATCAGGCTACAGTTAACACAATGGATAACAAGTTTGAAAAATATGCTATAAAATAAATAAAATAAAATTTACGATATTCCAGTTCTTAAATTGTGTAAAGAAACAATTAATTTAAGGACTATTTTCAGCTTGAAAAAAGTTGGTTTTGAGTTCGTGCTGAGTCGGGACGAAAATACCACATCTCTAGACTCTACTCCTTCACTTAGTATTTCTTTAAGGAAAGAGATATGGCATTTCAATCTGAATAAACACCAAAGGTTAGGACTTTACTTAAAAAAATACATTTTTTATAATTTTGGGGGAAGAAGGCGAGGTATCTAAAAAGTTATATATGCTGAATATGCGAGTAGTCTACATATCAAGTTTGGTTTATCTAGCTCTTGTAAGCTTCGAGATGTGCTTGAAAAACTGTAATTTGATATCGATTAATATCGATTTCGTGTTAAACGGGCAAGTTATCGATAATTGAAACAAGCTGCGCTGGCAACGAAAAGAGCTATGATCTCTGAGATGGACGCGTTTATACGACATGGATTGATTGATTGATTGATCGACTCGGCTAAGTCGGATGTAAGTCCGACTGCCTGTTACATACATTTGCACAAAAATAAATATACAAATTTGTATAAATTCCTATTTCCAATAAAAAACAAAAATCCAAACGTGTTTCGCCGATTTTCGAATATCGTAAATACAAGCGGAAAATGGATGGAAAAACAGATAATTAATTTAAACAAATATTCCTGTTCCGGGTAAAAGCTGCTGGTTACGTTAACTCTTGAATGATTTCCTCTTGGTAAACTTGTGCTTGAATATAACATTGTTTCCTATGAAATTGTACGATAGCCAGGGCCATAATAAATATCGATCAGCTGCCAGTGGAAAAACCGTGAAAATTCGATGACTTTCGAAATGCTAACAAGCGCCCTTATTGAGTTGTTGATGTTGCAAATACGCCTTTGCCGAACCATTTTGGGTAGTCTCTGGGCAACCAAGGCACGCTGACAGTCAAAATGCAATCAACAATTACGAATCACGAATTACGGTCTCATAAGGCGGCCAAAAAATAAACGTCTGTCGAATTGATTGTTGGATGCCCAACAGACGAAGCCAAGCGAGGGCAACCATGCGAAATTGATATTAAAATGCAAACGATTGGCTATAAAAATTATTTACTACTATATATAAATAAGGATTGAGCGGAGCCGGCGGCGGCGACGACGTTATACGGCCGCAATATGCATATGGAGCAAGCGGCTAATGGCTCAGCAATTTGGCGTCATTTAAACTGAAACGTGAAATAAACCAAAAAATTAAACTGACAAAACCGGCGAAAAGACAGAACGAGATGGAGATAACGAGAGAGAGAGAGAGGGGGAGAGAGGGGGGAGAGTAGGGGGCGACTCGTGCCCGGCAGCTAACCCCAAGTACAATATAAATAAATTTCGATTTTGATATGGCAAATTTGTAGAAGCAAGAGCTTCCACCGAATCGCAATCCCCGCCCGAACAACTGACAGCGTGCCGGGGCCAGACAAAAGTTCAAGGTAATTGCCGTTGTCAAAGCAGCGCAACGAAAAGTGGGCGTGCCGCGTGGAAACTTGGCCAACAATTTATGGGCCACTTGAGTACAAGCAAAGGGTGTTGAGGTTGCACGCGAGCAAGCACTAGGAACTGGGTGGCAAACGGAGCACAGGTACTCAAACCCGGGTCGGTCGACTTGGCTTGAAAATTCTCGTATTTTGCATAAACGATGTGAGAATTACTTAATTGCTATTAGAGTGGGCCATGTGTGTGTGTGTGTGTGTGTGGGGGAGGCGTTCCTCCATGTCTCCATGTGTGCGAAATTTATGAGCATTTAGCCAAAACAGCCAACAGAAGCCAAAACCAGACAATGAAGTTGTCTACTGCAAGTGGCAGGGCCCGAGTAGTGCAGGTGAGTGCAGGTGAGTGCAGGTGAGTGCAGGTGCAGGTGACTTCGATAAACGGAAAGGGGTTACTCTTATTGCCATATGCATATGTACATATCCTCTTTGCATACACGTCAGCTACTCTGCTGAAGAAAAAAGACAAACAACATATATACAATCCGAAAAATCAACATTCAACATTTGATGGCGAATGAAATTACAGACGAAGCTACAAACCAAGCAAGCGAATCAGAAAAATCTAATGGAGGACAAGAGGTTTTCTTTTATGCTAATGCATCGATATATTTTTCAACCTTATTCACCTGTAAAGCAAGTAGTACAGACATATACCATATATGTATATATGTTTATCAAACCAATTATTCATAGTCCGTTAATAAATTCAAAAGGCCCGCCCATAGTTTTAAGGCCTCCAAACTTTGTCACAACAACAATTGAGTTCTTTTCGCGTAGCTAGCTCCAATTTAAGCCCAGTTCTTAAATAAAAAACCATCGAACATTGCAGCTAAACAATATACTTAAGACATATATTTGTATTTTTTAAAAAAGTTCTTACTTATGTATATACATATGTATATGTCTACTGATCCGGTAAGTCCAACTCTTTTAGCTCATCTGTAATATTCTATTTATTAAAGTTTGTCTCTAAATTTTACTGCAAAGCTTATGTAAATATCATTTATCCATTCAAAAATACCAAATATGTTAAATCTGCCGTACAGAGGCGTTAAGAATTAGGTCATTGAATTAACAACTAATTCCTTTAATATAAATCTTCCTAAATTTCAACAATTTCTAGTTTCTTTATTAGCCAAAATTGTATATTATTATTATTATTATTATTATTATTATTATTATTATTATTATTATTATTATTATTATTATTACTATTATTATTACTATCATTATTTTTTTTATTTTTATTATTATTAGAAAATCGATGCATGAAACTACTACAAATATTATTATATTATATTATTATTATATATGTATGTATATGTATACTAAAGACAATTTGAAACTTGAGTTTGTCATACAAACTCAATATGTTCCAGGCTATTTCATCTACAAAACATCTCAGTTAAATGTTGTACTAACATCATAAGATTCCCATTCCGAATCGAACCCAGCTGAATTTTATTATATTTAAAGTATTAAACTTACTACCAAGAGGAGAGTATCTAGTGCCCAACTTCTTAGGGGGGTAAGTAAAGGCAAATAGAGTTAAATAACCGTGTTGTAGTGCTTGAATGTTAGCAAACCCCAAACACAAAGTGTGCGGCAAAGTATTTCGTTTGATTTTGGCGTGTCTGCAATGACGGCGACGACTTTGAAAACAAATTTGCGCAAATGAGCGGGGGAAATGAGAGGGAAATGGCTTTCAGCCAAGTCAACAGCCCGGCCGAACCGTCAACCGGCTGTGAGCCTGCCCAGGCACTTGGAGCATATTAAGGGCGTCATTAGTGCAGCAGGCAGCGCAAATTTGACAACAGCCGTTGAGCTGGAATGGTTACGGGCATTTGGAGGGGCGGGAGGGGGGGAGGGGGCCGGGCTGATGGCCTGACACATGCTGCAGTGCAGCGGACGTGCCGGCGACAGCGTAGGCGTCGCAGTTGTTGGCCTCTTGTTATTTTGCTGTTGACTCTTTTTGCTATTTAGCGGCCATTTGTATGGCAAGAGGCGGCAGCTAAAACAAGAGGCAGCCAAATGCAAACGGAATTGCAGTTTAAACTTCATTTGGCGCATTTTATGAGCCAGCCCGCAACGTGGGCGGTCGATCGGTCGATTAATAAAACAAGCTCAGGTACAGGTACAGGTACAGGTACAGGTACACGTACACGTATATTCGTACAATTTTCCTGGCACTATTCGTAACGAGTCCCCATTTTGGCCATAAATCAGCGGAGAGAGACTCGGTCGAAGACTCTCAGACTTGGCACCTACGAGCCAACGGGCAAGTTGCACTTTTGTGGCGCCTCTTGCCGGCACATAAATTCAATTGAAATGAGCAGAGCGCCGCCAAGTCGCCAGATTTAACTACTTTTTTTTTTTTGGGCCGGGCCGGGCCGGGCCGGGACAGGCCCAAAATGCCCAGCAAATGCGTTGACCGTTTTACGGTCTAGTACTAAGGCGTCAATTGGCAAATTGGAATCCATGACAGCAACGAGGAAAAGTTAATTTGCAGCAGCCATAAATAACACTTGGATCAAACTGCAGCCAAATGAAGTGTTCGAAAGGAGAAAGCTTTACGGCCGCGCGAAATGCGATCAACACGGTCCAGCAGCCGGTATTATACTGTCAATTTCGGAAAATGAATAAATGAATGCTTTTTAATGAGCTTTTAATCATCAAAAACAATTAACTTTAATTGTATGAGCCCACAGTTAAATGAAGAACAAATGCCAGATGTTGCCGAAAAAATAATAATAATGCCAAGCTGCCTTAACTGATCCTCAATTTGTACGGTCTGTGCTTTCAATAACGTGCTTTTAAAGCAGCTTAAATGAGCTTTTTAATTCGTTTTAAGGCAGCTTTTAGTGGATTAATAAATACACTTGATTAATACTTAGATGCGAGCTTTTATATTAAAGGAACACCAGCTGGATCTCAGCTAAAGCTTTAATGTGCTTTTGAAGATTTAAAGCAATTATTGTTTCTCACTGTCTACCTTCTAGTATCCAGACTTAATGAGACCTTTTTTTACTTCTTAGAATGACAATATGCTTATAAGTAATTTTAATATTATTAGCGATTGTGTTCTCTAGGGTAACTTTCACAAATTGTAAATTCCCCACGCTTACTGCTAAATCCAGATTGAATTTAATTGTTTATTTAGTAAACTGTGGCAATTAGTTTGTGCTCTAATGTTAGTTATTATTCAAATTATAATTGCGGTTTTGTGCTATTATTGATAAATTGTTTGCGCAATTTGCATAGCCCGGGATTGTTACAAATTATAATTATTTATAGTTTATGGGCATTTTAGACAAATGCTCGTGTTGTAACTTTTTTAGTGGCTGGCGCGTGCATTTCTCGACATCTCATGAAAATGCACATTAATTAGCCGCAAAATTTGAGCACGCCAACGCCGCACAACAAAGCACAACAACAACAACAATTTCAATTTAATAGCTTTCGGCTTTATTTGAAAACTCATTTTCTGGAAATTAATGAGCGCCCATTTGGCGCGTATCCAGCCACGCCCCCAATGCGCACGCAAGGCGAAGAGCGGCTGCCACGGTGAGTGGCCAGCGCTGAGCTTTTGTAGAATCTGCCTTAGTTATATTTATAAACTAATGACACAAGACAAATGGCAAACGATTTATATTAAAAGGCGCCTTCAAGAAATTGGGCGCCGGCCGCTCTAAATGAGTTTTGGACTTAAGCATTTCTTTTCTCTCTGGCCGTCCGGGGTGGTCCGCAAGAGGCCAATAGAGCAAAAGCCAAAAGTGAACTGAGAACAGATGATCCCCGAATGGGTGTGCAGTCCGTGACACTGACGGATATTTAATGTGATGCCCTCAAATTGTTGTAGTTCAAGGAGTGCCATTCACTGCAAGCTGTTCGCTTATAAATTATAATTTAAACCAAATTGAAATTTCCTACCTTTGCTCTTGACTAATGATGATGATGATGATGAGGATGATGAGGATGATTGGTCGCTGTGTGAGCTGGCACTTTGGCTAACTGGATCGCGTAGCTATAATGTCAATCGATCTGAGAGAATTAACCAGGAGATTTGATGCATTTAGTACAAGTAAATTATTATTATAATTATTAGTGTATTTAAGGAAGCTTTTTCCCTTATTTAAACTTCATCTTTATTAAATGCCCAGCAAAATCTTGCCTAATTTCCCTCCACACTCCAAACGTTCTCTGCTTACGTAGCAAAGTTCAAGCTCAACAACCTGTTCGATCAATTAGCCAATTAACCTTTGAACCGATTGCGCACAAGGAGCCCAGTCGGCCATATCAAAATCAATAAGCCTTGTGATGGGGGCGCAGACACGCCCACTAAACATGCGGCGCGCGCAATTTAAAAGCCATTTCGCTTTGTCGCCGTCAACGTCTGTGATGTTCGATATACAGGCGAGAGGCGTTTGTAAAAGCCTTGGGGGCGTGCCGCGACTGGAAACGCAAAAACTTTGACTAACATGGCCAATAAATCTAGGCAAAAGTTGTAAAGCGTCGTCGCGTTGGGCAACTACTTTAAAATAATTAGTGGGTGCAGCCCGGCAACTGAAGTCGACTGCAGCCCGGAGTAGGAGTCGCTGACAATCAGCCAAATTATGGGGTCGCAGTCCCAATGAGCCAATGCACAATGCCCGACTGACTGTCAGGGTAGAGGCAGTGCACCTGGCAGTTGCAATCACAGGTAAATGCCATTGCCATGCACACCGTGGCGCCCAAATCACAATAGCAGCTGCCACAATGGGCCGTTCATTAACACATTTCGGGTTTTGTTTTTAACCGAGCATAGTAAATTTTGGTAATTCTGCGTAATGTCAGGCAACAGACTAAGGTGTGAATTCGGCTGCTGTTTACCCATTGAAAGTGGATACGGAAAAGGGTATACTACGCAATCTAACAGACATATCGGACCCCATAGAATGTATGTATATTCTCGATAAGCAGCGACAGCCGAGTCGATCTCAGAGAATATAAGAACTAGGGACTTGAACGTAGCTTCTCCTAGTGATCCTCCAAATAGATAGAAAGATCGTGAATAGCACGCCCGTTTCGAGGAGATGTATAAGAACGGACATCTGACATCCTGCGTTAGTTAGTTCTTGTATCAAGATCACATTTTAGAAGGTATTCTAGAATATACAGAAAGTGGGGTACTATATAGAAGCTTGATTGAAATCGGACTATACACACCGAACGCCTTTCCAATAGTGTGGGGCTGGAGGGAATAGCTAAATGCGCTGCTTGGCTATATATATAAAGATTTTCGGATATTTCCTTCGACAGCTCGGGTATCTCCTAGTCGGGTTTCTGGCTAATAGTTCTATCGAATGGCCTCCGCTGCTCAACATCAGTTGTTTGTTGCCTGCAAGTGCTGGGCAAATAAACTTAAGTTAATTAACCGGCCGGCTACAAAATAATGTATGCAGCATGATTAATTACACCGAAAAACGAACTAGCAGCCATAACGCAGACGTCTTGGACTTGGCGCTGCAACCGGCTGGTTGGCCATTGGCCAGTCATGTCAGCCAGCGGCCTGTCAGCCCGGCCAGCTACCGGGAGGCAAGACGCTCTGCGCTCGCTTTGGTGGTGCAATTTGCACGCATTTCGAGTGGCCGCAGCTGCGCCAACCAGTTTAAACGCCATTGGTCATTTGCAACAGCAGCAGCAGCAGCAGCGGCAACAGCAGCAGCGCCAGCCATTAAAATGACATAGAGCCAAAGACGAAACACGCACGGAACGGATTCTGGGAGCTGCAGCCAACTGTTCCCAAGTGCCTAGACATGGATCGCATTAGCCATTCTGCCGGGCGTGCGCGCTGCCGGCGCACAATTATTAACCCAAACACATTGCCAAAACCTGCCCGCCAGATGCCGGTATGCGCATGTGTTAATGTGCGGCACAATTAAATTCAAATTAGCACAAAAACACACTAATTGTCATTAGCCGTTAAATTAAGTCCGTTTATTTGTCTTAATTCACTGTTTGTTTGCTCACGAATCCAAAAGCCCACAACAATCACAAAGTAACTATAAGACAAAAGCGCGCTATTTTCCAACACTAGTCTTAGAGCGCAGCAGCGCTTATCGATAACACCAGAAGTCGATTTATCGCTGTTATTTGACAGTTCTTTTAGTACGTTTTTAACATTTAAATATGCAAGTCCTCTGTTAAAATATCCATAATTATTGTGAATTTATAAATAATTAATTACTTCTGGCCATGATACTCCGTAAAATATGCAATTATCATTAATATACATATATTAATTTTGAGTGTAAATTTAATTCATACGTAATATAATTTAATTGTAATTTAGCTCAAAATAGGAAATTTTAGGTAATAGTAGCCAAAGAGCGAAATCTAGTATTAATTATGATTGTCGTACAAGATAAATAACTAATTTTAAAAAGAAAAGTTTTAAATGTGTGATAGAGAAATTTATATTTATAATTGGCATGGTCATTCAATTTCATCTACAAGATTTGATCAAGGTTGATCTGAATTTTTTGGGGGTCAACATTTGTACCAAAAATTAATAAATTATTTTTAATGCATAGTAATAATTTAAACATTTTTTTATATTATTTATATTTTTAATTTTAATTACTTTTATCATCATCTACAACTCTCTATAAGCTCGATGAGCCTAGCGACTAACTTTAATATGAAAAGCCTGCTGCTGGCTTAGCTCAAAATGAAGACAACATCCAGCTCGGAGGCAGGTTTTATCTGTTTTGAAAAGTCGCAAAAGCAATCACATCGCATTGCAGTCAGTCCCTTTTAAACAGCTTGCAAATTTATGTCTCAGCTTAAGAAAACACTAAATGAGTGCCATGCATTTTTTTATCGCAGGCAGCCGACAACAACACGGCCGTCCCAGGGCCCAACAACTAATTAGACATGTTAAAGAACTTGTTCAAGTTGTTGTTGTTGCTGTTGTTGTTGTTGTGGAACTGTGAACTGTGCTGGGCATTAAAATGGTAACACCCGACCGAAAAGCCAGCAAGCAGCAAACACATTTAAAAATGCTCAAGTTAATTAATTGCGCAACGAATGCATACGCGGCCAAGCAGCCAGGGCATAGGACACGTCGGTAACGACCAAGCCCAGGCCCAAGTCCAAGTCCAAGCCCAAAGCCAATGACTTGATTTTTGCAGCACGATAGGAGGCCAGGGGCCTGCCTGCCTCGACTGCCTGCCTTGGCTGCGTGAGTTTCGCTTTCATTAAACAAATATCCAAACACTTTTGCCGCTGATGCGATGACACTGATTAGCATTATTCCAACAAGCCGGCTGGGGTTCCAGTTGGAGTTGGGGCCCAGGAGCCTCCGTTGGGAGCGGCGACAAAAGGTCTGCCAAGGCTCAGACTGCCAATTGCTGCTGGGGCCCGTTGATTTTGGCACACATTTTGTTAATATAAAAATAAACTTTGTTTGCCTGCCGATAATTGGCGAAAGTTAACAATTGAACATTTTTGTTTTAGCAGCCGCATAACGAGTTGGCATCATTTCGGGACGCGCCTATTGCCCCGCACTTCAACTGTGGGCAACTTCATTAGGGCTGCCACGCCCACCAGCCAAGAACGGCAACAACAATCAATGAGCGATGATTAATTGATCAGTCGAATGCTGGAAGAGAAACAAAAACTAAAAACGTTCAAATTAAGGCAGCATATAAATGTGAGCCAATTATTAAAACCTAATTTTGATGTAGACACCAGCACCAGACGATTCCCAATTTCACAGCCTCCTCAGCGGCACCAGGCTAATGAGCCGCATGCACTTGGCTGCCAAAACCAATGTTGTTGCTATTGTTGTTGTTAGTTAGATTGTTGTTGTTGAGCCGTACACTAACTAATCAAGCTGTTCGGGCTGCCAACTTTGATGCATTTCCCAAATTGATGCCCCAGATTGATGGGCATGCGGCGCTGGACACTGGACGCTCGACTCTGACTCTGACTATGCGTCTCTCTGACATATGCAAAACATTTTGTTGAACGCTGGCGGACAAAGCCAGAACAAGCTATGCAAACAAATGAGCTGAAAATGCAGACAAATGACTAACAAGAAGGTGAAGAAGTTGCCAGCCAAGATGGCCGCCGCTCCGTCTAGCCGACACAAATGTGCGCTACACCAAATAATACACTCAAAATTCTCTGAGCGCACAAATCTATTAGACGAGAACATCCAAAGACCAAACCATAATGAATCGGGCCACAATTTAGCTCTAATAGGCGGACACTCTTATTGAGCCTGCTTTTCCACTTTAAAAACCTTGTCGTTGGATTGAGTCTTGCTTCATTTTTCCCAATCGCAGCTGATTATTAATTTCATTTATTTATTTTATATATTTATTTAGTTTTGAAAAACTTTCACAATATCCGACACTAAAACAAAATCTTTTATAATTTACAAACATTTTTGTATATTAGAAAAACAAAAAAAAAACAGTTTGAAAAAAAATCTTTTTTTTAAAGAATACTATTTGATTTAGACTACAATTGATTTGGACCTCAGGTTCGGTACATGTTTCTTGAATTGCAAAACGAATTTAAAACCCTAATTAATCTTTCAATTTACTTAACAAATCGAAAGTTTCAGTTATTTTTTCAGACAGCGCTATTCCATAGTAAACAAAACTTAGGATCAGGCTCAATAAATATTTAAGCACATTTCCCATCCCGATGTCGAATTTGGTCTTATTTGATATTGATTTTTTTTTCTAGAATTTAGCTCCAGACTGATTAAGCTACTAAATTCATAAACTGCTTTTTTTGAGAATAGAAAAAGCAAAAAATATATTTTTTAAGCGAATAGAAATCTTTTCAAAATTTAAGGCAAGGCGAACCCAAGTAAATGCAAGGGATCTCACAAGTTCACATTTCAGTGAAGCTGAAGCCTCAATGAATATGCCCTATAGAGCATAGCGTAGCGTGTGTAGCGCAACACAAAATAAAATAAAGATATACAAACATTATTTCAATTTGGTTGTTAGCCGAACTCGTATTGAACTGCGCTAAATTAACCGCAGGCATTCATTTTGGGTTTCGTGTCCAAATCGAAGCTGAAGCCGGGGTTCTATGGCAGCGAGGCATTTTGATGAGTATTGATGAGTTTTAATAAATTGCTGATGAGTTTTCAAGCGCGCTCGGTTTCCCAAGCACAACAACAGCAGCAGCAGCCGTAGATACAGATACAGCAACAGCAACAGCAACAGATACGGATACAGATACATCTGCTCAATTCTGCTTCTACTTGTTTTGGGTATCTGTAACGACTGTGGGCACATAACAAGCCTCAACGCCTTACAACATTTGAGTGATGCGTTTTTGAAAGTGGCGTCGAATTTCTCAACCGTGAAGCGCCATGCAGAGCAGCGGTAATTGAGACGCTGATGCTGATGCCGATCCCGATGCCGATCCCGATGCTGATGCCAAAGCTGTTATCCCAGCTTTGAGCGCAGAGTGGCCCGGCTTGGAGCGTGGTGCGTGGTGCAGCCGTGTAGCCGTTTAATTGCCGCCATTATTAAACTCATTTATCGTGTTTTAATTTTAACGTTGAGCTTCACCAAGAGCAACCGACAGCGACAGAGAGCAGCATCAGGTGTCTGACGGCAACGGGGCTTCACCTCGGTTACGATGAGCTCCTCTTGCAGATGCTTTGGTATAATTAGCGTGGCCGACGGCTGCGTCCACTGCAGCTGCCATGATTTGGCGCTGATGCAGCAATTTACAAGAAAATTATGTTGTTTGCTTAATTAATAAAAGTAGTTTTTAATAGAAAGCCATTAGGCGAGCAGTCGAGCAGCCAAGCAGCCAAGCAGGCAGGCAAACGAAAGACTTAGGCAACAAACTTGCCGCTTGATTGATGAAAATGTGCGACAATCTTAGCCAGAAATCACGCTTAAATTATGTGCAAGCTTACCGAAAAAAAACGTGGACTTTGGCTCACCTGACCAAATTTGAGCGAAACTCTTCCCAGTAGCTGGGCACTTCAGCAAATCCTTTTGTTTCTTTTTTAATGAAATCCGGTGCGATGTCAGCGTTGTCCGCGTGTTATTTATGTGCACTGCACTCGCTGTGCTCAGCGTTTTCACGCCTCTTATTTATGTGAGGGTCGCCGAGCAAATGGCTGCAGTTCCCATGCCCAACACTTGCTGGAGTTGGAGTGCACATCGCTCGCCTACGCGGACCTTGGCCATTTGCCTGCTCGGCCAACTTATCATTAGGCAACGGCTTTTCGGTATATCTGGTGTTGGCCAACTAGCTACAAAAATAAAACATAATTAATGGTCGTGTGTCACACTTTCGAGTTCATCAGAGTCGCAGGCAAACCGGAATTTCCTTCATCTGGTTTTCACTGTAAGCGGATGACGTCCGCCAAACTGTCGCATAAAATAATATAATTAACATAATCATAATCAACAAAGTATAAACGTTAAATTGAGGCTAATTACTTTATAACCGACACTCAACTGCGAAACATCGTCCGCGGCGATGACGACGACGTCGAATTAAACAAAAAACATGCTCACTTGTGGCAAACCCGTTCCAATTATGGAGAATCAAGCGGGCTAGCGAGTGCTCAACATAGGTATAACCTCAACCCCGGCCCCGACACCGGCCCCCAAGCTCCGGCCCCAAGCACCGGCCTCCGGGTCTCTGGTGCTCGTCAACAACTGCCCGCCAACCGGATGGGCCAGAAGTGTGCGACAGTTTCATATGAGTATGAGATTTGATTTCATTTTCGTCCAAATGGAGCTATGACCACGTTTTTAATGTCCGATTGTATAAACTGCAACTGTGTGATTATAATCCATTACAAATACACACAACACGAAATGCATACACTGCCAGAAATGGGGGGTACTTAATTGTGCCTAATTTTTTCAAGAGACATAATATTTTTAAAGATATAATCAAAATATGTATAAATGGTTTTTCGATTATTATTGTTATTAATATTCATATTTTTTATTCTAATTAATATTTATATTATTATTTATATTATTATTATTATGATTATTAATAAATACGACTAGTCTGGGAATTTAACCCGGATCCCCGTTGTTCGGATAAATATCTCAAATAATCATTCACTTTTTTTTTTTTAAATCAAGCTTTTTAATCTGATAAGTAAATCAGCCAATAATCCATTAAGTTTCCGCCCACTTCAAGTTCATTGTATTAGCCAAATGGCATACGCAAAATAATATTCAAAATAATATTAAATTAGGCCAATATTATTGTTTTTGTTTTTAAAATACTTTCGCCTTGTGGCCATAAAGTATTTATTTGAATAACTTTCTTAAAGGCAACTTAAGAAATTTTGTGAAAAAATATTTTTAGTTGGTATTTGTGTTCTTTATTCCCAACACAACACAGTTGTTTGTTTTGTGCATTGTGTATTCATATTTATTATTTTTTTAAGAGGATTTTGCTATTAACTAACAATTTTTGCCGCAGTGAAATATGCAGAGCCGGTAGCCAAAGAAATGTCAGCTAGTGCAACTGTTTAGAGACCGACTCCTCGCATAAGCACATTATGGCGGCTAGTTGGCAAAGCTGAAAAGAAGTTAAGTTAGCTGTTTTAAGCTTTTTATGACAAGCTCATGAATTCGTGTGCAATTGTAAATGCGCCATATAATTTACAGATAATTATTATAATTACAGGTTATTTTTCAGTTAACATACGAGAACTCGTATTTTCTGTTTGTTTGTTGTTGCGACTGCGCGTGGTTGCCTAGTTGTTGTTGTTGTCTAGTTGTTGTTGTAGCTGTTGTTGTTGTTGTTGTTGTTGCTGCTGTTGTTGTTGCTGGCCGAATGCCCGCAGGCGTCTATCAAGTTTAATTTGCTGTACCAGCAATTGTTGCTGTTGCTGTTGTTGTTGTTGTCATTGCATATGTATAACTAGCAGGCAATTAGCTGAGATTTCAGCTTCAAAATTATTATTAAAAATAAACATTTTTACGCTTTAATTAGGTTTTTTAATTAAGCATGAAATTATGTGCTTAAGATCGTTGCGCATTGCTTAATACGAAGTTGGTCGATTAGCTAAATGCCAGATCACGTAAAAGTGTGCCCAATTTGATGGATATCAAAAGACTTAGGCAACGAACTTTTCGAAAATATCGTAAAGCAAAGAATTGAACCAAGAAGCATGAGGATTAAGTTTTAAATTCAAAATTTGTTTTGCTAGTTAAATTCAATTGCCACGCATCCATTGGCATTTGCAAATTATAATAAAATTGGAAATTAATTTTTAACCCCAACTTTTTGGCTTAATTAAAATGATTTTAATCGCACAACGGCTTGGAGTACGTGAGTCATTTAGTTACTCCGCTCATTTTAGCTCATCTCATAACTCCAGGGCCAATTATGCGTTATGGTCGTGGCATGAAAAGAGCAACAAAAGCTGAAATATGTTTGCAGTGCTCATAAATAAATTTGGCAGTCAAGAAACAAAAAAAACCACTCACAATCTATGGACGTTCCAGGGCCGGGCGCGATAAAAATCGCTGGCAATTTGTTAAATTTAACGATTTTCAGCACAAGCGGAACAACAACAACAACAACAACGATGAATACAGCGAAAAACTGTGCCGAAAGTTGGCCAGCCGCCGCCTCCTGCTTCGACTGTTTTATGGCCAAATAAATAATTAAAATGATGCGTGGTGTTAAGTGCCGCCACGTCTTTGCCCAAAAAAAAAACAAAGCTGGACAACAGTGCAAATGCAGAGCCACACGCAGCGCGTTCATTTCTTTTGAAAATTTGTCATAAATTTATAGCTTTCGCGCGGGTTCACTGTACCTCGCCGAACTGGGTACACGGCACGTACGCACTCTGACACAGCCCCCGGTCCGAGCTTAATTGCTTGTCATGTGGCACACATTTCCAACGCAAATTGGCCGCCAGATAGCCAAGATCTCTGTCGCAGACCACACAACGTTCCGTTCTAACGCTGGCAAATTCGTTGCCAAATTTCAGACTAAACTAGGCCCAACTGCTCGTTGCGGCACGCCCTTTAACGTTCAGCTGGTTTCTGGCCAGAACGGCAATTAAAATTAAACGCGCCGTGTTTTTAATGAACCAACTGGAGAACATTAAACTAATATGCTTTATGGCCGCTCGAGTTGTCCGGCGAATGTCACTTGCTGCAGCTTCTTGTCTTTGGGATCTTTGAATCTGGAGTCCAACATGTTTTTTTTATGATCATGTGCTCGTGAAAACGCAACCCGATGTCGGCGTTATCACTTTGCATCGCCAGGGCACATAAAAATACTAATCAGCGCTGATCTACGGCTCACTTTATCCTGCGACCGAAGCAGCAAGTGACACGTCTAGGAAGTCTCTTATGAGGTTTCCAAGTAAATTCTGTCAAATTCTGTTCATCTCTTTTATATGGGAATCGACATTAAATTTGCCGCAAAATGGCCCCCAAAGCATGATGCCGTATGAATTATGTGGAAATATTAAGGCTACACGTGAATGAATTTGATGGAAGTTACCTTGAAAATTTCTGATTTCAAAAGGACAAATATTGAGACAGCAGATAAACAACAAATATAAATGTTCTAACCGGGACTGTTCGACTAGGAGATACGCTCCACCAAATACCCTCTAAAATCCTTATACACATGCACATACAGCTACCCATACATATACACACAGAGTGTGTATATACCATGGCTATACCTCGCTTTTTTTTCAATATCAGTTGAATATTCTGGATCTTTCTATACGAAGTTGGAACCATAATATCACAGATAACAGATATGCTCTTAGAACATAATCGGAAAACTTTATCGACTCTTATCGATATTGTGGAAGCAGATCGTGCTATCGATAAGTTGCAATAAACTTAATCTGCGCATGTTAAAAGGAGACCTACCTTCCAAATTTCTATTTTCCAGCTCTTTGATAGTCTTTGGACAGACAGACAAGGCCAATTTCATCTCGCCTCTTCCTTCTGCCTGATAAATACATTTGCACAAAACCAATCTAAATTTTCCTCTCACTCAATGAGTTCCGGTTATACATATGTGCTTGCCTTGTAATTTATTTATATTATAGTTCTAAGCTGAAATTAGCCGAGGAGTGCCAGAATCGATGTCAGTAAGCTATTAATATTGTCCAGCTGTGGACTTAGCACCGACAACAATAAGGTGCCCAATGCGTCAAGCGAGAGGACCTTGAGTACATCTTGCAGAGTGGCTACCACGGCGTCTTCAAGGCAAACAACCGGCTGGAGAAGGTTGCCGCCCACAGTCCCAACCACGCCGAGAACATCGCCGACTGCACCCGCTCCAGCTGTGGGTGGGATCACGAGGTGCATCGCCAGCTGCCAGTGATAAACCGTATCCTGCAGGATCAAAACAGAAAAATACAATTCACCAGCACTTACCACAAGCAAAATACCATATTTCAGAACTGCAATCATATTTGGAACACGGGGAACTGTCTATTTTTTAGCCGACTTGCCGTATTTATAGGCCATTTACCACTAATTATACCCTGAACCCGTTAAAAATGGTTAAAAAGGGTATAATGTATTTGTGCAACTGTATGTAACAGGCAGAAGAAAGCATCTCCGACCCCATAAAGTATATATATATTCTTGATCAGCATCAACAGCCGAGTCGATATAGGCATGTCCGTCTGTCTGTGCGTCCGTCTGTCTGTCCGTCCGTCTGTCCGTCCGTCTGTCCGTCCGTATGTATGAACGCAACGATCTCAGAACCTATAAGAGCTAGAGACTTGAAATAGCTGTAGGTCCTCCAAGTGCTCGCGCAGATCGTGTTTGTTTCCGATATTCGATAACTTGCCCCGTTTCCAAGTAATCGATACAAATCGATATCGAAATCCTGTTTTTTGAGCAATTTTGGTAAATAATAAGAGCTAAAATCACCAAGCTTGACATGTAGCTTCTAGAATAGTATATACATATCTATCAAGTATTTTCATTTTATACCTATCGCCTGTCGGAAGAAGAGGGTTCAGGGTATCCCCTAGTCGGGAGCTCCCGACTAGAACCTTTTACTTGTTTTTACAATGTTATGAATGTCACGATTGTAATACTGTCACGCCTAGATAAGAAAACAAAATGCAATTCGTGGAGAATCAACTTTCTCAGTCATCTAGAGCTAATGTCAATTCAAAGCGAATACTTTTCGATATCAGCTCCGAATGCCAAGTTTTATGGCTCTATTAGCGGGCGTCTCATGAAGATCACGCAAAGGCCACCAGAGCTCATAAAGTTTACTACCTTCGGCTGATCCGCACATATAGAGTCATCTCTTTCCCGTGTTGTTGTTGTTGTTTCTGCTGCGAATAATTTTTAGCATACAACATAAATAATATTTTATTGGCAATTTGGTTGGAAAATTAATGTGCATACAGTTGGCAACTTTGGTAATTTATGCAAATAAAACGATCGTAAATTTGGCATTAAAACGCTTATTAAATGATCGTTTATTAGCCAAGGCCCAAGCACAGAACACATACGAAAGGATTAGCTTGCACCGCGCCCTCCTCGCCCCCCCCCCTGTTGCATGCAACAAGGTTGCGATTTGTAGCAGCCGCATAAATTAAGTGATTAACAGAATTGTTCCTAAATGTTGGCAGCTACTTACAAGATTGATATAATTTACGAGGCACAGACAGACTCTGAGCGGAAGGGGGGAGGGGGGAGGGGGGGGGGAGATATTGATATATGTACATATGTAGCTGGGCTGCACTTGATATGTGGCTCATTGGCCGGGCAAAAAGTGTCTATAACTTCTGGGAAATGTGGCCGGCTGGCTGGCTCGCATATTGTATAATGTATTAGCTGGCGCATTGTGTGTTAATTTGACAACGACAACAGGCTGGCATTCCTTGGGAACGGCGGCAGCAGCAGCAGCAGCAACAACAACAACAACAACAACACTTTGCCGCCATGGCGACAAACGAGCCTTGTTGCTGTCAAAAGTCAGAAATATAACCATATAAAATCAGTCGGCATGACCATTGAGCTGCTCGCTGCTGTCTCAGCTTCTCCCTCACAGACCGGCCATCAGCATCATCATCATTATCATCGTCATCAGCATCATCAGCATCAACATCATTATCATCATCCTGAGCATCAGCGCAACAGGATTAGCAAAATTAATGCGGCAACCGCTTTAAAAGATCTCTTTCTCCATCTCTCTCTCTCTCACCTTCTCTCTCTATCTCTCCTTGCTCAATGAAGCTGCAATCCCGGCTGTCAGCGCTTGGAGTCCTCAACTTATCAGTCCGCAATAATCAAACAGTTTTGCTTCTCTCATAGTACGTTTAGTATTTTCCACGCGTTGTTGGCCTAGCTGAATTTCACAGGAAAGTTAATGGCACCTGGAAGAATCCGCATTTCATGTAATTTGGCCTAACTGAGTCGTATTTGACAGCAGGGCTATAGAAAAACAAAAAAGGGATAATCCAGAGAAAACTTTTCTATCCGATTCTCTACAGATTGATCAGTATCAACAGCCGAGTTGATATAGCCATGTCCGTCTGTCCGTCTGTCCGTCTGTCTGTTTCTATGCGAACTAGTCTCTCAGTTTTAAAGCTATCTTTATGAAACTTTGCAGAAGTCCCTCTTTCTGTTGCAGGCAGCTCATATGTCAAAACCAGCTGGATCGGACCACTATATCATATAGCTGCCATCGGAACGATCGGTCGAAAAGTAGGTTCTTGTATGAAAAACATTTTTGTTTATAAAGTTATCTTTACTAAACTTGGTATTTATTAGTTTTACTACGTTCCCCATATATATGCAAAATCCTATTAAGATCGGACAACTATATCATATAGCTGCCATAGGAACGATCGGTCGAAAATTAAGTTTTTGTATGGAAAATTTTTATGTTTTTCAAGATATCTTGACCAAACTGCAAGGGTATTAAATCTTCGGCGTGCCGAAGATAGCCCTTCTTTCTCGTTTATTATTATTATTATTATTATTATTTTTATTATTATTATTATTATTATTATTTTTATTATTATTATTATTATGGTTGTAAAATCATAAAATATAGACGAAAAATTCAAAAGATGCAGCACTTCTTCCTAATCTTGCGAATACGCCGCACTATTCGGAATATATAATATAAATATGGCAAATGTGTGTACTATATGCCAAAATACAAGGCCCTTACTTCAAAAATGAGTTTATTTTTAATTTTGGTGTAAGGGGAGGTGTGGAGGGAGGAATCCACAAAATGGAATGCTCCTCATCTTTTTATACAATGCAGGATTTCGTACATACTCTTGACATACGTATGTACATTTAGTGTAAATTCCTGGTTTTTAATTTTTAAATTGATATCGATTTTTATCGATAAATGTGTGACGAGAAATCGATAAGATATGACAAGCTCCTTTTGCGTAGAGTATATATGTGTATTTATTTCAAAAGTCAAGTCTCTAGCATGTGTATTATTTGTAGGTCAGACTGACGAACATGGCTAAATCGCCTCAGTTCGCCGACCTGTTGACGAATATATATCATTTATGGGGTCGGACATATTCCCATCTACCTGTAACATACATTTGCACAAAATCATTATACAGGTTATAAAAACAATATTCGAATTAAAATAATAGTTATATTAAATAATCACGTTTACTTCGCAATCATTTGAGATTTGTGCTGGGAATTAAGTTGCCTTTTTGATTTATGTGTGAAACTCAAAATAAAACAATTTGCAAGGGAAACAACGGCTTATAAGCTAACCCCTAGCTTTTTTAAAAAGCACCTTCAATGCAGCTAGATGCTTGGGCAGGTAAAAATGTCTCATTCATAATCGATTGTTGTATTCGAAGTCGTGTTCATTCAAAAAACAGTCACAGCACAAGCGAACCACTCAAAAGGGGGACTTTGTTGGACGTAAGTATCTTCAGAGAGGATGATGGAGATGGAGATGGAGATGACTTAATAATTGAAATTTATCAAAATGAATTAAGTAAATCGTCTTTAAATTTTAAATGCCACATTAATATCAACGTCTTAGAGACAGAGAGAGAGAGGGGAGGCATTTAAAAAGTGGCTGACAAATGAGCCAACAATTTATAACTACCCACCGAGGCAGCAAAGAAAGATCTTTGGTTCGAATTTATCACAGAAAGTTAGACAATGCAATCGACAGAGGGCAAACTGGGCAACCTTTTCAATGTCACAACTGAGGCCAATAAATTTTGAACAATTTTACAACGGCCAATTCATAAATTTATTAATGAATTAAGTTATAAGATAATTTACAGTTGATGCCGATCGAAACGCAATCTGCTGAACAAAATGATCATCACCGCCGATCGCTGCAATATATCAACTCTCGTCTCGACGTGGCCCAAGACGCGACCTAATCGAATTGTGGCCAAAGCAGAAGCAGAAGCAACAGCAGCAGCAGAGCCACAGCAAAACCGAAAGGCAACAACTACAGTGAATTCTCGGAATTGGAACCGGCCAAATGGGCAAGGGCTGCAAAAATTTAAATGAAGCTGTGCATCGGACTCGGACTCGAACTGGGAAGTGGGATTTGGGACTGCGGGAGGGGAGACGGGCTGTGGCATGGCTGCAACTGGCTGCAGTTTGTCTGCCTGGCTTATGGCTGGGCGATTTCTATGCGAGCAGCACATGATTAGCTGCGTTGGCCGCGTTGGTTCCATAATCGTTATCAGCGGCACCATCATCGACAACGGACAACAAGAGAACAAGCTTGGGTTTTTGCATTTTATTTGATTGTTGTTTTTTGTTGCTTATAAATTGGAATTTAAAATTAATTAAGTTGTCGTTTTGCGCTTTTATCCAATTTATTACTAATATGACACCGATTATACGAAATATGTTCGCTAATTAACGAACAAACACCGCAGCCTGACATACACCATAGGTGCCCCTCTCATCTCCCTCTACCCCTCCAGTCTGACACTGGCTGGTCGGTCATCTAACTGGCCAGCAGCCAAGGCAGACAGACAGGCAGCAGCAGCAGGAGCAGCAGCAGGGTCCACTTCTGCCTGGCTGCGATCTTTGGATCGTGTCCGCGTGCTCGTAATCTGCTCGCTGAAGACGCGTTGTAAATTGTCTGACAAAGCTTATTTTATTAATTTAAGCCATAAGCGTTGGCCTCGTGTTGCCGTTGTTGCCGTTGTTGTTGTTGTCGTTGTCGTTGCTGCTTTGGCTTTGGCTTGTTTGTTTGAAGCTCCTTTTGCATACAACACGGCCAAAGCATCGCCAATTTATTGCGCATCGTAAAAAGCCGTTTGCGTTTTAATAAGCCATGCCAAACACGCGGCGGCTGTTCCGTTCCGTTCCGTTGCGATCTTTTGGCTCAGCGATTGTTAGCAGCAGAAGTGGAAGAGGCGTCGATGTTGACGACGTTTTGGTCATTTGGCTTTAACCAGTGGACAGCGCATTGGCCCAATGCGAGCCTAAACTCTCTCACTGCATTCCTCGGCATAACGAATTGGACTGGCTTTGGGTAATCGAGTGTGTGTGTGTGTGTGCGTGTGTGTGCGTGTGTGTGTGTGCCTGTCGAGCAATTGGGCAATTGAGTGACATTGGTTTATGGAGACAAGGGGACGCATAACGGCATTTAATGAACAGCATTATGGCCAAGCCAGTGTTGGTCAATAAACATAATAAAGTTATTGCCAGCCAAGACGGCGGCCATATAATTGAGTTATGACACTTGTTAGTTGTCAATCAACGTCCTTATGCGAGGAAATTGTGTGCACTCAACCAATAAAAAGGAACAGAAAGCATGAGTCGTAATTCAATATAGGAGCCGTATTTATTTATTTAATTAAATATATAAATAAGCATTATCCTTCTCAAAAGAGAAATGTGATTTAATGGCCACAAGTTTCATGAGCTTATTTTATTAGCTAATTAATTTTTTAGGAATAAGGAACCGCAACTCTTGCATTGCTCATATGACTCCGCTTTATAACACTCTCTCTCTCTCTCTCTCTCTCCCTCTCTCTCAATTCCTCTCTCCATGCCCTTATTACACTTTCTATATAATAGACTTCTCCATGTTCTTGTCTCTCCGTATATAAAACATCCTGTCGTTCTCTTAAAAAATGACCCTTCTATGCGATTTTCATCATGTTATATCTACGGATGTTTATTCTCTCTCAATCTCTCTTCCTGCTCTTATCACACTCCCTCAATTTCCTTTTATCTTTATCTTTCTCTCTCCCACTCCCTCACTATCCTCATCTTTCATTTTGTCTTACTTACGATCTACCTTTCTGTTTCCACCTCTTCTCTTGTCGGAATTCTATCTGTCTTTTACTCTTACTTACTAAACCTCAAATTCTGTAAGCAATAGTTTATTTTGTTAATATCGTCGCATAAAATTGCGATATTTAAGACAGGGAACGTATCTCAGTTATTCGCTCTCTCTCGCTCTCTGTCTCTCTGTCTCTCTCTCTCTCTATCTCTCTCTCTTTCTGTTTGTCTGTCCATCTCTCTCTTTCTCTATCTTTCTGTGTCGCTCTTTCTTTAACTTCCACGCCCACTCATACTCTGTCCCTGTATTTGTCTTTGTCAGACTCTCCGTGTATCGAATAGCCTGTCTTTTTCCTAACAACTGCCTTTCTATGCGATTTTCAGCAATCTACGTTTACAGATGTTTCTTCTAGTCAAATAAGCAGCTGACCCATCTTTTTAAAAATTCTAAAATACAATTGAAAGCAAATTGAACCTGCTCAATGTGAAGACAACCTGATTTCAGATTGGAAAGCAATATGAGCTCTGCCCTAATACTTGGCCATAACAGCATAAAAATAAATATGTCAAAATTAAGTAGGCAGCCACAAATTCACACACCACCAGGAACAGCACAAATCGACAATAACAACAAACTTGCGATAAGCTGGCCTCAATGGATGAACCACAAAACAAATGTGGAAGGGAGAACACGAAACTCTTCCTTGGCAGCGCATGTTGTTGCCGAGTGAGCGCCCATAAAAAAGGCGTTGAAATCAGTAAAAATAGCCATGGTTAAGAAATAGTGCTGCCAGCTCTGGCGTTCAGAGCAAACAACGCTTTGGCATCAAGATGGGGCCATTGGCCAGTTGGCAGGGCAGAGAGGGGGCAGAGAGCTAACAGGCGCGTAGAGTTTGTAAGGACGAGATGGGCGCAAAAATCGTTTACAAATAAATCAGAAAGCGATAAATAAGGATTTTGTCTCGTAATAACTCAGCGGGAGCCATTTAACATGCAATCATAACGAATCGATGCTGAACGCTTTAGCGGGCCCGGGCACAGGGATATGCAGCTAGGAGCATGGGCACGGGCCAGGGGCAGGGAAAGGAGCAGGGAAAGGGGCAGGCAAAGGGGCAGGGTATGGAGCCAGCAACACGCTTTCACACCAGGCAGCCGAGTTGGCAAGTGTGTGTCGAATTGTTGTTGACTTGTTGCAGTTGTCGGTGCTTCTGCTCGGTACATGCCTCTGCAGCAGCAGAGGGTATATTGGTTTTATGCAAGTGTATGTAACAGTCGAATAAGAGGTCTCTTTGACTCCATAGGGTATATATTTGCTTATCAGCACAAATAGCTAAGTGGATCTTGCCATGATCTTGCTTCGATATCACAGACTAAAAGAGCTGGAGACTTAAAACTGATTTTCGATTTCCCGATTAGGTTTTTGTGACCATATTAGAGAGTTTATAAGAGCTTAAGACACCATAGATCCAGAATACTTAACTCAATGCTCAATTCATCAGCAAGAACTGGTTTATTTAGTGAGCCTTGGCTTATGCTTAATTTTATATGCCACATTTAAGCCCTGAAAATATCATAAAAATCGAACGAATTAATTTCCCATAATGTTGTTGAATTAAGAAATAAATACGCACAGGAGCAGCTTTATGTGCCTGCAGAAAGAAGTTCGAATAATCCAGCTTAGAGTATCTCCCAGTCGTGCACTTCCGTTTAGAGCACTTGCTAGTTTTTGTTGTTTTTGTTGTTGTTCTCGCGCCTCTGGGCATGGAAATAAAGTTGCAAACAGGAACGCAAAACTTGTGGCCTGTCCCAACGTCTGAGCCCTTAGCACAATGACAGAGGCGTTCGTTGCTTTTATGAGCAACGTTTTTTTTTATGCCTGCCCCTATCAGAAAACATGCCCAAAAACATGCACTTGGCTGCACTTCATAATTCGACCAACGACACCAAACTTCCCATTCCCTTTTCATTGGATTCATCCGATTCGGCTGTGCATGTTGGGAGTGCGTAAGGAACAACAAGCTGGCTTAATTATGTTGTAAAACAATCTGCCCACATTTGGTGTGCAAATCCTGCGTCCTGCGACTCTAATAACTCTTTGGCCGAGGGAAGTAATTAAAATTACTAAAGCCCAGCGTTGACGCTATGCCCACAACAATGGCTGCCAGACACGCAGCCGAGGCGTCTACACGATTTTCCATGACTAATTGCCAGAAGTGTGTCGCAGGAAAAGCGGCCCACTAACGACCCGGTCGAGCCTCAGCCTGCGCCTGGGCCTGGGTCTGGGTCTGGGCCTGGCCAACTGACAGGTGAGCTGCCAGGCTGACTTAGCTTATGGGGTCAGGCACGCATACGTGTGCATAAAGGACTTATCTCGATGCAATTGCAACGGCAGTTAACCTGGCTAACAAGAAATTAAATTCCATTACGCGCTCGTAAGTCAATTGCTCAGCACTGGCAATGGGCTCAGGTTTAAGTTAACCAACACACGACAGCGAGCACATTGGTACAAATGCATTTAAATACATGACTTTCTAGAAAAATAAAACAACGCAAGAGTTTCTAATTGGCAAACGCGTTTACCAATCAGAAATCATTTAGCAGTGACAGGAAGCGAATGTCAATTAGAATATATTTAACTGTCTGTCAATTAGAAAACAATTTACTGATTATTGAAATACTTTTTTCTACTTTTTTAATGAAAAAACTAGTATTAAAAAATTTGCATCCGCTTATTAAAAAATTAAGAATTGTTTCTATAAATTATTTTTGTTAAAGAGAAATAATAAATAATAAAATATATAGAATTATAGGTAAAATATATATACTTTATCTTATCGAAAAATATATATCAGATTGTAATAAATAAGAAAATTTAAATTTTCAAGCAATATTTATTATATTGAATATTTCTTGAATATAATATGAGAGTAAAAAGTAATACTTATTCATGATTTATTTGTACATTATATTATTTCGGAATTCTTTAAAGTCTACGATAAAATTAGGTTAAAAAAAAAACAATATAAAAACTATTTAAATATAATACTAAATATAACATTTTTTACTTTACTTTTCAATCCAAGCGAATAATTATATTTTATAATTTAATAAAATATTTTGTACAGAATACTATTTTAGTATCTTCAAGTAAAGTAGTCTGCATTCAGAACAGATAATAATAATAATCTTTATTCAGAACAGATAATAATAATAATAATAATAATAACAATATACACAATTTTTTAATTTTTTACTTTTCTTGAAGCATTTTTTTACTTATGTTTTCAATACAAGCGAATAATTGTATTTTATAATTTACAAAAATGTTTATAGAAAATACTAACTAAATTGTACTATTTTAGTATATTCAATAAATTTGTATGCCATTCTCTAGTCTTTAAACCACTGTGCAGTCGGCCCAAACGCACACAGCTAATGAAGAGGTGGTAATTTATGTGGCTATATTCACCTGTTCCTAGACACGTTTTAATAAGCCAGTGACTGAGCCATGAATGGGAACGCGCTGGCCAAATGGAGACGTAGACATGGCTAACCTGGCAGGTCTTTTACGTGGGTCTAACAGCCTCTAGCTGAACGTTGAGCCTGAGTCAGAGTCAGAGTCAGAGCCAGAGCCGCGGCCAAGTGCAGGATTAATTAATTGCTTGCTGCTGCTGCTGCTGCGGCTGCTGCTGCGGCTGCTGATGATGTCTGCGGCACACATGACGTATACGTGACATTTGAGAAATGTTCAGCCGCTTAATGTGCGACATTTTGTTTGTTTTTACCAACTGCTAACAACATTTGGCAGCCTGCAGCAGGCCCGAATGTCAACTCTTCTCCCTCTTCTCCCTGCATGTCACTGCTTTGCATATTGCGCAGCCAACTTATAATGATGAGCATCCATCGCTCCATTGGGCCAGACGACAGCGTTGTCAAATGACTTGCGTAAATTTATCGTAAATGCCATCAACGGTAGCGACTCGGCCGGCTCCCTTGCACATTCGACATGCGTTTGGGCCAGTTCGTTTGGAGAGTCAGTTAGTCAGCTTGGGCCAGCTGAGCTAATCCTCGTTAATCCTTTCGACTGCACGGCTGCACATAAATTGAACTCCCTTTTCTGTTTGTAGTTGTAAAGGTGTCACCCCGCCCCCGCAACAGGTATACATATGATATGCTAATGAAATGCAGCGCAGCGCGAAGCTCCTTTTGAGCTCCGGGCATGCGCCACTCGCACAGCGCAATTTGCATGGAAGCTCAGAAAATGTGCAAAACGAGAATTCCAATTGAACGAGTTGCGTGTTGTTGCCGTGTTCCATCTGCATCGCTTGACACATTTAATTGGAAGTCAATTGCCGGGCAGGAAGTACGATTTGTTCAAAATGCCAAATCTATGTTGATGGGGTCAGCATTTGTGCATATATATCGTAATAATCGGAAAGTAAACCCTTTCCCAGTTGGCCAATATATATTTAATATTTATATCATTCGCATTATTATTAATAAATATAGAACATATATATCGTAATAATCGGAAAGTAAACCCTTTCCCAGTTGGCCAATATATACATATTTGGTATTTATATCATTCGCATTATTATTAATAAATATAGAAATATAAGATAAGGCTAACTTTTGCTCTCAACTCGGGAGTTAGTCCCTAGTTGGAGATTATCAGTCAAAATGAACTACTTCTTTGTTTTCTAGAGAAATATACAAAAATTCCATTTATTATTAGAAACCTAGCAAATAAATAAATAAATAATTATAAATATATAAATAAAAATAAAAAAGGTTTCGCTAATAATTCTTGTCCCTGCTCGGGCGCAATTGCCTGCAAATTAAACCTTTTCCCAGTTGTCCAATATATATTATATATTATATTATATTATTATATTATATAATATAAAGAAATATAAAATAAGGCTAATTGACAAAAACTTTTGCTCTCAACTCGGGAGTTAGTCCCCGTTGCAGATTATCAATCAAAACGAACTAGTTCTTTGTTTTGTAGAGAAATATTCCAATATTGCATTTATTATTAGAAACCTAGCAAATAAATAAATAAATAATTATAAATATATAAATAAAAATAAAAAATGTTTCGCTAATAATTCTTTTCCCTGCTCGGGCGCAATTGCCTGCAAATTAAACCTTTTCCCAGTTGTCCAATATATATTATATATTATATTATATTATTACATTGTATTATATTATATAAAGAAATATAAAAGAAGGCTAATTGATAAAAACTTTTGCTCTCAACTCGGGAGTTAGTCCCCGTTGCAGACTATCTGTCAGAATGAACTAGTTCTTTGTTTTCTAGAGTAATATTCCAAAATTGCACTTATTATTAGAAACCTAGCAAATAAATAAATAATTATATATATATAAATAAAAATAAATAAATAAAAATAAAAAAATGTTTCGCTAATAATTCTTGTCCCTGCTCGGGCGCAATTGCCTGCATATTAAACCTTTTTCCAGTTGTCCAATATATATTATATATTATATTATTTTATATTATATTATATAATATAAATAAATATAAAATAAGGCTAATTGATAAAAACTTTTGCTCTCAACTCGGGACCTAGTCCCTAGTTGGAGATTATCAGTCAAAATGAACTAGTTCTTTGTTTTCGAGCACTGCAAAAATAAGTTTGAGGAACATTCCAAATTTCCAATAAAAACCTTAAAATTTGTTAATAATCTTATAAAATAAAAGAAATGTCTCTCCAACAATTCTAGTCCCTGCTCGGGCGCAATTGCCTGCCGTAAAATGGTTTCCAATTCTAAGCTCAAAATTATTCGTAAATTTTAATTTTATTTAAAAATATCTAATTATGAACATTAGACAAATAATTGTTAAATAATTTCTGTTATTTTCAGCTAGTTTAAAATTTCTGTTGTTCTAGCTCAACAATTACGCTAACATATTATCCAAACTCTGCGCCTAGGCCAGGGTAATACGGAACGGCGGCAAACGGCGCTCCAGTTGAACACACTTGGGTGACATTCAATGGAGCTTGGGCTTGTAGTTTGTGTCTCATTGTCATGCCCAGCTTATTGATTGGAATACAATGGATCCTTAAAGTGTGCTTACAAGCGCCGTAACTCAAACAAATTGCAGCCGCCTGCAAACGCCTGACTGAGTCGGAGAAGACAGCGACGACGACGACGACGACGACGACGTGGACGGGGAACGACACTGATCAACAGGCGCGGCGATGTGGATGCACCAGGCAGAAGCAGCCCAGGCCCGGTCTGGGCCAATGCGTTTTACATGATGGCTACACGACAAGACAGGAGCGGCAAGCCGGACGGACGGCCGGACGGACGACCTGCTGGACTGCGAGCTTAACAAGAACACGATAAGCCCGCGCCCCAATGTTGTTCTTGTTGTTGTTGTTGTTGTTGTTCTGTGGCTTTGGCTGCTTTAAGTTATTCCAAGCTCGCCACGAACACACGGACCAGAGGCGCTACTGACGCGCTTATGTTAAATTTACCAAACAAGCGATTTGTATGCAATTTCGCGATCGCTCCAGCCAACGGTCGGAGCGGGGGGGGAGGGGTCGCTGCTGAAATCCAAATCCCAGCGAGACATCATGACGTCGTGGATTTGGCGAGGGCTGCCATGCCAGCTATTGCTATTGTCTTGGGCTGTTGTCGTTGTCTGCCTCTCCGTCTGCGCCTGCGTCTCAGCCGCCTCTTCCTTTCCCTTTCCCGATCCCGATCCCGTCGCCTTTGCCTGTGCCTTTGCCGTCGCGATGTCTAGTTTATTGGCGTGATTTTTTATTTGCATTCGAAATGTTTGCCTGCCGCAGTCAGCGAGTTGTTGTTGTTGTTGTCGTTGTTGTTGTTGTTGCTGCTGCTGCTCCTGCACGTGATGTATGCGACGCGGCCGCCCGGCACACAATTGCCATAAGTTTGTGG
Source organism: Drosophila borealis (assembly GCA_035045885.1). NCBI lineage: Eukaryota > Metazoa > Arthropoda > Insecta > Diptera > Drosophilidae > Drosophila > Drosophila borealis. The sequence continues at coordinate 4,375,388 of JAWNOR010000194.1, read as the reverse complement.
CCGCTCCGCAATTATTTGCGGAATTCCTTTTCGAATATATATTGACTCTGACTCTGACTCTGACTCCCAGTGCAGCAGACTGCCAACTGGCGGACGCCTTACGTGCCAGTGTGCATGTCCACCGGCTGCGCCACGGACTAGCTCTGACAGCCATACAAGGAAGCTTAACCCAATGCCAGCTCTGCGCCATCGTCGTCGTCGTTGTCGTCGTGGATTGGGTTGGGCTGGGCATTTCTGGTCTCGCTTCGATCGCTGCCAACCGCCTGCTGACGGCTTGTGGTTTATTCTTCTGTTAATTTGTCATGCATTTTCGGTTTTTAGCGCATTTTTTAAATGCATGCAATTTGTGAAGTGTTTGCCAAAGCGTAAATTGTTGCTGCTGCAAATGTGATTGAAGAATTGTTTGATCATCAAGTTCTTCAGATTGATTGATTGACAAAACTAGTGTGTTGCTTAATAATAAGATCTTTAATTAAAATTATTTTCATCCTCCATTTCATCTGATTTCATTATCTATCTTATCATTATCTTTTTTGCATTTTTTTCAAATGAAATTTTTAATTTCGGACTGTTCTATATATATATAGGAACAATCAAAGCTACAGGTATGACATTTATTCAACTCTTGGGAGAATGAAAGAAAGTTTCTCAAATGTAAAAAAAACTCCTAATTCCGAAAGTGCAATTTGTATAATTTTTCAAACATGCTCAAAATAGGTCATATCCATTCTTATCGCTTTCCGAGAAATCTGTGAATTTATTGACTATTTAAAATAATCGAAACCTGAACAATTAATACCCTCTAGCTCTTATAGCTATTGAGATCAACGGGCTTATAAAAACTGACGGAATCGGGCATATCTCTATATACTCGGCTGTTGATGGTTCCCAAGAGATTCCGCCTTCTATCTATAATATATTAGATACAATCTGCATCAGAGTTACATATTTATATTTTTAAAGCTTTCCTAACTCACAAAGGGATTTCCTTTGGTTATCAAATGATAAACTTTAAACGAAATGTGTATTGTTTATTAAATTATTTTTCTTAGAGAGAAAATCTGTTATGTTGTTCTTCTTAATATTTTCTTAAGCTTTAAAAGAATTAAGAATAATAATATCAATTCATTTACTTACACATTTAATATATAAATTTTTTTTTGTTTAAAGTAGAAAGTTATCGCGTACTATTCCACATCCATTAAAAAAAGTACATTATTTTATTCTAACTTTCGTTGGTTTGTTTATTATTCCAAAAAGAAATTATTTAATGTTCGGTCGAGCTGGAATAAATGTTACATATTTTTTTTGATGTTTCAAAATTCAAAAAACATAAACGTTTAAATTTATCTAATGTCAGATCGCCACACATTACTATAACAATAAAATAATAATTAAGTCAATAATTAAGTCAATAATAAAGTCAATAATTAAGTCAATTATTTAAGTTGTCAATTATTGATGCATTCCACAACATTTTTTAATCTGACAAGGAGTATGTGCTATTGATTTATTTACGCAAAAACAATTGCAGTCTCATTCATTTAAAAACTAATTATATATTAATAATGTTAAACAAATGTGACAAAAACTATATACAAACAGGAATATATACTTTATGAGATCGGAGATGTTTCTATATAAATGTTACCTATTTTTGCAGAAAATTATTATATCTCTTTTAACAATTTTTAAGTTCAGGGTCTACAAAAAACACTTTCGAAAGTAAGAAATCGTTTTTTATAATTTCAGATCATAATATCATTCTCAGCTGGCATTTTTAATGTGTTAATTAATTAAGTAGCAATTAAAAATATTTCCTGGCCTGCTAGTTCTGGCTCTCCATTACCTGAGTTCCACCCCAACAGCTGCATATTCGTAGGACAACTATCAGATTTGGTTAAAGAACCATTTCCAATCGAAATATGAAATTACAGCCATGTGTGTATCATTCGATCCACCCACTCGCATTAACACCCGTTTGCCAGATGCAATTTTCCAATTGCGGAAAAGCCAACGGATCACAACTGCGGCCCGGCTGCTTGGCATGCATAAAGAGGCGCCTCGTGTTCCACTACCTGTGCTGGCCGGGCCAAGTCAATTGTGCAACTGCCCCAAGTGTCAAATTAGACAAAGAGCAGGCGCAGACTCAATACAAACTTGCGACTTGCAACTTGCAACTGGCAAATGAAATGCTCAAATGCTCAGCCCGCTGCGGCTTGGCACACACGCTGCCGGGCACACAGGTAACTGGCGTCTAATTTTCCACGAATCGAATTCAGGTGAGGGGTGGCTTTTTCTCTTTGTTTTTGATTTGCATTTGCATTTGCATGTGGGTGGTCAGCAAATTGCCAGAACGTGAGCACAATTTTTAAATTAACGGCAAGTGGTTAGAACGGCAGCAGCAGCGGGCGACGGGCGGACGGACGGGCGGGCGGACGGGCGGACAAGCGCATTCCAGCCACAAAACTGTTGCAATTAATTGCATAAAAAGTTCTAAACCGTCAGCATTTCCCGACTCCCGACCCCCCCCCCCCCTACACCCAACTCCCGCTCTACGGCTGATAGAACGAACAATGGCGTCTACGACAACAACAAGCGTGGCCATAATCGGAGCCACATCGTCGTCATGGTCGTGCCTTTCAGTTTGAAACGTGATCGATAGACTGACTACTACCAGCCTGGGCCCTGGCAACATCAGCAGCAGCAACAACAACAACAACAACAACAACTGCAAATTGGACTCTTTTAGCCGTAGACGTAGACGTTGCCAAATGTTTTTGGCCTTAGTCAAATTATGTTCTTTGCCTCGTTTGATAATGAAACTGCAAATTGAAGTCGTTGTTGCTGTTGTTGTTGCTTTTATACCCATTGCTAATTGGTAAATAGGGCATATTGTTTAGGTGCAAGTGTATGTAACAGGCAGAACAGCATTAACAGCCGAGTAAATTGAGCCAAACATATGAACGCGTCGATCTCAGAGACTATAAAAGCTAACTAGACTGGAAATTTCTAGCGTCAATCTCAGACTCTATAAATGGTAGCTAGACTAGAAGTTTTAGGCATAGCTCCTCCTATCCCAATTATCGCTAACTCAACCAGTTTCTAAGAAATCGATGAAAATCGATCAGAATAGATTTCTTTCGACTGGGATATAAATTCTGGTTGACAGACTCAGATTATTAAAAATAAATAATAATTATATACATATTTTTTTGGTTACACCAAATTTTCTATGCCATATTTAAGCCCTGACTATTTTATAAAGATCAGACTTTGAGGTTAATCAAAAATTTCTTTCGCATGCATCAAAAATAGAAGAAGCCGCAGCATAATAAAAAATTATATACATAGCCTTAAAACTTAGTATATACACAATTTTGTATGTCATATTAAAGAGCTGAATATTTTATAAAAATCGGACTATGAGCACCGATTTTAATCAAAAGTACCTTTCGCATACATAGTATAGGGTCAAAAATATTAGAAGCCGCAGCAAAAAAAAAATAATTATATACATAGCTCCGATATATTCACAATTTTCTATGCCATATCTAAGACCTGACTATTTTATAAAGATCGGACCGCGAGGTTAATCAAAAATTTCTTTTGCATACGTAGTATAGGGTCAAAAATAAAAGAAGCCGCAGCATAAAAAACAATTATATACATAGCCTAGAACTTTGGTATATACACAATTTCGTATGCCATATTAAACACCTGACTATTTTATAAAGATCGGAGTATAAGCACCGAGGTTAATCAAAAATTTTTTTCCCATACATAGTCAAAGATAGAAAAATCCGCAGCAGTGTGTGTATTTGTGTTTAGAAGGAAGTTTGATTCTGTGGGTATCTTCCAGTCGGGCATTTCCTACTAGAACATTCCTACCTCTGGTAGTTGTTGCTTTTGTTGTCGCTGTTTCATCTCAAACTGTTTGCTCACACCGTCTGGGGCTGCGATTTTGCGCATCGCTAATGATTACGTGTTATCGTGTTTGTAATTTTGCATAAAGCTCTAATGACGGCCTCTGCTGGAGCGCAGTGTGTGCATCCAACCCATCCAACCCATCCAACAGAGCATGCATCCAGGCAACCATCCGTCCAACTATCGATCGATTCAGTGCTTCGGGTTATATGGTTTAGATCATGGCAGCGGACACTAACTAGGCTCATCATGGAGCGTTAACAAGCTCATTTTTTTTTTTTGCAAACCTGACGTGCCGAGTGCCCAAGCGGACCCGGGGGAAGCAGCGGACCGGAGTCGCGGCTTGGCCAATTTTGTTGCAGTTACCCCGATCATAAATCGTTAATAATGGCATTTATTGTGCTATGCAGCAAACACTTGAATCATTTATAAACATAAGCGTTAATATCATAAGAATGCGGGCAATATTTGGTGCCATAAATTACCATATGTTCTTTCTTAACTGACGCGCGCCTTTCTATGAGATTCTCATGCCCTTAAGCAACAACAAGATTTTACATTATTTATTTTAATATGCCATTAAAATATAGGGAACTGCATAAGAAGCCTTTACCGTTAAAATTGCTCTTCCTCTCTTACTTAGGTTTTTCCCCTAAAATAGTGCCCTTCTATGTGATTTTCATGAAATCAATTAAGGCTTACACATATTAATTCGCATATATTAAAGTGTTTATAAAATAGTTATATTTTTAAAGTTCTGTTCTCTTTTTTACTCGCGTGTTCCACTCTAGATTTCTCCCTCTATGGAATACTATTAAGTGTTTATTTCTTAAATAAGTGACTGTCAGGGAAATCTGATATGTCTGTATATATTGAAAAGTTATGATCAAATTTTCTTTTAACATATTTCTGGTCTTCTTGTAAGTAACAGTAACACATTGTCTTAATGATCGGAGTGACAATATCAACAAACATCACTGCATCTTTTTTCATCAGCCAATCAACACCTACAACAAAATAGATAGAGCCCATAACCGTGGTAAAGTACTTTGCCACATTGTCTAAATGGATACGAACACGTTTATCCACGTTGATTGAACTAAATTTTCATTAACTGGACTGCCCGTAGACAAAACGTTTTCCCGCTAAAAAAAAAAAACTCTACTCGGAGCCGGGCTCCGAAACGAACTCGAGAGCATATTAAATTGAATTTTTATAGTTCTCACAAAGCATGAAAATTCATGGAGCCGGGCATTGGGAACGGATCAGCCATAAAACTGAAGCGCTCGCCACGATCAAAACTGCTGCTGCAGCAGTGTGTGTGTGTGGGGGTTAATAAATGGGCAATACCCCTCACCCCCCCCCCCCTCCTCCTCACCTTCCGCCTTCGACGAGAAGCGCTGCTAAATTATGGTTATTTAAATAAACAGCACACGATTTGATTTGGCTGAGCAAAAGTGTTGCCGTGGCCGCGAAATGCGAGCGCCTTTTAAATTGGACAAGGGATCAAGTCTGGAAATTATGTTGTAGCTGCACGGATCGTGCAGCCAGGCGCAGGCGATAGATTCGTCTTGGGGGTTGTGCCATCAGGCCATGATTGAGTAACGCCCAGGACTGGCACTGGGCCGTCTAATTATGACTCCAGCTGCTGAACACTGATTGCAGCAGTCGGAGAAGCAGTCGGAGCAGCAGCAGCCTGAATCCCGGCATCATTAGCTGATGAGCAGCGTAGCCTGTGATGGCTTTTGATAAGCAAACACATAAAATGCAATGTGCGTCTCGGCCATACGGCATATGACCTTTTGCCCGCGCCAACTTTTGGCCAGTTCTCTCTCTCTCTCTCTCTCTCGCTCGCTCGGGCGTTGCGGCGTTTTGTTTATTTTGAGGCTATAATTTAAGCGGGTAATTGCACGCTGGCGGCCAGAATTTGTAACTAAACTGCAAATTAGCAGCCAATTCTCTGGCCGATTAATAACCATAATTATTGGCTCAAACGCTGACGAGCGAACGTCGCATCGCAGACGCAGCAACAACAACAACAACAACAAAAAAGACGATGCTGCTGCTGGATCTGGATCTTGATGTGGATGTGGAGGAGCTCGGTTTTGGCCGGCCGGGCTCTGTGCAAATTGCGCCAACTCGGCCTGGCCTGGTCAATTGCCAATTCGTGATACAGATACAGAGAGAGAGAGAGAGACGCGTATGAAGATCGGAAGGAGGCCCGGCAGCAATTTAAATTGTGAGCGCGTCTGGCTTAATTACATAAAACTGGCAATACAATGAACGAGCTGCGTCTCTGGACATGGCCGCCGGCGCACTCGTCATTGCTGGATCGGATCCTGGACCTGGTCCAGCCCTGCCTTGATGGGCATGTGTCTAATGAAGGGGCCTAATTAATGTGCGTAGCTTTTTTGGCTTCATTGGGGCAGACGGAAAAGTGAAATTGCCTAACGTGTTGAAATGCAATGAGTCCAAGGGATTTGGATAAATTGCAGCCAGCTTGGCCTGGGCCCAGGACAAATTAATAAACGTCGATGCCCAATTAAACTGTCTGCCGTAATGCACGCTATAAATTGCAACTGCATGCAGCCAGTACGAATAAAGACATCGCATTGCCAGTTGCCAGGTCTAAGGCAGCCAATTATCAATAAAATTATAATCTCTGCGCCGAGGTCAGAGAGACGAAGAAAAATTCACAAGAAATAATGGCTTAAGTCATTGAAAATAGGTAGCTGTACCCAAAGGCTATTAAGGCAAAACCAAAGAAAATGTATACGAATAGTGTTACGAATTCAATTATAATTATACCAGCATCTCTTTTACCGAAAAAAATAACAGCTACTTGAACTATTTGTATTTTAAAATTTCTCAACACAGAACAGCTAAGCACAGTTGTCTTAATATTAAACAATTATATCTCTAGATAATGTTTTAGTTGTTACATTATGATAGTTTACTTTGCATACGGCACTCTCTGAAATGCAATAAATTTGTATAAATTAAACTGCTCGTTATTTAAAAAAATAAATTTAAAAACTCCCTTAACAGCTAGCATAACAGGCGAAATTCAATTTCGATATATTATCAAGTTGAACAGGAGCTGAATAATGCGTTAGCGCCTCAAATTTGCGTTAACATGATTGGTTCTGGTCTTTGCTATGAATTTAGCGAACTTCACTTTGAAAAATGAGAAATATAAATATAGTAATTGAAAAAGCAAAAACCAGTTAAATTCGCATGCTTTTTAAATTTTCTTTTATTATAAAAACATTTATGTATATAAATAAAATTCAATTAGATAACAGCTGTCAATACAATATATTGTTTTGTTATGCTTGCCGTTGGTAACAGCTACAATTAAAAGATAAGCGATATCAAAACGGTACACGCCTTTGTTTAGAAATGACACAGTACAACAAAAATTACAATGTTACAGAAATGTGAAGAAAGGCACAAGTTTTTAGTTTCGAGGATTAACATCGAATGTTAGAAGTGGACAACTACAAACAGAGAACTAAGCGGTCGTTTGTGCTGAACGACAGAAGGCACTTTGACTTAACACGTTTTGGTGTAGATTTGTGTGATGGAAGGCTGGGCAGTTCGAGGCTGCAGCTCATCCACTATACATTCTTCTTCATGGTCATCTCGTGTGCGGTGCGCAAGCGACGGCGCAGCTCATTGGGAAACCGTTCATAGCATTTCTTGCACACCGGCTTCTCATCGTACTCGTAGAATTTTGACTTCTGCGTCATTTTCGTATCGCAAACGGAGCAGGCAAAATGATGCACGCACCACGCCTTGTTTAAAGCGGTGAAAACTAGAGGGAAAACAATTAAGATGTAATTTATGGATGTACGAATGGCGCAGAAGTTAACATACCATCTCCACCAATGACCTGGTTGCACACGAAGCACAGATTGCCAAAGAGCTGATGATAATGCGTCTCGCAGTATGCGAGACCGCGCTTCTCGTAGTGACGATGACCCAGGAAGGGCTTCTCGCACTTGGCGCACACGAAATGCTCGACGTGCCAGTGCTTGCCCAGCGCTGTAACCACACGCTCCTCAATTGGTCGACGACAGGCGCCGCAAATGGGAATGCCCATCTTGTCATGACAGCGTAGACAATACAGCTCGTTCTGTTAAAATGAAAACATACATAATATTTAAAATGAACAAATTGCAAGCAATGCTACTACCCACCATATCGTTTGCGGCCAGGCCCGGGCGACTCTTGACCTCGCGCGCTGTGGCATCCAATTCTGTGCCGCAGGCCGAGCAATTGAAGTGATAGCCATGATAGACTTCGCCCCGGAAGCGCAACGGTTCTTCGTCAATCAGCCCGCTGTTAAATTGTGGATTAGTATGCAGTTTAAAATATTTTTAAACACGTCCACTTACTGACACTTTTGGCACACATAACGACCTGTTATCTCGGCCTTCACCTTGGCATTGCATTCATGGCATAGCGCACGGTTCTGGTTGCGTATGAATCCACTGTCGGCCAACTCTTTGGCGCACAGCTGACAGCGGAAGCATTGTGGATGCCAGCTGGCGGACATGGCCTTGATAACACGCCCGATAACGAACTCACCGCACTTGTTGCAGCAGGGCGCAAATAGCACATGGAAGTCCCGTTCGCAGTACTTGCGTCCCTCGAACTCGTAAAAAATGCCATCCTGAAACGGTCGGAAGCACTGAGCGCAGCTGTGAAATAGAAGGTAGGCAAACGAATTAGAGATTGACTTTAAATTACATTACAGTTAACTAATTGCATTTGTGACTTCTCCCATGAGACAGTTTGAAACATAAAGTTATTCATTTAAAAGATAGTAAAAGTTGTTTAGGGCGGGCACCTCCTTTAGCTAATCAATTGTTTTAGGGCTGATGTTCTTTATACAATTTACATTCTTTTTTTACACGCTTTTAGTTCATATATTCCTTATATCGACAATTTACTCAAGCGGTAGTACATCGTGCACTTACACAAAGCACTGCGTATGCCAAAGCTCGCCGTTGGAGTTGACAATCTTTTCGGTGGGCTCGAAACCGTCGGCGCATCTCGTGCAATGCATTGCACCCAGCGACATGTTGATGGCCTGGACTCTGCAAGGTCACAAAAGAACAATTGAAGATTAGCATAATTATTAGAAAGAGCACACTCGATTAGCAAGCAGTTACACTTCAGCTTTGGAGTACATCATGATGATGGCTTAAGCGCACAACTGTAGGGCAGCGTATGAGAAAGGCAAATGGAAACGGAGACGTTTGGGGGACAAACACTTTGCGTGGCTGGCTTATCAAGCAAGCGAACAAGCATTGTTGACGTTGCTGAATCATATTTCTGACGAATGTACAAAAAGCTTTGCATTCCTTTTGAACTGAGTTTGGCAATGTACTCAGAAGTAGCTTTGGCTTGTAGCTTTTGCAGTTCGAGTGTAGACAGTTGAAGTGCAGTCGTTAAACGTTGCAGATGTGCGGAGGATCCGTAAATGGAGTCGAGTATCAATGGATTTGCATGGTTTGAGTTGCGCGCCACAGCAACAGACTTGAGACGCACATACACAAACAAACGCACACGCACACATATTGCAATAGGTAAACAACACACAGATACTCAAGTGTGCGGCGGCGGCGTCTATAAATAAATTTGAATGTTGCCATGACGTCATCGATGGAGTAAACATCTGGCGCTTTAATACCACGAAAAATGCAACTTGTGCGGACAAAAAACACCGTGCAGATGTATCACAGATACAAAACATATAATGATACGCATAATTGCATTAGAAGTGCGTTTTACGATGTGTTTTTTAATTAATTTCATTTTGCAGCACCTTGACCAAATAAATGAATGATGCGAGCGAATATTTGGGTCACAATTTGCACTGAGCCATACATAAGCGTTATGATGATGTAATGTCGTTAATATTCAATTTGATGAAATGTTCTTCTGATTCGCTTACTGAACGGGCGGCATTTCTGGTAATTGGCTTTCACTTGTTGCAGCTCGCCTCAATCAATGTCTACGTACGCGTTCAACGTTTTTAGCTCACTGAAAACGGCAAACAAAATATCAGAAAAGTGTCTCTTCTGTTGATCAGTGTTGATAATTCAGCCATTTTCACGCTGAATCCGGTTACTTGACTATATTTTGATGAGATTTTCTCTCAATTCAGCTTGTGATGTTCGCTAAACTGGCCAACACTTGTATTTGTGTTTGAAGCCAACAACAACAACACAGGTCTTGCCAAATTAGGCGTACGTCTCAATTTGTAATCTTTTACATTGTACATTCGATTCGTGCACATTTTCAATTAATGTATCAATTTAACAAATATTTTTACCTATTAATGGCACAAAATGTTCAAAGCAATATTAGCTTTTTAATTAATATTCTCACTCAAGTATAAGTAGTTGGTAGAGTTGTATCGAAATTTTCGGAATATGTTCAATTGAGCGACTGACTGAACGAACGAACAAAATCATCTAGTTCAACTAGTTCGTTTCTGTTACCTTGGTGTCATCTATGGCCCCTAAAACACGACATGCGTCAAATTAACAATGTTAAAAAAGTATCGGTCACTTAGCGGCAAAAACTTGGATCTAGAACCAGAATAACACATTTATCAATGCATTTAATTATGTTTTTAAGTAGAAACCCAAATAAATTGTAATGCAGAATTATAAAAATTATATTGTTTACTGTATGCATTCATTTGTTTGTGAATGTACATTTTTAATATGGGTAAGCCAAGGGGTTAAAAGTTCCTAACCAAACTACAAAATTGTATGCAAATTATATGGATCGATTTAAATTTCCGTTTGTTTGTTTTCAATATAGTAATGGAGACATGACTTCATATGTTTTGTTATATATTCGGACTTGTGTTACACAATGTAATGAAAGTATTTTATCATATTATTTCCTTTTTATTTTATGTTTATTCATTAATTTATAATAAGCTGAACAGTTTTGAGTTTAAATAACGTTGGTAGATGGCCTCTCGAAATATACTCTTCGTATCAATACTATACTCATTTTGGCACTGTTAGCACGGTAAGTCTTATTTGTTAGTTATTTAATTTATTGGTCAATTAGATGCAAAACTAGATAGGTCCAAAAAAAACCTAGCCTATTGGTACCTTCTTTACCTACGGAACTTACGCTAAGCAACTACAATTTAAATAAAAGAATTAAAAGATTATTAACGGCCGATTGTTAACCCGGTGTAAATAACAGTTGAGTAAATGTTATGCCTTGTCGCTGTTTAACATACATGTTAAATATGACATATGAATTAGTGTGACCAAAAATCTTAAATTGGCAGCCGGACAAAAAACGAAAACAACCGGAAAATAAAGAAAAAAAACAGCCGGCAATGGAGCTCGAATTAGATATTATAGATTCCTTGGATGCACTTGGGTACAAAAAAGTGGAGCAGGAGACTCTGTGTCAAGCCCTAGACAACGGCATTGGCAGCGGGGACTTGCGCGAACTGATTTACTGGCTAGCCAATCAATTGCATGTGCTGCGGAAGACCGACGAGCATGTAGCCTCTAGCAGCAAGGATCACAGCGAATTTGCATTCGAGCTATCGCTGCTATTGACTGAGCTGGGTTGCCCGTACCGCCAGTTTGTAGCGGTGCCCATGTCGGAACGTTTCCAAACGCGCACATCACTGCTGCATCTGCTAGATTACCTCAGCTCGGAGCTCATGGCCGCAAAGATGTCGCTGAAGCTGCAGCCCGTCGAGCCGCCCAGTAAAAAATCCAAAACTGAGTCGCACCTACAGGAGACGGTGACACAGCTGACGGCAGACCTGCAGCTGGGCGAGCTGCCAAAGAACATCAATGCAAAGCAATTGTTCGAGCGGCTGACGCCTAAACTGGAACAGCGACTGAAGCAGACGAGCCCGGCGGTGATCAGTGAGCCGTTGATGCGTACAAATAAACCCTTGACTGATGCACAGTGGCGCGTCTTGGAGAGCATGCACAGAGATCTGGATGCGGAGTACAATCTGCGGCGACAGATGATGCTGACGCGATTGGAAGCGACAGTTCAAAGTTTTCAATGGTCCGAGAGCATGAGGACGCGTCAGGGCGAGATTGGAGATCGTTTTCAGCGTAAGCTCAAGGAGATTGAGAAGCTCCAGTATGGCGGAGATGATACCAACATTGTGGCGCTGCTGGCGGCGCGCGCGGATTTGGCGATTATTGAGAAGACGAGCTCAGCGAATGTACGCAAGAATACGGCTTCGAAGATAGAAAAACATGTGATTGGCAATGTGCCGGATCGCGGTGGCCGGGCTAATGAGCACGCGCCACCGCCGCCAGAGATGCCTTCCTGGCAACAGCAACGTGCCGGCGGACCCGGAGGTGGTGGCGGAGGCCGTGGTGGTGGTGGTGGCAACTTCCGTGGAGGACGCGGTGGCGGGCAAGGAGGTGGCCGCGGTGGCGGACAAGGTGGTGGACGCGGTGGCGGATCTCAAAACTGGCAACAACCGCAAAATCAGCAGCCGTACCAACACCAACAGCAACAGCAACGAGAGCAATGGACTAACAACAGCGGACGTGTCCAGGGCTCTGGCTGGAATCCTCAAGCTGGGGCACGCGGCGGAGGTGGCGGCGGCGGCGGCGGCGGCGGCTACCACGGCGGCGGACGCGGCGGCGGATACAATCAACGTCACCAGAGCGACTATCAACGCGGTGATTTCCGTTAAGCTAAATAGACGACCGCATTGCAGTCTCAATTTCGGCGTGCGGTCATTAATAACTACCAAAATTGATATTTATTTACGATAGAACATTTCATAGTTTTTGTATTCTCCCTACTGGTCCATCGCATAGTTTAACATATTTTGCAAAAACAGACAAAAATGAATCCAAATGTTGATTGTTAATAGGGAGCAATTAAAAATAAAAACTATGTCATCTAGAACAAAAATCTAGCATGTCGTTTAATATTTGAGGTTAGCTTTTTTTCACTTTCAATTTTATTAATGCGCCGATCTAATTTTGCGTTTTGTTCTGTTTGCCCTACCAAATTGTATGCGCCCATCGCACAGAGACGTCGTCCAGTGCTAAATATTGGGTAAAAAAGGGGTATAAATATTTCTAAAATAGAGCGCAAATGTTTCCCTTTTTTTGGGGTTAAATATTAACTAACACTTTTTCTACCAAGCTTTTGTATATACCTATACCTAAAGACACCTTAGCTAGTAGGAAAGGTAAAAATTTTTAAAATTAATCTATTAATTTATTTTTATTTGTCGAGAATTATGCTACTACTAAATGAATTTAACAATCAATTAATGAATTATCAAAAAGTAAATTTCGAAAAAATTGCCACTTTGGCCTTCTCCCACGAGGGAGTTCACGGCGCAGAAGGCGTCCAGGAGGACACCCAAGGCCGTAATTCATTACGACTAACTTAGTTATTATTTATCTACTTATTCTTAATACCTAACTTGATTCTTGAGTTCTGATTGGCACTTGTTAAAATAAAACTATATATATAGAGAAATAAATAAAATAAATTAAAATACAAATTATTCAACTAAGAAAATAATTTCAAGTTAAAATTTGAAAAGGTGTCTTTTGACATCTTTGATGGGTATATAGTGTTAAGTTTGGCTTTGGGAACAAGTAGTAGAGCTACGTCCATGGACAGGTAGCCAAGCATCAAACACGCGACACTCAATTGCCATTGAGCTCCAGCACAATCTGGCCATCATCCATCCATCCAGCAATTAACGTGTTCAATCAGCATGAAATCCGTGTCGAAGTCAACCGAACGGCAAACGATATAGACGGGCCCACAGAGCGTCCAGTTCAGTTCGGTCAAAATATTCACAGAGAACGGAAGCTTTTTCCCCAGTTACATTATAAGACCTCAAAAACCGTTTAAAGCAATTAAGCGCCATGTTCCGCTCCAAGCCCATTCTGGCGTTTATGCTATTAAATAGCATTTTTGTGCCTGGCAGCGCACAAAATTTGCTGGATCGCCTGAGACCCGTAAACGCGCCCGCGAATCTGACGCGCATCGATGATATCAAAGTGGTGTCCGGCACAAAGGTGAAGCGCTACGAACGAATGACCGTGCCGCTGGGTGGTATTGGTCCGGTTATTGGTGGCATTGGCGCTGCCGCGCTGCTCAGCCCGCTGTTGCACCCGCAGCCGGCATACCTGGGCTACGCCTATGTAGGTCTACGCTTTTTGCTCAACCGACGGTCATTGACAGGTGATTCTTCGTAGGTACCGCAGTGGCAGGCGGGCGCCAAGCTCATGGGCGAGGGCGAGTCGGCGTCTGCCGCCGGCATGATCAGCTTCCAGCAGCTGCCCTACAACAGTGACATCAGGGTGACCATCAATGTGACCGGACTGCCGCCCGGAAAGCATGCGCTGCACATACACGCATACGGCGATGTCAGCGAGGGCTGCAAGTCAACGGGCGGACAGTTTCCCAACAACTTTGTAAGTCGCAACTGTCTGTCGGTTCTGCTCGGAGATTCACATTTCCTACTTGGCAGCTGGGCAACCTGGATGTCAAGCCAGACGGCAGCATATCGGCCGTATTCATGAGCATTTACCTGCAGCTGTTTGGCTTCAATGGCATCGTCGGCCGCTCCGTGGTCATACACAGTAAGCCAATCGATTTGAACACGGCGCTCAATGCGGAGGTCTTCTCCTCCGCGCTGACCGTGCCCAATGCGTTGGCCTATCAGAACGAGGAGATGTCGGTGGGTCCACCCATCGCCTGTGGGGTCATCAGTCTGATGAGCACATCCAACACAGCCTCGAGCGGATCTCCCGCGCCAACCAGCTCGCCATCGCCATAAGGCGATGCTTAAATTATGGAAAATCATTTGAGCAGCTATTAAATAATAATTCATCAGCAATTTTCATACTAATTCACAATTAAATTAAAAGTAATTTTTATAGGTAGTTAACTGTCGACAACAATTTCAGCTAATTTCGTGGAAAAGCACGAAAGCGAACTTATCGAAATAAAAAAAAAATACAAATTAAAACGGAAAGTTAACAGGGTATCAGACACTTTAATCATCACACACGGCTCTAGGCTTGGATGTAGGGGCTAGGTCATAGACTAAGGTTTATCAGGCTTGGCCGACTTGCTCCACAGAGCTATTTGGGCTAGATAAGATCAGCTGGGCAGCAATATAATCCTAGACATTACTGGACATACCGCTCGACCTTTGTCCGCCTCATATATCTGCTCTTCAGCTCTATGCAAAATTAGATTTCGTTTTCTCGGAAACTATTGGATCTCACAAAATTGTTTTAAACCAAAGACCCGAACTTTTTTCCGATTTTTTTCGTGCTCAGCTCTCCGTTTTTCAATCTTTTGAGTTGTGGACAGAGCGGTAGGTGATTTAGCCCACAATGGACCAATTATGTTTTAAGTGAGTAAAAGGTAAACTTTCCTCTTTTTATCTTGGGATGCTTAAACAATTTTTAAGAGATCCGCCTGAATTAATTTATTATTCCTTTGGTTGTTAAAATTTTGGCTAATACTATGCTAATATACATACTAATTTTCGCCCTGAGGCAATTTTTATTGTCAAAATGAAATGGTTGGGATGAACATATTTGTAACATAATTGCCGTATATGATTATAACTTTTAATAATGATTATCATAAGGAAATTGATTTTTAAAAGAATTCCTCTTGTAAAAAAAACCAGGTCCAAGGCGTCTCCCTGGATACCTACATCCAATTTTAATACGGTTTAATATATTACAAATCTTAGCTCAACTTAGATTGAACTGAGCATTTTGGCAAGATACATTCCGATCTTTTTTTGTCTATATATAAAACTGTTTGTGCTAACTGACAAACCGCAAGAGATAGATGGAGGTTCACGCTAAGGCGGCGTATCGGAAAATTTCACTCTGAAGTGTGGAAAAAACGCGTAAAACGTTTGTATAAAACTTTTTGTGTACCTTTCGAACGACCTCGTAGTGATTGTCGAAGATCTTTGTTCAAAATTAGTCGACGGTTGTTTCTCACTTTTTCCCCATTTGGTGGCTGAATTTACGGACTTGAGCTCATTTTCAACTACATATCTTTATGAAAATTAATTTGAGACATGTTTCGCACTTTTCGCAAAATCCACGCCGCTTCGTTGTAAAATACCATTTAAACATATTTCGGCGAACTCTTAAGTTTCAGCCGATCGGCTTTTAAATTATTTTTAGAAAATTATTTATTAAATAGAAAATTATTTTTAAAACTCTATTAGATAGAAATTTGACGGGAAAAGGTGGGTACAACTAATTTGTTTACCACCAAGACTCGTTCGAAACGCTTTTATACATTTCACAAAATAAACCTCATGAACGAAAGTTTATTTTTCGTTCTACATATTCGCATCAAACTTCAAACTGATTTTCACAAACCAGTTAAAAAGATAACTTGGGACAAACTGCTCAAGATCCTGCGGCTAATTTGAAGCAAAAAACTTTGACCAGAAAAGTTCGGGAAATACCAGCTAGTTTAAAATATCAAAGAGTATCTAAAAGTCGAGTAGAATGGAGACTGGCGTTCTTAGTCTCTTTCAAATTAAATACAAATAAAATGCAGCTCAGCTTTTATTGTTGGCACGTGCCGCGCATGCCCAACTATTTGCGGGCCTCCAGTTTGGATTTCCAAACTTTCTTCGGGCGCTGCACTAGGCCTTTGGGCACAGTTGAAGGTTGAGTCTTGACATGGTTGCTTGGAATAGGTGCGGGCGTGAAAGTAAAAGCCATCTAATCAGTGCGCTTCTTGGGGCTTTGCTATGTTGGTGCTCTCTGGACTTGGGACAGGCTCAGCTGCAGCCGAGTGCCAAAATTGACTGGATCACGTTTCCTTGGTCGCGCCACAACAGAACCAACAAGCCCGCCCAGCTGGGCGCGGGCCTGCAGCTAAAGGAGGACTACGATCCAGCGGATGTGTCCAGCTTCAGCGGCTTCGAGCGGCATCCTTGTCGTCGCGTTTGCCAGCAGGGTCAGACGCAGAGCTGCTATTACCAGCTGGTGGTGCACAACTATCGCCGCCTGGGCGCCGAGTGCCAACGTTGCCAGTTTGATGAGCGTGCCTGTGCCGCGGAGAATTGCATCTACGGAGATGGCGTCACCTCACCCGTTATGGCCGTCAACCGCATGGTGCCCGGCCCGGCCATAGAGCTGTGCGAGAACGATACCGTGGTCGTGGACGTGCTGAACTACCTGAATGAGCCCAGCACGATGCACTGGCACGGCGTACACATGTCGCGCTCGCCCGAAATGGATGGCGTCGCCCATGTCACCCAGTATCCGGTGGAGCCGGGCGAGGTGTATCGCTATGAGTTTCAGGCGGATCGCAGCGGCAGCCTCTGGTACCACAGCCACGTGGGCTGGCAGCGCGGCTTCGGTGTGGCCGGGAATCTAATTGTGCGACAGCCGCATCAGGCGAATCCGCATGCGCGTCTCTACGACTACGATCTGGTGGAGCACGCCCTCATGGTGCAGGACATTTTCTACGACTACAACATTCAGCAGGCGCGCAATATTCTGATCAATGGCAAGGGACGCAATCATCTCAGCCAGCTGCCGGATCAGGATGCCAGGCACCGCTACGAACGGCTGCGTGTTACGCCCGGCTATCGCTATCGGATGCGCATCGTGCTCAACGGCGTATTCAATTGTCCCGTGGAGTTCTCCATTGAGCAGCACAAGCTGCTGATCATCAGCACCGATGGCAACGACATTGTCCCGGTGCTGGCCGATGGCTTCTTTCTGACCTCAGCGGAACGCTTTGACTTTGTGCTCGAGGCAAATCAGTTTGCCAAAAACTATTGGATACGCGTACGGGGCTACGAGCAGTGCGAGGCGCGTAAACTCTATCAGGGCGCGGTGCTCAGCTATCGGGGAGCGGCTCGCAGCGAGCTGCCCCAGGGTGACATATTCGATGGTCAACAGGGCAGGCAGCTGGACGAACTTCCCACCTATATCAATGATTTCCGCTTCAAGCCCTTTAATGAATCGTTGTCAGCGCTACGCAAGTCGAATAAGGACAAGGATGTGGGCACTGTGTCGCTGCGCTCCGTGGAGCCGGTTCCCTGGTCCAGTTATACCAAGTTCTTAACACATTATTCCAGCTTGAGCATGCGGCAGGCACCAAATGGTGAACAGCTCTTTCAGATCGACGAGATTAGCTACGTTTCGCCGGGCATCTCAATGCTGCAGGGACGCCATCTGTACCAGGACGATGGCTACTTTTGCAATCGCAGCTCGTTGGCCACGCTGGGACGCAATTGTGGACGGGAAGTATGCGAATGCGTGCATGTTATACGGCTGCCCGCCTATCGTGCCATTGAAATGGTTGTGGCCAACCATATGGATGCCACGCATCCCATACATCTGCATGGCCTCACCTTCCGCCTGGTCGGCCAGGGCGTGCTGGGCAGCTTAAGTGACCTGAGAAATGTGAGTCAGCCCGAGCTACCTTTAGAGAGCTTCGCTCTAATATTGCTTGCTCCACAGATACGCGAGCTGGACCGCCGTGGACGTCTGTCTCGTCTGCCGGATGACTATGCGGCCGTGGCTAAGGACACCGTGCAGGTTCCCGGACTGGGTTACGTCATTTTGCGCTTCATCTCGGACAATCCGGGTTTCTGGAGCTATCACTGTCACATCGAATCCCATGCCGTGCAGGGCATGGCGGCCGTGCTCAAGATCGGCGAGAACTATCAAATAAAAAGCATTCCGGCTCGCGTGCGCTGTTGAATCACATAAATAGATCTAAGCAATAAATGCGAATATAATTATACCGCAATAAGAGTTAAATTTTGGCAAATGCTTTTGGATCGGGCGGGTCCAGAGTTAGTCGCTTATCGGCAGATTAGGCTTAAGTGCCCGGCAAAGGTATCTATATATTTAGAGAACACAGTTCCAACCGCAACATGGCCACAAACCTCATCGTTATGGACAGTTGCTCAAAGTGCTCCTCCGGGTATCTTCGAGGGATCGGATTTCTACAAACTATTTAACGATCCGGAGGGACATTTAAAATTGAACCCCAGACTAAAAACGGTAAGCTGCGATGGCGATGGAGAAGCCAGAAGCCATATTTGAGGATAACAAAGCTGTTTAGAGCCCATGGATATCCGGGAGAGCTGCATTATGTGCCCACCGAAGACGGTTACGTGATTGGATTATTTCGCATTCCCCATTCACACAAGCTGCAGAATCAGGATAAGTATCGTCCCATTGTGCTTATGCAGCATGGCATATCGGGTAGCTCCGACAATTGGATCGCCATGGAACCCGACAAAGGCTCTGGCCTTTCAGCTGGCTTTCAATTGGCTACTTTGATATTGCGGCCATGATCGACTATGCTCTGAAAACAAACGGACAGGCACAAGAGTCCATTCACTATGTGGGCCACTCGCAAGGAACAACTGTTTTCCCGGCACTTATGTCCACACGTCCCGAGTACAATGAGAAAATCAAGACAGCCCATATGCTGGCTCCGGTCGCCTTCATGAATAACATGGACAGCCTGATGGCACGTGCGGTTGGACCCTATCTGGGACATCACAGTGTTTACGCCCTGCTGTTTGAGTCGCAGGAGTTTTTACCCTATAATGATTTCATACTGTCTTTTACGTATAACACTTGCGGTCCGGATTCAAGGTTTTGCGACTTTTGCCGCGTTCTCCATAACAGCAGCACCGAAGGACGCTCCAATTCGGTTGCCCCAATCTAGAGTCCAATTGGAATTCTATAATTAACATATTTCCTTTATAGAGTGCTGTTGCGATCAATGCCTTAACAACTCCCGCCGGTGTGTCCACGGATCAGTTCTTACACTACCTCCAGGAACAACAGTCCGGACAATTCGGAAGTGCCTCCGGACTACCCGACCAATCTAATTACGTGCAGAACTCATTTGTGGTATTCGGATAACGATGAAATGGCCGATGTTGAGGATGTCCTGCGTTTGGCTGAAACATTGCCCAATAAGGAAATGCATCATATGGAGGATCCATTGTGGAATCACGGCGATTTTGCGACTAACTGGGAGGTGCGCAAATATATTAATGATCCAATTGTTAAGATCATGAACCAATTTGAAGGGTCCCTTTAAACTTTTATTTCTTTTTTTTTAACGCGAATCCCGATGCAACGTACTGCATCCCACCTCCCGCCCAACCGACCGAGGGGCGCAGTCGTGTAACGTACGACACGAAATGCAAAATAAATATGAAGAAAAAAAATATTAAAAAAAAAAACGTCGATACAAACTACGAGTATGTGTACAAATACAATTTCAAATAAAAATAGGACTATCTACTTGCTAAATAGTTTAGAATAGAAGACTTTATACGAGGAAGAGAAGCTTCCGAGCAGAATACTCTGTAATGCTTGTTATAGTCATCACAGAGGACCCTGAACGGTTCATGCAAGGCATAATTAGTGGAGCAAAATTGAAGCGATAAAGGTACAAAATTACGTGTTAGTCTAGTAGGGATAGAGAAATTTAATTGGCTAGTCAACACAGAAGAGTCGATTTCACCAGTAATTAATTTATGAATAAATATTACACCCAGCATGGTTCTACGATTAATTAAAGAAGGAAGGTTAATCATCAGAAGTCTACTGGAGTATGACGGTAACCGCACACGAGGATCCCAATTTAAACCCCTAAGGGCAAACAACAAGAATTGTTTCTGAACGGATTCAATTCTGTCCTGATGGGTAGCATATTGTGGTGACCAGATACATGAGGCATACTCAAGAATAGGTCGTACCAAAGATATATAAAGTGTTTTTGTCGTGTACGGATCGTCAAACTCCTTCGACCATCGCTTGATGAAACCCATAACTATTCTGGCCTTATTGACCACGGTATTAACATGAGAGTCGAATTTAAGTTTATGATCAAGGATGACACCTAGATCATTAACTTCATTAGAAGTACTATTAACACGCTCAAGCGGTATGCTATCAAGGATGTAAGAAACCAATTGAGGAGGGCTTCTATAGAAGGTCATTACCTTACATTTAGAGCAGTTTAAGTTTAACAGGTTGGCTAGACACCAAGCCTGAAACGCATCAATGTCCGCTTGTAAGAGATAACATGATGCCATATCCTTATATGCAAGGCACAATTTTACATCATCAGCATACATTAATACTCGAGAGTGAGACAGTATCGAGGGAAGGTCATTGATGAAAAGAGTAAAGAGTAGCGGGCCAAGATGACTACCTTGAGGAACACCGGAAGTCACCAGAATACGTTTAGAAAATGAATTTCTGAAAAGAACCTTTTGGGTTCTGTCACGCAAATACTCTGAAATCCAGTTCAAAAGATTGACTGGGAAGCCGAGAAGGCTTAATTTATGAAGCAGCAAGGAATGGTTGACAGAGTCGAAAGCCTTACTGAAATCAGTATAGATGACGTCAGTCTGCTTTCTTTTCTTAAACCCATCAATTACAAACGAAGTAAACTCAAGAAGGTTAGTGGTTGTAGATCTGCGCTTCACGAACCCATGCTGGGAAGGTGAAATAATAGAACTACATAAATGCTGCAGTTGAGATGTTATAATTCTCTCAAAAGCTTTAGGTATAGCGGATAATTTGGAAATACCTCTATAGTTTTCGACTTCGGACTTACTCCCTTTCTTATGGAGAGGTATAATGTATGATTCCTTCCAGATGGTCGGAAAAGATGAAGTGCTTACGGACAATTCAAAAAGTTTTAAAACAGGTTTACATAATGCTGCAGCGCAGTATCTAAGCACGCAAGCAGGAACACCATCAGGGCCCGGTGAGTAAACCGGCTTGATAGTATTAAGGTCGCTAAGAAGCGAACTTTCGGTAATAATGGGATTAAAGATGCAGTTTGACCTCTGTAACTGATAAGGATAAGGCTGATTTTTATTATACCTAGAGGAGGAGTAGGTAGTTTGAAAAAAGTTTGCGAACAGATCGGCTATGCCTGGATCAGTGTTCGCGCTCTCATCTGCAAACTTAACCGAAGAAGGCAAAGTAGATGTCTTTCGTTTAGAATTGACAAAGTTAAAAAATTGCTTAGGATTATGTGAAAATTGAAGGCGACAACGCCGAAGGTAATTCTTATAGCAGATGGAATTTTGGGTGGAAAAATTTGATCGGGCAACTGCATAGCGGGAGAAATCGGAGTGATTTCCCGATTTCTTAAACTTTTTATAACACCTCGACTTCACGTTTTTTAACCTCATAAGTTCATTTGAGAACCAGGGAGGCCTATCAGGCCTCGCAGGGTGATCAAGAGGAACGCAGACATCAAAAATCGGGTACAAGGTGTCATAAAAAAGTTTCACGGCAACATCAATGTCTGCACAATTGTACAGTTGGGACCAGTCGACTTGCAGAATAAGATCATTTAGCTTATGAAAATCAGCTTTTCTGAAACAACGCATGCGTTCAGCTAATTCCGATTCCTTGATAGGGACTCGGGCTGGTAAATCAATGACCATTTCCAGAGTTGGATGAAAAGGGTCTTCAGGAAGTGTAAGCGGATTGATCCTGTGCACAACACTGTTGAACGAATCCAACACGAAAATTAGATCAAGAGATCTGTTTCTTGAATTGCGCACACGATTAACCTGCCGTAAGGACATTTCATGTATACCATCAATAAATTCGTTTGACGATGACGGCAACAGAAAGTTTGAGTCTGATGGCGATGACCACTCGACAACAGGAAGATTAAAGTCCCCAAGAACTACTAATAGGTCTCTATCAGAAAGTAGGGAGGAGATAGATTTAATAGCGTTCAGATGGGATTGATAGATAGACAAATTAGATAGAGGAGGTAAATATGAACATGTAATGAAGATAGAAAAAGTACCAAATACAACTCGTACAGCCACCAACTCAATCTCTGAGATGGGAAGATCAATGCGTTCCGACGAAAGAGCAGACTCGACAGCTATAAGTACTCCTCCTCCGATACGGGAAGCTCGATCGCATCTATAAGTGTTGTATTTGGAGGTAAAAATTGAAGAGTCTGAGATGTCCGGCTTCAGCCAGGTCTCAGTAAAAGCGATAATTTGAAAATTAAAAGCAAGAGAGTCTAAATACAGTTTAGCGAGTTTAGATTTAAGACCTCTAACATTTTGGTAGGCAAGCTCGAAAGATGGAATTAGTTTTTTGACGCAGCAACTAAAGTTGATGCGCCATTAGAAATAGGTGGTAATAAAATCGGAGTCCGATTTTTCTTTTTGGCTTTATATTCTTTTACTATTAAGTGCTCCGGCCAAAACTCTTTACAACAAATATCAGTAAATATTTCTGGCGGAACACTTATTTTAAAGGACGCAATATCCCTTTCATAGGCGAACTTAAATTTCTCCACCAGTATACCTGGGGCTTGAATTTTTGCCTGTATAAAGGCTTTTACATCATCTGATGAAAAGTGAGGGGCAAGCCTAGAAACAAAAATAAGTCTCTTCGGTGGAACACCGACTAGAGGCTTAGGTGCCACAGTTAGGACAGTGGGAACACTATTAACTATGGTACCTATAACAGCCGGTAGTCCGGACGACGAGCCTTCTAGCGGCTGTTGTAAATTTAATTGTTGCTGTCGCCCTTTCGGAACACCCACGACAGCGGACGACACGGATAATTCAACTGATTTTTCTCGTGCCGATGTCACACATTTCGGGACAGAATCAGTGTCCGCAGCAGACCTCACAGCTACCGGAGTAACAAACGAGATGAGCTGCTGTGTAATCGGTGTAGTAGGCTGCTGAATAGCAGTCGGAGGCTGAAGGGTATTAGGCAACGGCAGATCACAAGGAGTGGGCTTTTTAGGCCCCGGAGACTCATCTAATAGTTTAAGGCTATTAAATTGGGTGTCCAGGGCTGTGAGCTGATCGTTAAGTTTACGAAATCCAACAATCAGGCCCCTAAAGCCACTCCTGGTCTGACGCATAAACGCCCGCATTTCACCATCAATCTCCCTACACGAGTCGCAACTATAGTGTAAACCATTACGTTTGGCAACAGCATCCCCCACAAGACCAGTGTAACCCGCACATTTAGAATGCACGACATTATCACACAGCCAACAAGGTATGCTGGATTGACTTGCCGTAATTGGCATTTGGCACGTTTTTATAAAACAGACAATTTTATGGTCCATTATTATGGGTCTCTACTGTATTAACACAGCCAAATGTAAAAAGAGAGTTATTTAGATAAGATTAATAGCGTATGGAGCACCAACAAGCGGCAGAAAGTAGAAAAAGATCAAAGCACAAGTTGAAAAGTTGAGAGAGCGCGAGAGTGCGAGAGTAGTCTATTTATAGATTGCTTGCTTGCCCACGAAATCTTGCACACCAGAGAGGCGATGTGCAGTTAAACATAAACAACAAACAACAACAAGAAGCTTACCCACAGAGCTAAATAACGCAAGCGCACAAACAAAAATGCACAAGAACACAGGTTTAAAAGAAATAATATTTAAATGACAAAAATGCACAGACCACAAGCATGCACTCGCGATAAATAAAAAATAAACCGAGAAGGCGAACAGAATAGTAGAAATATATAAAATATAAATAATTAAAACGCCGGTGTTTTATTAAATCAAAAACAAAACGGAGAGCACAAAAAAAACACGTCTGTTCGCTTCAAGTGGAGATGAGCCAATATGATATGTAAACATTTACTGAGCTAACTAAAGTACATAATGCTGGATACTTTATAATTCCCTTTTAATGAATAGAATCAAGTGCATGTTTTTCAAAAGCAAATATCAAGGGGCCATT
Organism: Drosophila borealis; assembly: GCA_035045885.1. Lineage (NCBI taxonomy): Eukaryota > Metazoa > Arthropoda > Insecta > Diptera > Drosophilidae > Drosophila > Drosophila borealis. Next base: position 4,350,655 of record JAWNOR010000194.1, on the reverse strand, counting down.
ATAAATATTTATTATTTTATAGACTATTCGTGGGTCTATAAAAATTGAGTTATGTACACACAATTCACTGAGGTAAGTGATAAGAGAAGCATTTTAAATCTGATAAGCGCGGAGTATATAATACTTGCTGGGAATAATAATATACAATAATAACAACACGCTTTTCTATTTTTTTTTTACCGGTAAAGACGAATCTAAAGTAGCTCTTATCACTTTCCGTTTTATGTTTGAGCTGAAAGCTGAAAGTGATAACAGACGTAATGAATCCTGAGCTTGGTAAAAAATGAGTAGCATAAAGATTATAGAACAATTCAATTTCATAGCCAGCTCATGGCAATAAAGATATTAGGTTAAGATTTTTCCGACTCGAATGTAATTTAAAAGATTTTTAAAAATTAATTTGTTAACAAGTATTTGCTACTAATTGGATTTTATTGTGAATAGGATTATGGTAAAAACTATTAAAGACTAATTTCGAAAAAAAAACAATATTAAATTTTTAGTTGCCTGTTGCATATGTACATATGTATGTACGTAAATTACAAAGAAAAGAATCAAATGCTCATACTTATATTGAGATACCTTAGCCCCATTGAGTAATAAATATATTTATTATTGCTATATTTATTATTGTTATTGAGTATTAAATATATTTTTTATAGTTATATTTATTATTGTTATAAATGTTTTTATTACTCAATGGGCTGGCAACTAGCGCTAATTGCAAGAATATCTGTATACATGTACACACACACACATTCATGCGCGTCTTTGAATTCTATCAACAGCATTGCAATTGCGATTGTATTGTTTTCTGTGCTGATATTTTAATCCGTTTTTTTTTCTTATTGGGACTCAATTATTGGTGTGACTGTTAATTAGAGTTAGCGGCAAGTAGTGCGGTATGTTGCGAGTTCGGACCCTGCCGAGGAAACTATTTATTTTGTTTTGCTTGTGGTGGCTGTTGAGTAGAGGCGGCAGCAATAATGCGCATCAGTTGCGAGTTCGAAGCTTGGGAACTTTTTTTTTTGATTTATTTTCACTACTACTAAAGCAAACGAGCGCATTTGGTGTTGGAAGAAGAGGGCTTAGGGTATCCCTTAGTCGGGTGCCCCCGACTAGAGCCTCTTAGTTGTATTTCATTGTCGAGTCGCTTGTTTGGAATTTGGGTTGTTGCTGTTTCTAATAGAAAAAGCTCTTCAAAAGCAGAAGTAACGGTAGACAGCCGGTTATTGTATTTGCAATTTGTGTTTGTAACCTCGGTATCTCGCATCAAGTATTTTGAAAATGAGCTTTTGATCAAAAAGCCCTCTCTGTCATTGGACGTGGAATGAGAGCGAATGAAAAAAAAAACAAAACAAAATATAAAACTGATCGCAATATAAGCAATTTATATGCAAATATACATGCACACGTGCACATAAAATACATATGTATATGTACATATATCCAATACACTTACAGCTCAAACTACTCCTTTTAGTGGAGTAGATTTACCAACACTCAGCTCACATTTTGCAGCACTACTTCTCTAGCTCGGCTTAATTATAAGCACGTACTTCAATATACATACTATGTACATATGATCGCCAGAGTAGACACGGATCTACTTGAATCAACAGCAACGACGCGCTATAATCCACGTGTTTTTTTACTAAATTATTCACTGTGATTTGATAATTGCATATTTGAGTTTTCTGGGCACTCATAAATTATAGATACGGATAGTGCTACCCCAAACAGGTGAGAACATAAATCCGAAATGATTAAACCCATATATAAACCGTATAAAATAGAGCATAAAGTATATACATACAACATATTATAAAAATATTAAGTATGTGTATACATATGTAATCATTGATAAGAGAATTTGTCCAGCTTTCCAAGTTCAATGCCGTACCGTACAATGAGCCGGTTGTTGCAAGAAAAAACTAGCCGAAGAACCTCTTTATTCCAATAAGACAGCACAAACGGGCTGATAACAAAAGGTGAGCTCGGCGATTGCCTGACAACGGGCATTCTGCCAGATGGTGTGAGCTAAACAACTCATTGAACGAATTATTTAATTGCGAGCAGGCAGCGGAACAGCACGAAATCAGCACTGCACATTGACTCATTGGTCTTTAACTAATCCACAGCAATGTCAGCGAAAAAGACTTACGAGCGTCCCGCCGACTTCATTGATCCTGGCCAGCCCTCAAAATGCACATGGCATTTGGGTACCAAGGAGCAGACGCCCCATACGCAACGTGGATTTGCGCAGCACGAAAAGATCTCACCGGATATTTTGACAGTGATCGGCAACACCCCAATGGTCAGGCTCAATAGTATACCCGCCAAGGAGGGCATCCAGTGTGAAATGTGTGAGTATTCCACAAGTTTCTGACAACATAAGCTGAAGGGCACAGATTTGTATTAATGTAAGATAAGGGAAAATAATTTATTATTATATTATTATTATACCCATTGTTTTTTTTTTTTGTATTTTCCATTTGAATTAATCTATTCGATCCGTTTATTATACCCTGAACCCATTAATAAATAAATAATAAGAGCTAAAGTCACCAAACTTGACATGTGGTTTCTAGAATAGTATATATATATCAAATATATTTCATTTTATTTCTATCACCACCTCCCCGCTACTACCTCGTAGATAACAATCAAATGAATAAACCAATTTATACTGCCCACCAATATAAGCCACAATTAAAATGCAAATGACTTTTTGAGAATACAGTAATATTCTATAGCGGAATAAGATTTACTGTAGACAATTTAATCAAGATCGGTTAAGAAACACAAAAGTTATTATAGAAAATGTGTTTTGTCTGGTCTCGTACTTGCGGCAGCTAGCGCAAATTGCAAGAATTTCTGTATACATGCGAGCTGCTTTTGGTGTTGAAATAAGAGGGTTTAGGGTATCACCTAGTTGGGAGCTCCCGACTAGAACCCCTTACTTGTTTTTATATAGTTTTTTTTTTATTTTTGCACGAGCACATGTTGTATAATTGCGACTGATTAACTTTCACTATCTCATGTTTACAAATTGAATGTTTTCTCTTTGGATCTATTAAAATTCAACATTCATTTTTCAAAGTATGCTTATTTTTGGTTTGTTAAATTAGATGCCAAATGTGAGTTCTTGAACCCGGGTGGTTCGGTCAAGGATCGAGTTAGCTATCGTATGGTTCTGGATGCAGAGGAAAAAGGACTTCTGAAACCGGGCTTCACTATCATTGAGCCGACATCGGGCAACACTGGCATTGGTCTGGCCATGGCATGTGCCATTAGAGGCTACAAGTGCATCATTGTAATGCCTGAGAAGATGTCCAATGAGAAGGTGTATACACTGCATACACTGGGTGCTCAGATAGTTCGCACGCCCAATGAGGCAGCCTACGATTCGCCGGAGGGACTCATCTATGTGGCACAGCAGCTGCAGCGCGAGACACCCAACTCTATTGTTTTGGATCAGTTTCGCAATGCTAGTAATCCGCTGGCCCACTATGATGGAACTGCCGCTGAAATACTCTGGCAGATGGATAATAAGGTGGATATGATTGTTTGCTCAGCTGGTACTGCGGGCACCATTAGCGGTATTGGACGCAAAATCAAGGAGCAAGCTCCCAACTGTCGCGTTGTGGGCGTGGATCCATTTGGGTCGATGCTGGCGAGTCCACCAGAGCTTAACAAGACTGATGTAACGTCTTTTGAGGTGGAGGGCATTGGCTATCTCTTTCCACCTACTGTCTTTGACGAAAAAGTAGTCGATGTATGGTCGAAGGTGCACGATGCCGACTGCTTCTCGTTGAGTCGTCGCCTCAATTTCGAGGAGGGTCTGCTCTGCGGCGGCTCCAGCGGTGCCGCAATGTTTGCAGCTCTGGAGCATGCACGTACTCTTAAGCCCGGCCAGCGTTGTGTGGTAATCCTGCCCGACGGAATTCGCAACTATATGACCAAGAGTGTATCAGACAATTGGATGGAGGCCCGTGGCTTCACTGGTGGTGGAATGTGCCCATATCGAAGATACAGCTGCCGAAGCCAATCGCTCTGCTTAAGTCCGACTCCACTGTTGCTGATGCCATTGCGCTGATGAAGCAGCACCGTGTGGATCAGCTAGCCATGATCGACCGGAAAGATAGGTAAGTTACATTACGAACAATCTGCTTCTTATTCCTTCCTAATCGCATGATCTCTTTGCAGCAGCGTGCTGGGCGTTGTGACTCAGGAGACACTCCTGAATCAGATTGTCAGCATGAATCGCAAATTAAATGAGCCTGTGATTAAGGCCCTTAACAAGCGAATCATTCGTCTGACTGAGACTGAAATACTTGGCAAGCTAGCACGTGTGCTAGAGGTCGATCCCAGTGTTCTAATTATTGAAAAGGGTGCAGAGGCGAAGGATACTATCCTGGCACTGGCCACTAAGCTGGATGTCACCTCGTTTATTGCATCCGGCAATGACGCCAAGCAAAATGGCAACGGAATTGGTGATCATTAGTGCCCCGCGAAATCGAAACGTCCTTCGATTTCTATGTAACTTAATAATTAATATTCAACAATTGTGTGCAATTAATATTTGATATTTACCTATTAAAATTAATATTTGATATTTACCTATTCAAAATAAGGTCTACTCCATTTGGCAAGATTTATTGAGCATTCCAGATTGTTAGTTATAAAAAGGATCAAATGCTCATCTACTTTGATACTTTAGCCCAGACACAAACCACAAGAATGCGAAAGCTTTTCTGTGCGAAAACAGCCGTTAAATATTAATTTATTTATTTTAAAAGCATGACGTGTATTAACAGCGAATGGAAATAAACAAAAGAAAATATAAAATTGTCGCAATATTAGCAATTATACACACACGTAAAAATAAAATACATATCCAATACACTTACAGTTCAAACAACTCCTTTTAGTAGAGTTTAACATTTACCAACACTCCGCTCACATTTTGCAGCACTACTTCTCTAGCGTGGCTACATATATAAATGCGTATTTATACATATGTTCGCCAGAGTAGACACGGATCTACTTGAAGCAACAACAACGAAGCGCTATCTCTCACGTGTATTTTTACTTAATTATTCACTGTGATTTGGTAGCTGCATATTTAAGTTTTCTGAGCAATTATAATTTATAGATACGGACAGTGCTACCATAAACAGGTAAAAATATAAATCCGAAATTATAAAAACCATATGTAAACATTGTAAAATAGGGCATTAAGTAAATACAAATAAACACATATGATAAAAATATTAAGTGGATAACAAACACAAATATGCAAAAGTTGGCCTTTATTCCAGTATGTGTGTATGTAACTATTGATAAGAGAAATTTCCCGGCTTCCCGAGTTCAATGCACTCGCAATGCATTTATGTGTACCAACGGATAGTATGTACCTGCATTCCATTGCCGGTTAATTTAGTGTAGAGAAAAACCTGTTGCAAGAAAAAACTAGCCGAACACCTCTTTATGCCAATTATTCCCGATGAAAACAGATGAAGCATGAAAATTTGAGTTAGCTTTAACAGGAAAAGATACGAATCTTGTAGATCGATGATGCCAAGATGACATGGCAACAATACCAGGCACAACGTGGTTTTATATTGTACATATCAAAGCCCAATTTCAATTTCATAATAAACTACAATGAGACGGCAAAAAAAGGGCTGATAAGAAGAGATGAGTTCAGCGACTGCCTGACCCCGGGCATTCTGCCAGATGGTGTGAGCTAAACAACTCATTGAACGAATTATTTAATTGCGAGCAGGCAGCGGAACAGCACGAAATACGCACTGCACATTGACTCATTGGCCTTTAACTAATCCACAGCAATGTCAGCGAATAAGACTTACGAGCGTCCCGCCGACTTCATTGATCCTGGCCAGCCCTCAAAATGCACATGGCATTTGGGTACCAAGGAGCAGACGCCCCATACGCAACGTGGCTTTGGCCACCACAAGAAGATCTCACCGGATATTTTGACAGTGATCGGCAGCACCCCAATGGTCAGGCTCAATAGTATACCCGCCAAGGAGGGCATCCAGTGTGAAATGTGTGAGTATTCCACAAGGGCACAGATTTGTATTAATGCAAGACGAGTGAAAAATATTAATTGTAAATTCTGTATAGTACTTTTTTCAATTGTGCTAATCTATTCGATTCGCGTATTTCTATAAAGCTTTTTTTTTGATTTTCGCACGAGCACATGTTTCATAATTGCGACTGATTAACTTTCACTATCTCATGTTTATAAATTGAATGTTTCCTATAATTAATTTTGTTAAAAATTCAACAGTCATTTTTCAAAGTAAACTTATTTTTGTTTTGTTTAATTAGATGCGAAATGTGAGTTCTTGAATCCGGGTGGTTCGGTCAAGGACCGAATTGGCTATCGCATGGTTCTGGATGCAGAGGAAAAAGGACTTCTGAAACCGGGCTTCACTGTCATTGAGCCGACATCGGGCAACACTGGCATTGGTCTGGCCATGGCATGTGCCGTAAAAGGCTACAAGTGCATCATTGTCATGCCCGAGAAGATGTCCAATGAGAAGGTGTCTGCACTGCGTACACTGGGTGCCAAGATAATTCGCACGCCCACGGAGGCGGCCTACGATTCGCCGGAGGGACTCATCTATGTGGCACAGCAGCTGCAGCGCGAGACACCCAACTCTATTGTGCTGGATCAGTATCGGAATGCTGGTAATCCGCTGGCCCACTATGATGGAACTGCCGCTGAAATACTCTGGCAGATGGATAACAAAGTGGATATGATTATTTGCGCAGCTGGTACTGCGGGCACCATTAGCGGTATTGGACGCAAAATCAAGGAGCAAGCTCCCAATTGTGTCGTTGTGGGCGTGGATCCATTTGGATCGGTGCTGGCGAGTCCACCAGAGCTTAACAAGACTGATGTACAGTTTTATGAGGTGGAGGGCATTGGCTATGACTTTCCACCCACTGTCTTTGACGATAAAGTAGTCGATAAATGGACGAAGGTCTACGATGCTGACTGCTTCCCCATGAGTCGTCGCCTCAATGCCGAGGAGGCTCTGCTCTGCGGCGGCTCCAGCGGTGCCGCAATGTTTGCAGCTCTGGAGCATGCACGTACTCTTAAGCCCGGCCAGCGTTGTGTGGTAATCCTGCCCGACGGAATTCGCAACTATATGACCAAGTTTGTATCCGACAATTGGATGGAGGCCCGTGGCTTCAAGCAGCCAGTCAATGAACATCGACACTGGTGGTGGAATGTGCCCATATCGAAGATACAGCTGCCGAAGCCAATCGCTCTGCTTAAGTCGGACACCAGTTTTGGCGATGCCATTGCGCTGATGAAGCAGCACCGTGTGGATCAGCTGGCTATGATCGACCAGAAAGATGGGTATGTTACATTACGAACAATCTGCTTCTTATTCCCTCATAATCGCATGATCTCTTTGCAGCAGCGTGCTGGGCGTTGTGACTCAGGAGACACTCCTGAATCAGATTGTCAGCATGAATCGCAAATTAAATGAGCCTGTGATTAAGGCCCTTAACAAGCGAATCATTCGTCTGACCGAGACTGAAATACTTGGCAAGCTAGCACGTGTGCTAGAGGTCGATCCCAGTGTTCTAATTATTGAAAAGGGTGCAGAGGCGAAGGATACTATCCTGGCACTGGCCACTAAGCTGGATGTCACCTCGTTCATTGCATCCGGCAATGACGCCAAACAAAATGGCAACGGAATTGGGGATCATTAGTGCCCCGGCGAAATTGAAACGTCTTTCGCTTTCAATTATATGTAACTTAATATACTTAAACCCCAACAATTGTGTGCATTTAATATTGATATTTTACCTATTAAAAATAAGGTCCACTCGATTCCTATGTGTTTTCCATTTAGCAACATTTTGTTACTTTTAGCCCAAATTAATATTCTACATCATGAAATTTAGACCCGGAATATTGAATCTATTTTTTTACAGGTAAATTTTAGATTGGTTTTTTATCTTTCCATGAGCATTATGGTTTTTAAAGATCCTATTTGTGTAACTATCTAAAGTTGAGTTCTTGTATGAAAAACTTTTAAGGTTTTGAATAAATGTAGACTCCACCAAATGCGATATTTTTTATGATTTTCACATTTGCGCATCGGTCGACAAGTAAATTCATGAATAAATTTTTTAACTTTTAAATATTTTCACAAAATTAAATATTTTGTAACATAATAATATAAGCATTATCGGTCGTATGATAAAATCCTTCAAGAGTATTTAGTGTTCCATGTTTTAAAACCAGTAAGAAATCTTTAGTTGAGAGTACAACTAGAAAATACCCTGAAAATTCTTCTTCTTGAACTGTTTAGCATTTGCGAGAAGCTACAAAATTAGTGACTCTAGATCTTAAAATCTAAGATTATATACTCAAAAATAAAATATTTTATATCGATTATTATCAATTGCTTGGAAACAAGGAACACTTCATATGATCTACTATAGAATAATACTCTATACCCCTACTGCCCGGGCACTAGGAGGAGCTACGTTCAAAATTTTAGGTCTCTTACAGGTTCTGAGATGTGGCTAGATCGACTCGACTATCGAAGGTGACCAGGAATATATTTAAATGTCTGCCTGTTACATACACTATCACAAAATCACTTTAAATTTTTTAAGCATTCTGAATGGGTTCAGGGTATAATAACGATTCTCTTTAGCAATCGTTTGAAACAGACATTCTACAGAAAACAATTGTAACAATATTAAAACTCTTAGAAAATGGGTTTCTGTGCTGGGAGCTGAAATATCCACATCATGTTCCGTCCCCATAAATAGACGCCACGGAATGGGTTAGACTTCAGTTCGTAGCGACTGTTGGAGAAGTCATGACAATGATTGGAGTATTGGTTCTATTACTTACTCTGGCAACAATTGCCAATGCAGTGGACTACTGTGCTCTGCCCACATGTTTGGACAAGCACATTGCATGCAACAACAAGGGAGTAAGTTGTTATCCTCATCAAAGGATATCCAACGTAAGCGATTACATTTTATCCCGCTGCAGAACTTTAGTGAATCGTGCCCAACGGATGTCCGAGAAGTTCCGATTGAGCCCCACCAGAAGTTGATCCTTAGCCTGTTCAATGAGCTGCGCAACAACATCGCCGGAGGCAAAATTGAAGGCCTTCCCAAAGCATCGCGCATGGCGAAGATGGCATGGTGCGAGGAGCTCGCTCACCTGGCCCTACTCAACGTGAAGACCTGCCAATCGCTTCCCGATAAATGCCGCAGCACCGAACGCTTCGCATACGCCGGCCAGAATAATGCTATATTCAGTTATAGCGGTGCCGAGTCTGAGTACACCGATGGAGAAATTATCAAGGAGCAGATTGAGAACTGGTTCAACGAGCGCAACAATGGCTCTCCCGAAATTCTTGCTAGTTTCCCCGAGGAGCTGCCTAACAAAAATTTGGCCATGTTCACCATCGCCGTGGCCGAGAAGAACACCCATTTGGGCTGCGCTGCCGTTCGCTTTTCTCGTGATTATTACAATCATTTTGTGCTGACCTGTAACTTTGCCACAAGGAACATCATTGGCCAGCCCGTGTACACTCCCGGAGAGAAGGCCACAGCCGGTTGCAAGAACCGTTATGGCGCTGCCTTCGACTATCCCAATCTGTGCTATGCCAAGGAAATTTATGACAACGAGAAGATCGACGATAATATTAGGGTGTTTTAAATACAGGTTGGGTGACCTGAATATCTAAATGAAGCACTAATATTATCAAGCCATATTTACCCATAATAAAAACTAATCGCAAGCAAAATAACAACTTATATTCAATTTTTTCAGGATTCTCTTCATGCTCTACATATACTCAAAATATTTCTAAATATTTTTCTTTTCAATATTCATCAAGTTACATTAGCTAATTAGTTCGTTTTGAAATTAAGACAATATTCAAAGACTTCAAGTGAAATAGGGCGGTTTGTTTTAGCAATCCCAAAGTAAAATGGATAAACATAAAAAAATAATAAGTTTCCAATAGATCTTAAATGATTATATACATACATAGCTACAATAACGCCACAGCTTCTGTTTGCTTTGGGAATTCAAAATTAATAAGTTTCCAATAGATCTTAAATAATTATATACATGGTTAGATTTACGCAACCGATTCTGTTTGCTTCAATGCTTTAATGTGGTCCTCGACCTTTTTATGAGACTTGGTTGTCAAATGCTGCAAATAATGCTTCTGTAGCTTGAAACTCTGCTCGCAAATGTCACAGCTGCAAAATGGATTAATTTGTAAATGTTAATATGCTCAAAAATTGATCAAATATTTTTCTGAAACTACCTAAAATCACGGCTCATAGTATGCACCATTTGATGGGACCTGCAATCGCCTTTGGTCACAAATGTTTTTTCACAATAGTCGCATTGAAAAGGACGCAAACTGCCAGCCATATGTACTCTGTGGACACATTTGTTTATATATGAGAGTCTGTATCTTTAGAATTGATTTTTTACTCACCTCTCGTGTGTGCTACGATTGCTGCAGTGCCGAAATGATTTGCCGCATGCATAACGACATGGATATGGACGAACATTGTCGTGTGTGCGCTGGTGATTGTTCAGTTCGGCCGTCGTTGAAAATGCTGCACTGCATAACTTGCACTTGTGGGGTCGGGTACCAGAGTGACGAACAATGTGGTTTCGGAGATTAAATCCAGTGGTGAAATTTTTTCCACACATATGGCAAATATGTTGGTCAGCCTGTCCATGAACTCTTCTCTTATGCTTCTTCAGGAAATGCCTACTATGAAACTTTTGTCCACAGTCTTCGCACTTGTATCCAAAATAAACTCCTATGCTCTTTAGATGTTCAACGAGGGGGGCGGAGTATTTAAAATCGTGTCCGCAGTGCTTGCACACAAATCTATATATAATATAAAATATATATATAATAAAAAGATATATTTATATATATATAACCAAACCTGGTATGAAGTTGCATGTCATGACACTGATGCATATGCATCTTTAGTAAATCCTGACTAGTAAATGTCAATCCACACTGATGACACTGGTATTTATGGTTTCTTGGCTCCTTTTTGATTTTCTTTTTAGACGATGGTGATGGCGGCGATGGTGCTGATACTAAGGGTTGAACGTCTACTGCTTCATAATATTTTTCATCATCTGAAATGTCGATTTCTTCCAGTCGTTCTTCTTCTATGAGTAATTCCGAATTGGTGGGACTGTGTGGCATAGTGGACTCTGAATATGACATTACTTCTTGTTCGATCTCCTCGTCCTTTACTTGTACTTTGATTAGGGCTTGTGTCTGCGACTCAATGCAAACTCTGCGAAACTGAGTAGCAATCTCTAGACTCTGCTGGCAGTGTCCGCAAATAAGGTCCGAAAAATCTTCATCTTGTTTCAGCTGGAAACAAAAATGAACGATTTAACCTATCATAAACGCATTTCAGCACAGCGTTACTTACAATCAGATCAGTCAGCGCTTTGATTTGGCACAGAAGCTGATGGTTTTCTGGTTTAAATAAATTCTTTGCGGTGCGATGGTCTATTATTTGCGCGCATGTTCTGCATACATCTTGCCTTGGACTCTTTGGATGAATTCTCTTCTGTTAAGAACCGACCTTTAGATATGCGATCAAATATAGACACAAGTGTGTAACATACATATGCGAGTTCCGACGTCAATGAAACAACGTTAGCATCATCTTCAACATCAGCATTATTGTCGTCGATGTCGGCCTCGTCATTGTCATCGCCGTTATGTATTTCGTAAGCGCTGTCCAAGTATTCAGCATCAGTATACTCGGTGTAATCATCTAATTCAGTATTGGTCGTAGTAGTATCGTCTAATTGAACCGAGTCCGAAGATGGGCTAAAGTGTTTAAGGTGAAGTGGGCTTCAGTTGGAATCAGTACATCAAATACATACTTTCTCTTCCTTGTTAAATCCTGTAGGAACGCCATATCATCGGCAAACTCCCATTGAATGTCTGGTGTTTCTAGGGGATCGGTTTCGCCTTCATAGTCTTCACCATCTATTTTAATACGGGTATATGCCGTCTTGCAATGGTAGCGGTAGCTCTGGCGCAACGAGCGCCAAGCGACTTTACATTCCTGTGCTGTTTATAGAGAAGTCAAACCAATTTTATGCAATGCAAATAGCTCACATTTAAAACTTACGGTCTCGGCGCATTTCGGCACCCACTGACTGCCAAGCCGCCTTAATACTTATAAGATCGTTGTGTTCACTGTCATTCAGATCCCAGAGTAGACGTCTCACCCTCACTGCAGCTATAAGCCGTGACTTATCCTCATTTTTAAAGCGAAGGCACTTCTTGCGATGAATACCACGGCTTCTGATCATGTTGACAATTTTAAGGCGAAGAAATATGCAAATTAAAAATTCCCGCTTTACAGCCGACACGCATGTAAATGCGATATGCTCGTGCTTGACGGTTAATATTTGAAACAATTATAATTTCTTTCAGATTTCAATATTTTATGTGGTTACAATCGAGACTCAACTAATTAATTCATTTTTATTAATTTTTTATATTTTCGCAGTAAGAACAGCGTACGCTCCTTTGAGAGTAAATTACTGGATAAAAAAGCATTCACACAAAATGATAACAGCTGTTCAGTCTCATTGACAATCACACAAAAGCAATTTTTCTAATAAGTCCATTGTGAACACAATTATTTATTTTTTTAAATATATTATTTTTGTATATCAAATAAACATACATATGAACAACAAATCTTCAATCAGGCAATTTAGATATAAGGCATCTAGTCCCTACAGGTTTTGCTTTTATGCAATTTGGTCCGTTGATGTAATAACAAATGTGAAGGTCGTAGAAACCATTGGTCGCAAGGCTCACAGCTGAAAAATAAATAAGTTTATGAATATACCCTGTAAAATATAATTATGTTCGTACTGATAGTTTCGATGATTCACATGCACACGCTCGTGCATTTTTCTAACTGAAGTGGATGTAAAGGCTTTATCACAATATTGGCAAGCAAATGGCCGTTCGTTTGTATGAGTCCTGTAACAATGAAAAATTTATTAACTTGTACATTTCAAAATATGATTAATCAAACCTTTCATGAACTGCTTTGCTACTCGTGCCCCGAAATGTTTTGTTACAAAACCGACACGAATATGGTCTTGCGTTGGTGTGCAAAATCTTATGGCGCTGCATCTCGTTTTTGGTATAGTACCTGCTCTTACAAATATCACATTCAAATTCCTTTGTCCCTGTGTGGCGCAACATATGTAATTTTAAATATGTGGAACATCTAAATTCTCCGCCACACTGTTCGCAAATCCATGTTTTTGAACTTGTGTGCCTGTCACTAGGTTTTTTGGGTGTGTTTATTTTCTTGCACTTAAAGAGAGGCTTACTTTGTATGGGAGTCTCTGATTCTTTGATGTGAATATGGCTTTCGCTATTTAATTTTTTATTTGCCTGTTGTAGTTCATCATGGCTATTGTAACTTTCTTCTATAACACTTATTTTGTCGAAAGCTAACACTGTATCCACATCCGTTGCGCTATTTATGATCTTCATTTTTTCCGCGAATAGTTTCTTATGAGTATCAAGGCAGCTCGCGCGAAACTTTACAATTTGATCCAATATCGATTTACAGCTAATGCAAATGTGTTCCGGCAGGGTGTTATCATCTTCAATCTGAAAATGTTTAAATAAGGAAAAGCTAAAAAGAAGTATAAAAATTACCTACCAGCATGTCAGTTATATCTTCGATTAAAGTTACTAAATGGTAGCTGATTTCCTCGAAAAGCCTTGTGTCGAGCTCCTTATTTATTGTTGTGCCACAAGTACGGCAAAGTGTGCGCAAGTCATTCATCGTGTGTTTAATTGAAAACAAAAAGCATATCTTCTTTTTAAAAGACGATTGTTTTTAATTTCCGCGCAAATAACAAATGGGTACGTAGCGCACAGCTGGCAGTCTTATTTTACAGCTGTTTCAAAAATTCGTAGGTGCACACAGGCCATTCACAATATTTAAATAGACAAACGAAACATACCACAATAGAGGTGTATTTACCATGCTATTGTCTCTTTCATATAATTTAGAACATAACTAATTCGAATTAAATTAAACATTTTAAATTGCTGTTAAAATTATCAGTTGATATTGTTTTTTATAATTTATGGCATCAAATTAATTGCGTATTTTTTAAATTCCACAATTTTTTGGGTGAATGGCATTTTTAGTGCATTTTAGAGACATTCACGTGTACACACTTCTAGAATTTTAACTTTGTGTACGGAATACATTTTAAGAAATATTAAAGCGAAATGTCAATTCACTGCAGAACTTGTAGGGAACCGATTTTCAATCTGAAGCCCAGAAACATTTTTAGTCATGAAAATGAAGATATTCGGCACAACATCCTCGCAATTACTGGCATTAAGGTAAACCGCTCCATTCCGCGGCGTCTTTTTATTGCGCAAAGCGTTTTTAAACAAACTATTATTTTCAGTTGTTTTATGATCCGTGCTTGCCTAGCCATATATGTTCCTGCTGTTATTTAGACTTAAGCCATGCAATGGCATTTCGAGAGCGCTGCTTAGAGTCGGAAAAGCAACTGGCGGCCGTAAAGAAAGAAGGAGCTACTAGAACCAAAGTGTTTGCAGTACACTCCAGGCAGATTGATCCATTGGATGATCAGGATCTTAGTGAAGATTCAATTAAATTTAAACCTGAATTAAACGACACACTTGACAGCCCCGAAAATAGTACAGCCTCAATTCGAAAAGAAGACAAACTAAAAATGGAAGGACGACACAAACTGTCGACTCCAAACCATCTATCGCCTCGAGTGCGACTTATGCGTTGTCGAGATCCAAGTGCACCTCGCCAAACGGCAACCCGCCCCGCAAAATCAGTGCATACAAACCCCCCAAAGAATGCAATGCAGCCGTTTGAGTCATCGTCACATCCTGCTATTGGATCAAGGTATATGACAGCTCGGCCAACGGCATCTATAGCTCCAAGGCCGTCGAAGAGTATAAGTAAACCAGGTGTACAACAGAAATATCAACCACCTCCTCGCCATGATGAAGTAAGAAAACCAAATAGATATAGGCCCCCGCCAGAAGAGAAGAAATATGTATGTGACCAGTGCGGATGGGTCTTCCGCGATTTGAGCAACATGAAGGATCATGCATTGCGACACTCGGGAGTAAAAAAGTTTGAATGCGAGGAGTGCCGCAGTAAATTTTTCACCCGGCCATTATTATTGCTTCATATACGTGTGCATCATAAAGGCGAGAAGCCTTTCGTATGTAAATACTGCGGCATGGGTTTCCGCAACAGTCCCAGTCGCTGTCGGCATGAGCGGTGAGTAAAACACATAGTATATTTTTTTGGCATTTAACTAATTTGTATTTGAATTTAACTTTTAGAAAATATCATGCAAACGAATTACCTTTCGAGTGCAACCTTTGTACCAGAACGTTTATAAGCAAAATAAGCTTGGAAAAGCACAGACTAGTGCATATCACTGGAGAAGAAACTCATAGGTATAATGTTAAAAATCTCTTTTAAATCTTTTATATATATTTATTAATATTTTTTAGCTGCAAAACATGCAACAAGTCCTTTAAGGGAGCACAATATCTAAGAAATCATTATCTTACAAAGTTCCATCTAAGAAGAGTTAACCAGATGGTAAAAGATGATTTTGATGATTCGGAAATGACTACGGTCAGCGATGAAGATATAGACTATGATTTTGCCGATTCTATTATTGAAGAACTCGATGAATAAACCAATAACACCTTTTTTATTTGTTTTTTGCTACACTATTCAATTATGTATTGGTAACCTACTACTACAATTAAACAAAAAAAAAGACTTAAGAGCATTTTATATAATACCTATTATATAATTTTAATAAATATAACATATAAATTCGACATTACAAGTTCAAATATTTTGTCGAGCTACACAATCGGCTGTTGTTATCGAAATTTCCATTTAGCCATTCACCTGTTCACAAAAAAATACTTAAATAGAATAACAGCCCTGCTCTACCAAGAAGGCTACCTTGAATTAACCCGAAAAACATTTGATGTAAACTAAAGGTTGATAAAATGTCGGTTCAATGCAGAACGTGTGCAGCGAAGATTTTTAATCCTAATGCCAAAAATCTCTTCGAGCAAGACGACAATGAGATATTGCTTAATATCGAAACTCTAACTGGAATCCGGGTAAACATTTGGCTCAACTTTGTAAGAAGATATGCATATGTACGTCTGATATCTGATTATAGTTGAATGAGGACCAGCATATGCCTAAGCACATTTGCACCTGTTGCCATTTGGACCTGTACCATTCGATAGCTTTTCGAGAGCGCTGCCTAAAAACGGAACATTATTTGCAGAATGCAAATCAAAAGGCGACGAAGTTAGACCCGCTAAATACAGCACATACAGAAGTTGGTTCAACAAGTGAAACTTCAAGTCCACCGCTTAGTGCAATAAAAATAGATCATACAGAGAATCACATATTGAATACACCAGATGCAGGAATATTAAGTCAACAGCCTCCGCAACATCGCATTCTTCGCGCTCGTAAACCAAATAGTAATACTAGAACAGAAAAGCGCATAAAGAAGCGCAGAATATATTCCTATGTTCGCAACTTTGCTAAAACGTCGCCTGTTACCATGGCACAGCCTGATCCAAACGCTGAACATCGTCAAGAAGCTGAAAGCTTAAAAACTTCACCACGCTGCAGTCTTAGCGATTGTGAGCAGAGTCCTAGTATACTAAAGGAAGAGTCAAATGAATTGAATGCCTTTGACCAAAGTGAAGAGTTCCAAGAATCAGCTAAGGTGTCCTCTGTTGCCGTGTCTTTGCCGGCACAAGATAATAGCACTACGATCATTGCACAAAGCAAGAAGGATAAGCCAAATTTGAAGCCACCTGGGGATCCCAAGGTCTATATCTGTGACCTTTGCGGTCATCAGTCCACAAGTCCAAAAAACTTGGATATTCACATACTGCGTCATAAAGGTGAAAAGAATTTCGAATGTGAGGAATGTGGCGCAAAGCACTACTCCAAATACCTACTACAATTGCATATTCGCGTGAAACACCAAGGCGAGATGCCATTTGTTTGCAGATTTTGTGACCAGCGGTTCTATTCAGGCAGCACACGTACACGCCATGAACAGTGAGAATTTAAAATACACTAATTTATAATTTAAACTGAATATGTCCTTTACAGAGTACGGCACATAAGAAGTTGGTCGTATGAGTGCAAGATTTGTGGCAAAAAATACAACACAAAATCGTGTTTGAATAAACACGAATTCCTGCACTCAGGCTTGCGACCATATCGGTATGCTAAAATAAAGATTTATTAGGTGTATGTTCTGAATTAAATTCTATTTTCCAGTTGCGAATTGTGCAATGTGGCGTTTCCACGAAAACCAGGTTTAAGGATTCACTGCCGCACAAAACAGCATCAAAAGAGGGCTAGCGAAGCTTTAAACAGTCAACTTGATGGCATAAAAGATATAGCGGTTCCCGAGGGAACTATAGTGTTTCCAGACTCAATAATAGTCGAACTTGATGTATAAATGTATTTTGTTATAGCACATAGAAGATGGCATTTAATAAGAGTACCATCTGTTTGCCATTCACAACGAAACGTATTGCAACAGCTGTACCTTTGCCATTCACATTTTTTGTCTTCGGTTGTATGATAATAAAAACACGCCTGCCACGCTTGGGTAGGGCAATTGAACTGTTAAAATGTCTACGTTAGTTTTGTGTAGAACATGTGGGGAAAAGATCTACAATCTCAATGCCAAGAACCTCTTCGATCGGGAAAGTTATGAGATGTTGGACAAAATCGAAACACTGACAGGAATCAGGGTATGACTGCAATTAAAAAAAATGGGTGTGGATGAGTTATCACGTTTGGTTTCAGTTAGATGATGATGAGGATATGCCCAAACACATTTGCGCCTGCTGTTATTTGGATTTGAACCATTCAATTGCCTTCCGTGAGCGTTGTATTAAAATACAACAACTTCTACATAGTGGAGTGGAAGCAAATGCAGCTGCACCAGATCCACTGAATACCGCAGAAGGAAGAGTCACACCTACGCCGACTAAGAGCAAAAAGCAACCGCAGCGAAAAATTGTACGTGCTCTCACGGAACCATGCCATACCTCTCCACAAAATCACATTGTTCGCGCACGCTCACCAAAACAACAATTGAGCATCAACACAAGAACGAGAGATTCTTCAGGTCAGCTTAGAAGACGTGTTATCATATTGGGCCGAGCACAGGAAACACACTCAGAGGCAGATTGCGATAAGACTATTAATATTTTAAGTCATGCCAAAGCATCCTCAGTTGGGAAAAACAACCGCATTGCAATGGAGGAAGCTCAGCAATCAGCGTCAGAAGATTATGACAGTGCCACATCCGATGGATTCAGAAACAAAATGAAGTGTAATGCGAGTCAACCTGGTATTAGCAAGACCTACGTCTGCGACCAATGTGGCAAATGCTTTACAGATGCCAGCAATTTGAAAGTGCACATATTGCGGCATACAGGTGTGAAGAACTTTGAGTGCGAGGAATGTAACACAAAGTACTTTACACGGCACTTACTGAATTTGCACATACGCGTTAGGCACCAAGGGGAAATGCCATACGCGTGCAAATATTGTGATCAGCGTTTCTTCACGAGCACCAGCCGCTGTCGGCATGAACGGTATGGGTAATACTGTATGTATTTGCATTGCATTGCATTACTATTATTATCTTTCTTATGTAGTGTAAAGCACACAAGGAAATTAACATATGCCTGCAGACTTTGCGGAAAAACGTATCTCACAAAATCCTGCTTAAATAAACACGAATTCCTGCACACAGGCGAACGACCATATCGGTATTGTTAAATTACGTTTTTAATTTCTCTATCGTTTACAAGCTGATATTATCTTTCAGTTGCGAAATATGCAATGTGGGATTTCCCCGAAATACGAACTTGAAAATTCATTACCGTTCAAAGCAACATCAAAAAAGAGCCACCGAGGCGCTGGATAAACAATTTAATATTATTGAGGCGATCTCCGATGTGGAATCTGACATTGATTCAGTCATTGAAGATTTTGATGTTTAAAAAAGTATCAATGTCAAATTGTGACGCAGACGAAAACAATTGAAAAAACACGCACGGCTAAGACAAATATTTGACAATATTTATTTTTATACAATATATATTTTTTATACGAATTTATTTATATTGCAACACTATTATTAAAAAGAAAAATAATCAAGCTTAGTCAAAGTTGCTGCTCTTATTATCATCAATAGGCCACAATATCCTTATCTGGTTCGATTAATTACAACTGTTAATATATGTACATATGCATGTCTCTATTGGCATATATATTGGTTTTGTTTTGATGTTTCTTATCAATGTTTGTTAAAATTGTATAAACTATCTAAAATTAAATAAACTATTTAATTTAAATCAAGTTTCCCTTTTGTAATATGTGTATTTTTGTTTTCTGCAAAAGGTTTAGAAACCAGATGCATGGCTGGAACCCAAAAAATGTTTTAAAATATTCAAATAATAAACCCTGGCCGAAGCATTTCGGGAGCGCTATTTAATGAATGAATTTAATAAATTCTTAGCTAGGAATAAAATTGATCAGGTTATGAATATGATTATACGATTTCCGAAAAAAAACGTAATGAAGATGCTGTTGTAAATAGCTTTAAACCGAAACCAACTGGTCTCGCGAGCGAAATAAAAAATGTTGTTACTATTAATTTTAATACAATTTCAAAATGTTGTTTCTTATTCAATTGAGCAGCCATTCACCTGGCTTTTGTCTAATATGCTATTCACAGTAAACGAAGAATTTTGTAAACAGAATAACAGCTCTGTCTATATGATTTACAGGTGCCACAACATATAAACAAACCCAAAATAGTATTACAAATACCGTCTTATAATGTCAGTTGCATTTATATGCAGGACTTGTGGCAAACAGATCGACCGTCTCCACGCCAAAAACCTTTTCGCAGATAATGGCAATGATATTTTGAAGAAAATACAAGCCTTAACTGGTATTTGGGTAAGGATTATTGTTTCGAAGCAGACGCCAAAATATATTCATTTGAATTAATTTATAGCTAACAGATGAGTTAAATATGCCAGGAAAGATTTGCGCATACTGCCTGCTGGACTTGGAACATGCCATAGCATTCCGAGAGCGTTGTATAAAAACTAACACCGTTTTGATGCGTAAAAACTTGGAACAGAAACAGACCGACAATAAATCCATTTGTCCATTTGTCTTAGAGCATAGGTCTAAAAGCAATGACAGTGATCCGCTATCAAATGATAATAGTGAACATATTGAGCTCGAGGATGGAGAAGAACTAAAATGCGACGAAACAGGGCCGGCATTTTCCCAAAAGTCGCATGAAGTTCCACAGATGCCTCCCAGAATTTCACGCGTTTCGATTCCGCTTCGTATTTGTTCAAGTGAAGATAAGAAATCTTTGCCGGATATTCATTCGAAAGTTACATCTCATATTCAATCCCGGAGATATTTTTGTAGACAATGTGGCATGAATTTTGATGACAAATCAAATTTTAGCCGACACAGACAAAGACACTTAAATGATACGACAGACGAAGAAAATATCTTTCAGACCGCTTTTGACTTAGCTGAGACTGTTTTTGATAAGGAACAGTCTTTACCATTTGTGGCTACCACCCACAACTCTTACAGAGGATTACAGAGCTCCATCCAGACGAATGAAACAATTAAACCATCGAAAGCGAAAAAGAATAGAGTAAGTGACATCCAAGAAGAGAGCTCACCGTCCAGCAGCGCGTCCCATTCGCCTAACAAAAGGATTAGGAGGTTGGGAAATTATTTCTGTGATCAGTGCGGCAGGCATTTTAATGATAAGGCCAACTTAAATCGACATCTTCAGAGGCACATGGGAGTTAAAAAATTTGAATGCCAAGAGTGCGGACATAAAGATTACACACAGCATTTAATCAATTTGCACCAACGTATACAGCACCAAGGCGAAAAGCCTTATGCCTGTAAATATTGCGGCGAACGTTTTGCAAACAGCATGGCACGATTACGACATCAACGGTACCAAATATGCTTCATTTTACGTTATCTTTATATAATTAATATTTCTTGCAGGAGTCACATGGAGTATTTGGAATCAAGTGCAGAGGTGCCAGCCTTTACTTGTAAGTTATGCAACAAGTCTTTCAGAAAGAAAAGCATTTTGGATACTCACGCTGTCGTGCACACTGGGGAACAACCTTTCTGGTATATATAAATATACAAAGATTTCTTGTAATTCTTATTCAACATATTTAAACTCCACAGCTGCGATATATGCAATGTGTACTTCAATCGGAAGTCAAGCTTACGTGCTCACTACCGCTCGAAGTTTCATCAGACAAATGCTACGCTAAAACTAGACAAGACTGGAGTTGATTCAGAATAAAAAATTAAAATTATTTTTAACCAACTGACTGTTTGTTATTTAATTACTGTTCCCGCCAGTTGGTAAGTTATCGGTGATTTAAATCAAAAAATCGATCGCATATCGATTACATGCTGCAGGGCTAGTAGTTGTTTGCCAACCCTGGCACTAGGTCTGCAATGCGACGTCACAAATAAAAATAAATTATAGTAAAATGAAGTGTGCGGTGCAAAACTGCGCCAACAAGTTCAAGTCAAGACAAAAACACTCGCAGCAATTGAGTTTCTTTAGCTTTCCAAAAAACCCGGAAATTTTAAAAAAATGGGTTTCGTTTTGTCGCAAATACAACAAAGAGAAACTAAAGGCTCCTCTGAAGAGCGTCATTTGTAATGAGCACTTTAAAGAGGAGGATATCCAAGGAGCATTACAATTTCAAATGGGTTTGTCTTATTGTTTATAGCTAACTTAACCTTCATCCATCAACTTTAATTGCGATTTGCAGGCCTATGCTCAAAGAGAACGCTGAGACCAGGAGCCGTGCCTTGCATTAACAAAAACGATGAAAGCGCAGTTGAACGAGAGCGATCCGAAAAGCGAAAGAACCAGAAATTGGTCGCTGAGTTGTTAGAGGAAGCGGCAGCGCGAGAAGCAGCTGAAGCCAGCGGAGCAATTGTCATAGCTCCAGACTTTATCCGAAATACTGGCATTGTCTCTGTGCCCGACTTTGTGAGTGCTACTGGCAATGCCTTCATTCCATTTACACCGACGCCCAGTGAAAGCGATCCTTTAGCCGAGGAAAGGGCAGAGTTCGATTTGTGCACAAAAAGTAGCAGCAATAATGAAAAGCTAAGTGATGAGAAAAGGTGTCGCACCTGCTATAGACTTTTTGTTGTTGATGAAAATACTAAAGATCTTTGCGACGAAAAAAATGCCGTGATGTTATATCACATTGAAGTTATTACCGGCATTTGGGTGAGTGTCTTTTAATTTCACCAAGTTGAATATACAAATATTTGCATTTTCAGGTGCAATGCAAAGAGGAAATGTCACCGTTCATGTGCTCAGGATGCGTCAATAATCTGCGCACAGCCATTGATTTTCGAGAAACATGTATCCGGGCAGAACTGCAGTTTACAGGGGGCGACGTTGACGAGTTTCCGACTGTTATCAAAGAAAACGGCAAAGAAATTTTGAATGCACAAGACTCAGAGCTAGTGCAGATTTGTGAGAATGATGCAAAAGATGATTTTGTTTCGGTATTTCCGGCGGAAGATCAAAATGGTCAAACGACTGTAATTGAGCCTGTGTCCCTTGCAGCGGGACAACAAATGACCCTGACAATACGTCCATCGGCTGCAGATCCAAGTAGTATTGCATTGGGTGCACAGATTTATGAGGACCTTCTAAATGAATATAGGGGTAAGGATAAGCTTGCTCGTCCACGACAAAGAAAGGCAACGAACCAAAGGCCAAACGCCGTAAGAAATCGAAAACGAAAACCTCGGGAACCAAAACCGAAACGTCCAAAACGCACAAAAGAGGAAAAAAATCGTATACGTCGTGAACAAATCAGAGCCATGCCACTAAATCATGTATGCGATCAGTGCGGCGCCTCTTTTCGTGTGAGATGTAATCTAACGATACACATGCTGCGGCATACGCGGACAAAAAACTATCCTTGCTCCGAGTGCCCTAAGAAATTTTACGATGCCTATATGCGAAATATTCACATACGGGTGAGGCACAGAGGAGAGCTGCCATTTGAGTGCAATTATTGTCGCAAAGCATTTGGTTCATCTAACACACGTTATCTGCACGAAAAGTAGGTGAATCTTTGACACAACAAATTGTGCATCATTAATATACAAATCGTAATTACAGAAAGGTTCATGGAGCGTCTCCACGTATTCACAGGAATGTGAATCGCTTGAACAAACGAATTGAATTGTCAGATGAGCAACAGGAGCAGCAGCCGCAGAATGAGCAGGACCAAAAGGAAATTGTTCGGCACTTTTGTTCGTATTGCGACAAGAGCTATGCGAATAAATATTCACTAAATTGGCATAACAATCTGCACATCGGTGCCAAGCCTTTCAAATGCAAATTTTGCGATATGAGCTTTGCAGATCCCCAATCGAAAAAGAAGCACGAAATGAAGCACGATAGTAAACGTCCATTTGAGTGCGACATTTGTCTGAAGGGGTTCTATGTACGCAGTAAGCTAAAGGAACATGAACGTATTCACACTGGCGAACGACCCTATAGGTTTGGCAATTGATGATTGGTAACTTAATATAATTATACCTTACATATATATTATATTTGCTTTCAGGTGTGACGTCTGCAACGCTTTCTTTCGATATAAATTCAATTTATATTCGCATCAGTTCAGTAAAATGCATAAGGAAAATCTGCAAAAGCCGACAAAGATTGAAATCGTCGATGAGTCAGATTAAACTAGGAATATAGACTATCAATTGTTTTAAGTTATGTAAAATACACTGCGCATTCTTTTAATTAATTTTATTAAAAAAAATACTCATATTGACTACGTTTTTTTTCATGATATAGCATTAATATTTAGCGATTCTTTTTGTTTTAGTTGTGACTTTTTGTTTTTTATACGCGCGTTGGCAATATGATTTGATGAATTTATATGCTGGGTTAGGTTGCCGGCACGCAGAAACCATAGATCACAGACGTCACAGCTTTTAATAAAAATAGGACAAGTTTAAACAATTTAAAAGGTTTTTAGCTAATTCACTTACTGAAATGTGCGTTCACCTCGTTTGATGAGCTCCGTTTTTGACTGCGGCGCTCGACCTTTTTTGCAAGCCTCACTGTAATCAAGATATTGAACATCTATGTGCCCCTTAGTTACATTTTACTTACCGTTCGTGGCGCACTCGCGAACTGTTTGTACTGTATTGTAGTCCGCAGAAGGTGCACTCGTAGGGACCTTCAGTGTGTTTCAGCTGGTGGCGTCGCAGAAGGTGCAATGTGTAGCACTTTTCGTTGCATTCCGGGCACTCGTAGTTCTTGGTGCCAGTGTGCCGCAACAGATGCACATTGAGATTGCTGCCATCTTTGAATTGGCGACCACAGTGCTCACAGATGCAGGGTCGTGCCGATGCCCATTGTCGCTCGCGATCCACAATGCGTTTCGGTTGTTTATCATTGGTCAGCTTAATGTACATAGTTCTTTTTCCTACACGCATTGTATACTTGCGGGAACCCATTTTAGATTTTCTATGTGGATCAATGTGCGCTGGACTCTTTGGGTGTAATTCAGGTTCGGCTTGGGTGGCAGCATGAGGAGATGCATCACTGGGTGGCTCCTCAATATCCTCATCAAAAGATATATCGGCATAGCCATCGGAATCAGGCTGATCTCCATAATAACTTTCGCTCGTTTCTTCAAAGTCTTCCTGCAGCTGATTAGCAACATCATCGCCGATCTGCTGATGTTGTGCGGGCGTTGTCTCCACCTTTATATCGACAGCTACAAGCTCTGGTTCCTCAATACGAAGGGGGTCAGAAATCTTGGCTTGATCTGACGTTACAGGAGAAATATTGTTTGAGCTCAATTTGGCCTTACGTTTTACGAGAAATGCTTCAATTTTTGAGCAGCGTTTGCGAAAGGAGTTAACCTTCTTTACCAGCGTTTGGCAGTCCTCGCACATATAGATAGGAAACCCGGCGACATTTTCCAGCTGAAAGAAATTGAAATTAGTATTTGAATGGATTTAATACGTTGTTCCATACCCAACAGTTTGTTATGGTGCGCACACAGTGCAAAAGGCGACGACCCATGGGAGAAAAGAAATTGATGCAACTTTCTGCGTTCACCGTTTTGCCACAGGTACGGCAAAAATCTTCCATATTTATTAAATCTAAATAAATCTTTTGATTTGTGAACAGGACAGAAGCTGACAACGCGACCGAATATTGAATCTGAAAGAATACCGTTCTTTGATAAAAAGAAATATACCAAAAAATACGATTATAGTGTCATAAATATACTGATGTCGGGATTCGGGATTTTGCAATTATATCAATATGTAAACACTGTATTTCTTTCAACAGCTATTGAATTTTGATTAGAATAACATATCTAAAATTGCAATTCCAAGAATATATGATAAAATGTTGGTCTAAAACAGGCTTACAACAATTTTAATTTATACACCTATGCATAGATTAAGATTTTTATTATTCAATCTCGATGTTTCTGGCGGTTATTTATTCTAGCAAAAAGTAAGACTTGTTTCATAATATGAATAATTTAAAAGATTTGTGCGAGAATATAAACAAATTTAAATTAAGTCACGTTTATCAAGTTTATTTGTTATTTAGGCGGCACAACTGGTTGTCAACGCTGAAAAAAAATACCGCAAGAAAAAGTAACGGAAAGTAAAAAATTCATAGATGCCAACCTTAATTTAAGGAAAATCATTAGCTATTTACATCTAAGGCATTAATAAAATATATAAGAGCTAACTTTTTTTCATTCACACTCTCGCAATAAATTAATATTCGTTTCTCTTAAGGCATGCAGTTTGGAACGTAAGTGAGCCTTTAAATGAGTATTTCTTTGAAATGTTTTGTCGCATATTTTACAGCTGGAAAGTTTGGAAATTGTTATAAGCATCAATTTAAGACTCTTTTAAGTAAAAATACTTACTAAAATGATCGCACGCCATTGTGGGTTAAATCATGTCGCTTAAGAGCAGATGTGGAAATAAATGATTTGTCGCAATATTCACACGAGTACGGACGCACATTAGTATGGGAGCTAAAAAAATACAAAAATGGCTTCCTAAATAAATGAACTACACAGTTGTTACCTGAGGAGCAGTCACCGTTCATGGATTACACGCGTTGTGCTGCTGTTGAAAGTCTTATCGCAGTACTTGCAGGCATATGGCCGCTCACCGCGATGCACGGTCCGCTCATGCAGCTGCAGCAAGTGTTCGGTGTAGAAAAGTCTATTGCACTCTATGCACTCGAAGTTCTTGACGCCGGTATGCCGCAACATATGCAATTTAAAGTTGCTTTGGTCAGTGAAATGCCTGCCACACTGATCACATATGCAGTCCCGACGCCGCTGTTGCCTCCGGCGTTCGATAATTTGCTCCTCCGTCAGGTTCTTCCAGCTGATGTAGGTTTTTTTGACTTTGTGTGTTTTAGTATCTAAGCTGTTACCATTCGACTTCTCTTTGTATGCTTTCTTATTTGCGCTTTCACTGGTTTCTTGGGGTTTGATCAGGACATTGGTAAAGCTTCTAGTTTTGCTGCTCTTGAAACTAGGAGATGTACTTATGTCGACGTAGCTATCATATTGACTTAAATCATTGTCTGCGATTTCCCGAAACTCTTCGTTAGTCCCTTGGCTATCGCTACTAAATGCGCATATACTGGGCATTTCGTTTGGAACGCCTGTAATCAAATAGTCGGTATCTTCGGTAAAGCCTTCAACAAAATTAGCTTCCATATCATTTGAACTGTCCTCTTCATTTTCATGAAATTCCGCTAACTCTTCTTCCACATCATCGAAGTCATCCTTTGATCTATTGCTTTTAATTGATACTTCCTCGATATTAATATTATTTTCCAGTTTAATATTATCATAGCTGTTGAGTTCATAAACTAATTCCGAGTCTACTTCCGAAAAGGGTTCAACTTGGACCTGGGTGCTCAACAGTTGCTCTTGAGTCTTGATGCAGCGCTCTCGGAATACTTTTATATGATATACGGCTTGTTTCAAGTCAAGAAGACAGCAAGCGCATATGTGGGATGGCAGCTCTGGACTGCTTTCCAGCTGTAAGAAAAATAAATATTAAATGCATGTAATACATATTGAAGCATAAATCTTTACCGCAGTTCCAGCTACCATTTCAATGTTCGCTAGGATTTCAGAGTTCTCACTCTCAAAGAGATTCTTGGCGTTCATGTTGTAAATTACAGTTCCGCAGGTACGGCATTTGAGCGTCATTTTTTATTTTATGAAACTTAACATATTAATATTTTAATTTTTTAGTAAACAAACAAATGCTTCAATATACAGTTTTTTTTCTTTCCATTGAAGGGAAGCAGCTGTTTATTGGATACTAAGAATCACTGTGAATGCATTTCAAATAAGAGGAAGCAAGAATTTTAATTGTGAACAAAATATTCGCAATCATGTTTCAGCTGAAAATTTGTTTTTTAAATATATATTTATAGATTACAGAAATCCAAGGACATCCACGGTACATTTGCAAGATGAGCCTTATGGACCTGGGGGGATGCGCCCTAAAGTTTCGCCAAAGCCGCATTAACTCGGAAATGCAGTTAAATGAAGAACTTAATTTTAAAAAAAAATTGTTTTGCGACCAAAAATTAATCAACTTTGAAGTTATATACAATTTTGAGGATTTAATTGAGGAAGTCCATGAAGAAAGTCAATTCTTTCCTACAACCATCGAAAAATGTAACGAAGATATTGAGGATTAGTACAAATTAGTAAACATCATCGAGCAGCCTCATTTGAATGCTTACCAAGGAACAACAAAATGTAAAGCAGGGAAAACTCCGACGAAAAGTGCTTGCAAAACTTTGAGAGCGTTTGTCTGTGATGAATGCGGCAGGACTATGAATAACATAAGCAACTTTCTAGAGCATAAGTTCCGGCATACGGGCATTAAGAATTGTATGTGCAAGATACATAAAGGCCGATGATTGAGTTACATTAACACACATCAATTTTGTAGGGTTTTGCCGAAAACTTTTCGCTACAAAAAAGGAGTTGATCCGTTACATTCGTCAACACACAGGAGAGCGTCCCTACGCATGCAGCTACTGCTCCGCTAGATTTGCGAATATTGGTACAGTTCATCAACACGAGGGACGCCTCATTAAAAGTCGTCCTTGCGAGTGTTCCGAATGTGGTAAAAGGTTTTTCGGCTCGAGTTACCTTAGCAAGCATCTCTTGATACATAATGCACCCATCAGTACGCAAAGTTTTTCTAAGTACTCTACCATAAAGTATTGTAAATATATTATACACGATATTTACAGCGCATGCGCGTCAACAAAATATATATGAGGATGATGAGGACAATCAGCTGAATCATCATAATTCTGTTAGTCTGTCGATATCTATTTAATCTAGTCTTCGAATTTTACGATCACCATATATTCTTATTTATTTATTTTCATAAGCTTTATAATTTAGTGATCCGATTTGCCTGTTTTGGTATATAACAAGATATCAATGAACTGATCTATGTCATGTTATATTAAGCTCAAGAACAAAGTCTAGTTTGAATATAAATAACAGATGAACAACGCTACAACGACTCAGCTCCTGATTATATTATATATTGTGCGAACAGAAAATAATTCTAATACGCTTTGCACGGGTATAAAGTTGTGAAAATGTAACAGACGGTAGAAGATACCCGCGTCTATACGCAGAAAAAGATTTGCTTATATTGGATATTTATGCCAAACATATCTATCTGCTCCTTCTTAATTTAAATCATTTTTATGTTTCCATTTATTTTACAGCTGTGCCATCTGTGATACATGGTTCCATAGAGCCGGCCATCCGCAAGCCCATATGAATTGTCGCAGTCACAAACTGAAGGCTCAGGCAACAAAGCTGTCCGGTTTACTCAGTTCATTTTGAATTTCAATTGTATTTTTAGCTGAGAAAGATGTGAATTTTTAAATTTGTACTTTTTATTTACAGTAAGGATTTTAATTTAACTTATGTAAAAACTAAATAATTGATTAATCCGTTGCGAATGACTAATATATCTCAGAATGACGTGCCGCATCGGTAGTCTGCAGAGCTCTTTCAGTTTGCTGATGGGTCATAGTTCCGATGTGCTGCTCCAGCTGGTGTTTACGGGAGAATGTCTTATTGCACGGCAAGCATCTGAAAAAAAAAGAAATATTCAATTAAAATAGGGTTTATCAAAAAAATTAACATATGCAAAAAGACAAACTTACAAAAAGGGCTTTTCGCCCGTATGCGTCAACATGTGATTCTTGAGGACATTCGAATATGAGAACGACTTGCCACATGTTCCACATGAAAAGGGTCGCTCGTTTGTGTGCGTTCTGTAAGAAAAATAATATTAGTAATAAAAACAATGATAAATTATTGTCTAAGCCAGCACCTTTCGTGGCGTATATTTGAGCTGCGATCAGCAAATGAGCGGGAACAGTATTTGCACGTAAAAGGCTTTTCGCCTGTATGCACTCGTATGTGCCGATTAAGCTCTGAGGGTCCGGCGAACGTCTTAGCGCAGATCCTGAAAAAGGAATTTTTAAATGAAAAATTAGACTAAAGCATTAAACAAATATGGTCAGCTGCCAGAATAGAATCAGTAAAAAATAAATTATTCAGCAAATGAAATTTAGTTAAGTAATGATAATTACGCTTTATACCCTTGCATCAGGAGTTATCATTAAGGTAATTTATTCCTGATACTTATCGGTCTATAATCTATTGATGAAACTTGTCATAGATCCATCTCTTAACATGGCATAGATCAATCTCCTAACGTGGCATAGATCCATCTCTTAAAGACAGGTCATAATATAGGAATCGGACGGAGCGGACCACGTTTTTTTATAGCTGACAAAAAACTTTTGGCTAAAAACTCCAGAGTTCACGGTTGTTATGCATCTTAACTATCGGCGACATATATAAATTTGTATTTGTAGCGACGTTCTCCTTTTGTTCCCAACATTTTGGGGAAATCTTGTCAACATTACAGCATTATTATGGAACAATCGGACGGAAATCGTTGATGGGCTAAGTGTATACATGTATCGCAAGTCCTGTATCTGGAAGGGTATATAATCTTCGACACCTCAAAGACAACTCTTACAGCTTGGTTTCATTATCGTTACTCAAGTAAATCATTTGCAAGGTTGTGCTGTGTCAGCTAGTCTACAAACATACTCGCATTCGAAAGGCTTCTCGGACATGTGACGACGCATGTGAATATTGAGGGCGGCTCGCTTCGAGTAGATATTACCGCATATTTCACACATGATGTTTGTAGAGGTGTCCTCATTTGATTTACTGGCCGTGGCAGCATTAGCTGGTTTTGCCTGGCCATGCTTCAGCCCTGCATGTGTTGGATTCCGAGGCCGTCCCCGTCCACGTTTGCCATGCCTCGATTTTCGCACCTTTGGCTTTCGCAGGCGCTCACTGGGATCGTAGTCACTGTCACTGGCATTGCCAAGCAATATGTTCTTGTCATCCAGATCTCGAGTCCCCTCGAAATCATCGTAGGCTGCGTCAGTTTCCGCCTCCTCAATTGTTTCTTCCAAGCGCTCTTCCAACATAGCATCGAATTCAATATCATCGTCGGGATCGATAAACTCGTTGGTAGCCTCGTAAATGTACTCCACAGTATCACTTTCAATTTGTGAAGGATCATCCGTGGGCTCCAATTTTAATTCAGCCTTGAAAAACTCAACAATCAAAATTACATTCAAGCCATTTACATTTACTTAAGTGGACTTGGAGATTGTACCTTCACAACGCTACTGGCAAAGGTTCGCTCGCTTTCCTGGCACAATTCCCGAAATTTATAGGCGCTGGTCAGGCTGCCGACACAACTGCAGCAGAGAAGGCTTGGCATATCCTCTAGTGGCGGTAGCTTTTTGTTGAATGTAATTGACATGATGAAAAATGTGCAGGTTGATGTATGTATATGTCTGTGGGCGTACCTTAATGCTTCCGATTTCCTCTATTTTCCGAACTAGGGGACATTGGACGTCCTGTTCGTCGTAGAGTGGTGTCATAGTGTCAACATTCATGTCTTCTGTTAAGCATATTCGGCATATCATATATTCTGGCATGCTTTGATATTTTTTTTGCTAATCTCTTAACAATAATAACAAGAACAATATGTTAATAAGGCGTCTTTAATTTATTTGCAGTTTGTCCTTAGATTTTTATTTTTTATTTTTGACACTAAGCGAGTGTGACCACATTATCTAACAACTTTTTGTTCGGTATTCTATTGAAGAAGCAACTTCCACGGTGAATGGCGATTTTTTGCCGTTCCCACTGTCTGGGATGCGATTTCATGATTCAGAAAAACTCAAATATATGGTCTACCAGTCATTTTGCACAATATATACATAAAATCATCCTTTCAATTGAGCCTTTCTTATTTTCTAGAGCTAAGAAACGGAATTTTCGCAAACTGCCAGGCATGAATCTTAATAAAACGCTAGTTTTGCTAACAGGTAGGCACAGAAACGCGCGTTTCGGCTGCAGTGAGAACATGTCAAAACTGACGTGCTGGATTACAGGCTCTGCTGTGGCGCAAAATTAACGGGTGTGTTTTAATTGCGTTTATATTGGGATTGTTAAGTGTTAAGAATGGAAATTTGCATAAAATGGACCATGTGCCGTACCTGCACAGCCGATACAAGTTCCCGGCTGCAGCCGCTCTTCGAGGACGTCAGATTAGCGAAGCAATTGGAAGAATATGCTGGAATTGTGGTAAGGCCCACGCAATTTGAAATTTTATGAGATTATTTTCATTGTAATTATATACAGGCGAAACCAGAGGATGGGCTGCCTGATCAAATATGCACGAATTGTATTCAGAATCTTCAATCGGTGCATACATTTTTAGTCGGCTGTAGACGGGCCGATGCGCATCTAAGAAATGTTGTACGTCGCACCATGTCCTCTGGCAGATGCTTTTCGAGTGTCTCCTTAGATGAGGACGCAGATGGCAGCGGTCCATCGAAAGTGGGTAAGGATTCACGTGGTCCCAAACAAAGCATATCGCAACGCAATCTACAGCAGAAAAAAAGATTGAAAACACAACTCGTGAAGAGTTTATTAGAGCAAGAGACGCCTCATCCAGAAACTATTGAAGCACAGCAGCTATTGGACGAAGATTTAAGTAGCTCGCCAGATAATAAAAATGAAATGCTTGAGCTCATGTCAGAAAAGCAAACTGTATTGGAAAATGTGGCAGACACATCTGAAAAGAACGACGAGGATTATTTACTTGTCGTCAGCAAATGTGTGCTAAATCTGACTGAAGGTGAGGCGACAGACAACGAAGGCAATGAGTACATCATAACAGATGTGGTGGAGAACGATGAAGACGATGATGACAACGATTACGGACAGCATGATAGTTATGCTGCTGAAGTTATTGAGCCAGTTACACAATCTGGGACTCAAGCGGTGAACCATCTCACTATGGACAGCCAGTCCGATTCTGAAGGAAAATCTGCGCTGAAATTGGAGCGGTTGCAAATAGAAGAGCCTGCTCCGGCTGTTGCTTCTCTTACGGTTGACCTGGCAGCTGCCTGTCAGCCATCAAGTTTCCCCAGGCACAGCTGCTCCATGTGTGGCAATTCATTTCCAAATCATACACAGCTTAAATCGCATCTGCGCACCCATCGCAACGAAAAGAACTACGAATGCGAGTAAGTTGCATATACTGTGACACCGTCGAATGCAATTATTTATATATATATATAAATATATATCCATACTTACAGGCTGTGCTCGAAACGCTTTAACGCCGCCTGCAATCTAACAACTCACATGCGTACCCACACGGGCGAAAAGCCATACGAATGTGACCACTGTGGTCGCCGTTTTGCGGACCGGAGCACCCATCGAAAGCATGAACGGCACGTTATTTGTCGTTTAATAATTACTTAAAGCATTTTTACTAACTATCGCTTTGTGACCTACAGAATGCACACAAATGAACGACCATATGCATGCGACATTTGTGGCAAGACCTTCTCGCTATCGACGACATTGAAGGCGCACGCCCTTTCGCACTCCAAAGAAAAGCCACACAAATGTCTGACCTGCAACAAGGGCTTTCGTCTGCCGCATCAGCTAAAAGCTCACGAAAGAACGCACATTCATCGCTACGAAATGGGCATATTGCTGTACAATCAGGATGAAGGCGACTATTCCAGCAGCTAAGTGTTGCTCGAATTAAGCATTAAATATAATTTCAGTTATTAAATAAATTGCTCCTATGGTAGCTGTATCATCTATTTATATTATCACAATCTTATCGGGTAAAGTAAGCCAAAGAGAGCAAAAACTATAAGCACAATGACTCCACAAATAAGTTCAATAAAGATATGCTATATATATAGTACGCACTATATACAAAAGAATGTCAAGGCTGTTTCATTCAATGAAGTCAACAATATGGGACAATACGAATTTAATTATGATCCTACTGATACATCAATGTTGTTTAATCCACTATAATTTAGAGTATCTTAAATTATTCCAGATTCTCCTGGCTCAGAATGTAGCTGCTGGAGCTGGCGAAAGCTTGCTCCTCTTTGCTTCTGTGTGTCAGCGTCTGCAAATGTGCCTTCAACTGGTGCATTAATGTAAATGACTTGGAGCAAATGTTGCAGCTGCAAAGATTTTACAAAATAATATTAAAAACGAGAAGGAAAGGCTATCTTCGGCACGCCGAAGATTTAATACCCTTGCAGACCCAACCATTTCATAATGCTCATAGTGCTTTGCACGTATCTAAGAAGCACAGGGAAAATAGTCAATTACAGTTAATTAACCGAGTATGGTTAAGATATCTTGAAAAACAAAAAGGTTTTCCATACAACTTAATTTCGACCGATCGTTCCTATGATATAGTTGTCCGATCTTAATAGGATTTTGCATATATATGGGGAGCGTAGTAGAACTAATAAATACCGAGTTTAGTCAAGAAATCTTTATAAACAAAAATGTTTTTCATACAAGAACCTACTTTTCGACCGATCGTTCCTATGGCAGCTATATGATATAGTGGTCCGATCCAGCTGGTTTTGACATATGAACTGCGTGCAACAGAAAGAGGGACTTCTGCAAAGTTTCATAAAGAAAGCTTTAAAACTGAGAGACTAGTTCGCATAGAAACAGACAGACGGACATGGCTATATCAACTCGGCTGTTGATACTGATCTAGAATATATATACTTTATGGGGTCGGAGATGTCTCCTTCTATGCGTTACACATTTCACGACAAAATTATAATACCCTCTGCAAGGGTATAAAAATATATAAGCGAAAAGTCCTTAGGAAGTTCTTCTCTCACTTGAAGTTCTTTTCGCCAGAGTGCACCAAGCTGTGGTTCTTGAGGATGGCCGTGTGCGTAAACGTCTTGCCACACTCCTTGCACTCATATGGCCTCGTATTGGTGTGCACACGCTCGTGGCGAACTTTCTCGCTGCGGTCGTAGAAATGGCGGTCGCAGTACAGACACTTGTAGGGCCGCTCTCCGGTATGACGGCGGATGTGTGCGCGCAGTTCGCCCATTTGTCGAAAGGACTTACAACAGATTCTGGGAACAATATGAAACGTAAATTGGAAAATCTTTTCAACCTTGCAAGTAAATGAAACTTACTCGCATTGGTGCGGCTTGTAGTCGGTATGTGCCATCATGTGGGCCGTAAATGCAGCCTTCTTCGGATAGACATTGCCACACAGATTGCACATATATTTCGTGTGCATGTCCTCAGTCTGTTGCTCGTTTTTGGAGGGCGGCTCGCCTTTAATCTTTCGCTTTGATTTTAGCTCACTGTCCGGTTTGCGAGGGCGACCCGGCTTGCGTTTAGCTGTCGTGGTGGGCTTTGGTTCAGGCGATGGCGTTGGCGACAAGAACTCATCATTATCATCATCATAATCGACATCACAATGCTCCAGCTTAAGTGGTAGGTCAGCTTCCGCTGTTTGGCTTTCGTCTGGATATACCAGAGTAGGCTCGACTTCTATGGGTTCGCCATCGTCAGCCTCATACGCCTCCAGCTCGGTTATTATTTCAGGCAAATAAGGCTTTGGGCACTCGTCCAGCTCGTCCGGCGGCATTGCGTCTGCAACAATGCTATCATCGTCATAGTCGACGACATAATCACTACCCATCCCAGGGGAGCCACCAGACTCCAGCTCTTCGTTTGTGTGGTGGCGATCAAGCGTTTGCAGCTGCAACGTCTCGTACAAGTATTCCATGTACTCGCTGTTGCTGGCGTCGATCTGGTCGTCTGGCTTTTCATCTTGTAAGCACGAGCTCTCCAAGTACACTTGCGAATTGAGGCACATTTGCCGAAAGCTGAACCACATGCGCACAAAATCGCAGCAGCGTTCGCAGACAAGAGATGGCAACTGCATTGACCGGCGTATCTGTAAGTAGGTTTTTTAGAAAATGTGTCGACCTCATTCAGACTTGGTTTACTCTAATGCCGCAACAGTACTCAATACTCCTGCTCAAATGCTGTTTATCAAAGGCTGCGTTGTGGATGCCTTCATCTTCGCCCTCAGTATTGTCGTTATCAGCATCGTTATTTTCTGTGGAAAGTGCTTGCATGGTGCTCTCGTCGTATTCTCCTAGGCAAACACGACATTTACTTGCAACGGCCGGCGTCTTTTTTATTGTGTCCATCGGATGTCTTTACACAGGTCGAATGGTTTTGTGGGCCAGTTTTACCTCGATTTTCAACAATTTTTCTTTTGTTTACCGTTCACGATAGATGGTCGATAAGTTGTTGTGGTGAAAAATGGCGCTACCCGCATTCAATCGAGTTGGCAGCCCTTAACGCTCGGTATGCAGCGCAAAAATGGATATGATAAAATACTGAGCAAAAAGACAACCAAGTAATTCTTATAGTTTTATTATTAATATTTATATATATTTAAGTGTGTTACAAGTGACTTTCTTATGCAAAAAAGTGTATATGTAACCCTTGCTTTCGTTGGGCTATTTATGTTTAAGTCGAATATATGTTGAAAAATGTATACATATTCTTTTTCAACAGATACGACTTTTAGCCGCACCCAATAATCATATTAAAGATTAAGTTTTTAATATAAATACATTATGAACTAAAACTAAAAAAATTTAGCGATGTTAAATCTACAAATGTTGGGCCTAGAACGGTTGTCTAAGCTTTTGGCTTCTCCACCCGGCCGCTCTTCACACCATTTATCTTTGCAGCCTTTTGCCCTTGTTTCGACTTCTTTAGCTTCCTTTTCTTGTCCAGGGCGCTGAAGTCAACTGTATCGGTATCATCCTCGCCACCGTACTTCTCCAGCAGTCGATCCATGAGCGAATTATAGTTGGACTCGCGTTGATTCTTTCGCGACAATATAAGTTGCTCCAGATTCCCGCTGCCGGACGACTCTTGTGCCGCTTCAGCGTCCTTCTCGCGACGGCGCTGGATGCGCTCCTTAATGATTGTGGCCTCCTTCGATTCCCGTGCATATTTCCTGTGGCGTTTATTACGTTTGGCGGCTGGCTCCTCGGTGAATATCTTGTACTCGGGCACCTCGTCGGCTGCTATCATGGTGGCAACAATTTCCTTGAACCGGGGCTCGTCCTCAACTTTCATGAACGGCACATGGTTCATGATGTAGTTCATACAGCCTTTGCCGCCCAAATAGGCCTTCTTAATGTCCGTGCGCTCCAGTTCGGAGCCAACATATTCCTTTTCATAATTGCAAATATCCTCCTCTGACAACGGCTTGAATATCTTGCTCCACAAATCTAGCCAATTGGTCAGCTTGCCCTCATCGTCGTCATCTATGATGCCCTGCTCGTCAAAAAGCGCCCGCTTCTGGGTGTCGGTGAGCACCTGGTAAATTTTA
Source organism: Drosophila borealis (assembly GCA_035045885.1). Lineage (NCBI taxonomy): Eukaryota > Metazoa > Arthropoda > Insecta > Diptera > Drosophilidae > Drosophila > Drosophila borealis. The sequence continues at coordinate 4,313,419 of JAWNOR010000194.1, read as the reverse complement.
GAGAGCACTTTGAACTTCTCCGTGGATTCCTCTTTTTGCGCGTCGGGAACTCTGTCGGGATGCACCAGAAGCGACAGCTTATGGTATGCTTTTTTGATCTCCTTCTCTTTAGCGTCCTTTGCAATACCCATTAGCTTGTACACATCACGGGTCTCAAAATACTTTTCGCATAATTCCAGAGTCGACATTGTTACCTTTAATTTTCCTGCGGCTTGGATCTTGTGTCAGATGAAAGTGCTCTAAAATGGCGATATGCTGCCAGTGCTAAAAAGGCGCCAAAATAATCTTGGGTGAGCTGCCACTCTGAGCAATATTGAAAATACCAAATTAATGGAATACAACAAATTTGGTATTTATTAGTAGTTTATTGCTTGTTAAGTTGGCTGCGATTTGGCCCACTTCCTTTTCCGTGTTAGCTGTGAAAGAAAAAACATGCCGGTGGGTGCGAAATTTTACAAAAATACACTTTTAAACAACGAAAAATTGCAAATGCATTCGCAAAAACTGTGTGGTAGCATACGTATTGCAATGTAGTGTATACGAAATATGCATTTGCTGTGATAATACACGCATTAAGCAACTAAAACAGTGCATCCCGCAACACCCCAGCCATATGTGCGTTCGTTGGCAACGCATGCTGAACGCGCGCATCCCCGTGTGTCAAAATGGATTGCAGACAGTTGTGAAATACAATAGCATATTGATATCAAGGCGTGTTGTGAATCTGCAAATACTGCGGCTGGAACTGTCACTGTGACACATAACCACAAGAATTGCATATAGATATGACTTTGCTTGGCCAACCAACAGTGATTATTTTGTTTGGTTCCCATTTCAGCTAGCAAAAGATTTACTGCACCCTCTACCCGCTGAGGAGAAACGCAAGCACAAGCTGAAGCGCTTGGTGCAGCATCCCAACTCCTACTTCATGGATGTTAAGTGCCCGGGATGCTACAGAATCACAACCGTGTTCAGTCACGCCCAGGGCGTTGTGGTCTGCGCTGGTTGCGCCACCATTCTGTGTCAGCCAACTGGCGGACGTGCCAAGCTGACAGAAGGTAAAGTATTTCATTACAAATGTTTTGAGCGTTCAATCAATATGGTTTCAATTCATTTTCAGGCTGCTCGTTCCGTAGGAAGCCACAGTAATTTGGGGCGCTTCTTGATGAACCACAAATTATTAATTTTTTAATAAACACTCTAAAAACGTAAAGAAACCACAAATCCGTTGAGCCGTTTTCATTCAAACACTGACAAATGCTGTCAATTTAGTAGGCGTCGCATATTTGCAAATGGATTGTGGATACAAGTGACAAACAACATTTCGGCAGCGGCAGCAGCAGCAACAATTTTGATAATAAGTAGTTTAAAACTGCATGTACAAGCAACAACATCAGGCAAGTCACACAATTTCGAACTTAGGATGGAGGAGAAACTGGCTGTAAAATAGAGAAAACGCTTTTTATATAATGATTTTGGAATTTATTCTTTGTACGCGTACGCGTGAGCTTCAGTTTATTAAAAGATTAACGAAGTTGTGGTTGACAATGTGAAATAGCGCGTTGCATTGTTTTTTCAGTCTTAGCTGAATGTAACCAATAAATGTTATCGCTTTTTACTTTGTGCCTGGTCCATTACATCCGATCAATATGTTAATAAGAATTCTTATTCAATGCGGAGCTAAGAAGTGTTATAACGCATATCTCAAAATTGTATTCTGTAAGGTTCGGCATTGTGAAGAGCAGAAATACTTATAAAAAAAAAAAACATTTCTGCATTGTTACAAATTCAGATGGCGCGCCGATTTCTCGATAGCATGGTTGTAGCGATACCCCAGGTCTGACACCATTACGATATCAGCCTAATCGATGTTTATAAATATTCGTCTATGGTATGTTAACTTGACAGTATAACGATTTATTTAACAGACTCTGTACTAGACATGTTAGAGGTGTGCAATGTCTAATTTCACACATGCACCGATACCACGAGCTCATTAAGTTTCCGATTATTTCTATTATAAACTTTCACACTATGGTCGTTCTGGTAATGATTATATTAGATAAATAATAATTATATTTATGCCACTTATACTGAAGAACAATTGACTTAAGCAGAATGCTACAAAAAACCGAGCCGCTATGCTCTTTAATTAACAGCTTGGGTCGTGAGCTTACATGTGTTGTCATTTTGCTCACGTGCCCATCTCTATACTGTTATTCGATCACTCTTATAAGAAAATGTTAACAGAGTTTTTTTCAGTGATATTTTTCTTGTTCGTGCGTGACGTCGCGCGACTGTGCCGCTGATGATTGTGTGTTTTAATTAAATCATATTTAAGAATTTTAAAACGCAAGAAACCTAGCTGGCACAGAGTGGTAACGGCAGAAGATTGGCGCGATATAATTAAGTGCAGTAGATATTCAACGCGCCGCGCAACAGAAGCGACACAACAAAAGAGAAATAGTACAAAGAAATTTGTCTTCCTGCTTTTGGCCGCTGCCGCCGCCGCTGCCACAGAAGAAGAGTGCGCAAAAAATGCAACAAAATACGGAAGCAGAGCAATAAAAACGCAACAATAACGTAGACTGACGATAATTGTGCAATTATTGAAAGAATTGTATATTTATTTTCGGCTGCAAGTTCTTTGTGTGAGAAAAATATACACACATACATAAAAATAAATTACTAGCAATTCACATAAGCAATAACAACAACATCCACAGCAGGCAGTGAAAAATCTCAATCTCGCAACCAAAACGACGAAAGCAGTGGCAGAAAATTTATTAAAATAAAATAATTTTTTGGCTGTTTGCTAAACATATAAATTAAAAAGGAACACAAAATTTTGAGTGAGGTTTTAAAGTTGTTATTTATGCAAAAGTGCGTCGCCCAGCAAACACATTTCTAAAATGGATGACAAATTCATCGTATTCAATGCTGCACGCGATAATAACCTGCCCCTATTGAAGGTGAGTACCTGCTCTGCAATTGCTAATTCTGCCCCTGCTGCTGATGCGTGGGTGGCTGCCTGCGACTGCGACTTGCAAGTAAAAATCACAGCACAACTCAGCTGCTGCTGCTGCTGCAGTGCTGCCAGCCTTGTGACTAATCAATAAAATTCTACACACAAACACACTCGCACACACATACGCGCGCAATCGAGCTCTGAGCGAGAGGCAGAGAAAGAGAGTGGTTTGCTCGGCAACAGCGCCAAAACAATAACAAATACAAATGTGCACACACACACAAACACATGAATGTACATACACATGTGCTAACGTGTTTGTGTGTGTGTGTTTGTTTGTTTGTTTGTGGGCGTACATTTCAAGCTCCCTGCGACTGTGGCACGCTTTTTGCATAATAAAGTTCTTAAGCTTTGACTGCTTTGGCTTGACATTGGAACATTGCAAATTGCGCTGTTGCATTTGGCTTCATTTGCCCTGCGACTACACGTAGGTGTGTGTGTGTGTAAGTGTGTGTGTTGGTTTGTCTGTAATTTTTTTATTTTTATTTGTAATACTCTTTTTATTTATATCACATGAAAAACAAAAATATTAAGAGCATTTCTACTATTTTTGACAAGAAAATCTTTACAAACTATATACTCGATGCTAATGTTAGATTTATGTTAGCTTAAAATATTTTTCGATATATGTACATATGTAGCACATTTACATTTTTCCATGTTTTCAATTTTTCAATATAGTGCATTTATTTTTGACTACACCTTTCTATATAATTGATATAATTATTTCGTTCATGGTCAATAAATTGCATAATAGTTAAAGTTCTGAGTACAACTTTTGTTATATTTAAGCCTTTAAATGAGGCTTTACGCTTTGATAATTACACTTTACATTAGCTGCAGTAATTTAACATATGACTGTTAGTAACAGCTCCCCATATGCGACCATACTACAGGCAACTGTTAGGAAGAGCGAATCAAGGCATTTTACTGACGTCAGAAATTTCAAAGAAATGTAAAGCATATTGCTTTTTTGTGTTCCGTTACATTTTGCATTGATTCACTTCCCCTGATTTCGTTTTCGTTATCTTATCGGTATCACTTGGAGACGCAAACAAGACACACGACTACAAAATTTCATTCTTTTTCTGTTTTTTTTTTTTTGCTAGCTTATTAATATTTTAAAAATCACTTTGATTCGTATTTGGGCCACGTTGTGTGATTTTTGGGCTGCTTATGTTAACATGTTAATGACAGTCAAAAATTCAACAGCTGAAATCACGTTGCGTTTGGTTTTGTTAAACGCTTCCGCCATTGTCAAGTGCGTCAACTCGACTGCGCTGATATTGCCTGCCCCCGCCCCGCCCCCCTCTCCCCAAGGGGGCTACATACAAATGTATGTATACTTTATTGGTATATGTATGTACGTACGGTGTACTTTCGCATCTGCATGTGCTGTCAGTTATCCTTGAGAGCGTTCAATCACAAGCGCAGCAGAGAGTCACAGAAAGGCTCGACCCGCACCGGTTTTGTTCATTTTTAGACTTCCTGACTTGGGCTCGGCTCTGGCTCCGAAAATGTGTCATTTATGGGGCTGCCGATGCCGATGCTGATGCTGCGTCAGGAAGCGAATTAATTGTTGTGCGTGTGCGTGCGTGTCTCCCAAAATAGCCGCGTGCCTGGGCTGAATTTGTGCTTTTATATATACATATATTTTGCAAGGTGTTATTGCAGCCAAAAGCAACTGCTGCTCCATATTGAGCCAACCAGCTCCGATCTCGATCGCCCAGTGTGCAACATGTTCTAGCACATGGAACTGGTTTTTCTCGCTCTGCCGAGACTTTTTCTAGTTCGTTGGCAATGTTGCTGATGTTGTTGTTGTTGTATTGTTGTTCTTGCTGGTTGCCTTTTGACGTTGTTTATGTTTATTCCAAAAATAAAAGCCAAAACACATAATATCGTACTTATGTGGTAAGTATATGTGCATACATACATACATACATGCACATGTACATAGGGGTATGTATGCATGATGTATGCGCACACGAAGTCCAAGTGCCACTTTGGGCTAAAGTCACAACAATACGTATTTTGTGAAGTACGCTACGTGATCTGTGCTTTATTGATGAGCTTTGTTGAGTCAGGCAAAAAAAAAAAACAAGTATGAGGTTCTAGTTGGGAGCTCCCGACTAAGGGATACCCTGAACCCTCTTCTCCCGATAGGCGATGGGTATAAAAGAAAAATACTTGATATATATATACTATTCAAGAAGCTACAGAAGTTTGGTGACTCTAGCTCATATCATTTACCGAAATTGCCCAAAAAACAGCATTTCGATATCGATTTTTATCGATTACTTGGAAACGGGTCAAGTTTTCGAATATCGGAAATGCGCGGGCACTAGGAGGACCTACAGCTAAATTTTCTCTAGCTCTTATAGGTTCCTAGATCCTTGCGTTCATTCATACGGACAGACGGACGGACATGGCTAGATCGACTGTTCATGCTGATCAAGAATATATATACTTTATGGGGTCGGAGATGCTTCCCTCTGCCTGTTACATACATTTGCACAAATACATTATACCCCTTTTACCCAATTTAAATGGGTTCAGGGTATAAAAAATTGAAGTACTTTTAATAAGATCGCAAATATTAAAGGTTTACAAAGTGATTTGTAATGAGCAAGAAATAAAACAATACAGGAAATGTTTTAAATCAAAAAAATGTATAAGTTCGCAGTGTACGGATGTGTTTACTTATATATACATTTAAACCAGGTATTCAACAAAAAAACCTGTTAAAATTAGCCGTGAAATAAATCGAGTTGAGTTAAAATCTGTCAAATATGTTTATGTATATGTAAATATTTAAATTCAACAATTGCATTAAATATAAAAATGATGTATGCGATATAGTAATCGATAAAGTAATTGCATAAAAACTTGAGAAAAATATTTTTGGAAAATTCGGAAAAAGTTAGAGATCCCAAATTGTCTGGAAATGACAAGGAAATAGAAGAAACTTGAATTAAAAACTAAAATACAAAAAAGGCGTTGCGAAATTTCAACGACTGGGAAGGAACGAAACATGTTTCAATCAGCATATCATAAAATACAGCTAAATCATAAAATGTATTAAAATAACCAGAAAAACTTTGAAACTGGATTTCGGATTACTCAGTGTAGGTTTTGATCAAAAGGAACCAGTTCAAAAGTCATAAAGAACATGAACATTTATTAATTATTGCCAAAAATAATTAAATTATTATCATTTTATAAAATTAATTAAAAACGAACAAAATGATTTAATATGAGCAAGTCATAAATAGATTGAAACATAAACTTGTAGGCTGGAAATAAAAAAAAGGGAAGGTGCAAAACAGGAAGCGAACTTTTAAATAAAAGTAAAACTACATTCAAATTATAAACCAGAACCAAATGATGAATTGCAAAAGTTGAACGACCCGATTAAAATGAAACATTTTAATATCTGCATAATATAAAACATTACTAAATATTCAAATGTATTGCCAAAATAGGCAGAAAACAGGATTTTAAATGATCTAAGCTGGGCTTAAATTTCATTAAAAAAAGTTGTTGAACTGAGCAATTAATAGGCTGTGCGAATGGGTTTAATACGCGATGCAAGGTCGGTTAATAAAACATTTTATTTTGGCCTTAATGAGTCGAAAGGCTTTTGTAATAATTAGCTAAGCCATCAGTTCTGATAGTTGGCAATATGTGGAACATTGTTCAAGATCGAACCATCAGTTTGAATGCCTAAAACATGCCTAAAACATGCCTAAAACATGCTTCAATCATGCAAAACTAATGAAGCGAAAAAATTTAGTAAGTTGTTTTCAAAAGATTTGCAAATGCATAGCATTCAAATTAAGTAGATTTTTTTATGCACAGATTACTAGATACATATGTCAACATATCTGTACATATGTTCGTATTATATTTTTTTTTTGCTCGGTCAACAGCTGTTTTTGAGGTTGAGGCTGATTCTTTGCCTTTTCGGTTTCTATAGTTTTGTTTTGTGCTGAACATTTGCAGCTCAAATTGCTTGTATAAAATTGTTGCTTGCGCTGTTGTTGCTATGGTAACCTCAAAAAGCGAATTTGAATTCGAGTGCTTCGCATTTGGTCAAAGAGAGAGGGAGAGAGCGAGAGAGGGAGAGCGAGAGAGACAACCACAGCTGAGCTTTATTTGCACCATCATTCAGTGTGGACCTACTTCTTTTTTCCACTTGTTTAACATTTAACTGCTTCTTGATTATTAGTTGCCAGTGCTGTGCGCGTCTGTGAGCCCCTCTCTGCTGTGCATGCGTGTGCGTGTGTGTGCGCGCGCGTGTGTGTGTGTCTGTGTCTGTAAATATAAGGTCAGAGCGGAGCTCTTGCTCTATGGCTAGTTTGCTTTGACTTCAATTCTGCTGCCGTCTCGTCGTCTCATAAAGTACACGAGAGCAGCGACTCGCATGTGTACAATGTATTTACTCTCCATGTACCCGTTGTACATTAACAGCAATTAACAGCAGCAGCAGCAGCACCAACAACAAAAACAACAACAACAACAATGCAACTCTTGTGGCTGCAGACAGTCAAAGCTGAGTGCGTGCGATAGCGTTCATTGGCTTTATCTTTAGTATTATCAGCATGCACTCGCCGCAGCGGGTATGACAATTTTGCTGCGCTCTTTGTCATGCTTATGCAGAGTAAAGTGGGTGATAATGGCTTCATATTGTCGGTGGACGTGGAGGGGGCGGCACCTTACCCTTCTCAGCAATAAGATAAGACCTATATATGTCATGCTCTATTTTAACTTAAGCTTTTAAGGTGATTGTGGTTTGGATTTTTAAGATATGATAGAAAGTTGCAAATAATTTATGCACATAATTTATTCTCTGAATGGGCGATGAACGTAATACGCAAGCTCGAGTACCCCTAATCTAGAGCGGGGCAAAACAAAGTTTTTTTTTTGTTTCTGTTACTTTTGCTTGATAATTATGTGCTTAGTTTTTTTCGAATTCATTCTTAATAAGTAAGACAGAATAAATGTAGAAAATGTTTGATAGAAATATTACAACATTTTATTACAATCTTAGATTAACGCATTTGATGTTAACATATCATTATATAATAAATAATGATTGCCAATCTTGGTCCATAGTCCAACAACAGCTTAAAGCTCATTCGTCGCCAAATACATGCACCTACATATATACCTAAATATTAATAGCTACTGATCTTTCAGATTTTCTACGCCCTCCAAAGGCGTAGGTAAAATATTTGTGGGGGGAACTTTAGAGGGGGCCATCGGTGATCTACCAGCAAAATTGGTTGGCTTTTGCTTTACATACAACATCGATAATATTTTTATTATATGCATGATTGAAAATACAGGTGCAGAGCAGAAAATGAACCGGTTCGGTTAAAACCCGTTTAGCTAGAAACCAAAGAGTATTTAAACGTCGTTGCCTCTAACATAGAAATGAAATACCCTTTGTTTTGAAGAGCGTTTAGCAAGTGAAGCAGGAAACAGAGAAAAACGCACACTGTGAGAAATAAGTCACCATTTCAATTTCCCTGTAAAAAATATTCAAAGGATACTCACTAATCTAAAGTCCCTATATTTTTGGCTAATTCATATGATTTTCCTCGATTAAAATTTAATGCGCTATGAAATATATTTAACATGAAATGGAACTTGAACATATGCACACAAAAGCGCGCAGTTCATAATTATTTTTAGCAGGTGACTTTTGCGAAATCGGAAAAGCATGTGTCACAATACTGACCTTGCATACCACATTTTGTAATCAGTTTTTCCCGACTTCGAAATCTAATCGACTTCCCGTCTTAATGCGCACTTACATACGTCACAAAAGACAACTACTTAAAAAAGTGCACTAACTTATATTACAAGTCTCTCTCCAATCTATCAGCTGTGTCTACAATATGCTTTTTTCGATTTCTTTAGATTTCCCCGGGTGTAAGCTATATTTAATCTATTCTACACTCATAAGTCTCTCCAATCTATCAACTACGTCTACAATATGCTTGCTTGAACAGATATTTTTCAAAGTTACACGCTATAACTAATCTTAAAAGTCTGTCCAAGTTCCTGGGTGTAAGCTATATTTATAAAAAAAAAACGGATTCGTAAAGGTGAAAAATGTTACACATCTATTTCACACTCGTCATATTGAGCACTTAAAGCCATCCATTAACTTAACACTTGTTCACTGTTTGAGGTGACATATGGACGTTAGGTTTAGTGCACAACTGAATGGCATTTTTCAAATGCTTAAAAATTTCTCGCAGTGCATTTTATCGCACATCGTAACTATTTACGATGCCGTTCCGTCGGTGCCAATGCCTCTAGGGAACTTACGCGGGCATATTGCGTGCTACCGTGCTACGATTTACTCCATCTACATGTAACTATCTTCAAGTATAGCTATCCGTATCTGTATCTGTATCTGTATCTGCATGTGTATACGTAGATGTAGATGTATCTGTTTCTGTTTTGCTTTGTTTGTTTGTTTGGCTTAGTCCGCGATCGGCGCCGTCATGACTTTGAAGTTCGTCGCACGATTAACTAAAGCAACAATGCCCACAACAATGTGAATGCCTTCTGGCTGATTATACGCCCATCATAAAGCATTATAATATTATCGGCGGTTGTGCTAGGCGTCAGAAGGGGCTCAATGCCTATCTGCTCGTATATACACATATATCTATCCAGTATCTCTGCTGATGTTTGTCTGTGAGTATCTCTGTTGATATTTACCAGACCCTAACAGACTTGAGGCTTATGAATCAGCTTTAGCTTTATAAGCGTTTCTCCTTGGCGTAAATAAATACAATTCAATACTATATTTGAAATACAGCTTGCGCTGATAAGCTAAACAGCTCATGTTATCGGTAGATAACACATTCATTCAGTTTGCATAGATATAAGAAATATGTCAATAGTGAAATTAAACCATTAATAAAATAACCGGGAAAGTTCAAGATTGTCTTAAAGAAATATTTTATTTGAAATATAAACAGTTTGGCTTGTTCAAGGAAATCTGGCTGTTGAAATATTGAGCTAAACTTATTTCTTTGCTCCCATTTAAGTGTTTATTCCATATAAGGTTTCGGTTTTTATGGCCATGTTAATTTTTCTTTAATTAACTTAACCATTTTTTTTTTAACTTTTTATTTAGTTTGAATTGTTAGAGTAAAATAAATATTAATGCAAATAATAGTGATAATAATCATAAACACTTTATATTTAAATTTGGCTGCGCCAAAGGCCTGGTACAGGTTTTGGGTTTTTAACATTTTCAGCTTAACAGAGTTTGATTACATTCTGTTGGTATGGAAATAATGTTTGGTAATACAAGTTTTTCGTAGAGTATTTTTCCACGACGCATCAAAACAAAGCGCATCAAAATCGCCCCTGACCTCGACCCTGCAACGTGTGAACCCCAACATAAATATGCATACACATACATTAATACATAAATGCATAAATACGTATATACATACCCACCTAACTACTACCTGCATACATACATACATACATAAATATATACGGACATAAATATGTATATACAGACATAAATACATACATACATACACACATACATAAATACATACAAACATATATACATACATAAATAAATACATACAAACATATATATGTATATATACATATATACCTGCCTACCTAACTACCTACTTTCCTACATACATACATACACACATACACACATACATACATACATACGTACATACATACATACGTACATTGTACATACATGAATAAATACTTACATACGTATATACCTACATACATATTTATATATATATATATACATACATATATGTATACCTACCAATCTGACTACCTACTTTTCTACATGCATACATACACACATACATGTACACTCATAAAAATCTGCATTACTTATTGCCAGATGATTCGATTTGTCTTGTCTGCTGATATATCGCATCAGACGGTCTCTTGTTGAACCCGTTAAAAGCACCGTTGACCTCAACACGAGAGCTCGCAGCCTTTTCTGTAGTTTCTTACACCCTTGAAGCGACTGCGCAGTCGCGCCAGTTTAGCTAACAAATAAGCCAAATAATTGAGCGACGTGGCTGATTTGAATGTCAGGCTTGTCGGTGCGTGAGGGGTGAGGAGGGGAGGGGGGGGGGGGACCTTTAAATTGTCGGTTGAACGCACCAAAGCGGAGACCAAGAGCCAGTCGCGAGTTGTGAGACATAGTGAGACGCGGGGACGTTGAATATCTACTACTGCATATCGACATTGAACTCGTTCAATGTCAAAATTATAATAAATTATGCGTGCACGGCAAACAGAAAATGATCGCAAAGCAACAGCAACATCAACAGAAGAAACAACAACAACAACAACAATTCGACCAACAGCAGCAACAATTATGGAAAGTTGTTTATTGTTTATTGTTTATTACACGGAAACAACATTTTAAATCGCCTTTTAAATGCTAGCGGTTTCAAAACTGATTCGCAATAGATTTTCGCGACATTTTCATAGCGGTAAATTGCAAGGTAAGACGCCCGGACACCCGCCCGCCCACTTTCACATGATTTATGCGCGTTTGATGGAGAACAAATGTCAAGTGTGCAACATTTTTACCTTGTTTTAAATCTGTACATACATATACATATACACATGCATGTCGTACATACATACATACATATATGCATGCATGTACACATGTATTTCGTTTCGTTTATTATTGCTGTCTGTTTTCACGCGGCGAGCAATTTGCGCAACACAAAAGCAACAGCAGTAAATACAAATTAAATACAAATTAAACGCACACACATAAGCACATGTATATGTATTCACATCTGTATATATATGTACATATGTATGCATTTAATTTCGGGAAGTGAAATTTCAAATCTGTTTTTGGGCGAAACAAGCAAAACCAAAACAAATTCTGAGAGCACGCGCAATTATTGTGTTCCCCTTTTTGCTTGAGTCATCCAAAAGATCGGATCTGGGAAATTTTGAAGAGTTGACTAACAAAATCGCTGACTAAAAGTTTCGGAGAAGAAGAAGAACTTCTTCTTTAGATACGCATTAAAAAACGTATTTATTTAGCCAATTGCTGGGCATTTGTATATATGCAAATATATGTACATATATTAAGTGGAGCCTAAGTCACATTTGGAGCAACGTTCATCATATCCAATGAAACTGAAACTAGATTGGGGAATAGGAAAATCGAAAATCGAACCGATTTCAGTTTCATTTTCATCAATTTCGATGGTAGCCTGTTTTAAGCTTTTATTAGACTGTGAACTAATTTATTTTATTTATTTTTTATAAAGACATAAAAAAAACATTCTTACTAAACGCGAACCGTAAGGCGAGACAATAGTTTTTGGGCTTGCAGCCTTGTAAAATGCAATTACAAATATTATTAAATGTACTATCTTTATAAATTATGTGCTAATGTTGTATAACGGATTTCTTTTTTTAATTTTCCTGCATTTTTAAGGTAAAAATATAAAAAAGCATTTTTGTAGTAACACATTGAAAAGCTCTTAAACCTTTTAATCCATTAAAAAATATTTTCATTTTAAAACAACACATTTATTTCCGATGTCTACTTTCGAATAAGTCCAGACGCTTAATATTATATAAATATTTATAAAAGTATAAACAATCAGATATTACATTTAATTAGCATGCCATTAGAGAATATATTTAAGTATGTAGCAATAAGCAATAGTAAGCAATAAAATAAAATTAATTAAAATGTCAGTTGCACGATATTTGTAATATTCCAATCTCAGTCCCACAACATTGCTTTGCAATTGCTTCTCAATTTTCAACCAACCCAATGACAGTGTAATTTATGCAAAACTTAATAGATGTCTAGACATACATATGTGTATATACATATATGTATGTGCTGATTCAAGAGATTGTCGTTTAAAAAGTCTATTTTTAATTTATTGTCTCTTGATGGGATAAGCACAATAAAGTTAAGCTGAAACTAGTGAGTATGAAGAGAGAGAGAGAGAGAGATAATAGATTTTTTATGTTCGTCGTAAGACGCCTTCTTCCCCAATAAGTTCGGGAATGTTGCGTAGATAAATGCTGCTCCAGTTTACTGTGATATTAATCTAAATTTTCAGCTTAATTTTTCGTTTCGTTTATTAAGTTACGTACATCTAAATTGAACACAAGATATTACCTATTTGATATAAGATATACATACAGTCACGGACACAAGTATTGGCAATTCAATATTATCTAATTTTATTGTAGGATTTATCCAAAGTACCGACTAATATCTTATAATTTTATATTATTTTTATAAGATTAGCGATTTGTGCAGGCAATCCAATTATTTTTATAAACGTTGGCGGTGTGGTTAATTTTTAATAATTATTTTATTACAAAAAACCGTAATTTTATAGTGACAAAAGTATTGGCAGTTTTTAATATGAAGTTGGTATTTTAATATTATTTTTGATATGGTCACACTTTTCATTGCAAAAATACAATTCTGTATGCACCGTTATTTATTTATGCATAAATTTATGCAAGCAAGGCAAATCCCATAAAGAAATCGGACACTTTACAATTTACTATACGGACTATGCTCCCGTAGATTTTCGGACGACGCGACGGCAGAAAATGCTGAACGCACCCAAATAAAAAGAAAGATCTCGAAAAAAAAAAAAATTATAATTAATAAACATGCTTTACCATTTGTTGCTCGAATATAAGCTGAATATAAATTGCAAAAACCTTATAGAATCTCAATATTTTCAAGCATAATCGGTTTCCTATACTAGATTCTCCCATAGTTAATCAAACATGATTCCATAGTATTATTCTTGACTAAATGTTCTATGAGCCGGTTCTTACCTTTGCTAGAGAAGCTTTTCCAGTAAAAATACATATTTTGTTATGTACCTTTTTATATTTGTTCTATTAATTACCTTTTGACATTTGCGCTTGTTGGTCACATGTCGGATTTTCCACAATTAACAATGCTTTCCATTGAATTATGTTCCAACTGGCCGCTGGGCCAAATGTGGCTCAATGCGTGGGGTCATATCAATTATCGCACAACGCATGTCACCTGTGCTGTACAGCTAACGGTAAAATTGTGACGGCCTTTGCCATACGTTTTCATGTACATACCAGTACGCTTGGTGTGCCGGACAACCCGCCCGCCCCGCCCATCATACATATGTCTGGGGCGGCATCCGTGAACTGCTGCGGTCTGTCCGGACTTCGGGCAAGGTTAAACGAGACTTTGGGGCAGTCGCCGTACTTGGCGTCATTTTGATCACCATCAGCTGTTTGTTGCATGACTCATCAGATTTCGAACTTAATCTCAATTGAATATGCAGCCGGGAACCTGCTACTCACACGCACATACATATGTACACACATACACACATACATGCATGCATACGTATGTATGTTATAAATGCGGAAAAGCAAACAGCTGCGCTCGACGCGTTTGTCGTTTGTTTGTTTGAGGCTGCTGCTGCTGATGAAAGCGAAAAGTTCAGTAGCCCACGTTGCTCTCAAGTCCAAGTCGATGGACACATGGGATTGGGATTGGGATTGGGGGCTGGCGTTCTCCATAGCCATGGCAATGCCATAAACATTTAATGATTCACAGCAAGGCTTTGCTCCCAATACGATTGAAATATTAAGGCGCACATTTTAATATTCAGCATGTACAAATGTATTTAAGCGCATATTTATCTTATTGTTGTTTTTATTGTATTATTGTCAAAAATGTTCAACAATTTCTATCTTTGAGAAATACGCTTTTGCCTGCTAAATGTTGCCAAAATGTGCTTGTCACGCGCACGAGCTGTTTAATGTGTGGACAAGGGGTGACACGCCAGGGGGGCGGGGGAGGAATGGGTGGCGGCTATTTTGTGACGCAGAATAAGCACGAAGAAAGAAAGAACTGTTGCGCTGTCTGTCTGCGTCGCTAGAGGAGAGATCAGGAAGCGTTAACATTCTTATACGCGTGGTAGAAGAGCACAAAAATAAGTTTCTCTTTGTTGGAGCCAGACAGCTTACACAGCGGAACAGAGAGAGGGGGAGCGAGAGAGAGAGAGAGAGAGAGTATAATGCCAAGCCAATGACAACAAAACAAAAACGAAAAAAAAAATAAAATGGAAAAGCATAAATAAATAAATAAAATAAAATGCCGCACGGCATTCACAAGGTCTTCTGATTGAGTGCTCCCCCAGCGGCTTTTTTGTGTTGTGTGCGTATGTGTGTGTGTGTGTGTGTTGTTTTTGTTCTTATATTTATTATTTCTCTGCGTTTCTATACCCTTGCAGAGTATATTATTATTTTGTCACGAAATGTGTAAGGCATGGAAGGAGACCAACAGCAGAGTCGTTATAGTCATGCAGACGTAAAGCTTTTATGATGCATTTTTTTCTGCTTAGGTTTATAAAATAAATATTTTAGGGTACATCACTATCAAATAGGCATATGAACAATCGGCTCTTGTCTGAAAAACAGAATCTTATCAACGTCTTACTTATATATCATAGAACATTATATACACCATCGATCGGTAAGAAAGTTTTTTATATTTTTTTTTTTACAAAAGCGTATTAACTCTTCGGCTTACTGAATATATACGTTTTGTATTGCTTTTCTGTTTATTTTTTTTTATTTATTTCTGGTTTTGAGAAACTGCCAGCGATGTCGTTGTTTGGGATTTGGTCGGACGATTGCTCTAATTGAGACCGATAAGTCGAAAAGTTCTCTACGCTCAATCCACAATACAACTTGTCTTTGGCCCAAGGTTTTCCCTAATCATTTTGTTTCCTATCGCCCAAGGGCCTCAGCGTAGTGCTAGCCTTTTCAATGGAGCAAATTAGCAATCGTTTCTATCTAAAAAAAGAAAAGAAGTTTTTGCAGCCCAATTTGCAGCCCAATTTCTAAAGAAAAAGTTTTATCAAACTGGAACACTTTAGTCAATGTCTATTTGTTGTTGTTTCATTGATATTGATAATGTTAACAAACCAAAAAATAAGAAGAAAAACAATATTTGATTAGCGTTGAATTCAACGTCAACTGCTAATCGACACCTGTCCCCGGCGCAAAATATATTTGTCAAATCGATAAATCAGAACTCATTGTTCTGCCTTAAACTTTAGACGTCTGTGCTGCATGAGCTAATATTTTATAAATATTTTTGTATTATTTGAAATAGGCTTAGGCCTAATCACTATTAATTGAAATTTGCAAAGAGCTTTGCTGACAATCGATTTAAGATGAGAGGTCACAACATCTAAATAGAATGTTTCGACCAGAAAGTACAGTTATAAATAAAATTATCCTCTGGCGATTCGACTAAATATGTATATAAATAGGATATGCTCTTTCACAAGCTTAAAAAGCTTTACAACACTTTGAATACACATGAATGCAATTAACTATAAATCAGTATTGGTAAACACAGTTGCTGTTGCGTTTCCCAATTTCAAAAACCTTTGCGAATAATTAAAACAAATTATAGTCAGACTCTAAATACAGAGATGTTCTTTGGGAATAATTAAAAAGAAAAGAGAAAGATTTTATATAGAGAGATGTTCTAATTAAACATAGCCAACATCTAAACGGTGTGTGTTTTGACACCAGTGTTGGTAAACGACTGAGCTTGCTATCTTTTACCTAGATACGTTAGCAATTTAATCAGACATAAAGATCAATACATATTACTGTCTTTTTATCGCACACATTTATTTTATAAGCTCTTGATAAGAATATTAAATAATATAAATATATTAAATTTGTCGTTCTTGAACTTTGGATATTAAACAAAATTGTCATAAATTGTTGGGTTTACTTAATAGTTATCAGAGAAAATTTGAAAATTTTTAAATTTTCAATTTTTTAAACAGTTGAAATCTTTACAATATAAAGTTCAAATTAGTTGATATTGTGGAGTTTTGCCTGAGGGCTGTTTTGCATAATTTACATAGCTTTTTTTTAAGAGGGGAACTCCATCATCAATTGGAATAAATATTAGAGAGATTAGTTTGAGTTATTTAAGATTGGGCGATAAACCTGTCTGTCAAGTTTTTGCTTCAATATACATCTGCAACCCTCTTTGATATTCCAACGTGTTTTCGTATTGCTTACAAAATTCATTTGTGATTAGACCTATAACAAATTGACAATAATCTTAAGAGCTTTACCAGGTGTGTGTCCATATTTGAGGCACTCAATCGATTTGCATACGCATTACATATGACATTATCGATAATTATACAAAATATAAAGAATCTCTGCTTTATAGACCGACTGAAAATTGCTTTACCTGCGCACGTGCGTCTGTCCGCACGCAGCCCAGCCCACAGGTGCTTCGGGCGCAGTTAATAACATAATTAACATACAGTGAAAAAAAAACACGTTTAACATCATTGAAATTCAATTTCAAATTGGCATGCGCAAAAAACAAAATGCAAATAAAACAAGCAGAAACTGATATCTTTGCATATCCGAAGTCCTAATACACTTGCTGTTATTTTAATTTAATTGATTTGTATTTATTTATTTTTATGTTCTAGAGTTTAGTGCAAATGATTTGGAGGTCGGAGGTGTCTCCTTCTAAGCGTTACAAATATCATAACAAAATTATAATACCCTCTAGAAGGGTATATAAATAATAATTGGTGATGATAATAAATAAGTAATTTGAATAGACAATCGATTGTGATTAACAGCTACAAAGTATAGTGATCCGATATGGCTAGACAGATATATTGACTTTGACATGCGACAAGTAACAGGGTCGGAATGTCGGGAATATCGGACTAGCGGATACCCTGCAGTTTCCTCTGCAAAGGCGGTAGCTATAAAATGAAAGATGCTTCATCTGTATATCCTATTCCAGAAACAAAATGTCAAATTTGTTGACTCTAGCCATTAAAAACTAAGAAACTTGCTCAAAAAACAGGAGTTCTTTATTTTTATTTATCGATTTCTTGGAAGTGGGGCAAGTTATCGGTTATCGGAAGCAATCGTGTACTGTGTGGACACTAGGAGGACCTACAATCCAAATTTCAAGTCTCTAGCTCTTATAGG
The DNA here is from genome assembly GCA_035045885.1 of Drosophila borealis. Taxonomy (NCBI): domain Eukaryota; kingdom Metazoa; phylum Arthropoda; class Insecta; order Diptera; family Drosophilidae; genus Drosophila; species Drosophila borealis. The sequence continues at coordinate 4,295,304 of JAWNOR010000194.1, read as the reverse complement.
CTCTGAGATTGACACGATCATACATACGGACGGACGGACGGACATTGCTCGACTTTTGATGCTGATTAAGAATATATATACCTAATGTGGTCGGAGGTAGTTCTCTCTGCCTGTTACATACATTTGCACAAATACATTATACTCGCTTTACCCAATTTCAAGGGAATTATACCCAACTGATTTATTAGGTCCAACTGATTATTCGGACTCTCATTCCATCATTGTTCCAGTGTCTCATATAGTATACATATGCACATACATATACATATATATATAAATTATATATAGCTCGCACTCTCTGCACAAATTAACAAATTTTAATTAGCACTTTGCGTTTTTTGTCCCCCTTTTTTTGCCAGTTTTGTTTTGTTGTTAAACAGATAAATAATTTTTTTCATGTCCATAATAATTGTTTATCAAATACGTTTTTAATTGCAAATGTTATTGGCTACGTATATGAATAATAACATTCTAGGAAATACATTTATATATATATATATATAATTCTCATGTGAGCTTGATAAGAAATCTACTGATAAGCGCTATATTTGATTTCCCATGTAAATTGAAAATCAATTTTGCGCTCTCAACTGGCTTTTGTTACAATTTATGTTGAGCAACATGTTGCTGCAACATTCTGTTAATATCATTTGCCGTACATGTTGCTGCATCATGTTGTGTAAACATACTTAGTATTGACATTTTGCTCACTTTTTGCCAACTGTTTGACTTTGTTTATATTTAACGTAGACCAAGCTTTTATTTTTCTTTTCTTTTCAGTTGGTGATTCATATTAATTTTATATTTTATTTTAAGATTTTATTATTATTGCATTCTTAAGTTTCTGTACAAGTTTTTAGCCAAAGTTATATATACTTAGCATTCAGTTTTTCCTCACTTTTTTAAAGTTTGACTGACTTTGTTGATATTAAACGTAGTGTTTTATTTAAGTTGATGCATTATGTTAATTTAATATTTTTTATTAGAAGAAAATATTAATATTTGCTGTTACATATTGCTTTCTTAAGCTTATGTTTTTTTTTTTTTTGGCTGAAGTTATATTTAAATAATTTAAATTTAAATAGTAGTTGAGTTTTTCCTCACTTTTTGCCAAATCAGGCAAAGCCTTTGCTAAAATTAAATGCAGTTTAAAGGATTTATTTTTATAATATTTAATATTAATAAAAAAACTAATATAATTTGAAACAATTATCTTAAACAATTAGTTTTGTTTTTGTTTAATTTTTTATTTGTTTGCATAGCCTGATTCCATTCTGCTTAACATTTCTAACATTTACAAACTTCACATTCGCTAACATGTGAATGGCAAAAGTACCGCTTCTTTAAATAAACATATATTATTATAATAATATAATATTTTGCGTAACATCGATACAAAATTCAATAAATCATCGGAAAAAAGATTAATTACACGGGGCAAATGTTACATTTATTGCAAATGTGAAAAATGTGGACTTATGGGAACATACGTACTTCACATTGGCAAAGAATGTATGAAATGTTGATAGTGGAATTAGGCTATAATATTTTTGGGGCACCTTTTTGAACTGTCAATATAAATTGTTGCCCGTCCCAAACATTCTTTATCTGGTCTTTGATCTTTGATTCTTCAGTTAGAATGATAAATGATTGATAAATATTTAAAAAAATACTAATATTGATACTAATGAATTAAAATAATGAATAAGATATTACCTGATGTGAAATATAGATTTATTTTTATATATTTATGTCTTTTAACCGCCAGACCTAGGCGTATTCCTTGACTATTTAAATATATTCCTACAATCATTTATGTTATAATATGAATTGAAATAATAATTGTATTATTTTTTTTGGTCAATTTCAGAACGTGCTGTACAACAAGACGACGTCAGAAATTGCGGCTCTGATTTCGGCAAAAGTGAACGGAGCCACACCGTTGGTCATTTCCTGTCGGAACGGACACTACGACATTGTAGAATATTTATTGACAAAGTGTCGCGCGAATGTGGAACAGGTTGGCTCCGTTAGCTTCGACGGCGAGCCCATCGAGGATGCGCCGCCGCTGTGGTGTGCCGCCGCCGCTGGCCATTTGGGCATTGTCAAGATGCTGGTCCGTCGCTTCGCCAATGTGAACAGCACGACGCGCACGAACTCGACGCCGCTGCGGGCCGCCTGCTTCGATGGCCACTACGAGATTGTCAAATATTTGGTGCATCACGGAGCAGGTTTGTTGTCAATGCCGTATATGGGGTAGGAGGAGGAGGAGTTAATTGCCAGATTGTTGTAATCGATATCGATGTGCTTTGTGTAATTGTCTCTCGCAGACTTCGAGGTGGCCAATCGGCACGGACATACCTGCCTAATGATAGCCTGCTACAAGGGACATTATCGCATTGCCCAGTATCTGCTTTCGCTCAATGCGGACGTGAATCGCTGCAGCATCAAGGGCAACACGGCGCTGCACGATTGCGCGGAGTCGGGCTCACTGCAAATCCTTCAGCTGCTGCTGAAACATGGCGCCACCATGGACGTGGACTATTATGGTATGACGCCACTGTTGGCTGCCAGCGTGACCGGACACATGCCCATTGTGGAGCACCTGATAACGTTGCCGTGCGTGAGTCGGGTGGCAAGAATCGATGCACTGGAGCTGCTGGGCGCAACATATGTGGACAAGAAGCGTGACATGGCCGTCGCGCTGACGCTGTGGCGGCGAGCGCTCGAGGAGCGAGCACAGGAGCCGCAATTGCACAAAAAGGTGCAGGAACCGGTGCCAGCCTACGAGCTGGTCACCGAGGTGACCACCATTGAGGAACTGGAGGAGCTGGTCCTCGATCCGGATGAGATGCGCATGCAGGCGCTAGTCATACGACAGCGCATTCTGGGACCGACGCATCCGGACACCAGCTACTACATTCGTTTCAGGTAAGCGGAAACTAAAAGAAAGAAATCGTATTTACATATAATTATATACATTTATTGTTTGCAGGGGCGCCCACTATGCGGACGCTGGCCGCTTCGATCGGTGCATCGAGCTCTGGTCATATGCGCTGACAATGCAACAGAAAATCTTGCAGCCACTTAGCCCCATGACGCAATCCTCGCTGCTATCGTTTGCCGAGCTCTTCAGCTTTATGCTGGTCGAGGCGGGTCGACTGCTGCCACGTGGACGCATCGTGCCGCCGATTGAGGCGGACGGCATGCTCACCATCTTTCACAAGGCCGTGCTGGAAGTGGAGCGCGGTCAGGCATTTACACTGGAGCAGAATCAACAGCAGCAACTGCTTCCCCATGCCGCCAGCAAGCAACAGCTAAACCAGTCCTCATCGACATCATCTTCCTCCAGCTCATCATCAGCCTCAACCACAAGCTCTAGCTCAACGTCCGGCTCAACGTCCGGCTCGTCGTCAACGACGCTGTTGTCGGCGCATCAGCACGACTGCAATCATGATCCCAATGCACTTAGCCGCACTCTGGTCAGTGCCCTGCACATTGGTTGCCTGCTCAGCTCGCTGCTCGAAGCGGACAGCTTCTGTCCGGACATGCGGCATCAGATCATGAACGCCCTGTACCGGCTCAATCGTCTCAAGGTGCACGTCCGCTGCGGCCGCACAGCCCTGCACTATGCCTGCTATCGCGAGGGCACCCTGGTCGGTCGATATCCCTCGTGCCAGTTCCCATCAGCATCGCTGGCCAAGGCGCTGCTCGAGGTGGGCGCCGATCCGAATGCCATAGACGATGCGGGCAATACGCCACTTCATCTGGCCGCCACGCTACAGCCCTATGTCGAGCCATTGGCTCGCACGCTGCTCGAGGGTGGCGCACATTTGGTGAGTGCCAAAAAGTTAAATATACCCCATCTATTTGAATACCAACTAACCGTACAACAACTGTTTGCAGGACACCAAAAACGATGCGGGCGAGACCTTCGAGTCGCTGCTGGCACCGACACCTCTGCACAAAATCATCGACACGATGAAGTACACGACGCTCGCGTGTCTGGCGGCGCGCACCATCAAACAGCATGGCATCAAGTATCAGCAGACTGTGCCGCCGGCACTCTACCAGTTCATTGAGTTGCACTAGGCCCGGACACACACACACACACACACACACTCATATATACATACAGAGCGCCCGCCCACCCGCCATCGAAGCCATGCCACGTGGATAGACATAATATACCTATAAAACTACTACTACTACTATTACTTATAAATATATAGAGCTGATCGGAGAGCGTTACTAATGACTAGGAACTGATTTGTGATGTTTGCAAGCGAAGTGCCCAATCCTGGCGCCAAGATCAGGATTGAATACGATGACGACGACAAAGATGACAAGGATGACAAAGATGATGACAAAGATGATGATGATGATGATGACGACGACGGTTTTGTCAGTTAACAACAACAAAAACCGAAAAGAAGAAAAAAAAACAAAAAAAAAACAAAGAAAAACAAAAAACAACAACAACAACGACGACGACGACGACGACGACATCAACTACAACTCAAATTCGCTGTTTATTATTTTGCTTGCAAAATGTGTTTTAATTGTGTTCTTGCTAAAACTTTTCTTTTGTATGTATGAATTATGATATGATAATGATAATAATAATAATAATATTATGTATACGCCACGCGGCGCAGTCGGGCAGCTAAAACATATATGCACGCCTCCTTTGGGGCTGCAGCAAAGTCCTCATAGCTGCCGCGACCCAGCCAATGCGGCGTATTGTTACGCGTATTTAGTGTGTACTGCAATAATCCTCCTCCTCCCTTCCCCTCCCTCCCTCCCTCCACGCAACTGAGCCAGAGCAATAAAACGTGAACAGAGTTTGAAGCAAATACGATAATTAACAATATATATTTGATAATTTATTGCTTAACTCGATTCTCAGTACACTCAACGATCCACCAGCTAATATCTAGAAGCTAAGCATATGCATACGCATACATACTTGATGCACTGTAATATGTTAAATGTAAATGAAAATATCGAAACGCATGCGAGATAGGGTATATATGTACATATATGCCCGGTGCTTGGAGGCCTTTGGGTTGTGTTTATGGAACAGAAGCAATTGTCAGTCTAATGTTATGCATTAGGACGTGTCGAATATGCAACTGCCACGAGCAGCATACATAGAACTGTAGAACAGTGATGGCCAGAAAAAGTGGCCCACATTGTAAATTGAGCTTTATTTTGTAGAAAACGTATTTATACGTTTTTTTCTATTCAATAAAATTTAAAGCATATTAGTAATTACATTTAATAAATGTAAATTATGTGCTGTTTTTTTTTTAATGTATAATGATTGATTGATTGATTGAGTTGGTTTCAAGCTTAAGGCCTTATTTGCTATGGCTTAATTTAGTTGGACCTAATTTATAATTATTTTTAGCTCGTTTATAAATAAATAATTTATCGGGTTTAGTTTAATGTTTCGAAGATCAAATCGATGCAAATCCAAATTGATCAAAGTATAATTTATAGAAACATAGAAAAGAGCTTTTCAAAATATGTTGAAATTTCGGGCTTAAAATTAAATCATTTTAAGAGCATTTAAAAATTAACAGTTTTCTTTGAAAATTGTATAAATAAAATTAAGTTTGTCGTGTTCATCATAAGTCGCAATAGTATTTTAATCAAGCGATTTATACAAATATTTATTTTGATTTTGCTCAAATATACATATATTTTCAATTTCCGATTGTATTCAGTTAATAACTCAGGAACTGTAAAAGAAGCTTGTCAGCATTGACTGGCACAGCCGCGACACTTTTTCTGGCCAGCAGTGTAGTCGTTATATGATTGAATTATATTGTCATGCATAGAAAAAAACGATTTACCGACGACACACACACACACTTTGTGTGTGTATATAAATATTTTATCTATGTTAAATTATGCAAATTGTATTACCTAGCCTAGCCATGTAATGCCGGATAATGTCGAATTTGGCTCCATGGGAACAGCTAAATGCAGTGGAGAGCAGGCTTATCGAGAGGAATAGTTGCATAACAATGTGTTGCTAATACTTAGTTGTTATCTGTCTACACACACACACACACATACCTTTGTTTATCTATACCTTAGTTTGCACATTTTCAATGCAAACACAAAACTGATAATTATATTTTAAAGAAATCACCAGAAACGCATTTTGATTGGAACTTACCTACACGCATATGTATGTATAAAAGCCAAAGCGAATTGCTCGGAGCTCAGGCAGAATGTGGTTTCTATTGCTGGGCTTGGTGGCCATTGTCGGTGCCCAGGGCGCGGACTATTTCGAGAACTACTACAACGAGATCGACATCGATGACGAGCAGGCGGAGATCAAGACCCGGAATGCGATGCGCTCACCGCTCCAGCTGTGGCCCAGCCGGAGGCTATACTATCGCATAGCCGGCGACTTGAGTCCGGAGGAGGCGGACAATGTGCGCATCGCGGTGGCCACCTTCAATGAGCGGACCTGTTTGCGGTTCGAGGAACTGTCCGGTTCGGCTCCGGCGGGCAGTCGTTATGTCTACTACAAGAAGTCGCCCAAATTGTGCGGCACTCGCATTGGGTATACTCCCATACCGATTTTGGGCTCCGGCTCGCACGATGTGCAGCTCTCGCCGAAATGTTTGACCAGGCCGGGCATTATACAGCACGAGACACTCCATGTGCTGGGCCTGTACCACGAGCAGAGTCGTCCGGATCGCGATGAGCACGTCGTGGTCGATTACGATAACATTCCACGCAAGTATTGGCCACAGTTTATGGCCACCTCGGAGTCAACGACAACCACGTACGATGTGCCCTATGACTTTGAGAGCGTCATGCACTATCCGAAGAACGCCTTTGCCAAGGATCCCAGCCAGCCCACAATGCGTGCCCTAATCGATGGAAATCCCGTCGAGCGGGAGATGGGACAGACCCGCGGTCCATCCGAGGGGGATCTATTCAAAATACGCAAGATGTACAAATGCGAAGAGTCCATGTGAAATGTTGTGTCCTGAAAAGATTTGGTTGGCAATAAAAAAAAAAGATGCGCGCTTCAATCTATTCAATTTAGAAAATCAATGCACAGATATATTCCTGAAAATAAGGTTCAAATTTCATTTGTTGGACTCAGGTTACGTGGAAACTCGAAAGAAAAAAGGTCTTTTAGGATTTATTAATTAAAAATTTTATATAAATTTCACATATATCCAAGCCAAGCTTGAAATTTTTACCGAATGGCTTTAGACTATAAAGCCATGTTTCAGCGATTTGGCGTTTCCACCTGCAAGCGTGGTAAATTGGCGAAAATGGATTGCATAATTGTTTTTCATTTATCATCTAATCAGCTTTAAAATCGTTTTAAAATATCGTTGTGAAAATTCATTCGATACGTGTTTCAGTCTTTTCGCAAAATTCACTCTCTTTGATGGAAAATGCGTGTCAAAGCTTGAATGGGCGAAAGTTTATTGATCGGCTACAAGCTCCACACACAACGGTACTTACAAGTGTTTCGTTAGCTTTTACGTTGCTTATGATTCTCAAGTGGTTATAGCGCTTGAATCTTATTAGACGTTATGACCAAACTTGACCTCGGCCAGGCCAGTTTATTAAATGTCTTTTTTTTTGTGTTAAAATTCTTTTATTTACAGCTAATCTTCTGTTACTCTTGCTCTTGCAACATTATAAAAAGTCGAATGTCAAACTTTAGTTCTTAATTCGATGTGCCTCATTTGGAAATATCTATATAAAATAGTACGAAAAGATTTACATTATCCATAATTTATGACTACAATTGAGTAAAAAACTTGAACTGGACAAGACCGGAAAATGTTCGCTACTTTTATATAGATTTTCGATTTGAAGACTATTTCTTACAAATATCGGCGAATTATGCACTTTCGTGTTTTCGCCAACATAAAACCGATATTGGGGAACGTTTATCAACACTTGGCATAGAACAGATTAGCTGTAGATATTATTAGCTAGAGAAAGAAAGAAAGAATCGAATGCGAAAGAAAACGGTTGTTTCGCAAGTTTCATCAAGATATATATATACGAAACGGACATATCTAAAATTAAACGGATATTTATGCTGAATATATAGTACAACTATTTCGAGTTCGAAAAATTTAGTAGCGCTACCACAAATATTAAATAGGCCTTCATAACGGACAGCTTACTGCTGTTAAAACCTTTTTTTATTTTTGTGCAAATGTCAAAGTCAGTTAACAGAATAGAAATTGGGCTGCGGACAATCGGAGGGAAGTGTGGGCTTTGGTTTGATCTGGGCAGACAGCCAAGGAAATTAATGTGCCCTAAGTGCTAAGCTAGTGTGAGTGCCAAGTGTCTCTTTTGGCCTAAAGGTGTGAGTGTGTGTGTGTGCTTGTGTGGGATGAAGTGCAAACATTTCTCTCTGCAAGCACTTGCAATTGAATTAATTCATTTGCAACTGGGACCTATTTTTTTTTTCGATACAACGCTGACCATAACTTTGGTCTTAAGAGCATTTGCATATGAAATGTGCGCGCCGGCATGGCTTAAGAGAGTGCTCACCATGGAAAGTGCGAATGTTCGAAAGAGCGCACTGGAAGTGTGAGGCGCACTTGTTGTCTAAACTTTGCACCACTGTGCTGCCTGCCGAACGGCAAAAGCTCGCTCTCAATTGTGTGCTCTCCTTAGCGCCTTTGGCTTTGCCGACGCGTCCGCTGTCGGGCTCGTCGTGCCTTGGCCGTCGCTCGTTTGTTGTGGTGTGTTCGAGTGCTTGTTTCAGTATATTTAGTGCAGTCGTGTCGTTCGGTCGTTCTAACGGTAGATCCAGCCAGCCGCATAGCTTTGGCCCAGTGTAAAGACAATTCACCCACACATATACAGCCACACAAATAGCCAGCTCTCATACATATGCACGTGCTGTGTGTGTGTGTGTGCTTTAGGTGCGACAACGAGCTGAAAGTAAAAGTTATTCAATGTGCAATGGTAAATAAATAATTAAGCTAAAATAGCAGTCAAGTAATTGAAGCAAAAAATTAAGAAAGAGAGAGAGAGAGCGAGAGAGAACGCGAATCCAAATAAATATGCAACACTAAAGTGCTTCAAGTATTGTGCGTACAGTGTTCGATAATATCAAGAAAATGCTTAATGATTTCCGTTAATCTTGTGCCGCCGAAAAAAGTGTTAAATTAACAGTTTTGAAAATGCTTTAAGTTAAGACACAAACATCTCTGTGCACAGTGGGAACAGATTTCATCAAAATTCGACACACTTTACGCACGTGGGCGTGTGGCCAGCCAAGGACAGCCATGCTAAAAATATTTTGTTTTTGATCATGAAGGCCGCAACAAAAACAACCTAGGCCCCTTTTTTCGGTTGCCAGGTTTAGATTAAAGTGCTTTTTTTTTTGTAAATACCCTTACCCCAGCTCAGAGACAGTTGCAATAAATTGAGCTTGGCAATGTTATCCGAATGTCCTTAAAGTAATTTACAACGAAATAAACTTATTTAAAGTGTCGGAATACTAGGAGAAAAATTGCACCAAAAACCAAATGTTTCAAGCAAATTAAAGTGTTGGACATTGTTTGAATAAATTAACATATTATTTATAAAAGAAAGCGCAGTAAATTAGCAAATTTTGGATTAACTTTCCGGGCTGTTTGGCGGACCTAGCTGGGGCCTAAGCTGACACATAAATTAAAGGCAAAAACAAAACCGTAACGATTTGCATTTCTAATAAAAATCGCTTGCCCGGCTGGCAACCCCGGGGAAACAAAAACATTAAATGCATGAAGGGTTGCCAGATCTGGCACATGTGTAAGCTTTGCGAGTTGTGGAAAGCCGCTGAGCAAAAAAAAAAGGATAAAGAAATTATTTTTACGCCGCATTTTATGCTACGGTTTTCCTTTCACTGGCCAAGGGCCCATTCCATGTCCGTGAAACTTTAACCTTTTTCTTTGTATTTTACGCCGTGTTTGGTTTGATTTTTCAGTGTGATTTTAAAGCATTTTGAAAGGCGAACTTACATTTTGATTAACAATTGAAATAGGAAATTCAACTAAACCGCGACAATTACAACAACATTAGCCAATCGCAGGTGTAACATCCGCAACTACAAAAAAGGTAAATTCCATTTAATATTTAAGCTAATTAGCTGTTAATTTCTTATTTTATCGTCTGGATTATACAGATAATCGTCAAATGCCGTAAGTAATACCTCGCACAATAAAAAAGAGAGGAGCAAGAACACAAACAGGGTATACTTTAAGGGCGGAAAGGGGGTTTATTTTGATAGCAGACACGTGGCCCATAATTCTGGTTTACTTAACTTTGTTTGCGGTTTATTTGATGATGACACAGCGGTTGGTCAATGGGGGAGGGGGTGAAGGTGAAGGTGGGCGGGGGGGAGAGAAAACTGGGGTAACTTTATTAAGCATGGGTCAATTTTAGTTTGAGACCTGCGAAAGAAACATGTATTTGCGGTAAGTCGATGACCGAACACCTTAGCACACATATTCAATTAATTAATTAGTTGATTTAATTGATTCTACTTCGTGAGCAGCAAATCCGTTCGAGAGAAAAAGTTCTTGAGGAACTCTTCAGATTTGGTAGCCAGATTTGGTAGCAGTCTGATATAACAGTCGGAGTCTGATAAGAATAGGAGAACATTCTAATAAAATAGTGAGTTTTTTAATTTAATTAGGTTTTTGATGCTTAGAACATTTAATAGATCTCTATAGAAGCTAGTATAGTAATCTCAATTATCGAAGAATATAAGCCTAACTTCAAATAGATATGTAACTTTAAATAGTTGGAAATGACAATATAAGATAAGCTCTTTATGCGAATCAGTATAGATATATAAGGTCGATCATGTCTGCTTTAAAGGGTTGCAGATTCATTAAGAAATTTAATTACACTGAAGGCTAATCGAACGCAATTTTAAACTAAGGGGTTGATTAAGGTTCCTTTTGTTGCGACTCATTATGCAGATTGCTAGATAACTTTTACAAATTTTATAAATTTTCCCCGATAACAGAGCAAAGCATAATAATAAGAATAACAAAGCAAAAGAGGAGAAAGCATCTCCGACCTCATAAACTGTATATATTTTTTTGATCAGCAGCAATAGCCGAGTCGATCGAGTAAAGTCCATTAGCATGTCCGCCTGTCCGTGTGTATGAACACGTTGATCTCAGAACCTTTTAGAGCTGGAGATGGAAATTTTGAACGTAGTCGATAACTTGGCACGATTGATAGTAATCGATAGAAATCGATAACGCAATACAGTTTTTTGAGTTAATCTCTTAGGTTTTAAGAGCTAGAGTCACAAAATTAACTTCTAGATTGGTGCATATATCAAATATCTTTCATTTTGTAGCTATCGCTACCTGAACCTCCTCAGCCCCATAGCTATAAATCAAATAAATAAATCAATTGGAACTACTCACAAATATAAGCCAAAATTTCAATGAAATTATCTGTTGCAGATGAATTTTCTATTATATATCTCAATAATATATACTGCTGAATATTTGATCAATGTAAACATATTTTAATTAATGTTAGGGCAAACATGCGCGTAGCGCGAGCTGTATTTGGTATTGGTAGAAAAAGGTTCAGAGTATCTCCTATTCGCGCACTCCCGACTAAATTCCTTTTACTTGTTTATTCAAAAGACGTAGAGTTTTCGATAAGTTTCGAATATGTATTAGATAAATATTCACAAAGGGACTTTCAAAATGAAATGTGGATCTTGCGGCTTGAACTTCCCAAAGCTCGTCTTCATCAGGTAACTAACTCATGAGCTACCTACAGTAGAAATTTCAGCTTCATTACTCTAAAGGTCTCAATCAGTCAAACAGTCAGTCAGTCAGTCAGTCAGTCAGTCAGTCAGTCAGTCAGGCAGTCAGTCAGGCAGTCAGTCAGTCAGTCAGTCAGGACAAATAGTTGTATATATAGAAATATGTTATAAGTAAATCTGATATGTATAACAAAACTCCTAACGTTATTAATAAACTTCTGACTTATACAAAACTTACTTTGAATACCTTTACAACAGACATGTTTATATTTTTCTCAAGTTTAAAATGAAACTTTTCGAAAATCTGCCTGGGCCAAAACTCAGCAAGTTTGAGTTCAGCGTGCACTGAAGTTTTTATTCAAATTTTTCATAAATAAAAATTTCCAAATTTGAAGCTTTTTTTAATCTTTGAATATTTTTGTTTGCCATGTTATTTAAAAGAGCAAGCCAGAGCAAGGCTGGTATGAAATTGTGTACAGAAAAATAAGTCCATAAATAAAGCTTACAATTACGTAATATCTGGCAGATAGACAAAAGGTTTCACGTATCCGTACTCAGTTTTAACATTGACACCAAAACCTTTTTACTGAACCGTGCCCGAAAATGGAATAAGTTGCGGAATTTGTAAACTTCCATTTCGGTTTTAAGCTTATTTGTTGCATCAGAGATTATCTGTGAATGAATATATATTTATATATATAAATATATTTGCATATAGCTTGTATTGGTCATTTCAAATCATCCGTATAATGTTTCGTTTTAATTTTTTTTCAAAGGATTAACCGCTTTTGCCTGGCGAGCAAAAGTTTTTCTTTTTTCATTTATTGCAATTATTCAAATTGGGTTTTTGTCTTTTCATTTATTTTTTCAGAATATTTGTATACCCTGAACCCATTGCGTAAAAAGGGTATAATGTATTTGTGCAAATGTATGTAACAGGCAGAAGGAGACATCTCCGACCCCATAAAGTATATATATATTCTTGATCAGCATCAACAGTCGAGTCGATCTAGCCATGTCCGTATGTCTGTCCGTCCGTCCGCCCGTCCGTCCGTCCGTCCGTCCGTCAGTCCGTATGTATGAGCGCAAGGATCTCATAGCCTATAAGAGCTAGGGACTTGAAATTTTAGCTATAGGTCCTCCTAGTGCCCGCGTAGATCGAGTTTTTCCGATATTCGATAACTTGTCCCGTTTCCAAGTAATCGATATAGATATCGATATAGAAATCCTGTTTTTTGAGCAATTTTGGTAAATAACAAGAGCTAAAATCACCAAACATGTAGGATCTAGAAAAGTATATATTTGTATCAAGTATCTTTCATTTTATGCCTATCGCCTGTTGGAAGAAGAGAGGGTTAAGGGTATCCGCTAGTCGGGAGTTCCCGACTAGAGACTCTTACTTGTTACAATATATTTTGCTGCGCCCATTTTGAATATTATTATAAATAATACGCACATTGACAACAAATAGCGCAACGTGCAAAGCAAACAAATAAAAGCACGTATTGTATTTTGTGTGTGGGGCCAATAAAAAAGTGAATTTAATATGCATATGATAAATGTGAAAATGTAACAAAGGAAACGCTTGCAATGGCAACATAATTAAAGTAAATTTATACTGCCCGATGCGTATTGTTTTTAATCAAATATAATTACACGGCCTGCATATTTCATTAATTAACTGAAGGCGACAGGGCGTGGCCACCGCCCACCCCCCCCACCCATCCCCCGCTACTCGACAGCTGTCAACGCAGCCAATGACCCATATACATGGTATATGTATATATATACTCTCTTCCATGTGGTCATTTGGCCAGAAGGGAACAGGATTCAGTTGCTGAAAGTGTTGCGCAGCGCCTCGTTTTTTGTATACTCTGAACCCATTAAAAATGGGTAAACAGGGTATATTGTATTTGTGCAAATGTATGTAACAGGCAGATGGAAGCATCTCCGATCCAATAAAGTATATATACTCTTGATCAGCATAGCAATAGCCGAGTCGATCTAGCCATGTCCGTCCGTCTGTCCGTCCGGCCGTCCATCCGTCTGTCCGTCCGGCCGTCCGTCCTTCTGTCCGTATGCATGAACGCAAGGATCTCCGAACTTGTAAGAGATAGAGAAATTGGCTGTAGATCCTCCTAGTGCCCGCGCAGATTGAGTTTGTTTCCGATATTCGATAACTTGCCCCATTTCCAAGTAATCGATAAAAATCGATACCGAAATCCTGTTTTTTGAGCAATTTCGGCAAATAATATGAGCTAGAGTCACCAAACTTGACATGTAGCTTCTAGAATAGTATATATGTATGTATATATATCAAGTATCTTTCATTTTATACCTATCGCCAGTTAAAAGAAGATGGTTCAGGGTATTCCCTAGTCGGGCGCTCCCGACTAGAACCTCTTACTTGTTTTTTGTTGTTGTGGTATTGCCCGGGGGAGGGCGGCGACGCACTTTTTAATGGAAATTATAATGAGGCGATCTGGTTTAATTATGCATCGCGAATCCAGGCGGTCCGGCTGGCAATCAGTCCGGTCACGCCCGGGCACTCACAACTTAATGCCCCATCAACGTGACATGCTTTGGCTGCTTAACCCACTGTTGCCCGCCGTTATGCTCACTCGTTGCATTTTTCCCTTGACCCACGCGGCGTATACGCAACGTGCACCTTGACACTAATTACAGCTAAAAAATATATATATACTATATATAGCTTGTGGCAGTCCTGAGGCAGGTGCTCACCTTGGCTGCCCCCCAACAAATGCCTTATTGTTGTGGCTAGCTGTAGTCAAGATGTAATTCCTGCGGGGGCGTGGCCGACTTCTTGCTTACGTCAAGCTTTGGCCTTATTCAGCAGCAGCTTCCAACGAATTCATTTTTTAGAGTTTATTTTAAGTCTAGTCTCTGCTGCGCTGAAATTTTAGCTATAAATATCAACTCTTTATATTTTTACATTTAATAGATTTTTATTCGTTGAAATCGAAAATAAAAGTCTTTGAGTTGTTCCGAGAGATCTGAAAAGTCATTGATATGGTTACAATTTTTAGAATTTTATGTGATTATGTTGAAAGTTGTTGTTTCTAGTTTCAAGTAATAATATCTTGGCCAAAATTTTAAATACAATTTATTTGTACATTAGAAAAATGTTTTTGCTTAAGATTATGATCCCTAATTTCATTTCTAGCCAGTTAAATACTTAGCTATTTTTTATACAATTTTACAACTTGACAGTAAACTTTTCTCAGCCAACATTTAAAACAGAGATATACAGGTCCCATGTATGTTAACTATTATGTTAAGCAATACTGTTAAGAAGATTCAGTCTGTAAAAAGCGTTTCACATATAAATAACAGTGTGACTATAGAAAGCATACTTACAGATATACTTAATTTAATAAATAAACAGTATCAATATAAAATGATTTTAATATTTTAACATTAACAAAAGTCTCAAAATGAAGTAAATCGAAAAGGAATTTGATAAATGTGAACAGTTCTTTACTTTGCGCTTGGCAAATAAATACTTTTATTTTTAGTAAAAAGTTTTCTTTTTCGATTTCCTCAGAGTTATCTCTATTATTAATATGAGTAATTTTTATACTTCCATCGAAATGTTCACATTTTGTTAATACTAACAGAATATATATATTCTATTTTACGTCAGGCATACTCGTCAATCAAACATATGATTATATTCCAATTATATATTAAGACATTCATGTTTTCTAACGACTATCCACATTATTTCAAATCCGAACTCTTTCTCGAAGGAGCACTGCAAAATTGATAGTATATTTGGGCGATTACACAGCGCAAAAGTCAAAGTTGACGTAATTTTGTGTGCGCTGTCCCAAGAAATATTCTATAATTAATTAAGAGCTTGCCCAGATTAAATTGAAATCTGAACCCACCTTTGCCCTTCAGCAAGCCTCCTTAGTAATTAACGAGAAAGAAGGACCATCTTCGGCACGCCGAAGATTTGATACCCTTGCAGACCCAACCTTTTCATAATGCTCATAGTGCTTTGCCCGTATCTAAAAGGAGAGGGAAAACAGTTAAAACACAGTATGGTCATGATATCTTGAGAAACCAAAAAAGTTATTCATACAACAACTTAGTTTTCGACCGATCGTTCCTATGGCAGCTATATGAGATAGGGGTCCGATATAAATAAGATTTTGCACAAATGTAGGGAACATAGGAAAACTAATAAATCCCCAGTTTGGTCAAGATATCTTGATAAACAAAAAAGTTTTTCATACAATAACCTTCTTTTCGACCGATCCTTCCTATGGCAGCTCTATGATATAGTGGTCCGATCCAGCCGGCTCCGACATATGTAGTGCGTGCTACAGAAAGAGGGACTTCTGCAAAGTTTCATAAAGATAGCTTTAAAACCGAGAGACTAGTTCGCATAGAAATAGGTAGACGGACAGATGGACTGACGGATATAGCTTTATCGGGCTGTTGATACTGATCAAGAATATATATACTTTATGGTGTCGGAGAAGTCTCCTTCTATGCGTTACATATTTCGAGATAAAGCTATAATAATAATACCCTCTGCAAGGGTATAAAAATAGGTATATTTAGCTCTTATATTTTTCGAGTTATATTGAAAAATCGATACTTATTAACTCAGCTCGTCCTTCTGATCAAGAACATATACATACATATTCTCTATGAGCTCGAGGAGACAGAGGGGAGCATTGTCTGTTGTATACATTTTCACAAAACTTGAAAACATTTTCAACGGGCTCAAATTAAAATGATTGTGGCTTTTAAGATAATTAATGATTAACAATGTAATTATAAATAAAATGTAGATAAATGTTGAGTAGAGCAAAAAAACAGGAGCATATTTATCTGTGAATGATAGTTGTCGACAATTTTTTTATAATTGCGAAAATGATAATTAAAACACAAAGCAAAATTGTTCCCAAGTGAAAAACTATCATTCAAAGTATCTAATAACTTATAACAATAGTTAATAATAACAAATGATGCCCGGATATCTAATATTTTCTAATTATTTTAAGTACACCGAGTAACTTTCAGAAACTTAGGACCGTAGAAGTTTTAATTATTTGCTTTCAGTTGAGAGAAGTTTTGCTACTAATTGAAGTTCAAAAGAAGGGTTAAATGGACTGCTTAAATAAATTAGTTAAGTTCTCTGACTTTACAGTTATAAAACGCAGCCAAGTATAAGAATCATCAGATTACAAATTATATTAAATAATATAAGTAAAATAAAAAACTGAGATTCAGGCAAAATATTTAAAAAGCTATTTGTTTCCATATAAGAAATTATGCAGCAGAAATATTTTGTTTTAAGCTTCTGGCACTGGGAATTCCACAAATTGTAATGATAATTATTTAAGGAAAATAACATAGATTCTCATTAAAAAATGTTTGCCAAGGCATTCGCTCCCGTTTTGATTATCATTTTTGGGCCAACATTTTCCTTAGAAGGAAACATTTGGCATTTTTCTGTTGTTGTTGTTGTTGTTACATTCAGAAGGCAAACAAACAGAGGAGTCGAGCACTTGCCTGGGATAATATATAAAATATCTACATGGCACTGTCGCAGACTGCCTGCACCTAGCCAGAACACACACACACATACAGACACACATACAGACACACATACAGACACACGCACAGGACATACAGAGGAGAGAACGTGCCGGCACAGTCACAAATTTCCATTTATTTTGCCTTTGACATTTGAATTTTTAATGAAATTCCAAACATTTTAACGCTCGCATCTCACAAACAGGCTTTTTGTTTTGCTTTCTATCGTTGCAGCTGCTGTCGACATAGAGTGCGAAGGGTCGAAAGACGAAGGGTCGAAGGACGAAGGACA
Organism: Drosophila borealis; assembly: GCA_035045885.1. Lineage (NCBI taxonomy): Eukaryota > Metazoa > Arthropoda > Insecta > Diptera > Drosophilidae > Drosophila > Drosophila borealis. The sequence goes on along the minus strand of JAWNOR010000194.1, from coordinate 4,277,644 downwards.
ATCGCAATCAGAACGCTGCGCCGGCCGGCAGCGGCCGCTAATGAAGATGAAGTGATACCCAGTGATATCGTGTTAAAGTAGAATTAAATAGAATATAAATCGCTGGAAAAATGACAGCGATTTCTCAGCACCAGCCGAGCAGAACAAATGCTAAGTAGTTTGCCAGCACGGACTAGCGACAACAACAACAACAACAACAACGACAACAACAAGAGCAACTCGAACTTGAACCGGAACAGGAACAGGAATCGGGCGTAGAAAGAGCCCCAAGCAAGCCGGGCAATTTGTAAGCCGGCTCGGCAATTTCACGCATCGCGGCGGTATGGCAGGCGCTAATAAGGCGACCAGCCACGCCCCCCACAATTACAGTACAGCTGCCAAAAAGATGCCCACTCTCAACTAGGCTCAAGTTCGCGCAACAACCAACAACAACCACTGAGCGACAGACCGGCAGCCTACACAAGGATCCACGAAGGACGACGACGACGTGAAATATTATGGCAACTTTTCAAATGGAAACGCGCCAGCAGCAAAAGCGGCAGCCGCAACAAACGAATTTAAAACAACGACAAAGACAACGTTCCACAGATCCAGAACCGGCAACGAATTCGAACTCGAATTCGAATCGGGCAGGGGAACGTGCACGGGAGACATACACAAATTGCACACGGCTTTGGCCCAACTGCGCGACGGTAGCCCTGGAGTGCAGCAGCAGCAGCAGCAGCGGCAGCAGCAGCAGCGGCAGCGGCAGCAGCAGCGGCAGCAGCAGCAGCAGCAGCAGCGGCAGCTGCCAGCGGGCCCTGATAATGCTCAGCATGCTCGTGGTTGTCATCGTTGTGATATCCGGCAATGGCGGTAAGTGACAGTCGAGCTTATGCTCATTCTCATTCTCATTCACATTCACATTCCGATTCACATTCCCATTCGCATTCACATTCTCATTTTCGTACGAAAGTCGGCCCCTTTTTAATCAAATTTCGTGGCCCCGTTTGCCGTTTCGCCAAGCAAATTGCAATTGTTGCCAAATTGATTTGACCAATTTCATTTATTGATTTCCATTTTCGGTATCATTCATTTCGCTGTCATGCCCAATGACTCAGCGCCGAGTAAAAGAAAATAGAAATCAGCTCTGCCAACTTGGCATTTTTCAAATGTTTTCGCTTTGGCCTTACATAATTCTTGTTGTCGGCTTGTTTTTTTTTTCTGGCGCTGAGTTTTTAGGTTAGGTAATTAATTTTGTGCGCCCGTAAAGTCTGGGGAAATCAATGTTTCGGCCAGCACGGGCCCAGGACAGGCCCAGTACAGGGGCCATGCCCACGCCCTGCCGCCAGTTGTTGGGCGTATATCAAAATCCCCAGCGATTTTCATGCCCTGATTGAGCGGATGTTAGCCAAACCGTGAGTATCTGCATGAGTAACTGCAGCGGTCCGTGTGTGTGTGTGTGTGTGTGTGTGAGTGTGGTTGGCCTTTCATTTCACTTTCATTTTCCACATGCCGTGTGCTCGCTTAATGACGAGCCTGCCTCCGGGCTTTGGGCCACCTGAGTGGAACAGATAGTGGGCCATACGATCATTAGTCCTTAATGAACTGGCAGCTCCAATGGAGAATTAATCAGATTACATTATTATATTATATTAATTGTTGAATATCTCTAATATTTGCGTTTTAAATGCAAAACAGGACTTTGATTAAATAGTACAAATAGATTTCCAGAGTCCTGCGAAGTTCGAAATTTTGCTTCCTAATGAAAATTTAGGAAACAATGGAGGCTTTGATACGTTAACCCATGTGTAATACGTTAACCCAATTTAATGTGGTAATTGGATTGGATTGGATTCAGTTTTAGATTGCAAATTTTTTTAGATTTTTGGATAAAACCCAATAATGATATTATATTTTTCATCGAACTCTATGTCAAGTTGGGATTGACTAGTATCTTCTTATCAGCTTTCCAAAATGGCGTCTTATAAGACAGCAGGGGTGTTCCGGTAGAGGTTTTCCGGCAGGGGTCTTCCGGCATGTCTCTTCTTACAGGGGTCTTCCCATGTAGTATTTTTGCCTTTCTATATTTTTATTTATATTTATATTTATATTTAAGAAATAGTTATGCATTTTTTGTTATTACATTTCCATTTATTGTCTTTGAATATTTAAAACTTGGTGAAAAATTGTTCTAGAATTTTGTGAACTTGGCCAAACCAAAATACAGCACAGGCCAACTTTTTGAAGCCGAACAAATGTCACAAGAAATTTGGCCAACAGTTTTGTCATCTGACAAGAGTCGGGAACCCCAATCAAGTAGAAAATAAATAAATAACTAAAGAAAAAAAAACAAGCAAAATAAGTTAAACGAACAAATATTCAAATAACAGACAGCACGCGACTTTTCTCATTTCATTTAGCGCATACTTTGCACAATTTTATGTTACCAACAAAAGCGACAACAACAATAAAAGCTCCGCATTCGCATTCGCATCCGCACAAGCGCAATACCTTTAAATATTTAAATAAGTTTATTTGCTTGCGTTGTGTTTGGCTGACGTGAGCACAAACCGAACAACAACGAATTCTAAATTTTTGAGTGAATTTAAAAATTTAAAAGTTTTCGAGACGTCATTTCGGCTAAGACAGCAACGCCCACACACTCACACATACACACAGACTTGCGTACACGTTTCACGTACACACGCGCGCACACACACACACACACAGGCGAACACGAAAGTGCGCAAAAGTTTTGACATTTCAAATGTTTCTGACAACAACAGCGCCATGTTAATAATAACAGTGCGGGCGTAACAACAACAACAACAACAACAGCAACAACAATCTAAATTACAACAACAACAACAACAGCAGTAACGGGAACAAGCAAAAGAAAAAGAACAGCAACAGGAACATGCCCTGCGGTCGGCTCTTGTTCAGAGCCGACGCTGACGCTGACGCTGACATTGACGTCGACGTCGTAACGACCCGGCATATGACTTTTTGATTTCTGCAGGGCGCTTTTTACCAACTACATATATTGAAGCTCTAATTTATGTTGTTGTTGTTGTTGCTGTTGTGGTTGCTGTTGTTGTTGTTGTTGTTGTCATTACCGTTGCGGTTGCCGCATCCCAAGCAGTCAATTTATTTTAATTTCTCGCCAGCGGCTCTTTATTTATCATGTTGTTTTTTCCAGACAGACACCATCCTGAAGCGGGTGTACTGCCAGTTTGGGGGAGGGGGCGGGGGGGGTGGGGTCAGTAGGTGCCGTCTGAGACAGACGGCCAAAGCCAGTCGGGATTTGAGCATTGCTGCAACTGATTAGCAACATTGCTTGCCTTGGCAATTGACCAGCGAACGGGAAAATCAACGTAGACGTAGACGCACAGACGCAGAGACGCACGCTGCGTTCGCTGGTTATTGCTATTGCTATACTCTGTAACTTAAGGGAAAAGGAGTATATTAGTTTGTCTGTTTAAAGAGAATTTAAATGTCGCGACATTTTTCGGTAAATATTCCGCAGTCTTCAAGCTAGAACATTGGCAAATTACACTAGTTAACAAAAAACGTGTTTTACTTATACAGATCAGCTTAGATTACCTAGTATTTTATTTATTTAAAATGAAAAAATTGTAATTTGAGCTTTTTTTCGTGTTTTTCCTTTCGTAAAAATATAAACCAATATATTATTCATCAACGACTTTCGTCTTAAATTGTTTCGTTGTTATTTTGGGAGAAAACATTTTTTTTTAAAACAACACTGTCAGAATTCTATTATTTTTTTCTGCGGCATGGCGAAGCAACTTTTTTGGTTCTATCGGGGCCCAAAAAAAAAAACAATTTTAAATGTATATATTTTTTGTGTACAATATATTTTTTTTGCCGCTTTTTGTCTCTAACGAACTGAAATTGAATTGCAAGTATAAAAAGCTGAATAATTGTTTATATTTTTTTACCAATTACCAATTTTAAAATGTTTATTCACGTATTTATCTGTTGCCGAGGATTTCGACACTTCGGAGAGCTTGAATATCTGGAAATGTAGCTTGTGAAAAATAAAAGACGGTATTTTTTGTAATTAGCTTTTCCAAGCCCAATTAAGCCGCAAAACATGTCGAGGCATCCTTTTTTGTGAGCTAGTGTAATTTAAGATCTCCTTTATAGATCAAGTCAAGGTTTTCTATAGTCATAAAATCTCAGTTTGAAAGAGACAGTCTTTGGGTTGCGTCTTTAGCCTCATCGACCACATAAACGTACGTCATCATAGATATTGCGAGTAAATAGGGTATTGCGCAGTCGGGCATTCCAATTGAAACATTTTAGCTGGGCTGTTGTTGTTGTTGTTGTTCGCTGTGACGGGCTGCTGCTGCTGCTGTCAATACAACTAAAGCCACAAACAGCAGCAAGGATATGCGTCTTATCTGCCAAAAACACGACCAGGGGGGGGGGGGCGGTGGCGGGTTGGCTAACAACGCAACAAACGAGCTAGATAAGTTGTGGTGCGCGTGCGACTGTGTGTGCGTGTGTGTGTGGGTGTGTGTGTGGCCGACAACGTGCACAACATGTTTAATCTAATAAAGTCGCTGGCTGCCAACTATAAAACGGTCGCCAGTGCCATAAAAAGACTCTGGCTGGGCGTAATAAGCGAATCAAGTGCCCAGGCCTCACACACACACACACACACAGACGCACACTTGAGATAGGAAAACAAATAAACACACACACACACACACTTAGGAACATGTGTATGTGTCTTGAGCAGACGTATCGGCGTCGTCCTTGCTGCTCGCTGCTAAGTGATGGGATAAATGACGCTGGATAAAAATTGGTCGTAACTGCAACAAGAGCCAACAGCTACCGAGTGGGTTTCGCTATAGCCAAGCTTTGCTGTAGTTGTGTGTGTGTGTGTGGCAAAAACATGAAAATTTGATAAACGCAAAACATAAAAGAAAAAAAACGGCAAAACTAAACTTTATGTCCCATATGCGCTATGCGCACAACAAAGTCAGAGTACGTGTGCGAGAGTGTGTGTGTGTGTGTTTGTGGTGTGTGTGTGTGACAGTGTGCTTGTGTGAGTGTGTGGGTGTTAGCGTGCGGCTGTTTGTGTGCGTAATTTGCTAATTACCTAAATGGTTGCAAGGTATTCGAGCCAAAACTCGTTGAGCATGCGTGTGTGTGTGTGTGCGTGTGTGTGTGTGTTAGCGTGTTTGTGTTATCGATGGAAAGCAAACAATGTGCTGCATTCTGGTTTAAACGCAAAAAGTTGAACATGTGCTTTTTTGGACGGGGCTAAAAAGTTGAAAACCCAGTTAAGGCTTTTATGGCGCAAATTGAACTAATTGAACAATTACGGCAACGATATTGCGTATATGCGAAGGTGCCCATTTAAGTTTTGTAATTCGATTTTTGCGGATTGACAGCCCGTTCAGAAAGTTAGACCCTCAATTCATATAAGTGCTTAATATCTTTGTTAATTTTCTGGCCATAAAAGCTATTTTGCGTGGGTTTGGGACATTTTTGAAGCGGTTAACAATTACTTTATTATTATTTTTCGTTGGAATAATAGTTAATTTTTGACATTGTTTAGCCTGCGACTTTATGGAATAGATATAAATGGGAAATACAAAGTTTATCTATTTTATTCTATGGTTTTGGGCGTTAAATATAGGAGTTTTTCTGAACTGTTTCTTTGTTTGGTATTGTGAAACGGGCTTAAAATTGTTTGTATATTTTTAAATAATTAATTATATATGCTACATTTAGATATAAATGCTTAATGAAAAGTTATTTATGTTAATTTAAGGTTATGCGACGAGCTTAAAATTTTTTGTATATTTTTAATTAAATAAAGAAATAATCTGCCTTTATTCGCAAGTACCAAAAGTCATCCAAAATAAGTTCAGATATGTTTGAAAATCTCCAAAGATGCGATTTTTACAATGCCTATATTCACATTACATAATATATCATTTTTAACTAGTAGTTAAGGCCGAAGAGAAAAGATTTGTATATTTAAGTGATTGCCATTAAAGTCGAGATAAAATCAATATGAAAATATGCTTTATTATTTGACAGAGCTGAAATGATTCTGGCTGCGCATATGGTGAAATTGATTCGGAAATGGAAGCCAGAACATTTCCAAATATGAACCGGATGCAATTACAATAATGATTTCCTAAACACATAGCAATAAAATGTGGAGAGACAATTGTTTTGCAGTTTAAAATACATATGGTAGAGGGAGAGAGAGGGGTGGGTGAGAGTGAGAGAGAGGGGGGAGGGAGAGGAGAGGGAGAGGAGAGGGGATGGTTGTGTCATACTTTAATTGCCAATTGAGTTGCTTGTATTTATTTGTTATTTGTGCTTTATCCTTTGCAGTGCTCGCCGCGCAGCGTGACGCGTATAAATCAAAGGATATGAGCAGCAGCAATAATGCCATACCAAATGAAGGCGACGCAGCTGCTGCTGCCGCTGCTGCCGCCGCCGCTGCTGCTGCTGCAGATGGCAATGGTGTTGCCGGAAGCGGAAGCGTGACCAGCACAACCAACAGCAACGGAAGTAACAGAAATGGCCATGCGACAGGCGCTGGCCAATCCCTGACAACCGACAGCAGCTCCGGCTCCAGTTCCAGCTCCAGCTCCAGCTCGGGCTCCAACTCGAAATCGAACTCTGGCTCCAGCATATCAACAACAACGGCAAGAAGCGGCATAGCCAGCAGTAGTCTGCACAGGGGCAACTCGATCGCATCGCTGGCCGCCGCCGCCGGCATCAATCGGAACAGCATCGATCTGGGCGAGGATTCGCGCAGCAGTGGACCCTACTTCGACAGGAACGCCTCGAAGAATGTCACCGCGCTGCTGGGCAAGACGGCCTACTTGAATTGCCGTGTCAAGAATCTGGGCAATAAAACTGTAAGCAAAGCCACAAAACTATCTCCAATTGTTATGTCATTATGTGCCATCAAAATGCCATTTGCAAAGCGTGTGTGTGTGTGTGTGTGTGTGTGTTACATTTCGTGTTTTTTAGCTAATTAGCACGTAAACTGCGCCCACATGGCGGCATTGGCTAATTGTTCCGCTGCCAAACAAAATGATTAATTATACTGAAACAGGAAACAGATTTTACTTTACTCAACTTCGTCGTGCTGTGTTTGTGTGTGTGTGTGTGTGTGCGCGGCAGGAAATGCCGCAAACATTTCACAAACACAATCTTCCACTTCCACTTCCCCTCTCCCCCTCGCACTGCCAGTCAATGCCACAACACATCCGGCCTAGGAGCTCAGCCAGCCAAACAAACCTGGCTAACTATTCAAATCGACTCCTGGGACGCTTTCCACACGGTAGCTCCACAAAACCCCAAATAAAAAACAAACAAGTTAGCGTTCAGTTGTTGCTGTTGCCCGACTACGAGCTACCCTGTACTCAGAGAACTTCATCCTCCCATACATATATATAGTCACAGGAACGCAGGCCGCACTTTATGCCAAGGCTGTGCTTTTTAAGCCTAAGTCCGCACCTTGTGCAAGGCTTTCTTGAATAACTTCGGTATTTATAGTCCGATCACGTTGAAATGAACAGGTATTAAATATGATACCCAGATGTGTGTGTATGCCATAATTATAGTCCGATTCTTTTGAAATCCCCACCGTTTCAAGTTTCATTTCAATTAGTTTTTATTTAGATTTTTGGACGATTGCGTGAGGTATCCGATAAGTGATATATACTTTATCGGGGTATACTAAAAGAATTAATTATTATTTAATTAATTAATTATTAATTAATTATTCCTATAAACTTCAAAAATTGCTTAAAAAACTTCAGACAAAATCTATATTTGTGGATATTTTAAAAATGGATATGGAACAAAATACGATATACGATATAAATTTCAGGTCTTTTGTACATCTTGAGATAAACGAATGCATACAGACTGATGGACATAACTAGGTCGAGTACATAAAGAAGGCCTGAATAATAAAATGGATATATATGAATAATAATATGAATAATAATATGCATATACATAAAAGGGGGGTCGGACATGCTTCCTTCTGCCTGTTACATAAATTAGCCTCAGCTAATATACCCACTCTTAAATCTATTTGCAACGTATAAATATATGCAAACGCTTTCGTTTTGTTTGTTTTTTTTTTTTATGTGCTCTGGGAATTGTGTTTTTGTTGTTGTTATTTTTTTGGGTTTTAGTTTTGCAACCTGCGCCGTAGTCATTCGGTTTCCGTTGCTTCCTGTGCGGCCGTCGGTCCGGGCTTATTTTCCGATAATAATATGTTAGATGTCTGCATGGCAGTCCCCGGGCCCAAAACGGGCTCCACCTGCACTTGCGTTTGGGTTCGGCTGGCATAGACGTTGCCTTTGCGGTTTCGAAAACTAATTTGCGTGATTATTAAATTCGATGTAGCCCCCCGTTCCGGCCTGTCTGCCATTTGGGGGGTCGTGAAAAGTTTTTAGGCCCTGCGCTAGATAGTTTTCAGCACACGAGGATTTGGGTCAGTTTTGCAACTTGGAACTGTTGGCAACTTCATTAGATGCCAATTAGTTGGCCAACTTCATCGATCATCAGCAGACAACCGTCGAGTTAATTAACGATTCTTTGTGCTTTGCACACTCTATTATTTATGGATTGCCACCGGCTATGAATTAATCGATTTTCAGATAGTCCATGTGGACAGTTAATAAATTAAATTTTATTAAGACTGGCATACGTTTGCTTTGATATCAAATTTAATTTAATTTTGTATTTCAATTTAATTTAATATATATAAAAGATAAGTTGTAGAAGTTGGCTATAATAGTAATATTACAGATAGAAAGACTTTCAGATAATATTACATTAATCTTATTATTCTCAGACCTCAGACTAACTGTTATTTAAACGAATATGTATAATTAAGTACAGCTACTTATTAGTTTTTCTTTCAAAAGCAAGACGCAGCCAATTCATAATTGAAATCAAGATCTTGTTTATCTCCCAAACCTTTCCTTATATGCATATGATATACATATATATCTCTGATAATTTTTCACACAATTTCCAAGGTTTTTGCAAGCGTAAAGGCACATTAATATTTTGCGCTGTCAGCTGACAGTCTAATTAGCTTTCACCTTGTGGCATGCCACAAGCCTAAAATTGAACTTTTAAACTCAATTTCCATTTCCCTCCGACAAAACCCCAACCCACCCGGCTGCCTCCCCCCGCAACATGCCAATGAAGTAATACATCATTGCAGCTGAGATTAACCAAGAACTGGGGAAAACTTAAGCCAGTCAACAGATAAAAACAAAAAAAATCTGAGGTCTTGAGCTATGTTAAACGGCGAAACGGATGTTTATGTTTCTACATTATTAATGGCGTTTTTCATTAGAGTCGCAGTCGGAGTCGACGCATTTTACGGCTGATGCTGATAGCAGCATGCGAGCGGTAATGAGTTTAAATGGGGCGTGGCAGCCAGCCCCCAAAAAAAAAAAAGCGCTTCTAAATAATTCAAAGCAAAAGTAAAGTCTGAGGAAAAAAGTTTAAGCGTGTAATAATAATGGTCTAAGCACAGCTGTGCGACTTTGAGATACCCTGCATATGAAAATATAATATAATATAATATACAATATAATCTTTTATATTGAAGATTTTTCAATTAAGTTTTATTTAAAGTCAAGTGGGGAACCTTGATTGGAGCCGACGCGAATATGCTTTGCTTTAACAATGCCAACAACAGGGTGTAAATTTACAAGCGTCTAACAAATTTTAAAGCATACTTTTGCGCGCACTGCAAATTGAGCTATAAAAACGTCTCAAAAAAAGCAAAAAAAAAGAGAAAAGAAATTGCCGTTGATGTTGTTTGCTCAGTGTATATTTTGGCTGGCATTTGCAATCGATACACAAATTTTACGATACTGTAAACACGCATAATGCGCATAAACTTGGGCGAAAAGAGGGCGTGGCTGTCGAAGTCGCGGCTGGCGCGCGGCTTGAGGGTCTGGGTGCACTGTGGCATGTGTCTTATAGCTGCTTAAGCATTTGGTGTTAATTGCATGCAACTTTTGTTCAAGAGCCGGGCAAACTTTAGGCCTGGCAGCAGCAGCCATTACATAGCTGTCCGTCGACGAGTTTCTTGTCCATTAACTTTGCCGTCGCTGTCTGTAGTCAGGCAGCATGTTGCCATTGAAATTGAAAATGGAAATGGAAATGGAAGTGCACACAGCTGACGTATGACACGCGACACGGGGCGACACGGGGCGGGGCGGGGCGAGAAGACGCCCCTAAATCACAGTCACTTAAAAATGTTGAGCTTAGACACACGTTAACAGCAGGTGGTTGCCAAACAGGTGTGCCTCAAATTTGACTTGAGGCAGCAAAGTTGCCAGCGGCACGACACGGCACTCTGATAAGGGTGGGCAGCCAAATCGACCCTCCAGCTGCTCTCTCTCTCTCTCTCGTGTCACATGTGTTGCCCTGCGTCAAAGTCTGTTTGTCTGTTCAAAACCCATATAAGACATTTCGAAACAAATTTGCATTTGCCGAACCCAATCTGATGGGAACGTCAAAGATTGCGCGTGAAATAGACTTTGTAAACTGTTTGCCCAATAAATTAAGCTAAACATGCAAATTTTGCTTGCCACGACAAATGAAATCTTTTCCCTTTTTGTCCAACTTTTGATTCAATTTCTTTCAGATGCTGCTGCAGGTCTCCTGGGTGCGACATCGGGACATACACTTGCTGACAGTCGGCCGATATACGTACACATCGGATCAGCGCTTTCGGGCCATACATCAGCCCCAAACCGAGGACTGGATGCTCCAAATTAAATACCCCCAGCACCGAGATTCGGGCATCTACGAGTGCCAAGTCTCAACCACGCCGCACATGAGCCACTACATCCACTTGACTGTTGTCGGTAAGTGTGTCGATTTCATTATCTAACTTTAAATGTACGCAAATTTATGGGCGAATAGTTTGTACTAAAAGAAAACCATTTATTTGAGTTAAGGCAGCTTGCAAGTCGAAAATGTGACTTCAGCTTTTAAGTTCTCGACGAGCTATTAAGATAGTTAAGACGAGTTTCAGATTGGTTTCAGATTCCAATTTGTGGCTGGGGAAGAGATAATGCGACGACTCAGCAAAGGAGCAATTCCGATAAGATACCTTTTCGGCAAAATGTTAGGAATAATAAGGCTTTTATCTGCAGAATTTTTAATGATATTTTACTTTTCGATATGGTACTCAGATCTTGAGAAGATATTGATTATATTCATGTAAGAATGTTGAAATTCATCAATGTCAAGATATCATAAAAAGTACAACATTTTTCATGTCCGATAGTTCTTAAGCTTTAGATATCTTTTATTGAAAGGATCATAGTTAAGCTAATAAATGTCACGTTCGATCAAATTGTTTAGTAAACAAAAAGGTTTTCGTATAAGAACCTTCTTTCGAGCCGAATCTATGGTAGCTATATAATATAGCGCTCTTCGATGTTGATAAAGATTTTGCATATATTTAAGGACAATATTGACTCTACATTCTGCTAAGTATTTGGTTTAAACAATTCAGAGTTCTTAAGTCGTAAGTGCCTAGGAGATGCCCTAAGTTTTCTTCGACTTAAAAAATATTTTTTGAAACAAGCCTGATCTGTGCCTTCTATTGAGGGTCATTGATACCCTTTTTATCAAATTTAAATGGGTGCAGGGCACAATTGAGAAACAAGTAACAATTACAACAACTGATGGAAAATGGCTGCACGCGTTTTCTATAATACTTTCTGTGTATCTTAACCAATCTTGATTATATCTTCTGTAGCATATCCTATTGTTTTTTGCTGGCCTATATATCTGTGCATACGTTATGAGTAACTACGACGGAAGAAGACAGAAAGATATGGCCCAACCGACTCGACTACTCAAGATAGTAAAATTTATATACTTAAGTTACATTATTGCGCTTTTGTACTCGACAAACTTACTTTTGGATGTCATCTTTAGGCCCAATTTCATAAATGACAGAGTAAACACATTCGGTAATGGAGTTCCCATAGAGTGAGGCCGATAAGTAATCAAGTTCAATATAATCAGAAAGAATATTGAAAGAGTTTTAGTTATTAGTTGCCATTAATATTTTTCCTGGGGCTTGTAATCATTCGCACTTGTACATAACATTATGGACACGCAGTAATAATGATAGTTGGCTACAAATTTTTGTCTTCATGAAATATTTTGTGTGTGCTTATAGTTTGTATAAAACTCGAATTCTTCTTATAAAACTCGAATCCTTATTATCCAAATGAAGTTTACTGTGTACCTAAGGCATACCTGCATTCCAATTGCAGGGTATTATAGTTTTGTTATGCAATGTGTAACGCATGGAAGGATACATCTTTGCCCCTATTAAATATATATATATATATATATATATTAGAGATATAGATACAGATATAGCATAGATACATGTTTCTGTTGCAGGCAGTACATATTTCGAAACCGTCTGGATCGGACCACTATATCATATAGATCAAGGTATCTTGGCATATACTATTTAAACTTTACCCCTTATAAACGAGTTAAAAGTAACAAGGGTATTGAGTCTTCGGCGAAGCTAAACTTTCTTGCTCGTTGTTTTTGGCTTGAAAGCTTCCATCTTAATTTGGATAAACAATTTGCTGTGCCTTTATTTCAATGATGATGAGCCATGCATATAAAAATAGCATTTACAAAAATGTAAGGTAAGCTTTAAGCATTGCTACTGCGTCAAGGGAAAAGTTCGAGTGCTCATTGGTCAGCGGGAGGAGAGGGGGGTAAGCAAAAGGCAAAGGGTAGGAAAATCATGGAAAATCTTTTGAAATTGTTGCGCATTTAAATTACACTTGTATTTGTAATGAGGCAAGCTGAAAATTGGTATTTACCTAATTGCTATTTAATTTGGTCTAAATTTACGTACCCGAAAAATCCCTTGAAGTTGGCCCATTTAATTGAAAGTGCCCAGAAAATATTGAGGATTGGGATTCCATTGTACCACGACTCGATTGCATTGTACTTAAACTGAAAAGTTTTTGTTTTATTTACTTTGTTTTGCAGAGCCATCAACGGAAATAATCGGCGCACCCGATTTGTATATAGAAAGCGGCTCGACCATAAATCTCACCTGTGTCATACTCAACTCACCGGAGCCGCCGGCCTATATCTTCTGGAATCACAACAACGCTGTAAGTGTAAGGTGTTTTTTATACTCTTATATATAAAATATATATTCCCTATGTTTATTCTTTCGGGTTTTTTGTCAATTTCGACCGGCAATTACATTTGGGGCATCATTCAATGATGAGGGATCTGAAGCGATGCTTCAATTTAGTAACTTTTAAATTAGCTTTGCAATGGCAAGAACTGTTCAACTTTTTTTTTCTTTCTGATTTTGAGGGGGGGGGGGGGGGGTGCCCCCCCCTTATTTCGTTTTGTGTTTCTATTTTGTTGACTGCAAGAAAATGCTATTTAAGCACTATGCCAAGCGAGGGACCCCGAAAAACCCGTTGAGGCAAGGGTTTTAAATGGATTTTGGTTTCTCTCACGCTGCTCCTCCTTCTCCTCCTGCTGAAAATGTTGTTGTCAGTGGCATTCCGGGCGCTGTTAAAGCCACGTTTTAGTTTTCCATTTTAGGTGTTTTTCTTCATGCTTTGGGACTTTAGTCACGGCCATGTTTTTTTTTTTGGCTTATTGTATGGGGAATACGAAAGGGTTCCTGCTGTGCGCAGCCCTTCTATTGTTATGTATTTTCTATAGACCATAGCAGGCTTTTAAGAAGGGTTGGGTTGAAAGTGGCACAGGGTCGGGATGTTGCCATTAGTGCCAGTTTGGCCATGGGCAGATTTAATTTTATTGTTTTGCTTTTATTCGCAATCTTTTCTCCTTTGCCAGCCATAATTTATTCTACTCGTTTGGTTTTTTTTTTGCCATGCTTTTAATTTTCCAGCTGCGCGCAACAGTGCGTATGCGTAATATGGGCACAAACAGCTTTATGACATAGAAAATGAATGTCACATAAAATCAAACTCCATGCGGCATTGTAAAAGTCGTTCGCATACAAATTGCGATTGCTCTTTCCGCTCACTTGTCTATCATTCCACCCCCCCCCCTCTCTCACTCTCTTCCTTTCTTTCGGTTTTTTTTATGCAATTCTCGTTACTTTCTCTTTGCAGATAATCAACTATGATTCGCCTCGGGGCGGCGTTTCGGTAGTCACCAACAAAGGTGAGACGACGACTTCGTTCCTTCTGATTAAATCAGCGCGTCCATCCGACTCCGGGCATTATCAATGTAATCCATCAAATGCAAAGCCCAAAAGCGTAACGGTACACGTGCTGAATGGTAAGTAAAATCAACGACAATCCAACACAAAAATCCACCAGACAAAACAGAAGACATTATTCTACTTAGAATGAACAAAAAATAGCAACAAAAAAACAGAAATTATAATATATAAATGTACGTATGTAATTAACATTTATTGCCAAGCCGAAAACTGTATACCCTATTACAGGCAAGTGTTTTATGATTGTGTTCGGAATTTGCTAAAACTTTTCTTTAAGTATAAAATGTTTATTGCATTTATTGTCGTTAAATTATAAAATTTATTAATAGTTATTTTATATATAATCTTAATTTGTATGTAATGCTTGAGATATTTTCTTTTCAACTTTTGTTTAAATGCTGGATCTACTCTTCTTCAGACTTTAAGCAAGTTGACAAATTCTTAATCAAGTACTTAACTTAAGATTTTGTTGACGAAAAAGTTGAAATCTATTTCTTAACCTTCCCAGACTTTGGAATCATTAAAAGTATTATTGGATTGAACACAATTTGACATTTCAGAGTTCAGTTAGGGCTGATAGCCGGCAGCTATTTACGTGCCAATTTATATGCATATTATTATTTTTTAGTTTCACAATACTCTCTTTTACGCTAAGCTAACATTGTGCTAAAGTTTAACTACCCTGATAGTAATATTTAACGCAAACGAAAAGCACAATGCACGAGAGCGAAACTTTGGCTTGATGGACAGAAGAATAAGTGGCAAGAGACTGACTTACTGCGTTGAGGGTAGTCCCACCATGCCCAGATGAAGAATGCGCAAAGACTTACGAAAAGTGCAGAGGCAAGGCGTGCTAATGAAGAAGAAGTCCAAAGGGCTAGGAAATACCACGGGCTTATGAATGCTTTGTGGCGAAAATCTGAATGCTTGAATGGCAGGGAATGAATCAAGAGGTGCTTTAAGTGATTCTCAGTCGGTTAAAATGCTGCAAAGATTAGTGAAAACTTTGCTTGTAAGAGAAGTGCACTTGAGTGAATGCCAGTGAAGTAATCCTTTTGAGGATGCTTGGTATAGTTTTTTAACAAGTGTCAGAAAGAATGCAGTTGAGCTATGAGCGAAAAATTCATGAACTTTAATCTCAAAAAATTAACAAAGCTATAAACAATTTTAAATGGACAGTGAAAAAAGTAAGACTCAATAGTTCACCCTAGACTAAATTGAAAGAAAGGGAATTTTCCAACAAAATATTTGAGTTGAATTTCTTAAAGCAGAAGCCCTTCGAGTGTCTATAAATGTTTGAATAGCTGTAGCTAAATTTCTTTAAAATGCGAAAAAGTGCCAAAGCTTCTCAACGAACTGTATCCCAAAGCAGGGCTCAGCCCGTCTTTGGGCAGCCATAGAAATTGCAGCTACAGGTAACACAAGCATTGACACTAAATAAACCAGGCCAAAAGGTGTCGAGTGCCAAAGGAGGGGAGAGCGTGCCTGCTGTGCTGGAACTAACTCGACTATATATATATATATATTGTGTTTAAAGAGCGTAGAGAAAACGAAACAAAAAATGATAGAAAAACCCAACAAGTGAAGTTCACGCCTTTAACCGAAACGTGTGAAAGCACTGTGAAAATATTGATTGGAAAATAGCTTCAACCAGCCAAGGGTCCTCTGGAATATGCTAATTGGGGAGCGTATTTCTGATTTGCTTTAACAATAGTTGGATATTCAATATTCTTCGCGCTGGCTGCAAAAGTGCTACAAGAAAATTGAAATTAAAATTAAAATCAAAATGAAAGGGAACAGTAAAAGAAAATACAGTTTTCTGTTGCTCTCCCCTTCGAGTGCACCGCAGTTATCATAATGTTGGACTGTTAACAGACTAACAGAACTCCCAGCACTTAGCGCTACCCCCTCCCCTACCACCGCACTGTTACACTCTTGATTTGCGGCCAGAGCTTTTTTTTTTTTGTTTGCGCTAGTGAACGCTGCGACATTTTCCCGCATATGAATGGAAATGGTGGGCGCGCGCGCGCGCTCGTGGCACATGGAAATTATGTTTATGTTGCGCTTGGTCTACGCTACACGCTGCCCCCCGCTGCTCCACCCCATCCCCCTCGCCATGTTTTGCTGCTGACTTTCTGCTGCATGCCACTTCCTTTGCGACTTTCGCTAATGTCAGGCTGTCGTCGTCGTTGTCGCAACGGTGTCTGCTAGATAATGCCACAGTGCACACACACACACACGCACACACACACACACACATATAGCTGGGTGTACTCATCCCTGGCGCAATATTGTGCATGCAATGCGCGTTGTTTCCGTTAACTGCTTTGGCACACTTGTTTCTGATTATTATTATGTTTTGTCTCTTGTTCTGCTACTTTGCATTGTTCTTGTTGCCGTTGCCGCTGTTACATTTTGTTTTGTTGTTATTTTTATTATTATATGCCCGTCAACATTGTCTTGTTGTTGTTGTTCTGCTTGTTGTTGTTGTTGTAGTAGTTCTGCTTTTGTTTTCGCCGTGTCTCCGTGCCAACAGCTTCGTTCACACACTTTGCGTCGGGCTTTGTCGCCCAATGACAGTTGCTTGTTTGCTTTTCGTTTCTCTCTCTCTCTCACTTCTTTTGCTTCACTTTTTTTGCATTACTTGGCTTTTATTGTTTATTGTTAGCTGCCGCAAGGCCAGCAAGTGCGAGCGAGACGGCATGCTGGTCGCGCAACGACAATATGAATTCCTAAAATTATGCGTTTGTGTTTGTTCTGCGTCGTGTTTCTTTCAATTTGAATAAGAATTGTAAAGAGCGCGTGTTAAAGCAACTGTTAACGAAACAAATATATTTAGCTTTTTATTTTTTGAATTAGACATGAAGCTCAAGTGTGACCAGTCATTGCAAATACCTTGCAATAACTTAATACACAAACTTTACTCAGCATTTTTAATACATTATAAATTATATTAATAAATTATAAAATAATAATAGTTAAACTGCATTTACATTGATTTATGTGCCAATAATAATAAGCTAATAATGTCGGACTTTCCAATTGCAATTAGTTAATTTTAAAGATCTTCTTTTTTACTAACGGTATTTATATTAAGTATTTAGCTTAAGTCTGCCAATCTAAAGTAAAAGATGAAATTAAAATCTTCCTATTTTACATGACAAATTCTCTTATTGGAATTTCGAATTTCTATTCATCAATTATATGGGAAAATCTTTGGATATTATAGGATGTAATACTTAAATCACTTTAAGATTTAATATGATTTATGGTAGATATTTTTTCTTATTTCTTTTTTGATAGAAGAATAGGATGTAATACATTAAATTGATTACTTATTGGTAATATTTTAATTATATTTAGCAGATGTCTTAATTTTTTTTTTTTTTAACTTATATTGTATTGTCGAATCGAGATAGTGACATCTTTTAATTACTATTAGATGTGTGGGTGTAGTGCAATAAAAGTCTTATAACGACGACTCTTTACCGTTATGCACCTAGTGTGAGTTATACTCCCCTTGAGTCCGTTTCGCAGCACTGTACCCCAGATGCAACTCTGTTGCCCCAACTAAGTCGTAACTGTCATCGGTTTTGGTTTCTGGTTGCGTGTTTTCGTGCTTTATGTGTAATTTCCAGGGAATGTATGGGGATTTTGTTTGTATGTTGTTGCCCGTTTTTGGCTTTTGCAGCATACTTTACGACTCACTCGATTTTCTGTGCTTTTCTTTTTAAAGGATTTTTATTGTTTGGTTGCTGTTTTCGGGTTTCTTTACACCTTTGAGTGAGCTGATAATCTAGTTAGTGCTCTAGCCAGATTATGTGGCATTATGTCTATGTAATAATCACCTGCGTTACCTGGTCCTTCTACCAACTGTATGAATAAAAAGCCATAAGGACACGTGCTGAATAAAGAGTGCATAATAAAGAGTACTCAAACATACACGTACACATATTTTAACCGTTTTTGTTTCACCCGATAATTGAGTATGAGAACAGCAATAAAGATGTAAATTAAACAGGTGTTTCTCATTCCGTTTCCAGGGGAGTTCCCAGCAGCAATGCAGCACGCGGCACCAGCACATCCTCCCATGTCTCCAAGTCGCTATCTCTTAGTGTACCTGTTTATATGCTACTGCAGTTTGGCATTTGTCAGGCACTCCATGCGGCCCTCCGTGCTGCAGCCGCCGCGGCGAAGTCGACCCTGCAGTTTCGACGAACCGCCACCAACAGCCGCAGCAGCAGTTGCACCAGACGAGGCGGTGGCAATGTGGCCGGCGTGAAAGAGTCTTTGTCGGTATCTGGGCTGGGACACATCCTCCAATGTATTTTAAGCCTGATCTACTCGCTGCTGAGCGTCACATGGCGCTGGCATTGGCGGGGGCGTGGCCCCCCCCAACAGCAACAACTTCAACAATCATCAACAGCAGCTGCAGGTGCAACTGCAACTGCAACAACAACAACGGCAACGTTTAGGCAAGTATATGAGGCAGACATAAGGTGAGCAGCAGCTATTCAGAATGAAAACGAAAGTAAATATATATAAAAACAACAACACTCTCTTAGACTCTAGACTAATACTATAAAGTAAATTCACACGCATACATATACATACACTTATATGATAACAACTTAGCCTAACTATCTCAAATATACACACACACACACACACACACACAAACACGACTACATACATAAGCTGTAACTATATAATAGTAACTACTATGTATAATCGATTGGCTATTCCGTTTTTCTATGATCCCGTGACGTATACGTAATAATTATCCGAAAAGAAAGCAAAGAATGGAAAAACCAAATACAGAGCCAAGTTGTCGCCTTTTTGAAGTACAACTTTGTATCATATGGACAAACGGTTGGTTCTGTTGTCTAAGTTTTAGTTTCGAATCTTGTAAATAGACAGAATCGCGCTTCTAAGCCCGCTAGTTGAGTGACAAAGTATTTGAATTATCTTTCAGGGAATTTTCCCGAAACGACAACTTCATAACTTTTTGATACATAAAATTAAAATATATATGGATGTGAGTGCAATAGCAAAAGAACATTCGCTAGAGACTTTACCGACACGAACACTGCTCAAACCTCCCAAACATTTTCAAAACAAATATGAAAAACAATGGGAAAACAAGCTAAATGTTTAAATAAAAGCTACAAATGTTTAGCGCTTTTCCAGATGCCATACTGTGACTATTCCCAATGCAAAAACTTATTTTATAAACTCAAATAGGCGTCAAAATAAATGTTTAACGGCAAGAAACTCAACACACATTAAGCAACAAAAAGAAAACGAAAAACAAACAAAAACAAAACAAAATAATCATAATAAATTCGAAAAAAAAATTCAAGTGAACAATTTTCTAAATGTTAAACTTCAACTGCGCAGCAAAATTCAAGTACTGACTAAAGCATATACAATTTAAAACAAAAATATACACATTAAATAAAATATAATGAAAAAAAAAAACAAACACTGTAAAAACGATTTCACGATGGATGCAGCAAAAGTTAAACTTAGGAGAAATCTTTGTCTAGATGTTGAAGTCATTGTCGCAAACCAAAAGTAAAAGGCATTAAATCATAAGAATGATTCCGAAGATATATTTAAATATTCCTATCATAAGTTGCTTCATTTCCAAATTGTTTCCTTAATGTGTGTATAAATGGCATAAATATATATTATATATATTTAAGCTTAATTGAGGTGCGATTGGGTTGGCAAATGGAGCTGAAGAACTGAGGATAGATTAAATATGCTCGAATTCGTGTTGCACATTTCATGTTTTTCTTTGTTGTTAATCGATAAAAAAAATATATATATATATATAAAACCATAAGGCAAAATTAGACAAATATTATGTGAACAAAACATAAAAACTGTTATTTAATACACCTGCAAAAGTATTATTAACACGAGTTTCAGTTTAGGTTTTGACAACTTAAAAGCGGTTTGCTGGACAATCTGTTGCGAATTTTTCATATTAACTTTCAGCGATTTCTGACTTTAATTTCAGATGTTTTTTTTTGTTTATAAAGAATAGCATGTCTTTTCTACCAGTTTTTCTTTTGTTGTCAAAATTTGTTATATTAAAATCTGAAGAGTTTTTGTTCATGTTTTCACTTCGAATTCCATTGAATGCAAAAAAATTGTTTTTCTATTTGCATTTAGATTTTGTCTAAAAACATATATTTTAAAATAACTGCAAACTTTAAATTTTAAGATTTTGAAATTGTGGAGCTATTCCATTTTAAGCGATCACTTAATTTGATTTGATTTGATCACCTTTTATTTTTGTTGCCAAAATTCAAATAAATATATTTGTTTTATATTCGAATACTTTACTTTTTTTAGATTTATCTGAAAAAATATATAGGAAGGTTTTTCAATTTAACTCACAATCAAAGGGTAATAAAGTTAAGACCTACTATATAGAGGTTTTGGAAATATCGTTTCGTCTTATATTGTTTGTTTTATTGAACACTTTCTACGACAAATTTTCACTTATTCACTTTCGACAAACTGTTGCCTCAGTTTCCAGTTAAAATATTGGTTACGAGTTTCAGCTTTTTTAGTTTCAGTTTCAGTTTGTACATTATTTTTGAAAATCTCAACAATACATTTAAGTACTTTGCAAGTCCTTAATCGTTTGTGATCAAAGGAGTTTTTTTTTAACTTATTCATCTCTTTGCCAAAGGAATGACTATAAAGTTAATCATTGGTAAAATGCATTTCCAAATAAGTTAGTTATTCTGCTGCCTCGTTTCACTTTGAAGGCGCTTTAAGAGCTGTTTCTGAAATAACACACTTTATTTTACAATCACGTCACCTTTGTCATAGCAAGTATATAGAAAAGTAAGCATACAAAAACTGTGCAACAGCATTTGCAATTAAAAACTAAAAAAAGAAAATTGAAAAAAAAACCAATTAATTCAGTGTTTATATAATGGTATAATGCAATAAAACAAAAAATAATGAGAATAATAAGCATTGAAAAAGTTTAGAATGCTATCGATAGAAACAAATACAAAACTGGGAAAATAAGATAAAAAAAAACAAATAAAAAAAAAACGAATAACTGAAAAAGTTTCATTAAGCATGTTTAACAACAACTATTCAACCCCAACTGCAACTCGCTCTCACAACAGTTTTCATTAGCTTTTCAACAACTACAACAAACAGTACAACAAAGCCAACAGATACAAAAAAAAAAAGAATTAAAAAATAACAAAACCTCATTCACATGAGATACAATACATTTTTGTATTTTTTCTTCGATTTGTTTAAATTTTGTGGAATTTCATATAAAAGTAATTTTATGCATTTAATAATATGAGCAAAGGCTGTTGAATAATAGACGCTGCTTTCAATGGAAAATTAATATTTGCTCATATTAATTATTGCATATTTAAATCTTCTTTTTCTTTTCGAAAATTTCTTTAATATTTCGAATTATTTTCAAAGCTTTTAAGCAATCATAACAAAACATTTCACTAACAATTTCCCAACACAAAAGTAAGTACGGCAAACTAGCTACATAAAAGTGACAAATTCTTAAGGTAATTAAGATCTAAGCTAATTAAAATGAAAACGAAACCGAAATAAAACTGCAGACAACTGACGTAAATATTGTATATGTAAATGTGTATTTATAATTATTAAAAAAAAAAAACAAACGCTATATATATATGTATACATACAGTATAGTCTATTTACTACAGAAAAACAAAATTGAATTAACGATGTTATTAAAGCTAAACTGAATTTGAAAGTAACTTTCAATTAAATACGAGAAAACCCCCAATAAAAGCAAAGTACGACAAAGAAAACAGAGGAAAACTAAATCATTTAAGAATGTAAGAATTTCAAATGCAAAATCTTGTGAAAGTGCGAAAGAATAAGAGAAAAATATAACAGAAAACAAAAAATAAAAAGAAAATACCTAAAGCATATTATGTCAACTGTTAATTAAGTTGTTTTAATGGCACAAATGGGTCATAAATAAAGCGCGCGCGTGTGTGTGTGTGTGTGTAATTGTAAAAGAGTTTCAGCCCAACTATGAGGTAAATGCTAAGAAAACAAAAGCAAATCATTTTTCATGGCTGGACAGCCGAACAAAAGCCGCACAGCTGTGGGCGAGCCAAAGATCTGGCAGGGGCGATAACATAATGAAACGATATTAATCATACGCCCCGTGTAAGCATAATGAATGCACAGCAAAGCAATCGCTTACGTTAACATTCTGTTAACAACATGTTTCTACTCAGTTTGGATTCTGTCAGGCTAAAGCAGAAGCTTTGCCGTTACGCAACGCGTCTTTATGGTTTTTAATAAATATTAGCACATAGTTAAACACTTCAACGCACGCTGATGGAAAATCAATAAATATGCCAAGCGATGCGCCGTCAATATAGAGCGTCGCCTAATGGACGCTGCAAACTGTGCTACATAAAGTATATGTATATATATATATATATTTTATTGACGAAATGTTGCGCGTCCGTTCGCGGCATGCAGGCTTTCAGTACCAGCACCATCAACATCATGCTCATCATCATCATCATCGCCATCGCCATCGGCAAAGCCATCCCGCATGTCCATTAACAGCCGCGGGGGCGACCTGGCGACTTCATGCAAAACCACTCAAGGACAAGTGGGCAATAAGCGAAAAACTTTTATTGTTTTATGTCGAAAAGTTTTCTATATGTCCGTGTGCTGGTCGCCGTTGTTATTGTTTTGTGTCAAGTGCTGCCCGGAAGCCCGGCAGCCCGGCAGCATCGCCATCGCTATCATCGTCGCATAATGTGCCATATATATTGTGGCCAGAGGCCATATAATGCGCCATCCTATATGCATGGCATCACAATCTCGCCATGCTTCGGTCCTTTAGCGCTTTCGAGTGCTGCACAAAATGCAATCGCCGTGCCGCAGCCCTATGTAAGAAACGGGCTTTCGGCCATAATACTCAATGGCTGTCATGCAATCAAATGTAGGTGCTAATGATGGCCTGCTTATGATGTCCTGTTTGCGCAATGTGTGAACTGGAGCACGCGGTCTGCAGCTGTCCGAAAGCTGTGGCCTTTGATTTGCTTCGCTGCCAGCCCAACGGTTATCAATGATTATTGATTTCGCATTGGCATTCAATCAACTGGTTGTTTGTTTCTCCCAGCATTCAGTCAATACGTAATCAGCTTTCAAATCGAATATAT
Source organism: Drosophila borealis (assembly GCA_035045885.1). Taxonomy (NCBI): domain Eukaryota; kingdom Metazoa; phylum Arthropoda; class Insecta; order Diptera; family Drosophilidae; genus Drosophila; species Drosophila borealis. The sequence goes on along the minus strand of JAWNOR010000194.1, from coordinate 4,254,127 downwards.
GTATAGACCGCTTTCCCATTGCAAAGCCGATTTGATCGCGCAAACCTAATTGAAAGTATTGTCAGGGATTTGTGTTAGGTAATTTACCGTTGCACCGGTTGTTTAAATATTCGTCTATGCATATTTCATACAATTTTATGTACTTTTTAATTGGTCTCATTGTTTGGGCTTTGCTCTAACAGAGGGTGAACACAGTATTATCATTCAAATCTGGTCGTTTAACTAGCTTGTACATTCGGCTTGAAAAACATTCCCAAAACGTGTTTTGCTCTTTGTGCTCAGGAATTTGTCTAAATATATGCAGGTGTTTACAAACTAAAAAAAAGAATAAATTGGGTCTTGCTGTGGCAAGTCGAAAATATCGATATTACTTAAAAATTTTGTCAATTGGCAGATTTGAAGCTTTTATTGGACTGTGAGCGAGTATTACGCAGTCAGTTGGAACAGACTGCAAGGTACTTCATTGTTTTTATTAAATATATTTCAATGTGATGCATATATTAATGGAATTTTGTTAATATGTAATACTCAATTTATTTACCCTTTCCTATTAGGCTTTAGCTTAAAGTTTTAAACAAATATACGATAAAGAGTCAGAAAGCTTTCATTACATTTTAAGTTTTTTGTCGGCATGTCATAAAGAAACTTACATCTGATTTATTAAATGATGTTAGTAACTTTTTTAAATATTTTTATGTCAAATTTTGACAACCTGAAGCCATTGTAAATGGGTATAATTGGTTTCTAAAAATTTAATGTAAATGGCAGAAGGAAGCATCTCCGAAACTATAGAGTATATATATTCCAGATTTTTTTGTTTTCGTGAAAAGGATAAAAATTAAGGCCGAATTCCAGTTTTTGCAGCATATCTCGGTGCTCCAAATTATTACATTCTCTCGACTTCTCCCTTCCCCTAAATATGTAAAACTATAAAATTTCCTAGGTAGAGTCTTTGGTATTTACATACATCTAATGCATATATATATGTATATATATAACCTAAAAATTTTATGAATATCGGATAGCAAAAACCCAAAGTAAATCACGCAAGCATTGCCTAGAAGGAAGCTAGAAAGTTTGTTAGGGTATCTCTTAGTCTGGCTTACCCGACTGTACTCCAGTTTATTTACAAATTTGTCTTTTCTTTAATTTTTTTTAAGAAGCGAGTAGATCTATTTTACGTTAAGAAGCTCACCAAATAATATTTATTATATTAGTTTTATAAGTTTCTAAGTTATTGTAAATATTGTGTAAAGTAATTAACAAATGTTGAGTAATGAAATACTATATGTGCGTTGAATTTAAATAATTAATAATTATATTATTTTATACCTATAATTTATGCAATTTGTTCATATCATATTTCCAGCAAACAATCGGCCAACAACCAACACAGATGAACTGCACTTAGTTCAGACCGGCTAAGTTGTCGAATGATGCTAGGCATGGTTCACTGTAATTTAGCCTGCCTGCCTGCCAGTCAGTCAGTCATTCAGTTCGTCAGTCATTCAAGCAGTTAGTCATCGAGGAAGCCCAAAAACAAGCGACATATATGTATGCAAGGTTGTTGCTGTAGTAGTTGTTGTTGCTGTTGTTGTTGTTGTTTCCCCACTTGGAGCTCGAGTGTGTGCTGCAGTTTATGACTGTAATACATTTTTGCGTATTGCCCCTTTCGGTGGCCGGGCCCGGCCGGGCTGGCCTAGTTGTTATTTGCGGCTTTTTGGCAGCTTGACGCTTCCTGGCAAAAGTTATTGAATGGTTATAGCAGCCACTTGTGATAAATCAATGACCGGCCACGATGCGAAATCTACGTTGACAAATGGACCGGGCATGTAGTAGAAGAAGAAGCAGCAGCCAGCTTAAGTGTGTGTGTGGTGGGTGTGGTTTATTTAATTTACCATAAATATATATGAGAATTTATTAGAATGCATGTTGCTCTGTGCATATTGATTTAAACAGGCAATACCTAATTAAGGCCATGCTGTGGGCTCTGCCACAAGATGCCAATCTCCAAAACTGAGCTCGGCAGGCAGAGAGCATTTGGCCACAACTGGCATTCATTTGAACACAATCTGCCCACACCAATTTTACAGTTGGAGCAAAATATTTGATTAGATTCGTCGAGAGACAGAGAGATCCGGCTGCCCGGATAATCAGCATTAAAAAGTTAGTTGGACTTTGCAGTCGTCGGAGCGTTCCGGTTTGTTCTATACTCGAATCATTTTGCGTAGAGAAAAGTGCAATATTATACGTCTTGTTGTTTTAAGTGCAAGAGTGTGTGTGTGTGTGTGAGTTTTACATTGTGCCTGTGTGTGTGTGTGTGTGTTAAATAAATACAGGCATGCTGCACACTTGCTTACATTTATTACGGCCATAATCCGCAAGTCTTATGCGTTTCCATATGCGGGGGCAGGGCTCGCAACATGTGTGTGTAATGTGCCCTGCCCTGCCCTGCCCTGCCCTGCCCTGCCCAGCTCTGCTTAGCTATAATTAAATTAAAACTTTTACCATTTGCCGCACACCATTTGGAGCACAGTGAAAACAACAACAATTGAATTCCAGCCCAAACCATTTCAAGAGAATGAGTTGTCTAGAAAGCTGTAGACCACCAATTGCACTACAGGGCGAATACTTGATGCGATAAACTGTTTGAGATTAAGCGTAATATGGCTTATGTGGGCGGCCAAAGCTAGCGAATGTTACAAAGAATCAAAGAATGAAACCACGTCAGAGGCAAAGTAAGCGCACAAGAGCTTGGGCTATACAGACCTAGGCAGTATGCCGTAGACTTTATTATATACTATACTACTGCTTTTACATTACTTGATATAAATGTTTTTGTATTTAAAGATTGTATATGTTTTCTCATTACTAATTTCTATTGTAATTGCTAAAAAATTGAACTAATCAATTTCCAGGCGCATAATACCATAGCATCTATTGTGGTTAATCTATATATACATATGCGACCTTATGCGAGGTAAGTTACCTTATTTGATCAAGGTGCATGCTGAGGTGGGGTCAAAACCCGTTCGGCAAGTTTGTCAAAATCGCAGAAGATAGTTATCCACTTCTCCTCAAACTCATTTTACAATAGATGTGTTCATTCGAGAGGTTTTCACGCTTTTCGGCAAATCCACCCGTCATAAGTGGAAATTGGGGTCTAAGTATTGATGCGTGATGTTACGGCTTCAAATTCATTTCACACAAAAGTTTTTAGGAAAATTAATTATCTCCGTGTTCCACACTTCAAATTTATTTATTTAAAACTATATAAGACGTGGAGTTCAACAAAGCTCGGCTAAATTGTCCATAGATGGGAATTGGAGCAAAAAATCATGGACCGGGCAAGGCCGGGAAATACCAGCTGGTATTTAAATGTCTATATATATTTCACTCAATGAATAAGTAACCAATATGGTTTATGTATATATATTTGATGTAAATAAAAGCCCAAGAAATCCTTAAACGGAATCATTGAATTACATATTTTCTTATGAAAAAAACGAAAATATAAATATATATGATATATTAATTGATAAAAAAATTGAAATAAAAACCTTAGCTTGCCGGCCAGACTATAAATTTTCCCCACCGGGTGGGTTATTTCCTATCTCTATCTCTATACCCTATAATTTTTTCAATATTGCTGATAGTTTATCTCTAAAATGCTTGAGTATAAGCAGAACCGTAATAGTCATTAAATCTGAGTTTAAATATCTTCAAAATCTGAATAATGCATAGCAGCACCCCTTAGCACTCTATTGAAAGATATGTTTATCAGTAGAATCTGCAGTTGTATAATTGTAGAGCATTAAGGGACTTCAATACGCCGGTTAACCACAAGAACCGCAACACCTCATATATATATATACATATTTTTTTTTACTATCTCTTAGTGCAAATTAATTTCCATTTGAAAATCCACAAACTGTAATTTTACAAGCACTTAGCTCAGGCAAGCAGCAGCTGCTGTTGGCCGCCAAGCCGCTGGGCACCGGCTCTGGCGTCGGCTTCGTCTCCATCTCTGGCTCCGTCTCTGGCTCCGTGTCCTCCTCCGAACGATTGCGTTTTCGGCTGCAGCTTCCGTTCAAGCTGAGTTGGGCGTGGCAAAGCGGATTACGACAAGAACTGGCAGTGCTGCAACACTGGCCAGCAGCTAACCATAGCTAACCATAGACTTGAACACGGACGGCACTTGACCAACACTTGGGGCTTCAGCTGGCCAGTGACTGCGGCCTGGTCGAAGTGCAAGCGTTTTTCGGCGCATGAAAGTTTTAAATGCGGAGATAAAAGTTGAACCTAAAGCGAATCAAACAGAAGAAGAACCATAAAAATGCTTATAATACAGATTTCCAACACACACACACACACACACACACACACATACGAGTGAGTATGCTCGACACAGATGCATATCTGTTGTTATTGTATGGAGGTTGTTTGGTAAATGGGGGTCAGCTTAAAGCTTGGGGCCAACTCGGTTGTGGCTGCTGCATGTTGTTCGTTGTTTGTTCACGTTCTCGTTGTTGTTGTGGTTGTTGTTGTTGCTCGTGTTGCTGTTGTTGCAGTTAGTTACAACACGATGTGCATGTGCTGGCTATAAATACATATGTTTTAATTTCCGCACTTTTAGGTCAGACCCAACGCCCCCGAAAATGGGGGCCAGATTAAAGGCGGCGGATGTGACGTTGGCAAACTTCCGTTTCTCTTGCACTTCTTTAAATTGCTGCTTGTGTGTGTGTGTGTGTTTGTGTGTGGGTGTGTGTGTGTGTGTGTATAGATACTTTTACTCATTTTCATCATATGAAAGGCTGCAGGATGCTGACTGACCGTTTTGTCGCAAACATTGCAAGTTTTTATTTTCTTTTTTCATTTTTCGATTTTCTGTTTATGTTTTTGTGCGCACTTCAACAACATGAATGTCCGACAGCAAACACACACACACACATGCTTGTGCATATGAATGCTGTTAGAATTTCATAAACATAATCATCTGCTATGCGACAACAACAACACACACACACACACACATATACACACACACATTCAGGCAAAATTCATCGATCTTTTTTCTGCTGCTCACACAACTCGGTTAAATGACTCATGAAATTGCTGCTGCGACCCATTTGTTTGTATAGTGTGTGTGTGCGAGTGTGTGATTGTGGCTATGTATGTGTGTGCGTGTATTAGTTTCAAGTGCTCGCTGTGTGCGCTTATGGCAAAGCAATAATGTTTGTGCGCCTGCCGCTGCCATTCGGTTAATAATTTAGGCTTAAATACAAACGAGCTCAGGCTGCGTTGCGTATACGCCATGGTGGACATTTCAAACGGGGAACGAACGCTGGGTCAGCAAAGGGAGGCGGGGAAGGCTTGTTGACACATGTGTACATGGCGTACATTACACACAGAGAGCGAGAGAGACCGTGGCAGCCCAAAGTAGCCGCAAAGCCAATTGTTGAAAGCGTTGCAGAGGCGTGCGCGGGGCATCGTATGTCAAATAAATCTAAGCGATGCTAAAGTCCAAGTGCGGGCGTGTTAAGTGGGCTCAAGACAAGGTTGATTGGCCGCGAACTTTGCACACGATTGCCAAGTGGGCTCAGGGCCAGGGGGGGGGAAATTAACAGCTGAACACATAAGGTAGCGCACAAAGCAATGGAGCGTAGGCTAGCTTAGTCAGCTGAGGGGGATATATTTATTTGCTCGAAATATAAAAACAACAGAAAATAAATGCAAATATATGTAAATGTGGGAGCATTTGATTGTGAAGAGAAACAAAATGGAAAAGTTCGAATAAAAAAACATAGAATACAACACATACTACCATAATAGTTAATGCATTGAAACACTTTGAACCCATAACAAGTAACTGTGCGACTTTGTAGTGCAAAATTGTGTTTGATTTTTCTAGAGAAAACCTAAAATAGATGCATTTGCCAATAGTAAAACGAGTTTTCAATAAAGATTTGATGCGTGTTTTTGTGTTTGGGTGCAATTTAGTAATTTTAAACAAACTATTTTGAAAACTTTTATACAAGCTTTTCAGTAAATTTAAAAATAAAAAATTCAAAGTACAATTTTTGATTCATTTGTTATGCAAATCGTTTGATATCTTTTAGTTGATACACTTTTATTTTCGTAAATATATTCCTCACGCTGATAAAAGTTGCTAAGCTACAGTAACATCATTTCAATTGAAAGCAAACGAATTTTTATTCGAAAAAAATACATATATATTTATATCTATAATTTGTACATATACATATTACATTAACACAAAAAAGTCCTAAATATATGTAACATATTTATAATTTAAGAATCGTACATTCGGAGTATATTACTTTTATTCTGTACAGCAAAATGTACAACGTGTATGATAAGTTTGTTGCACTTTTATAAAGTCCTATTCCCTAATCTAAAATAAAAATTTGTTTAATGATGAATTCAATAAAATATTACGACTAACTTGCAAATGTAAGAATAAATCAATTTTGTAGCCTCACAATATTTTTAACATATGTTAATTATTTCTGTGAAGGCAGCTATATTCATATATTTTATTTTATATATATTTGATTTCAGCTCATTAAAATGTAAGCTGCCAAATAGTTGTATCAAAGAATATGTGACCTCTTATTAGAAAAGTGCAACATATTTTCATAGATAGAACGCTTTATTGCTAAAGTCCATATTTGTTTTGTTGCCCAAACTTTGCCTAGTTAAAGAATGCTGGCAACATTTTGTTAAATCCGAACAGCTCGCACGTGCTGGACGACGATACATTTATGTAAGTCCGTGTTGCTTGGGCCGGACTCGGAACGGACTCTACCGCAGGCAGGCTATTTTTGGTTACAATGTGGTACCATCAAATTACTGGTCTCATTTTCTATGCTGAGTCTATTATGGCCGCAAAGTGAAGCCGAGGCAAAAATGCGACAAAAATGGGCGTTGAATTTCACACTACTAAACAGAAGAAAAAGAAAAAAAACAGCAACAAGCCAAAAAAGCAGAAAAACGTAAAAAGTATTCTGGGTCCCACATGCGATGGTCACGCAGAAAATATGCAAATTCTTGACGGGCAGGCAACAGCCGGAGCGCCAGAGTCCTGTCTGAGATGGAATGCTGAACTTTGAACCGGGCCCCGACTTGCTCGCTAATGCGTTGGCATGTGCCAAGAGCTGGCCTCAGCACAAAACATTCTACAGAACACAGAATGTACACATTTATCAATTTTTTATTCCGTCTGTGGACGTATTTTTTTTTTAAATTATGGCCAAGACGCGACCTTCGGACGCTTTTGTTTTTACTTTTTGTTGCTCATTACGATCAGAATGAACAGAGAGACGGAAAATGGAAAATTTAGAAGACTCAACTGCGAGATGCCCTAACAAGGCAGAGATGAGAAAGTAAGAGCTGGCTAAAAATTCAAATATGTATATATATTGGCGAACTGTCCATTTCGAAAATCTTTATTTAGCTGGTTCGAGGTCCGGGGCTTAGTTAATTAATAACTAAAATGACTATTTTGTTTAATATTTTATTTCTTAGATATATTGCGACTGCAATTTCGGCAATCGGAACACCAAGAGGCAACAAATAATTAACAAACAATTATGTAAATAATTAACAATAAAATAACAAATAATTAACATTAACAAGACTCCAAAAACATTCAACCAACATTATGGATTCTATACTATAAATTATCTGAGAGCCGTTGATTACACGCTTAAATATTCAAAAAAAGAACCATACTTAGTGCAAGAGAATTTAAAGAGCTGGAATATATAATGCTATAAAATAAATAAAGTAAAAAAATAAGTATTATTGAATCATCTTTAATTTGTCATATTATTATAATTTAATTAACCCTAAATTGTGGGATCTATCTTCTTGTCTATAGATTTTTTGAAATAATAACAAGCAACAAAATTGAAGCTAAATTACCGGTTAATCCAATGATAGATATAGATATAGATATACATATAGATATAGATATAGATATAGATATAGATATAGATATACATTAAAAGCCAAAAAACACTAAATAATTTTGTGACTTAATTTAAATTAATTGCAAAGAAAGAAGTTTTATATGGGTGAGGTTCAACATATATGTTTATAGATATGCAGGCCTGGGCGCCAAATGAGGATTCTATTGTTTTTGATTTGTATTTTATTCTCTCTCTTGGAATATCGGACGGCTGCAGTAGCTCAGGCTTGGCCAGTTGGTTGTGCCTGATTGTGGGCTTCATAAAGGGACGATGGCAGGCAATGCAATGTCTATAGAGCGGAGCAAGTTAAATTAGTTTATTTATGCTTTGTTGGCCGTGGACTTTTGGTGCAGTGCGGTGCGGTGCACAGTTTTGGGGTAATTTCTTTTAATAATTTGTCCTGGCTGATAACTTTGGGCAAAGTTTTGTGTGTTTCTGTGAGCTATCTGGCCGCAATGCTTAGCTGCGTGAGGACTTGCACCAAGTTTTGCTGATTGAGTTGCCTTTCCACGAGTTTGGCTTTAAGTTGTCAGCGGCGATCTTTGCAAGTGGCTTAGACGAAACATAAAAGACAAGCAAACAATGCGTAAAATGTTTGCGAAAACCCAAAAGGGAATTAATTACAGTCAACGGCCATGCAAAGAGGCAACCCGAATCCTTTTTCTTGTGCTTATTTACTTGCATCTTGCTTTTTGTAGCCAGGCAACGAGGTTTATCTGTTTTAATGTGCCGTCCCATTTCCGGTTGTCTGGACTCCGGCCTGTCGACAGACAACGCGCATAAAGTTGCCACGAATATTTACATAAGAATTTTTCCATATAGCGCACTCTCAACTTTTATTCTTTGTTATACCCTTTCAAAATGCATATGGCAACTTGAAGCAAACACGTCTAGCATATTATATTAATGAACAATACATCAAATACAGATTTCAATTTTAAAATTACATTTCTTTGGCTTTAATAAGGCAATTGGGAAATCTATACAGCAACTGATCAAGAGACACAGATCATCCCACGTGGCCTGATCCTTACGAATTGCTTTGTTAGAGTCCGATTTTGATTGGAGCAGCAGGTTTTGGGCGAATGTGGACAAGAGTTTTCTTCCCTTTGCATCTGTAGCTGGCATTGAGTAAAGGAACTTCACACAGGACTAAGGCTTGAATAGAATGAACTTACATCGGATCAAAAATGGAGTTCCTTTTACCAAATAGTTGGCTTTGGCAAAGGAGACCCACATGAGTATAAACTGGATTTCCTTTCTATTCGATTTTTGCTTTTTCGTGTTAGGAAGGCTCCAAAGTTTCACACTGTTTTATTATTAATATTATTATTATTGCTTTAATTAATATTATTATTGTTTTTTTATTATTAATGTTATTTTTTAAAATTAATATTATTAAATGATTTTACAAAATTGTTTGCCCGAATTAAAATGAGAACCAAGAACGCAATTTCATTTTCCTGAAGTTCGCCTTATTCTTCTGTGATTGTTTGGCTAGAGCTTCCAATATTCAGGCCGTATTATAATTATTATGATTATTATTTATTAAATTACTTTTACAAACAGCTCTTTGTTTGTTTACCTCCCCGATGCTCTGCTTGTTTAACTGAACTGAACCACAAATGGTTAAATCTTGCAACACCGCATATTTGGGAAACTTACTATCGTAGCTTTGTTTATTAAATATAATTGCTTGATTGCAAATAAAATGAAATTCGGTTTCCTCTACTAGCCGGACTAGCACAGAAAAACGAATTTCAGTTTATTTGCAACCCTTTAACAATTTATTCAATAAACCAGTTGTAAAAGTTTTTTAAAATAAAATCAGAAGAGATTTTAACTGCTTCAAGAATTTTTATGAAATTGTTTTGCCATGGAGCTTGGTTTTTTTTTGTTTTGTTGTTTAAGCTCAAAGCCTACTTTTATTGAAGTGTTAAATATATACAAAAATATGTTATTTTTTGTGTAGTTCGATGTTGTTCGATTTGTTTTTGTTTTTGAAGCCAGATTCGTAGATACCCTATGAGTAAAAAAATATGCAGAGGCTCGTTTGCACTTGACTTGCGTAAGGGTGTACAGAGGTCGACTTGTTGCAATACGCATTTGTTACATTTTATTGTAATCTGTTTTAACATTTTTGGCCGTTGTTTAATTTAGCGGATGCTGTGAAATTTTGTTTGCTGCGGCTTTAAGACAAAACCTCATCGGGCGTAACAAATTTGTGCTGCCTACTTGCAGGCGCTGGCATAGATGACTTGCCCCTGATATATCACTCAACGGGGGCAGGGCCACCTGTAAAAGTGACTGAGACGTGGCCATGGCCAAGTGACAAATTAGCCACATCAATTACAGAAATTTATTTTGCTGCTTTGTTTGCATTGCAGACATCTCAGACGCCCGCAAACGCCCCAAAGCCGCCTACAAACTCATTTGTTCTACTTAATTTGGGTTCTCTATGTTCCGCTCTCTCTCTCTCTCTCTCTCTCTCTCTCGCTCTCTCTCTCTCTCTCGCTCTCTTTGGCTCTGGCATGTTGTCGATGTGTGCGGCGAGTCGTGTGCATGAAAAGGGGCAACGAAATGCGCATTTGGCATTGTTTTCAGTCTCGGTCAAGTGCGGAGTCCTCCTCCCCTGTTGGTGCGGGGGGCCTGCGGGGCATGTGGCTGACTTTTTTCCACAAGGGGGGGGGGTGGGGTGGGGTGTTGAACCAAATGAGTTTTATGATGAGCTGCTGCGGCTCCTCCGCTCGTCCGCTGCTTTTACTGATGCTGCTGTTGTTGATTTACGTTTGTTTTGTTTGCTCGCAAAATGCTTAGAAAGCAACATCAACTAACAGTTTTCCACACTAACACAAACACACACATATATATCTACATGCGAGTATATATGTGGTGTCTGCTTGGCTAGCGATAAAAACTCGAATTTTCGTACTGAAAACAAAAGTTTTGCATTTGATTTATGTGCACATCGGTTTAACTTTGTATATAGCGTGAAATAGTTGAGGCTAAAAGTAGATATTCTGAAAATGTTCAGAGCGCTGTTCAGGGGAAGGGAGAAAGGGAGCGGGGGGGGGGGGGGGTGAGGACACTCACTGCAAAGTTGGTTAACTGGGCAGTTCATAAATTCTAATCATTATAAATGCTAAGCCAAAAACCGTTGGGCGAGTAGGAAGGGGAAAATGTGCTATAATTATAAGGATTATTAAGGATTCTGATTAAGGTTAGCTATCGGACTGACATTAAAGCACAAAAAGCCGATTATAGCGTGGAAAAGGATAAACCACTGTGGCCTACAAAAAGAACAGAGATATTATAAATAATTTAGCTTAAATATATAACATTAAAAGTTAACTGTCTATAAGCCAAGCTTGCTGAATTTCATTATAGATAGAGACAAGGCTTAAGTTCGAAATATAACTCAATATAACGATTAAAATGAATTTGAAATTACGAATATTTCGAATAAGTTCTAACAAATGTAAAATACTCACGTTTTCTATCCTCGGATATATGTGATAATCTTCAGAGCAGTTTCTCTTCTAATCTGTAAAAATTTCGTTATTTATTAATTTAAGCAATGGGAATTATTTGATTGAGGTGTGCAATTGGCTAAGCTGAAAAGTGTTTAACCAGTCGACTTTTTCACATTCGTCTAGTCAAGGTATCTTCTAGTCGGATATTTTCTCGACAAGAGCACTCTAACTTCTTATCTTCTTGTTATATTCCTCTTCAAGCTTGTTAACAATTTAATGCTGGACATCTTTAAATGTTTTTGCCTCATTAACTTGCCACAGTCTTTCATGTTTATCATGTTTCTATACCCATCACACACACAGACACACACACACACATTCTCATCGACAACAATTTCAATTTCATGTGATGCGTTCCCCTGTTGTCCAGCTGACATCATAATAACATGGCAAATGTCTTCATCAGAAATCAGCTGACCAATCGGAGCATAAGTGGCATTCAATCATTGTCACTGGCAATGATGATAACATCCCCCTTGTTTAAGGAGGGGAAATTCTAGTATCTAGATGGTGGGGTGAGGTTTAAGAGAAGAAAGAGAACAGAAATCGGTGCTTCAAAAAGAAAGTGCCAAAAGTAAACGAAAGAGTTAAGTATGGTTTTTTATTATGAGCATGAATGTTATATACATGGCATATACTATATATTCGATATTCTAGAATGATAACAGATTCTTTTTCTTTTACATCGCGAGACGATTTTAAATCATATTCCCTGGATGAATCTTGTCTAGCTCGACTTCCTAACATACATACATACATCCAATGTTTATTTGGGTTTAGCTAATGTTTTTTTATTTTGTATTTCAATTTTATTTGATTTGCTTAACTTGGCCCATGTGAAATCGAGACGCTCGCATTATTCATACGAGCTGCCCCGTGTTGGGCTACAGCGAAATATCAATTTACGGCTCATGAATTTCGTTCGAAATAATCGACTGCAAGCGCATTCGAGTCCCACTCCGAGTCCGACCAGGGGGGCACTTCAAACAATTGCGCCGCAATGTATGCTATACAATTTGTGGTACGACCAGAACACGCAGAAAGTTTTCGATTTGCCAAGCTATTTTTATGGCGCCGGCAACATTTGCCGATACGGTTTTGGCCGATTGCCGTATTGCCAATTGGCGATTGAACTGAACTGAACTGAATTGAACTGAAATTGTTTGCGTGCGGTTCATTGAGGCACATCCATCAGATACAACCGCACAGAGATCGGAATGTTAAAATGCATTATGTCGGCGAGTGTGTGTGTGTGCGTGTGCGTGTGTGTGTGCGTGTGATTGCATTTGCTTGTGTTTTAATGGCCACTCAACAAGCTGCTGGCTGTTTGGCTTAGCTAAGCTCAGCTGAGCTCAGATCAACGCAGCTCTCTTATCGCTTATCTATCGAAAACATATATTTAAGTGGGTATCGATTTTGGCAACGGGCGCAGCCAAAGCTAATGCTAATGCTAAATGCGGCTGCTCGTTGCAGCCGCCTTGGTCAACCCCATCAACAAGTCTCTCAGTGCTCGCTGGAGTCGGTATTGTTCCCAACTCTTTGTTTACCCTCTCGCCTTGGCTAAGCGCTCGAATCAAAAATCGTTCGGGCTGGGTCCGCTGCGCATTCACTTGGAATGCGAGTGAGACATTGAGACTTTGTCATCGTCATCGTTTTATGCAAATATTACTCGCACATGCCGTTTCTCGTTTCTCGTTATTCAGCATTTCTTTTTTTAATAAAACAATAAAAAGAAAATATATTTTACACAGAAACTTCAATACACTTACTTGAATAGATGAAAAAATTAAACAAATAAAAGGATATGACTTTTAGACATAAATTTTAGATTTAACTATGAGCTTAACAAAATCAATTGCCTATAAATTATCATATATTGAAGTACAGTCATTTTCTAATATTTGTTTAACAAACAAATCGTAAATTCATAATATTTGATTTTAAATCAATTGACTTATATCTACTTAAAAGATTATAGCTCATTGCACTTATATGTTGACATAAGTTTGTACAATTTAAACAAAACGCATTTTGGTTTGAAAACAAACTAAGCTGTAATTAAGATTTAATTTGTCTTTGCCCGAAAGGGTGTCGAATCGCCAGGTTTGCAATTGTTTTGAGTGTCAGCTTTAAGCCCGAAGCAAGTGCATGATGTGAGTACGCCCCCTTTTTTTTTTTGTTTTGTTTGAGTGCACGCCCTTCACTTAGAATATGATTCGTATATGTACTCACATTTCCAGGGAATTTTCATGCGTCTGTAAGCTGACGATCTAATGATGTGTAAATGCTTTGCTCTTGTTTAACAGAGGGTTGAATTTCTCGGACTAATTTAAGAAAAATGTATTTTTGATTGCATGATTTTGTGATGTTTTTGTTATTATTGCTGCACTCCCTTTTGCTGTAATTTGTGAAGCTATGCCTCGCCTCAACTACGTTCATGTAATGGCTGGCCGGCAAAATGAAGATTTTCACATTCGAGTAAACAAAACAAAATAAAGAAATTTGGCTGAGTAAGTAATAACTTAGTATAAACGGCTTCTTGGGCCTAAACAAATATTGTGGCATGTAGTTGGCGACTTAAATAAATTAGCTTTGATTATGGCCAAGGCCAATTGGTAGCCAGCCGCCCGTTGCCTCTGCCTTTGGCTCTTGGCTTGCTTCCACATAGCCTCGAGCAAGCAACATTATCCTGAAGATTGAAATACTTATATAGAGCAAATGCTTAATTATATTGTTGGCCGTCGATGACGCAAAAGGCAGAGCCAAAAACAGAAAGCACGCAATAAGCATATAAATTTTTCACATACCCTGTAGCTATTTAAAATGGGAAAACAAAAGAGTCTAATAAATTCAAGTGTATATTACTAGGGAATGGCATCATACATGAGACCAGAAAGTTTTCTCGACCAACTGGACGAAATTGTTCCATCAGTTTTTATAAACATTTCTATAACATAGCATATACGGGTAGATACTTTCAAGTGAGATACTTTCAAGTGAGGATTTAAGGGTTTGATAACACACCTCAGTTTTTTAATAATCGATAATTATCGAAGTTGCGTGGAGGGTTCCTTAAGTAATCGTATTTTACAAAATTTCGATCTTATCGTCGTGTGTTAATAATTTATAATTAATCCCCATAAAGATTGAAAAGCTGACTAATTCTCTTTTAAAGCCAAATTTATATATATATATATACCCTATATAATATCTATGTTCTCTGTTCCATTGTAAATAATCTCATATTTAGTTGCCTTTAAATCTCTATGCATAGATATTTTATTTTTCATTTTTTTATGAGTTTCATTAACTTTTTCTTATCTTTTATCTGGCTTTTGTTTTGTGTCGTAATTTTATTATAAGTATATATTTTTTGTTATTTCTTTGGCAATTTTTTTCTGCATTTTGTTTCAGTTTCCGTTTTTGTTTATCTTTGCAGTTGCCTGTCCTCTTGACACTTTGATTTGTTGTTTGACTTTGCTTTATGTTTCAATTTTCCACTTTCATTTTCCTAATCTTTTCCATTTCCTGTCTATTTCTGTCTCTTACCATAGGTCCTATGGCCGCTGGGTGCCTGCAAGCGTGCTATAAAACCAAAATAGCCCACTCAAAAACCCGTACACCTTACACACACTCACTCACAGTCTCTCTCACACACACACACACACGTATAAAGCTCTGAGTGCTCGCATCTTGAAAAAAGGCACAACCCAAAATTCAACGACAAAGTGGACAGTGTCCGTGTCCGTCTCCCTGGTTTCTGCCCCAACCCGAGGCCAGACGAAATCTCGGAGCTGGCCAAACAGAGAATATGTTGTCTCCAGCTCCGCAGTTGTATTTGGGCTTGACTTTCAGTTTGCTGAGCGAAGTTCTTGGTTTTTGTTTTCACGGCTTGTTTATTTTTGCTAACACTTATCAAAATATTGACGATACACATATTGTTTTGCGTTGACTTCATGGGGCATAAAGATATCGGGGTCCTCGCCGAAAAACAAAGCGAAAGCAAAAGATAAACAAAATCACGTGGCCATATACTCTTGAATTTTTACAGCATATGCGCGTGTGTGTGTGTGTGTGTGTGCGTTTTTTCTGTATATGTCGTAACTTTCACTTTGTTGTCAGAGTTTTCCATGCTTTTCCTATCCCTCTCCCTATCCCTATCCCAATCGGCTACCCTATCCGCACTTTATTTGCCCCATTGCTGCTTAAGTTACTTTTTGCCCCACGCTTGAATTTCTTTGCCCCATTCGATCTTGGTTTGTTCTGTCTTTTGGCTTGTTTTTTTTTTTTTTTGCCCTCTGCCAAAGCATTGCTGAGCTAAGCAGCTCATTTTCAATCGAGCATGTGAGTTCTTGGCTCGGCGATTGTGATTTTTCTATCTATCTGGCTTACGCTGGCTTTCGCCCTCGCTGTTTGGCATTTGCTTTGTTTTTCGTCTGTTATTTTCATAAATAAATTTGCATGTGAAATGACATTGTTTATGGCATTCCTATATGAGGAACGCATGCTCTCTCATATTTCTCTGACTCGACCCGGCCAGCGTCTTTCTTGTCACACGTTGTTGACAGCTTTGTTAAAATATGTTTACATGCTCAAATTAGTCTCAGGCTCAGTTGCAATCTCTTTGACATCCGGTTTCTATCGTCTGTTTGTCTGTGCCTCTGTCTGTGTCTGTGTCTCTGTCTGTGTGTCAAAAGTTGACATCCGAAATGAATTCGTAATTGAGTTTTATTCGCTGTTCCCTGTTCCATTTCATTTCGAGGCAACATCTCTCATTCTAATTCTCACCCGATTCGAATTAAATATTATCAGCCTAATTCGCATTTATGTTACATATGTACTCGCATATGTATAACATGCTATTATTATTTTTTCTTGAATATACATATGCATATCAAGCCTTCTGTGCCTGCCCCCCCCCCCCCCCCCCTCTCCAGCCTGATAGCCTGGCGCCATGGAGGCGACTTATTTGTCCCAGAATTACTTATGCTCCGATGTGCTCTGCTCTACTCGGCGCTGCTCCGCTCTGCTGTGCTGTAATTATTTCAACATTCTCATCACATTTGTGTGGAAAAGAGGCCATAATTATTGAAAACAAGCCAAGCGCAGCACATTTGTTGCCTGGCTCTGGCGCAGCTCCCCCTCAACGCCAATAAAATCATTTGCTGATTAGCGACTTCTGCGTAACACATGCCATGAAATTTCCTTATCAGAGCAAACACAACAAATTTATAAAAGTGGATAAATATGTATTCTAGTGGCTAATCGAGAATTGCTCATACGCCCTGTGAGCCGGCGGAAGTAAAAATTCTGTCACATCTTTGCTGTTGTATTCGTTCTATATTTATTTTCGTTGTCGTTGCTTTTGCTAAGTATTTTGATAAGAACGCCGCCAGAACATTTTTTACCAGATTAAATGTGACTCTTCACGAGCTGCTAATGTTTTTAAAGGGATTAAAGTCAAGCATTTACGAGAAATAAACTAAGCAGGCGAATGTGATCAATATTCTCAAGATATGCATAAGAATTATTGTGTATATTTAAATCAAATGTTTATTTTTTCTATAAACTATTTCTGTAAAATACATGATGACAAAAAATTACTGACTCGTAACTAATAAATGTGCAGTTACTTATAAGAGTTTTGGGCAACGAGATGCACTGTGCTTAAAAATTTTGCCGTTTCCTTATTATTCCAAGCAATGCGCGATTGCAACACGGATAGATCCATCCATCTCGGGGTTCTATGAGAATTCAAATAAACATATAATACATGCACTAAGAAAATGAGCCGCAGTAACTTTGTACTCTGAGCTTTTCAGGCTCGGCGATCGGCTCACACTCGCAAAAACTTTACTCTCGGACCTTGCAACCAATAGTTAATAATAGTGTTGTACTAACTTGCTAATTTGTGCTAATTTACTCTACTAAAACCCTTTTTCTTAGCGGTAGGCTCTAAAAGCGTCAGTGACAAAATTAGCTGTGGAAAGGGGCATAGCTAGCCGAACGGGCAAATAAAACATCTCCATCGGTCGGTTTAAGCATTTAATTGTTACAATGTTTTTAATGTTTTGTCGACCATTAATAAATAAATATAAAAACATGCAGGAGGAAGCAGCAGCAGCAGAGATATTCTGGGTCAGCATCAATAGTCGTGTAGATCTAGGCATGTCCGACTGTCTGTCCCTCCGATCGTTTGTCCGTATGTATAAACGCGTCGATCTGAACGGAGGTTCTTTAAATAATAAAAAATTAATTAATTGGAACTAACCACCAAGTTTAGGCCATAATTTTAAAGTGTGGTTTCTTTTCGCGAATAAACAAATATTGTATAGCATAGTAGAAACTCCTGCAGAAAATATCAACAAGATCGCTTAAAAAAAAATACAGAATTTATTAAGGAAATCGTGTGTTCCTTTTCGAATTCCATAAGCAGAATTGCAATTTTGATTGTGTTTTAGGTTGTTCAGGTATTTTCATTATTGTTAACTTTTGGTATGGCTGTAAGGCATGAGGCGATGGCAATTAGGTTCTTTAAAGCTCAGAGAGAATTTGCTTTTATTTTTAATAAATTTATTTTTATTATTGTTGGTATATTCCTTTAACTATTAGATAAATAAACACAATTGCAAATCTGGGGCTAACGAGCGCGTAGCAAAGGCTGCTTTTGGTGTTGGGAGAAGAAGGTTGAGGGTATCCCCTAGTCGGTTGTCTTCTTTTCTGTTGTTTATTTGCATTTCGACTTCAATATCCAGCTTATTGACGAGCCGTGAAATCCAGCCAAATGCCCCCGTTGAGGGCAGTAATAAAGCCTTGTGGATCGTACATGTTATCCTTGCGAGTCTTTGGATTGACTTTTACATCAAAGTTGTTCATAATTTCGACGAGGGCTGCCTTAATCTGGGCCAGAGCAAAGCGCATACCTGCAGGACATCAAGTTGTGTGAGCATTGGCAGAATCAGGATTGGGTCAATTGTTATTTAATGTACCTATGCAGATGCGAGGACCATTGCCGAATGCCATAAAGACGCCGCGATCGCGATACATTTTAATCGCATTGGGCTCCAGAAAGCGTTCGGGTTGATACTCCTGGGCATTGGGGAAGTAATCATCGTCTTGCATAAAGCAGGAATGTGGTACAAGGACTGTGGTGCCCCTCTCTATGGTGAAGTTAGGTCCGTTTCGATTGGGCAGCTCGATGGGTTGAGTACACAGTTTGTGGGATATCGGCAGCGGGGGGAAGAGTCGAAGGGTCTCTGTAAAGGTAAATCTGAGTTGTTTTATCACATTGAAGTGCTCGAATATTCACCATGCACACAGGCATCCAGGTAGGGTAGCTCGACAAGTTTATCGAAAGCAACAAAGCCCTCATCGTTCAGATGTGCCTGCAGCTCCTCGCGCAGCCGCTGCTGTGCCCTGGCATTCCGTCCCAGAAGCAGCAGAGTATGGGCCAGAACAGAGGCCGTTGTCTCAAAGCCGTCCAGCAGGAAGGTCACCGACATTGCAGTTATCTGCCGTGTGCTTAGGTTCCGCTTTTTGGCCAACTGCAGAATGTAGTCCAGAAAGTCGACGCGATCCGTTTGCAGTCCAGCTGCCTGTTGGCCATGGCGCGTATCAATCGCCGCCTGCATGAAGTCCACGAAGAATGCCTCGACGTGTTTGGGTACAATACGTAGCTTTTTGATTTTACTCAATGAGGGTATCAAGGCTATTGCAACCATGTTGAGCACAAGCGTCCAGCTCTGTTGGAACATTGCCTTTATTTTGCCCATCACTGGCGTGGGATTGTCGGTAAAGCTCTGGGCGCTAAGGCCGAGCACGCAGTCGGTGACCATTTCAGTGGTAAAGCAGAGGCTGATCTGTAAGATCTTTGTTTAGTTGAATTTCTGATATTTACACCATTTACCACTCACATCCTTGCCATTCAAGCCATCCGGTGCTCCAATGCGAATTTGTTTGCGAATGAATTCGTTCATCTTCTTGCACACCTGATTGGTCACTGGGTAAACCGATTTAATCTGTGCATATATATCATTAAATTAACTGATCCTAATGCAGTTCTCACAAGGCTTACGCGACTAATGGTCAGTCCGGGCGTTATATCGGCGCGGCGCCCTTTCCAAATGTCGCCGGGTAGCGTGAATATATTGCCGCCAACTATAAAGTCGGACTTCTCATCTATCTGGTTGGCCAGCTGGTTGTCGTGGAAATGCTTAAACTCCGAAACGAATACACGATGCGCCAGCTCCGGGCTTACAACCAGCAGCTGAGGAGAGCGTGACATATAAATGCCAACTGCATCATATTGTTGCTTGTATTTACTGGGGGGAATGGGCAAGAAGATTATTTTTTTAAAAGTTCCTATGAGATGAAGAAATACAACAATTACCTGTAAATCGCATTAAGATCTTGTACAGCATGTTGCTTCATTTTGATCAAGTTGGGATAGTTTCCGGTAAGTATTGCCGGCCTGGGACCAGGCACATTCCGCTTGCGCCAGTAGCTATAGTTCCAGATGAGGAACATATAGCCCAGAGACGCCGCCAGCACTAGCAGAGCAATTGTTACCAGAACCATTTTGCCAGCTATTGTAATAAGTTCCCAGCAGCAGCAATTCCGTTTGCCGAGTGTGGCTCGAGCGTGTACTTTTCTGCGTATTTATAGGTTGTATCTTTATCAGGTTCTATCCACTTCGCAGGTCAGTTTTCCGATAAGGATAATCAATAAATTCTATTAGCTGCCGCAACTGCCAGCCAAACAGTTGAAATAAAATGGTTGATAACGTTAATCAACATGTTTATAGCAATTACTTTCCGTTTACAATTCTAACTGTCTAATGCACGCCGGACAGATATCGATTGTCAGCATGGGCATCTCGTAGTCGGGCACTCCCCACTAGAGCACTCTTAATAATTATATTGCAATATTATTTAACTACTTCACACGAGCCTTTAGACGTAATTGATGACAATAATTGTGTGGATATTGGACATATCCGCAGCTGAAGGTTCCTGATAGGCACACTCAAATAGAACTTCAAAGAAGAATTGTGAGTTAGAATTCTAATAGTATTCCGTAGTGTTTCGAATAAATCAGAGACGCCGTAATATCCATATTTTATATATTTATAATATTTTGATTATTTTAGATGAGTAACAATTATCGTTCCAGCTTGAGCTGATGCCATGGACTCACGCTCTGATCGAATTCTCTTACAGCAGAGGTTTTGACTGTTTACATTCTGACCATTTGGTTCTCTATTGCTGCCAACAACTCCGATACTTGCTGTATTTTCAGTACTTTACTCACATGCTTTTGAATATTTCAAGACAAGGGGACATTCAACTCAGCTCATCAGCCTGATGAGGAATATTTACTTATATTGGATCGGAGATGTGACACACTTTTGCAGCAAAGAATGTTTTTTTTTTATCACTTTTCAATGAGTTTAGGATTTAATGAGAGCAACCGCTCTCTGCGGCGCTATTAGCACGAAAAGTCATGCGACACTTTTTGCCATTCTGAGAACTCAACGTGTTGTGTGCTTGGCGACAGAAGTTAGTCCCATTGTCTGCGCGATGCCATCAACATCTTGATTGTTAGTCACCAGCCGGCAAATGTGGCCAACAGGAGAGAGAGAGAGCCCAAAACGGCAGACTGAGCAGCCCAAGAGGCTTAACATAAAGTAATCTAATGGCAGTCAGTCGGTCGGTAAGTACTCCCAAGCACTTACGCAGCCTGGAACGGACGAAGCGCAAGGCGGCGACTTGCTGCTACCTTGGAGCAGGAGCTGGAGCAGGAGCAGGAGTTGTCGCTATTCCCAGGACGCAAATTATGCATTAAGCTGTAGAAAAATGCCGCATAATGTTATCAGGCGGGCGAGCCAAAGCAAGCCGAAAAGAGCTGAAAAAAGGAGCTGGAAGGAGAGAGCTGAGTCGGAGCTGAAGGTAAATGGTGACCAAGGTGATTTCCTGTGTCTTAGGTGTCTCTGCCAGATGACTCAACATAAACAGTTGCTAAAGCGAAAGCCGCAATCAAAATGTGTAAATTAGCACTTGATGCAACTGGGTCTGCCATCCCTATAGCAACTCCCAATCTGTCCCTGGCACGAGGCTGAGCTCGGCTTGGCACCGGGCGACAGAAGCTCGTGGTTTCACTTGTCAACGTCGACCTGTCGACTGTCAGGCTTCGCCATGTCGTCGGTCGACCTGTATTCATATATTTCATGGCAAATTGCAATTTCCACTTTAATCTCCGCTGTACTGCGGCTCAGACTAAAACTGGGCCACACCCTCCCCCACGCCCACAGCTCTTGTCAACGGCCGCAGCTTATAATTTCGTTTATAATTACATTGACAGCAAAAGCAAAACTCAAGTTGTAGCTGCAGCGGTTGCTGCTGCAGCAACATTTGCTGAAAATCCAGCAAAAAGTGCCCACCTGCAGGCGACGCTTTCCTAATTAGCCCAAAGTACAGCGCCAGCAAACCATTTCAATGTGCAGGTGTGTCTGTATGCCTGTGTATCTGTGTATCTGTGGGTCTGTTTATCTGTGTGTGTCTCTGCATGCCCCGTCATGGGGCACGTGGTAATTCGTTATTTCTGGCCATCAGCCCTCGGGCTAATTTGAGGCAGCCGCCATATCCACGGGGTACAGGCCAACTGTCAAATGGGGGACATTGCTTTGCATATTGAAAATGAAACTATTTTCGTAGTAAAAATTATTGACAATAAAGTCAATTATATTTGAGAGTATCTTATATACTTTCCGTTCTATGTTGTATTTACCAATAAAAGGTTAAGCTTAATTGTAATTCGAAAGAGAAGAGAGTGACAGAGAGAGATTGCGGGAAAGAAATGGAGCAAGAAAGAGAGACTCTCTCTCTCTCTCTCCAATTGATGTTTATAATATTCATTGAAATATTTGTTATATGGATCGGGTCGTAGCCAGAATATTTTTTGTTTACCATCCGATCGGCCTCAAACATAATATCAAAGATCTTTGTTCAAATTTATTTGAGGGGTGTTTCACACTGTTCGAAAAATCCATTCGTCCTTGGTGGAAATGCAGGTCAAAAATTTGATGAAAAATCATTTAACACGTGTTTCACATTTTTCGCAATAATAATAATTGAATAATCTTTGCGATAATTTATTTTATACGTACCATGGACAAGGCCAGGCAATACCCGTTAGCAGCTTATATTACTCTTGCTTAATATTAACACTAATATTACGGATACACAAAGTTTTCTTATTGAAAGGTTTTAGTCTAATTTAGACAAGGCAATGGCAACAATGCCTATTAACTGAGACCTAGTGACATCTATGCACAAAGCTTGGCAGCTCAGTCGACGTCCTTGGCCAAGTTGGCCTAACATCGAGGCAGTTGTATTAACACGACACCAGCTAACACGCTAAGATAGACAACATTGCCTGGCTAAGACAAAGATGAGATAACCTCAATAACGTAAGTTGCACTGAGCACCCCTGTGGACCAATTTAATTACTGAAAGTCTAAGTCAGGGTAAATTCTACTTGGCTAAATCCCAACCGCTTGTATTCACATTTAATGCTGATGTGAACCAATGTGCAGTGGACACAGAAGTTGCGATTACAATTTTCAATTTGAATGTGAAAAAGCTAAAATATGATGCACATATTAATTATGAAATTGCTTTGAAAGTCCTTTTGGTTTTTGGGAATGGAAAGGTAATCAATCGCATTTTCTAGAAAAGTTTTCAATTGAAGACAGTCATGTCCTGTATCTCTACAAAATGTAAACAAAAGTCACCTCTATACTAAACGAGTGTGTCAGCTGTATTTACCTAAAGCTCATGTCTAGTTTCTGGCCAAAAATGTGTACAATTTCAGTTTGAAATTCCTTAGATCTGCCAGCCTTGAATAACCCTCGAGCTGGGAAGTACTTAATAAGCTGTTCAATAGCTCTCTGGGCTCTCGTCGGATTCTGTCGAATCCTTTGTGCTATGCGTTCAATTGACATTTGAATGTGCTGCTGCAAATACACGAGCTAAATACAAGCACGCCCCATCTGCTTTTATTATTGGTGATATCAGCAGTTCCCTCTGCTCAAAATGCCACCTATTGCGTTTGCTATCATATCATATGAATGGCCGAGGCCATTTACCGGCATTTCTGCATTTGGCAAACCTTTTTCTAATAACGCATGCCCATTTATCTGTGGGGGGGGGGGGGGGGGGGACAAAAAAGTAATAAGCAAATAGTTGGCATAATTTGGCCAAGGACCAGCTCGAAAGCTTCAAGCAGCAGCAGCAGCAGCCGTCAGGTTCCGGTGACAAACGCCGAGCGAATTTCAAGTTCCTTGCCAGAGGATACTGACCACCGACGTAATCAAATCGGCAATCACTAAAAGATATGTGTGCGCATCAATGTGCCCGAAGGGTTGGTCAAATATTTGCCCCGCCCACTCGCCAAAATGGCT
Organism: Drosophila borealis; assembly: GCA_035045885.1. Taxonomy (NCBI): domain Eukaryota; kingdom Metazoa; phylum Arthropoda; class Insecta; order Diptera; family Drosophilidae; genus Drosophila; species Drosophila borealis. The sequence continues at coordinate 4,230,140 of JAWNOR010000194.1, read as the reverse complement.
GGCAAAAAAAGGGACGCGGTTGGCGTGTGGCTGCCTTGCCTGCAGCATATTTGGCCTGCCCCGAACAGTGCGTAAATTGCCATTTTCAAACACATTTCAATACATTTTTGGGTTTTATTTCCCCCCTTTTTTTTTTTTTTTTTTTGGGGAAAGTTACTTCTGCAGTGTGTCAGAAATTATTGGCTAGTGTCGCAGTCGAGAGAGCTTCCCGAATTTTATTGCTTTTGCAGTTTGTCAGCTGCCCCGATGACTGGCGTCTTTTCGCCTATCGTCCATCGTCCGTCGTCCATCGTCCATCGTCCGTCGTCCTCCGACTGTCGACTGACGCGTATCGACTATCGACTGTTGTCCGTAGTCTCTCTTGAATTGCGTATACGCCGCGTGTAATGCGAGTGGCAGGCAAAAAGTTCAATTTTTGTCGCAGCTCTTCTGTTATTGCGCTGTCATTTTACTGTCAGTCGACGCTGACAGACACACAGACCGACAGACAGGCAGTCGGCCAATGGCAGCCTTTGATCTTGCCCCCGCTCCGAAAAGTATGCAAAGCATTTTACAGCTTCCAGTATTGTGTTCTGTGTAAATTGCGCACATAAGCGAAGCTCACGTGCACGAAATGGCATTCCCATCCCTTTTGCACCCCCGCGCCAGCATTCCAGCAGAGATGCCAGTCCGAAGGCGTTGCATACTTCTCGGCCACCTAATGGCACACGGCAGCTAAGTGACGATGAAATTTTACAAAAAATGTTAATGTTTCGACTTTCCCACTGAACAAAAATGTATTACTTTCCCTTACAGTACTAAAATGCTCGCCTAAAATTAAAATAAATCAGCCAAGCGTTGACTAGTTCAATATAAAATGTAAACGCGATGGAGGTATGAAGATTTTCATTAATTGGGTCAAGAAATATCCCTGTTTTTTCTGTTTTGATATTTGATATATTTTACGACTAATGCATTATTATATATATTGATTGATATAATAATAAGTGATATTTTAATATATAATGGTATGCATATAAATATGCTGGCGAGTATTCCACGCATTTGCGGGGTAATCAATTTTATAGCCATTTAAAGGTATTATAAGTTTGTTTTATTTAATTTAAATAACCCATAGAAAGAAACATCTAGACATCTAGTCTATCTGTCTCTCAATTTTAAAGCTATTTTCTTGAAACTTTGCATATACCCGTCTTTTTATTGCAGACAGTATATATTTCGGTACTTTTTTGTTTATCAGGATATCTTAAGCCTACTCAGCATTTATAAGTTTTACTATGCTATTTATATCTTATCAAGATCGCATCACTATATAATAAAGTTTTATAGGAAGAATCGGTCGATAAATGAGCATTTGTATGGCACAATATTCTGTTTTCCAAAATATTTTTATTAAACTCTTGCACAAATGTGCAATTCCGTAAAGCAAATGTCTTTAAACGAATTAAATCTTTGGTGTGTCGAATATATCCTTACTTGTATTCAATTTGTTACAGTTTGGGCTGTACACAAATTACCAATCACACAGTCAGTCAGGACACACAGTTTTAATTGTTGTACCATCTTGTTCCAAAATTTATTAATTGAAAATTTGTTTGAAAGTTGCTTGAATGTTGTTGATATATATTCAACATTTTATTTAAATTTAATTTAATTTTATTTTACCAACAGTTGGAAGGCAATTGCAAATTGCGACTAACAATTATAAGGTCTTAAACTAATAAACTTTGATTGATTTAAATCATATTGTGGGGAATCATATACTAGTTTCTTCAAATATAATTTGAATCATTTGAAACGTTCTTAGGTGATTCGGGCAATATCTGTGGGCAATTTAGACGGCTTTAATGCTTACAAGTTGTTACTTTACAAATAATTACAGAATCATCCCTCCTTCTTTTCGGCTGTGGCATCTGTTGGGCTCGTCGTCTACTCTGAGTAGCTTCATTGCAGGGCCTCGACTGCACACGCTTACATTATATTTTATAATCATTTTACAACCGGTGTGATATTTAGAATGTTACCATAAGTTGCTTCATTTTACGCTGGCAAAGTTTATGTTGCCATGTTGCCTGACTGCCTGCCAGCCAGCCTGGCACAGCAAACATTTCAGCTGCTCTCCGGAATGTTGTTGCTGTTTTTTTTTTGGTGTTATTGTTGTTTTAGTTGGTAGCTGGCAGGCAAAAAGTTGATGCCGCCACATGGTAGCTGTTTTGGCAGTTTTATAGTGTTGGCCATAAAGTACTTAAAAGTTTCATTTTACGCCTATTTTGTAGCCAGTGCCCCATTATCGGAGCCACAGAGGGTTGCCTCAGAGAGAGAGAGAGAGAGAGCGAGAGTGACCGGTGCAAAGTAGCCTGGAAGCGGCAGCTGAAAGAGCAGCAGCAGGAGCCAAAACCTGTGCGGCTGCCGTCAGCATCCAATTTGCTAACAATTTAACAATCATTGCTTTTGGCTTGTGAGAAGTCAACTTCTAGCAACACACACACACACACACACACACACAGACACACGCACTTAACGTGTGTTGTGGCGGCCATTTTAATTGCCTGCCTAAACAAATAACATTCAAGTAGCTTGTGTCTTCAATATGGCCCAGCCCAGGAGCGGCTGCTGATGATCATGACCGTTGCTGGCCTCATGCCGCCAATTAATGACAAAATTGCCAACTGGCAACTGGCAAGTGGAAATCGGATTTCTGGCTGGGGGGAGTCAAAGTTGGCCAAGAGCAATTGGTTGGTAATTGCCTAAAAACCCGACCCCAAACTTCTGCCTATCAATATTCGAGGCAGGCTGAATGGCAACGTCATCGCCTGCTCTTCGCTGTTAGCTGCTTGTTGCTCGTTTTCATACAACAAAATTCAATACAAATATTTTCCAAGCATTTGAGACGAGCCATTCAACGTTCTGAACAGCAGCCTGTTTATACTAAGTATGTTCTTTTATTGCTCCGATAAAGTTATTTTTGTATGCAATATTTATATCCTGGAAAAATTTGATGGGTTAAGAAAGGATAGTAAGTATTATGTAGGATTGGAATGTAGGATTTAATTTATTTCATTAATATATTTCTTTCGATGAATGCGAATTGAAATTTATTTTTTTCTAAATAATATTCCTTCTACCTTAAAGCAAGCTTTGAGTGTTGGTAGTCATTAATTTTGGCAGTTCAGTTTTAGTTTCGAATGTATAATTTTTATGGATGTATTTCAAAACCTAATATCAAGCGGGGTTAAAAGGTATCTCTTAGTCGAGCAGGTTTGTCTTTGTCTTCATTCTTGCCTATAAAATGTTTTTCGTTTTTACATGCGGCTGCCATTTCTGGCACTGGTGTACTTAATGGGTTTCATGCTGGCGCAAAGGTTCCTTCTTTCTGTATTCGAACTTCTCGAAAGTTGGACAAATGTTAACTGAAAGCATTGAAGGCGCGGCATTTGGGTTCGAGTTCGTTCGTTCGTGGTCCAATCGCCTGCACTTCAGCTTGCAACGCAAATTTATCATGGCCTACCACAGAAGGAGAAGGAGATGAATTGTTGGTCAGATAGTAATTGGCCGTTGCTGAGTAAACGCAGAAGCATCTCAAGAATGACGCAAAAATGGTGTTGGATTGCAAAAAAAAAAAAAGAAAAAAATAGCGTGCAACTCTAGTCCGAGAGCTTGCGGTTGATGGGCAGTCTTTAATTTTAAGAACTAAAGTATGTAATAGTTAGAGCAAATCTCTTCAAACTTGAACAATCAGTATAAAACCATATTTATTATTTAGATTTAGTCTTCTTTTAAGAGTAACTTTTTTAATAAAATATATATTCGTGATTATAAGCATAACATTTTATATATATATATGTATTGAAATGTCTATAATTTGTTGGCTCATATAAAGATTGAATCAAACATTGACCGTGGAAAATTTGTAATTTTTTTTAAAAATGTTTGTTTGACTGTGAACGAGTGTTATGCAGTCGATTGCATTTGACTGTCAAATTCTTTATATGTTTTTCAGTTCTTGTACCCTAAAACAATTTAAAATAGGTAAAAAGGGTATATTGGGTTTGAGTTAATGTATGTAACAGGCAGAAGGAAGTATCTCCGACGCCATAAAGTATATATATTCTTGATCAGTATCAAAAGTCCAGTCGATCTAGCCATTTCCGCTTCTCTATCCGTTTGTCCGTCCTATAAAAGCAAGAGACTTGAAATTTTTCTTTTAAATATTTTGGATATGTATTTTTCAACCAGCCTTAGAGATATATATGCTATGACTCAGGAGCATCGTAGGATTTTTTAACTTAAATCTAAAAGCTCAAATATAATTAAATCGCATTTTTTTTTAATTCGAAAAGCATATTTTTCAACTAAAGTACATAGCGCATAAAGTAGAATGCTAACATAATTGTATTGTGTAATAATGAAAAAGATATACATCTTTATAAAGTAGGCCGTCATCTGTGTGCATCTTAAGAGAAATTACCAAAATTACCTACTAAATGGGCATTGGTAGATAGTATAATGAGGCTTCTTTGTGGATTGTCGAGTTGTCTGCGAAGGATTAACCCGTTATGTAATCATTTCGAATGCTTGTCAATTTGAAGTCTGACTGAGGACTTCCATTGTGCTCCATACGAGCGCTGCCAACTTCCGGCAATTGTTTATTGAGCTGCAGCTGCTCATTAACTGCAACATTGTTTTAATAGCCGAGCATAGTTTTGAATGGCTTTTTATAGCAAGCGGGGTCATTAAGGAGTTTTCGTATTGATGTGGCAACATTCTTAGAAACTAGCTTGTGGCGTGTTGGCAACATTTGTTGCAAGCAACAAACAACTGCAGCTCAGCTTATGTTGACCCTGCCCCTGCTTCTGCCCCTGCCGAGCTTATCGCACTGTCGCAAGAAAATTTTAATAAGCCAATAAAAATGTAAAACAAGAACAAACAGTGCTCAGTTTGCCGAAGATTGATTGCCCTTGCAGACATATTACAGTGCACGATATGTATATATAAATTTCTATGTTATAGTATATTTATTTTTAATATGTGCTCAACATATTTTTAAAACCAGAAGAAATTCTTTGTGCCAGTCTACGATTTTTGTATATGGTTTCGAAGCTGTCTCCTTCAATTTACACAGATCTGGTTTAAATTCGAATATTCCCTGGCAGAGTCAAGTGCGAGGCATGGTAAACATGAATCGCATAAAATACGAATTAAATGCATGCCCAGCGGTAGCCCTCGCCCTCGTCTATGCCATGCCCCCAGATCGTTGTGCTCGTCAATTGGCGCCTCGCAGCTGATGTGTTTTGTGTGTGCCGGCCATTTGTGATCCCCAGAGCGGCTGTGCCAGTTCGTAATTGTGCGCGGCTCGCGTTGATTTGCCCCAGCTCAGCCAAGTTTGAGTAATGTGGGTGTTGCTTCTGCGGCAGTAACATTCCCCGGATTGCTGGCTTGTGCTAGCTTATGCCACCGTACGCTGCCTGCATTGCAGCACATTCTGTGGCCACCGTCTGACGTCTCTGGGGCTGCCCGGCGATAGCATGTTGCATGTCTATGCATGTAAATGCTCGACTGGAACTCGAGTCGAGTCGAGTCGAACTCGAACTCGACTCGCTGGGCTCTTTGCCTTTGTGTTTGCACAAGTGTCCGTTGTGGCTGAAAGGTGAAAATGGCGTTGCATTGCACATTGCAGTCGTGCACCGTATGCCACCGCCACCCCGGCCTTAAGCCAAGTCCCTGCTGAGGCAACGCTAGATGAAAAATAAACAGCATGCTCGACCTCTTGCCCGTTGCTTTGCTTTCGCTTGCCATTCAAGATGATTTACAGCGCTTTGTGCCCCATAGCATAGGACCTGCCAGGTGGTGGGGCCGAGTACTCGGCGCTGGGCAAGCGCATCCTCTGCTCATTTGCGTTCTGCTTTTGTCGCATAGTCGTCTGTTTTGAAAGCATGCGCCATCAGTTCAACATGCATTAGACGGCCGCAACTTGTAGCCTTCTAGTCCTTGGCTGTTATGCGCATTATTTAAGCGTCTTTTTTATTTGCTGTCTGGCGTTGGCCCTTTGTGCTTCAAAACTTTGCCATCAAAAGCAACGGCACAATGAAGATACACTGACGGAATAACAGGAGGAAAAAAATAATAATAATAAAGCACTTGAAACAAACGTTTTCAGTAAATTTAACATTAGCTGCTTTGTGAAAAATAATCAGCGAAAGGTTCGCCGAGCCGAGCCGAGCGCCGGAACCAAAAGGGGGCGCGCCTCCATTTTGTGGGCGGCGGTGGCTGCAGGGTGGCTGAAGGGTTGGGGGGGGGGGGGTTGTGCAAAACTTTTCTTGTCCGGCTCCTGCGCCTGCAAGTAGGCAACATTCTTTGTTGTTTGCTATTATTATACTTGCTTGCCACGCGAGCGTGAGCGTCAGAGTGTGTGTGCGTGTGTACGTGTGTGCGTGTGTGCGTTGGTATATTTACAAACTCTGTAGCATACTTTTCAGCTTGCGTGGCTGTTGTGTGTTAAGGTTAAGAGTTGCCAAGTCCTTTTGGTTGCATAGAGCTTCCATTTCCAGGCGAAGGGCCTGTCAACTTTGCCGTACATTTCTGATTTATGTGCCGGCGCGAGGCTGAGAGAGAAAGGTAAATAAACAGAAAGGGAGGGCCGACTTTTTTTTTCTCTTTTGCATAGCATACTTTGAGGCATGTCTGAATTTATTTTTATTTTTATTTTTTGCTACTCTGGCCGCCAAAGTGGGCAAATTATTTCAATTTCTATTATCGCATTTTATGATTGCCGACTTGCGGCTTTTTATTTAACAAATTTTCAGGGAAAATTCACTGGCATTTTTCGTGGTTTGTTGCTGCCTTTGCTGGGCTACCATCCACATTTTCATTGAGTTCCTGGCGTTGTGTAGTTTATTAGCCCAGTTTTAGTTTCTTAATGCCGCATACATATTGCTGCCTGTGTTACCAACTGTTCTTGTTGCTGTTTCTCTTGCTTTAAGCTGTGCGGCATTTAATTTAATTTTTAATGCTTGCGCAGCTGTTGTGCAAAAATAATTCCCATGCAGTACGCCAGTAATTAAAACTTTTACCAAATAAATCAAATTGCCAGCGCCCGTTAATGTTGAATTGTCGCGCAAATAAGAAGTTTCGTTTCGGATAAAAAGTTCAAATTGCGCTCAGCCATCAATTGACTCAAAAGTCGAGCCAGACAATGAAATAGCAAAAGTGCGCCATACTTAAAGGTCAGAACAAATTTGTGCAGCTGCAGCTCGAAAATGGCTGAGAATTGTGACAAATGCAGTGAGAAAATCAATTGTGTAACATTTTTTGTGGCTGTACTTAAAGAATTCAAATAATTGCGGCAAACACAATTGCTTGGCAAAAACTGACTTTTGTGCCCGATTGAAGTTCAAGCTGGCCTCGAAAGAAGTGTTAATAGTGCGAATAAGGCAAAGTTTTCTGTTCGCTTCATGTGAACTTTAAAATATGGCAAAATTGTAGGTAAAAGAGTACAAACCAACCACGAAAGCTATTATTTAACAAACTATTCCATACAAATTTGTAATAAAACTCATTAAGCAAAGTCATGTCCACTGAGATTTTAACTTGGATCTGCACTTCGTGTAAGATACTCTTATATAGATTCTATTAATTAGAATCCATTACAATCCAAATATATCAAAAAATAAAAGAAGGGAGGTGCTAGTTTATTATAAAGTAACAAATAAACTTAGGCAGAATATAAATATAATTTATATTTATTAATTTCATCGATTGTTATCCTCGCTCTTGTTAAACCCAAGTCTCCGGATGTTGGAATTTTGTTACAATTTATTTATCTTAAGTTTGATATTTTGTTTGATCCTCTTCCCGACACTCAATCAAAGTCCCAGACATGTTGCCAAGCCAGTTATACTTCCAGCAGCACAGATGCCACTCAGAACACAGCTGCACGCCGGCCACAAAGTGTTTATATTGTAACAACTCACTTACTTTACAATTGACTCACTCAAACACTCACACACACACACACACACACACAGACACATACTGACATGTAAGCATCCGGTTGGCTGCAGCCATTTGCCATTTCCTGCCTTGACTTTTATTTCTGCGTTTCCGCACTCGGCGTTTGGCGACTTTTTATGCGTCGTGCTCTAATTTTTTAAGCCAATAGTTGTCCAATCAATTTCAAGTGCTCACCACTAGCTAGAATCTACATAAAAATGCCACTGAGGCGATCTCAACACTCAGATACTATCACACACACACAAGCCAGCTATTAAATACATTGTTGACGCAAGGCGATGACGAGGTCGTCGCTGGACGTTGGCGGCGTCTGGCGAACCGCCTATGTATAAATGTTCGCCCAGCCGCCGACAGGGACTGCAACAGCAACAATTGCAGCATAAGGAAATGCAGTAAAGGGCATAAATAGAATGGTTGCCAAAAAACCGACAGAGCTCTGAACAAAGAGCTGCAGGAAAACTGAGCACAATGAATGCCCGAATATGACGAGTTGGTGTGCTTTTAGAAAATATGCCCTGCAACCAAGAGTTTAGAGTACATCTGACAAATATAAATAAAGAAATTGCTGAGAATCCTTTTTGTCTAATTAACCACATTTCATAATTATATATTTTGTTTTATAAGCATTTCAAAAAATGCTTTTAATATTTATCTTAAATATAATATTTATCTTAAATGCAAAATATTTAATTATATAATTTTTACATGTACATACTACATATATAAGATTCTAACTATATTTTTTCCCACCTCTCTTGTACATTCAACTATTATCCTTTATGATATATAACCCAAGTTACCTAAACGAATATTTATTTTTGGCTTTAATAATAAATGTAAATGTGCAAGTATTTTCTAGTTAGTAAGCAATAAGCCGCAGCACTACAATCCGAGCATGCTTGGGTAAACTTTGCTTAAATTTATAAACAAGTTTTACCACCAACTCGGGTTCGTCCTGATACTGCTCTACTTAATTACCAGGTACTCTGCGCCAGGTGTATTTAATGGTTTGTGCTTTTGTAAGTACTTATTCTTGCCTGAGCTACACTTCGACGGAGCTAACAGCTATGTGGTGCTTGAGTATTTGTTCGGCTATAGGGTATTTCCAAGTCGATCAAAAATGGAATCTTGTAGCATTTTAAACGTGTGTATGAATATCTTTTGGCAATGAAAATGCCAGGGCAGGGCAATGCTCGAGACGAGGTTCTGTTCTGATTCTGCTGCCATTCTGGCGTTCAGCGTTGTTGCTGCTGCCCGAGCCAAATAGACTGCTGTCGGAAAAATTGAAAAACAAATTGCTGACAGGGAAAACAATGCATCAAATATTTAATAGACACTGCCAGGCTGTCATTCAGGCCGCTTGGCGAGTGCCTATTTTACAATTAATGAAAAAAATTCTAGCCAAATTATTTTTTCAAGCCAACAGCTGCCAACACGTGCTAGCGGGAAAGACAGAGTCTGATAAGGAGAGAGAGAGGGGGGGGAGGGAGAGAGGGAGAGAGATGGATGAAAGACAGGCGGTGGGCTGCCAAAAATATGGGTCATGTTTGCCATGGTGTAATGTGTAGAATGATTGCAACTTTAAAAAGCAAACAAACAGGAAAACTGCTGCTCGGGAATCGCCACCCGCCAAGTGGGTGAACGAACCAACAATGCAAACAGAAAACTGTCTGCCAGGCTGAGGCATTGGCACAGGCACTGGCACACGCCCAGGCAAATAAACAAACAAACAAACAAACAAACAAACAAACAAACGCAGTCCGGAGTCTGAAACTAGGCCTGTCGTCGCCGGGGCACATGCATCATGCATGCAGTCCGCAGTCGGCAGTCGGCAGCAGTTGAGCGGCAGTCGGCAGTCGGAATTGCAGTCGAGTTGAGGCATCGACTGTGCCAAGTTACAACTGCATCTGTGCTTGCCTCGTGGCACTTGCAGTAGCTGCCAGTAACTGCGGCTCAGTCTCAGCCCATTTTATGTGCTGTGACTGCTCGACGTTGTTGCTGCAGCTACAATTGCCGCTGATTGCAAAAGTATCTGAATTGCGTCGCAGGGCTGCAAACTGTCCCTTGTGCAGCCTCTTACTGCCAGATGTTAATGGCAACAGATATATGTAATCTGTATATTGTATATATTATAATATTTATAATATATCAATGTTTTTACAAAATCGTTGCGATCTTAAGTGTGTTTTTTTAATATTAATAAAAGTTTTATGTGAAATTCCACCCGAAAGTGTGGAAAAATGGCGGAAAACATTTGTATGAACTGCCTCGATCTCAACCTCAAAGAAATTTATTCAACTTAATTTAAGAGATGTTTCAACATTTTTAGAAAATTGATCAACGATGGGAATCATTTCGAGTGCTAACTAATATCGAAAGATTTTTATGAAAATTCCTTTGAGATATGTCCGACACTTTTCGCAAAATGAACTCATAATAGGCGGAAAATTGAAGACAAAGGCTTCACAACGAGATGGTAAAGTTCCAGATGGGACAGTCAAATTTAAATGTTTCAAGGGCGGGAATTGGGTCGGAAATTGATGTTTGAACAGCCGCCAACATATGTATATTGATTTTATATGGTTAATAACTTGACTTAAGATGAGATTGGTTAGAAAATCTTACAATAGAATTATGCTAACTGTATACAATAACTTTATAATAAGAATTTTCCGCGCTCACTTATCCGAAGGATATTTTAAAAAATAGATTACTTCTTCCTAAAAGCCTTTTCAGTTGAGCAGCTCCATATAAAATAGCTAATAGACAGGTGAAAGCATATTATTTAAAGTATACTCTTGACGACATTAACTTAACTTAAACGGCTTTCAGGTGTCACATCAAGTAGCTGAAATTGTGCCTGGAGCCAAACTAATAGAAAATGCGAGTGGATGTAGCCCTGGTTGACTAACAGCAGCTCTCGATTGCTGATTACGAGCGTATCTATAGAAAAAGCAACGAAAAAAGATTATCATCGACATGCAACTGGGAAGTAAGTGTCTACCTGGCCGTGCGGCTCTGTCAGCTACACTCACTATCCACTCGAGCAGTCAACACACCGGGTCTGCGTCTGAAGCAGCAAGCGGCAATAAAAGCCGTAAGAGTAAGCCGCTTTCACGGACGGGTATGGGAGCAGGGACAGCAGCTTGAATACGGTTGATTTAGTTAATAGGAAACAAATATGTAAGTATGCCTGCAGTGTAACAGTTGCAAGGACTATCCAGCTCTGACTTAAAGAGTGGAGTCATTGACAGCCTGAATTGAGCGAGTTTATGGAGCGATGGGAAGGGGCGTGGCAGCGCAATTACCTGTCGGCACTTAAACGTTTCATAAGTGCCTGGCAAATGAATTGCAAATGATTTGTAAAAACGCCAGCAAAAAGTTTACAATTACAAAGCGAACAAAGAGCCACTCGCTAAACTGCTTGCTCCGTGGCTGCTGTTCAAAGCATTTGCTGGATTAACATTGCCAAAGGCAGCGGCATTAGAAAAAAAAACCCCTTTTAACCCAGATTGAAAAACTGGAAATTAGTTTTTATTTAGGTTGGCTGCCTGTTGCTGCATACGCGGCCGCCTGCATCCAAGTTTTAACTGCGCTTGCAGTTAATTTTTAATGCCTGGCATCTAAAAACTGTTGCTCTTGCCATGTTATTATGCGTTTTATGCTCACTGCTGCCAACTCATTTACAGCAACAACATTGGTCAAGGCTGGCCACGAACGTCTCTTGGCCAAACACTTTGTAGCCCGGCTAAATGCTAATGCATAAAAATAACCGCAGTTGTGTACGGAATATGCAGCTGTTAAATGTAAAATCATTCTGGTAACTAAAAACAACTTGAAATCTTTTTATATTTTTTTTACTTTGTTATTTAATTTGTTCATTTTAATGTTGCCAATTGTACGGGATTGCCGCAAAAGCGCACTTCAACAAAATAAGAGGAGCACAAAGCAAGACCCTTTGATCCTTTGATCTGCAATTGTCCTTGGAATATGCCCACATTGAGAGGTCCCTAAGAGTTGCTATCTATCTATCTTGATATAATCAAACTAATTAAATCTAGCTAAAGCATAGTATAATAATAAAATATATCAAATATATTATAATAAGAATTATTAATTCTCAATAAATACAATTATAAGCAATAAAGTTTGTTTTAAATAAACTCAGCTCTAGACTTTTTTGTCTTTTGAATAGATGCCAAGTTTTTTGGGGCAAGATAGAGCAGATGGGGATCTAACTGACATGATCATCCAATTCAAAATTCACGAAACTACATTTTTATAATCAATATAATTAAATATTTATTATTATTTTATTATGATTTTATTATATTTATTGCCCAGGCTAGAGTATATCTTGAAGGCCATTATAATAATAAAATATATTATTATAATTAGTATAATTATTTATTCGAATTAAATAATACAATAATGTTGTTGTGCTCCAAACTCGTTTGTCTTAAATAGCAACTCAGCTTCAATAACATTTCCGCAAACTTGCGTGTTTGTCCAAAGTTCAGTATTTGTATTCTTCTGTATTCTTCTCCTTGAATGCCTCATGTCAAGTTTTCTATTATGCAACTTACTTTTATCAGACTCAATCCATGTATATGTTGGTACAAAACTTTTCTAAATGAAAATAAAGAGCACAATTCCAGGAACACACGCACACACTGACATATAAATATATATACATTATCATGCTGAAGTGCAAGTCGAGTTTTCTCGCTTCAATCGATTTCCGTTTAGCAAAGGAGCGAACCACTAAAAAAGTTGCCTGCCGATTGGCAGTTGCGAATTTTTCCTCTGTTCACTTGGGTGTTGTGTATGTTGTTGTTGTTGTTGTTGTTGCTGTGCCTGTGTGTGTTGTGTGTGTTTTTGTTGTCTGTGGCTATTTCTGTTAGTTGTTTTTTGCACTTTCACTCCACCGTTGGCACGTTTGTGTAGTTACCATTTGTTCCGCTGCTGTGCAAATTATTACATTGACCCAGTAAAACAGCAACGCGTCATGTGTTTGACTCGGAATCCTTGCAAGAAGCGGCTAAAATTCAAGGATTTTTCCCTGTGCATGCCAGTTAGAGCAAAATCGAGTTAAGTCTTGAGGTAACCAAAATCATAAAACAACACAAAGCAGCCAAAATTAATTGCCCGCAACGACGGCAGGCAGCAAAAGCAATTAACTTACAATTGTACTATATATTTTATATGAGCTGAGTTTTGTTTTTTTTTTTTTTATAATTTAAACAACGGTTCCTTTTTGCCTTTTATGTAGTGCCATAAATCAAAGGCAAGCGCCGCAAGTGAAATTCAAATGTTGGCCATATGGCTTGCCAAACTTGTCCTGAAACTTCCTGTTCATTGCTCCTTCTAGGCAGTCGCTTGGCTGCTTCTCTCTGGCAAGGACGACTCGACAACTGGCGGCGCCTGCGATCTGCGTACATGCAACACGGCACATGGCACATGGCACATGGCACATGTGGCCGCTGTTGCTTGCACGAGTCTGCTTGTTGTAAATAATTCATTTTTTATTTGCTGCCGGAATGAACTTCACCTGGGTAATCAAGTGCAGGCGCAGTATTAAAAATTATTATTATTTTTTGATTTATGATTTAGTTTATGTTGCTGCTGGTTTTCAATATTTTTATGGCCGACAGCGTCGTTAAAAAAATAATGATGGGTCAGGTTGAATTTTTCTGGCGACCGCTTCTATACCAAACACCGAAACTTTCAATAGACTTCATAAGGCAGTATGTGAAAAATTTGATGTTTTTTAAGAATAATACAAACTAATGTCTATAAAAGATTCACATCGGTTTTGACTTCAGGTGAAAATTAGTGAATTCGAACTCTTTATTCATTTAATATGAAATGTATCATTATTTAATATTAATTTACATATTCGTTTATAAAAATATATATGTTATCTCCCGGCCTTTTCCCCTTTAAACATTTTATTTATCACCCATTTCCGGCTTGTGTCAAATCTGAACTCATACTACATAATTGAGATAAATATTTGAAAATGAATTCGAAGTCCAACGAACTAAACAAAAGTTGAAAGCATATTTGAGACTAGAAATTATACTTTATACTTTTTTTCTTTTTTATAACCAGTATGTTGTTTGTTTTTGGCTAGTTCTCTCTCAGTTTTAAAGCAGTTTTCTTTATTTATTCTTAATATAAGTATATTCTTGTTGCAAGAAGTATATAAGTATGTATATCAAAGCTGCTATTTAATATTAGTTGAAAATAAATTTTCCTTGAACAACTTATTAGTTTATTAAGATATCTAAACGCAACTCAGTATACATGTTGCCATTAAATGCAGAAAGTCTTACTGATATCGGACTACTAATTCCTATATTTCACAAAGAAAAAAAAGTATTAGAATCGTTTTGTTTTGTTATTCTTATTATTATTATTAAATTCATTATTATTATATGTTATATTTCATGCAAATTTAATTATTAGTTTAAGATTTATGGCAATTATTATATTTGATAATTGCTAAAAAATACAAGAAACACATTTTCTTATTTTATCTAAACTCAGCAGTTCTTTCTATATTTAATATTTTAACGAATATCGATATTTATACTTTCATGTATGTGCATTCTACAACTAACTGCTCATGACTTTATTAACCTAAAACGGTATTTCAAATAAAAAAGATCACTAAAAGTATTTTTTAATTTAGAGTGCAGATAAGAAATGTCGATTTTTTGGGTTCCAACTATGTTTATTTCAGGGTAAATAAAAAAACTTGCATTGCAACCAATTTGTGCTTGTTTTCTCCACCCCCCTTCAATAGACTCTAATTCAATAATGTGTGCCCAAAGGGGACAACAGAAAAAAGCCGAGTAGACAAAATAAAAAGAGAGAAAAAATTGGCAACAATTTAAAGCCTAACCGCAGGCGGCGCCTTTTTTGCAGTGGTCAGCGGTCAGCAAAAAAGAACAAAATAAAGAACGCTTCTATGGACAACACAAGCAAATAAAATGCAAAAAACTCTACACAAAACACAAAACAAAAATGGCAAACAATTTTGGTTGAGGCGTTGCAATTAATAAAGGCCACACACGATGATGCAGGCGCAGGACATTGACACGGCAACAGCAACAACAACAACGCCCCTACTCCTACTTCCCTCCCAGGCCCCTTTTAGGGGGCAACCGGCAACAACCACAAAAAAAGGGCGTAACAATCGGCCGTTTGCAGCTGAAGGCACATAAATTAGGGGCGTGTCGGATAGAAGAACGGAGTACAACTCGACAGCATTTTGTGGCATGGGTTGGTTTTTTCTTGTTTTTTGTTGCCTGCCGCCTCTTGTGTTGTGGGCCAAGTAAATCTTCAATGTTGTTGCACAAGCGATAAGGCAAGATAAATGAGGCTTTAATGTAAAATAAATTAAGCACTTGTCGTGTGTATTATGTGGCACCATTGGGCGCCCGTCTTGACGCAGCCCAGCCCAGCCCAGCCCGGCTCAGCTCTGCTTTGCTGCTTCACTGGCCTGGACTGGCATGCCAGGAATGACATTTGATTATCACACGCGGCTTCAGCGCGTCTTTGGCAGCGTGCAAAACGCGCGCGTTACATAAATCAACGCCAGCGTTGACATCGACGTTGAGGTCGACATTTGTGTCGTGCATGGCATAACAATGCCAGCGGGCTTTAATTAAACTACACTTAGAGTATTCTATTGCCAGTGTCTGTTACAGGACCTGCATGCCTCCGACTACAATAGGAAGCGTGTGCGGCAAATGTGCCATGCCATAAATTTCTTCAAATTCATGTGCTTCATGTGCAAGGTATCAGCTAGTGAAAGGGGCCGAATTCAAGAGGTGCGATTCCGAAAAAAAACCTATCCGTTAGTATATTAAGTACAAAAAATAAAAATAGTTTTATCATTGACTGCGCATAGACTGCGAATATACTTTACCGACTCGAATGTTTTGTGTGGTATATTAAAACTAAAAGTCCCTAGTTTTAGGTATAATTATTTCTTTTGACATATTGGAACCAACTTTTTATTTATTTTATAATTTTAGTTAACGCCGCATTTTAAATTATTTAAATTAAAGTTTTAAAAAACTAATTATATTAGGCTTTAAATAAATTCATTTTGCGATGTTTGTAAACACAAACACAAGTTCGACATGTTCTTCATGCTGTATTTGCTTCTTTATATATTCTTTAGCAACAAGGAATGGCATATATAACTTATAGTAATATAAAAGTAAATAAATCTAATATGCATTAAAAGCATTTTGAGGTTTTTTTAAGTGTTAGGTCAACATGAAGATTGACTTGATATACAACTATCTTTGGTCTTGTGGTACACCAAATTTATTTATGTTACTTATTTAAATATTATTCATATAAAAGATGCAAATGGTTCTATGCAGAGATTCTAGAAAGGCTTAAAAACTATCGATACTAGTATCGAATCAGACTTCAGACTAACTAAAGTGTTAACAAGAATCTCACCATAAATTATGGCTACGAATGAAAATGTGGTTTTGTGGAGTAACGAATCGCCAAAATCTAATGATTTTTTTAGCTAATTTTAAAATAGTCAATATGAATTTTAATGTGAGTGTAAATTAAAAGAAAAAAAAACCTAAATAAATTTGGCTTGCAAATATTTTAATTCAATTTTGTAACTTAATTAATATGCATGTGGTGGAAAATTGCATTATCGCTTGTTGCTCGATATTGCTAGTTGTAACATTTCCCCGACGCATACAAATACAACGTTTGCTTTTCATTATAATAAATTAGTTGTTTATACCGCACTGTTCCCTCGATTGATTTTCGTTCATACATATTTAATGCCGCCATTGTCATTATGTTTTTCCGGCTCTGCCACAGCGCCCATGAGTATGCTACAGAAAACATTTTGCCAAGCTCGCGTGCTGCATGTGATTAACAATAGACGCCGGTTCAACAATTGCCAGGTGTGATAGTTATCCGAACATCGCTCAGTCCCGGGTGGGCTATAAAGTGCTAGACAAAATAAGCGCCCGTTCCAGGCTACATATTTCTAGATTGGGAATGGAATTTCTGAAAAGAGTTAACAGTTCGCTCGAGCAAATTCATACCTCCTATAGGCCCTGCAGGAGTAATAGACTGACATTAAATAAATATTATCTGTGCGACAAATAAATTGGTCAAAAAATAACAATATTATGCGTTGCACGGTTTTTGTGGACGCCACAAATTTATTTTATTTATTTTTTTTAGTACCTTACCAACGCATGGATGGCAAATGTATTTAAAAACCGAACCCCATATCGCTGTATGAAGATTTTAGATGCAGGTAGTCTTACTGTCGTCCAATCGTGTTGGAAAAACCTTGCCGTTTAAGTCGCCTTAAAGGTCGGGCAGGGAGTAGTCCTCTTGCGAGCAGGGAGCGGTGTCTCAGCAATCTTTCGCTTTATCTGCTTGTGTGCCTTCCAATCTGTTCCCCTACTGTATGCAGTTTGAGGTCTTTATGGAGCGTGGAGCCGCGTACGTACCAGGGACAGTTGGCTATCTGTCATAGTACCCGATTCTGCAATACCTGTATACGTTTATAATTGGATTTGGCTGCAATCCCCCAAATCTGCACTCCATAAAGCCATATTGGCAAAATACAGTGCACGTATACAGCTCTTTTGCATCTAAGCGGGACGCCACAAATTAATTAAATTCTTCATATCCGTTGTCTAATTAAATGCACTGCGGAAAAACATGGTACAAGGCGCATAATTTTCCATTCAATATTCAATTAAAATGACAAGCTAAATAAACCATGATACATAATATTTATCTCTTTTTATACCTTTTTATACTTACATAGATATTTATATGCATAGTAAGTACAGTGAAACCATCAAAGTTGATTACGGGCAGTGTTTTATTTTTCGATATTATTTCTGTCAATGAAAATTCAAATTTTATTCAAAGTTGAACACTTTAAAAACTTGCCTCTGAATGCATAAAAATATATAACAAATAATAATAAATAATGCAATTGCAATAACTCAGAGCATAAAATCGCCTCGCGTCAAATATTTTGTTGCTTCCTAGTAATTAGTTAATTTTTTTTTTTATTATTGAATAATTCATGGACTCAATTGAGGTGTGTAATATGTATTTTGTATTCATTATACATACATGTTAATATACATAGACTGGAGCTGAAATGAAATATTTGTGACACTGCCATTAGCCATGACTCTGCTGGGCATCTGTCTATTAACAAGACAGAGTAATTATTTGTCATTTTGTTCTTTTGTTTTGCCTGTGTGAACTTTCATTACTGCATTGCAATGATGTTCGTATATCCGAGGTTAGTCTAAAGGTTGACAGGACTGATGAAAGGATTGATGATCCAGATGCCACATTTACAACCCAAAAAGTCTGTCATATGATAAAAATACGATACATGCAGCTAGAAATTTATAATTTTGAGCATATGTTTCCTCTACTCTATATGGATACTGTCCACTAGTCGTGTGGCAAATGAAAAAAATCTAAATTATTTACAGAAAAGATGCAATTATTTTCGACGATATTGAAGTAAGAGACTTGAAGTTTGATATAAATACTTGTGTATAACCTCATCAGATAAGGCACTGGAATTGATGAGTTTTCCGAAGGTTGATCTAAACATATTTTGGGTACGACTACTGGAAAACTGGAAAATCGAATACATGTATCCTTATAAATTTAACTGAGCCAAGCTGTATTCTTTTTTGTTTTAATTTGAGCTCAGAACATTTTTGATTAAATGAATTGGTGACTTTTTTCGATTTTGGAAATCTATGTTTACGCAAATTGAAGGTGATCTGCGGAAATTGTATATTTGATAAGCATCTACAAAATGGTTACATTAAGCACAAAAGACGTAAAAAAAGACAGCAGAAATCTCTTTACTTTATTCCTGGACTCAGGGAGTCTTCTTTTCAAGCATGCTCAATTAAGGTACTTAGTTGAACGACTATGTAAATGAATGAGGAATGAGAAATTTGACAATTTAGCTTGTGGCAGTTGAGAAGTTATCAAAATAATGAAAATTAAATTACTGTCGAAGTGCAATTAATTTGCACCTGCTTGTCGTGTCGGCCCTGGCGAGGTATATGAGGTTATTTATGATGATAGGTGCACAGCATTATATCGGATGCTGTGCATTCCATTGAAATGGGGCAAGTTCTTTGCGACTGTCCTGTCCACATCTATTTGAGGCTTACAGCTGTGCGCACTTATGGATGTTTCGATTACTTGCCACAGCGTGGGCGAAGCAACCGCAGCCTCTCCATATGGGTATCCAGAGGCCCGTGTTGTGCCAACTGTCTGTCCGCGTGTGTATCTCGGCTTGTTGCTTACGACCTCAATTACATGCGCAAATAAACTGCAACAAACATTTGCCGAGAACTCGCCGCTGCCGCGCCTGCAAAACAGGAGCCTGCCACATGTGGCCTTAACGCTGGCTCTGCTTTTGTATAAATGTTGTTGGCCCCCTTGCTCACCCACACTCACACTCACACACTCACACGCGACACGTGCACACACGCAACACCCACACACCCACACACTCACGTACCCATACAAATATCACTTCATACTGGCATGTGCTTGCGTGTTTTGGTATTAGAATTTCAATGCAAATGTCCTTGTCACATTTGGGAAATTTATTTGTAAATTTGCCTATGCACATGGCTCTCACGGCAAGTACCTTTTCATGTGTTCGTGTGTGTGTGTGTGTGCGTGTGTGTTCATGGGTGTGCGTGATTCTGTATGCGACTACCGCCCCAAATCCTTTCGAAAACAAATAATCAGCTGCCGAAAATAAGGGGCAAAATATATATGTTTGTGGCCTTAAAATCCACATCTCTATTATGATTAAAAATTTCTATAATTTGATGATTCAACAGATCTGCATTGAATGTTAAAGATCTTTAATGTGAATATAAGCTTTAACATCTCTGATCAAATATTTTATAATTTATTTTTTGCTAGCTAATAATAAAGTTAGTAGATTTACTACTAAAATGTGTATGTAATATCATTTTTTTTTTTTCGTATTTTAGTTATTTTAATACTACTTTTTTTATTTAAACATTCCATGATTTTCATATATTTGCAGTTGCTTGTATTTAAGTTATCTTAATTTTCTTTAAAAGATAGTTAATTTTGATATGGGAAACCTTAAATTATTTAATTATTTATTAAAACTAATCGTTGGGTAAAAGAGAGTATCAAAGTCAACAATATTGGTCCAAGTTAAGAAGATTATTTAGGTGTGCAGTTGCAAATATTTATTTGTTTATTTATTTATCGATTTTGATTTTGGTTAAGGGTGAAATTTATTTCTAAAACATTATCGAGTTCTATTTGAGTTTTGGGATGAAAGCTGTCAGTGCCCGTCAGCAGACCTTGTTAAGCCCCAAAGACAAAACACGAGTAAAAGCAAACGATTCTTTTTGCCACTCTTAAACACACACATGTACACACACACATATATACACACACGTACACGTACACACACCATTTTGACACCGCAGTGAGCTTTTGATTCTTTGAACCTGCCGCTTTGCATAGTTTCGCGTTTTCGGTGCGCCTAATTGCAGTCATGAAACTGGGCATCGATTGCATGGCTCGTAAATCTTTATAAGTCGCCGGGTAACATAAAGTCACGTGGCATTAATTTCATATTATCAGCTGTTTGCTGCCCAGGGGCAATAAAAAGCGGCCAAAGACTGCAGTCAAAGCTGGCCACAACTAACGGCTTGTTGTGCAAAACATAGCGTACTCCTGGGTTTTCTATTTAATGGAATTGCGCGAACCGAAGCTGCAGCACAACTAGGCAATGGACTGACTGGCTGCTTTGGCCTGGCCAGCCCAACTTTTCTTAGCCCCGGCAAAGTTTTACTAGCGCACATCTAGAATGAGCTCACGTGCTCCGTAGTCGGGCCAAAGCCATCGCCATCGCCAACGCCATCGCCATTGCCTACTCCTTATGCGGACACAATTTCACAGCGAAATGATTTTGAAAAGGGGTCCCAGGTCTCACAGCCTTTTACTGACCCGCCCAGGCCAGCAGGCCAGCAGGCAGGCAGCGGCCCATCTGTGTATTTGAACGTTGAAAGATGCAAATTTACTACACTCCAAAATGGTCCGACAGTTGAAATAAATATTAAAGTGAAAAACTTTGGAACATCTCTCGCTCTATGTGTGTGTAGGTGTGTGGGTGTGTGTGTAAGTGGGTGGTTGTGCCGGCCTCAGGCAAGCGGATGTTAATGGAGTGGGGTGTGGCCGGCTGTGCATAGCTCGTGGTCCTGCAATTTTACTCGGTATTCGCTTTTCTTTGCTGTGCAAAAATTAACATTTGCACAAGGTTTGTAGAAACAGAAAGCGGGTACGGGTACGGGAACTGACTTCGGCTGTGAGCTATAAAACTTGCTCATTCATAAATCATGCACAAAATTATTATCATTATGAAAGTTGCCTTTCAGTATCATCAAAGCGGGTGCCAACGTGGCTGCCGCCTGCCAGAACCCAGAAGGGTTAAGCGCGTCAGCCAAAGATTCTTTTTGCGCGTCGCCTCGCCCCGACTCGCCCCGACTCGTCCCGGCTCGCTTCGCCCCGCTTCGTCCTTACGTTGACTTTCATTTTTTCAATTTTTCATCATCAAATCCAGGCAGGAAGGCGGCGTTGGCAACAAAAGAAAAATGAATGTTGCATGGATTTAGAAACGAACAGATTTACTTGCCCTTTCATATTGTAATTTGGTTTTTATCTTATCTTAACTTGTAGCGCACTGTGAACTTTGATAATTTTACACTTAATTTCATTTAACTTATCTCTCGCCTGTGTTTGTGTATGTCCTTGTCCTCGTCCTCATCCTCGTCCTGACGGATGCTGCTGCTGCTGTGGCTGCTTGGCAAGTGACACAACCAATGAGACAGCTAAACATTTGACTTATTGTGCAAGTCAATTTGGGTTGGGTTTGGGCTGGTTCGAGGACACGAGTGGGTTAGCCTTCACTCTTGATTATATTCTGGCAACTGTTTCCCCGCCCCCGACGCGTCATTTTCCCCATCTAGTTGCTTTTATTTTGCTGTGCGCTGCGCTGAATTTAACGAGTTTGCTTGGTTATTGATATGCAGCCGGAAGTTTTAGTTAACTTGCTCAACTAACAGCTCTCAACGTCGAACATAAATTGTTCGTGTTGGCAGATTACAAAGTGCTAATTGGTTTTCAGTTTACGCAAACAAAGACGCACACAAATCAGATATTTTCACATAAGGAGGCATTTAGTACGAAGCACCTCTCGATATTCAATTTAACTAAAATTAACTCTTGATATCTTACTAGTAGTTATACGTTTTCTAAGGTTCTAACACTTTAAAAATTGTTCTTACTTAAAAATTGTTCTGTTTGAATGGGTGAGAAGAAAAGCAGTTTCATTTAAATTTTATATTTGACTAGAGTTATTTTCATAAATTACTTTTCAATAAAGACTTTCAGTTATATGTATATCCAATAAAAAAATCGTTAAAATCGTAAATAATATTATATTTATTTGGAAAACAATTGCTTGCATCCTGTAACATATTAATTGCCATGTTTGGCCGAATTTATTGGATAAGATCATTGGGCTAAAATGAAATAAATTAAACTCAATTCGTCCAGAGTTAACAAATCTACATCTAAATCTTGGACTGTCAACTTATGACTTGAAGAAAAATAATATATGACCCTCTTCAATGCAGTTTTTAATGAGCAAGTTGAGACTAGCGAAGAACCTAACTTGACTTGATTTGACAACAACTTAACAAAATTGCAATCGTCTGGAATGTTTGTCCCTGTGATTTGTTTATAGTTATTGCAAACTGAGTGCTTTGAACATCAAAAAGCAAATACTTTCCCAGAGAAAGTTAATTTAATGCGATGAATAAAATGCGCTTAACAGGTTGAAATGTTATAAAGTCGCAGTCAGTAGGCTTCCTTTTCCTATAAATAAATCATATTTTATGTGTTAGATGCGAGCTACTAATACAATATACCTGACTTTTCGTGGCAGTTTATGTGGTTTTACCATTCACCCAATGAATTTAAAATATGCGATGGAGAAAGAGGGAAAGACATTGAGATAATGGTTAACTTCTGTTTGACGTAACAAATGAAATTATCGAAGCTAATTAAGTTATTTAATTGAAATTAAATTTGTTAGGCATTCAAATCATAATGGCAATTTTAGCCCATAGAACAATAATCTTTCGTTGCAGCTAAAACCACAGAATTCATGAGGCTATTTAAGGCTTTGGTTCTGCAATATTTCATATACTTATTAGAGTTTCTTAATTTTCAATTAATTGCAGAGATTGCTCTCATCTTTTAACTTAAGCTTTCATTTTGAAATGGATAGGCATTCATTCCAACTTATGGCACATTTGTCAGCCATTCGGAACAATGGAAAGAATTGTAGGAGTTTTTTGAAAACTAGCAAACGAAAGGATTGTTGTCCCAACAAAGATCTTATATTTGTTCTAATCGTCCGTATTGGAGTCTCTTCAAAATTAAAATTAAACATTCAAGTTTCATCAATGACAATCAAAGCTGATGAATTTGTGCATTTGCCCGATGCAATTTTTCTTTGCAGTAATATGCGAAACGGAATTTTCATTGACAGGTATGGATAGTTTAAATTATGGTGCAAAGTTTTCTTCAGTCAATCAAAAATGTCCACGCCAAGAGATTAAGTGAACTTAACCTATGAATTGTATAAATTTATTGCCACAGCCGGGTTAAGCTTCAATTTAAAACACAATAGAGCAAGTATGATGACATTGAACATATTGAATTACAAGATCTATTGTTGTTTAATGCTCTTGATTTTCTCCTGCGTTACAGTCTGGAAATAAAAAGAGGTATTCATCGGCATCGAATGTATTCATGTTCTTTACATTGCACATTACAATTGGAAGCAGGTTAAACTTTGATTTCTAGCAATTTTTTGACAAATTTTAATTAACTTAATTAATTTAATTTGTTATAATGACCAACAACAGACACCAAAAAGTCTGTATAGCTTTTTCTAGAATCTCCCGATTCCATCAAAAGTAGATTTTGCTACCGACTCTTGATTTGCAAGGCCTTCAATCCAGTCCGAAGCTCTAACCACTTGAGAATTATAAGCACAGACGACAAAGCTGGTAAACTGAATTGCTTCTTTATGTTGCGGCCAACTTAAATTGGCAAACACATTTACTTGTGAAGATTTTCTGATTTTCTGCAATGTTCGTATACAAAAATAAATGTATAACCAAAAGGTCTGCTGCGTTTAAGTTAAACTGAATTTTCACGCAACAACTTCCTGTTAAACGACAAATTGATTCTTTAGTCGAAGTTTTCCCTATGTTAGACACAACGTGTGGGCACAAACTTTGACTTCATCTCTGCATCGTTTAATAAAACCAAAAATATGCTTGAACTCGATTGACTAACGACTGCTGAAAGGGGTTTCAAAATACGTGTAGATTTGAAGACCGCAGTTGGTTAAATTTAATACAATATTTCCTTTACAGCTATTGCCAATATATTTTATCATAAGCCGATTGCAAAAACCCAACATAAGAAACTTTGTTTCGCGCGCAAGGCGAAACCCAACTTAATCCCTTGACATATATCAACTAGAAATAAATGCAACGCAAATGCACTTTTTCTCGAGTGTATAAATCTTTGAATACGCGCGAATTACTTAAAGCAAAAACGGGCAAAGAAAACTTTTGCGAACAAGCTGAAAAGTTACGCCTATGCCAGAAGCTGCCAATGTTGCCAATATGCTCGGCCTCAAAGTGGCAAAAACACGCAGCAAAGCGCACTAAACCGCACCACCCAGCACCACCCAGCACCGCCCAGCACCACCCAGCACCACCTAGCAGTAACATGAGCCCAATCTGGCAGCCGCCTGCTCAGTCCCAGTTCTTGGCTATGCAAAATAGCAACAAGCGAGCTGCGAACGCGGAAATTGAATCTAAAAGCTGGTTCGCCTTGTTGTACGTAGTATTTGCTTGGCTGCTAACAAAAATACGCTGCCATAAACTAGGGAAAAAACATCAGCTCAGCTCGGCAAGTGTAAAAACTACGGAGCCAAGTGCCTGGCCAAAGTTTCCACCATGAGTTTTTGGGGGCGTGTTGAGAAAAGATTGATTTTCGTTCATGTGGAGGGCCTCTTTAGTTGTGTATTGTTTTCGCAGCGGTGCTTTATAATATAATAAAAATAAATAAGCTCCCGACTAGGGGATACCCTGAATCCTCTTCTTCCAACAGGCGATAGGTATAACATGAAAGATACTTGATATTCTAGAAGCTACATGTCAAGTTTGGTGACTCTAGCTCGTATTATTTGCCGAAATTGCTAAAAAAAACAGGATTTCGATATCGATTTTTATCGATTAGGGGACTAGGAGGACCTACAGCTTTCAAGTCTCTAGCTCTTATAGGTTCCTAGATCCTTGCGTTCATACAGACGGACGGACGGACGGACGGACGGACGGACATGGCTAGATCGACTCGACTGTTGATGCTGATCAAGAATATATTTACGGGGTCGAAGATGCTTCCTGCTGCCTGTTACATACATTTGCACAAATACATTATACCCTTTTTAGCCATTTTTAATGGGTTCAGGGTATAAATATATAATAAAATCCAGTCAACTAGGTCCTTACCACACCATGATCTAGTTTCCGCATATGCAATTATTTGATAATAATATTTATTAGCTTTGAAAAACGCAAAAGAATCCAATGCAAGGCCTCCATGCAGCTTAAATAGAAAAGCGCTTTGTGCATTGTTGTTGCCTTATGGCTTATTTACTTTCTATATTTTTCCAAGAATTTTATTTGCCGCTAACGTTTTTAACTAACGGTTTCAATTTTCCCTCGAAGCGTTCCCGTTTCTCTTTGCTCGTCTATTTGATTTGCCGCGAGTAGTTGGTCTTTTGGTTGTGCCATAAATAAAACATGGAAAAGTGTTATAGTCGGGAATGAGACTAAGAGATACCCTGTCAATTACTTATATTTGCACATGCAAAAAGGCACGTACACCCTCAAGGACGCAGAGAAAATGCATAGTTAATATTTTATTCTTTCGCCGGGAATTCTCGGAATTTGTAATTCCCTTTACCAACAAATACCCTCGATTGTGTGTGAGAGATAACCATTAGAGTAACCTCTGTTTTTAGCTACTATGATATTATGCAAGATTCCTCGACTGTTTATATTTACCTTATGGGATCAGAGACAAAAAGCTTGTAACATATTCTTGCAAGAGTTATAATACCCTTTGCGAAAAGTGTTGGGCACAGTGTAAATAGAAAATGTACACTAAACCCGCTTTTGTTTATTTTCAATTAATATTTGCAGAAAGCATTTCATTGTCATTTAAAACTCTAATGATTATTTAACAAAATTGGATAGAGATGAGTTCAAAGAACGTGCAAATATTGGATATTGCATATTTTATGGATATTGTGCACAAAGGCAAAAAATGCCGCTTATTTACCTATTTGTACGAATTCTATTGTTAACGCCATTGTTGAAGGATGAGTTTTCAATATTGCACTACATTTGTGGCCAAATGAACTCGTTAATAGATAAGTTAAAACTATTCTGTTCTGTTCAACCCTATTTCATTATATTATATTATACACATACTTAAAGCAATACATTAATGATAGTAAAGTATACAAATAAAGGATACATAAATTAAAAATGTCAATGTCACGCTTAGCTGAGAATGGATCACATTGTGAGCATTAGGGACCTTTATTTTTCATAGAAATATCTAAAGGTCAATGCTTCTAAATGAGTTCAAATGAAATCTAGACGAATAAAAAATTGTCTGCTGCGGTAAAATAAGCTACTTATTGCAAAGGGTTCAGACGAAACCTAATTGTCAGATGGATATACAAAAGGACTTAAGTTGAAGGGAATAATCCCTGATATTTTTTACAACATTTGCATTCGATTGAACAACTATCTGGTGCTGGGTTGTCTTAAGTTTGCTGACTAGTGTAGGCTGCGGCATATTTGAAAGTCAAATTTAATTATTATATGACCGGCAACTGTTTCAGTTCCCAGTCACAATTGATCAGCTTTTAATTGGAGCTCTGCCAGTGGCCAGCCTTGGCCTTGGCACGTGGCCCCACCTGACACACGCGTAAGAGCATTCCCTAATTTGATTTCAATACCTCCTTCACACAGTTTTATAACATGTTCAAGTCTTGACCTACGATTAAAGTTTCTTATGGAAATGTGGCTCGCATTTTGATGTCACGCTGTGAAGAATGGGCTGGGGCATTCATAACTCGTGCACGTTTCTGGCACTTTGGGAATATGATATGAAAATGGTTTGTCTAATCTTCGAAATGTCTCCAAGGCTTCGAATTAAGTGAAAAGGGTTAAGCCACTGAGAACTGTGCGTACATTTTAGCCAACTTATTGTTGGTCGCTCTCAGGGCTACGTGTGTCTGAGCCTTCACTTTGCTCTGATGACAGTCGCATTTTCCTTGGCCGGACAGGTCCGGCAGCTTGAGTGGGCCCCAAATGGACATAAAAATTATGGCACATTGACAGTTTGAAATGTGCCTAAATATTTCTTCATATCCCTCCCAATTTATACATTTGTATATGTATCTAGATTTTAGTCTATAGTTTGAACATCTGCATACGTAAAATCAATTTATAAAAGGTTGAAATTATTGTTACTATGGTCTCCATTTTATGTGAAATGTGTCCATATTGAAGTGTGTTCACAATATGTTAACCTTTTAATCGATGTGTTCTGTTAATTGACTTGCTCTAAAAATTACTATTTTAACCTTTAGTTGACTTTTAAAGGAACAACTTTTAAAATATTTGCAGCCATATTAGTTGAAGTTAGAAGTGAGATGAAAAATAAATAAACTCATTAGCAGGAACAAGTTAATAGGCTAATTGGCAATTAAAAGTATTGCACGTAAGCTGCCAGCTGGTTCGCAACTTTACACTTGCCACAACTTATATGTGTTGCAATAGGTAACAGATGGACTTATTCAAATACATTATTCGCAATTTTCATAATGAAGCCTGGACGTTTGGCACAAACCGATTTGTGCACATCGTTGTTGTACTCCGATAGTTTCCAATTCTGGAAAATGGACAGGACTTCGTTATAAACTTGCAATTAGCAGGAAGCGGCATTCAACTGGCGTTGAATCTCTGCAAACGCTGCGTATGCAGCAAATGAGGCAAAATCGTGGCATACTTTTTGGCGCTCGCCGCTAGTTGGTTGCCATAAGTTGCTCTCTCTATCTCTCCGTTTGTGTGTGTGTGTATGTGTGTGTGTGTGTGTGTTTGCAAATACTTAAAGTGAAGACAAACCATGTCAATGACATTTGACACGTGACCCTCTTTGGCACACAAACACAGACCCAGCGAAGGCAACCATATAACCATAACCATAAACATTTAGCTCGAGCATCGCACTGAGCTCCAAGAGTTGACTTTGCTCTTGTTCTTCTTCTTGTTGTTGTTGTTGTTGTTGTTGTTGTTGATTCTGTTGTAACTGCTGCTCGCTAGTTGGGGTCGTTCCAACGTGATTAGATGCGATTGTGTACGCAATTGAGCGAAATTGATGGCAATGCTATTAAAAGGTATGTCCCAGCCATGCAACCCCCACTCGGTCCGCTGCATTGGTTTCAGCTGCCGTCGCCGTCGCCGTCGTTCATAATTAATTTTCTAGTGAATTTACTTTCATGGCATTTCGGTTAGCTAAATGTGGCCAAGGGGAGCGCCATCCAGCTGCCTGCTGCCTGTTACCCGTTGGCCTGTAGCCGCTGTGGATACATAAAAGTTGCTTCAGCTGCGGCATTTATTTTAATTTGAAAACTATTTCCACGCCCCGACAACGCCTACACCTTCATCTTAATTTTGTGTGCCCATGCTTATGCTCATTATTTTCGCTTGACTTTGGTTGGATTTTTATTACATAAGTCGGCCGCATTGTGTATACGCAGCTTTGTACAACTGCCACCATTTTCACTATAATTTGTATATAGCGTGTGGTATTACCCGGCTCGAATTTACCGGACGAGTTGGACGAGCAGTAAAAATCTGTTATAAATATTAGCACGGCGCTTCTGGCCTAATGGCAACATAATTGTAGGCTGTACTAGTAATCCACTCGGACATTCTGAAAATACGAGCTACTATGCATGCCTCTAATACCCTTATAGACTAGTATAAATAGATTTGCCTCTTGTACCTTTATAGACTAATACAAATCGATTTCTATTATCAGCGAATAACTGAATTTAAGAATTTAGATTCCCATCAGAATAATAGATAAAATTTCTAAATAACATTCATGTGTTTACTATATTTTGCATATAGATATACTCGATACAATATTTTCTGATTATATTTATATCTCCCTGCATAAAGGCCCAATATGCTAAAATTTTCATAGTTCAGCGTTGGCTTGAAAACAAGCCAGAATAAAGAAAAGCCTCATATAGTTATATTTGCAATAATAATGTAAACTCTGCTAGACATTATTTTGTTTTCATTTTGACACATTTCAAATAGTACGAAATCTATAAAAAACACATATTTATCAGCGAGTGCATAGCACATAGAAAATTGCGTTTTATCTCATGCATTATTTTGCTCTCCATTTGTTTAAATCTTTGAGTTTGTGAATATTGTGATATGAGCACAGGTTTCGTTTTATTATGTACACCTTATCGAGCGAGCACTGTAGTTTATGGCCCCAGTAATGTAGCCACGATATCCTGTATGCAAAAGAGGGTATAAAAATACATATCTAAATAGTTAACGTAGTTAAGCTGGCAAATTATTTGCACGAAAATATTTTTGGCTTCGGGCTAGCTAACTTCCGGCCCAGCCCGGTGCGCCTCACGACTTTCCAGCTGGCCGTAGGCCGTAGGCAGTTCTCTGTTGGCAGTTGGCAGTTGGCAGTTGGGAGTTGCGGGTGGTCGATTGGCAGTTGGTGGCTAGAAGTTGGCAGTTGGCGTGTGTGGCGCCCATTTCGCTCGGGGGCCAATTGACTAGAGACGCCACATGGATAGAAAGGGGGCAAGTTGAAAGCTGAGCAACTCCTCCTGTGGGTGCAAAACATTTGCGTTCCGTTCAGTTGGCGGCCCAAAAGGAACGATAGCCGCGCGGCAATTACCTTTGATTGGACACTTAAATTTTTCGTTTTGTTTTATTGAAACGTGATTTATGGGACTTGCTTCGGCACAAGGTCAGGCTGGTTTAAATAGCACGTAAAATTTACTAAAGGCCACAAATAAAAGAGGAGGACTAGAAGTTGTCGGAACTACTTGGAAGATAAAACGGAGCGCAATTGAAATGGATCTGACGGCGTTTACTGTTCATGAATTTGGAGCTATAGTCGTTGGGTTCCCCTCTTCCTTGGGAACGGCAGGATTTCGGTCGAGAGTTTGCTGTGCAATCTTGGCCTCAAAGAAAAGCTTTGCACCGCTGACGCCCACCCGGGATACATTTATGGATTCTTTTCGAGCTTTTTGCTCCAACCCAGAGCTCTTTAGCTTGCCGCCCTTTGGCTTGTTGCTCTGCAGGATTGCTGCGTAGGTGAGCAGAAACTGACAGAAGTTCATTCTTGTTGCCCGCTTGCCGACGATTTCGGACATGAGCTTTTTTGCGGCCAGATGGGTCTGCGGCACCGATAGCTTCTCCAGGGCCAGTTTAAGCTCCGACAGCTCAAGAAAGTTATCGCCGTTAACATCACATAGCTTGAAGACGGCAAACGCCTCACGAATCTCTTCGGGCTCAAAGAATCGCTGGGTAAACTTGCTCGCCGCATGTGGAGTGTCCTCCTCGCTGCTGTCGGTGAACTGCAAGGACCTTCTCTCGAGCACGACGCAGAGCGACAGACGCCTTGCAAGTTCTGCGGATTCGTCTGGTGTGACGTTTTTATTCATGTCCAGCTTTGAAGTCAGATCCTCCAACTTCGCTTCGAAATCATCTATGCCTCTGTTCAAGCTCATGGTCGACGCACTTTTCATGCGGTTTTTCCATGCCTTACATATGGTTTTGAACGATTCACAAGACGCGAATGACGAAACGGCGGATATGTCCGATAAATTCTCAAGCGAATTGCACGGACTAAGCGGCTTCTCCATGAAGCTATCACCGATTCCATGTGTTTCAGTTGACGGCAGGATGTTAAGCGCAACGCTCGACAGGCAAATAGCAGCGGCTTCTTTCTCGATTTCAGTCGACATTGTGTTAACAGGGAATTTAATTATAGGGGTTCGTTTATCAAAAGCTTTAAAATATTTCGACCAAAAACGACTACAAGTTTTGTTCTGTTTTGTACAAAGTTAAAATATGGCAAAAATTTATAGAAAACGGGTTTGACATGGGAATTGTAAATGTATTTTAAATCAAATTGGCCTGTTGTGTTATTTACTAAGCATAAATCAAAGAAGTTTTAAGCTGACCTGTCAGGTTGGTGGGTTTTACCAGATCTATATACATTCGTGTGCATTACGGATACTTTTATATATAGAGACAGAGGCAGAGACAGAGGCAGAGACAGACACAGGCACAGATCTTAACATACCTACCTGTACAAAACATATTACAATCTGACAGAGTTATCCTCATTCACAAAGTGAGAAGAAGAGTAAAGAGAATTTGTACAATGTCCGTCTTGGTGTCCGTGCGTCTCTCCGACTTCACGCATGCCATTGGGAATATATGTAATAATTTCGTGTATACCTGCGTCAGATAAAATGTGACAATGTTAAAGCTACTCACATTGGGAGCGTGGCAAAACGAGAAAATTAAGATCTCCCACAGTTTTGGGAGCTAGAGTGTCCAAATTTGGAATGCAGACATGATAACTTCGTTTGGTGCTATGAGATTCAAGTTTGAGCCCAATATACGGGGATTCGGGTCTTCAGGACCCTCAAGTGCTGCAAGAAGAATATCTTGCTTTTCTTGCTATGTCAGATGCTTTGTTATTTAAAGAACTCACCATATTAGTGGAACAGAAGACCGAATTAATTTGCACTTCATTCGATTCGATAATCGACAACTCATATAGCTAAATGCAATAGCAAGAGAGCTCAGTATGCCTTCACGGCGCCGCAGGCTGAGGAGGATTCACTCTGCTGACCTCCCCATCAGATGTATACGAATTTCATTATTATACAATACACTCATTTATAACGATAAATGATACAAGAATTGGGATTTAGTTTTAAGTTTCCTGTTAATCTGAAAAATAATTAAAATTTGTTTTGGTGCGTAATAAAAGGGTGATTTAAGTCTACTAGATATATTCTAAAATCAAAAATAGTTTGCGGCTAAATTATAAATATTTAAATATCTCAATAAATCTGTCTGGTAACCTGATTGAAGCTGTTATTGGCCTGTGAACGGGTTTTTTTTTTAATTGTGTCAAAGGACAGATGGAGAATAGCATAAGATAGAAGTATAAGAAAAATGTTGCTTGCTAGTAATAAGGAATGATCGAGAGTCTGCTTTGTGATGCTGAGCAGAGCGGACATGGAGAAAACCGCGGACTTAAGAACTCATTAAAGGAAACAATAAAGTTACAGTATATATATATAATTATAATAGTAAAGAATCAAAGTCATGGAATGTATGAAAAACCATCCTGACAAATAAATACATTTTGTGATAATTGTTTTCAACTGTACCGCAAACTGGATGAGAGAACTTCTGCTCGCACAGCACTTCACTCAGGCTTAAAATTTACGAATAGTGTTAACCAATGTATTTTCCCAAAGCTCTTTGAATGTTAGTTCGAAGTTAGACAATTAAAATTTTAATCAATATTATATATTTGTAGCTGGCAAAACCCAATCTTGGCTGACATTTACAAAACATAATGAAAAATGTACAGTATCCCAGTTTTTACAGCTCGGACTTTGCGTTGATCACGAATCAGTTAGTCAGTCAGTCAATTAGTCGGGACAAATAGTTTTCCATATGTAGATTAAGTTGGGTTTTTAAGAGGTTTTTTAGCTCACAGTTAATTTGACCGTGTTGTGCCGCAACCTCAGTTAATTTGCCTTGGCGTGCTTGAGCACGTTTCCCAGTCGATTCAAGGACTTCGCTCTGTTCCCGTTCTCGAGCCGGCCAACTGCAAATTAATGACTGTGGAGTGTGTGTGCTCGCTGGCGTTGGTTTTTGGGGACTGTTAACATGCTATGGCCATAAACAGTTAATTAAGCTTTTATTGGTAACTCTCTTTTTTGCGCCCTGACATTTCACGTTTTATTTGTCAAACAGGAGGCCAAAAAAGTGACGACCATAAACGGTCAGTTGCCCGAGCGACCAGCCGCATGACCAAATGCCAAGCCGCTCGCTTATTTGCCTCGTGCCGCAAGGTAGGCAACGTTGTTTGCACACGGCCGGGCCCCCTCTCACCGGCTGTCACCCCCCCGCCGGCTGCTGAGTGGCGCTCTCGCATTTTGGGCCACGGTTTATTTATTCGCTCATTTCGTGTGCAAAAATATTTGGTGATAACGAGCCGTCGGCCCACAGCGGCTTGTCATGCTTAAACCACATTTATTTGCTGGCTCCACGGCAACAATAAAAAATTTTCTATATTCTTTTACACGAGTACATTTTTGTAGGTTAGCCAGCCACCGGGGCAGCGACAAAAAGTGTCAACAAAAAGTTGGCGGCATCGGCATTTAATTTACATTGCAAAGTTTCGTTTCGTTTCGTTTTGCGATAGTATTCAGATAATAAAATGCAGAGAACTGGAACTGAAACTGTAACAGAAACAGAAACTGGAACTGGGTTAAGCAAAAGTGACTAACAAAATAAAAACTATGGCTGCGACAAACAAACAGGCCAAAGGACATCGCATAACATCGATAAGAGAAAAAGCCAAAAAACTCAGCCTGCGAAAAGAACAGAGAAAGTTGCAGAAACCCTTAATCAGAAGCCGATTTCAAGACGGCAGAGCCAATGCTTGTACACGGGCCTGTTCCGAGAACCTATTTCTTGGTGATTTCGCCAATTACACATATTATTACTCGAAAAACACCAAACGAATTCTCACACATTAATCTGGGATCTGTAAGAGTTTTGCAGTCTGGCGTTAGAGTCTAGTGTTAAGGTCAAACTGAAGTATAAAACTCCAGCGTCAAATATTATCACAGATTATATCATAGTTAATACATGTTATTTAATTAACAAATTGCCTAAAGGAATTTCGATAAATCGTATTCGCATTACCTTAAAAAAATATTTAATATTCGAGAAAATATTATAGTCAATCTTTCTTTTCTTTGGTGAATCAACTCTTATTATAATATAATTTTAGTTACATTTACATTCAAGCGAAGATTTCTAAGATTGTTCCAGTCTCTTTAAAGGAATTTAGTTTTCCAAGTTCCAGCCTTGGGTCTACTTTTCGTGACGGCAGCCAGTTTTTGTTTGGGCCAAAAGTGTCAAAAGAACTTGGAGCCCCAGTAGCAGTTATTATGGCTTTGGCAATGCAGTTGCAGTGGGTGCTCGAATCGATGCTGGCAAGAAAGTGTAAGTTGTTGATTTCTTAGGCTGAGAAGTTGTCGGCCTGCAGAATTGGCTGGCAGCCAGGGAGCGGATGTTGGATGCACTTCATAAAAAACTGCAAATGAAATTGAAAGGCAAGCTGACGCCTACGAAAACTTGGCGCATAAATTGCAGAAGGCGGATTGCAAAACAAATAAACTATGACATTGCCCCATTGCCCAGTGATAATAATTAATGATACGCGTGCTTTAATGCGGGGAAGGAGGAGGAAAGGAAACCTTTCTCGGACCTTTGCTTTTCGTTTTCTTTTTGAGTAGCACAATAAATCTCAATATAACTCAAGTGGACGTTACACTCTAAACTTTGACATTTGATGGAAGGATCTGCCTGTTGCCCCACACACACACACACACACACACACACTCTCACACATACCCTTAAAAAGTCTGCAGCCATCGTTTGTCATGCTGCACGTAAGCTCAATAATTTTTTTTCTTCTGGCTAAAAATGAGGCAGATGAATGGAAAGCTGAAGGACCGAACTGGCTGACCAACGCCCAGTTTTTAGCTGTATTCTACATATACATAGGCGCATATACATATATATTATTTCGCAAACCCAAATTGATTACTCAAAATACTTCTAGCAATGGGCGTGGGCTTTACCTACGCCTTCCTTTAGTCTCCTTTTAAGTTGCCATTCTGCCGCTTTTTTGTGCCTCTGGCGCATTGTGCGGCGACTTTCGGGTCTTTCTTTCTTAAATTTTCTATTTCTTTTTTGTGTTTGGGATTTAGCTTAATTGAACCCTTTAATGTTCTAATATTGCCTTTGCTTTTCTGCATTAAAGAAAGCTTGAGAATGACATGTATAAAAAATGTTGCATGCTTCTTTGCGGATTTTAAACAACTTCCGTGCACATGCATGCTGCATACATACATTTACACACACACATACACAAACATTAATCAACCAATTGACATTCAACTTCTGCCAGTCATGCAACATTTAACCGCTAGTCAAGAGCGAGGTAGGGTATTTCCACTAGTCGAGCACAATTTCCCGTGAAGACTATATTATCTAGATAGGATATCAGCGAGCGGGGAATCTGTCGATACGTGTCGCATGCAAACATACAAACAATAAAATGTTTAATATAGATATAGTAATATAAGCTATATATAAGCATATAAAGTTAACTTGGGCTCTAAGAAAAGAAAAGAAGAGCGCGAGTCGACTTATGATATAAAGAAATAAGAAGAAATGAAAACAAAGAAATTTTTACATCTGTATGGATTAAGCTGAGGTTTATTTCCGATGGAAATTCTCTCAGTAAACCAAAACGCGAAGAAGCAATCAATTTGTATAAATTCACACAAAATGCATATTTATGTTTTTCTTTATGGGTTGGTTAACTCTTTCTGCAATAATAATTAAAAACTCAATTTGTATACACACACACACACACCAACACACACACTTACATGCACACAGACGTATTTTATGAAAATGGTGCTTGACATTTGGCAGCACATTAAAGACATAATTTCACATTAAGCACAGGCGTGACTGTCCCAAGGAGCCAAGTCCGAGGAGGCCATGTGCCTTGGGCGCCAATTGGACGCACGCGTCGCCAGTCGACTCGGCGGTGATTGTGATGTTGTCTCTCCAGCAGCTCCGGCAGCGACCGCAAAACATTAATAAGCCAATTGATGTTTTGTTAACCCACCAAAACGAGGCGATGGGCAAGGCAGTCCGTCATATTGCGACGCTCCCTGGGCGCACACATGCGTGTCCCGGCGTATCCCGGCATATCCCGGCGTAGCCCGGCGGGTGCCGGCGGGTGCCGGCGTGTCTTGGCGCGTCTCAGCGTGTGCTGGAGCGCATTTATCCCGGCTGGCGCTGGGGCTAATTGCAATTTATGTACGCAATAAAACATTTGCCAAACTGGCGGGCATTCGGTATGCTGTCAAGACCGAAGCCAACGGTTGCCATTCGTTACGGCTTTTGGTTATAAATTTATGAAATGAAAAAAATGGCCATTGAATTACGAATGAACCGAATCGGCGACCAACAGTGTTCAGTCCAGCCACTTTATTAATAAAGCGCCATCAGTGTGGGGCCAGGCCTGTCCCCGGAGCAAGGGGTCAATTGAGCCCCATTCGCGCTGTGCAAATAATCAGAAAAATTGATGTTCAGCTTGTTTGCTCGCCGTTCCACTGATTCGGTTAACTGAAATGTTATTTGCTCCACAGCTCCACAGCACCGCAGCACCACAGCTCCAGAAGACCCATCGCAATCAGCAATCTGCAGCACATTACAATTTTTCTATCTACCAAAAAAAAAAAACAGGTGAGCTGAATCTACGAGAAGCTCATGTGATGCATTTAAGACACCCTTTCAAGTGAAATTGTTGCTTCATGAAATCAAGTTTAAGCTTTATTTATCTTTATATAATATATTTCTATATATCTACTTTATTGATCAATGTGATGCGTATGTATAAAATGTCACATTAACTTTCATCGATTCCTTACTCCTTTTGACTTGGATGCATTTTTGTATCCCAATCAATGTGTTATTTAAATTAAGTTTGTATTGTTGCATATTTATTGCTTTTATAACTTTGTTATTTTCCAAAACAAATTTAAATTATTATTTGTGTTGAGCGATAAAATAAAAAAGTGTTTCATCGTTTTATTGTTATATGACAGTTTGGAAAAGTGTTAAGCGTGTTATGTTAATTTTTGTTTTCATACTAGCAATTAAATAAACATTGTTAATTTGTTCGAATAGCTATTCCTTTAACTCATTTGAGCTTATAAATAGCAATGTAAAACTGCATACATATAGAAAAACAATATGTATTTTTAATTAAACGTGATTAATACGCAAATAATAATAATCAATAATTTATTAATTTATCGTACATTTTTTTGTACTCTAAAGTTTTGAATTAATTGTTACGTAAATTAATTAATGTGCAGCATTTAGTTTACGTTGTTTTCTCATTAATGCTAACTAGATACATATATATTTTAAGGTAATCAAAACAATACATACAGAA
This sequence comes from Drosophila borealis, assembly GCA_035045885.1. Classification (NCBI taxonomy): domain Eukaryota; kingdom Metazoa; phylum Arthropoda; class Insecta; order Diptera; family Drosophilidae; genus Drosophila; species Drosophila borealis. The sequence goes on along the minus strand of JAWNOR010000194.1, from coordinate 4,192,487 downwards.
ACTTAGAAATATAAATTTGGGAACATTAATTTAAAAAACATGTAATAAAAATATTCATTTATTTGTAAGTCTTTACAAAATGAATATACTAAGTATTAAAGCATAGATGCGTTCTCTAAAAAGCTTGCTTAGGCCATGTATCCAACGCGAAAACTCTTGAAAGTGCAACAAATTTCAGCTGCAGCAGCTTAGGAGGCATTGCTCGACTGACGGATTGACAGACATGCGGACAAAGAGGCGGGGAGATTTCGTGTTCGCGCTTTGCTGCTGCTGCTGCTGCTGCTGCTGCTTCTGTGTATTTGAAGTGATTGCCGTGCACCATTTCCGCTAAAAGCTTTCGCTTGCCAATTGCCGATGAAAACAAATGCGCAGTCGATAGCTTTGAGCTGGTCCCAAACACCACACCTATTGGCTGTCCAGGCTCTGCTTGTGGACGCTTTTCTCTCTGGTTAAAGTGGGGTATATCGGTTTCGAGCAAACGTATGTAACAGGCGGCGAGTCGCTCAATTTTCGTATATCTATCCGTCAAGATTACATTTAATATTTTAACGCAATCTAAAAGATGCTTAAACAATTTCCTGTTTCTTGAGCAAATCTCGTATATTAGAAGAGCTATACTCCATCCAAGTTTGGCATATATGTCTATAGTATCCAAAATAGTTTACTTTTTGTAAACCTCGCATCAATTTGTGTTGCTTTTTTTGGTTGTTGTTACTTTGGAACACTAAGTAACTTGGCCAAATACCGTGCTCAACTGAATAAAGGTAAAGACCGCTAGAGAGACAAAGGGCGAGAATGAGAGAGAGAGAGAGAGAGAGAGCGAGCGAGCGAGCGAGAAAGCGTGAAAAGCACTCAAATGTGCGCTTAGTATGTGTGTGGGTGTGTTGCCTGTCAGGGCTGAGCTAATTGAAAACTACTTGCCAACACACGACTATGGCCAGAAACTACAAAATGGCAGCATCAAAGCAGCTAAGAAAGCCGCACATTACTCATACGCCGCGTACGCTGCAGGCGTGGAGCAAAGGGATTGCCTGTGTGTTCTTGTTCTTGTTGTTGTCGCTACAATTGCGGCTAGTTGCTGGCTTGTTGGCACTCAGGCCCGGTTTGCTCTATTCTGTTCCATTCTGTTCCATTCTGTTCTTGTGGCCTAGGCAACAGCACGCTCAACCATTTTGCTTTTTTCGCCATTAATGCCAACGCAGGGCTCAGTGTGTTTGTATGAATACATTTTGTCTTAAGCTGTCGCTCAGTTGTTGCCAACTGCGTACGTGATAGCGCTCGACTGTGTGCAGTGCCATTCTGGATTCTGGTTAGAGGGGTCATGCCACAAATGCACAAATGCTGGGCATTGCGCTTTGACTGGCTGCCAGACGAGTGCGACTTAATGCTTCCGGCTTATTTTCAGCGGCACGTTGAACTCCGCATGCCGATCGGAGCGCTAATGCAGAGCAGCATAGGGCGGCACCTTTAAGTGGACCCTTCATCAGTTGAGAGGCAGCACTTGCAACACTTTGCTGCATTTGAATTATTTCCGTTGTGAGCACTGAAATCGCCTGCGCTTAAATGTATGCAACGTTTTTGCTTTCCGGCTTGCAGCATGCAGCATGCAGCCATGATTTAGAATTAATAAAGGGGCCAACGCGTTACTTTCCCGGTTCGCCTTTTATTTTTGTTTTATGTATATCTTCTGTGCATATAACATATATATATATATATATATACATATATCGGGTTGGCTGCCAAGTCGCAAGTTGTGTCGCCCTGCCTGCAGTTGACTTCTTTTGGCTGCTGTTTCCACTGGCTGCCACCTGGCATTGTTTCAGGGCGTGCACATATAAATGTGTTGCATACATTTCAGCGCTAGATTTATTCAGCTACCAGCTTGGGCATATGCGTTACGTTGCCGCTCTTGCTTTCTCCTCTACTTTTATGTAAAATGCAGTTAAGTGTGCGTGTGTGTGTGCGTGTGTGTGTGCGTGTGTGTGTGCGTGTGTGTGTCTGAGTGTTTAGATTGTGTGTGCATAAAACTCAGCTAGTTCTTGTTGTTGTTGTTGTTTTCTACCGTATTTGTGTCAAGTACACGACGCAGATTAAAGGGCATAAAGCTGGAAGATTGCATAAAGCACAGGCACACAAACACACACCCAGAGAGTGAGTGAGAGAGAGAGGAGAAGGGAACTACTGCGGTGCTGCAAGATAAATGGGCAAGCAATGTAGCGCAAATCGAAAGGAATTGCAATTTAATGGCATAACCTGTGCCTGTGTTGCCAATCTCTGTGAGTTGCTCTGTGCCGCTGCACATCCACCTGAATGGAGTATGTAATTGGGTTATGTGCAATACACATACATACGTATGTATGCATATGTCATCTGATATCATTTAATCAATGCTGTATCATTCGATAGCGCTTAAAAGCTATTTTATATCCCCCATTGCTAGGCATAATATTCGCATTATTCATGTCGCTTTGATTTATGTCGGCTCTTTAGAATCTACGACACCTGGAAGTCATATTCAAATTTTGGAACATACATTTTATTGAATGAATCTTGATAATGGACGTTTCTATCGAAGTTCTGCTGGTGTACAGGTTTTAGGTTTACAAAAATCAAAAGTCGACATCGGTTCATTACGAAACTTTTGTCATGAATGGGCCATATTTGCATTACATTACGAATTACGTGACATTTGCTTAACGCAGCTGCTAAGTAAAGCCCTCTATGCCAATCAACACTTTCAAATGGGGCAGCTGCGGAACAGCCGAAGAAAGCTGAGCAAAATAAACGCCAGAGTGCAATTCGCAATTTCGCAGTAAATTGCATCGAGGTGTAAAGTCAAGCTGTTGGGCTACTAGTTGTAGTTGCCGCTGTAGTCACAACTGCAGCCGAGAGAAGCGAAGAGAAGTGAGGAGTAGAGAAGACTCGCAGCGAGCAGCAGTCAGTCGCTCGACGGGACAACTTGACTTGCACATTGTTGCATGCAGCGAGGCGTTTCCTTTGAGCGCAGCACGCGCGTCCTCAGCCAGATAGGTGGATAGTGGATAGCAGGGGGGGGGGGGGGGGAGACCTCCAGCTGTAACCCTTTTTAAAATGACGTCGTGTGTGTGCGTGTGTGTGTGTTTGAGTAATGGCGTGCAGGTAAAGCCCTTTATATGCAATATATGTTATATGCTATATGTATATGTGTGTGTGAACCTTGAGCCACAGAAAGATAAAAGTGAAGTTCAGCTCAAGTATTTTCCATGCGACCTAAACTAATGTTACCAACTCCTCACGTCCAATCGCTCCCTCTCTCTCTCCCTCTCTCGCTCTCGCTCTAAATATGGTGCCACAGAATATGCCATTTATCACAGAGACTTTAGCGGCGCAAGCGAATCGCATTCAGAGTCGTCGCGGCCACAATCGCCTTTCTGCCTTTGTCTCTGCGTCAGGGACCCAGTTCATAATTAAATTCAAATACTTGTACAATTTTCGCACGCTTATGACACAAAATTTATGAATGAGTATTAGAATACAAGGGTTTGTCCTGTCTCTTATGCCACTCTATCTGCCTCTCTTTCGCTCTCGCTTTCTCCGCGCTCCTGGGCACTCGGCCACCTGCTGTCTGTGCGGCCGCACTCACAGCGGGCGTTTAAAATTAATAATGTCGAGCGTCGAGCGTGCTACTTGCATTATCGCAAAGCTCAAAATTTCCATGCATGGCCTCTGCGGTTTGCCAGGCCGAGCTATCCTGACAGCCTTCGAGTCCGCCAGAAGAAGAAGAATATAGCACAGTCAGAGGTGGATATTTGCTTGCTTGATTAGTTGCCTGTCAGCAAAGGTATCTGGGTGACGAGGGAGAGGGGCGTCTATTCATGAGCTCCATGTAGTGCTATTATGTAACATTTCGGCTGTGCTCCCACGACTTTAGTTAGTTGATTTAGCAAGTCGTACATCGAATCCGAATATTCCAGGCATATGCCTTAATGGCTGTGCTTCCTCGACTTTAGTTAGTTGCGTATAGGTCTTAATGGTCTTGAATTTACAGATAACAAAAAAATGATATGTTAACAGGTCACTTGAAGACCTGCGTCTAATGTTATATTGCCCGAACCCAACCTCTTATGCAGTTTTAACTTCAGCTCACGAGCTGTTGTTTTTCTCTAGGGATTCTCAACCTTATATCGTCTGTGTGGCTGTGCTTCTCCGACTTTAGTCAGTTGATTGAGGAAATCATACATCGAATCTGATGTATATGTCTTAGTGGTCTTGAAGGACATTTGAAGATCTGCGTCTAATGTTAAATTGCCCGAAGCTTATCTTTATGCAGTTTTAACTTTAGCTCACAAGCTGTTCTTTTCCTTCAGAGATGCTCATCCTTATCCAGTCTGCCATCCATTGCGGATTTATTGTTCCCTAGAGTTCAAGAAAAAAGGGGCAGCCGTATAAGGATTTCCAATGCTTATTTTGTCACCTTTCACGCACATTTGACACAAGTCAGACGTAGTTTTTAATTAAAAAACTTGAACGTGCAATTATTTTTCGCTCACGCTCACAGAGCTATATTTTTTTTATTGAACTGCAATACAATTTCATTATTTTACAACTGCAACCTGAGCAAAAGTTTATTTTCGCAAAATGCTTGTATATTATACGATTTTTTGAAATTTTCTTTTATAAGCGAAAAAGTTACAAAATTGCGTATACGCAACGTTGGCCTCGGCGCCTTAAGTGTCAGCACATTGCCCTTGCTGAAGTTGATGTTGCTGTTGCTGTTGTTTTTCTTCTTCTTGTTGCTGTTGTTGTTGTTGTTGTCTTTTTATCAACGTTGTCGCTATCGAAATTGGCTGTAAGTGAAAAATGCATAAACAAGTTTTGCAAACAGCAAAACACTCAGAACAAGTTCAGAGAATAACAACAGAAAGCAAGAGAAAGTAGCAAAAGGCAAATTCGACCTTATTGCAGTTGTTCAGATTTTCATACTCTATGCCAATTGTTCGAAGTATTTATTTACAAGAGTTTGCAGCATGCGAAATTGGTTATGAAAAATCGGAATTGAATATTTAAATAAAATACATATTGAAATTCATTTACTTTTTATTTCCGCACCAGGTCAAGAGGATTTGGTAGTTTATGTTATTTTGGGATCTCTTGTCGTTAACAATGCGAAGCTTGAGATTTTTCGAAATCCATTTTTCTGTCTCGTTTTGCATGTCGAATGACCTGACGGAATGACAAACGAACGTACTGAATCGACTGAAACTGAATCATCTGATTCACTGATTAAACACGGCCGCTGACCGGCCGGCTCCGGGATCGGCATCAAACCCTTTGTTGGCATCATCACAGCGTCAAGCTGTTGAAGCATGAAATTTTCCACGCCTAATGAAGTGTAAAGGTTTATCGTTTGAGGAAAACGCAGGCCAACCAATTTGCCGTTTTCCTCAAGTTGGGGCCTTGCTGTTATCGCAGCCAGCTCCAGTAGCTTGATATTTTGTTGTTTTTTTTTTTTTTTTTTTTTTTGGTTCCCTGTTTTATTATTATTGTTTTGAGCAGCGTATTATTTAGCTTTTGCTTTCGGTTCATGCCATATTTCAGTGGCCTATATGATGTTGGGCTTTGTAACGCTTCCCCAGTTTATTATTATTATTTGTTTCCCTTTTTCCCTTCTTGTTGGTTGCTAATTTTAGACTTCATTTATTTTCATGATTTATTGAAATGTTGAACAAAATTGAAAGTGTTATTTAAACCTCGAAGAAATGGCGTAGTATCAGATGCAAATCTAACACAATTCGCTTGCCCACCAGCTGCATCAGTTTGAGGTCGGGCTATGCTTATTGTTAATTATTTGTATTGCTTATACAAACTAGGATAAATAATTAGCTCGGTGTTATCATAATTATCGTAGACATCTATGCGGCTATGAAGTCTTATCGAAATGCTCTGCCGCAATAGGAGGATTCCCCGGAAGTTAAGTTTTTGTATGAAAAACTTGGCATTGGCGACTTCTACCATTATCCACATATATGACCCAAATCGTATCAGTTTCCGACTATTATTTCAAATAGCTGTAGAGGAAGGATTGGTCGAAATATGGACATATTTTCTGTTTTCCACATTATCTTCACCAAAATTTTCAATTACAAGCTTCACTTTTCCCCTGACTCCTAAAATCGTAAGCCCTCGTTTGTTTTAACATTAGTTCTGATTACAAACTGTGAGTACGGATCAGGCATAAACTATAACAAATTTGATAGCCTATTGTCTATGTTTTTCATAACAAACTTTCTGTTTATTAGCACGTAGTTTATTGTTAGAGTTAATTTGCATTTCGCATGAGCTTCGCGCAAAATAATTGAATGTAGCAGAAGTTTTAAAATATGTTTTACTGTAATTCTATTATTTGTGTATTTAAAAACAATTGCGTGATGAGTACAGCATATAAATTAATATTAATTAAAATGCAAAAGCTAATTACAAACAAGCCTATTATTATGGGACAGTGTGCAATTGAGTTATCTAGACCGCAGGCAGCAAATTTAACGATTTGAAAGGGAGACAAAATAAAGATAATAGTTTGACAGAGGAAGTCCACTCCAATTTCATAAATTTGTTAGCGGTTTTCTCTTTGTTCTTCCATCTATTTTAACATGCCATATATAAGAGCTACCCGATGATTGTCTAGCTAGCGGAGCACGCGTGAGATTTAATGGGCTATGTCTGAGTATGATATATTTTATACATCCATACTAAAATTTTTGTAGGTTATTGAAATAATCTTATATTCGCCATTACTTTATATATAAACCATATATTCGGAAGCAAAGGCAAGACAATAACTAAAGCTTAATTTAACTATAATAGTGTCTGCATGAGCTAACAGGACGTCGCTTCGAAGTTCAGGGCAAAGAATTATAAAGAAAACCACAAAAAAAGGCCATTAAAACTTAATTAATTATTTTAATTAAATATCTATTATTTTGATACAAAAAACGATTTTTTAGCGGAATTGTGAAGCTAAGATATGATGGGCGACGTTTCTGGTTCAAATTCATATCCAAGGATCTACTTGTGACTTTAGCGTTTATCCTACAGGACCTAAATCGGCGAAAAACGTCGAATCCAACTTTTGGTTCTTATTCCAAATCAGTTCAAGCATATTAAAATATATTAATGTAAAATATAGCTACATATAGATACGTGGGATTCAAGATATTACGGCTAGAGTAATAATTTCCACGGGCGGAAAACGGGTGGAAAATAGATTTCTACAATTTGAATCATTTGTCGATCATTTTTTTTCTAGGCAAGGCCGTGACTTAAAGTATTTTTGTTGGACAGTTCTTGGTACCCAAAAATTCAAAGCTTGTAAGCTTAAGCTTGGACTTCGACTAGTTTACTTAGCCCACTGTGCAGTGCCACAACTTTGCTGGCCGTAAAGTGGCTGATTGAATTCAAAGCAATTGCACCTGTAGTTGGGTTTCCTGTGCGCCGGTTTCTGTCGTGCCTGCTTCAGCAATGACCCGGCGCGTTGCACAATTGTCTGTCTGTCTGCCCCGCGGGGCAATGGCGGACACCGGTGGAAGTTGGTGCATTGAGAAATGCTGCAGCTAGGAAATCAAAATGTGCATATGAAAGTAATTTCCACACTTAATAGGATACGGAAACTCTGTCGATACGTTTTACGATATCCTTTTGCCGACTTCGCTATGACAGCGTATGATGCTATGCAACCATATGCATTATTCACAAGAAATAGCAAGAAAATCAGGCAGAGCAGAGAGAGAGAGAGAGAGGGAGGGAGAGAGAACCAGAAAGAGCAAGTGCTGTTCGTTACTCAATACATTTAATGCTCGATGGGTTACCTCGGAACGCCCAGCCATGTTCAGTGTTTCCGCCGGAGCTTCCGTTTGGAATATGTTGCCAATAGTTGCTGATGCTGCGGGGGGCGCAGCCTGGCAGCTTGCAACTGGGTAAAAGTGGTTCATATATCCGATGTCATATTTGAAAATTATTCAACTTGCACGACCGGCAAGTAGAGCATGCAATGCCACAAAAACGAGACGCATTTGGGCTATTTGCAGGTGTACGAAACGACTGCTAGTTTCTTTTGGCCAAAAGCTACAGATACAGATGGCCAGATGGAAGGCTGAAACGAAACGTTAGACAAGCTTGCTGGGCCAAGCGAACAATTTCAACTGGAAATTGAAACATTCGAAATTTGGCGCTGCTTCATCTCAATCCCAGTCAATCGACTGCAGCGAATTCCACGGTTCGCTGACGCTGCCGCAGCTACTTCTGCTGCTGCGTGCGCGTCATAGATTTTCGCCTCACCCTCTAAGCCAGAGTCTGCTTGTGACACAACGAACTCCCAACGCCCACTCGGCGAATCCGTGCCGATAAAAGCCAGCGACTGGCAACGTGCGAGCTGCGATGATAGCAATTTTGTTTGAGCTCATGCAATTTTACTTGGCATTGTCATGTAGCTGACTATAAAGAACCATAAAGGAACTGGCTTCGAACGCTTTGATTGACCATTGAAATAGCACGTCAGCGTTGCAGGCAGCGCGGCCACGCGGCGTATGAGTAATGTTGCAGACGTGCCGAGCTGACACATGCACGCGCAATACACAATCTGGAGTGTGTGTATTATAAAAATTAGATTCTTTTTTGAAAATCGCTTCGCAGTTAAGCTTGGACGCCCATTGCGCTTCAGTTTTCATTTAAAACACATACTGCTGCCCGCTCTCGTGCTCAATCTATCATCCTGTCGCGGGAAGCCACAGTCATTTATTGATGCTAATCCGATTGCATTGGTGCGCGTATAAATCAAATTATATGCGCCACATGAAAGCCGTCAAGATCAAAATAAAACAGTTGCAATGATAGCAAAAGCAACAATAGCCAAACTGGGAACCCTTCACAAATTCGTGCGGGCATATGAAAAATTAATCCGGCTCTAAGCGTGCCCCAGAGGCTGAAGCCAACTATAGCATGCAGTTGTGTACTTACAAATCACACTTGCCGCAGACAATAGTGTGTACAGATTTACATGCAGACACCCGCCCCGCCCACCGCCCACCGACCAGCGACCAACAGGCGCTCCAGAGGAGCGCACGTGTGTGCGCTTGATGTAATAAGCAGGAGACTCTGGGACTTGTATTTTGACAGCGGCAAAAGCTCCAGCACATAGTTGGTGGAAAACAATCCTGGCCTGGCCTGGCGCTGAAAAGTATGCGAAGCCAAATCAGACCCCAGGGTGCAAGGCGCAAGCAAATTATATATTTGAAGCGTGGCAATGTGGCAATGAAGTAGCTGAAATTCGCACAAATGCTTGAGCCTGAGCCCCACTAATGACGTTTATCAGAGGATCTACGTTATAATAGCACAAGTAAATAGCTGCTTCACCTAAGGATGGTTAGTGGAGCTGCATTTGCAACCATGACTCGCCGAATAAATATTTATGCAACGCACTTGGACCAACAGACGCGTGGAATGACAAATAAACAAACAGACAAACAGAAACTGCGATATATGTTGTTAAATAGCTCAAGTTTTCTTGGAGCACCCTTGGCAGCGCAGCCAGCGTTCCACCCCAAGTGTTGACGTTGCAAAGTTAATGAGCTGCCTCAGCGAATGCAGCAAGCGTGGGGGAGGGGGGATGGGTGGGAAGGGGTTAGGGGGGTGCCAAACACTGCCAGCGCAATTGAAGGCTAAGATGCAAAGCTTCTCCTTCGAGCTACTCGTGTGACATTTGTGCGTGTAGATTCAAATGCTTATCAAGTATGTTGCTTTGAAAAGTTTTATGATTATTTTATTATTAACTTGATTTATTCAACTTAAATAACATTTGTGTTGAACGAGCATCATTCCAACAATATAAAGGGAGAAGTGATAAAGAGAGAGGGAGAGAGAGAGAGAAGAAAGAGTGGGAATATAGAGAGAGATCGAGGTTAAGGGAGTTAGACATACTGAGAGGTGCTGCTCGCGTTTTCCTTACGAAATATATTATTACCATAAATCAGTGTAAGTTCCTTAAGGACAACAGCCCAAAATTCTACTATCACAAAATTAATGCAATTCAGAATATACGATTTTTGTAGAATATCAATTTTGCTGTAATTGTGGAAACAACTTAAATTAAACTTATATGAATATTTACAATACTACTTATTCTACTGTTAAGTCTAACATCAAAATTTACAAGGCTATTTGGATTATATAAAGCGATCTGTGAGATCGATTGGATGAAACCTCCGCAATCTCCTCTGCATACGGATTCCTCAATATTCAACGTCTCCTTAGAAGGCCAGAACATAAGAAATTACCAGAGTGCAATTAGAATACATAAAATCGCCCAAATGCTTCAAATGAAATATTTATTATTACCAGGATCGGTTTACGGTTAAGACCTTGAGGTTCAGCTCGTAAACCAGATATTTTAGATGAGTCCAAAAGTTTTCAAATTTTTATGGGAAATAAAATTATACCGAAAATATTCTAAATCCCAGTTTTCTTTGCCCTATCGCCATCAAATGTGTTTAAATTAATGGAAACAAATTTTTGAAATTAAATATGGCGAGTTTGGGGTTTTGGCTACTTTGTGTTTTTGAGCAGCTAGTTTTTTATAAGGTTGATTTAATAGTAAAATAATAATTGAAATTCGCTGTTCGAATCGCTTCGGCTCAGTATGAGTTTTGCAGAATTTATCTGGAAAGTGTAGTTTTCTATAATCTAGATATTACAACTAAATATTTGGGAAATTTGCCCAACTAAATTCTAACTTGTAAATGCCGAAAAAACAATATTTAGTTTTATACTCTCACGGTGCTGCACATAACTCCCTAATTGCGTACTTCGTGCTTCCCAAATAACAAATTGGATTCCCAAATAACAATAATAACATTATAGATATTTTAAATTTCGTAGCTCGAATAGTGCTTTATACGATAAAGATTTGTATGCCTACCTCAAATTCAGGAATGAAATGATAAGAAGTCGTTCTTTTCCTCTAAGATTTGCACAGCTAAATCATGGCACATAATTAATGGGATGAAAAGTCTGTAAAAACTGTTTCCTTTCAAGTTCATTTTCAATTTAATAGTTATATTATTATTGTTGGCAAAAGATTTAAATGTACTCATTCAAATTATGGAAATTCATCTTGTACGCTAGAATGAACTGAATGTAAGTTATTCAAAATGAAATTATGCGTATGCGTAATTTTCGGTTCTCATATTTAGTAAAATGTGCAGCTTCTCTTCTATATTCGTAATTTGTTGTTGTCGATGCAGCGAAGCGTATGCCTTGCCCTTGCCCAGATAAGACCTGGGCAAAATACTAAGCATTGTGTATACGCCCTGTGGTATGCCATTGTTTATATGCATACAAGCATCTGAGCTATCTGTGTACCTCGCTAAGAGTCTGTCCGTCTATCTGGAAGTCTGTTTGGCATCCTGCTCGCTCATTGTTTTGTTTATTTAAAGCAGCAATTAAATACACTTGAAATAAAGTTAACAGTCTGTCACAGCTCAGATGTGATTGCTGGCATCAATTTAAGCTTGGCTAACCCAAAGACAATATTAAATGGTAAACCTCCCACCTGTGGCAAGCTGCTTCTAATTTAATCACTTATTTGTTTTCGATTCTGTTTCAATTTCAGCCTGACGGGAGCAGAGCTCATCGCTTTGGTGATTCAGGCAGGGGCAATTGCCTGTCTTCCAAATTAATTAGTTTCATGCGATGCGGTGTATTGCATTTTATTTGAGCAAACTGTTTTATAACCTTCTCACCTCATTTAAATGTCACTTGATATCAAGGTGCTAAAAATATACAAAGGGTATCATTGCTCATCTGATTTTTAATATTTCATAGGTACAAATGTCAGTCAGCCTACTTGACTGCCTGTTTGTCAAAACTTTCCAGTAAAAACAAATTTGTATTATGCTGGCAATCTGTAAAATGACATCTAGGCATTTGCGTTGGCTCCACAAACTGACAAGCATTGCGAATGCTAGATTAAAAGCGAAATATCGGATTGTTCGAAGCGGATTGAAGTGCAAAACCAATTAGTTTCCGCTTATTAATTGCAGCCATCGAATCGACTAAGAAGCGAACCAGACCAATCACTAATCAATCAACAATCAACACCCACATCATATTACGCATACGCCTAGGGAACAGGATGCACCGAAAATTAAGCTGCGCAAGCTAGCGTCGAAGTATGTTATACCCTTTCTTGAGCTTGGGAGACATACCTGCAGCTGAAGTCATTTTATAACAACTAAATCTGCTAGATACAATCAATTTGCGTAAACTTAATTTAGCAAACATGTTGATAAATACCACAACTATCACACATATGACTAGTCAAAGCTTTTGCTTTATTTCAATTTAAATTGACCCTTATTCCAAATAAGTCAATTGCAAGAGCACTAACGATTATTATTATTGAGGTAATTACACTTTCTCGAAGTCGCCTTTGATCCGATTATTGGCATAGAGCAAACATGTAAAATAAACTTTCATTAATTGGTTAGCACCAAGACAAGGAATCTGTACTAACTGTATTAATGGGTGAAAATGCAGAAGAAAACATTTCCAAGCCTATAAGTTATGGCAAGCATATATTTTTCTGCTTAGGGGCAGATCCATTCGACAATAAGCATAGAAGTTTTTCAGGACTGCATTTCCCATACTTTACAATTATACGACTAGTTATAAATATAAGTTGCGAAGCTGACTACTGGGTATCTCTTAGCCAGTCACTTGCGGCATTCATTGTTGTATTTAGAAGAAAGAATCGTGACACGAAAAATAAGCCATTCTATCAACTCGACTCTCGACTCTTTCACAACACTTTGTTGAGAAGCCCGTAATTTAAAGCCTATAATAATAATTCTTGCCAGACAGCAAGTAAATCTGCAAAAAAAAATATAAAAATATTTATAATATTTTTTATACAGTTGTTTTAATTTGCCCATTAGCACACACATTGCTCAGTATAATCGATCCGAGTAAATTAAATTAATTAAATGGTTTGAGTGACATGAATTGATTTGAAAATGATAAGGGTTAAACGCATTGAACAACTCGAAAATGTACATGGAAAATTCATTTTGTTTCCTTCATAAAATAGTTAAAAGTGCCAATATTGTGAAGGGCAGACTAAACAACAAAGCGTTTTCACGCCATATTGAGCACAATTTGTAGTGCTTGTGTGTGTGCATTTAGGGGTATAAGCCGTTTCTGTGTGTGCCAAGGCATATCTTAAGCATCGCCCCAGCCCCTGCTGCTGCATATGTTATATGTATATGTATGTCTGAAAATTCGCATCACGTTCAACAAAACGGAATAACGTGTAGGTCGATAAACGAAAATGTGAATACGATGTCTTTAAAAACAGCTTTTTAAATAGCATCACCCGCGTCCACGAGCACAGATACACAACTGTGAGCCAAAATGAAAAGCCAATTGGGTGGCTCAGACATAAGCTGCAACAACAACAACTACAACAGCTGCAGCAGGTGTAGCGACATCGAATGAATCTAGTCTGAAGATGTAGCTGTGAGTAATGAATATTTAATACGCAGCGTCTCCAAAGTCCTGCTCCACTCATTTGCTGTAACCACCAGGATTTAGGTTGCTGCTGCCGCTGCTGCTGCTCTTCCTGCTGCTCTGGATTTCGTAAAAGTACAGCAGATGAAAATTGGTTTTAAATTGATTTAGCATAAGCGCTTTTCTTTGCAAAATCCAGCGACAGAGAACAAAGAAGAAGACGAACTGGCAGACAAACCGCAGCGTAAAGTCTGTGCAGCTCTCGTAAGCTGCTGGCCCCTCATTACACTTCGCCCTAATGCTTCCATTTTTTTTCTTTTTTTTGTGAACTCTCCGCCTTTCTCTGGCGTTGCACGGTCTCGCTCTCTAATCTGTATGCACATCAGCAAATTAGAACAAATCGTTTTGGCATTGCAGTCGATTTGACGTCGAAGCAATGCGCCGCGGTCTGGCAGCCCCGCAAAGTATGCAACAATTTATATGCAGCCCTCTATATGTTTATTACAGCTGCGTGCGCTGCACTTGCGAAACGTGTCGCTGCTTAATTGCAGCAGCCACCGGGACATCGGTCGCCAGCAATTAGAAGACAAAGACAACGACAACGACAACGACAACGCCATCAACAACTAGAATAAAACCAACATCGACAACGACAACGACAACGGCAACGCTGACAAAGGCAGTTCTAGGTACAATGGAGGGGAAAGATATCAGTCGACCACATGACACTTACCAGCTGACAATGCGCACATAAAGAAGCTCGCACACCTGTCCATCTGTCCCGCTCTTTGCCAGCCTGCTGTTCCTCTTCTTTTGCTTTTATTTCATTGCTCAAAATTGCTTTTGCCGCAGTGTCAACCATTGTTAATGCCATTCTAACTGCCATGTGCAACTGTACCGATTCCTGCTATACCCTTTGAGGGCATTTACTTAACTTATATTACGATATGTGTGGCCATTAAATATATATTTTATTGATCATATTAATAACTATATGTACATATTTTCAGATGACTATGTTCCTCTATCTCCCATTATATATATCATATAGCTCTATCTATGAAAATTGCATTTAGGATAAAGACTTTTTTCTTCGTAATACCCTGAACCTATTGAAAATGGGTAACACTAGTTTTAAGCAAATGTATTTAACAGACAGAAGAAAGCATTTTCGACCCAATAAAGATTACATATTCTTAGTTAGCATCAATTGCCGATCAACTTTTTAGCCATGTCCGTTTGTCTGTCTATCTGTCTGTCCATATATATGAAATTGATATCGAAACTCTCTTTTTTGGCCTTAAATCTAAGGGATTAAGATTTAAAGTCACCAAATTGGCCATAATTTGCCATAATTTGGCACAAATTTGCTGTAATCGTGTCCACCCTTACAATCATATGATTGCTTTTTTTTCTGATTCAGTAAATATATTGTATTAAATTGTATGATGCTTTTTTTTCATATAAGCACAAAGCGATGACAAGTTGTTCCATCTGTTGAGGTAGGCACGACTTCAAGCCTAGCAAAGCGAGTTTTTTTAAAATAATGCTAATTGTATTCGTTTGCCAAAATTCATAAAAGTATATATTTTTTGTCTAAGGCCTGGTTATTGTCTATAAGTATGTATGTATGTACATATTTGTATAAGTACGTAACACACAATGAAAGTGCTAAATGCACTTGATGTAATCAATGCACTTTTCGTGGTTATATTTAAAAAGGGTACAACAGGTCCTTCTACGTGCACGTGCAGTTCAGGTTTGTTGCAAATCATCGATAAGGTGCCCCGGCGTCATTGCTTGTGTTTTTGGTAGAAAAAGTTCAGGGTATCTTCTCGTCGGGCACTCCCGATTAAAGCACTCTTATGTGTTATTTTTAGTTTTGTTGCTGCCCCTGCTGCTGCTGCTGTTGAGCGCTCGTCATTAAAACTTTAACAGTTTTATGGTGGCAATGGCATTCCGACATTTTATCCTTCGCTTCGCTTATATTTCCATGCAGCCTGCCTGCCCGTCCTATGTGTGTGTGTGTACGTGTTTGTGTTTGTGTTTGTGTGAGTGCACGTGTGTGCCTAGGTGTCTGCAGTATGCCCAAAAAAGAGCACAAGGAATTATCATAGAAAACACGAATAGCAACTTAAAATGAATTTTTAGTCTCTCAGCTTTCACATGTATTGTATTTTTTCTTCTTCTTTTTTTCAGCTCTATTGTTCCGTCGGCATGTGACAAATTAAAATACTAAAAACAATTTACCGAAAATACTAAATGCATGAGAGCCTGAAGAGCGTCAGCTGTCGTGAGCTTGTGAGAACTGATATGAGAACTTTTTATTTCGAATAACTTTTTGCTTTTTATTTTTGCAGCTCTCTTTTTAATTAGATCTTCATTTGATTCATTGTATTTTTCAAATCCTAGAATAAAAGTACTTTTCAACATTTTTAATCGATCTAACTTGTAATGATTTTATATAAATTACAAATTTAACATAGTTTAAGCCAGTTAAGGTTTAAAATATAAATTATGTAGATTTTGATTATCTTGAATCATGTTTTGAGACTGGAAAATGGGTATATGGGGTAAAATGGATGTGAGAGTATGTATGTAACAGGCAGAAGGACGCAGCTTGAAACCTATGATGTAATATATTTTTAGTTATCGTCAAAAACCCGAATATGTATGAACGACTTGATCTAAGAACTTATAAGAGCTACCTGATATCGTGTACGTCCGATCCCGATTTTTCGAAATGATCGACAACTTTTCCCGTTTCCATGAAATCGATATCGAAATCCGGTTTTTTGAGCATGTCCTAAGATCAATTATATTTTAATTTCGGATCCCCAAAAGTGTAAGCAAAGTATAAGCCTTGTCCTTTCTTATTTTCAGACATCTGGATGTTATATTTGTGTCCTGAAAAGCTGAAGCTTATGGAAGAAAAAGTCTACCCCACCGTAATCTCCGCAGCAAAAAAAAAAACTTAATTTAGCGCGTTTATATGAAGAGCTTTATGCCTGAGTTTCTTGAAATGCGATAAGTCCATGTTATCGCTCTTTATAATCGTTCCATTATCCATAGAATCATAAAGAGCATTACAGAGAAGACCATCATGAAGACCTTCTAGTTTGTTCTCGTGCTCAAGCCTTATATGCAGTTTGCTGGCAATTTAGTTAGACAACTTAACCTTTTACCCTTGTCTATTGCAAGAAAATGGTTAAATTTCGGTAAAAGTGCGGAAAGTAAGCAGTGCGTTTTTCTAAAATGTTGCTGATTAATTTAAAACCCACTTATATAATTTTTATGGCCATTAGAAATTTTTTGTTAGCAATTAATTATAAATGAGCGGCTTGCGTGCATTTTGAACTTTGTCTTCTTGTGAACTTTTTTCTTCTTGGAATTTCTTATAATCGAATTACTTTTATAACCACAGCACTGGCACTGGCACTGGCACTGGCACTGGCACTGGCAGCAGAAGACAAGAGCCACCAGCGTTACCACCGACACCACTAAGCCGCTTACAGTTAACAGACGAAAGAAGTTTGGCTCAGCGCTTTGCTCAGTGTAAGTGTGTGTGTGGGTGAGTGGGTGAGTGTGTGAGTGTGTGAGTGTGTGACATCTGCCCTCGGTAGTCATGGCGTATACGTAACATTTTGTTTCTTTTATACATTTTTTATATGTGCTGGCAGCGGCATATGAAGTGGTTGGGCTTTAGACCGAAATCCGCTTAATGCGCGCATAAAAAATGGCAACGGCGACGAATGTCGAGTGCGAGCCAAAGTCCCAAACTTGATAAAATGTAAAATTATCGCACATTCATTGTTATTGTTTTTTCGCTTGGGTGTTTCTTTTTTCTTTTTTTTTTTTTGTTTATTCCTTAGTAGATGCCTGCGACGAGTGGCATCAGCGCGGGCTTTGGGTTAAGTAAGCCAACTCAAACACGCAGCTAAACACACGAAATCAAACTTAAAGAATTACGTTGATTTGCCTTAAAGTATGCGACACAAAATGGCAGGCTCTCGCAGCCACCACCGAGTACCACCAGTACCAGGAGCACTCGCAAAGTCAAAAGTGCGTCAGTGGAAAATTCGCAGCACACGCAATGCACGAAAAAGGCAAATCTACGAATGGTGAGGAAATGGGACCTCTTTAATGCCCTTCCAGTAACATTTTATTTTATTTTATTTTATTTCATTCTCTTTTTATTTTTATGTGCTGCGCCAAATAAGAATTATCCAGCCCGGAGTGCTTGAAATAAAAATACCCTGTACGTATGATATAGACAAGAAATAAGTTTAACTATACCTTAACAGATATAATTGCACTAGGAGATAAGGAAAAATCCTTTTGAATCAGACAGGTTTTTTACAGAAAATATTTCGATGAACGAGGCCTATATTTGCCCCATAATGACAATGTGGTTGGAGATGCCTTCTGCTGAGTTTTACAGGGAATTAACACAAAACATCGAAAGTCAAGAGCATTTTTCTTTTATTTCCTTTTTTGCGTTGAATTGCGATTTTCTTTGACGTTGTCTTTGGTTTGTATTGGCTACACTAAATCACTTTAAAAATTAGCATAATCCGGTGGGTAAATAAAAATAAGTGAAGCTCGGTGACGTGCCGAATTCGGCTCTCAATGGGCCATAAGCTCCAAGTTCCTTTCTTGGTCAATCGAAATGGCAATCGCAAAAGAAGCTTGCAAATTACAATGCAGCGAGAAGAAAAGAAGCGTCGCATGGGGCGTGATTGGGCGTGTCAACTTCCCGCGGACTTTGGAAGAGTCTCGCATATTGGAGATTATAGAGTATACATAAAAATATAGGCACAAGCTGAATCTTTTCTTGCAATTAAGTTGGGTAAAATAACATTTCATTTATATATATATATTAAAGATCTGGGCAATGCAGGATTGTTGGGAATTATCGAAATTTACATTTGCTTTGCTTATTTTTACGCATTTTTTTGTCGGTTTGTCAATTGCCTTTTCCCTTTTTTGTTGTCAACGCTGCGTATGCTTGACTTTTTGCGTTTTACTTCTTTTGTAGCGCGGCAAACCCTTTTGCTTGAATTCGTTATGCTCGAGTTATGCAAATCGCGCACTGAGGCGACAGTTGAATGCGTATTGATCAATTAGGCAGAAGTTGTTTATGGATTCAAAAAGATTTGTTGGCTCCATATGAAAAATGCCGTTGTCCCATAAGGCTTAACGATTTCTTGGGACTATTTATTTTATAAAGTTTAGTTTTCGGTGTTTTGTTTTTAATTAAAATCTTTAACCGAACGCTACAGTCGCAAATAGTACAATAGCACAGACAAAGACTCAACAAAAAAGCTTCATAAATATGCTTGCAGAGAGGTAGTCGTGTGTAGAGGGGGGGGGGGGGGGGGGGCGCAATCAACAAGACAGATGAGTGCATATAGAAATCGAGCTGAGGCTGGGCTGGGCTTCCGTTGGTATTCACAGGTAAAAACATAAATGTGGCCAACGTGTGTTGCTGTGTCTGTTGTGGGATTACATTTTGGACGAGGGGAGGAGCTGAGCTCTGGCTTGTCTGCTGATTGATGATAAGTTGCCGGCAAGCCATGTAAATAATGCAACAAACTATAAACCAGAACTACGATTTCTCCATGAAAATGGTAAATTAAGACGACGACCGAGCACAAAACGAAAATACAGTCACAACACCGACAATATGCACTTATATATATATGTTAGATGGGCAACTTGCATAGGAGAATGGGGCTGGGCTTTGTGTTCGGATGAGCTTGTGGGTCAAATGCGCAAAACGGCATGAGCAACAATTGCAACCATTTAACATTTGCTTCACCTTTTCAATTTATGCTCAAATGCTTCCGAGCTTTTTGAAAATGTTACGCTTTTTGAATTCGTTGCTTTGATATAATTATTTAAAGTGTGATTAAATGCTTTGAGAAACGTTTATTCTGAATATTACATTGGGGAGACATCTCTGTCCGACTTGTTCAGCAAAGTATTAATGCAAAGTTGTCTCTGAATTTTTATCTTGTTAGAACAGCCAGCAGTATGTCGCTGTCAACGCTTTGAAGGATGAGTTCTTGTTTTAAGATCGTTTTAAATAGAGATTATTTATGGAAATAAAAGTTCTTATGATTGTGTGAAATTGCAAAGGTATCAACTGAAGAGCTATACATAATAAAGGACTTATTTCTAAGTAAACTTGCTCTCAGCTCTTGCTGAGAGGGAACAGCTGGCCGTATGAAAGCATAAAGCTCAAAGAAACATGCCTTTGAATAAGAGATTATTCTTAAAAATTAAACTACTTAAGTTTGAGTAAAGAGAGAGCTATCTAACTGAAGAGGTATAGAATATAAAGAACTAATTTCTAAGTAAGCTGGTTACCAGCCAAAATTTATATATTTTAGAATCAAGATATATAGTCTAAACAGCATGCACTCAGAGCTGTATACAGGATATTTGCTAGTCACGCATACTTGTTAAATGCAGGATTTGAACTTTTTATTTTGAGAATTTGCAAGTCATAAATGGCAGCAACCGGAAACGAGTTTAGGTTCTGTTGCTGCGGCAAATATAACTAGTTTCCGTTTTTTACTTGAACCTTCATTTAATTATATTGCAGATTTCATTTCAATTTCTTGCTGTTCGGTATGCTCGCATTGGGCCACAGTTTTGCACGTACCCGAAAAACACACACACAAAAGAAACTCAATTAAAATTGAATAAATTTCCATGCTGCTGGGAATAATTACGAATTTCAATTCAATTGCCGCAGGATGCAAAAAGCAAAGGCAACACCCAACAATAAAGCCCACAGCCAGCCACGAAGCCAGCAATCGGAGCAAAGAAAACTTTTTGCCAAACCAACTGACGCAGGTTTTCTCTGCATCAGGAACAGACGATTCCTCCGAGTAGCAACAACCATTGACAAGTCAAATGCCGCAAAGGCATTAAGACTTACCAGCTCACCGACTCACCGACCCAATGACTCACCCACGGACCGACTGACTCAGAGGTATCGGAGCTCTGTTTATTTGCAAACTTGTTCGCTTCTCAGTGAACAAATCAATTCCAAAGCTTGAGTAAATTAATAAAATATTAACAATACATTAGCAAAAGTAAAATCAACAAGGAATAATAGTCAGCTTAGAGCTTCTACTTATCTAGTTTTCAATTTTTTCAAACAAAATAATTTGTTCACAATATGACAAAGTAAAGTTTTCTAAATAAGATATATATACATATGTACTATATATATAAATGATATCATATCAAGAATAATATCTCGAATTCGTAAATATATAGACTTACGAAAATCAAATCTTTAACTGTTAAAATAAGTAAGGAGTTTATTGTTATACCCAACCGAGTCGATCTATCTGAATGTAAATGGTATGTAAACGCAGATATGAAATATTTTGCATACCCCTTTGTAATGTGAACTCGGCGCTTTTAGGGTATCCCTAAGTCGGTCACTCCATCTTTTATCATAAGCTGCTTTATAAGAATTATAGTATTGTGGCGCTTCCAATATTGTGATAGCACGAAAATATTTGTTGTTGATTTACTTGCAGACTGCATCAAAAAAAGAGTCAAAGCAGACATTAAAAACTTTACTTATATTTTAATTAAAATTTGTAAAATTTATCACTAAATCTATGATAAATTGTAATATATATCAAATGATCGAATTTTTGATCCACTTTCAGCTTTCAACCTTAACTTAACAATGTAAAGTGCATTTCTTTTATCTCTGTTCTAAGCCTTTGCTTTAGTTTCTTATTTATTTGACAGTGTTTTTTACGATTAGGAAAACAACTGCAGTTTACCTTAGTATAAGTATAAGTCAGTAGAAGTATAAGTCAAATTTGTAATGTTTCTGAATTGTATCAAAGTCTGCAAAATAGATTATAAGTATAAGTAAAAGTGCTCGAATGGGAGATACTGAACTTTCTTCTAGAAACAGGACTTAGCCATCAAATGCGGGACAAACTGGCCTAATTCAAAAATATTTAAAATAACTTAAGTTATGGCCAACTAATTGCCATCGCCTATCACTTAAATGCCTTCGATTTGGGATTTAACGCAGAAAAATACTGAATTAAAGAAACAGCTGATACACACAGCACACCATACAATTGTTTTCCTTAATAACTTGTGTCTTTCTCAGCCGATCGTCATGAAATTGTCTGCAGCAGATCTTATTGTACTATAAGATATTTGGCAATTCACAAAAAAAGAAGACAGCATTAAAATGGTGGCTTTAATTGGATTTTTCCAATTGGAATCATATCATGAATACAGTGGGGAAAGCGAATCTTGCCTGTTACAAACATCTTTGCAAGACATTATTTTTATACATTTTCAATGGGTTCAGGGTATAAAAAATAATCTGTTAGCAGACTGTCGACCCACGCACAGTACATGTCAGCATTTTCATATATACACACAAATGTTGCATATATGTATTAAGATACACACGCACAGTTTAAATTGAATAACATTTATTATAATAGTGCTTGGACATGTGGAAATATTTTTTATAGCCTCTGGCACCAATTTATAATTTAACTGCGCTTCGGGGGTCTGTCAGGCCCTGTCATTTATCAATCCCGAAGAGCGAACCCTAAAAAACAGAAAAGTGCATTTATTTCACATTCAGTGTGTGTGCACAATTAAAAATATGATTTTGCTGCAATACATTTTTTTTGGCAACTGAATGGGGCAGAAACGTTTTGGAACTCCAAAAGTGCATGATAAATGCACATTGCACAGCGGCGAACAATGCAACCAAAAATGGAGAAATACAAATTGCGCCCGCAAGTAAAAGTCACAAAATTGTTGCCGAAACATAAACAAAATCCAAAGCTGCTGCAAGGCCGAAGGAACGCGAGCCAAAGTGACAAATTGGAAAATATGGGAAGGTACTATATAGAAAAACTATATGCAGCCCTCCTCCCGATCAGGGGCACCAGCTACTGGGAATGGGAGCTAAGAGATGCCTCTTCCCTGCTCTTCTCTATGCTCGCGCATAAAAGTTTATCAACTAAGTAAAATAATGTTGGGCGTAAAGTTTGCAAGCACAGTGCCCGCAGAGGCGGCAGCCAGAATCGAGGGACAGCAGCACAACAATAAAATCCAAATGTTGCGACAATTCAGGTTGCTGCATGGGAGCAGCAGCCAAAGCAACAGCTCCGCCAAAAGCTGAATAAGACCGACGACGAGGGGAATTGGGGAACGGGTAAGGGGAATGGTGAATGGGGAATGGGGAGAGGGATGTGTTTGCGGCTGAGTGTGAGGGGAATTTAAAAGGATGCCAACCGGGAAGCACGTTTTGCATAATGATGAATGAGGAAGACGCGTCGACGTCGACGTCGACGATGCCGTCTGTGATGTGTGCTGCATTCTGTTGTGTTGTGTTTGTTGTGTTGTGTTCTGTTGGAGTCGCGTTCCTTTTGCACTTTTCGCCTTCCGACTCTCTGCTCTCCCCCTCCGCACACCACGCGCTGTGTTGATTTGTTTATGCGCTTGCAGTTGGCGCAACGGTGGCAGAAAAAAATGATAGCACACTTTTGAGCGCTGCAACTTGACAGGCTAACGGCGTCGCCCGGAGACGCAATTGGAAACAAATTATGCTCAAAGCACAACACAACTGTCAAAGTGGCATTTGGGGTGCACGGCGCTTACGGCTGAGTACACCTTTGGGTCTCGACAACATCTCGTTGTTTTATGTGATGTCTCCATTACGTAGTTGCCGTGTGGAGTGCATGATAAGGTCAGCGCCGTAGTGTCAGAGTGCGAGAGAGCATCAATCTGGTAATTCTGAATAGTAAGTCCAAGTTCAGTTGGGAATAATTAAGAGCTGCTCAGCATCATAAATCGATTTCTGATTTATGTACTTATGGCAATTAGAGATTGTCAGTTTGTAATCTTACTGACATTATGTTTTGTACCATCTCCATAATAGATCTTCTTATTCAGAATTAAAATATATAAATGCAGTATTCTGTGGTCGGCATACTTATTTTGAACAAACATATATAAATTTGTTAATCAATACATTTTTTAAACAATATCGATTAAACAATTTGTTGACATTCATTTTGTTTGAAGTCATGTTTCGTTATCCGATTCGGTTGAACTGAGCAAACGCCGATAATCAAAAGCAAATATCGAGACCTCTGTAAACGGTTATCCTTTGATTTTCCTTGCGGACAGTCATTTTATTGCGTCTTTTATCTTATCGCGTTATTTTATATTGACATTCCAGTCACGAAACTGTTTTGTCAAGAATGATACTTCCGTATCTCCGGAGCTTATCAGGGCTGTTAAGCTCTCTCTCTCTCTCTCGCTTTTTCAGACCATGCCCACTTGATCTAACGCTTTTTACTTTGATCTAGCTCGCAAGCAATATGCAACCTCCAATAAAAATAAAAATATGATGTCTCCTCGGACCAAAAAGCATAGGCTTTTTATGAAAATGAAAAAACAGTTAATTTTATCTACATTTGCTATCAAAACGCGAAAATAAGGATATCTTGGGCACGCCGAAGATTTAGATTATTTAGATATTTTCCTTTTGCAGATATGTAAAAAAGTAAAATAAGAATATTGCAAGACAATAGTTTTATAACTGAGAGACCAGTTTGAATAGAAACAGACAGAAGGACATGGCTGATATAGATTGTATATACTTTATGTGATCGGATATTTTCCTTCTGCGCACTACACATTGCATGACAACATTAATATACCCTCTAGAAGGGTATAAAAACGTTTTTGCCAGTTAAAAAAATAATATAAAGGGTATGCATAGCCTATACTCATACAAATTTAAACGATTAGCAAGTCGGATATATATTTAATATAATACGAGTTGAAGTGCTGTAGTTGAGAATGCTCGACTGGTAGATACCTTATATACAGCTCCTAGCTGACGTTAAATAGATTCATTCTATATATTCAATATGTACTGTCTGTAAACAGGTCTCATTTACGAAATTCTTGCTTTGCATTTAAAAATGATCAAAGAATAGCTGAAAAATGTAAAGACAAATTTCGTTAGATTGCGATTAAGATCATGTCATTAAATATACCACGTGATATATCTTGCAGCACCAAAGTTGATCGCAGTTGAGACTGCTTTTTAAAACATTATGCATTTTGTTAACAACTATGTAAATGTTGGCATATCCATATATTGCGCATAGAATGTTGCTCATTTTTGAGAATGTTGCTTTTGAAGCGAGTCGTTTGGCAGTTTTGAGATAAAAAAAAAGGAGTGGCCATATATTTGCATCTAATTGGCAGGCAGCTAGCAGAAAAAGTTTAGTTTTTCTTTTGCCATGCAAAACGCTGCCAGGCATAAAAGAGGCAGCGTCAGCCGTGGCTGGAGCCGGGACCCCATTGCAGACCCCATTGCAGACCCCATCAATGGCCATCGAACCATCGTGCGCAGCTTTGACGACAAGTTTGCGTCCACCCACTTTTCCGGGCGCAGTTGCTCCTGCTAGTTACTCCTGCTTTCGTGCAGCTAATATGCAAATACCCTGCAGCTTTTACTTTAGCTCTGTTTTCTTTTGCTTTCTATTCGGTCGATTCGCTCGCCCAGCGGCGCCCGGCGGCATCTCATTCTCTGGTTGTGTTTTGCTTCCGCTCCGCCATGTTTTCTACCCATGTCGTTTCTCTTTTTATTTCCGCTGCGACGTCGAGCTTATTATGCATTGCACATTTCACATTTTTGCGTAACGCCAAGGGGGCGGAAAGAAGGCGGACTAACCAAAAAACGTTAGCGCCGCACACCGCAAAAATAGTAATGAAATTTTTATTATACGACAAAGTAAAATATTTTTATCAGCATTTCTCGCTTGTTGCTTTTCAGTCACGCAAAAATTCTTTAGCATGCCTGGGCTGGGGGATTGAGATTTAGCTTGGGCTTGGACCCGGTTGGACCTGGTTGGACCTGGTTGGACCTGGTGGGGCTGCAGTTGACATTAGTATAGGGTCAAGTCTGGCAATTGGCTGTTGAAGAATCTGGTAAAACTGTCAACTCGATCCAAACATGCCAAAACTTTATCATTCTGTCTTTGACTTTGGAGCCTGGCTGCGGTCATATGGCCTGTTGGCTTTATATTTTTTTAAGCTAATTTTGGTTTTAAACTAAACAGCGCATTTACGAGCTGAAACACGTCGAGCCCCGCCCTCTTGACTGTGACACAAATTGCAAGGCAAAGTTTTTCCACTGCACTTTGACTTCGGCTTCGGCTTCGGCCGGGTGTCAACTTGCTCGGGGCGTGGCCAGCAAAGTTTTCTCGTGCCTTAAGCAAATATTTAGACTGCTTAATTTGCTGACAATGTCTGCGACGTTTTGTATAACGAGCACCCTTCAAGCTGCTGTGCCTACATATTAGATGCAAAGTGATGGAAAACTGTCAACTTTCAAAGGATAATTCAATTTCAATCTTAAAAATCTTCACGATATTTCTCATTAGTTCTGACATTCCTTTTGTAAATTTCAAAAGCTGCAATCCTGCAGTTAATTTTGCTTTTTCAAATATGCTATTAGAATCATAGCTAAAACCTCGATGCCAACTTCTGCTTTCGAGTTTCAAAGTGAAAACCTGCCGTGATTTCACGCAAGTTTAAGGCCTCTGGCCCTTTTTTTATTCCATTTCAATTCGAAAACAGAGTAGGCATACGTCTGTGCATTGGATTTTCGTGGTAAATTTAAACAATTTTAGTTTTTTTTCCCCATCTTTGCAGCTTCTTTTACTTCGCTTGCAGGTTGCTTTGGGCGTTTTCTTTTGCTTTCAACAGTATATTCAGTATTTAAATTGGTCTGCCAGGCCAAAACCTGTGGCAACAAGCGCAGATAGTTCCTATCAACATATTAAAATGAATTTACATGAGTTTTAAAACAAATTTGTAGCTGAATTTAAAATCAAAATAGTTAAAAATCGAGTAAACTTTGGAGTCCAGCTGTGTGAAATTTGAACATACGTTCGAAAGAACAAAACAAATTCGAGTATATAACACGAGATTGGGTTGCATTGTTTGACTATACTGGAGGAGATATTTTTTGCTGTTGAGATATTTTTTTGTCCCGAGTCTGGTAAAGGGGGAATTTCCATGGCATGCCTGCTGCTGCTGTCATTTTTGTTTATTTTTTGCGAAAACTAGTTCCAATAGCTTTATGGCAACATTTCGCAAGATATTTTATTTTTCAATTTCAATTTATTTTTAATAAAACCGGCAAGAATGTTTCAGAAACATGCGTTCACTTAATAAATGGTTTCAGGCCGATCCAAAAGTCGTCAATTGCGAACTGCAGCTCTCATAGTGCGTAAATTATGTTGAGCCATTCAATGCTAAGTCGGAGCTGTCAAATGCGAGCTGCAATAGACCAGCTGGAAGCCAGCAGATGTAGCTATTGTCACGCCCGAACTGTGGCTCAGTTGCTCAGCGCAGGGAATGGATGTGCAGCTACGTGCTGAATATCGCATGGGTCGAACCTGCCCACCCACTCGGAGGACTCCTATTGGGGATGCAGCCCCAAGCAAATACTACCCCAACGCTTAACCCTCCTGCTGTAAAGGTATAATATTGTATGCAGATTTACAAATCTGTGTATTATCAAAGCAAAAGATTTGGGGAACCGCATTTTGTTGATTGAATTATTATAGAGCTGTCAGCTTAACAGTTTTTAAAATTTTATTGAATATTTTAGATTTTAGAGCATGATTATTACTAGAATAATTATTTCCCGTTAAGAGAACTCAAGAGCTTTCACTTTGACCATACCTTAAAAGCCCTACAATTCGAATACGCATTGGTTAAAAATTTAGTTTTGTGTCAATTATAAAATCTGTGTGTGCCTGTCCTCAAACGCCTCAAAGGGACAATCATACTGCATTTCTGGCGTTTTCCAAGCGTATGCGATCCTCAAAGAACTTTTTGTACTAGGCAATCTTCTATTATTCGTACGTCTGGTACATAAATTTAAAGACCATGATTAAAACGAAAACATAGCATATCAGTTTGAAGGCTGTCTAGGGAATCCTTGTTGGTGGAATGGATCAAATCATTATATATTCCACTGTTGTATGCCGAAAGGGTTAAGGCCTGTCACAGCAAATTGACAAAATTTTGCAAATAACAACTGTCTTCCTAGACTGACAGGGGTATACAGAGAGGGGGAGCTAGTCAGGAACTGAGACATAGGCAGAGGCGCAGCCAGCATCGCCGGCTGATGAAGTGCTCGGCGTGGATTGCTGAACTCGTATATATCTCAGTGTTCAGAGCTTTGTTCCAGTTGTAGCTGCGTCACAACAAATCAGTTTTACATTTGCATGCATTGCATTTTGTATAGGAATGAGGATGGGAATGGGGATGGGTATGGGGACGGGTGACAGGGACTGACACTGGGTCTAGCTTTTGGTGCTGTGGGCCCAGCTGACACAGTCGAACTGCAGTCGAGCTGTCGAGCGGCCTACGCTGCCATTGCGATGCTTGTCTAAGCTGCAGTTGGCGGCATGTTAACTTAGTTGGCTGCACGAGAGAGAGAGAGAGAGAGAGAGGGAGATAGAGAGTGGGATATGATTTATGTGGAAGCCAGGCCCAAAGCAGGCGCCTCTCGGCATAAACTTTTGCTGACTGTTGTCAGCTGGCAAACAATGGCAAAGCCACAACTTGGCCAGACGAGAAGGCTGCGGCCCAAGCGGCATGTACCTGCTCCACACCGCATCCACCCGTGGCAGCAGGAGCAGTAGCCGGCACCCTCTGGCAGTTGGTTGGGTGGTGGCAGAGGTTGTGGGATCGGTACCTGCGCTTGGCTGCACCGCCGCCAAAGCAGCTAGCAAAAAATGAGCACGGAGCCAACTTTATGCATAAATATTTGCATGCAGAGAGTGGGAAATGCCAACTGTTTGGCTCCTAGTTTCTGTTGAAGCCACGTTAGCCCAGCTCGCCGTAGGCGGCAATGCGGCATCATGAGCTGAATATGCAGCGCATTTGCAGCTATAGGTTCGGCGTGCAGTCGAGCCTTGGCCAGAATTGTGTTTTGCTCCTGTCCGCCTCTGACTCTGGTCTCACCGGACCCGCAGCTGCCCACAAAACAATTCCGAATTTCGAAAGGCCAGGCCAAACTTCACGTTGCTCGAGCTCGTGGATTTCATGAATTCAAGTCCTGTTGCCAGCGCGTTAATAATGCGCCATCATTTGTCAGGCCAGGCAACACTGTGCTCCAATTTACACTATACATCAAGTGCGCAAAACCAGGGTCGAGTCGAGCACTGCATATGCCGCCGCCTGCTGCTGCTGCTGCTGCTTGAAACGATTTATTTCACTCTCAAATTGTCCAATTGCCAAATCGCTAAATGTCTGAATGTATAAATGTCTTTGTCTTTTGGCAGATGCCACAGCCGCTCGTTATACTACTTCTATATTATGCACAGCATTTACGGCTCGTACTCGCATAAACTCTCATGTATTATGCATCCTGCTTACACCCTGGGCAATTTGGTGGCTCAACAAATCGATTTTTGCATTTTGCCATTGCACTGAAATTGATTTGCAAATAAAACTTGGCAATCGTTTCAAATCAGCAACATCAATTTGGTACCAAAACTAAACAATTGAATACGAACTGGTTAAAATCTCTACAAATCAAACTGTTTGTCACGACGGACTGACTGACTGACAGGTGATCAAGGCACAGCCCAAACCGTACGAGCTAGGTAACTGACATTTTTACGCCTTAGCATGTCTTAACCTGATTTGGAAAATACGGAAAAATCACAAAAATTAGTCGTATAAAACTCTTTTGTAACCATCCCATCGGCTTTTTATAATACTTATTTTAAAAACTTGTCAAAATTCATTTGAGATGTGTTTCATAATTGTTCAACCATTGACGCCATTTATTTTTCGCCTACAAGATTTATACGACTTAACTAGAATTGGCCAAAACCGTTTCAATTCTTAATCCGATAGACTTCATAGTATATAGATAGATAGTCATAGATAGACACGATATACAGCTTTGGGCTATCGAAACTATCGACCTTGAAGTATATGCACTTACAGATTGAAAACTTATGGCTATAAGTATCATACCCAATATCGAGAATTTAACAAAACAATTGATTGAGTGGGAAGCTAAGCATCAAGCGAACAAGTCAAGAAGAAAGATATACTTAAGCTATTTATATACAACAGAAACTATCGCATGTATAACAAATGCTTGTATAAACTGAGGTCACTCAGTTAACCTGGTTCATACACACGGGGAGGAATGGGTAGGCAAGGCCGGGAGGTACCAGCTACTATTTTTATAAATGTAGTTCGTTTTTGATGGACCAACAACTGACAATTTTAAAGATTTTCTTTTAAGCCTGTTGGTTGTATTTAGGCTGATAACTAAGCCTTGACTTAATTTTCTTGTTCCTGTACTACTTCATTTGAAGCTATATTCATTCCATAAACATAATCAGATTATCATAGCATTAAGTTTTTACTCAGCGACAATCATCTACTTATTAGCGCTAACTGGGGCAACGCGAGGAAAGTGTTTCAGAGCAAGCATTAAACATTTTAAAAATAATGCTTTGGTCTTTCTTCTTTTTCTTTTTTAAACGCAGCTGCTGGCTGATTTAATGACTTTTCGACAAAAATTATGTTGACATGCTCAACAATAAACGCGGTTTATTGACTTTTTATGAACCACAAACCGACAAGCGACCAAAACAAAGCTCTCGCATCCCGCGAACATAACTCTGACACACCATAAACACACAAACACACACACACACACATACACAAGCAGATCAGCGTACACACAAACACATGCATACATTCGCACATCGAAGTGCACCTTTCAGCATAATTTTCACATCCGCTGAGCGCCACTCCCGCCCTTAAAATGCTCCGTTTTGAGGTCTGCCTGGTCAAGCATTGTCGTCATCAGCAGAAAGGACGACAGCAGCCGCAGTTGTTGTTGCTTTCATTTCTGGGGATGGGTATTAATAAACGCAGCAATTTCAATGGCAGATAACACATAGTCAAAACCATGAAAGGAACTAATCCAAAAAGAAAATCTAAAAAGCTTTAATTCAAGAAGAGCATTTTTTAAATTTTGATTTAATAAATATTAATGAGACAACTGCAATAAAACCTTTAATATCAACTTTTTAACTATAATTCAACCTAACAGAAAGAAGAACATAAAAAGTTAATAAATATATCTAAAAAATCCTAACATAATAATTGTTATTATTGCCAAGGATTAGACATTACAGATTTAAAATATATATATATATATATATATAAATTAATAAAATATGAGAAATATAACGAGAAAGAAGGGATAACTTTGGCATGCCGTAACTTTAATACCCTTGCAGACGGAACCTTTTTTATCGATCTCCCATATGGCAACTATGTGCTATAGTGGTCCGATCCAGCCGGTTCCAACATATGCTCTGCGCCCAACAGAAAGGGGGAGAGAGTTCACATAGAAACAGACAGACGTCAGACGGACATGCCTATATCGTCTTGGCATTTGATACTGATCAAGAATATATATACTTTATGGGATCGGAGATGTCTCCTTCTAAGCGTTACACATTGCGAGACAAAGTTACAATACCCTCTGCAAGGGTATAAAAATGTGTAATCCAGTGTGCGCTATTGAAAAGCCTAGTTTAACATGCATTATTCTGGTCATCAGTTGTTTCACTTCAGGTAACACAAACGCGTTTAAATTGGCCAAGCCCAAAGTAAAAGCTAGAAATAGAAACAAATAAATAACACGAAAGAGCAGTTGATTCCCTCACAGACCCATCTACCTAAAATTTGGGCGGCATACATACATATGTATCCACAGCTACTGTTAAGAAATAAATTTAAGCACTGCCAGAAACGCTTTCTTTAAAAATAATAATACCTAATGCAAGTTTATAGAAAAGGTATAATAGGCAGAAGTTGTTTCCGATTGAATATCTATACGAATACATCCATTTTAAGCTTTGATATATTGATTTCATTTATAAGCAAAATAAATGCTTACAATTTCATATCGACCGCAACGAAAAGCAGGCAATAATTTTCAAGCTTGTGGCTCGGAAGTCTTAGAATCTAAGAGTCTAGGGTAACTGCTGGCCAATCAGTGTGAACTCAAAAAACAATTTTCCTATTTATATTTGTAGCTATATATGGTTGAATAGACTGGCTTTGCTTTTTATGCCTCGTAGTTACTCTACTTATTTGCTGTTGTTGTTTTTTATACCCTGAACCCATTGAGGGTATAATGTATTTGTGCAAATGTATGTAACAGGCAGAAGGAAGCATCTCCGACCCCATAAAGTATATATATTCTTGATCAGCATCAATAGCCGAGTCGATTTAGCCATGTCCGTCTGTCTGTCTTAGAATAGTATATACATATATATGTATATCACGTATCTTTCATTTTATAGCTATCGCTTGTTGGAAGAAGAGAATTCAGGGTATCCCCTAGTTGGGAGCTCCCGACTAGAACCTCTTGTTTTCTTTTACTGTTGTAGTCACAGCTACAAGGGCACGGCGAGGCCAAGAATTGCTTGAAAAGACAAATTTTTAATTTGTTACCAGGGCGTGCCGTGGCGTCCGCCCACACGTTCGCGGAGGTATTCGAGCGGGGGGAGCGGAAGGGAAATTGCTCAAAAGAAATAAATAAAAATTCGAGCGCTTTTTGCGTGTTGTTTGCGATGTTCTTTTGTACTACTTATATACTACATGCCGCTTATCTCGTTGCCCGACTTTCGCCAATAAATTCAATGAACGAGTGTCCGTCCGTCCGTCCGAGAAGAACTTTAAACTTAAGTCTTTAATTGGCTCATGGTTCACTCATAAAATGTTCAATTGAGCCGCATCAATGTATGAAGCCCATTAAGGAACCCTGCGCCCTTTTGCCCACGTTCTGTGATTGTCGGCAAATGATTTCTTTTATAAGACGGTCACGTACATCGATGCGCTGTAAATAATAATTAATTAAAAGCAAGTATACGCCACATTGAACAACATTTTGCCATCGCTGTTGACAACAGCTGTTTTCCCGATAATTCCATTTATATTTCAATTAAAAAGAACGTCAAGTATTTAACTATATATATATATATATATATATATATATTTGCATATTTTAATTTAACGCAATATGCTAGTACACAGTTTTGGTCTGTGGCTGCTGTTGTCAAAATTATTAAATGCTGGCCTTTATCATTTTGACGTTCGACGAACAGCCACTGCTCAGTGGGATATATTTTGCGGTCAATGCGAATCTGTGTGTTGACCCATTTAGAAAATGTCGAGTGCAGTTGTTTTACGGCAACATGTCACAATGCAATCAAATTTCTAGCTTCATTATTTCCCAACCTGCAGCTGACCCTGATTTATTTTTCAAATGTGTGAACAAACTCCATACGACCGCTGCCGAAATGTAAACTTTCGCCTGTATAAACATGTATGTATGTATAACAACAACAATAGTTAATAATACTTGGGAAAATCGATGTGAGGGAGAATGTTTCGAATTGCAGCACGGGAAAGTACACTTGGTTTGCATTTCATAAAAGATAACTCACAAAGCGGATATTATTCGAACACTCACTTTCCAAATTTTCCGTTGGAGAATTAAAATCTTCCCTTAATACCTGTAAACCCAATTTGCACCCAGCGGAGTATATTTCGGCAATAAACAAATCACGGTTCAAGTCACATAATACATAGATTTTCCAAAATCAAGTTGATGTCGAAAAACGGACGAAAAACAAAAACGTCGGCCGAAATTACAAAACGCCATAATTCTTGAAGGTCGAAGATATCCGTTTTTCTTGTTTCTAATTATAAAAATAAATCTTTTGGCAAACGGGCGAACTTATGACGGTCTGTATAGCCTTCGTCCTCAATTTTCCAGCCTGATGAGTGGATTGTTCGAAAAGTGTGAAGCACGTCTGCAATGAATTTTACTGTGTAGCAGGACAAACACACATAGCAACATATATATACATTCATACATACATCACTCAGTCCCATATAACATTGTCGTTCGCACACTTTAACATAAGCATTAACATAATCACGCGATATAACATTATTGTGTACGAGAGAGTTGAGTTTTGTATCGAAGGACGAGTAAAAATAACTACGCTGCGTCTGATTTGCTATTTATTTTGAAGCAGATCGGTTGAAAAACAAAATAATGAATGATTGAATGAAGTACTCTATTTATTTAAGTTGAACTGAATATGCATATATATTAAATGTGCCTAACTGTAAGGTAAAGCTACATCGCATATCTATATAAACTGAAGCCTTCTTCGAATCAAACAGTTTATATATATATGGAAACGAATTAAACGTATATTATCCAATTATGCTGTACTATGACTATTCATTCTCGTAGCCATTCGATATTATTCATTAAATTATATACTGCAGGAATTGCCCAATCTGAAAATTGGATCTCCATTCGAGTGTCTGGCTAACATAAAACTGTAAAATGATAATCAAAAGTGAACATTTAAATATTTTTTATTGTAAATTAAAACAATAAACTTTTAAAACTTGCCGCACTCGCACTCGCTCTATGCACCTGAGCATAGAGAGCTCCCATCAGAGTGTTGACTCTCCTCTCTCCCTCCCTCTCTATTTGTCTTTCCTTTGGTGCTGTCCTTTATCAATGGGCCATCTATTTTCATTGTTATGGGGCAGACGCACGCACAGTCCCATTGTACGACAGTCAATAACTGTTGAAGCGCATGGCGGAGCAACCCTCTCAGGGGCACTTCCAGGGCAAAAGGGTGCATCGCCAGTCAGAGGAATATAAGGAGTGAGAATGAGACAGGCAGAGGGACTGAGAGAGGCGTGAGAGGGTGAGCGAAACATATCAAGTTGTTTTACGTTTGACAAATTTAATTTGATTTTGTGTGAAGCTTATTGGCAAAACGTTTTGCGAGTGCTTCGAGGAGAGCATTTCGACTGGGTCTGGGACAGGGAATGGGAATGGGGCTGGGACTGGGACTGGGATCAAGAAACTGGCAGCTGGAACTAAGACAAGGCGCTTAAACGTGCGTATAACTGAACCACGTGGAAGTTGCGTCCTTTTCAGCATGTAATTCAATATTTGCTCACACGATGCAAGTGCTCACACACACGCACACACACACATACACGCGCACACACATGGCCAGCACTTTGGTTAAATGTAATTTGCGTTTCACATTTCAAACTTCCACTTTATCCAATTCAAATTAATTTTATTTCAAAATGTTACATCTATGGTAAAAATCCTTGGGCTAACGTTGATTCAATATGTTTAAGAAAATATTTGTTAATAAATTATTCAATTCCTTTCAGCAAGTAACGACACACTGAGTCATCCTTGCTATGAACTCTTCCTAATTATATTAACATCAAATGTGAGTAATTTAGGCCAACTCATTCATTTGACTTATTAAATTATAATGTGCCCCTATTCATTTAAGTGAAAGCCACAATTTTACGGGCTCCCGAGACGGATTGGCAAGTATACCAAATTTCCCTGTATGAACTTTCTGTATATTCATGATTGCTATTAATGCTGTTGGCCGATGTGAACTGAACCGATTTGAGTTCTAAATTCCATATTATTAGTTTACATAAACCGCTCCTGAAACCGGGCTAGCTGACTAAACCGAATTAGTTTTTTCCGAAATATTGCTTTCGATATATTTTCGATAATAATTATATGTGGACATAACAAGTTCAAGTTTTCTATTAGAAAATGTGAAAAGTGCGGCGAACCGAAACATGGGTTCAGAAATGTGTATCACAATCCGAACTAAAAGATGAAACATGGTGTCGAACCATTTTTTCTTTGTCTCTTTTCGGTACTATCTGTACTAGGGCTCATTTATTTTTGTGTATTATTTGCCTGCTTATTTTTGTGTTGATTGAAAGCTAATCTTTCATTAATGGAAAATTACAAGGAAAACATGCATAATACTATCAGAGTACATTTTAAATATATATAACAATGCATTAAAGATAAAGTAACTTCTAACCAATTGTCAGCTGAGGAAATGCAGCTGTAGGAATAGTTGTCAATAGTTGTGAGAGGTCTGTGGGTCTAGAGTATTTCACACTTGTCAATCTTAACAAGTTTTCACATGAATGTTTGCTTGACTTTTGCCATTCACAAAATCTGGTTGTGCACACACACGCACATGTTGATTGGCCGTGTGTAAATGTAATCTGTTGCCTGTATCTGTGCGTGAAAGTACATACATATGTAAGTATATAAAAAGCAGCCAGATGCCCGTTTGTCTGTGAGTTCCTATGGATGCACTGGTAAAAGGCATTTTGTGGTTATTGCGGTGCAGCCACAGAAAATGCTTTTACTATCCACTCGCCCCAGGGCTCAAAGGGGCTGGCAACCGGCGCTGACCGCAGCATTGAGTGTCTTAAAGATGAAAATTAACCGACACATGCAGCAGCAGCAGCAGCAGCAGCGGCAACGGCAGCTTCCACTGAAAATGAGCAAATGGGCTGGGGGCGTTGGAGGCGTGGCGCATTAACTTCGCATAATTTGCATGCCAACGCAACATTTGCGGTGGAAACTTCATTTTTGCTGGCATATGTGGTCGGCAGCGCCTGCGTCTGAAATGTGTTGAGCATTTTCCTACTCAACGTTTGCTAATGAGTTTTACGCAACATACGAGTGCGATGGTTGGTTTCTGGTTTTGGAAGACTTTCGTCACTGAATAACATTGAAAAGTTTTCAACTTTCACTTGAGAATTTTAAAAGGGCCTGTCGGCTGTTGATTAGTTCCCGCATGAGTGTGCCCCAGTATCTCAAGGTTATGTGGTTAGCTTATTATGAGCTGGCATATTGGCCAGGGAATACGAAATCTCGTTTTGCCATGCATGATTAAACATGTGCGTTGCTTCTCAAACTTTAATGGGAATAGCTTAAAAAGTTTTGATTATGCCAGCAGCAGCTGGTAAATAAAGCCACAGAGATTTTTGAATTCCCGAAAAACTCGAGTCAAAGCGGCAATTTACGCGACAATTTACGGTAGGCTGCACCTTGCTCAGCCCAGTTAAGGAAGGAAATGTGGAAATCGAGTTAGAGCTATTTAGTTGGTCAAATGCTTTAATATCGCGTCTATCAGTTTCCTTGCCATTGCTTGGATTTTAGAGAAGTCTAGATGCTAAAGAGCAAAACTAGAGTATGTTGCCAGTCAAAATATTTAAAGTAGGGTATTACTATTAAATATAGCTATAGTTAGTTAGTATATATATAGTTAGTATTATTAGTAAATATAGTTAACAGGCAGATAGCCCGGGTCAGCAGAAGTCACCCAGTTTATGAAGCCATGTGCGTCATTCTGCCCATCGATACACTCCCGTTCAACTGAATAGGTTCAGCGATTTTGAAGAGTAAAATTTTCTTATTTATTTATTAATTAATGGTCGACAAAACGAGTCTAATTATTTAATAATTTAATATTTAATAGGCATATAAATATTAAATAAATAAAAATTAAAAGCCTCATTGGAATACAAAAATTTCTAATAGCATCATCGACACGATTCCCCATTTCACAGCTAATTTTTTCAGTGACGTTATTAGAGCCAACAGCTGAAAAGGAAGGTGTTGGTAGTGAAAACGGTATTCTTGAGTAAAAATTAAAAATAAACCCAATGTACTATATTATTTTTAAGCATACAATAAATAGAAAAAATGAAAAAAAACAAAGTTATTAAAAAAGTAAAGAAATTTATACACGCATATATATTATATATATACTAGTATTAAATAGATAGGATAAAGTAATAGTGATGGAGGGGAATTTATAGCGGGGGGAAATTTATAGCCTGTCCGGCAAGCTATGCCCCTACTCATAGCTGGGAATGGTTAGTGAAGGAATCCAGAAGGATTCCTGAAAGCAACGATTTTATAAGGATTCAAACTATTGTAATCTCTGCATACTATACTCTGCGTTTATATTTAGCTAGAGGCCCAACTACTGAAGCCCCGATATTATCTATTTTTATTAACCACCTTAACAATGAAAAGCACTTTGGGTTACCAGCATATTCCCGTGTATAAATTTCGATATAAAAGTGAAATAGTGGCCGCTTTTTAGATGCTGCTCAAGTATTTATATAGTCTCCTTGGCTAGCAGCACGGAAAGTGTTTACCAGCCTGTGCTCTCCAGAGCATTGACACGGCTAACACGACGGCTAAGTGGACTTGGCCCCAACCCCATCTGCCCGCCACTTGCCCCTGTCTGTCCGTCTGTCTGTCTGTCTGACTGAGCTGACTGGCAGCTGTCTATTGGCGGAGAGCGCTTAAAGATTGAAAAAAGAACGTTTAAAGTACAACAAATCTCTGGCGCAACTAACAAGAGTTAAACTTCGACAATAGGTTCTTTCGCCAAAGGTCAAATGCTAAAATATGCACGCAGCGACGCGACGTCATTGTGTGGTTGTTTTTGTTGTCAAGTGCAATCGAACAATGTCAGCAAAAGGATGGCCCAGGGTTGGCCAGAGACAACAACAAAGCCACACAACTAAAACGAAACGGATTTAAAATTCAATTCGATTCGAGTGCGTGGGAGTAGCTCACCTGTGAGTGTGCGTGTGTTACCTGTGCCTGTGCCTACAGGTGCCTGTGTGGGTGTGTGGGTGTGTGGGTGTAGGTCATGTATACTACTCGCACGCTTTGAATAATATGCGGCAATTATAATTTCAAATTCTGACGTCTGTGGTGCGAGTACGGTGCGTGGCTGGAGCAGTCCATGTAAAGAGCGAGCAGTTGAAAGCTCCCTTAGCCTTTGGTTGCTCTCTCTTTGGTTCGGCTCTTTCGAACTTCCAGCGCGTGTTTTTGTCGAAAAGAGCTTTCGAAGAGCCCTAGGCCGTTTCGCCCGTCTCGCCCGTCCCACGCTCTCTCGACGGCTCGACGCTCTCTCGTGAACTGTGGCAAAACTGGACGAGGATGCTGTTTGGCATTTTAACCTTTTGCCAGGCGCCAAAAAGTATTCTAGGAATTAGTGAAGGTCACTAATTGATTAATTCACCTGCCTGCAAAAACAAATTACCCTACAAATTATCCCGCATGACGCTAACACACGGAAATCGGGCTCAAAGAGCACGTCATAATTCCCACAACAAGTGCCTTATCAGCTCTCCTACAATTGATAATGACTTAATTAGGTTTTACAATAAACGACCCAAACCACACTCACATACAATCCTTTCCACGCACACACTCGCTCACACACACACACACGCTCACAAGCGGGCATAGCTGGTCTTTGCCACGAAAAACCCATAAATGGCAAACTTTTCATAAAGGATTTAGCCAAAAAACTTTTCCGGTGCATGCATATGTGAGTTGTGTCTGTGTTTGCGTGTGTGCCCGTTGTTTAATTTATACATTCACAGCAAAAAGTATATCCACACACACACACACACACACACACAGGCCCACACAAGCAAATATATTATTGCACAGGCTAAGGGATTAAAAATTTTCGTGCCTTTCTGTCATGGTTTATAGAAAGCCAGCTCGCGCGAAAAGGCAATAGTGTCCGTGGGCGTGGGCGTGGGCGTGGGCGTGGCACTTGTTTGGCAGTTTTCACGCATAGCCGAGTTTTACGTTGGCCATGCCCTGCAATAAAAACAATAACAAAAACAACAACAACAACAATGACTCTCATAACTATGACCGAGATCAGAATTTACCAAAAACAGGAGCAGAATCTGAATTGCGAACCGCAAAAATGCGATTCAGCCCCAAATATAGAAAAAAAGGAAAAGATTTATTTTGTTTCAATTGGAGTTTTCGACAGCTTAAATTAAACCATTCAAAGTTGTTGACTACTTGCTTATATTTAATTTCTATGCATGAAATATTTATATTTGACCCTTGCAAATATCCTTAAAGGTATCCTTCTACTTGGTTTAAATATTATTGTTAAGTAAAAGTAATTAATCAGCTTATTCTTTATGAAATTAAAGTGGCATGCTATGATATAGTTGGCATATAGAAGCGCAATATATTCCTACAAATATACCCTAAGGACTTCCATTGAATTATAACATACTTATTATTATGTGTCTGGAGTATTTTTTGTCTTGTCTGCCAAAAGTTAGTCTTTTTGCTCAGAGTCTTCTTCTGATTAAATCTAATTGTGTTTGCTTGCTTTAATTATTTTCTGTTTATTGCTCGTAAAAGTATGTTTTAATCCATGCTCAGCCTGGGCTGAGATCGGAACTGTTTATTTTTTCATAAAAGTCGTTATAATGGCCTTTGCAGAACTTATCACAATTATTTATTTATTTAAGTTGCCTTCTGAAACAGTGGCTCATTTTTATGGGACCTGCTGCCACATTTGATGCATGTCCTTCATTAGGCGCGTGAAAAAAAGCTTCCCTGGCAAATGGGACGATTACTGGATGGGGGGCGAGAAGGAGGGGCAAGCAAGAAAACCTGACAACAGCCGGAACAAAATATTTGCGGAAGTTAAAAATTAATTTCAAGTGCAATTGGACCGGCTGCAGATGTGACTGCCTGATGGGCTGGGCGAAAATCTCAAACAATAAACATAAAAAATGTGCGAGCCATTGTCATGAATAAAAGGAAAGTTAAGTAGGCACACAAAAGTGTAAGGTGTGCAGAGCAGGGGGAGGGGGAGGGGGCAGGATATGTATATGTAAGCCGGACACAGCTGCGACAGGCGAACGGCCAAAAAGCGTAGCGGCCAGCGAGACATGAAATGCAATAATTATTCGTACGATAAATATTTACTTATAATTATATTTATACAGGATATTGAATTTTTTAATTTCGACAGGCGGCCCTCCGCTCTCCATTTACATTTTCTTTTTGGTTTTTGTATTGTTCCCTGTTGTTGTTGAAAAAAAAACGAAAAAGAAAAGAAAGTACATACTATATTGATTTTAAGTTAACCGAGAGGCTCCCACAGTAGGCTAATGGCTCAAATAAGAAAGTCAAATGTAAGGTAGCCGACTTTAAGATACTATAAGCTTTAGAAAATTGCTTTATTTTCGGGACAAGGCAAAGAAAAGTCTTTCAATTGAGCAATATAAAACTGTTTTGCTTGGGTGATATATTTATGCTAGGCCTCTCTCTCTCTTTCCCGCTCAGAGCATTAAAAAACAATATCAATTTTCTGCTAGCTAATATTATTTGTTGATAAATTACTTTTAATAATATACCTGTTGCATTTGTTGTGCGCAGGGTATAACGTTTAAAAGCCTTTTGACGTTTCTTTCGTTGTCTTTTTTTTTGTGTTTAAGTCCATGT
Source organism: Drosophila borealis (assembly GCA_035045885.1). Lineage (NCBI taxonomy): Eukaryota > Metazoa > Arthropoda > Insecta > Diptera > Drosophilidae > Drosophila > Drosophila borealis. Next base: position 4,151,611 of record JAWNOR010000194.1, on the reverse strand, counting down.
GGGTAAAATTTGCGTGTGTTTGTGTGTGTGTGTGGCTTGAAATCGTGCGTGGGCTGAACCAATTTTAATTTCAAGCAGTAATTACGTACTCAAAATGGGCAGAAAACCATTATTGGGTTTTATTTCTGTTTGCTTTTGGGTTTCACTTTGGCCGGCGTGTTTTTTTTTTATAATCCTTAAACTATCTTTGAGGTCAGCACTTCAGAAGAGTACTTCCATGAGAAAAACGGATCCAATTACTGAAATATTAACGATTTGCGTATACAAGTCGCCTACATACTAATATTAACAACCTTTCCTCTTATAGAGACATGTTCGTAAACCTAATGTGCAAGCCGATTTTATTGAATTGAAACACTTTATTTACATATCGCTTTATATAAGCTAAAGCTACTTTTGAAGCCGACTGAATTACTCTACTATATCATAATAAATATTACGATTTAACTGATGGTCGATATGAAATCGATTGAATTATTGAAAAACGATCCCTGCCCGCGATTGAGAGGGCAGCTTAACCTCGATCCAGTTAGACCAAGATTGATCCACTGTGATCAATCTCCCGATTCAAATCGCACAAAAGCTAAGATGCCTTAAGTTTCATTCAATTAAAAGTAATTGTGTAATTCGTGCAAACTTCAGACTGATATTAATTGTCAAGATGAGTCTACGCATTCGAATAGTCGAATGCATGTCCGGGGAATCATCGAGATGCCTGAAATTAAAACATACTCACCAGAAATATCGCCTCGATGACACCCAGGTTCATTGCATTATGTATTTGAATCCTTTTGGCCCGATCAACAGCCCACAACCTTAATTGCATTTCTATATTTTTCATTCGATAGACTTCAAACTCATTTGCAAATATCTATGTCTATTATACTACATTTGACTCTAAAGGGGAAAGGGTGCTTAAGTCATCTAAAGTTTAAAAAGAAAATCTTGGACCTGGCAAAGCTGGGCAATATCTAGAGCAAGTTTATTTAGTTATAACTTTATATAAATACTTCTGCATCTCGTATTTTTTGAGGAAGGAATACAAAACTGCGTAGCCATCGCATCGTAGCCTGAGAACGTAATGTTGGCCCTTTTATATCGAGGTGCTAGGAGCAAGCCAACTGTCAATCGATCGGGGTATGTGTCACCTTTGGTTGCATCTTCATCTCAAATATGGTTGCACAACTAACAACGTTGCACCGCGACGGCAAGCCCGACGGGAGCGTAATGTTTTGATGGATTCGCTTGGTATTTCTGCAAATATTTTCGTTTCAATTTTAAACAAAGCGGAATGTACCAAGCTCATCCCCTGGGTTTTCCATGCCGCCTTTCATTCGCGAATAGTGGTATGTGTGTGGGTGTGTGTGTGTGGGTGTGTGTGTGTGGGTGTGTGTGTGTGTGTGGCACACATTCGGTGATGGCTGTGGCAGCGCTGCCTTTATTATTATTATGTATTACTCTTTATGTATCAGCTTCAATTAATGTCAGCGTATGCGCGTAACGATTTTCTTGTCATTCATGCCAGTCAAACATGACGGGGCTACGGAACGACAGCTAGACAAACAGACCGACAGACGGACAGGCAGACAGACGGCCAGGCAGACAGACAGACAGGCAGACGGACGGACAGCGAATAAGGCATATGCATACATTAAGCAAGGAAACAGGATAGAAGTGAAGCGGAACGGAGACGGGCCAGAACAGTTGTGTGTCAGTCCCGTCATGCGTTTATTCAGTCGTCATTCGTTTGCTTTTCTTTTTTGGTGCAGAATTTTATATTTTTTTGCGATTTTGTTTTTATATTTTGTGCCCCAGTTCGTACTGAGCGTATTGAAGTGTGTGGCAAAGAAATCAAAAGAAACCTGATGGAATGCGCATGAATGTGTTTCTTCTGATTGCTCCGTCCATATTGTTGTTGTTGTTAAAAATAATAGAAAAAAAAGATCAAACTCATACTTAAAGCAAATTGTATTTTAAAAAAAAAATCCAAATAAAATTGAAATAGTTCACATCACATATTCCACGAGAAACGTTTATCTATGCCTGCGATTCGACGCCAGGTGAAAACTCTCTTTTTCACATAAACTTGTTTACTTCAGCTTGAAACATTTAATTAATCTTATTAAGAACGCCAAAGGGCGCATTTGCGAAATCATTGAAAGTTCTGGAATCCGCGGCTGACACACGACGCGTTAAAAGCTAAACAAAATGTCAAATTTGATTGATGAATTATTTGTCATTAATTAACCCGCTCGTGTAAGTTACCTGAAGTTTAGGTAGCATAAAAATAAAGCAAGTTTTAATTGCAAAATTTAGCAACAAAACAAAACTCCATAGAGGAAAAACAGAAGCAGGAGAAATGTCTTTTGTTTTTTTTGGTATTGAGGATTCCTCGATAAATGCCGGCACTCTGCCTCAAGCAGTTTGTCAAATGAGAAAACACCAACAAACAAGTAAAATATAACAGAAAATGTCAATAAAAATCAATGTCAAATTGAGGCAGTCAAATTAACAAGTCATTGTGGCCACATTTATGCTGTCAAAACATAAGAAAAGACAACAAAAAAAAAAAATAAAATCACGGTACTGAGATTTATTGACACTTCTAATTGTCAATAATATAAATTCCGTTGACTCAATTATGCTAAAAGCACGAGCAGCCAATAAAAATACTCAACATCCGCAGGGGTTCTAGCGTCCTGCGGCCGTATAAATTAATTTATATTGTAGAAAAACAGACGAACCCACAAAGACTAATGGCTTACAAAAAAAAAAACAAAAAAATTGGAGGGCCGCGCACAAAACCGGCAATTAAAGCAATTGAGTTAACAGGGAAAGGCCCTCGCGGCGTCATCGTCGCCTTTAAAGATTTCACGCTGCGTATGAGTAATGTCGCGAAATCGCTTTCTCGCCGCTCTCTGGCGCTCCTTGAGCGCGCCATTTTTATTTTTATTGTTTTGCTGCTGTGTGTAGGCACTTAAAACTTAATGAAATATTTAGAGTAATGGAGCGCCGTTGAGCCAACATTCTTCGACGGCCTGAAGTTATGAGTAAATTGCTACAAATCACGCCAATCTTCCATATTGCACACATAAATGTTGTGCGTACCATGGAATGAGTCCGTCCCCCCGTTGCCACCCCATTGTTATTGAAATGTTTGTTGGCCTTAAGTGCTTTCTGGGAGTGTGCAAAGCTCTGAATTTATGGGACCTTCGATTGTAAATCGAGTTGACCTAAGCCATGATTTGTTTGTATATTTCAAGAGTTTCCCGTTTAAGTACATCGAATCAAATCGAACATATGCATTGACTGAGAATTTTAGTACTGATGGATTGGCATGAAGCTGCCAGACATGCCAAAACGATGAGAGCCAGACATACTCAGATACTCAGGCTTGCGTTTAAGCTCAGTTAACAGTTTTCACATCATTTGTAACGTTACCCATATACATAAAAGAGTTCGTACTGACTGACGATTGACTGAAAATTGACCAACGCACAGCCCAAACCATGAGAGCTAAAGTCTTATTGTAGCTTTTTGTAAGTTCGGATTTAACTGGAGGAAAAACATCAAAATGCAGCACTCTTCTTTGCAGACGAGGCGTCAAACTAACAAGTGAGCCGTCAACGGTTCAAATTCAGCAGAAATTGTCAATAGTTATATTTCCCAAATTTTCTTTGCATTATGAAGAAAGAAAAAAGCCGTGATAATAAATTAAATGAATTAGGACAATAACAAAAATTAACAATTTTGTTTTCAATTGTTTTGGCAGTTACAATATTGTCTCATTTCCTTTCCTTGGCAGGATCTAATCAATCGATCAACACATTGAGGGTGAGGCTTTAGGGTACAAGGAAGTTTTGTCTTTTGTGCAATTGAGGCGAAACATCTTTTGTTAAGTGCACTAGGCTGTATACTAAATCTAGCGTTTACTTAGTCTGTTAATTTGTCCGCAACAGGTTAGGGCTGCTCCATTTGACTAACCTGGGCAAGATTTAAGTTGACATGAGACTCATAATGTTTATAATTACATTTGTAAAGGATTCGTATGGACCTAGATGCTGGCTGGCCATTAAAAAGGATCTGCTTTGTCTGAAGTTGGTGTAAACTATACAAAGCAACTTTCCGTTCCGCATGCATTTGAGCCTGGCTGCGACGGCTAATTTCTACTATAAATGTTATACATATTAAAGCAAAAATGAACTGATTGTATTTAAATATAACTTTGCTAAGCGAAATACTGATTATGGGTTGATTATGTGATTGCATACGTGGCAATATATATTTCTGCTATTACTGCAGCATGTAAAAGGTGATGTTCGGCGACGACTGCCTGTCAAATGAAATTTGACAACTTGATACATGTCATATTCGTAGTAGTATATTGATAGCTTTTACTTTTTGAAACTAAGATTTAAGGCCTTGAGATTTAAGGCCTTCAAGGCTTACAAAATTTGGAAGCTACTTAACCCGACTTGTTCGTATGACCGACACAAAATTTCGTGAGTCTTCGTGTTTGTAAATGGAAAGCAAATGAGCAATAAAGCACGAAAGTTTTCGTAAAATTGAAATATGATATATATTTTCGACCTTGTTCGCTGCGAACATGTTTCAAAATTGTGGTTCGTCCCCGCAACGCATGCAACAAATCCGAGACTCGCCCATCTCTGGTAAAAATCCCTTGCCATTTTATTTAATGACATGAATTTTACTTCAATTGCGCAACATACGTATATCAATTACCGAATTTGTGTATCTGCAATTCCAACACTCATACGGTAAAGTAATGTATCTTGTTTCAGATTTCATGAAATAGGGTTTTTTTTAAGTTCATACTTCTTGCAATACTTTAATGATATGTATATTACGTGGGCAGAATGATATTAATTTCAGTTGCGCATTTGCGTGCTTTAAATAAACTAACATACAAAAATGCACAATAATTAATTAAATTGTTTATAAAATTACGTTGTCGGTAACGTGCTTCTATTCGATTTCAAATACTGAAATTATTTCATCAATTATTTACTCTGCTTATTCAACAATTCGCCCTTTTTGCAGCATTTACATATTCACATAATGAATTGCAAATAAATTATATACCGAAAAATACAGAAAAATGACAACACACTGACAACAATCGGCGGCTCAATTGTAAATTAACAAATATTTTTAGCACTAAGCTTTAAATAATAATAAGCGATTTTTATATGTGTAGTGCAGCCTCGACAATTTATGATAGTCCGAAACGCTGAGAACTTGTGTATTAATAATATTCACAATGTCGCTAATTTGTCAATGCACAAACAAAAGCGCGTTCATTAAATTCCGGATGCGAAAAGCCTGCATATATAAATAAAAATACTGTGTATTTTGCTGTTGGGTTAAATAATTTGTTTTATTGCGGTCCGTTTAGAGGGTGGCAACAAAAAGATATTAATTAAAATGCGAAATACGGAAGGTCTGTCGAAATCAGCAGGACAATAAATAATTACGAGTGCGTCGCAGTTTCAATTATTTGAAAACAAAATGAATTATAAAATTGAAAAAAATTCTCCAAATGAGAGTCATTCAAAGGCTTAGCAAGCTTTTATTTTTCATCAACAGTAACAATTAATTAGAATCAAGCAAACACGCATTCCCTAGAATGTAAAACTACTTGCAACAAGCACCGAACCATTTGCAACATTTTGCGTATCTTTTTAATGAATTAATCGTGTAAATTGCGCCAAGTTTGCATGTCTAGCTAAATTTATACATATTTGTGTGTGCGAGTGTGTGTGTGTAAAGTAAGGTACACGTTAACGCCCAAACAATGTTTCGCTAAATAAACGAAACACCCACAAATGTGCTTTAATTTATAATTAAGTTTCAAATTGTTTTCAGCTATGCCATACAGTCGCACGTGTGCTTGACTGTGTGTGTCTCTGTGTGTGTGCGTGTGTGTGCGACCACACAAACAGCCAACAAGGAAATGTTTAACTGGCTTGTCACAACTGTCGTTAACAGCTTTAAAAGCAACAATAATAACAGCAGATGTCGCTTAATATTTTTATTATTTTATTATACAATATGCAAGAATGTTTCAACTGATAAAGAAATACTTTGAGAAGTCGACAAGCGAATACTCTGCAACATTTTGAAAGTTTATGTAGAATTGGATAATTTATTTTCAAGTAAAGAATGATTTCATAGAATAACAATCTGTTTTTATGTTTGTCATATAAAGATAACCGCATTGATTACAATTATATTTAAGATTTATTTAATGAAAACACATTTCAATTTCAATTTGATTTGAAAGATTTTATCAGATTAAGATCAGCTGAAACATACTCAATTATCAAAATAACCGAATTTCCATTTTCCTTCATTCTATCAATTTTATGTCTTTTGCATTTATTCGAATTAAGCACCAATTTCAAAGACTTGTTAAATTTGTTAAAATTTATTCATTTGCCGTTCAAACTTAATTATAAATGTGATATGCGGCGCTCAGTGAGAAAAAAATAGTGCTTAAATGTCATGTTGCCTTTCAGTTAAGCGTTTATAGCCTTGCTGATTGCAATATTTTACCTTAATTCAATCTACGTCACACTCCAGCACGCCCAAATACTTGCACGCACGCACGCACACACACACACACACGCACGCGCTCGCGCTCGCGCAAAGGATGCAGAAGGGTTGCCTCTCACTTATGCCGTATCCTATTAAAATTGATAAAAGGCAGCGCACTGAGCACTCGCTCGTATGAGCTATTTTTTGTGTTTGTTTTTTCAGCGGATAGTATAAAACGGCATTCATTTTAAATCCATTAATACTATATGCCATGCATACTGTGGACTATTAATAATTATTTATGGTATTACTTCTCTGCTTGGTTTGTTCTGTGTGCGATTTTAAGCAGGCAGTCGCCCATCAATTGGGAGCGAGCGTCTGGGCGTGGCAGCATTGTTCGGCATTAAAGACTTGAGTAAAAGGGCCGCAGTATGCATTTAATAACCTGCAAAGCTGCGCATCTAAAATTGCGAGCCTGGGCACGGCGTATGCTTGCCGTTGGCAGTAATTTCAGATTTTAATTAAATTCTTTTCTTCTTTGGCCTGCCACGATGTGCAGCATGCTCGGCTCCAAGCTCGCAGCTCGAAGCGACCAACCCAAATAACTACGAGTACAAACCGACTTGTCAAACCACCTACCGCTCCATATGAAAATATTTGTAATGTCGTTACAAAAAAATAATACAAGAAACTGCTAGCAATTGTGAGGCTCGCATGTGCGACTCTTAAAGAGATTGCGGACAGGCGCTGCAAGATGTTTCGAATTCCAATTCAAAATGCGATTGTGCGCAACGTTAGCCGAGATTACATCCTGTAAGTGAAATGAAATTGTTAGACTTTTATATTTTTTAATATATTTAAATACACTTACAATGCGTTTTAATGCCCATAAGGCTATTATACGCTGTGAGTACCTTGAAAGAGAACCATAAATATTTAATTTTTCTCTAGCCTAGCTCTTTACAACATTTTTCTAATAAAAATTTTCAAATACTGCCCTAGATATATGATGCAGGCATGAATAGGATCGTTTCTTAAATTCTCTTTGCATTGATCTTTGATAAGCTGACTTTGAGCCAAGATATTATTTTATGTATGCTTATGTACAGGGTATCTCTCAGTCAGGCACTCTCGCTCTTAAGTATAGGACATAGTTAAAAGCTATCAACCCAACTAGCAAGAGTTTCAAAACTAGAAAGTCGAGGCTTGCGACAAGCTAAAATGAAAGATAATCCAGAATAGGGAATATTTAAACATCAAATTGCTGAATAAACTTTTTACGTTTAAAGACATTTATTACGAGCTTGGAGCCGACTTTCAGCTGGGGCATTAGTCACAGCATTCTGGCACAAATGAATTGCTAAGTGAAAGGTAGCTGTTCCTCTAATGCCATTTTGTAAAGCACTTAAACACGGCGCCGAGTGCCGGATTTTGCACAGATTGTGCGATTAGAAGGTGGGAGAGGGGCAACAACGATTGGTGACTGGTCGACGGGCGAAACAAATAAATAAGAGCTGGCCCAAGTGGGCGGAAGTGGCATGGACAACATTGCATATCAATGCAATCGGCAATCGGCAATCGGCAATCGGCTTTGGCTTTAGATTTATAGACTGCAGCAAGCTGTGTGAACGGGGCCGGGGCTCTTTTGACGCGCAGTGTGCTACTTATATAAAATGCTTGGTAAGACCTGCAGCGACTGTTAGAAAATCAGCAATATAAGGGGATTTGCCTGCTAGTTGGCGACAGTCTCAGTCTCGGTCTCAGTCTCAGTTTGCGACAGTTTTGCGCCAGGCTCAAGCTGCCTCAAGCTGTGTCAGTGCAATCTCGCAATGGTTCAATAGTTGAGAAAATGTTTGCGTAACCGCGTGCACACAATGCGCATTGGACAAGCTCATGGGTGGATCAGTGCCACATGCACGCGCCACTGAGCACACAAAGGCGTGGCATGCAACCTCCTACCGGAACCGCAACAAATGGCCACGCCACGCCGCCCAACGCCAACCCACCCCCCAGCCAGCCTTGAGCTTCGAGTGGCCACATGAGCTATCAGAGCTGCCACAGACAATGGCTGCGGTGAGATTGCCCGCATTTTAGGGGAACCGCAATCTAAGATAATCAATTATTTGCAATTATTAAGACAAGCAATTTGAGGTAAACAAACACTGGACAACATATTAAATTAGTAATTATTACGATAGATATTATAACAAAAGTATACCCATTAAACGAAGAAGAAGGGAAGAAGAAATGCTTATAGGGTATGTAGATGTCTAGCTTAGCCACTTTGAATCGAGCATTCTTTCCTGTCCCAATTAAGTCACTTTTAGATATTAGAGATTATCAAAAAAGTATTCCCATCAAACGAAGAAGGGAAGAAGAAATGCTTATAGGGTATGTAGATGTCCAGCTTAGCCACTTTGAATCGAGCATTCTTTCCTGTCCCAATTAAGTCACTTTTAGATATTAGAGATTATCAAAAAAGTATTCCCATCAAACGAAGAAGGGAAGAAGAAATGCTTATAGGGTATGTAGATGTCCAGCTTAGCCACTTTGAATCGAGCATTCTTTCCTGTCCCAATTAAGGCACTTTTAGATATTAGAGATTATCAAAAAACTATTCCTAGCAAACGAAGAAGAAGGGCAGAAGGTATGCTTGTAGGGTATGTAGATGTCCAGCTTAGCCACTTTGAATCGAGCATTCCTTCCTGTCGCAATTAAGTCATTTTTAGATATTAGAGATTATCAAAAAACTATTCCTATTAAACGAAGAAGAAGGGAAGAAGGTATACTTATAGGGTATGTAGATGTCCAGCTTAGCCACTTTGAATCGGGCATTCTTTCCTGTCGCAATTAAGTCACTTTTAGATATTAGAGATTATCAAAAAACTATTCCTATTAAACGAAAAAGAAATGTTTACAGGGTATGTCGTTACGAAGGTTAGCTACTTAGTTTGAATCGAGCATTCTTTCCTGTCGCAATTAAGTCGCTTTTATTTTTCGTGCTACGCACGCTTTACTATACATAACTAAATATTTAATAGCGCATTTTCAGGCATGTTATCATCATTCCAATCATGTGCACACTTTGTAATTGAAAATTCAGGCATTTTGGTATTAAAAGCGAACAGTTTGCTGCCCGTTTGGCATTAGTTACAGCCAGAATGGGGCAATCGAGCTGGGCACGGACTGAGGCAGGCAGAATCTAAGCATACAACATGATAAATTGATACATAAATTATAATAAACACACATGTGTGTGCGTTCGGGAAACACAGACACATGCATACTCAATACACATGCGAGTGGGAGGGGGGGGGGGGGGGGGGGGGGTGGTTCAGGGTGGACTGAACCGCACGTCATTGGCTAAAAATTTACATGAAAAACTAATTTTGTTTGAGGCTGGCACTCGGGTTGACCAACTGACTAAATGACCAACTGATGCAGCAGATGCCGATGATGGAATGGCAGCATACGAGCAGACGAGCAGACGAGCAGAAATTGAGTTCACACGTTGCACACTGCATAATCCGGGCGATCAACATAATCATCAAAATTCATGAATCGCAGAGCCGACCACGACTGTGGCGATTAGTTACATATGCCGTCAGACGAGTCGGAAAGCTCTCCAAGTCAAGTCAGGCAACGGCAGCAGCTAACGGGCCTCCGCCGGCGTCTGTCTGCCCAAAATGCAAATGCATAATTAAAATAATTTCCCAGACATGCGGACGGAAGTAATGAGCCTGCGACTGCACTGACCAGGAAATATCTTGCACATGCAAACTGTGGCTCCCTCCCCCCTTTGGCTCCGACTCAGACCCGTTCCCAATCACACAGTCCCAACTTGACAGCCCGTTGAGCAAAAGTGCAATGACTGCAATATATGTCACTGCCTGGCCCAGCGCTGCTCTGGCCCAAATACCGGCGCAGTAAGCCGTACGCCGTACGCAGTCCGAACCACGTAATTAAATGGCCGCTAACCAGCAGAGGCTTAAGAAATGGTATGCCGAATATGCGAGCGCCTACAAATTATATAACATTCCGTATTCCGTATTCCGTATCCCCACACCCAATTCGTGCTCGTATTTCGTATTTCCATTGCCGCCAGAAGGCGACTAAAGCCATGCCAAATAAAAGCCGCCTCTATTGCTTGATTGCGTGCAAAGTATGCTACACGATTTTACGAGTGTTGCCGCTCCGACATTTGTGTGATTTACGCGAGATCTCGCTAAAATGCACACTAAAAACAGCAACAGTGCTAGTGACCGACTACGAGATATCCTATACGCACCAACCATTATTAATTGCACTCACACAGAGAAAATATTCGAAATGTAAAGGTCTTTGCCTTGATCTTACTCTTCCGGGTTATGCGGGCCATGTCTGACAATGCAAAGTTTAGTTGTTTCCATTCAATAGACTGTTTGAGATTTCTTCCTGTTCGAACATGTCTAGTTAAACTAAACTCGTGGTCCTGATCAATTATAGGCTGCATATGCTTCCTTTCGCCAGTTACATGCATCTGACCAAAACAATTATACACTGGTTGCAGAGCATAAAAACAATTCAGCTAAGGGGTACAGAAGCAGAAAGTGAGTGGCGCGAGTCAACTACGCTATACCCTAACATAATATAAAATAGATCGATATAAACTTATGTTTAGCTCGATCGACATGAGATGAGACAGATCTAGCCCCATAGAAACCTTATGGTAGAGAGAAATACCGAGCTGAATGTGTTACTCTTTCTGCTCATCCTTTGTCATGTGTCCAATATACCCCTGCCTAGGCTCGTACTAGGTACTAACAAAAAAAAGTGGCCACAAACATGCGTGTGTCTGTGTGGCACCAACTTCACACCTCGCCGGCCGAATGAGTGAGGGGTGTGCTGTTCACAAGAGGGGGCGGAATGGCGGAATGGCGGGCTGGCGGCCTGGTGAAAACAAACGCTGCCAGCAATGAAATGCAATGCGCAAAATGCATTTCCCGCGACTACACAATTGAAGTAATAAATCACGCCTGCGGGTAACTGAGCAATGGGACAGGGGGACAGGGAGGGGAGGGGTCGGAACGGAAGGGAAGAGCAAGGGTAGCCACATGGGCAATGCGGCCAAAGCGACGAAGATTTTTTTATGTCTGTGACTGCGAAAAAAATTGCTGCCAGCCCCGAAATGTTTGTACGTAAAGCTTCAAAAAATACACACATATAAGTATTAAGTGCAATCATGTGGAAGTGCGCGGGAAATGGCGGCCCGGAGACGGCATATGAGAGATGGAGACGGGCGCGGAGACGGAGACTACCTATTAAAATGTACACTCATTAATCATCGGCACAGCAACGCCGCACTTTACTTCTTGTTGCTTATTTTATATAAATATTTCGATGCACAAAAATAAAAAAAAAAGGGAGAGAAAAAAATGTGTGCCAAATAAAGTATAAAAGAAATAAAATTGCAAATTTATGCACTTTTATGGGCAGCAATGGGTTAAAAAATTGTTCAACTGCCGCATAAATTTTGCCCGAAAATTTAATACATTTTATAAAGTCTCTGTCGATTTCTATTTCAATCTTTTTGTTTATTTGTTTTTTTTTTTTTTTTTTTTTTGAATATGTCACGGGCAACTGTAAATAACTGCAACAAATTGTGTCTACTGAACATATTGCGCATACGCCGCATTGCACACAATAAATGAAAGTTAATGCAGCACGCTCGCACACACACACACACATACACACACACACACACTCACACGGGAGCGTACGTGAATGTGATATATCTGAGCAGGGGAGCATCAAAAACAAAATGTGGCATAAATCAGAGCGCTTGCATCCAAAAAGGCGTGTCCTCCAATTGCCCGTGTGCCATTTTGCAAATTAAATTAAATGATTTACTCAATGAAAACGCCATTTAAACGTGTAATTGACGTGGCTGGCTGCATGCTTCTGGAACTTTGATTGAGCCCAAATGCGAATTGTGCAGCAATTGTTGCAAATAGTCATAAATGTACTGAGTACACTTAATATAATACGCAATAATTTAAAAAACTAATTTAAAATAACGTACCACGGGTAAGTCCTAAACTATCCTACAGACATAGGTCAAAATTTCCCATCCCCATAACTTGGCCGAATCTCATCCGATTTTCACGAGGCTTGGCTCTTTGTTCATGGTTTGGCCTCTAGATCAATGTTGCATCAAAATCTGGCAACTTTTTTTTTTGGTCGAAATTCTTGTGAAAAGTGTACCCTAAAATATCCTACATAGTCATAAGACAAAATTTCCCATCACCATAACTTGGCCAAATCTCATCAGATTTACACGAGGTTTGGCTTTTTGTTCATGGTTTGGCCTCTAGATAAATTTTGCATTAAAATCTGGCAGCATTACTTTTGGTCCAAATTCTTGTGAAAATTGTACCCTAAAATATCCTACATAGTCATAGGACAAAATTTCCCATCCCCAGAACTTGGCCAAATCTCAACAACATTATTTTTGGTCGAAATTCAAGTGGAAATGGTACCCTAAAATATCCCATGTAGACATAGGTCGAAGTTTCCCACCCACATAGCCCGGTCAAAACTCATTTAATTTTCACGAGGTTTGGCTCTTTGTTTATTTATCTTATATGTACGTACCACGCAAGGCCGCAAGGCCGGTCGATACCCGTTAATATCGATATATTTTTGTATGTTCTCATTACAAATGTGCTTAACGCTCAGATGTTATACTTGTCATTAAAAGTACATGATGTGGTACTTTTTCTTTTCGAATTTTCTTCAGCACTTTTACATAAATTATTCTTTTCGAATATAAAATTAGAGTGCAGCTACAAAACAAATCCTAATGCTCAGTTCAGCAATTGCTCTGTTGGGCGCTAAACCCTTTCGAACCCATCAATCGATGCAAAGGAACAACAAAAGTCAAACACACAGGAAAAGTTGTTCTTACTAGCAGAAATTAACCTTTTTACAAAAAGCAGCGCAATATAGCTTAAAACAACAGCAAAAAGGTTGTGAGCAATATTGCTCTTGTCCATATCCGACCCATTTAAAAGGATAACAATGCATCACATGCATGAGCAAGAATTAAACTGCATTATTATTCCAATGTTTTTATTTTTTTTGCGTTTCCCATATTTTTTGCGGAATGAGTTTTTTCTATGGAATGAGTGACAGTAATCAGACATGGTAAGAGAAAAGGGCGTCGCTGGGCGGGGCGAGAAAAAACAACATAATTACAAATGCGCTGTCGCCGAGTCACCGCTTGATATTGCCACGCCCTGTCAGCGCGCCTTTATTTGCAAACGGTCGCAAAGCTCAAGGCATTTCCTGTCTCTGTCTCTGTCTGCGTCCCTGCCCCTGCTCCAGCTACCCCCCGAGTCCACTTGGCCGACCCTGCATTCTAATTATTAATTTAAACCCCCCTCCAACGGGCGACATTTCGGGCAACATTTTCACTTGCATTTTAATTATTTAATTTGCGTCGGGGTCACAAAATGGCCGTCGACTTAGCCTGCATTAAAAGTCAAACTGTCTGGCACACTGTTTTGCTGTTAAATATTTATTTCTGGCGAATCAAAAGCTTGTTTATGTTTCCGAGCATAGCAAAATTTAAACTTTAGAAATTGCTTAAATTATACTTTATGGCTTTACAAATTCAAGGCTGATAATAAAAATAAGTTCCTTGATGTAAAACATTTCTGAGTATTATTCTTATGATTCAGTCATGTATAATTATTTTCAAATTCTTACTTTGTAGCTAACATTTTTTGTTTAAATTAAATAAAAGATTTTTTTAAATTTTAATTACGTTGATGGTGCACTTGAGCAAATTGTATATTCTATACGTAATACGTAAACAAATTTAGACTTTTTTTAAAGTAAAATTTAATACTTGTTCAAGCTTATTAATTGTTGGAAATTTCGGGAAAATTTTGTAAAATGAGCCTTGCTAAAAAAAAAGATAAGATTTGTTCCAAATGTTGTAAATGGGTTGTAACCTTTGAAGGCGTCTCTCCGCGTTCGGTTGCCGCAGCAGCGGCTGCTGAGGAAGTGGAGCTACCATGGCAGTCCGGAATTCTTGCGCGCTGCCTTGACTTGGACTGTTTTAGTTCGATGGAGCTGGTAGCGCCTTCGTGGAGATTTGCAGCTTGCATTGCGGCTTTCGTAGCCAGACTAGCTTTTCTAAGTAGACGCCCAAAAGGCAGAATGAGCTGGTGTACTCGATATTCCACCATTGAACCACAGCAAGAGAGCGAAGACTCATCAATATAATAATGGCCAATGGGAATGCGCCTACCCCGTGACAACTTAACTGAAAGTGTCTACATGGTTAAATTGTATCTGTGTTATAAACTTATGCTTTTTTTTCAATTGGTAACCTAAAACAAAATCTGCTTTAGCTGCAACAGACATCTGATAAATTAATTCCGATACAGATTGACCAGCATTTGGGATTATTTATGAAATATTTTCATAGTTGTGGATATTAATTTTGTTTATGCTTTGATATCCCAATACCACATAAAGCTTATCAAAAAACGCACCAAACAGAATTGCGTCCATTTAAAGCTAAGTGCATTTGTCCTTTGAAATGGAATACAAATTTGTTCGACCTACGCTCGCAGTGTGGGTTATAAATTGTAGGCGTGACAGTTTAAACAAGCCCCGTTTTTAACAAACACAAATATTCTGAATATCAGCTCTACACCCACAAACACACACGCACACACACACAAATGGATGATTGTGTGTAAGTTAAGCACATTGCAAATTTTCTAACAGCGCACAGTTTGCAGCCAAAGTAATATTAAACCACAATCTCGTTTATAATTGCTTTTGTTTTTTAATAATCAGGCTTGACCCATTGCCACATGCTTGTAGCCACGCCCACACACATAATTGTGTATAAATAATAGACGTGTGTGTGCGTGTGTGTGTGTGTGTGTAGCTGTAGCTGGATAACAGCCGCATCGCACCACACTGCGTATGCTTAACATTTTGCGTTGGCGGTGCTATGCATGATAAACTCGCAGCGGCAAAAACTTTTTATTATTAACTTAGCGCTCAAAACTAGTAAAGCAAGCCGGGATGCAGGGGAATAGAAGGGGGGCCTAGAGGGAAGTTATTGTGAGTGGCGAATTTGAGTGCGCCTTTATATACGACCGTTGTGCCATCCATTTGTGCTCGCCGAGCCCGTTTATGAAATAATTTTTGATTATACAACTTTTGCCATTTAATCAACATCACATGCTGTATGTGTGTATGTGTGTGCTTGTGTGTGTGCGTGTGTGCCAGTGTGTCTTTAATGCTGGTGTACATTTAATATGGCCAGCAAAGCGAATAAAGTGTGGCGAATAAAGTTGCCTAAAATTTCGACACAACTAACTAAATATATTGTACAAATCTGCAAATATTGCATATAGCTAACACTATACAAAAACAAAGATCATTGGATTCGGCTTTTTCTTTATCTCTACAAGAGAGAAAAAAAAATGAAGTTTCTTTAATAACACTATACAACAAATCTAGCCATTTTTATTTTTATTTTGCCAAAAAAAGAATTCTTTGGAACAGTCTCTTCGCTTCTTTTATTATTGAAGTAAAAGGGAGCTGAATAAAATTCATTTCAATAATAAGTTGAACTCATTGCGGGAATCAAATACAAAATATGCCAAAGACCTATATTATTTGTAAGTAATCAGCTTCACATCTGGCTCGGAATTCAGTACTCATGACCTTTAACTCTTTAACCCCCATTTGAATCTAGCTTAATTTTCGTTTTGCTTATTTTTTTTCGGCCAGCCAAGCTGAGCTGTAGACTAAAGTGTGTTTATAAAAACATAAGAATGCACGTGCGAGTGTCCGGATGGAACACAAATGTACGTGTGTGAGTGTGTGTGTGTGTGTGTTAGGAAGCATATCTGGGTCATGTGGCTATTTCCGGCCTTTTTGGCCAGCTCATGACCGACTGCAAGCATAGCTGCACCGATCACCTTGTGGTTCTTTATCCAATTTGTATTAGCCGGTAGCTATCAAAGCCCTCCCTGCCCCACCTGCCGTCTAGTTGTTGTTATAGTTGAGAGGTTGTGAACCGCAATAAGCGCCCACAATCATTGGCAAATTGTTACACACACATACATATATGGTAAATGTACACGTAGTTGATTACATGGAGGCGGACTCAAGGGGTTGTGCATGTCGTTAGAAGTTCGAAAATTGTTTTCCAATGAAATTAGACTGTAATTCTAATTGCTGTGCTTCAGCGTGGGCACAAGTGCAATTGTTGCCAGTCTAGCTCCATACTAACTGAGCTAACTGGGCCAATATGACATTGGTTTTGTATTTAATTTAATTTGGAGTTGCACAATTTTCACTCGAACGGATGCATACACTTTGTACACGTTTGAAATGCAAAAGCATTTGTTTAATTCAATTCCATTTCTTGCTCTTGCCCAGAATTCACTTCTCTTGCTCGTTTTGTGGGAATCGGCTGTGTGCGAAAGTGTGGTAAGGGGGGTGAGGCTCTGCCCGAGGTTGAATGAAAATTACAAGTAATTAGTGTCTGTTGACTGTGACCTGAGGCGAAGACGCACACAAAAGTCAATTTCGGAGAACGCATGTTCGCAAGTCACGAATCGAATGAGCCTAAGCCAAGTTAAGCCAGGTGTTAATTCCCAGAATTACCGGACCATAATTAAATAATAAACATGCATGCACGTATTTTGGTGCTGCCATATGTAATTAATGCAATTGTCATTATTTTATAGCAACTAAATTCTTGTACTTGAAAAAATAAATTCCAAAATCCGCAAAGCTTTTTTTATTTAATATAAAAGAAGTTGATTGTAATCTGAACTTAAACGCTTAACATTGAAATCCATAAAGATTTTACCAATGGCTTTAAACTTTTTATTGTAAGTTACCTGACGTTAAAGAATTTCACAAGTTTTTATGATTGTCGAATTTAACAAACGTTTTACTGTCAAAGATTGTTTCTATTTCAGGCTTACATTTTTTTTATTTACTTCTTAATTAATAAAAATTTATAATATACTTAAAAAATATCTCGTCCTTGCTAGTGACAAATTTTGTGCCTAACATTTTAGTTATAACTCTGAATTAAGAATCAAAAGTTTTAATCAACGTTTTCCAACCATGTTAGTCATTTGGTGAGATTCTTAACCCACCTAATCTTTGAGTCGAATTTATAACAAGGAGGCATGGATTTTCTTAAAAGTGAAACAACCCTTAAATTAGTTTGAACAAAGAGGTTTGAAAATGAGGATAAGCGGATGGTAAACACAAAGTTTTCATACAACTGTTGCGGGTAGAGTTTCCCCCTTCCTAGTGTCTACCTCCATAACATAAGGTAACTACTGTGAAAATGTCAGCAGAGATATAAAGAGATAACTGAAATCCTACATGTTGATCCATAGTTCTGTAATGAGCTGCAAGCACAATGCTGGCACTGAATCTCGGCCAAAATCAGTGGCCACCTATTGCCAGGGGCAACTCCTCATTATTGCGGCATGAAGCTATTGCGTTCTCTCAGTTGTGCAACACGAATGTCGTGGCTAAGCCCTCATAATGTATAATTTTGCGTGTGCACACACAAAATACAGAAGAGCGGCAGGTTTCGCTTTCTACATAGTAGTTTGCAGTTCTTGACTTCAGAGCAGCGCTTTTTCTTTCAGCATATTTCATCCATGTCCGTCTGTCTGTATGCTGTGCGTTTCGTGTGGCATCTTTGCAGCAGCCCAGGCCGAAGTCAAAGCAAAAATGCAAATTAGCAACGCGCACACATATGTGGCATGTCAAGTTTGGTTAGCAAATGAGCCCGGCGAGGCTCCACTAGCAGCATAAAAAACGCCTACAAAATATATACATATATGAGTAACGCAAGTATTTTGGGTTTGTTTTACACGTGGTTGGCTCTGGGGCATCTGGCCAGATTTTCTAACCAATTTGATGAGCAGCAGCAGGGAAAGCAGGGAGAAGGAGACGTACTGCAATGCTTACTGCCGCAGCGTATGTCACGGCACGCTCTGTTCTATTTAATTAAAAAATGCACATTTTTATATTTTCGCTTACTTTTTAATTTCCATAATTAGCGCTGGCATCGCTGTCTTTGCCCACGTTGATGCTGGGCGCTGGTAACCAGCAGCAACAACCACAGCCACCACAGCGACTTTGGCCAAAATGACATTTTTCGTATGTGTAGAAGCTGCAACACTCACACACACTCACACACACTCAGACACACGCACTGGCACACACATGGCCAGCAGCAATTGCATAGAGAACAGTTTTCGTAGCATACTTATCTGGGGCGCAGTGTCATATGTACGAGAGTGTAAGCAGCTACTTGGTCGCCCACTTATGTGTGTGTGGTTGTGTATATGCTGGTGTGTGTGTGTGTGTGTGTGTGTATTGGTGAGTGTGTTGTGCAACATTGTGAAGTGCGCTTGTCGCACTCGTTGCCCTCTTGCTCCGGTTGCCGTTGTTGCGTTGATTTTGTTGTCGGGTTTGATGAAAGTCATGTAAATTCTGTAACATGGTTTTACCGGGTGGCAGGCGCTACATTTAATACCCATCGGAGACAAAGCAGCTGCCATGTGGCAGCACAGACAACCGACAACAGACAATAGAAATGATTTTATTCACACTCTCAGCTTTCAAATTCCAGTACAGACTGTTAAGCTACTTACGCTCACACGTACCAAAATAATAAATTGTGCATAGACCAAGTTGTTATCTTTAAAGCTTAAAGGATATTCGCACCCAACTAAGTAAAGTTCCGCAATCGAGGTTTTTCGACGATCCTAACATAATGTCGGTGATTGCGCATCACTATCTCTTTATCCTATCTACTTTACACTATAGCTAGTATAAATTGCTTTACTTTATTTTATTAACAACTTTTTTCTTTCCTTTTTCCTATTAGATTATATATATTATATTATATTATATTATATTATATTATATTATATAATATTATATTATATTTCCTTAAATCATATAGTAAATTAAGATGCTATTAGAAAATTGTGAATGAATAATTAGGAAGACACTTGTCTTGTCGACCATTAATAAATAAAAATAAATAAAATAAATAAAATAAATAAAATAAATAAAATAAATAAAATAAATAAAATAAATAAAATAAATAAAATAAATAAAATAAATAAAATAAATAAAATAAGTAGAATAAATAAAGTAAAAAAAGTAAATCAAATAAATAAAGTAAATAAAGTAAATAAAATAAATGAAATAAATAAAATAAGTAAAATAAATAAAATAAATAAAGTAAATAAAGTAAATAAAATAAATAAAATAAATAAAATAAATAAAATAAATAAAATAAATAAAATAAATAAAGTAAATAAAGTAAATAAAATAAATAAAGTAAATAAAATAAATAAAATAAATCAAGTAAATTAAATAAATAAAATAAATAAAATTAATAAAATAAATAAAGTAAATAAAATAAATAAAGTAAAATGAATAAAATAAATCAAGTAAATAAAATAAATACATTAAGTCAGTTCAGTCATTGTATAAATAGAATTCAAAGCAAAAAAAAACTTCTAGCCTTTTATGGCAAGCTTTTGGAAGCATGCACAGTTGTTTATGTGTATATGTGCACTTGTATATATGCACATGTATATGTGCACATGTATATGTGTCTGCAGGTGCATACCAAAATGCATAAAATGTGCTTATAAACACATACAAAACACAGATGTGTTTACTTTAAATGCTGGCCCCGCAACAGCACAGAGCTTGTGGTCAGCTTATAACACTATTTGCCCAGTTGCGCGCATTTATCACATTTATCTTTAGCATTTGCTCGCGTTGTCCAGGAGAGTGGAGGATCAGAGCTCGACGGCATAAACCGAACACCTTGCAGCAAGCCATAGATAAAGAGACCCATAAAGCAAAAATGCAAACAGGCAGCTGTGCAATGGCGCTCGGTTTATTTGCGTATTCCGTGTTTCGTTTACTGCGGCTGCCGCGAACAGCGGTAACTACGCGAATTTATGGCACGGCAAGCGGAAGCTGGCAAAGAAAAAACTAAATGAAACAAACTCCAAGAGCTAAATAAGTTTTAATCCTATTTTGTTGGATTTGTCGCGTGCATGTATGCGCTTTGTCGTTGTTATTATGTTGCACTTCGACACACACACACACACACACACACTGACACATACGTGTCACATTGGCTTAGTTGCTGCGGGGCACAATTGAAGCGACAGACAGCTGTAAATGTGACAATCACATTGTGCATTTACTACAACTAAAATGGGGTTCATTACACTGGTCAAATGCATTAAGGCATAAATGTGTGTCTGATAGGAACGATTCTCGGATTTGTAGCCAGGTATATATAGAGACAAAGTATGGAAACTAATCGAGGTAAATTTGTTTAATGTGTACATAAACTAAAAATTGAATTGTAATTTGTGGCTGGCTTGGTTTGGTTTGGCTTGAACATCAACACATATTTTGGAGCAAGACTTGAATTTTCACAAATGTTTCTAATTTTACACGAAATGTTTCAGCTTAGCACAATAAGAATATTTGAAATTTATAAAATGTTCATTAAAAGCCATGAATATTGGAACCATTGCATTATGAGCATATTTGCATTACAGAAAATTCAGATTACTTAATATTATTTTGCTTCAGTCCAAAAAGCTCTTAACACTATTTCTACCAAGGCTTTGTGCATACCTATTTCAACCAAAAGGTGTCTTCTGACACCTTAGCTAATAAGAGGGGAAAAAGTTTTTAAAATTATTCTCCTTTTTTTTGTTGATGGTTATGATACCACTAAATTAATTTAACACCCGATTAATGAATTATCAAAAAGTAAATTTAGAAAATATTATTCATCTTGGAAAATAATTTTAAGTTAAAAATAAAAAAGGTGTCTTTTGACACCTTAGGTAAAAAAAAGTGTTAAAGCTTTGACAAAACTTTAGTGAAGATATGGAACCATATAATATATGCAAGGCTTTTCGAACTGCCTCAGACTGAAATAATACTTTTTGCATACCGTTTGTAATGTCAGGTACATCTTTTTTCAGTGCTGCAACAAAATGTACATGGATAATTAAGCGAGGTGTTTCGATTTTCCTAATATGTACTTGTATGTTAGCTCTGGCGGCTTTCCACAATGCCAATCAACGTCACGCATTGTTGGCTGCCTGAACAAGCCTTGCCTCATTTTACAGGACTGTAATTTTCACATGACCCCAAAAAATAGAATGAAAATTCTGCCAAAAAAACAGAAGCAAAAAATAAAAACGAACGGTCTAACGCGTTGGCAATGCAGGGCAAGGTATCTATTTAATTTGCATTTTACACGCGAAAATAGTTTGCATATCGAAGGCCAGCTGGGGGCGCATTACTCATACGCAGCGTGCGCCAAATTGCTTGCACACCGGCGCACCGTGCCGCAGGTCAGTTTCTAGTATTTGCCTGCCTGTGTGTCTGCGTGTGGAAGTGTGTGTAATTAGAAGTTTAATTGGCCGAGCATAACTGATTTTATGAGTCTAGTGGCCGAACAGCAAATATTCTCCCAATAGAGCAGCGAGCAACTAATTGATGCAACCCCCTAAATCATCATCAACCCCCCCCCCCTTCTCTGCCAAAGAACAATATCAATTAGTATGCAGCAGTTAAATGCGCTAACGCCGCACTTTAAAAACAGTTGCCGCAGCACCAGCAGGAGGCAGAAAATCAAAGCAAATTATAAATAATTAGTAACGCATTCTGTGAGCATGTTAAGGGCTTACAGCAGCACAACTAGGCAAGGTATGCACCAGCTCATTAAAAGAAATCAGTGAGCGTTCAGAAGTGCCAGCCAGTGAACTGTATTTATGGCGTTTGCCGTTCTGCCGGCACGGGCTAGCGAAAACAACAAAAAGAAAGAAAGTATGCCAGTTAATTATTCTGGCCAGTGTGGGTCGAAGCGTGTTGCCGACAAGATGCTGACAATCATTTTTTTCCATTTGACTTATCATTGGCCGTGCGAAAGCAGCGAGAGCAAGTTAAACTTTGATAGTACATACTTTATTTTTTGCGTCTAGCACTTTCTCCGTTCAATAATGAGAAGCACAAAGAAACTGTCAGAGTGGCATGGCAAACTAAGCGCACTTTCAAGTACGAAGCTATTCTGAATAATTGATATTTTTATTGACGGCTTCCAGAGAGAAGAATTGCTAATTTTTTTTTTTACAAAGAGTAACTACATTTTTTATAGATAAGTAATAAAAAATAAATAAGTTAACAAAAAATACGAGAAAGAAAAGATATTTGCAGCACGCCGAAAACTTAATACCCTTCTAAAAATTTGCCTTACAGTTTTGCAGACATAAGTACTAGATTTGATAGAGATATTGTCGAAAACAGAATATTTTGCCATACAAGAACCTTGCTTTCGACCGATCGTTCCTATAGCAGCTATATGATATAGTTAACCGTAGTTGAGAAGATTGCGCACATATGTGTAGAGTAAAGTGAATTCTGCTAAACAAAACAGTTTTCCATACAGGAACCCACTCTTTGACCGATCGTTCCTGTAACTATATAATATAGAACTCCGATCCGGCATATGTACGGGTTGCAACAGAAAGTCGGTCGACCTCGGTCGTTTGAGCGGAAAATGGGATGCAGTAAGTTCCTTGGGGATTCTCTCGAAAAAAGAATACTTCTACTTAATCAAGATTTTTACACCTGTTAATAATTTTGCTAGACGCACGAAATAAATTGATTCCGGGTTATCAGTGGAAGCCCTGGCCTTGCCCATTGTGGCAACTACTTGATTGTAATGCTGGGCATATAATGGATTCATCCTCCGGCGAGAGAGATTTGCCTACCCTAATGGCGTTTGTTTATCCGAGATAGACTCAAGCTCAGTCTCTGTGCAACCCCAGCTTATTCAAGTGCCACCCAAATTTGAAAAAGGCACGTGTAAATGCTGCCAATGGTGGAGGGTGAATCGAAGAGTTACCCAAACAATTTGCGTTAAGCTAAACGGCTCTTTGTCTCTAACAAAACACCTCCATGCATTTCTTAACTGTGGCAGACTTGAGGACAGGCAGGCATATAGACCGGAGGGTAGACACCCGCCAACGCCCCCAGCACTTCACTTTGCGGAGCTGATGCCTTCTAAAGCCCTCTAAATTAGTAGAACTCGGGCTCTGACTCTGGCTCTAGCATCAACTGGCTACAAGGTGCAGCGTAAAACTCTCTGCTGAATTATTAAGCAGGTCTAATGCATTTGATGCGTTCTCAAGCGAAATCCCACACCTCAACTTTTCATTGATGCATGACGCAGCAGCTGAATAAAAGCAGGAGTTGTAGCTGCTTTTAGAAGGAGCCTGCAGCATCATCATTAGCATGAGATGACAGCAAATATTTAGCCACTGGCGCTCTTTACGGGTCTGGGATGGCAGTGCTATTGCTGACTGTCTACAATTTTATTAAAGCCGGCTTCGAATCTTTATATATAAACAAGTTTTATCTGAAAAACTGACTTACTGTCTGATTGATGAACAATGCGCAGCTTAAAAGAAATAAAATTACAACCGCAATTGTGGAAAATTGGAGGAAAAAATAATTTCTGTCATTCAAAAATCAATATAAAAATCTTTTGCATTTCAACTTTTCATCGAATCCAGATTAAAATATTTTTACCATTTATTTATTAATCTTTTTGTTTTAATGTTTATGGTATTGAATCAAAAATAGCATACATTTTAAATTTGATGTGCAACATTGGGTATATTACAATTTTCTATTAGCGGGAAATGTGTGGAAGAGATGAGTCTAAAAGTAGAACCAAAAAACCCAAAAATATTGGGAAAACACTTCAGCACCCGCTATTTTAAAACATGTGTTTACCCTAAAGTTGAGGCCCAAAAGGCCAATAATCTGAGGCGTAGTCGGTTATACCCGCTTTCAACATTCTTACTTGTTTCATTCCCAGACGTAATTTTCGAAACATTCAGCAATGAAAATTTATAAAGAACTTTTGTTACCAATGAGCAGAATTTCATATAAGATCAGATCAAGATTTTATAAGCAGAAATCGACATACATCTAATTTCAAAGTTTGGTGAAAAATCAAAATTTGAAAAACAGCATTGTACTCGGACCGCTGAATATTGTCCGCAAACACAAGTTATTATTTCAGAGCAATTAAAATTTGTTGTTGTTGTTGTAAATGCTGATGAATGCATTTTCACCTGCCGAGCTATTTACAACATGTCAGCTTTATGTGCGGCAAGTGTGGCCTGAAAAGCGGCCCATGAATGCCTCGAGTGATATTTCAAGTGTTTTGTTTGTCTTTCCGTACTTCGCATAACCTCTTGCATAGCCCATCCAGTCAGGTGATAAATAATGCACGAATTCATTACCCGCGCACTGCCCTTTCGCCCCTGTCACCCCCTTCAGCCCTTTCGCACGTTTTGCAACAATTTAAGTGATTTTAATTGCGCATGAAGCTGCAGGCAACCGGGCAATCGAGTAATAGACCACCGAGTTTAGTGCAACCGCAGAAAAACGATCATAAAATTATGGAAAATTAATTTAGACGCGGCGAACATCGATGCGAAGTGTGGCAACCGCAACTAGTAAATAGTTTTATTTCGATTTTATTTGCAGGTTTGTGCTGTTATGTGTTTGGCAGCTCTAATTAAAATAATGGAAATACTCGACAAAACACGCCTGCGGTCTGACCATTAAAAACTCGCCAAAATTTTCCCATTGAGCATAACAATTTATGCATATTTCTATTCCAATTTCGCTTGTGGCAAATAGTGAAAACAACAACAAATGGCGACAATACTTTGCCACAATTATTTGTTGATTTATATGAGTAGAAACCTTCGCTAAGTTGGGGAGGGAGCTGGAAGGGCTTTTAAATAAACGTTCCACATGTGCGTTCCTCATGTAAAGAGGTTGCATTTTCCGCGTTAAATATGAAAACAAAACTATTTATAAATTTTTAAAGCGTTTATAAAGCATTTCGAGTATTCTATAAATTCAAGGCTTTAGTTTAATTCAGTTTACAGTAATCAGCATCAGTCTGGAGCAAAAACTATATATTAACATTGATCAACCAAACTTCAGTTAAACTTGATTTGATCGAAAATGATATAACAAGAAGTAAGTGCTTTAGTCGGGAGTGTCCGACTACGAGACGCCCTAAAAACTGACCAAGAAACCTTTGCAAACAGTCTAGCTTATTTTTATTATTTTTTTCAATTTGGGGAGAACAGAAGTAGGCTTCTAAAAAGTGAAATATTCCTAGTCTGTTTCTACGAAACGAAAGCCATCTACATACCATAATATATCTCACTATAAATACTTTTACAGGATGGGGGCTTATGGTTTCGTAAATAAGTGAGGAGAATAGTTGAGCTCCTAGTTGCCGAGATTGGTAAATATATCTTGAAAAATGAGAAATTAGCCGCAAAAAAACGGACATTCGGCTTATTCTTCCTGGAAAAGATATTGGAATAAAGAATATCTGTCTCAAATGCGTAGGGGCATAGCTCGTCGCTGAAAGCAGGGTATTTCCAAGTCGACGCTCTTAATTACTTTTTTTTTGGCAATTCGTGACTCATCTTGCATCGGTCAAAATGAATATAAATGCATTCCATACCCATAATTTAAGATATTTAAGATTATATTACTTTAATTAATATAATAATATAATATATTTTTCAGTGTTTTATGAACTATACAGAAAGTGAAAAAATAAATCGTAGTTAATATAATAATATAATATATTTTTCAGTGTTTTATGAACTATACAGAAAGTGAAAAAATAAATCGTAGAATAAAATTTATGATTGCATGCAAACAAAATGATTCATAAAATTCAAATTTATTCAAAGTTTGTCCTAATTTCCATGCTCCATTCACAACGAAAGAGTGAGTTATTGGTTTTGTGCAGCGTCTGCCTTCAGATTTTAAGCCGCATTGACTAGCTAAAGGGCAAACTGCGAAAATCTATATTTTCCAATTTTTGGAAGTGGACGATGATCTAAAGTTATCTTAAAACCACTAAAGCCTATATATACATAAGCTTCATTTATTATAATCATGAATATGATATGATTATAATCTGCCGTTAATAAGCTTTTATGTAACATTGTATATGGATTTTTTAAGACTACTGCCGACTAGAGCGCTCTTAGTTGTTCCTTTTTAGTGCATCAAAAATACCAATTCTAAAGGGAGTAAATAAAAGATTAGCTTTATGGAATGCTTGCAGACGACTTCATTAACAGTCTGCTGCGAATAGGCGTAGCGAGGGGTGGCCAAATCTGGCAGCTGCACCCCCAAGATATCTAACTCAATTAAACTTTTAACAATGAAACTGAATGATGCAATTTGTAATTACTTTCTGATTACTATCAATGGAAAATTGTGCACTTCGTAAGAATTATCAAGGGATTGCATAAACAGTAATAACCATAAACAAAAATGCACTTAAAAACTGGTAAATATTGTGTGCGTCGTTTCCTTTTTGATGCAGATGCCTTAACTTAGACAGAGTCAAAATGCAATCAAAATATTGAGCCTTTCCCTGCCGATGATGTAGAAATTCGGATAAATAGATTGTTATTTGCGGTTGAAACAAAATTGCAAATAAAAGTTGCTAATATGAAACAAACAACTAAACAGCATCATAGACAAAATCGAAAAAATTCTATATTTATGCCATATTTATAATGTGTAAGCTCATAGCTAAAAAATAGATTATCTGAAGACAATAACCAGAAAATTCAATGTTTTGCTTCATACAAAAAATAAAACCCTCACTCTAAAAAAATCCGATTACATGTTGCAACATGCAAGATTTGCCGAAATTTTTTTTTCGCCCGAACTAGGAAAGGTAAGCTTTTATTTTTTATACAATTTTATTACTATGTTGCAGTTTTTTTCCTTTTGTGTACGCCCGCCCTTTCAGAAGGAAATCCTGGCTGGTTCCTAAGAAACTTACGAATTATAATATACATAGCGCACTTTATAAGTACGTATAAGTATAAAAAGTCTTTCAGTACCCTGATGTTTTATTTACCTATGATGCAACGCCTCTGACCAGGCAAGCCAAGGATTGGCATCACAATCTGAATTATTGCAACACACACATACGCACACACACACACATTAACTCATGCCAACACACACGTTTCCCCCTGTGCGCTTATCGCCAGTTTGCTTTGTGAATTTTAAAGCATCAGCCACACTTTGTGGTAAAAACTAATTTATTAAGCCTTCATGTTTTGCTGTTTTCATTGGTCATGCGTTTTCCGTTTTTGCGCTCCTGCTTGCCACACCAATAAACTGTGAACAGTGGGCCAACTGCAACAATGGATTCGACGCCAAACATGGCGGTTGCCGGGTAATTTTTTGCATGGTAGGGGTGTGCGAAAACCAAACAATGACCAACCAATGACATACCATACAAAGCAAGCTCTAATAGCCGGACAACAAAAAGCACAAGAACAACAACGGCTACAGCTGCAACAACAACAACAGCAACAACAACAACAAAGGCAACAACGGAAACAACAACAATAGCAGCAGCAGCGAACTCAATTATCATTCATGGCAAAAGTTGACGTGGATATCATTGAATAGAAAGAATGCTTCGAGGGCACCCGGAAAACGGAAAGTGACAAGGGAAACTGTCAACGATATGCCATGCAAATTTCGTGCAGTCCGAATATACCCTTTACTTAAAACAGTTAAGAAGAAGGGTATATACAATTGAACAGAAATTATAAGGAAAGTCTATGTCTATAATTGATATATATCTATTCATATGTGATTGATATAAAATCTAAAATTGATATAAAGTAATAAAGTCAAAGACATCGATTATTTTTTTCTTTTATAACTTCATACAGAAGTTGACATATTTTCCGAATTTTACTCGAGGATACTTACACAAAAACACAAAACACGCATGGAGGAAATGTTAAATATTTTTAATAAGTATATATGAGAGTCAAAGCCGATAATATATAATAAAATATCTGCAGGTTACAAACATTTGCATAAAAATAATATACCCACTGGGCCTTTGTAGAATTTTCAATAGGATCAGGGCTTAAAAGAAAATCTTGTAAATAAACAATTGAAAAACCAATCAACTGTAGTTCAGAATTACACTGGGTATATACCTTTCCTGTTCAGAAAGAAAATTTTACAATCCTTAAGATCCTCTCTTAAGCTATGCACACGTAATGTATAAATATTTGAATGTTTATCGTAGAAAAAATATATTTTTCATTTCGATGTTCCAATATACCAAAAAAAAACAAGGATACCAGGTAAAATCAAAGGAAATACATCAGCAACAATTTTCGAAATCTTCAAAAAAATTTTAATTATTTTTTCGTAAAAAATCACATTTTTATTCAGATAAAATTTGTCATACTTGAAGGTAACGTCGATAGATCTACAAAGTGAAGTTATATGTAACGTAAAGTTATTTGTAGACAATTTTTGCTTCTCTTAAATAAGTTAAAGTGAACAAAATGAATGCACCTTACCAGGCAGACCAATTAGACGAGGACTAACTATAGTATATATTTGGATTTGGTCAGCTTTCCTATATATGGATTTGTGGAGAAGAGCTCCGGATGTTTTGTATAAAGGTCATCAGGGAACGTAACAATCAATCTCGACTGTGAACGAAACTGGCTATAAACAATTTTAGGAACATATCGAGGCGACAATTTTCAAGGCAAGGCAGCACTGGTATTTTCCATAAATAAATAAAATAAGTACTATCAAATCACCACATTTTGTGCACTCTATATTCTCGAACTTAATATGCGCGCCCAAAACAATAAAACAAATTGAATATAAATTCACGTTTTAAGGCGAGAGTGAAACAACATAGCGAAGCGCCAAAGGAGCTTGGAGCCGTTTTTTTGTGCGCGACGTTGCAGGAGATTTCAATTTTTTGCTCAAAATTACAGCACAAGACGCATTTAAATTGTGGCAAATGAGGGAAGGCGTCTTGGAGCTGGGCTCTGTTATCTTACGCCAGCTATGCTCCGGGCTGCGCCTAAAACTAGGCAACACGCGCGCATATAAAAGAAATTTTTCAATTCACAACAAATGTGCGTTGTAGCCCGTGGTTGTTTTTGTTTAATTTTGTTTTGCATCCAGCCCCCACAATGGCCATAAACAACAACAACAACAACTAAAACAAGACAAACAGCAGAAGCAACAACAACAACAACAACAACTACAACATAAGCAACAGCAGACGAACGACTCGAAATCACGCACTGGCAAAGTACGAGATGGGTGGCTCGTGCGGCATGGGAGCATGGGAGGAAATCCCCAAGAGTAAGAGTCCAATTGGGGAATGGCTGCATCTTCATCGTCGCCCGTCATAAAACACCAACACACTCAAATGTACAACATTTTCCACATGCCGCACTCGGACAGGATATGGCGAGTTCTGTTTGCTTGCTGCTGCTGCTGCTGCTGTTCTAGTTTTTTTTTATTTTTTGTTGTTAAATGTCTGTGCACATTGATGTGGCACTGTTCCCACGCAGAGTTGGCCATCTTGCAGCTGCACAGGCATTCGGAAATAGCCGCAGCAGCCGAACTATGCAAACATCGCACAGTCAATGTTTGAAAGACACTCTACTCTGTGCATACATGCATACAATGTGAGAACAATCTACTTTGCAAAGAGCGATTTATTAAATTTTTGGCCATTGTCATCGCAACTAGCAACTTTTGTAAGTTGGCAGCCAGTCTTCAATCAAAGAAATTTAAAAATTCGTATATTGCTTAGATTAATATTTGGCTTATTTTTCGACAGATCGGAATGGGCTTGACTTCTTCCTGGGTCATCACTGTTTCTATAAGCTAGAAAGAACGTTTTTTAGTCAAATAGTAAAATTAACAAACATTTCAGAAAAGACGTGGAGTCATGAGCCTGTGTGATTCAGGTGTCTGAGAGGTGTCGATAGTTCAACTGCAGGATCAATTTTAAATTGTTTAGTTAATGAATGACTAAATAAATACAAAGAAAAGACTACATTATTTTAATTCGAATTAGAAAATGTGACTGTATTAAAAAACAAGTCTTACCTTATGCACTAGTGCAGCTAGACAATTAGAAGGATTTAGTTAGAACTTTTGCTACATACATTTGCACAAATGCATTATACTCTTTTTACCCATTTGCAATGCGTTCAGGGTATCAAAATCAATATTGACAATGAGAACAGTAATGAGTTTCCTATCCAACATTAACTATCTAACGGTTTTCAAATCCCAGTAACAGACATAACAGTTATTTACAGTTTCATTTGTAATAGATAAAAAACCTATTCGACTGCGTGGTGTTTAGGAGTAAGGTGAATGCATAGAAGCCTGGTAAGTAATGCATCGGGTAAGGTTGTGAAATACCTGATAGCATTAAATATTTCCCAATATGATTTAAGGGACCGGGTTAAGATCTCAGCGATCATTAGATTGAGTATTAGACAATGATTTCGGCATAACTTGAATTTCCAACATTCAATTTGCCCCGCGAAATGGCAGACAATTTCTTCAAATTCTTTCTCATAAAATGGAGGTCGAAATGTGGCCATTTTTGGAATTTCATTGTTACTTTGTTAAATGAAAAGTCAATATGGTTGTTCGGGATTGGTGGGCTGGAAAGACAACGTTTGTATCTGTAAATCGCGTCCCGGTCATCTAATTTTCGAGTTGTGCATAAGAAACTATTTCACAAAATCGATTTTTAATCGATATCATGAAAACGGGAAATAGCGAAAAAAATACATACAAACTAGTGTGATAAATGGGAATATTTATTTAAAATTTTAAGTCTTTGTAGTTCTTGAGATCAAAGCGAACATGGCAAAATCGACACAGCTCGTCGTCCTGATCCTGCTGCCTATTACCTATATTTGCACATTATATCATTTACATCCATTGTCAACAGTTTTGTGGTAGATATAAAAATTGTTCATAGCTGTTAAACAAAACTCTACTAATTCATAAGCATATCTTTTATTTTATATTTAATAATAATTATATATAAATAATAAAAAAAATATTTTTCATAACATAATATTGTATTATATGTATATGTATATATATATTTAATTGAAAGAAGTCTGCAAAAGTAGTTCAGTAGTTCTTATATGCTGCAGCATTTCGAGTAGGTTCTTGAGCAGGGCTCCATTTGAAATTGTGTTTTGAAACTAAACATTTAGCCAATTATTTTGTGGCTTTCTCGGTTTTAGCCAGCAGTTAAGCAGCTGTGGCATGTTTAATTTTTTCCATTTCACAAGCACAATATTATGCAAAATAGATAAAAATACATCGAAGAGCGTTACAATTTATGCAGTTGCAATCAGCAGAGAGAGAGAGAGAGAGAGAGAGAGGGGAGAGGCAGAGACAACTGCAGCAGCTGCTGCTCTGCATTTGAATTTGCCTCAGCTGGAGCTGGGGTCCGGATAGATGCAACAACGTTGCAGAGCCGATGCTTATTTTGAGTGTAGTTTACTTTGAAGTGGGCGCCACTTGCACTTACAAATCATTGAAAATTCAACACATTGCTAATACGACATGTTGTCGCAATGCCAGCAACACTGTTGTCATCTATGCATAGCTGTGCTCGTGTGTGTGTGTGTGTGCCACATTGTGTTGCACTTGTTATTAAGTACTCCAGCGCACAATTTGGTCGTAATGACAACCTGCAAGGCAAATGCCTAAGGCGCCAACATCGCGTGCCTCGGCCGCGACAGCAGCTTGAACTGGAGTGCAAGCCAGCCTGCTGTCGTGGGCCAAGGGGCGGCGCATGGGCGTGACCGGCCAGAATGCGCGTTGTTCGGTGTACATATAATTTGCATGTTTAGCGAAATTAGCGCACTAACAACAGCTGCACACAACAACAGAGAGAGGGGGACCGAGAGAGAGGAGAGAAAGCAAGCTGCTGCCGTTCCAATTGTTGTTCTCTCTTGTTCTGTGTTGTT
The DNA here is from genome assembly GCA_035045885.1 of Drosophila borealis. NCBI lineage: Eukaryota > Metazoa > Arthropoda > Insecta > Diptera > Drosophilidae > Drosophila > Drosophila borealis. Next base: position 4,119,011 of record JAWNOR010000194.1, on the reverse strand, counting down.
GTGTGTTGCTGTGTGTTGTGCGGTTGTTGTGTGTTGCTGTGTGCTGTGTTGTGTGCATTTTGGTTAGCGAACTGCGAGCAAACGACAAATACTACGCATACGCCATGTGTGCCTAGGCTCGCCCACAAGCACACATGCTGCTGCACAAACAGCAGCACATAAACCATTATTTGTTTGTCGACAGTGCTCGGAGCACTTTTCTGACCTCGGGCCACTTTAAATTAACTCTAATAGCCAGCAGCGTTGCCAGTGCGAAGCCAATTCATTTGCCGAGCTGCGTTTGCTAAACTCATTTGCCTTAATAAGTCAATTATGTTGCTGCTATGTTTTTTATTTTTTCGCTTTTGCCTAATGCTTCCACTTCTCTTTTCCGCTCCCGGAAGTCGCTCGTTTTTGCCCTGCCAAAAAATTGAGGCAGCAAACAAATCTTCCTTGCTTGTGTTCGGGGTGAGGCGGAGTGCAAGAGGGCCTTTGAGAACTTTGGAAAGATGTTGTATGACTCGAATACCAACTATATATCAATTTATATATAGGTCCTTAAGGCATTTTAAAATACAATTTTAATGTTATTTAATTACTGATATACAGTATATAAATAAATATATTATTACTAGAACAGATTCTGCATTCATTCAATGCACATTCAGCGCACATTTGTTGCCTTCAATTTTGGCTTTTTGAAATGCGAATTACAAAAAGAATTCCACGCTTAAGGGAAACTCGTTGCAAAAATAGATGGAAAGAAAAGAACAAGAACTTAAAAAGCAAGCAGCAATAAAAGAAATTATGAAGATAAATGACCAAATCCCTTTGTTTCCAGTTGAAAAGTAATTTCATTCCAAATAATGTAAATTATTTTTGTTTGCTAGCAAATGGGGAAAGGAGAAAAATAAAAAACGAATGGCTTAAAATGTGGCCGGCCAAAGTGGCTTACAGCATTTAATAAATCCCAAAATGCCAAAAAGTATTCATTTATTAAGTAAATAAACCTCCTCGAGCGACTGACCACCGTCTGTAAGCTGCTTAAAAGTTGCGAGAATTACAAGTCTGCCGAATTACGACTAAGCAACATCAAACGATAAATAATACTTATTACTTGTGACTTTGCCAAGCAATAACTTAAATGCCACCAAGAGCAAAGGGAGTTAAAAACATTCCCCCTCCCAAACACCAAGGCCCAAAGTCAACAGAATCCGTCAGCCCCGCCCACATTTAAATATATATATAATTATGTGATAAACGCGCATCTTTCATCCTTATTCGCATGCCCATTGCCTTTCCAAGGAAAATCCATTAGCAGCAAAATGAATGAGCTGCTGGCTTTATTGCATCAGTTCATAATTTATTTAAAACCTTAAGATTCGCAAGTTGCCATATTTTCCACATTTTCCATATTTTCATCTTAAGTCAACTGAAAATCACACACAGAGCCATGAAAATCTTAATAGTTCTTAGTAATTAGCAGGCACTGTGTAAATTCCCATATCCTTTTGCAAATAAATGTGTTTGTCATCAGCTAAAAATTAATTAACCCAAGCTTAAATATGTATTTCAAAGTGATTACACTCAACCATTTTCAAGTTTTGCAACTATTTAATTAAAGTATTTTCTGTTTAAAGAACTTAAACATATTAAAAATTTCGAAAACTTTCGATATCTGCTGAAATATTCATACATTCATTCTCTGCAAGTTCATACTAAATAAAATTAAATAATAAATAAGTAAGAGTCTTAAGATTTGCAGAAACCTTAATTTGGTTGTCTAGTGTAATAATAAACTCGTAAGGGTAAATACAATGCTCAGCAAATTGAACTGCAAATACACATATATCACCTATAAAGTCAACAGCAGGCTAATTGACAATTTTCCGCTTATTTTGTATTTATCTTTGTGACATATGCACAAGTTGGAAAAATTAATTTTCGTACATATGTACATATGAGAGAGAGAGGGGGGGAAAGAGATTTACATGAAAGTTTTTAGCCGTCATAAAATGATGATTAATTAAAAGGTGAATTACAAAAGTCATGTTTGTATTTCCATGGGCCCCATAAATTGAAGTTGTTTACCCAAGGCAACTCAGAAAATATTTAAAACTTTTCACAAATTCCACGCGTGCCACAAAACTTTTTTAGCGCTTGCAATTAAATTAGCTGCCTTCAAACACACACACACACACATAGACACGTGTGTATGTGTCTGTTTGTGCGAGTGTGCACGTGCATGTGAGTGCAATAACTTTTTGCTTTGCTTTGCGTGTCGTGTTGGCATAGTTACGTTTTTTTTTAGTATTTATTGACTTTTTTAGTGTCAGATGCTTTATGATTTTTTATTTTTTTTGTTTATTTTTTCATTTAAGTCAAACCGTCAAGATTAAAGCATTTTCCGTCAAATTTATTTTACAGTTATGTCCCTTTCCGCCTCTTTTCGGCGTTGCCCACAAATTGATTAAAAAGCTTTGCTCGGGCTGCTGGCCAACAAATATTTTTGGTATTTTAGTTAAATGGTGCGCTACTGCGCCCGGCCACGCCCACCGAGACCGCCCTATTTGTGTTGTCGCGTTACATATGCATTTTAATTTCTAGCCCGGCCACATGAGAATATTTTCATTTTAATAATTGATTTTTCGCGTGCGTACAAGCTTTGCCTTGACTTAAGCCATGGCGTAGTAGCTCGTTCTGTTCCGTCTGTTACCCACTGCGTATGAGTAATGCCCATTATGCCAGTCCGCAGACATGCTCGCACGGCTGAGTGTATCTCCATGCGCCAGTTGGCGCTGCTGCATGTCGACACGTGCGCTTTTTAATAAGTAATCCGGCAACTCAGCCAAAGTCACAGGCTCATTCACTTATGGCCACAACATACTCGTGGTACTTGGCCAGACTCAAATCTTGGCAAAGTTTTTAAAGCAAAGCGGCTGCTTCCTGGCATTCGCTTAAATTTCCAAGCCAAGAATAATGGCAACCGGCGTTTCTTCCATCTGAGATTTATTATGGAGAATGTGAACTTCAAACTTCAGTTTTTGCATTATTTTACTTTATCTAAATAACGAATTAATGTCAAACGAAGTTAATATGACATTTAAATGGCAAAGCTTCAAGCAATATGAAAAGAGAAAAAACAATTCTTATATGACAGGTAAATTGAAATTTTAATTGATATTATCAACTCTTCCGATGAGAAAGTAATAACTGCCGTGTTCTAGCCATTTTATATGCAAGTCGAGCCACATAACAATGGACAAAGTATGTGGATATGAAAAAGTCGCCTTAGGCAATGCGTTTGCCGGTCAGTTAATAGTCAACAGCTGAGCTTGACTCCATATGGAAGCGGACCACATCACAGAGTTTGAGTGCGGTTATGGGCCAGAGTAATTCTCTTGATACATAAATATGCTTCAACTTCGTTTAATTTTTGCGGCAATTGAACTTTTGCAATTACAAGCACTGCCCACATACATGGCAGATATAAAAGATGTCAACTTAATGCTGGCCACGGTGATGGAAATGGCTAGTTTTTGAGCGACTGACTGTCGGACTGTCGGACTGTCTGACTCGTCTGTCTGCTCGGAAGGCCAGCTTGAAATCTGTGGGAAATGGGTCAGCTGCAAGGAATGGAAACCGACATGTGGCACGGCTGACTTGCCAGCTGCATGACTTTGCCCCTGCCCTACTTAGCGTCCCTCTTGGCCTGCTGTTTGATGGCACTTTAGTCCAAGTCGTTTTCCCTTTCAAAACCTCTCCTCAACGCGCCATTTTTGATCAAGTGCATTTCAGCAACAGAGCTAACGAAGTAGAAACTTAAGCTGCCGACGGTTTTGACTGGGCAGTTAGTTCTAGTGCCATAGGCAACAGCTGAAGATTTTCATGCCACTCAATTCCAGGGTATCACGGGTTATGCATAGGGATTGCGATGTGCAACAAATAAAATGAAAATAATTATATAAGCTAAGGGCTTAAGACATGAAAAGAAAACAATTGTATTTTAAAGATACATTTTAAATTTCTTATAGAGTATAATATAAATTACTTTTAGAGATATATTTATTTCCGTTAATAAACTCTATGTTATATTAGTTATTTTAACTAGTCTTTATTTATTTATCTCTGTATATAAGTAAGACCTAGGAAGCTATAATTGATCCACTGTCTTGACCCAAGAGGCCTGTATTTTGCGAAGAGCTGAATCACGTTTTACTTGAAGTTCATCAAAGATCGTTAAATATGAGTTTGAATGCGATCAGACGGCAAAAAGAGTTGTGGAAACGGTGCGAATGTGTGAATAAATAATCCCGACATTGAACCTGCTACATAATAAAATGATTGCTCCTAAAATCAATTAGTGTGAAGATCTTGATAGAAGGTAACTTTGGTAAGAGTTTCAACTTCAATCAGGTCAAAAAGATTTATGTATGGAGATATATAACATCGAAAATCGAGCCCATATTTATCTTTTATTTTTACTTCGAGCAAGGTGTAAGCATTTCCAGTCGTATGTATACTTATAGCTTCGATGCTCAGAGCTCGATCTTTATGAAATTTTCAGCCAACCAAAGCTAAACCTCTAAGAATATAATTTTCTAATTTAATATTCTATATATCTGAGATTTATTCCTTTCGGTTTATAAAAAAATCGGGCAATAGAAACACCTACGTTCAACATTTTGAGTCCCTAGGTCTCGCTCTCCATTTCGCCCTATCTCTCTTTCTTGCTCCCCGGAGATCGACGCATTCATACTGAACATACAGACAGACGTAGATGGCTAGATCGACTCAGAGGTAGATGCTTATAAGGATTATACATTTTTCATACAAGGAAACCGTCCCCTATCCTAAATAACTAGAAGTTGTGAACCAGATTAATTCAGCACACATAGCATAAGTTGTACATGGAAATGAAGAAGTCAGACAATAGACCAGGAAAATCGAAATGAACACAACCCACTTTCTATAAAAATCTGCGATCGATCTCTTTCAGCTTGGAAATCTTTTGTGGACGAACTACAAGAAACTTACATGGATTGAGCTGATTAAAAGCGAAAAGAGAGCGATTTGAAGTACTTACTGAAAGAAACGCATTACCATATCGAATGCGTACATGTGCTGTCTACTATTTGCTTATGCACCCAACGACACATTCAAAGAGTATGTATGCTTCGTCTATCCAAAGGCAGGCATTCATGCCCGGTGACTTAGATTTCTTTTTTGCTAACACAAGAATACAAGTGTACTGAAGGCGAAACACAAGTGGGCCCGTTGAGCGCACATCCAGGGATAAGAGGAAATCGCTACCAGGTTTCTGTGCTGACGGCCAACATATTCGTTGCGTACAATCAAAATCGGGCTAAGCGTATAAGCCGACAAAACTATGCGCACTAATTAATGAAAACAATTAGTAAATTAAGTTTGCTATTTCCGCTCGATGACGACCAGAATAATAATAGTTATAATAATAATAACAAGCGTAACAGACAATTGCCCAAACATAAGCGGCCAAAAATCATGAACATAAAAATGCAAACGTTGGCAATAAACGGGCATAGAAATGCCCAAAATTTATGCTAATTGGACTTGTTTACCAGTGCGTGTGGTTTAACATGCATAAATCTAAATCCATACAGCCAACCTCTCTATCTCCCTCTCTATCTGCCCCACTCTATTCGTATATATATATATATATATATATATTGCCAGCATTTAGCTGACGTCTTCAATTTTGTTTATTTGAGTCTGCAACACCCGCGGCAGGTTGTCTGAGCTCAGACCAGGAGAAGCTCAAGCTTAATATCCTACTCTCTGCGTGCTCTGATTCCTTGTGTCAACCCGACAACAACAACATATATGTAAGTCAAATAATGTGGAGCATGCTCGAATAGCAGCTACCACGTAAATAAGCTTAAAAGCTGCAAAATAATTTCTACTGGAAACTGAATTTATAGAAAACCAGAATAAGTGATTAAAATGTAAATAAATTGAAATAAATTATGAAAAAATAATGCATTTAAATTAGTAATTAACGTGAGCTTTAGTAAGCAAAAAGTATCGATACGTTTAATTTATGTACATAAGCATATTAGGAGAGGTTTAAATTAGCTTGTGTCCAGTTCAACAAAATATTTCATCGTACTCTTTTGTGGAATTTAGAGTGCAGGATACTTAAAACAAATCCACCAGACGAATGAGCAAATATTTTATATTTGTTTCGAAACCAAAGCCAAGCGGCAGCCAACCCAAAAACAAAAGCATAGCAAAATATTTGATTTGGCATTGTGAGCGGGCAAATGCTGCAAGGGATGGGAGCCACATTCACATTCACATTCACATTCTGTACAACTGATGCGCCTCGGCGCCGGAATTCCTTGCAGGATTTGCGCTGAGCGCCGTCTGGTGCTTGGCCTATACCAAAATTGTATTTGCATGTCAATTGCGTTTGTTTATCTCGCGTTATTATTTTTGACATTGCCACAAGGCATAAGCAACACGGACAGACAACAACGTGAGTGCCTGAAGGGGACCAAAAATGCGGCTGATTCGATGGCTCTGATATAATGGAAATATTTTGTCCAGCTATGGAGCGCAGTTGGAAATCATAATTTGCATATTAAGTTCATTTCGGTAAGGGGTAAGAGCTGAAAATTGCCTAACATCAAATTAATAGAATTTATAGCTAAGAAAATGAAAGGAAACTATTCTGGGTCTATATTATTAAAATATTAACGAAATTATAAAAATATTAGTGATATAATTAATTAATTATAGATATTATTAAAATATTAGTGATATTATTAAAATATTAGTGATATTATAAAAATATTGGTAAAATGATTAATTAATTATTGATGTCATTAAAATATTAGTGATCTTAATAAAATATTAGTGATATTATTAAAATATTAATGATATTATTAATTGATTATTGATATTATTAAAATTTTAGTGATATTATAAAAATATTAGTGATATTATTAAAATATTAGTGATAATATTAAAATATTAGTGATATTATAATATCAGTTATCTAAACATGTCTTTAAAATACTATAAATGAGTAAAATGCGCTCGGGACGACTCGATTAAATATGCATCATATTATTGATTACCAAGCAAAAGTTGTTTGATTTTGGGATCAACAATTAGCTGACTTGACTCCAATTTTGTTGAATTTTCAATAAGAGTTTAGTTCATTACAAGCTCGTTTAACGTCAGGGAGCAATAAACTTTATCGGCTTCGGGCTGCAATTAAAAACCATTTTACAACACTATAAAACCCAACTATTAACGACAAACTGTAAAAGTTGAACAAAGAACATCTGAGTTGATTGACAAAAATGTTTACCACAGACTTTTCATAGATTTCCATAAATTTTAATGTTTTCTATGCAGAAAGCGGGCAACAAAAAGGCAGCAATTAATAGGATTCTTTTGTGCTGACGTCCTGTTAATGATTGGAAAACCCAATCTCGAGTAGCAGTTGCCGCCAAATGCCTGCCGACTAACCGCAAAACAATCAAAAAGTGATTTTAATTGAAAAAAAAAACAGTAAAAATCAATTGCAAGAAGAAAACCATCAGAGTGTGCGGTAAGTGCCAGAAAGCAATTAATATGCAAACAAAAGTCGCAAAAGCTATTATATATATTTAAAATATATATAAAATATATATGTATATATTTTCTACTCACGAGGCTGGTGATGTGAATTCCATTAGCCGGAGTTCAAGGTTCCCCTTTTGGCTGCCAGCACGTACAGTGCATAGATTTTTATATGCCTCATGCCTCAGCGTGCTGCTGGAGCTTAACATTCTAATACGACTCCAAGCATAAGGTGGGTAATAAATTGTCGGCCAAATCCAGTGAAATTCGTACACCTGTTCTCGCAGCTAAGTATTATTGATAAGCATTAGAATCGGGAGCGTGTCCAACAAGCGCACTCAATAGAGCATTACGTGCATTACATACGCATCGGGTCGTATACTTATTTAGATGACTGTTAAGCGCCTGGCTCTACACATACTAATAGTACTTATATTCTGCGGGAGTGGGGGGCATGTCTATAACAGCAGTTATAAACTCGTTAGCACACAGATACAATCATACCGGGAAGAGCTTTAAGCTGCGTTTTACAACATTTCGCCTTCGCCCAACAGTTAACCCCAACAGATGCAACTTCATGAATGGTTCATGCACCCACTTGGCCGGCTGTTGGGTCTTTTGGGGGCTGAAAGGGTTAAGCCAAGGCAGCAGAGGAAGACGTTAAGAAAAGAGAGCAACGGAATTACGACACAAAATACAAGCTACTAATTCAACTGTGTAGCAACAGTTTGTATTCACATAAATACACATTGGGTACTTTAACAATTTGTGCTTTAAAAATGCATTTAGAATTTACGGATTTCACAGCTTTTTGTAAAGTTTCTTTCTATACATTTTAAATGTTGTGTTGTGGACTATTCCGAATTTTCTGATTGATTTGCGGGCATGTTTCATACCCTTCTAGAGGGCATATTAGTTATGTCACGCAAAGCAAACGTCTCCGACCCCGTAGAGTATTAAAAACTATTAGATATTTAGGTTAAAGTTCAATTTGTATATAATAGCTATTGTTCTTATATATAGAGTTTTCCTCGAACAAAAAACTAAACAAATTTAAAACTATTTACCTGAAGAACAGGTGAACTTAAGGTTTTTTAGTATTAATCCCACTTCTTAGTAAGAGTATATTATACATTCTTGAAATTTCAGTGAAAATTTGCTATTGTTCTTATCAAATGTATTAAGTTTTCCTCGAAACGAAAAGTTAAACAAATTTAAAACAATTTACCTGAAGAACAGCTGACATTAAGGTTTCTTGGTATTAATCCCACAACTTAATATACTCTTAATATTCAAACGAATTGAAATTTCTCTGAGAATGCAATTTAAATTCAAAGCACAACGTATTCTGAATACTGCAGAATATACCCTATAATAGAAATGTACTCACATACGATGACAATTATAAATTGCTGTGTGCAATGGACGGGTCGATAGCTCTGTAATATTATTTAAGCATCAGGAGGAGCCGAGCGAATGGTAACATTGTTGTCATGTAAACGAGATGTTGTCTAAAAAATTGTTGACCCCGTTGGTAAATTGGCTGACTCTCTTGGCTTTCGACAATATCAATTTGCAAGACAATGCAGCACGGTCCCTGGGAGCAATCCGTACACAGGACTCTCGTTAGAAGCGGCATCAATGCATTTGATTGCACAATCCTTCATTGCCAGGACCTTTGGCCAACTCGCCGGCTCCTTGTACACTTGTGTGCATGCTCCTGCCGTTTCTTCAACAATATATATGTGCAGTTTATCTGCTGACCACAGTTTCTGTCCCCCGTCCCGTTTAACAGTCGCCGTTGGCCGTCGCTCGAGGACTCCTTTGTGAGTCGCTGGCCCACTTTTTATTGGCCTTTGTGGCATTTGTGTCATAAACCGCTTTGGCATTTGGCCTCCAAAGTGCATGGCTCGCCACTTGAATTTAACTGAATTTCCATAATATTCTTTGCTCCTTCTTTGCCGTATTGACTCAGGTTTCTTTTTCAGCATGTTCTCGCAACTTTGTTTTATTGACTTTGCGGCGACAAATTCGAAATTTAAATTGCCATCAAAATGCGCACGATATGATAAATTGCCAAACGAACTCGTAAAAAAAAACGCTTGCCATTGTATCAATTTGTCTGGCTATTTGTGTGGTTTCCAATTTTGTACATTTAATGGCAATCATTATGCTCCACTTTTGGCAATCATTCTTTCGGACATGTGACATTATGCAGTTTGATTTAAATTCGTTCGCATTCATTTAGTTTGGCCTTAATCAGAAATTTGATCAAATATTTAAATTAGTGGCACACGTTTACCTGCCTTTTCTCCCTTAAACCACAAATTGTAATTAAACTTTCGAAATCGTTTGTGTCGCGAACAAAAGACAATGATTTGTGTAACATGCGTATTTTAAATCAATAACTGTTCTGTGTTTAGTTTAATTTTTGTTAATAATCAAACAAAATCTTGCCTGCGGTCCTCGTGGCACTTCAACTATTATGTTGACAGAACAAGGGACGGGCGAGGGAAATAAATTCTACGGGCCACAAAAGCAAAGTTTTTTTTTTACCCAGCTCGTCGACCCCTCAGGCTCTAAATTAGATGCAATTTCTAATAACATGTCCATTTTTATTTATTTTTAAACGACAAATAACTAAACCAAAAACTTTATACCGTGCGGTTAGTAAATAAAAAATAACTAATTTCTGTTTGTATGTGTAAATCGATAGATATTTATTTAAAGGTAGGTTGGAATGTATCTAAAAGCAATTCAAGGCTATGAGCAAAGATTCTGCGATTTTAGAAATATTATCTTTAAGTTATAGCTCCTATAATCTACCAGATATTCTGTCGTTTTTTGTGCGCTGTTATCGATCAATGCCTTCCGATCTCTCCGAAGCGAAAGACTATTTAAGTGAAGCGTAGTTACAAGGTTGCGTATATTAAGGTATTACAATTGAAGGGGTATTTACAATTATGGGATATTTACCATTAAGGGCAAAGCCATAAAAAATAAGAGGATTAACATATTTCTGCTTTCTGCTGCTTTCTAGATCCCAGGGGTGTATCCTTTCGAGCCGCCCCTCTTTTAATGGGGTCAGCCTGGAGCCTGGCGACCGCGCTCGGCCATCCGCAGCAGCTTGTCGCAACTGACGAAATTTAAAATTTGATCTACGACCTTTGTGGCAGGCCATAAAAGGCCGGCCACCTTGCGTTCTGCCTTGGCTTGGAAGAGAAAACACCCCTTTTTCAGTGCCGAGTTCCCACTAAAAAAATTCCAAATTCGTTCTATCTACAAGACCAACCCAAGCATAGGAAATGCATTCTTGATCAACTTTGGAGCCGGTAAAGCCTCCTCTTCTGCCTGTCACATGCATTTGCACAAAACCGAAATACCCCTTATAAAGAGCTTGTTAATTTAATGCCGGTTCAATCACTCGAAAAGAATGGATAAATAATTGAATGTGCGTAAATTTATGCACATTTGCATAACTGCGCAAATATTTGCAGCAACATGCCAGAATTTGCAAGTCAGAATTTGTAAGGGGTGCAGGACTGCAATTAAAGCATGCGGATTATTGCGTATACGCAGCATGGGTCCGAATCTTATATTCAATGAGCGCTAGCTGTGGTTTATGGCCCTGCCTGGCAGCCCAACGATTAAATGTGCTTTGCCCCGCCGCCATTCCAGAGGCAACGGAAAATAATTAGACACTCAGCATTATTTGTAGGCAATCAAATTGAATTTAGTGTGGGCCCAAAGCCACGCCTACAACACACACGTATGCCTTTGTGTTCTAGCTGGTGAGGGCGTGAGTATGAGTGTGTGTGTGCTTATGTGTGTTTATGGCCAAGAGTGTGTCCTACAGACACTTCCTTCTGCCTGACAAGCTGTTAATTCTCATCACGTTTAATGTAATGGCAGCACGTTAACTTTGAAGCGCAAAATTGGAATTCAATATGTTCGCCAGCATATCAAATGTGTGACTTTCTCGCGGCCCCCTCTCGCTCGCCCTCTCTCTCTCTCTCTCTCTCTCTCTCTCGCGCTCGCTCGCACCCTCTTTTTATGTGTATCTCTTTCAATATTCTACTTTTGGCGAGTTGGGGCAAACTTTTTCTGGCCCCCGATATTCGGCTCGAAAATGAGCATTGAATTATGCCTTCGATATGGCAAAAAAGCAACTGGAAATACTGACTCGTCCTGACATGTAGATTATTGTAATGAATATTTAATATAACTTTTCCTCTATATATTTATTGATTTTTTCTGCAAAACGAAAAAAAATCGACTTTTGTTTTTCATTTCGATTGCGTATATTTATTTATAATGTATTTTCTTTCTGCTTTTTCGACTAACAAAACAAACGCCAACAGAAACAATGAAATTTAAATTATTTTCGCTTGACAATCTCATTCGTCGGCATTCCTCCCAAATATTGCATACCATTGAAATATAAATATTCATTGTCAAACAATTTTTCATTTATTTAAATGTGAATTATTTAGAAGAAAATCATCTCTCTCTCTTTAAAAATTATGTATTAACATTCTTGATCATAAGAACACTTCGCAGCAACTGGACCTAAATCGGTTGCTTTTTTTTCTATATTCAGATGGGAGTCCTATCATTTTGTTTCCCCACAAAATTGCAACAATTTATTCAAATTAATAATCAAGAATTCTTATCAACTGATTTTACCTTCTATTTCATAATGAATGGAGTATTGTGTAGTCGGTTCCATCCGACGGCAATGTCCATTCCTGTTTTAAGCAAACTTTTTTGCGGTGTTTTTTAAGAATGTCACAAGCCCTTAGCTGGCTTGGACTGCGACACACTTCTACCTCATTACGCATCTTAATTGTGTCATTCAAGTGCCCGCGCATTAATCTTTTTAAATTGCAATGCTTTCATTTTATGTACGCTGTCGAAGAGCAAAGAAAGTCTGACTTGCGAGAGTTTAAAAAAAGAAAAACACAACTAATCAATTTTGCGCATGTTCTTATTGATAATCCGCATTAATAAAGAAGTTGGGGCATTATTATTATTACGATTAAAAAAACCAGTTTCTTACCTTCATATAAATGAGAATTATTTGTAAAATCTATGATAAAGATCTTATATGTATTTGTTAAAATTTAATACAAATACACTTAAATACAACGTAAGCTACATTTTGTATCTAATTTATATACTTAATTTAATTACATTTATATATTTAATTTAATTTAATTTTTATATTTAATTTAATTTAAATACACTTAAATACAACGTAAGCTATCTTTTGCTATCTACTTTATGTATTGTCAATCGTTTTATATAGAACCTAATACAATTACTTACAGAAATAACTAAGCTATTAAATATAGTATAGGGTATATCGCGTACTCTCACTCTATACTGTTTCTGGAGTCGAGCACGTAGGGCAGAACTCCAATTAAATAAGTTATTTAAAGCCCGAGCAACATGAGTCGGACGGCTTTTGACTTGTCTCATCTTTGGTTTATGTCGGCCATTAACTCCAAACAGACTGAGGGCGAACTGCTCATCTGCACTTAACCCACTCAACGAATCGACACTTGGATGGCCAGTTGGACCAGTCGGACACTCGGACACTTTGATACTTGAGCAGTGGCCAAAAGCCTTGAAGTGTGGCACTGCACATGACAGAATGCGAGTAACTCTCCATTCGGTACACTAAACTATATATCATCTCACTTAAACACACTTGGCGCACTCTCATCGCGTGCCAGACAGTCGCAGGACACATTAATAAGTTCAACTACACTTCCAGTCCAGGCCACATTATTCATGCCTTCACGACATAATTACAATTTGAATTGCTTTTATTGCCACGAGCACGACTTTTATGCCCAGCGCGCTGTTTTCCCGCTTTGTTACTGACAAATGAAAACATTTTGCTGACATTTACGTGGGCTTCGCTTCAGCAGCAACAATAACAACTTGCACAGCAGCAGGATGACTGTGGCTGTCCGGCTCATTGCCTTCCCTTCACTCATGTTTAATTAACATTTTGCGATGTGCCAACAGCTAAAAGTTCTCCCCCATCTCCCCATCCCCTCCACTTCTCTGTAGAATTCACATTTTGCACACTTTATTATGGGGACGGTAATTCGGAAAAATTACCTTACGGCTGTTTCCTTTGACTTTGCTTTTATCTTCATTTTTTTTTTCGCTCTTTAATTTCTTGTTTTCATAATATTTATATAGAAATAACAATTCATGCCAGTTAATTAAAACGTTTTCATCAAATTAGAGTGTGCGTGGCAAATGCCGTGGCATACGGAAAAAACGTTTAAGGCCATTTGAACAATTAAAATCCAATTAGAAAGTTCTTGGAATTTTACAGTATTATTGAAACATTTAACATTTTTGCAGAGACCTGCGTGAAAATACGTTCATGAATATATCTCTTACAGTATGTAGATGATAGGTAGAGGTATTTATATCATATTCAAAACTTGATAATCAAAGATTTAACAATTTTGTATGCGGAATCAGATCTATTCGTTGCCGAAAGCATTTTATTAGCCACTCAGGCACATATTCAAGACACGTGTACCTTTCCATCGTTTACTTTGAGCCCTCTGGTTAGCTTCGCATGTCAAATTTATCGATACGTCAAAATGTTTACCAAAAGGAGCTGTTTCTGAGTGACAAGTGAATCGCCTTGAATCAATAGACATTGCCACGAGCCCCACTACAAGGTCATCCATAATAATTGTGCCTAAGTGCCCCACATTGTGGCAACTTTTCCCAGCAATCCAAATGAATGTAAGCAACAACAACAACAACAGCAGCAATAACATCAGTAAATTCATTAGCTTACAGTCGCGTTTTCAGAAAGCAAATAATATAAATAAACTTTAAGCTAAGCCCACTTGGCTCTTTTAAGCTGTTGGTGTGGTGTCTGCAAGAGATGGGGCTCATGGGGCTGTTATTCCCCATAGCATTTCAATACTTCGCTGCTAGGCATACACTCAATTCCCATTTCTTCTTTATGCGATACCCTAGCAGAGGATCCTTAAATACTTCAACGGAATCTGTTACATATGCTTCTTATATAAACCTTATAATAAGTTCTGAAAAGGTTGAAGAACAAAAGTTTATTAGCCACGGATACAAAGTTTTCGTATCTATCATTAACATAAAACTATTTATCCTGACTGACTGACTGACTGACTGACTGACTGACTGATTGACTGATTGACTGATTGATTGATTGATTGATTGATTGACTGATTGATTGACTGACTGGCTAAGTTACTGACTAATTGACTGATTGACTGACTGATTGACTGATTGACTGACTGACTAACTGATTGACTGATTGATTGACTGACTGACTGACTGACTGACTGACTGACTGACTGACTGACTGACTGACTGACTGACTGACTGACTGACTGACTGATTGACTGATTGACTGATTGATTGTCTGACTAACCCACTGATAGTTGATCAACGCACAGCTCTACCCACAAAGACTTTTAAGTTCAGATGTGTAGCATATGCCACAAGCCGGGTTGAATCTAACTGACTCAATCCAAGAAATCCTTTTCATTATTTTTGCTATGAACTGAAACAGTTTCGCAAATTACAACCGAACCTCAATCCAAGCCTGGTATTGCTTATCGAATTTTGTTCATAGAAACAAACCAAAATAGTTTTGACGCACATTTTTATTGTACATGCACATGTATGTACATACTCGTATTCGTTCAAGATGTGATTCCAGCCGTAAACCGAACCTCCTTCTGATAATTTCTTTCTTCAGGCTTGCAGCCTTGGACGTTCAGTCAGGGTCATGAAAATTCCACCGACAAGTGTAGAACAGGCATAATTCTGATTTTCAAAGATCTTTGTCAATATTCATTATCAAAATTTTCATAATTTTCGTTCGTTGAGGAATAAAGGTTGATTGAGTGACAGATTAATTTTCAGAGTTTCAACCACGGAAGTAAAATATTAACTTATTATTTTCTCCAACCCAAAACTGTTATTTAAAAATATCTTTGAGGTGCTTATCGTAGTAAAAGAAAAATAATATTATAAGCAGTTGGGAAATTTTTGCTGCCTGAGACTTGAAGAAGGTCGTAGAATACTATAATAACAAGAATATTATAAATTAAATTAATAACTCTTCGTTAAAGAGCCAGAAGATGAATATGTCTGCTAGGGTATTTAGTGTTCGGTATCCCGATCAGAACAGTTCATTCTTATTTTCAATTTCTTTAAAACGTTTATTATCATCATTTCCGTATCTGGCACACAATCAAGATAAATCGCTGGCAATTGTGGCTATTTTGCATTTATTTTATGGACAAGTCGCCGCAACGGAGCAGTTATTGATTTTGTTATTATTTTTTCTAAAAAAAAAAAAAACAAATACAAATATTTAAGTGAAATGGTATTTGAACATTTGCCATTTTGTTGCTGCTGCAGCGCGGCTGCCTTTCAATACAAGTTATTTACAAAAATAAAAGAAAAATACGTTAGCTGCCACAAGCTCAAATAAAAATTGCAAATATTTTGCATTGCCCGCCGGAGACGCGTGTGTTCTATAGATTTAAATATTTAATTCGGCCTGAGGCATGCAGCAAATGCCTTACTTATTCAAGCAAAATCCAATTCATTAATAATGTCAATATGCAGGGCGCATTGTCAAAAGGAAAATAACCGCGAGACAAAGAAAAAAAATGGAATTAATGAATAGGCAAACGGGCTGGCCTTCAAATAAACAACGATAATACATTAATTTTGATTTTATGGTGTTAATTGTTATTTTCCTTTGTCAATTCTATGCATTTACCGAAAACTCATACCATTTGGAAAATCAATAAACTTGTATTCGGTGTAAGGTAAACAAATTGGCCAGAAAATGACATAGCTTACTGAACAGCATTTACAGCCTAGCGTGTCGCTTAATTGTTATACCCTTGTTGAGGGTATTCTAATTTTGTTGTGAAATTCGTAACACATAGAATATCCTCAATCCCATAAAGTATATGCATGTCCGTCTGTCAGTTTCTGTGCGATCTACTCTCTCAGCTTTAAAGATATAGATATAGGTTCGACTTTCTGTTGCAGGCAGTATATATATATCGGCCGGAGCGGACCAATTTATCATAAGTATATCTATCATAGGAGCGCTCGGTCGATAAGTAAGTTCTTCTATGGCAAAAAATTCTGTTTTCCAGATATTTTCAACACACTCAGAATTTACGAGGCTACTATTCCCACATATTTGCAAAAGGAAAATGTCTGCAGGGATATTAAATCTTCGGCGTGCCAAAGATATTCTTACTTTCTCGATTTTGTTTAAAATTAACTATCTGCAAGCCGATTTTATTTATTAACAATATAATAATCATAGCAACCCTGTAAGTGATTTTCATGCTTTATTGTGGAACTTGGTGATCTGCATCCACTTACATTGGATAAACTTCCGCAAATCTGATCCTAGAGTCTAAAACATATTCTTAATAGACATCAACGGCTAAGTGAATTATTATGTTAAAAGAAGTAACAATAAATTTGATAAATATTGATTTTCAGCTGATAATATGCAGCACAAGTTGCTTTAATTACAATTGGCAGGAGCAAATTTCTATTTTGCCAGAGCTCGTTAAAAGTTGTGCATAAATTATACAATTGTGAACTCTAGTTATGTGAAATATTATATTATACGATTGTGAACAATAGTTCTGTGAACTACTCTTAACACTAATAATTAGTTTGAAATTTTTAAATAGGTTTCGGTATAATCAACTGTTTATTTAGAGAAAAGCTGCTTAAATTAAATTGGCTGAATGTAAATTACAGCAAAAATGAAATGAACGTACAATTTCTAAGGCAACGCTCTAATTTGCATATAAAACCATGTGAAATTTCGTGTGCCAGCCTCGCAGCCAGCAGAGCTGAACCGACTCGACCCGACACGGCCCGGCTCGGCCAGCCATTCTGTGCAATTTTCACAATTACCCATACGCAGCGTACGCCCGCAAAGGTCATTACTTTACCTTGCGCGACTGCGATGGCGACGGCGACTGCGACTGTGTGGTGCAAAACTACAAGTTGGCTAAAACACGAATAATTTCCATAAGCTACAAAATTTATGCTAAAATAAGCGTCACATAAAATGCAAATAGTTATTATTACACTTTTTCTAGCTGGCCCTGGACCCACAGAGAGATCGGACCAGCTGCAGGCTTTTCACTCTCTCTCTCTCCCATCTTTATATAGCTTGTATTTAGTCTCGTTTCGCTGCGTTCATCATAATTAAGTTATAGCCGACAACATCTTGGGGACAGCCCTGGCTGTTCTTATAGGTATATAGAATGTGTTACGACGTGAGATTTTGTTGATACTAATGTTAATAATGCTGCGTGGGATACACATCTGGCGCATATCTGCAACGATTTGCAGCACGGGCATATGAGGATGTTGCCTGCCTCTATCTCTACCTTAATGTGTAATGATATTAATACATCACCTTGCCATATGACTGACTGTAAGTTTTTTGGGAAATAATGAACATTGCTGTGCGTATTAATTACTGCAGTAATTAACAAACGACAACAACAACAATGACAACGACAACGACAACTGTGGGGCCCAATAATTTGCGCAGTTCGTTCATCGTGCAATTTATTATTTGTCATCTGTTATTATGTCATTAAGAGGTTTTTTATTGCTGTACATTTTTAATTATCATTTGATCATATTTTTTTTTCTTTTCGCCCAACTACGAGCATTGTGTTCATTTTAATGTTGTTTTACACAGCAATTAAGTTGTAGAGGCGCGCCAGCTGTTGCCAATGGAATTGGAATTGAATGACCCATCAATTTGAATTGGAAATGGCCCAGTAATTGAGATAGCCTCATCAGGGGGGAAAGTACGCTATTATTAACTAGCGATCAGTCATATCTGATTTTCAAGTGCCCCCAAAGTGGACTACTCCAAAGTCCTCTTAATTTGGTTCTACACCATATCATTATTGCTTTTTTATACCCTGAACCCAGTGAAAATGGGTAAAAAGGGTATAATGTATTTGTGCAACAGGCAGAGGGAAGCATCTCTGACCACATAAAGTATACATATTCTTGATCAGCGTCAACAGTCGAGTCGATCTAGCCATGTCCGTCCGTCCGTCTGTCCGTCCGTCTGTATGAACGCAAGGATCTCAGAACCTATAGAAGCTAGAGACTGCAATTTTAGCTGTAGGTCCTCCTAGTCCATGCGCAGATCGAGTATGTTTCGATAACATGCCCCATTTCAAAGTAATCGATAAAAATTAATTTTGGTAAATAATATGAGCTAGAGTCACCAAACTTGATATGTAGCTTCTAGAATAGTATATATATATCAAGTATCGTTCATTTTGTACCTATCGCCTGTTGGTAGAAGAGGGTTCAGGGTATACCCTAGTCGGAAGCTCCCGACTAGAACCTCTTACTTTTTATATACTACATTTCATCATGTCTCATTCGATTTAATTTTTTATTGTTGCAAGCTGAATTCATGGACTTTCAGCAAATGAAATTGGAACATTTTATATTTACAACTTATTTGATCGGCCCTTGTTTGACTTTATTTGCTTAACGTGTATTAAATTTCATTGGTTTGCTTAAATTGCCGCGAGCCCTCGGTAAATGCCATGCCACATGCTTCAATTATACATTAATAAAACTTATTAGGAGATAAAAAAATTAATATACAAAAAAATATAAAAGTAACTAACTGGCGTATCGCATGTAAAAACTCAATTGTATACAAAATATGGCGCATAAATCAAAATGAGAAAACCAAAGGAAAGTTAACTGTGCTGCAAAAAAAAAAAACATGATTCATTTAAATGAAATTGTTGAAATTTCAACAAGGTGCATGTGAGGTTTTCACAATTTGAATTAATAAAACTGTTTAAAAAGTAATATATGTAATTGATAAATATATTAATTGTTAATTATGTATACATAATTAAGTAAAATAGTTTTAGCAGGTAATATTAATTTATAATGGAATATATGTATGAATGTCGGAAGTTATAAATAAAATAAAAATATATATGTATATATATACTTATCACAATTTTAAATATAAATAAATATGTACTTATGTATATTTTTGTACACATGTATATTTTTTTGGAAGTCAACAACTTTCAGCCTTTGTGGTTCCGCTCGAAATCGATTTTTGCGTTCATTAATATTAAATTATGCGGGTCCACAGAGTGCCCCGGCTAATATCAGAAGCATTAAAACAATTTACAGCTTTTTTTCTGGCTAATGTCAAGGCCCAAAAACACATGCTTATACATAATTAATAAACGTGGCAGGCAATTTTTGTGGACTCAACCGTGAGATTCATAAAATGTGGCTCATATCAGCACATTAAAAACAAATTTCTTCCTACTTTGACAATACAATTTTCGCATAATGTTTTGCAAATTTAACTTTGGCATAGAATTTGGTGCTGGACGGAGAAAAAAACAAAATCAAAATAAACATGTCAACACGCAAAAGAAGTTGATTTTAATTTTAACATCGCATGTCAAACTTCTTGCCTTGGCTTTGGCTTGGCAATTTGCGTTGCCTACTTTTGTGCGCCTCAGAGCTTTATTCCATTCGAAATAAATCAAAGGCAGTTTTACTCTTTCGGCTGCCTTAGTTCAACGTTCGACTTTTTTAATGGCCACAAATCACGTGTTGGGCCAATTTCATAATGGCGCGTGTGCCAGCCCCGATAAGGAAATGTGTGCATGGAACATGGCCCGGGATGGCTGCTCTTTTTCCGGCTCCTTTGACTCCGGGCGTATTCGATAAAAGTTTGCCAAGTGTGATAAGTGACCGCCTAATGGCACATTTGATTGTTTATGAAATGCATTTAGTGTGCCCCCAAAAAATGATAAGATTCGAGCTCATTAATGCCTGCCTTGCGGCAGGTAATCAAGTTCTTTTTGCATAAGTTCAAGGCAAACACAATTTGCTTCAATTTGTTCGGCTGTCTTTCGCGCAAACGTCTGAATTTAAGCAGATCCATCAAAAATGTCAGCCAATAACTTAAAATAAAGTCGGAAAACAATGCGCCAAAAATAAATTTAAATATAAATATATATATACGTTCGTGTAAGAGCATTTGTGTTCCTTAAAAGTCTTTAGCTTCAATTTCGCCGTGTTTTGTGTCCTTTATTTTGACAGAAATTGTGATTCTAATACCCTGTGTTCAGTGGAAATAATATAAAGTGTATTTTAGGCAGCAATTGCCTTGCAGATCTAGCCAAATCCGTCCGTTTTTTCATCTGTCCGTAGATTGCAGAGACACAAATACTTTTACTCGCCGTGTAATCCTGAAATTGATGAACGTCAAATACAGAAAAACTTTCGTTCTTAACATTGCGGAGAGTGTTTCGACATGAAGGTTCCTTTGATCCATATTCAGAGGAAAAAAGACTTGAGAAGGGAATTCATTGAGAAGATGACGCATTTGGGAACATTCCCAAATACCTTATTGTCAGACAAGCAAAGTAATATAAAAGAGAGAGAAAAACACAGTACAGCGCGAAAGGTTTGAGCTCTGAAGCGGTTGGCCAAGTCAACTGGTTGTCAAATTTTAGCTGCGCCCTTGTGCAATTACCATAATGATGTCAGGCAGCGCACAAATCAAGCAGCGTCGTTTATTACAAGTGCGAGAACTTAATTAAAATGCCGAAACAAAGCCGGGTCCGAGGAGGCAGCGGGGGCAAGCGCGGCGAAAAGGGAAAGTGCGGCCCATAAACTATGCACAATGCCAAGTGAAAGTGCCGCTAGTGATGGCTGCTGCTACTCAAGGACTTCCGCTCCTGCTGCTGCTATGGCACACACACTCACACACACACACACCCACATAAACAACAAACGGGGGGAGGCGTAACTCGGTTGACTTTTATGATTGCTTGCTGGCATTGGCTGGCGCAAATAAAATGGAAAGTTGGCATCGTCGGTACGCTGTGCTGAACACCAATGCGTCTCTTCACGCCGTCTCAAATCCCAACGCAATTTGAGTAATTTTGCAGTGAATCCTTTTGTCCGCGGTTAGAGTGCGACTGCGGTGCCAGGCTACCATCCCGTTCTATCATCATCCTGGCGATCTACATGGGACGGGCAACGGCATTGTCCAAGTTCGCAAGTTACTGGCTTTTGGTTATTGGTCGTCTGGTGGTTTAGCGGTCTGGTGGTCTGCCTTTGTTAATTTGGTTCACAGGCCACACACACGGACACACACGGCAGCACACTATTACAACAATTTGCACACACACACCCACGGCCACATATCCGCACACACACACATGCAACGCAGTTGGGCCACAATGCTTTTGGCAAACGCATTTGGCACATTTGCTTCATTTACTGCGTCGTTTGCCGCATTTTAATTGCTTCTGCTTACACACACACACACACAGACAGACACCCCAAATGGCAGAAGGACAGAAGGACACACACACACACACACACACGCGCGCTCGCTCGCAAAGTTTGTCAATCTGCAATTTGAATGCGCGGCATCATCGGCGTCCGTTTCCTGCCCGTTCGCTGCGTCTGTTTGACTCATAAAGCTGCGCGCCATTAAATGAAATGAGTTTCTGACGAAATTATCTTCTTGAATGCGAGTTGACGCAATGCCAGGCAGGCAAAAGCAGCAAAAATCCCCCCTCTCGTTCGATTTTAATGTTTAATGATCAATTTTGGTTGCATACGCACATATTCCGCATACCTATACGCGGCCACGCCTACAAACCTGCGCAGCTAAGCACATGTGATGGGGGGGCACGTTGGGCGCCACAAATTGTTTCATAACTCAGTTAGCTAAGCAGCATACTGCCTGAGGCGCCAGCTGAAAGTTTAATTAAATTGCTTACTAAATCAAATCAAATGAGCAGCTTGCGACAAGGATTACTAGAACGTGTACCCAGTCACCAGGCACCAGGTAACAGCTCCTGGCAGCTCCTGGCAGCGCCGTGTCCTTCTTATCGCCGCCAGGTGCTTAATCCGCTTGACTGGCAGCGCTTGCATCGCTCGCAAGTGGCATTAAAACAAATTACAATTAATTAAAGTCTCACTTCTCATTGACGACGACTCTTGCCAGCAGCTGCATTTGTAGTTACAATTTTATTTTTTTTTTTTTTTTTGCCATTTTCGCATCTCGTTTTGCGTTGAGAAGCTCGATTTGTATGAAAATCTGTGAATACGCTTTCAGCTCTGCTTAAAAAAATAGAAAAAGAGTATAATTAGCTTAACCATGCGAAAGATAAAATGCACGTTAATCCCCTGGCAGAAGCCTCATCAATGTTTTTGATATATCAAGGCATTTAGCTCCCGATTTTTAATGCGATTTTCAAAAGAACAAAAATTATGGTGAATAGTTAAAATAAAATAATCAATGAGAGAAATATGTAAAAGAATTGCAGGCATATCTATTTCATTATTACAAATTAATTAAGTTAACTTTTTAATGAAACAGCTTCATTTTATCTGAATATTGTGTATCAATTAAATGCCAATAGACTAATTGCATTAAAAAATATAACGAAACGGATATGCATCAAATTGTATAACAAAACTTTAATACCCTATGCAAAAGCATTGACGAGGTTTTAAATTTGCATTTGTGAGCTGCCAAGCAGAGAAATAAATACAAAACAACATTTTAAAGCAGTTGCCAAAGTAAAACCCTTAAACAAGTCGCAACCACTTAAAACCGCGCTTAAAGCCAAAAACTTTTAATTTGTTTAAAAAAATAATTAAAAAATCGTAAGCCCAAAGACTTTTTACAATGAACTGCCGGATCCTTGTGGTGCGAGCGTAATCTAGAGTCGAAAAGTCGAAAAGGCGAACTCGTCGTCCTTCATTCTGATGCCTTTCGTCGCCTCGTGTCTCCTCTCATCACTTACATTGATTTATTGAATTTATTGTTGAACAACTCATTTGACAAATGATAAAAGTTTTTATTTGACTATGGTAATTAAAAAATATATTTTAATCGCCTTTTATGTGTCGCTGTGTCTCTCCTCAGTCGACTGGCTGACGAGAAGGCTTTTCCAATATATATTTCTAGGCTGAACTAAACTTTTACAGAAGTTTCTTGAAAATTATATCAGCAAAGTAATCCAGCAAAAATGAAATGAATACATATCAAATTTTATAAATAAAATGAAACTCAGTCTTCTTTAATTACTCAATAAGGTTCGTTTTCTTGCTCAGTAGCTCATTAATGAAAATTTATTAAAATAATGATTGAAACAGAAATATGGGTTGATGATTAAATAATTAACTCTTGTCAACAATAACTCAAAAAGCTAATGGCTCCACGGTGCAATACAACGAATTTTAATTCAACCTGACAAATTATTAAAACTGAACAGAATTCACATCTCACATCTTCTCCTTCTTCTGTTAATTCTGGTAAAACATATTTCTATTTAATGCCAACGCGATTTTGTCTCTTCATTTATATTGCTTTGTTTTAATTCGTTTTTTTTATATAATCCTTAGTAATCTCTATAATCATATAATCTCCTAAGATATTATATAGTTTGTCGGACTCAATTATATATGATAGAAACGTTAGCAAAGCTAGCACAAGTTTTAATTAAAATTGTTATATAACTACTCATTATTATGATTTATTTTGTGTATCGGTGCTTCCCTTGAAAAAAAAAACAAAATGAATATAACCAGTTAACAAACGGAACCTCTGTTGACATGGCCTGAACAACATTTTCACCTTCACAATTAATTTTTTCCGCCTCTGCTTGCGCAGCAATGCGAATCCATGACCCGAATATTCACCGATATTCAATATTACCATCGCTTGGCAAAAACAAAAAAAAAAACGAACATAATACACACAAATTGCCCAGCTGTTATGGCACTCGGTTGCGTAACTTTGCCGGCCCCAAATGGAATTCACATTTAAAATGCCAGGCCCGAAAATCAATTTAAATGCGAGGACTTCCGCTCTCGCTGCTGCTGCTCCTGCTCCTACTCCCGCTGCCTGGCCTAAGCCTGCTTAAGCGATTTGCTAATAATAGCCAAAAGCCGTAAGCTTTCCCGCCAACGATTTGTAGCCAATATGTTGTGTGAGAAGAAGGGGCTGGCTAAGGCGGAAAACGGCTCTCATTAAATATGCCTAGATATGTGTGTGTGTGTGTGTGTGCGTGTGTGTGTGTGCCGCCCACTTCCTCATGTTAACAGCAAGCAATTACAAATGTTATGCGTAACTGTATCTTCGGTTAGGCATGTTTCAGCTCCAACTGTACGGCACACACACACACACACACACGCGCGCGTGCTTAGATCTGCGTAATCTATTATGCCGCTGAAAGTGGTAATTCCGGTCAGTAAATAACGCGCAACGGCCAATGCCAGAAACAGTCCTGGGCTGCCCGGCTCAAAGGCGTCGATTCGATTTTAAGCCACATCGCGACGTCGCGTCGCGGCAAAAGTCAGAGAAAGGCCCACCGAAGGACGCGATATACAGACAACAATAACGGCCCCCAGGCTCAACCGTCTATAAGTCCTGTGTTAAAAGCCATAAATCCATTGGGCCCTGCTTACATATGCGCCATTTCACACCGTTACCGTTAGACGCACACGCAAACATTTGCATATACACACATACATATAAATGTATGTAGGTGTACTAAGCGGCCGACCCCGCCCCGCCCCGCCCCGCCCCCAAGAGCGCACGCAACTACAGTCAGCTATCGATAGAAGTGGCGTGCACCTTTCAGCCAAATTGCTTTCCGCTCGATTTTATATTTTTTCACAAGCAACATTTTATCAGCATTCAATTTTCTTCTCTTTTTTTTCACATGCAACAAAATTGTGCAACATTTTAAAGCCAGATTAAATCGTGTACGAAAGTTTTTTTAAGCCCGAAATAATATTGTTAAATTGCAATTTAATTAATTGTGATACTTAGTACGAGTATTCAATCATAAAATTGTTTATTATGCATGTTAAAAGCTGATTAAAGCGAAACTGAATTTCAAAAGTTGAAAGAGAGTAAAATCAAATGAAATATAAATTCAAGCAGCATTTAAAATGTTGCATATTTTAATATTCCCATTCAATTCGAACAAAACAAATAATACTTACTTTTAATACATTTGTTTCGAATACGGAAAACAACACTAAAATTAAAGTAAAATGTATTAAAGTATGCAGAGGGTATTATTTTTTTGTTGTGAAATGTGTAACCCATAGAAGGAGACATCTCCGACCCCATAAAGTATATATATCCATGATCAGTATCAACAGCCGAGTCGATATAACAATGTCCGGCATGCCGAAAATAGCCCTTCTTGATCGTTTTTATATACAATTTAATTTAAGTTTTACCTATTGTTCCTGTATATTATAATATATAGCTCACTATAGCATACAGCGATAGCAGCAATATTATCCATAATAAATTTCAAGTATTATCAAGTTAATTTTAGGGCTAATAAAATGAATTAATGATGAATTAGAATATCGACTTGTAATTTATTTAGTACTTTTTATGGTCAATGAGGTTTTCCTTATCTAGCTCAATCCTAAATACATTCTATATATATGTAAACTATTATCAAGATAATTTCAAAGCTAATAAATAGAGTATTTTGCATTGAAGCAAATTGTTAGAAAGATAGACGCGGCTATATCTAACTAAGATTTTATAAGTTATCTATAAAGTCGATAATGTTTCCTTATATAATTAATTCCTAAATATATTCTAGTCTTCGATCCATGATATATGTAAGCCATTATTTATTAATGAGAGCAAATAGAGCATTTAAATAAGTAATAATATAATTTACTTTTGTAAATAAATAATATAAAAGTTATTTACGTAAATTACAAGCCGAAAGCATGGACATATATCGAGCCTACGCAGAACCTCTCGATAACTATTAATGTCTGTGGCCAAAACACACACAACAAAAGGCCACGTTAACAGTTTTGACAGTTTTCAATTTGGCTAGCAGACAAATTAAAAATGGTTCGAGAACGACGACAAAACGTCGCCAGCTGCGGCTTCAAAAGCCAACGAAACACGCGAAAATAACAATTGATGGGGCCTAGAAGGTGGCAGGGGTCGATGGGGGGGGGGGGGGGCAGGGCTGACAAGCAGAACCTGCTCACTGGTAAAACCATATAACGAACATTTGTCAATTTTGTCGTTGTTAGCTGCCCAAAACAGTGTCTGGCCCGGCTCTGGGGTCGACTTCGTGGTAGACTCTATGACTCATGGTTCGAGGGTCTCGGACCCGTCTGTGCTGCCAACAGACGCTGAAGCCCAACCAATTCGTGCGTTTTGTTCGGCTGCCATTGAAGTAGTTTTGGCTGCTGATTAGAATCGCACACGCACACACACACACACACACACACAGACAAAAACACACACTGGGGAGTACCCGGAATGTTTTGTGCGAGGTGCACATCGTAAACATAAAAGTGAAACGGCGAAAGTAGTGACAGCGACACATAAATACGTTTACATATACTACCAACAAATGCTCGCTTTTTATTATCATTTAATATTTCTGGCATTTTATGAAATTTTAGTTAAACACGCACACACACATGAACAGCAGCGCCAATTGGGATGTTTTTTGCGTACAGCTGCGACGTCTTTCATTTGTTTTCACTCATGTCTCCGGGTCCCCATGACATTATCGGGCACGCATGTGTCAACTGCCGACGCCAGTGTCGCCGCTGACGACAAACAGGACGAGGACGGGGACGAAAGACGAGGACGAGGACGAACGAAGAGGACGGCGACGGGAACGAAGGAAGAGGACGGCGACGACGTCAGCGACATTCACAAATATACAAAAAGGTATAATAATAAAAACCAATAAAAATGACAAATAAAAAGATTTATGTTATTTATATAAATGTTTGTGTGTGTGTGTGTGTGTGTGTGTGCGTGAAGCTACCATTCTTTTCTCTACTTTAATAACGTTTTTTGTACATTTCAAGCAAACACTTATGCATATTCCTGCGTGACACTTGCCTTTGTTCTTTTTAAGTGTTACTTATAAATACAAAGACAGAGTTAGTTATTTGACATATATGAATAAAATCAAGCCATTTTCTATCTGTAGAACATTTTAATCTACCCGTTCTACTTGTCTTTGACTCCACGTGTCAACTTATGTTGGATATTTGAAAATGAGTTAAAATTAATTACCATAATTATGATTAATAAAGAACTGTAATAAAAGCTTACCGCAACCTTACTTTCATTTTACATTTAATCCGAATTTTTCATCCAAGAGAACCTTTGAACCCCTTTTTTAATCAACTTTCTAGGTCTGACTTTTTGGGATGCGGACAAATCTTTTTATATATAGTATATAAGCACAATTAAAATTGATTCAAGCTTTTAGACGTGAAAAAATTAAGCTATTTTGCTGGGATATAAATACGATAATATATACTTCATTGAGTTGAAGCCTTTGTGAATTTTAGCTGTTTTGGCAGTGTTTATTCGTCTATATAGTCTATATAGTTTATTAGTCTACAAAGTTGAGACTTAGTATTAAGCCGTGTAATTTTTTCGCAAACTCAGAGAATAATTATCAGCACACATAAATTCTAGATTTGATGACCCTTACACGGTCGTCAGCCCCTTTTTGCTAATTTTTGGTAGAACAGACAATTAGGACATAAAATTATAAATATATATAAGGACCTTATGATCTTAAATTATAACTTGAACTTGAACTAGAAAATAACCTATCCCAAAATTTAGGAAGAGTGTGACGAATTGAAGAATTAGCTTACTTCGACCTTGACCTATCTGTGGGTAAGGCAAAAATTGTTATATGTTGTCAATTTCTATATGGAAACAATGCATTTAATTGCCTGTATTATTTATGCATCAAGTACAAACAAATAATATATTATACACATTCACAGTTGCTTCCAAGCATTCCATTTAAAGAGTTACTTTGCGATGTGTGTTCTGAGATAAGGAAAACAGCAAGAAAATTAAAATGTATGAAGCAAATGTTTTTTCAACATGTGTGCTCTCGGAAGCACAGAGACCGAAACAACAAATAATGAATGGGGACAATATGCAAATGCGATTGTGTAGCATACTTCTCTGCGCGCAAAAGCTGAATGTGGCAATAAGCTTCGGGGAAACGGTAGCACCTGAATCTGATAATTATATAAACTGCCTGAAACAGGGTTTTCAATGGCACAAAAAAGAATGTCTAAAATCGGGAAAAATGCTGGTTTAAATATAAGTACCATAAATAGGAAAAAACACACAATATGTTTGCGTGTTTATTATGAACCGAACTTTAAGTGAAACTAGTTTTCCAAAAAACAGCTGAACCATAACACTAACCAAAACTTTATATTTATTAAAAAATTGTTAAGTACAAAGCAAAAACTTTTTATAAAAGATCCAGACCCAAAACATAAATAGTATGAGAGTTTCCATATTTTTGGAAAGCGTATCTTTTATCAGAGTTGTAATCCTTATGCATAAACTAGTTTATCCTGACTGACTAAATGTATGAAGCTGAAATTTTAACTGAAGCTCCATTTGGGCTGGAAGTAACGCCATGACGGGATTTGCGAATTGCGAAGTGGGTCAACATGGTAGCCAAAGTGTGTAGGAAAAGGATCGAAAAAACACACAGCCATATAATTGTACATAGGCTAAATTTCGAATATATTGTTCCTTATGCCAAATCCTATCAACATCGGAACATTTCGCACTTCTATTTTATGCATCACCATAGGAAGAAAAATTCAGTTTTCCAACATTTTTCACTACTATTCTCACACATCTACGAAGCCATAGGACAAATGTCTTCGAGGGTATTAAATCATCGTGTGTCGAGGATAACTTTCCTCGTGCTTTCTCGCCTTACTGGCTTACCCTTCACACCGCAGCAGCTGTCTTTATATGTATCTCTTTGAGAGCAACATTTTAAGTCGACTTCCTTTAAATGTTGTATTGCTTAGCTGCTGCTTTCTTTTGAAAGTGTTTCTCCCACAGAGTACAGCATAAGTCGCAAACAGCTGACGGTTTCGAAAACACGCAGCTGATACTGAAGCTGGGAATCTTTGTGGAGCTGGCCCAGTGGCAAGTTGCATTGTGCCCGAAATGTGCTTCAATGAGCATCAATATCAATTTACTCTTGCACAGAGCCAGGCGAGTATTGTCATTAAGAAATTTGTTTATTTTTCATTTGTACAGCGCCTCAGCTTTGAAAGCGAAATAAATACAAACAGCGCCAGCAGACAGATGCCAACATCGAGTTTCATCTTCTTATTGGCACACAAATAGCAAATCGTGACATCTGACATATTTCTCTCTGCAAATTCTGTGTCGAGCTGGAGCTCGCCAACTTCTAGTATGGGTAGTGTTTGCTTGTCATTTCACATATTTATTGGAACGAGTAGCAAACTTGGCGCCAGATTGTTTCAATCTATCAATATGTCGTCCTTTATCCCTGCCTGCCGGATCCCCTACGAGCTGCTTGCTGTGCATTTGCTTAGTCAGCTCCAAAAAGAAAAGCTTTTTGTAGAATATATAGCAAATCGAGGTAAATAAGTAGACATGTTCTGATCAGTTGCCAATCAGGACATAAGATCTGTAAAGAATCGCAGATATGTATACCTTAAGCTGAAACCAGCTGCAACAGCGATGCCGTAGGGAGCGATGCCCCTTGCAGATGTAGGCCAGAAAAAGTTGGAACTGCTCGACTAGGAGATACCCTCAAATCAGTGCCGAGCTGCCCTCACAAAAATGTTGAGCTTTTTGAATATACACCGAAACACAAATACAGATTCTCAACAGCAAGGGATGTGTTTCTTTTTCCATCAGCTAAGCTTCGGTGTTTATTTTCCAACCCTTATCTTTATCCTTATTATCCTTTGATCATATATGTATAAAGCATACGAATGTATTCAAAATTTGAAATATTTTGCATTTGTCTATACCTGCCTACATCCTAGATACTAAAATTGATATCTCTATATCGATATCGATTTCATCGTGGCGATTTATCGATAACAAGCTCAATATTTCTTGTACTAGAAAGGCCTGCCTTGAGATTTTTAAGTATCTGGCTTTTATCAGAGACTAGTTCGACAGACAGACGGATATAGCTAGATCGGCGAAGCTTTAATGCCGATTAAGACTCTGTTTTTTCTTCTATATGAAGTCGTATAAATGTTCACGAAACATTTTACTTTTTAATCGAATCTCAATAAGTACAGTGGGTAAATGGAATGGTATTAAATTTATGTCCAAATAATGAAGGTCAGCACATGATTAACATGCTCTTCGTCTTTATCGATATCCATACTCGGAAGTTGGGTCAATTACTTGTAACTTAAAACCAAAACTGTGTAAAAAATTGAATGAAATATGAAATATCCACAGATGCAGACAAATAGTTCATGCACATTTTAAGATTGAGCTACATTAACGTGCAACTTGAACAATATGCAATGCCTAGTATGAAAGTCTGAACAGCATAAGAAAACCAACTTTAAAAATTTCCTTCAAACATAACAATAAGAGCAAAGAAAACAACAAATTGAATGTGTGAGTACACTCAGTACACATATCGATTTTGCAGACTGACTCAAACTGAACTAAACCCAATCGAGGCAACCTGTTAAAGCCCACCTCCAATGATTTCGAAGTCAAAACAAACCAGCATCAGCTGACAGAAGAAAACAAATAATAAACAAATAATGTATAAAAATCATGAATTGAGCAAACGGCAAAAAACAATCATATAAATGTATTCTACATATGTGCATAAAAAGTTATGAACATGTGTAAGGCGAGCCGGCTTATGGATCGGCAGGATAAAACGGAGCCAAAGGACAACAAAGTGTTATATCTATACATGCGCCTCCTTCATATTTATCTCGATATACGCTTGTACTCCGGGGCTAAAGTGGGGCACAGCTAAGCCAGGTGAAAGGGCGGCAAAAGGTGAGCATACCACAGACCAGAAGCCGTAGTCTGCCCAGTGAGGTAGATGATTGTGACGGGTTGGAAATTAGAGTAGCGAAAACCGCAGCTCGAGAGCAGAACCTAAAGAAATTTTTGAGTCCTCAAACTTAATAAACTTTTCGAGATATAGTATTAGAAAATGTTTTCAATATAAGTATTTAGTTTATATTTTAAAAATCGTAGAGCTACTCTTGTGACAGCCAAAAATTGACTACATTTTTCAGTCTTATTCGACCTAAATTTATTTATTTATTTACTGCATAGTTTAAATCCGGAATTACCATGAAGAATTTGGGAATATTGTGGCAGCATGTTTTTAGAGTTTTTTACCTTGCACCTAAGATAGTTTCCGTACTATGAATATAAAAAGTTATCAGATTTTGATAAATATTGAAAATTTCTATCTAAGGCACGCCTATATATTTAATTTAAATACCCTTGTAGAAATATGGCCTACTGATTAAGACTTCTTGAAGAACAGAATATGTTTCTATACATTTCGGTCGATTCTAAAATATGGCTAAGGGGTTCTATCTGGCTGATTCCGACATTTGGACTGTCTGCAAAAGAAAACCATAGCTAAAACTAAGAGAATAGTTTGTTTTAGGAACAGAAGGATAGACAGACGAACAGATAGAGGAACAGAGAGACATACAAAGCTGTACCGACTCGACTTTTAATGCAGATATATATTTTTATATATATATACCTTACAGTTGCGAATATGTCTCCTTCTATGCGTTACACATTTCATGACAAAATTAAAGTACCTTCTAGCAGGGTATAAAAATATGCAAAATATAGCAAAAATAATTTTTCATAAATTAAATTGTTCACTTTTATTCAAAATAAATGCAATTCTGTAATAGAATCATTTTATTAGGACGTTAGTTCAGGCTCACATCTAAATTGATATTCAATTTAATTACATTTATTTAAGCCGTAATACAGCTAAAAGTTAAGTATCACATTTATTGCTCCGCAAGCATACTTCATACAAAAAGTATCTGTATCTCGGCTGCAGGGGAAAACCATTGCAACTTTTCTCTAAGGTCTTTTTTGCCATTGGCCTCAAACTGCAGCCGAGAGTTTCGTGCAACCTGCCACAAACACAGCCTTTCCACTCCTGCAGCTATCTGCCCCATGTGCATTCCCGCGCCCTCAGACACAATTCCTCTGGCTGTGTGTTTCCCAGTTCTGGTTGCGCCCTTTGAATAATATTTTCTGTGAGTCGTTTGTTTTGTATTGTTTGTATTTTGGTACTTTTTTTTGTGCCAGGCGCTAAAGTGAAACGCGCAAAAGTTTTAAGTTGCGTTTGGCATTTTGGCATTGTTTGTCTGTACTTTTTTACATTTGTCTGGCGCAAATAAATTATTTTGAACTGTGTGCAGAATTTTCCTTTTAATTCATGCGAATGCCGCCAGTAAGACAGTAAATTAGCGCAAAGTTATTTGACTTGATTGCGATTGAAGTGCTCTGATGAGACAACAATCCATGCCAATGGCCTTTTCGTGCGTGTGTTGAATCTCAGTCACTCGTCGGGATTGTAAGTGGCAAATGACACACAGCTCGGAATACCCTAACAGAGATGATTGGGACTTGGGCTGAATCAAGATGCTAGAAAGGTCTAACCCTGAACCCATTGAAAATGGGTAAAAAGGGTATTATGTATTTGTGCAAATGTATGTAACAGGCAGAAGGAAGCATCTCCGACCTCATAAAGTATATATATTCTTGATCAGCATCAATAGCCGAGTCGATCTAGCCATGTCCGTCTGTCTGTCCGTCCTTCTGTCCGTCCGTCTGTATGAACGCAAGGATCTCAGAACCTATAAGAGCTAGAGAAATTTTAGCCGTAGGTCCTCCTAGTGCCCGCGCAGATCGTTTCGTGTTTCCGAAACTCGATAACTTGCCCCGTTTCCAAGTAATCGATAAAAATGTATATCGAAATTATGTTTTTTGAGCAATTTCGGCAAATAATATGAGCTAGAGTCGCCAAACTTGACATGTAGCTTCTAAAATAGTATACATATATATCAAGTATCGTTCATTTTGTACCTATCGCCTGTTGGAAGAAGAAGGTTCAAGGTATCCCCTAGTCGGGAGTTCCCGACTAGAACCTCTTACTTGTTCAATTTTACTTTTTCATTAAAGTAACCACAGTCATTATGTATATTAAAAAAGATGTATAAATTATTTATAATCTGTTCTGTTCATTAATTTTTTACAATCATCTCGTATTAATTTGCTCCCAATTTATTTAGGCATTTTATTATTTAAACCTAAAATTTTTTTTTTTTTTTTTTTGTTTATTGTATTGAATCAAAAATAGCATACATTTTATTACAACAAACCTAAAATTAATTTTACCATATGCTCAGGTTAATATATTGTTCAATGTATTACTGCAATTTTTTAATTAGTATTTAATAACATTTACTTAAACCAAGGGCATTTTAACTTCGCTTTAATTTTCTCGCGTCTATTTAAAAAAAAAACTACGCTTGAAGTCTTGAGTTGAGCAATTTTGTCACAGAAAGTTTCTCACAACAAGGAAAATTCAGTTCCAACAGCCACACACATCTACTTACAATGGACTTATTTGTTGTCCTCATTAGCCGCGTTTGTCTGATATTAAGTTAGGTTTTTTCTGACACAGCCCAGAGCCCATTCCAGGCCATCTGCAGACAGACAGCGTCTGCCGCGGGCAGTGCTTGTCGCTGGATTTATTTGTGGACATCCCATTATGGTTTTATTATCATCAATATCACATGTTGGCTCTATATATCTGAATTGTTTGCCATGTGGAACAATTAATTTGGTTTGCTTTTATTTTCTTGCTTTTAAGTGTTTCTCACTTTATCTGTCTCTGTCTCTGTCTCTAGTCCCGTCTCTGGCAAACAACAGTTGACGCTGTTGTCTTTCATAGTTTTAATTTTATGACAGCGACAGCTCCAGACAGGCATAGCATATATATGCACTTATATATATATATATTTGTATCTGCGGCTGACATAGAGCTCATTATGTACAATGTGACAGCTTGGCTGGCAACGGAGGGATTCTGTGTCAGTCAGTTGAATGTTGCTGGCCATTTTGTGTTTGCTTGGCAA
The DNA here is from genome assembly GCA_035045885.1 of Drosophila borealis. Lineage (NCBI taxonomy): Eukaryota > Metazoa > Arthropoda > Insecta > Diptera > Drosophilidae > Drosophila > Drosophila borealis. The sequence goes on along the minus strand of JAWNOR010000194.1, from coordinate 4,084,280 downwards.
CAAAATACCGCGGTTAATTAAACTGGCTTCAAAACTGTTTACCTTTTCAGTTTTTATGAAAAGCTTATGTTTCGTAACATTTTTAAGGCATATGTTTATTATTAGAATATTCTTCTTAATAAATTTTAAAACTAAGCTGAAAGGTGGGGCGATAAGAGAACTATAAACCATAAAAGTAACCACTGACTTTAATTGATGTGAATCTAGTTTTATTGTACAAAGGCATACTTTTACCCAGTTGCAGCAATTGTTTTTAAGCAGAAGATAGAAAAAGACAACTTCAACTTGGTCTGCGAAAGACACTTCATGCAATCAATACCTTGTAAAAAACATTTGGCTTTATAAGCATATAACAAATATTACAATTTAAGTAGCATGATTTCTGGTTAGTAATATATATGTTTTTCTGACCGATTGACATCCGTTTTTTTGACCGAATGTATTGATATAAAATATAAATTACTTTGGACAATTTTTCAGCAAATGAAAGCTGAAAAATCCACACACATTTAACTACCTTACATTATCCGAATTCCATTACACAATTTTGTATACATTTTTACTCAATTGAAGATTAAATTGTTTTATTAAAAAGAAATGTACACTTCCCAATTAATAAAAAGTTCTTGCTCCAGTCAGAGCGATATTTAAGCAAGTTTTTATCTGTAATTTAATAAATACATAATTAATACAAATTATATGTTTGACCTTATATCGTGAAATACGAGGTATATTTAATTGAAACATAATTTGATTAAATATTTGCAGTCACTTTTTCCATCACTCTATTTCTTATTCAATAATAACTTAATTACCCCTTTTACCCTTTTCCTTTATAACATGCTCTTAATTCAATTGTTACCCCTCCTGTCATCCCTTCTGCGACCCCCTTTAAAGCTAATTTTTGTAGACCGCTAAAAAATGATCTTAGCACCAGCAATTTAAGCTTTGATTGCTTCACAGATTATCGAGCAATTCGTTAAGCACAAAGCATGCTCGTTAGTTCCACCAACAAGCTGTCGAATATCCTTGCATTTTTGTTGCCAATTTCTGGTTATCCTTGAAGGAGGCACGCCCCGAAGCAACTATGCCATGCTCGGTGACAACTTAAAGCCTAAGCCGCCCACAAACGACATCAAATGACAGCAATTGCAGGAGAAACACGCGCATTTTAAAATCATCAACATTATCATCAGCATTATGTCAGTTATGCGGCGGCAGTTCGCTGTTGTCCTCAGGATGTCGGCTCAGGATGTCGGTCGACGGTTGTCCTAGTCTTAGCTGTCGACTGTCGGCCGTCGGCTGTTGCTGTCATTCATTAGAGGACGGCGCAAAATGTACCCAGAAATATGCCAAGAGGCCAAAAAGAGAGAGAGAGAGAGAGAGAGAGAGAGAGAGCGCAAATGGCAAAAGGAAAAGAACACGAAATCAAATTACACGGCAAAAATGGCGACGACAACGCCAGAGATGAAGTTGGATGGCAACACGGCGGCAACATGGCTCAAACCTTTTCCCGCAAAAAGGCACAAAAGCTTTGCATGTTGCTCTTCGGCTCGGCAACGCTCAACTCCAACGGAATGACAGACTCTATAACTATCCATCCATCCATCCATCTGTCTGTCTGTCTGTCTGTCTGCGGAATTCGAGCATGTTGCTGCAGCTGCTTCATTTATTTAATTATTTCCGAGACTAGGCCTCCCCTTCCCACTCCGACATATACCCTACGTGAGCTACATTTTGCCTCTGCTGTAATTTTGTTTATTGTTATTTTTGCTTATATACTCGACAAATTGCATTGTTTACAGGAAATTGCAGAAATTAGTTTTCGACGACTAACAGCGCATAATTGTGTGAAATCTCAGAGGCACATTTCGAGCGATGATTAAAATTGCCGCCTCCACACTCACACTTAAGTATGTATCTGTGTGTGTGTGTGTGTGTGTGTGTGTGTGTGTGTGTGTGTGTGTGTGTGTGTGTGTACTTGTTTGCCATCTGTAAACAGTCATAAAGAGACGCACATAAACACGCATTGCGCAGCCATTGAAAAGGCATAAAACAAAACAAAAAAAAAAAATACTCAAGTCAAACAATTTCCTTCTAGCCGTGTTGCCGACTTCGCTGATACTTTTTTATGACACATTGATTTTACGATTTTTAGCACCCAACGGTGTAAAACTTGACAGGCGTGTCCTCCGAGAAAACCGCCTGTACTTACAAAATGGTCTCAAAATGTCCTGCGACAAAAAATGACTGCAGGCGCTACAGATTTCTCGCAAAGGTAGTTAGCTTTATTTATCAGATTGCAAAGCAAGTAAGAAATAAATATTATAATAGTTGAATATAAATTCTAAGGCATGTTTCAGTCGTACACATTAATTATCAAAAGTATATTATATAATAATATAATATTATTTGAGGATATTTTTGGTTAAAGTTTTTACTGTCTCGTAAAGATAGTCAGGTTCTGTTTATGTTCTTCTAATGAGATCTTCAGATTGCTAAGCAAGTAAGAAATTAATATTTGTGATTAAGTCCTAAGGCATAATTGAATATATGTATAATCACAGGAATATTTCATTTGTAGATCTTCCTCTTCTGTACTTCTTGACATTGATTATTAAAGGTAAATATTATATAAGGGATATTTTTGGTTAAAGTTTTCACTTTCTCGTAAAGATAGTCAGGTTCTGTTTATGATCTTCTGATGTGATCAGATTGCTTAGCAAGAAATAAATATAAGTGGATCAGTCCTTGACTTGAATATACATATAATCTCAGGCATATTTCATTCGTAAATGTAAAGATCTTCATCTTCTGCAATTCTGCAAATTAATCACAAAGGTAAATTACTTAAATGATATTTTTGTGTTTATATTTATGACTTTATATTTTTACTTCCTCAAGGTATTGTTATCGGAATAAAAATTGGGATTAATATGTTATTTGCCTTACACATTGCACATTATAAACTCTAAAAATCTCTCCTTTCCATTTAACAAGAAAAAAATAAGCTCTTCATCTTCCGCTACATCTGCTCAATCTTTACAAATATCCGTTTCTGCACCCATGCTCAGATGATTTCCAGCTCATTTAACCACGCGTCTTAGACGCCCATCTCAGCGCATCCAGGCAGTCAACTAAACTCGACTCGACTTAAATCAACTAAACTCAGCTGCCGCCAGACGTCACATCCAGAGCACTTTCCCATTCGCTCTTGGCTCTTGGCGTAAATCTCAAAACACATGCTCCCAAGTTGCGCAACATCATCCATCAAAATCATTTTATATGGAAACGAGACGGACACGAGTTTTATGGGCGCACTTTTCTCTCTACCCCATTTACCTCGAACCGCCTTAACCCTTAGCCCAACCGATGCGCCGTCGATTCTATTTTTAATGCCTCGAATTCGACGCAAAAATGTTTCAACTGCCGACATCCAGATCCTGGCCAATAGTTTTGTTTTGATTTTATTTATTTTTTTTTTTTTGGGCAGCGGAAAACAACATTTTTTTTATGTTAGTACAAGTTTGTTTTATGTTTCGTATGCTTTCGCCGTTTTCCTGTGCTTTTACGAGCATTTTCCTATTCGTTGTAGCAGATACCTGTCACTAAAATAAGTAAAGCAAGAGGAGTATAACGACTGCGCAATACTCTGTAGGCGATTGATAAAAGCTGCAAACTGTGTATTGACGTGCCAAGCTTGTTTCTGATTTTATGGATATACCCTGCTTGAATTAGAAATATGGATATACTCTTCAATCGTTCTTTTATGGAAACAGAGTATTAAGAAACTTGTGCTATTAACTTTAAAAAAAAAACAAATATAACAAGCAACTATTATATAAAATGTATAAAATGTTTAAAGTACCCAAACTTTTAAGCTGAAAAGCATGTCACATTTTGATGGTCCATTAAAATGTTTTAGTCGACTTTCTGCCACCTAAAACTTGAATATTATTGCGCAAACAACAGACGACAATCGATTTGATTGTTTAGAGTGTATGTGCTTCGGCTTATCTAGGGAAATCGTTCATTATTTGACTTTTGTGTGCCGTTGAAGCGTGCCAATTGGGAGCGAGGCAGTTGCAGGCCCAGAATTCTCACCGGCAGCCAAATTCGTTCACATGTGAGCGGGAATCACGCACGAAGGATTTTTAAATTGCAGCAAAACAACGCGGGAGAACGACGTTGGCGGGCATCAGAGCAGATTTCGATTGCCAAGTGCGCAGCGCAAATATTTTCATAATTCGCTAACTAAGTCAAAAGCCGCAAACTGCATGCCGCACCGAAAATCAATAAGTTTGGCGTACGTGTTGGGCTCCAAAGCTTCCTAGATGCGAAACAACTACGAGATATAAGTACATACAGCCTGGGGCCGCTTTTTTTTTTGCGCGCGTTGCCAAAAGTTTTGGTGAAGTGGCTTTGAGCTAACGCCGTCGATAACTTCATGAACGTGAAGGATTTTTTATATTTTTATATACCCTAACGTAGAGTATATGGGCAAAACGAAAAAATCAACAATATGTCGATATTACAAAGTAATTAAATATGCGCTTTATTATTATATTTATGATCGTCGATCAGATCTCAAAGCCATTCTATGGAGAGGGATTCTACAAAATTCCTATTTCTATAAAAGAAATTTCCTCTGTTACAATCGAAAACTTATTGTATTCCATAAAACGCATGTTTTATTTCTCTTATTTGACAAAGTAATTAATTTAATTTATTATAGCTAAAAAAACACAAAGGTCTACAAACAAAATGATCGTCAATTAGATCTTAAAGTAGTTCTAGAGAGGAGTTCTACAATATAGCTATTTCTTTCAGCGAATTTCCTCGGTTACGATCTATTTTTATTTTATTTCCCTTATTACTCTCTTAAAGGGATTGCCCTACCCCAAGGTAACAAATTATGTTATTCACATGGGGTATTCAATCTTCGGCACTTAATGTATACCTGGCTTTTGTATACATATTTATATAATACGAAAAAAGTTTGGACATGGACTGTAGGCACGTGTTGGTCGTTGTATCGCACGCTGGAGAGTTGATACGACAACAACAAGAACGAGAACAAGAACAAGAACAACAACAACTGTACTCGTTGGCTGGATACTTATATTTATTAATGGCCACTTCGATAAATCTAAAGCGAACAAGGCCGCTTCAGGCCCATCATCGTCGTCATAACAAAAGCTTAGCGAAGTTGGCACAACTTTTCCAATAATAGGCTCAAATGAATATGAGACGAGAGCCGAGAGTCGAGAACCGAAAGCCCATCACCAAACAAGAGATATCGAGAACTTTTTTGACATGTGGCTCAGATAATTTTTGTGGTGGCAATTTGATTAAGGGCCAAATCATTGAATGGGAGCGCCCAAGGCTAAGGCAAATTATGAAGGGACAATGATTCTAGTCAAAGAAATGACAAGCCGCATCTCTGAAAAGATAGAAATAGGCTGAGTAAAAGTAGACTATCATGAACTTAAAGGTTTAATTTTATTATGAAGGTGAATACTAGAATCATTGACTAGAATCATTGTCCCTTTATTAATTTAAGGGCTCTTTGATAATTATTCTGCTTAGGGGTCGTTTATCTTCCGCCAGGTAAAGAAGCATCTTCCCCTTTATAGAATTGAATTTAAATAAATAGCCGCATAGCCGAGAATTCCACCTGCAAGTGTGGGAAATTCGTGGGAACTGTTGCACTAAATTTTGTTGTTTACTATCCGATCGGCTTCCAACTCATTTTTAAAAATGTAAAATGTTAAAATTAATTTGAGACGTGTTGAGCACAAAATCCACCCCTCTCAGAAAGAAAATGCGGGTCAACGGTTGTATAAACATAAAAAGTTAATTTTTCGGCTACAAGGTTGAATCCACGGGACTACAATGGGCAAAATAAATTTATTCCAACTTTGTGTTCTTAATTCGTTAGACTGGAAACTCAATTTAAATTTTTGCACTTGCGGGAAAAATCTGCAAAATTGAGCACTAAATTAAAAGAAGAAAAGGCAAGAGAGAGAAATATGAAACATATAGTTGTTGGGCAATGTAAATACAAATAAAGCTAAAACTTATATGAACTCGATACGATTCTGATATAGCTCATGGGCAAAGCTAGCGTTGCGCAGGTCTGAATCATAATTCCCATTTATTTACAAATAATTAAATATATAGTTACCCATCTATTATATGTATGAATATGAGCAACAAACAAGTAACAAATATAGGCATAGCATTAAAACCTGTTGGATTGCTTTGAATTCATGAGAATCACATAGAAGGGCGATAATAAAAAGCATACTTTTTTCAATTTAACATTATTTGATTTGCACAAGTGCGCAATGTGCGTCAAGTATTTTGCACAAATTAAAAATATGTACATACTATTCTAGCTGTTGGGTGTGCCCCTCTTAGTCTCATTTATTAACATATTTATGTGTCGGAGTTGTAAGTTCAACCTGAGAATGGTTTAAGAGAGTGGAGTCTCTGACTTTTTGGCAATAAGCCGGCATCCAAATAAGTGACAAGCAGCCAGCTTTGATGTGATTTCCGCTCCCCAACCATTCACAAATATATTCAGCATTCCGAGCTCTGTTTACTAAAGTTTGGCCCAAGTGTTGACAGGAGTTGGCATGCTGGTTCTTGGCTTGAGTTGTTTGCTCGCGCCGCTAACAAGCCAAGTCAATAGCGACGAACACGGACAGGGTTAGCGCCAGTTCAAAAGCCTCATTAGGTGCTATGCGCCTGTGGTCCAATGCACGAAACGCTCAGCCCAAACGGTTAGATGCTCCCCACCCCGCCACAAACATTTAGGCATTGTCAACATTTCGTGTCGCAGTCCAAATCGTCTGGCAGGAAATGAGTTTACTTTGGCCCACCCCAGCCCCCTATACCAAGAACGAGGGGCCGACTGTGGGGCGAGTGCGCTGTCCAGGAACAGGAAGTTCGCTGTCATAGTTGCTGCCATAATTATCTTGTTTACAAGGTGAAGGTAGCCCGGCCAGCCAACCGAACAGAACAACAACAACAACATTAGCCAGAAGGGCCCGAATGCCAGCTACTGGGCCTGGCCTTAAAATTTATGACTGTACAACACATTGGGTATATTAATTTGAATATGATTGTCCTTGGCTGCCGGCTTGCCAGTTCATAATATCAACTGAGCACACACAGATACACACACACACACACACACACACACACACACACACAGACAAATAAACATACTCGGCTCTGCGATTTAGTGTGCTCATAAAATATTTGTGTTGCAGATTAGTAAAATGGACAATTTTGTTGCTGTTCTTGCTGTTGCTAAGCCATTAATTACAGTTTTCAGTCTCGTTTACAGATTCTCATAGATATACCCAGACACACGTTAGTCTGTGTTTGTTTCTTGCCCTGTCGTTCTCCCCCATTAAAATGGCACAATATTTTCAGACAATTATTAATCGTGTCCGCCTGTCATCGGACCGACCCATCGTTGTCAGCTTTCCTCGAGTATGTCAGAATTTCGTAGCTCGTCTAACTGGCTCCAAATATGCTGTTCATTAGCATGCTGTAGGCGATTGCAATGCCTGGCCCATAATTAAGTTCACTGGCATTTTGGGGTCAACTGGAAAATGTCATTGAACGTTCCCTGATGTAGGGATAAGCTCGCATCAAGCTACTGAAATTAACCATAGATAAGGACTACATTAATGCGTCAGCTAGTAAAGCATTCAATTCCACTTACTGTTTCCCTATAAACACATATATAATTCTATATCAAAATCTGTTTGACCCGACTTATTGGCGATCAAGAATCAACGATTTTTACTGTGGTTATCTTTTGATGAAGTTGATCACCGAGAGATATAAAAGAGAGCTTGTCGTAGAAATCCGGCGACCATCATCTTAAATGGAAACCAAGCATAAATATTTGATCAAAATATCCAGACAATTAAGGACAATTAATTACTTCATCTTTCCCTTATTTTTATGCCTGTCTTCTAACCATTAGCTCAATTTTAAATCTATCCTCAAAGCACCATAGAGCTGTAATAGACAAAAATTAGTTTGGGTGCAAATTTGTTTTCTTACTGTGCTCTCTCTATAAAAGCCACATTTTACAATATCACATAGCTCTATAAAAAGAATCGATCAACAAATAAATTTGTGTATAGAACAATTTTTCTTTTCAAGTTATATTCACGCACATCAGCAATAACTAGTTCCAGTTATCCTCATATGTATTTACCGTAAGCCATAATTCTACAAGGGCATTCAATCTTCGGTGTCGTGTTTTACACTAACATTGACTGAAAGCCTCTTATGATATAGCCTAATTCCAGTGTCCACATCTCTTTCACATTTTTGAAAATATAATATAATATTATGCAGCCTACATTTTCCCATAACAAAACATTATCGATTGTATCGAAGGCGAAGTCAAAAATTATCGAAAATATCGAACTACTATCGACAGTTTGACAGCTCTACCAGAAAGAAACTTATCCTATTATATGTTGTCATTTATATATTTATTGCTTTTGCCCCTTTCCCCTGCGAGGCCACAACTATTTATAAATAACAACTGTGTCAATACTTCAATATTCTATGACAGATATTTGAATTGATACAAGACACATTTAGCTTTTATTATCAATAGAAACGAACAAGCTAATTTAAATAAAATGCTAATTTGTTGCCCTTTTGAAAGCGCATTCACTCGTCTAAATGTTTCCTGTTAACTATGCGAACTCAAGCCTCAAATTAATTTATCATTAGCACTCGAGGCAGTCTAAAAAACGATACTCAAAAACTAAGCCGGCGAATTCGCAAACGTCTGGCACAAGTTAAGCAACGACGGGAGGGGGAGATGGGGAGGAGGGGGATGATGCGGAGCAACCCTTCAGTAAGTTCATTAGCCCCCAAATGGGTTGAAATAATGCGCAAGTATTCGCTTGCAGCCAAAAAGAAAAATCAACAAGACCAAGCGACTGCAAAGAAAATACAAATTAATGGCGAATTAATGAAATCCATGACGGCAGGCGGAAATAGAAAAACCGAATGTTAAAACGGAATGAAAGAGATAGAGACCGAGACTGAGAGGGAAGGAACCAAAGGGGAATTGGGTTCGCAGGGAAGCAGCCAACCCGAAAATGCCGACAAAAGCAACAACTGGAAATGTGTCAAACCACCATTCATTCGCCCACTTCAGCAGCGAAACCCACAGCAAAGCGTGCAGGAGCGACAACTGAAGGAATTTGCAGTAATTAAACAATTTTGCACTGGCGCAACCCTCCCGGGTCCGGGTCCGGGTCCGGATGCTGGCAGCGCGCGCTCATTACGGCAATTTTTCAGCTCAAGTGTTGCATTTTGTTTGCGCCAATATCCTGGACTCAGACCTACGCGCGCGGCGGGAGGGGGAGGGGGGAGGGGGAGGGGGGGATAGCTCGCTGCTGCAGCTTGAAATTTTATGAGTGCCTGCAAATTAGCTCAAATTACTGGCGAGCATCCTGAACAACTACAAAGCAGCTAACTAAAAGGGGCCACTTATTAAAGTATTTCAAATTTAGTTACGCTTGTATTTGCCTCTTAAAGCACTCGCATTTAGTCCGTGGATAGGCTCAACGCAAAGCGCATTAAACAACTGACGTTTACTGACAGAAATTCATTTTCTTTCTTTCCCAATCAGGTTACCCTGAAATATAGGCCAAGCCAATAGGTAAGCGTAAGACAGTGGAGATTGTCCGACAAGTAGATACCCTGAACCCAATAAAATACGTAAGAGTCCTTCTATTTACAAAAACACACATCTACATGCACATACAAGCACGCAGTTAAGTATCAGATATGATTTTCCTTCCCCTAGCTCGATACCTTAGGAAAAGTTCTTGAATATCTTCGGTGTTTGTTGTCCGATCCTTTCAGTCATAAATGTGTGTCAACCTTGTGTATTTGCCGCAAGGATATACCTTTAAAAATATGCGTTTAATCAACTTTGGGGAGAGTAGTGGGAAGTTTGCATATAGTAAAATATTGTTAGTCCGAATAAAGCACTTCTCAAAGTATGTTTAAATAAAAAACCATGCCTCAGAATAGAAACTTATCGCTATTATAAACATATAAATTACTTATTATATAGGACAATTTATATCTAGATCTTGTAGTTTTCAAGAACGAAACACAGACTCACCTCCCTGGATCCACTAACCAGGTTGTCCTGCTCAGGAATATATATATTTTATGGGCGACCTGTTCTGCCTGTTACATACATTTTGTCAAAAGCATAATGCCCATTTTCATTCAGGGTTTTCAGGGTATACAAATTGAATTAGAACTGAGCGCAGACAGAGACATATAAACAAAGATGCGTTCGTGTATTTATTTGACCAAGTCAACATCTTGTTTCAAGGATAATAGAAGCCAAACAAGCAAACAAAATGGAGACAGTCACCGCAGTCGAACAGCATAAACACAATAAAGTACACATGCTGAAAATTTAAGTGAAACCCAGAAAGAATTGTTATCTTTATTATGCCAGAAATGCAATATCCTGGCAGACATACATGTTATTTGCGTTATATTTCTATAGTTAGCCACACAACGGTGTGTTTACACTAAACCCAAATTTCCAGACCATTTCTGCCATTGGGACTACATAATATAGTATTTTTTTATCGGCCGGCATAATGTACTGAAAGTAATTAAAGATGGACCCGTGCAGGAGTTTCATCGAGAAAGCCTCCGAACGAAAAGACAACTTTGCATGGAATCAGACAGACGGACGAAAAGCGTGGCATATTTTTATCAATTTGCCTGGTTATACTGATCGGAATATATATATATATATATATTAAGGGTCGAAGACTTCTCCCTCTTCAAACTCTGCAAAAACATGAAAGGAAGTCATATTGACTGAAAGTTGATAGGAAAAGTATGTCTGGGCGCCGGACTAGCAAGCGGAGAGTCGCCGGTTCAACTCCTGGAGCAACCATAGAAGCAATTATAGCAATTATAAGGTATTAAAAACAAATGGAAAATGGATAACAATAATATTAATAATAATAATAATAATAATAATAATAATAATAATAATAATACTAATAATAATAATAATAATAATAATAATAATAATTATAATAATAATTATAATAATATAATAATAATTATAATAATAATAATAATAATAATAATAATAATTATAAAAATAATAATAATAATAATAATAGTAATAATAATAATAACCATTATAATAATAATGATAATAATAATGATAATAATAATAGCCATAATAATAATAACCATAATAACAATAATTAAAATAATAATAATAATAATTATAATAATAATAATAACAATAATTAAAATAATAATAATAATAATAATAAAATTACTAACAATATTAATTTTTTTTATGATTTTATTTATCTAGAATTTAAAGAAAGATAGAAGGCAAATTTTTTTAAATTCAAATTCAAAAATATTTGTTTTATATTCAAATTAAAAGAGAAGTGTTTTCTTTTGATCAATCGAGGCGTGAAAATTGATGTTCGGGAAAATTAATATGAGCAACAGCAGAGTTTCTGAGCTTGCGTTGGGACGATGGGGCCGTTGAATTTGTCAGGGCCGCCACGAATTGAAAAGCCGGGGAAAGTTCTAAGTGGACATGACAGTTGTGACATTTACAATTTCGTTCGTGATTGATTGGTAACGAAGAGATTGTGAGGGGGGAGCAGCAGTATGCTGAATGAGTAGAACACAAATTATAGAATATGGAATACAACTTGCATTTTGAACATTATTTATTGGACTCCAGCGAAGGCAGCCAACTTCTTCTATATATGTATGTAATAAATAAAACAGCAAAAATATAAATGTTGTTTGTGTTTTGTTATTACTTTGTTATATGAACTTTTGATAAAGATGATCCGGAGGAGGCGAGGCGGGGGAGCACGCGATTGAAAAGATGAAATATTTACCGGCATAAAGGGATGCGGACAAAGTCTCATCGGGAAACGCTAGTATGTAATATTCTTAGCTGTCATATGAAAAAATAAATAAAATGAGATTTAAAGCTTAGCATGAATAACACTCTAATCCCAGAAACAGAAGACAATTTATTTAACTTTTATTGTTGAGCTCTCCTTGACAACAAAAAATAAAAGCTAAAACATTCAGTATGTGTAGTTAAACAATTGGCAAATACCCACGGCTGCTTATTCGCCCACTCGCCCATTAAATTTAGCAGCAACTGCCACTCACTGGCATCGACAACAATACAATTACATAAATGTGGCTCGGGCCTGGGGGCATATAATAAGGCAAACTGTAAACCACCGCCAATGAAGCTCTACATATGAGAATGTATTAAGGAAAATAAACCCGACTGAAAGCAAACTGAAGCGGGAAACAAACAAAAGAAGCAAATAAATACGCTGCCCATCAATCAAAAGGGCATTCCAATGCCAAATGGCAGCGGCGAACGGCGAACGGCGAAAGGCAGAGCGGAAGCGGAAGCATAACGAGCAGTTCTCATACTTAGCACCGGAAAAGGGGCCAGCAAGGTGGGCAAGGTCGGTATGGCCGAAAAGCAAGGCAAGAGGCAGGGACTGCTCCTGGTGCGGCTTAAGGCTTAGCTACGTCTCAGTGTCTGTGCCTGTGCCTGTGCCTGAGTGTGACAATAAACAAGCTGGCGAGCAAACGACAAACAAATAGACGGCCCTCAACTTTGTTTACACAAACACGTTGGCAAATGGCGGCCACATTGCGTATACGCCACCGGCACCACAAAACAACCAAATGCGCCCTTTGACACACACACGCACACACACACACACGCACACACACACACTTGCCAGTGGTAAGCAGAGACACTCAGCCAATTTGTTGTTCGGGCTGTTATTGTTGCTTTTGCCTTTGCTGGAGTATTTGCGGCCTTGGTAGCAAAACGAAACACACGCGGACAAAATATCCGTGGAGCAGACAGGACATGGCAGAGCGGGAGGAGGAGGAGGCACAAACAAACAAACAAACAGCTCATATACACGCACATATGACGTAGTTAATGCTGCGAGGGTTGCCCCAAAAGTTTGCCAAAAATATAAGAATAGCTGCTAAACGAGGCAAATACTTTCACACATTTAATTGCTGAGTTACAAATATTCTACTTTTATTAAGGTTTCCACAATATTTGTGTATATCAAACTGATTGACTGATTGAACGATTGACCGATTGACTGATTGGTAATGAACGCACACACAACCCAAGCCGTAAGGATTGGAAAGCCGATTTTTTTAAATGTAATTACCTTAAGTGATATTAGTGCATGCTGAGAGGGAACTGATGGCAGTTCCACCTGCACGTGTGGGAAATTGTCGAAAAAAAAATCCGATCGGCTTTAAGCTCCTTTTTCAAAGAGCCTTTTGATAATTGCTTCACACTTTTTACCAAATCCATCCCCCTCATATGTATTTATATTTCGTTTTCAAAACTCTACGAGGAATACAAGTTTTGTAACTTACCCACGGCGATAAAATGGGCTAAATATTCGACCTAAATTATTTGCATCAAATAATACTATGGGAATGGAAACGATTACAGCTAGATTAGTTATTAATAAAGGGAAATAAGCCAACAAGCTGACTATCTATATCTTCCACCATTTCAGATTTAGAGTTCCCAATTCTTGCAGACGACTTAAGAACTTATAAATATATTTAAATTTTTGCAAATATCCTCATTTTCCCGATCAGTTGTTGTTACAGTCTAAGAGTCACAAGCCTAACAGGTCATTACACTGCAAGCAGAGTATTGCGCAGTCGTCTCCACCCGACTGCAGAGACCTTACCGTTACGTTGTTCTAATAGTAATAAGCAGCTTTAAAGGAATCCCAAACCAATCATTTTTGCTATTCGAACTGTCAATCTAATTTATTAATAATATTACCATTTATTGAAAATATTATATTTCCTAACTTTTAAAACAGCCCGCGCATATGCATTTGTAACCTAATCAGAAGGCCACAGATCTCACGGACAATTGCTGTCAGGCAGAGGAACATAGGGCAGACACTAAGAGAGGGAGAGGGGGGGGGGTGATAGAGTGGGGGGAGCTGCATGCATGTGTGACAACCCAAGTCAAAGGAATTTATAATATGCAGTTAATTTATCACTTCGCTAGAAACGAAAAATACAGCAAACATCTAAATTTGTTTGGACACTCGGGTAAAAATGAAGAAGACAACAGAAAAACGGAAACGGAAACGGAAACTGAAACCATGACAGTAAAGTGCTGATAATTTGTAGAACTTAGGACAGACGTCGTTGTCGTTTCATTGTTTTTGGTCGGGAAACTTGATCTGTGCTGAAGGACATTCGCTCTTGTTTGTCTTGCATTTTGCGTTTTGTGGCTTTTTTATGGCTCGCCAGTTGCGAACTATAATTTTCCCAATGCATAGCTGACTGACTGCCTTTCCACACAAAAGGCCAAGTAAAATCTTTATATTTTTGATGGCATGCCATTAAAAGTTGGCAACAAGCTCAAAGCTCTAATACCGTAAGACGCATAAGATGCAATGGGAACAAAAAAAAAGTAGAGGAATAAAACCCTGCTGGCTACTTTTTAGCTGCCCTGGAATATTCATTGGAGCAGACAATACTCGTGGCCCCATACTCGTGGCATTTGCTGCGCGAATGATACAAATTTGAAACATACCAGAAAACACAATAACTCATTCAAAACCCAATTTGTTTCCGGCCTGTTTCCCCAACGAATTAATTATGATATCAGCATAACAATTTGCATAACCTCAAACTGAAAGACAGACATGCTCACACGCACACACACATAAATACCATATACATACACATCTGTATAAACACACAGATACACACACACACTCGCACAGACAAAGCTGACAGAATATGGGCAGGCACACAAATGAAATAAAACTCGTTTTCCCCAAATGCCATATCAGCTCAGCTGATATATAGGCAAAGATACAATATATCCAGCATGCTGCCGTAGCGCCCGACCCATTCCCCATTCCCCCAACTACAGATACAGCATCTATATTACAATATAAAAATTCATACGTGGCGTGCTACAAAAATACACACATACATATGTGCTGTTTATACCCTTCAGCTGGAGTATATTAACATTTAATTATCAATTCTGCTACGAACTGAAAATATATAATTTAATATACATGAACGTTAATTTACGTTCGTTATTTATAATTTAATAAATTGTAAAAGAAAGAAGAAATCTGTATATTTTGTCATATTAAATATTTATACAGTTTCAAATAGATTTCTAATAAGACTTTTTTAACAAGACTTTTTAAAGATTTTAAAGGCAGGTCTAATACAGAATTCACTTGTAAAACAAAAAAGAAAACTGTATATTATATTGTCATATTCAATATTTATACAGTTCAAATAGATTTCTAATAAGACTTTTTAACAAGACTTTTTAAAGATTTTAAAGGCAGGTCTAATACAGAATTCACTTGTAAAACAAAAAAGGCAACTGTATATTATATTGTCATATTAAATATTTATACAGTTTCAAATAGATTTCTAATAAGACTTTTTTAACAAGACTTTTTAAAGATTTTAAAGGCAGGTCTAATACAGAATTCACTTGTAAAACAAAAAAGAAAACTGTATATTATATTGTCATATTAAATATTTATACAGTTTAAATGAGATTTTTTAATTTAGTTTTTTTCACAAGACCTTTTAAAGAGTTTAAAGATAAAGATTTCTAGAGTTTATTATACAGAACTTACTTTAAACCTATTAAAATTCAATAGTTACATTTTTTTTGTTCGTCTGAGATTTTCTGGAAAGTCTTGTATATTATTTATTTAGATCCGAACTGCGAGCGAAAAGAAATTTATCAGCTTCAAGTTTTGCTGACGAACCTAGTTTTCCACAATTTTCCCGTGTTTCGGCTTAAGCTTTAGTTTCTCATATATTTGTAAAATATCAATGAAACAAGTCAAGCTCAACGTACGCTTAATTTTTTTAGAAATCAATATTGATGCCTAAATTATTTGAGAAAAACATTATTCAATTTGGTTTACGGCTTGGCTGTTTCTTGGGTTTAGTTCGAACTTTTGTTCATAGCTAAAAATCCGTTCTAAATCAAGCAAGCTTTCATTAATATTTGATTTAATATT
Source organism: Drosophila borealis (assembly GCA_035045885.1). Classification (NCBI taxonomy): domain Eukaryota; kingdom Metazoa; phylum Arthropoda; class Insecta; order Diptera; family Drosophilidae; genus Drosophila; species Drosophila borealis. The sequence continues at coordinate 4,068,099 of JAWNOR010000194.1, read as the reverse complement.
TCAAATTTTTATAAACATTAAAAATTAAAATTCACTGAACACTCTTGAGTTGTTAATTATTTATTAAATTAAAATAAAATTCCTTTAACTGAATTTAAAGTCCAAAGTGCAACTAACTGTAATTGGCAGTGTATCATGCAGTCGTCTATTCTGAACTCTGCATATCCGTTTATTTTTTTTTAGCCATTTTTCAATGTGGCAGCGTGTCTTTTGGTCTGATGAAATTGCATAATCGCTTCCAGTTGTTGCACAATTATTGAAATGTGTCTGTTTGCCACCCACAAAAGGCGCGGCCGGATTCGCAGTGGGTAGAATGTGGGCGCCGGGGGGGCGGTATTGGAGAGAGGGGCGGGGCAACCGCAGTGGCACGCCAAGCAACGAGCCGTAAAATTCAGTCGGCGCTCGAAGAGAACGCGGACTGCAAATAACGCAAAACGCAAACGAAATGCCATTTTTCAGTACAATGCCAAACAACAACAACAACAAGAACAACAAAGGCAATCAAAAATTTATAGGCGACGACAGGCAGACACATGGGGAGCATGGGACATGGTCGACAGCCTCTCGACAGCGTTGATGTTGTCGCTGGCTCTTAAACATGAAACATTTAATTGCCAAGTTGCTGCAAATTGCTGACAAGATTATTGGGCGCGAACAGGACAATCGCCTGATCGGCGTCTTGGCCACAAGCTAATTTCGCAAATCCATTTCGGGCAATCGCTGGCAATTAGGTGACCAGCGCATTTTACAACAGTTTACAAATTCATAGAGAGTTGGCAGTGGACAAAGCAGTAAATGTAGAAAAACTATAATGCAGTCCGTCATAAAACTGAAAATCTCATTTGCAAAACTCGGCCAGAAGAAATGGGCAGGCAGGCAAACGGGGAGGACGGGCAAGCGTGTAAGTCGGAGCCTGGACGATTGGCACGGCAGGGGGCAAAGGCTGTCAATTTCAGTTAACTGTTCGAGCCAAGCCAAGACAAGACGAAATTGAAGGCAAGTCAACAATACAACCGCACGCCGAGGACAACGAGTAGAACAACAGCAGACAGAGCGGACATTTGGCACATGCAACTTCCGTTTCCGGTTTGCTTTGTGTGTGCGCTTCATTTTATAGCCAACATTTAGCCTTTGGGCCCGCCACTGCAGCAAAAACATGCTCTGGCCTGTTACTGACACGTCTGTTGATTGGTACCAATGGAGGCGCCCATTGCCAGATGGAGTCCTCGATTGGGGCCATGCCAGCTTGTTGAGGTGTGTCCCAATTGCTGTTGAACATATGTTCGGATATTGTGTGCCACGAATCTGTATCGGAAAATTGGCAGGGATAATACAATTTGCAGTTTTTAGACATCATTTTGAAGTGCATCTTCAATTATGCAAGTCTTTAATTTATCCCTAGATTTTATAATGTGCTGCAATTTCGACTAAATGGCAACAAATTCTGGCTGATAAGTTCCGTTTAAAGTCACTTGAGGGGCATAACATACGTTTCGGAAAATCCAATTCGCTTTTGTGGAAATCACGATCAAAGATTTGGTGCTTGAAATTTCGGGTTCAAATCTATATCGAAGGGTCTTTAAGAGAATTCATTTGTTAACTTAATGAATAAGTGTTTCCGTGATTTTTGAAAATTCACCTGCATTTGTGGTAAATAGGCGAAAAACGGCCGTATAAAAGTTTTTGATTTAATATTCGATCGGATTCAAATTCATATTCATTTGTGAAAACTCTTTGGAGACGTTTTTCACAATTTTCGCAAAACAAAAGGGTAAATGGGATGGATTTCAAGAAAAATTAATTTGAGACATGTTTCACGTGTTTCGGAAATTTCATGCCTTCTTGGCGGAAAACGGAATTCAGAGGTTGTGAGGACGTATTTTAAATTTTCTTCGATCGCCTTCAAAATTATTTTCATATAAGAACTTAATTGACAAATGATTCAGCTATTGTGGAAATACCACCGGAAAGCGTGGAATTTTAGCGGAAAACGGTTCTTTATTATTAACTATTTGATCGCCTTCAAATTCATTTAACTTGAAGATCTTTCTAATTACTTAATAGATACAATTTTCTTCACACTTTGGCGCTTAAAGTGGAGTTCGAGTTAGAAAAAGTAGAATTAAATTTTCCACGGGCGAAAAATAAATGGAAAATTGGTCCGGATAAGACCGGGAAATACCAGATATTTATTAGAATTCTTTAAATAGTTTGTAAATCAAAATTAAATAAAGCAATTTATAAAATAAAAAACTCGTAATATCTGAGTTTTCACATGTTTCTGTTACCTTTACCGCCCCCTCTAGGTTACCTGCGCGAAGGGGGAGTTTTAGCTACCTTTGAAAAAACACTTCAAACACTTTTGAGAATAACATACTTAATTGTTTTCGCTAATGCAGTCAACAGTTTTACTCACTTTATCTCATTCGCAATTGAAAGTTTACGCAAACTGCAACCGAGCTAAGCTGTAAGTATTTACTTTGTAAACAAGTTCGTGCAATCTAAAGAGTATTTCATTTATTGTAGCTCAGTTACGGAGTGACTAATTGAACTAAATTTACCTTTATAAACTGCATTCTGTTTTGTATTGCATCGCAGGTGACTGAACTAACGCAAAGTTGTACCTAAGTCCCTGACAGCCGTATTCCCTTTGCAATTTGCAAGACGCCTGCAGCTATATTTTCTGCTCTGTGTTTTTTACCTTGAACCCATTGATTGTGAGTGAGTCGGGTATATGGGTTTTGTGCAAACGTATTTAACAGCCGTCAACAAGAGACTTGAAATTAATATATTGATATATTCTTGCTTTTGATATCTGCTCCCGCTTTCAAATTATCGATAAATATCGATTATGCGATTTGATTTTTAAGCATAACTGGAAAAATATAAGATAAGCAGGTTCTTATATGGCAAATACACATTTGATAACCTCACTCTTTGTAAACCTCTTCCCATTCCTTCTGAAAATCCAGGGAAATAGAAGGAAGTAGACGCTTTGCGCGCTGTGCAGGGTATCTTCCAGTCTGTAGATTATCATTTTTTTGTGATTATTATTTATGAAAGCTGTCCAGATGCCAGTTTTTCTATTTCCCAACGCCAACACTCACACTCTGCTTTCCCGATTAGTTTTACAAATGCCAAAGCTGCATTGCCCCCTCCCCTCGCCCTTATGCTCGCAGCACCAATTAGAGCTTTGCCCACACAAGAGCCCCGTCAGGTCCCGGCACAGTACTTAGCCAACACATCTACTTACCCACCAAGAACTATTCAATTATCTGCGCCCCCAGCCAGCATTGCTTGGCAATGCAGTCGACTGCAACAGTTCTAGTGTCTCATCAAATAAAAGTCATTTGCAGTTTCATACAAATTACTTGCAGCCACAGCTCAGCTCTGGTCAGCGGGGTAGCAGAGGCAAGACAAAAGCTTTACAAATCCTAACTTGACTTGCTGGCTGATTAAGGAACTAAAGTGGAAGGCAGCACAGAGCATAATAAAACAATAGAGACTAAAACATTTGCTGCGCCAGAACGTGCCTGCCCCTTATCTCTATAAATATAACTGCTTTTCCCGACGCATTCCACCCGCAAGTGTGGAAAAATCGCGGAAAATGTTTGTAAGCTACTTTGTTGATGATAAATTTACAAAGTTCTTTCTTAAAATTCACATCGTTTCCTGTTGGAAATGGGGGTCAAAGATTTGCTGGCTAATGTTTTGAACTCAAACTCAATTCGAGGGATCTTTCAGACAAATAATATATATTTAACCACTGTACCAGGGAAAATGACACGTATTTTAGTAGAAATGATTGCCAGCTGAACGCAGAGTGCAGATAAAACCAGGAATTTAGCGGAAGACGGAGACAGTGTTAATTATACATAGATTACAGTTGCACCAGAGCGCAGCACGGACAATTGTTATATATGTATGTGAGTGTGTGTACGTACAAAAATACATGCACACATATGTTTTTCGAAAGCGAAAGGTCGGAATAAATATTGTTAACTACTAAGTAATATTATTATTATTATGTTAATTGTTATCATTTAATGTGATTTTGGAGTCCCTTTCATTCCGATTTAATCGATGAAACTGTATTTTTTATCTTATTAAAACTATTTTGAATTCTTTGAGCTGTTAAAAGTAAAAATTGAGTGCAAAACAAACATTTTATTCCATTCGTTTGAGATAAGCTTAAATTAAATTTTATGGTTTTTAAATCGTCGTATAAGAATATTAATTTCAAATGTGAGTTCGAATGAGAAATAAGAATACAAACAACTTAATAACGTTCCATTAGCCCCATTTGAGCGTGCAAAGTGGTGCATACGTAATCATATGATTGGTACCTAGGGAGAAGGGGAGCCCAGAGAGAGGGGAAAAGGGTGCTTTACCAATTTGATGCTTATATTGCAGTCTCTCTTTGCGCCATTTCCCTTTTCGCTGTTTTGCCATTGGTTCGATTACAGCTTCATTATGCTGCGACGTCACAAAATAAAAATGTCAAAAGGCGGCGAATATGAGAGGATGACGATGAGAGGATGTAGAAGAGAGGATGTAGAAGAGAGGATGATACTGATGAACTGTCACAGGGTCCGGGATGTGAACGAGAGCAAAAAGTGATTGCACACTGGAAATTCGATTGATCCGGGCGGACACAGTTACTTAGCGTGCACAATGGTCAAATGTAAATTGGATTTCTTGTGCGAACTTTGAATAATAGATGGCGCCACAGGCCAGTCGAGCTCATAGCAGAACACAATTTTGATAGAAAAAAATGGTAAATAAATAAATAAAAAGCTGCAAACGTATGGAATATTTTTTTAATTAAAATTATGGCAGTCGGGCGAAAAAAAGTATTGCGATCAGCAGAAGCAATATGAACCGGCAGCAACTTTTAGAGCAGATTCTTGGACACAAAACTTCTGACGAGCGCGCAGCAGTTGCAGTTGGCATTCGGGAAACGGAATGCGAAAGTTTCTCGTGCAGATGAAGTAGAAGTTGCAAAAAGGCCACACAACGGCAGCACATCGACGGGAGATTGGAGCACAAATGAGCAGCAACAGCGGCAATGACAACGACAACGGCAACGGGAACGGCAGCGGAAAATGCACAAAACTTAACCTAATGAACATTAAGATAATGCAACAACAAGAGAGTCGGACCACCCGGGGCATAGCTGGCCGGTGCCACGGCCACATAATTCTGCATTCGACCTTAGAGAAGCCACAAAAGTTTTCACTTGCTACAACGAAACGAAACCGTCGCCAAATGCATTGGCCCAAAAGTCGGAAACTTGCGTTTGCCATTTGCCAGTTTGCATTCCATAAAGTTTTTAGCTTATGTTGTGATTTTTATGGCCAAGCGAAATAAATGCCGAGCGAGGGCGAGCTCAAAATGAAGATAAGTTTTATGTGGCGCGGAAATTAAGAACTTTGTTTATAGCAATACGACCTACTAGGCAATGCAAGTCCCTTCTGTGCGCCGTCTCCGAGGCGAATCTTTTCCCATTACCAGCTGCCAAATGACTTGTGCCACGCCCCAATGTTAAACGACCTGTGTCCCTGTGTGAAGTGTGATTAAATGTATTTAGAATTCATTAGCAGTGGCGCCTATTGGCAACACTCAGCGACACTCTGGCCTATCATTAAATGTGCATTCATTTCATTCAGCCTGGCATTAACATTCGTAAGCCTCCCATTGAGTTGGACTTTCTTCTGCTAAACACCTGGCAGGCCAGACTAATGCGCTGTCAATGCTTTGCTTTTAATTAAAACAATGGCAGATGGCTTTGCGAGAAGTCGGTGATAAATGATAATGCAAGTTTCATAATAGAAATGCCATTTAATATATTTTTAATTTTAATTTTATTCCCTGCTACCATATTTTAGCAGGCGTTCACATTTTCAGAGCCTTGCAATTGGGTTTGCCTACATCTATAAACTTTTTAACCAATGACTTGAATAAATGAAAATATAATTAAATGACAAATTTTAATCAATCGATTTTACAGCATCAAACTCGAATTTCAATGGAAAATACGCATTAAAATTGTTGTATACTCTGTAAATGGGCATTAAAAATTTGCAATTACAATATCCAACAACAAATGACCGCATTTCATAAAAACGATATTTTTTTTAGATTAGGGGCAAAAACAATCAAGAGCCGTATGTAATAGGTGCAATGTTAGTTGTAAGCATATCCATGTTCACAATCAATATTAAGATAAGTCTATCGTCAGGCAACATTTGAAGACTTAAGCTTGAAAGTGTGATCTCGCGAGATATCCCGTATCACGTTCTCTTTAATAACTTTTGTGTTCCTTAACCAATCTTGATGAAATTTTGAGCAGTCGATCTTACAGTGCTATAGAATATTCGTATATTCGCAAAAAGACAATTCCATTAAAATTGTGGTTTAAATTGGTGGGCAGTTCCAATTGGTATATTTATTTGATGTATAGCTACATATGATAGGTGAGCGAGGGATGGAAATAGCTATAAAATGAAAATTTGTTGATTTATATATAATATTAGAGAAGCTTAATGTCAAATCTGGTGAATCTAGCTCTTAAAACCTTAGAGATTTGCACAAAAAAAAAGAATTCGATATAGATATTTATCGATTGCTTGGAAACGGGGCAAGTTATCGATTATCTGAAATAAACTCGTACTGCGCGAGCACTAGAAGGACCTACGTTCGAAATTTAAAATCTCTAGCTCTTATAGGCTCTGAGATCCTTGAGTTCATACATTCGGACATACGGACGGACGGACGGACAGACAGACAGACAGATGGACTTAGCATGGCACATCGACTCGATTATTGCTAATCAAGAATATATAGACTTTATGGGGTCGGAGATGCTGCCTTCTGCCTATTACATATATTTGCACAAATATAACCCTTTTTATCCATTTTCAATAGGTTCAGGGTATAAAAAAATATCGGTTCCATTATATTAATTGGCTGTAATTTAAAATAAAGAAGATTGATGGAAGTAAAGAAACATTTTAATACATTCAAACTGTAACGCGATGTAATTGGGCGGGAGTTGCGGGGATTGTGATTTTCTTTTTTGCTGGCTCATGGAAGGTAACCACAGTACGCCCTCGCTCAACGCAACCCAGTTAAAGCAGATGAATGTTGCAGTCATAAAGTAGGTTAGTCGAGCTTGCTTATCTTTTTAGCCAATATATTTCGACCGCACTTGCGCAGTCTTCTTCAAGGCTTAAATTCTTTTAACGCTAATATAATTTAATCGAAAGACTTTAGCTGACGCGGGTAAAAACGAGCTTCAAGTCTCTAACTTCAGGAAAATTTGGCTTTTAACGAACAGAGGAAGGAAAATTTACCAGCCGAATATAAACTTTTCGTTTTGTGAGGAAGCAAACTAATTCTTTGATTTGTAAGGAAGTTGGAAAAGTTGAAGCCAAGTACGGATTTTCTAGATTTTTTAAAGTTTACGGAAATATTATTTGTACGGACGGACGCATGCTTAGTACAAATAGTACAAGTCATTCGAAGGTGTTCAGCCCTTTTGGTAATGTGCCACCAATTTTTTTGCCAAGTCAACACACCTGAAACGTGTGGCAAGTGTGCCCGCACACTTAAAGTGAAAACATTAAATCCGCATTAAGTCAAAGCTCGAACACACGTAGCACACGAATTGCAACTCAGCTTGCAACTTTCCGACTGTCTCCTAATTAAGTTACTTACATGTGGTTAAAAAAAAAAAAAATCAGTCAGGGGCGATTAGTTTGGCAAACCTCAGCTAAAGCCATAAAATGTCGTGAGGCAACTTTCAGCAATTAATTATCCGCAAAGTTTTCAATTACGAGCCAATTACGCTCAGGCACACGTGGCAGCAGCAAGAAAAAACTCAATTGGAATTTTATTGAGCAGCAGCGTTAGCTGTCGGCACATATGTGCGTTCCCTCCCCCCCCCCCTTGCCATAGCCCTCCTCACCCCCCCCCCCCCCCCCCACCCCTCTCGCTCTGCTTCTGCCACGTGAGCCTGTTGACGGCGAGTCGCTGACACGTTTCGCCAACACATCATACAACGTTGATGATGGCGTCTGAATGCGCCCGCCATTTTGCGGAAATGCAGCGAGACACCCCCGCACCCCCCCCCCCCTCCCCATCACCTCTCGCATGGCTGACAAATATGGCGCCCAAACAATGGCCGCCTTCGGCAGTTTCCGACTGTGTTTTAGCGCAAATTACAACTGAATTGCAATCTAGTCAATGCTGGAATGGCGCCCGGGGAGGGGGGCGTGGCATGCAATGGGGCATCCCATACGTGTGTATTGGATTTTCTGCAGCATATTGTTGACATTTCGAATGTGACCTCTGCTCAGGTGTAATTTTTCAAACAAAGTTGCCGATTCCTCTCAATTGATCAATATTATGTTTTGTCACATTTTTGAAAGTTATTGTGCCAATAATGGCAAAACCCACAACAAATATTTGTCAGCAAAAATTGTAAATTTGTCAGCCAAAAACCAACAAAACAATTTATGAAAATCAAAAAATGTGTGAGCTAAAACACAAATCTGTCAACCTTAAAACCACTTTTACAAGACTGTACAACTAGGCGATACTCTGTACTAAGCCATATATATTCGTAATAAAAGTTATTGCGATTAAAAAATACCCCAGCTTATCTTATTCTATATTTTCTGATATATGTAGTCCCTTATTTTCTAAATATATTTAAAGAGTTTAAAAATGGCGTTCAATATAGGAAAGAATCAAGACAATACCTAAATAAAGTTTTTCTTCAATTTAAAAAACCCAAAACAATGTTTATCGATTTCTGTAAAATTGTTTATCGATATATCTAGATGTGATCGAGGATACTTCGGCCTGAATTTGCACATATTCATAATACCCTCTGCACTCATTTTCATTCCTTGATTAAAGGGTATTAAAAGAGTCTTTTATTTGAATATAAAGACTCAAGCTCCAAGCACATTGTTTATATTAAAATGGAGAATATAATTGTTTTGCTGGCCTTGAAGCAAAATATATTTGTAATTGAATGGTAAATACATGTAAATAAAATGTATAACATTTAGTTACATTTGCATATCAAATCAACTTATCAGAGGTGAATTTGATCGATTTGAGAATCTGTTTTATTGATAACGAAACACGTTATATTTCGATTAATTATTACTTTTCCTTAATTTAAACCAAAATATATTCATTTCATCTTCAGAATATGTTCCTGCTCATGTTTATTGATAAAAGATAGTAGATACAAGCTAAACTTGCCCATTTGTGACTTGTCATAGTGTTTAACAGCTACTTAGCTTTGAGATTCGATAGCCGTTTGACCTAAGCATGACCTCCCAATTGTTGAGCAGCTGATATTTTATTTACAGCAATTGGACACAAATTGCCACCCACATGTAATGGGCTCCAATGACCCGCCACAAACGTCTGATAAGAAGCCAAATTTATCAGCTTGCATGTTTGTCGGACAAACGAAAGCACGCAACTAATGACCCCGGCTAGAAAAAACAAATTGAATTTAATTGTGCCTACTAGAGCATATGTTATATGTGTCTCTGCACGCACATGCTCTATATATGGGCCATTTAATCAAGATTTGATAGACTGGCATGAAAAGTGTTAGGACTTGCATCTATTTCGAGCACAATTAATAAAAGCAAATAACATTCAAGTGCGCACTAGTCGAGAGTGCCTGACTAGGAACATACATTTTCCAAAGGCAATATAAACACGAAAATTCTAGCTTGGCTTTTCAGCTGGCCTTTCATCTGGCTTTTCATCTGGCTTTTCTCACTTGAAACGACTCGCTAGCCGACTGGCACTTCACTCTTCATATATACAGTGAAAACTCTCCTTACGGGCACATCTATTAGGCGAGCAACCTTCCTTTATTATGGACATTATCTCTCGCTTCGCATTCCCGCTCTATTAGGCGGACACTCCTCTTGAGCAGGCAAAAATTACCCGACCAAGAGAGTTTATACTGTACTTCATTCCTCCTTTTGCCAGTCACTTACTCACACACAAAACCCTTATACCCTCTTAACATACGGTATTAACAAAACAATCATGCCCATCTAAATTGTGTGCTATTCCACTTTAAGAGGAATTTTCAACTTGAACCAAGAGAATATATATAAAGTACTTTTAATATTTGCATTTTTTATGAAAACGTCACCTGGCACGACTTGACGAAGCAATTGAATAAATAAATATATATATAGAAATACTTATATCCAAAGAGAATAGTACTCCAACTCAACTTCGACTGACCAGAAGAGAGAGTGCAACAACTAACGCGCCTCTTCGAAGATGTAGGAATCCTTCAAGTAGAAAGTTGTAGGAATCCTTCAAGTTGTCAATTTACATCTGAGCACAGTGTGATTGAACTAAAGTGAGAATCAGCTGGACTACCATCAACAATGCACGCGCAATTACGCAGACTGACTGCCCGTTTTCACATGCCAGTTTACATTATCCGGCAACATTTATCTAAAATTGCCAATTGGATTTGTAATGTGAGTGAGGCCAGATAATAGGACGGGATAACAATGTAATACGGTGCACACTCAATTGGCAAATGTGATCAGAATTTAGCAAGCTACGCTACAGTTGTAAAAAAAAAAGTGAGGTTGAGTCGAAAAAGTGAGGTTAAGCCGAAAAAAGTGAGGTTAAGCCGAAATAGTGAGGTTAAGCCGGAAAAAGTGAGGTTAAGCCGAAAAAGTGAGGTTTAGCCGAAATAGTGAGGTTAAGCCGAAAAAGTGAGGTTAGGTTAATTGTTTAATTTAAATAGGATGGATGAATGGAATATTAATTTGTAAGCTTCGATTTAATAAATTCTATATTTATCAGATACATTTTAATAATAGTTAACTGATTGAGGTTAAATGTTATATTCTAAAAATAATAATTTGATAAATTTCACTGTTGGATTTATATTTGACTTTTTGTTATACTTTGAGGCTTCTTTTTGTTCAACAATTATAGCGATTCATTGTCAAGTAAGCTTATTAAAGGTAAAAACAGTTTTAGTCGCAAAATTAATAAATTGCATTTTAAAATAAAACAACAATAAAAGCGGATGTTATAAAACGATTAGGGATTACGGAAAATGTACTTTAAGTGCTTTCGTATGTCAGCCAACCAATTAGGTCAGCTATAATACTAAACAAGTAAAATGGTAGGAGCCGGAATTGTCCGACTATGCGATACCCTGGACTGACTGGCCCCAAGCTGTAAACGATTGGAAGCTGGAACTATTAATGTGCTTACCTGATGGGATGAAAATGCACAATTTTGGGATATTCCACACTCAAATGGGAAAAACAGTTAATTGAAAATTATTTAATTACCATCCGATACGCCTCAAAGTTGCAGCATCAAGCTCATTTATCTTTCTAAATTTTCTGGTACGTGTTTCCCACTTTTCGCAAAATCCATCCCATCTGGATGAAAAACTTGGGTGAGGCTTAATAATACGGAACTAAAATAAACTTTAGATTCTTAGTTTGATAAACTTCAAACTCATTTTTAAATATTTACTTAAAATACAGCTTGAGAGTCTAAGAGTCTAAGTCATGGGTAGATTTAAATTTTCCATGGCCACGAAATATTTGAAAAATTAATGTCTATAATTCGAAGCAAGCAGCTTGGACGGGACAAGTCCGGAAAATATTACCTATAATATATAAATTGGCGTAAATGGGGCCGTACTTGGTTTATTATTTTTTATTTATTTAATTGGAAATTGGTAGCGGGAGAACAAGGAATTTCCTAGATGAGTGTTGAAAATTAAAATGAATTATGTTTAAGCAATCAAAATTAAACTAAGATTATATTTTATGGCTATTAGCTTTTTAAAATGCGATTGTCTTGATAAATTAATAAAAGACGTATGTTTGAATTATACGAAAAATATGTTGCTGCACAGACTGACAGCTGATGGCGGAATAGTCGTGGTCAACCCATTGCCATGAGGGCCGACGCGAGGGTACTCTAATGCACAGCAAAGGGTATCAGAGGGTAGTCGGAGCCAACTGCTGGCCAAGTCCAAATGCTGTTAATGGCCAGGCGCACAGAACGGGCGTGCAGAAATGAAGGCGAACTGAAATGCGCTGTCGATGTCGACGCTTTGGCGTGCTGCAAGGACAATTGAAGTGCACACACGTTGAGCTCGTCTGCGCGAATTGTGAAGCACTCAGTTAAATTGTCCAACTGACTGACGGCAACGCCTCAGCCACGAGACAAACAAGGTGCAAAGTGCTTGCCCTGGCAGTGCATTGCATTAATAAACGAGTGCAAGGATAACGAGGAGCGGCACGGAAGTGTGCACAAAATGGCGCCAAAGACATTGAAATATTGAAATACAATTGGTTTAGGATTTGCCCCGAGGCAGCCGGAACAGAGCTTTAAAACCAGGAGCAGCGAACTCTGAGACTTGATAGACATTGTGGTCTCGCTGTCAGCGCCAAAGTGCAAATCCTTTTCGTGCAAACAATGTGGCCCGTTCCGGCACTTGCTCCTTCGTCATTGAGTGGGACACGTTCTGTTCAAGTTTCCTGCTGAGTTCCAGAGAGTTCACCACAAACAAGGCGACACATGACACGTCCTCAAACTCGACGCCAGACTCGTCCTGGCTCGTCGCGTCCTGTTTTTTGCCTCGTGCAGGAGTCGGGATTATTTTTAGTTTTCGGCAGAGTTTTAAAGTTTAAAGCTCTTTTGTGGCATATTTGCATATTAAGTGTCATGCGTTGAACGTTTGCAACTGACAACGCATACAACCAACAACAAGGCAAGCGAGCTCGTCTTGGGTATGCCCAACTAGCTGATACCCAGCGACGAGTCACAAGCATTTCCCATTCCGGCATTACATAGATCCAGCTTCGGTATTCATAGTCCGATCCTTATCAGCGATTTTAAATGGCACACAAATGTGTGTATATATAAAAGATAGATAGATAGATTCTTCTACATTTTCAAATAAGTTTTTTCCAATTTTGGTTGGGAATGCCCAGCTAGGAGATACCTTGCGACGAGTCACAAGCATTTCCCTTGCCTCCATTACATACCCACATCCCATCCTTTTCAGATTCTTATAAAAGAAAGAGCCCTCTTCTATTTTTTAAAATAAGTTTTTTTCCAATTTCGGAGGGAATATGAAAAGGTATCCAAAAAGTGCAATATATATTATCTGTATGTACTTTACAATAGGATACATTTCTAGTTTCCCTTAGAATCAACTCTCAAAAATGATATTTTTCGATATTCTAAAAAATCGAAATATTTAGGGAGAAAACTTATAAGCTCGTTCTGTGTATGATATACAAGAATCTATACTGTTGTAACTATATCAAGTATATAATATATATTTATATTTAGACGATGCATGCATCGATATAGGCATCGATATAGGCGACTGTGATACTGGAAGCTTCAATAGTTGAATTATTAACGGTTAGAGCTGTAAATCTAAAGTTGTTAAATAAAGATATAGAAATATTTCAAATATATTTCAAGTTTTCCGCTTATGTACTTTCCGAGCTGAACAGACGGAAAGACGAACAGAGATCGGCTATGCTTCCTACATTTTACCCAAAACCAATATACCCTTTCAGCCCCTTTCAATGGCTACAGGGTATGCAAATAGAGAGAAGGTGAAAGGGCGCAGGTGAGTGGCAGCGAGTGGAGTGTGCTGTAGTTAGGTGCTGGCCGTATTTTTGAATCTAAGGGCAGACGCAGGTGTTGCTGTTGTTAGTTTGCGTAGGCTTATTGTTGAGCCCCGAAACCGTTATGCCGAGTTGCCAAATATCAAGAATCAGGGCCAGCCACACACTCACTGAGTGCGGATTAAAGCTCTATATCTGTGTGTGTGTGTGTGTGTGTGCGTGTGTGTGCGTAGGATTTTGCGCCCATCTCTAAACGAGTGTTAAGACTTTAAAAGCTTGTCGAGCTATAAAGTCAAATTACCATGGAAAGATTTTCTGATTTAAATTTATATTGGAAGGAACATAGACAACATATATCACTTGGCTCAGACGAAGCATTCACATTTGGAAAGAAATATTTAAATCTCTGCAATAGCAGCTCAAAACCGAGAGGAATGTGCACATCCGACTGTCAATTTACGTAGAACTTAAAGCTGAAACATTCAAATGGAAGGGTATTCGACAAGTTGGAAAACATGCAACATACATTTAGAGTATTGCCTTCATTGGCCATTCATAAACTGCTCCACCTGCACGCTGATGGTCTTCAGTATCATCTCCGTCGGATTGGAGCAGCCATTGATGACCCCATCCACACAAGCCCGAACCGAAATGCGATAGTATTGATCCGGTTGCAAATTGGTCAACTTATAATAATACTGTGTACCAGGTACACTCGTACCCTTTGGCTGTTCCTCGACAACGCATTTCTGCTCGAGCTGGTAGCTCACGGAGGCGTGGGCATCGTTGCATTTGGGCAGCGGATGGCTGATCAGAAAGTCGTCTATGCCCGTATCCTGCACCTGACGCATCCTTTGCTCCACGTACTGGCGATAAATTTCATATTGTTTGGATGCCTCTTCAGCTGCCGCTGAATAATTGCCGGCACTTGTCGTCGAGCTGTTGTCGGCTGAGGCAGTTTCTGGAGCTGTTGTGCTGGTGCTGTCTGCAGCTGCGACTGGCGAGGGAGCAGCTATAAGATCCTCGAAGTCCTTGACCTTGTTGAATTTTTCCTTCTTCATTTTCATTTTGCGGCTGTAAAACATCATATAAAGTGACGAGGCGACATCGAGTTAAGATTGCTTACGAAACATATATGAGATTGGGCAGCGCATCCTCATATGTTATCTGCTCCTTGTTGTAGTAGCTCTCATCCTCCGGCTGGGGTCCCGAGTCGTACGGCACCAGGTCATTGCAGACGCAGTCCAAATCGCAGCTGTTGCACGCCTTGAAGGTGGCATAGTTCTTGTTGCTGGCCTCCGGCTCGGTCAGATTGTGCGGCTCAAAGCTAACAAAGTACTTGGATATGACACCATTGGGACGACGCGGTGGCCACCAGTAAACCATCTGAAAGTGCAGCGACCAGATGATTAACATTTAACCGAAAATATATATAAAAAGTCGACCACCCACAATCTGTGTGCTGTGATCCGAGTTGCCATGGAGGCGACTCACAGGACTCGGCTTGCTAGCCAGCGTGTGGAAGTACAGAATCTTGGAGTATGCATCCACCTGCATGTGGTAATCGGTGCGCGTGAGGGTCTTGACAAAGTAAGCATATCGTGTATAGGGCTTGAGGTTGGAGATCACGTGCCGCCGATTCTTGCTGGGCGAGACGTCCATTAGCCAGCTAAATGAAATGAAAACAATTAGAATTCAATTGGAATAGTTGATTGATTTCCTCCTACTCATCGTGTCCGCAGCCGTGGCGACCATCGTACATGGTTATGTTGCCCTGCGGCGCTTCCATATAGTGATAGGAGTAGCCGATCAGTGTCTCCATATCCTCGCATTTCATGAAGTCAACCGCAATGCGAACCGCCGTAGCATTAACATCCTCAACCGTTGCGTTCAGTGTACGCACCGCATCCCCGCATATGACGCGCTCTCCATTCGAGTTGGGCGAAACATCCGCTATGGATATCTTGCGCACACTCTTCAGCGAGGGCTGCAGCTTGATAATCTTCTCATAGCACAGTCGGGGATTCAAATGGAAGAACACGGTGCCACGTTGTATGGCCACCTGACGATTCGCCGGCCAAATGTGCTCCATGTAGTAATTGTTGACAACGAATAGGGCGTATCTGAAGGTGTAAGTTATAGATAATATTAATAGATAATATTATCAGTCTTCCAATACAAAGTGAATAAGTTTTTCCTCAGATGAAACCCATATAATTACCCCAATGTAGATCTCTGTAAATTCAACCTAATATAGCCTAGCTTGAGATATATACTCTATACTCCGAGCACTCTACAAATGTAAATAGTTAGCTTTTTAGTTGGCCTAATTCACATTTTCAAAAATATACTTTCGATGACAACCATCAATTTAGCCAATTGGTTTAATTTCCCATTTCCAATTGCAAACATGAGAATTCCATTAAAATATGTAACGAAAATGTTCGAATACCTTTTAATATTAGAAAATTCCACTATTGAATTTGTCATCAATTAAACTCATCAACTGAGAGTTTTAATTAACAATAAGAGCGCTTTAGTCGAGAGTATACGACTAGGAAATACCTTGTAACTAGCGCCGAACTGCCACAACAAATATTTCAACTTCCTTCTAAGCATGCATACAAAAAAGTTATTTGCGTCTCATTCCAATTTTACAGATAATATCCATATGTATGCTATAAAAAAACTACATACGCAATTTGGCGTCTCTAGCTCTTATAAATTCTGAGCTATGCTCAAAAACCTCAGCTGAAAATCGATACTTATCGATTTTGAAAAAAAGGAAGTTAGCTATCGATAAACTTAATATGCCGAGCAGATCTGTAAAATTTGAAAAAATACTGCTTACTTGTTTTCAATTAGCTGATCGCTCAGTATAGTATCCAAGTTCTTGAGGAAAGCCAGCGACCTGAGCTGAAAATCGATACTTATCGATTTCGGATAAACGAAGTAAGCTATCGATAAACTTAATATGCCGAGCAGATATCGAACACTCCAAAAAATACCCCTTACTTGTTTTCGATTAGCTGATCGCCACGAATAGTATCCAAGTTCTTGAGGAAAGTCAGCGATCTTAGCTAAAAATCGATACTTATCGATTTCGAATAAACGAGGTAAGCTATCGATAAACTTAATATGCCGAGCAGATATCGAACACTCCAAAAAATACCCCTTACTTGTTTTCGATTAGCTGATCGCCACGAATAGTATCCAAGCTCTTGAGGAAAGTCAGCGATCTTAGCTAAAAATCGATGCTTATCGATTTCGAAAAAAACGAGGCAAGCTATCGATAAACTTAATATGCCGAGCATATATCAAACACTCCAAAAAATACATCTTACTTGAGGAATATCAGCGATCTTAGCTAAAAATCGATACTTATCGATTTCGAAAAAACGAGGCAAGCTATCGATAAACTTAATATGCCGAGCAGATCTCTGAAATTCCAAAGAATACATCTTACTTGTTTTCAGTTAGCTGATCGCCACGTATAGTATCCAAGTTCTTAAGGAAAGTCAGCGATCTTAGCTGAAAACCGATACTTATCGATTTCGAAAAAATGAGGTTAGCTATCGATAAACTTAATATGCCGAGCAGATATCGAACACTCCAAAAAATACCCCTTACTTGTTTTCAATTAGCTGATCGCTCAGTATAGTATCCAAGTTCTTGCGGAAAGTCAGCGATCTTAGCTGAAAATCGATACTTATCGATTTCGAAAAGACGAGGTAAGCTATCGATAAACTTAATATGCCGAGCAGATATCGAGCACTGCAAAATAGACTCCTACTAACTTGTTTTCGATTAGCTGATCGCCACGTATAGTATCCAAGTTCTTGAGGAAAGTCAGCGACATGAGCTGCGCCGAGTGTAGAACCTTTAAATAGCCGGTAATCTCTTTAATGCTGCCCAAGGTTTGCTCTAGAGCAGAGACAATTTTTTCTGAAATGGACAGATTATATTATTGGGTCATTGGGTCATTAATTAAAGTTCAGCTTGATCACCCTTTATGTCCACCAGCTCGATAATCAGCGATCCATTGAGGGTCACACAGTCCTGCAGCGGCTCCAGATCCGCTTGCCGCTTGACATGGAACAGACCCCTGCAATCCAGCTGGCATTGCGGCATTCCATGGCTGTCATTTACTGGCCTGTGATTGTCTGGGCAGTGATCCACGCAGCGATACCCACGCGTCAGTGGAATCAGCTTCAGCTGGCGACATTCCTTATCCGAGATGCACAGCCTCTTGTGCAGCTCGTAGCTGACAATGCACTGATCCACACAGCGACCATTCCGCTGATAGTTGCCACAAAGCGAACAGTTCTCAGTCGAGCAGCCCGTAATGCAGCTGGGCTCGCAGCATTTCCCGGCAGCATCACAGCCATTGCGACCACACTTCTCCGGACAATCCTCAGTTCGGGGCGGCTTAAAACCTAGCTGGGCCGCCTGCGTGTTCCAGCAGTGTCTGGTCAAATTGGAACGATACGAATAATCGGCGGAGAGCCCGCCACAAACGGGACAATGATTCGGCGACTTGTTGAGCTTGAAATAAGGATATTTAAAATATATACAATGATAAATACGTTTAAATGGCATTATATTTGGTAAAATAATATTATTTATCGCATAGAAAACTCTAGCGCTAAAAACCTAAGAGATTTGCTCAAAAAACAGTATTTCGATATCGATATTTATCGATTACAAGTTATCGATCATTGGATCGATCGGTCAGCTACGTTCAACATTTCAGCTTTATCTAGCTCTTATAGGTGTTGAGATCCTTGCGTTCATACATACGGACAGGCGGACGGACGGACAAACAGACGGACAGACAGAGAGACGGACGGACAGACAGAGAGACGGACGGACAGACGGACAGACAGAGAGACGGACGGACATGGATAGAACGACACGGCTATTGATGCTGATCAAGAGTCGGAGATGCTTCCTTCCGCCTGTTACATACATTTGCACAAATACATTAAGCCCTTTTTACCCATTTTCAGACATTTTTACCCATGAGAGACATCTTTCAGAGATGTTTGGGGGTTCAGTTCACGGTTAGAACTACCTCCCTATTTAAGGTGCGTTACGTGAAACTGTTTTTTGTAGTCATTTATCCTGGGTTGGACATATAGCATATTAGAATTGTATTCTTACGATTGATTAGTTGCCCATTTCACTAAAAATATTCCAAGACATGATTTGATCTCTACCCAAAAATCGCATCTGCCAAAGATGGTTGAATTTATGCTATGCTTGGGCGGAAGTAGAGTATTTTTTAGGGGCCGAGTAACCCCAAAAGTTTTTTTTTTAAACCAAACCATTTTGCCAGACTTTCAAAGAGTATTTAAATTGTCCAAAATATCCCATAGGCACACCTGAAATAAATAAATAATGGGGCCCCAAAAGTTTTTTTTTTAAACCAAACCATTTTGCTGGACTTTCAAAGAGTATTCAAATTGCCCAAAATATCCCATAGACACACCTGAAATAAATGAATAATGTGTTGCTGAGCCCACCTTTATAGAGAAATGCTGCGTTGCCGGGCTGCCGAGCAGATAAATCCAGTCCACGGTCTGCACGAAGCACAGCATGGGATTGCTTTCGACCCGAATGTAACCGTCCTGGATGCGCACAAGCGCCACCAAGCCCAGCTCCCTGAGATCGCGATTCTCGTAGACGGTGAGGGCATACTGATCAAACAGCTGCTGCCGGCCGCGTATCAGACGCAGCTTGGGAAATATGGACTCCAGAGTAAGCAGCCCGGAGCAGCGATAGATCATCAGATAGTCGGTGATTTCCGCAACCTCGCTGCGCAGCTGGGTGAGATTCGCATCGCTGGGCAGCTGCAGGTGTGCAATGCGCACGTGCCCGACGACAATGCTGCAGTTGCGCAATTGCTGGAAATCCGAGACCTTTCGCAGCTCCAGTGAACCGCACGTGGACTCCGATCTGGCAGCAACTGGCCACAGCAGCAGCAGCAGCAGCATCAGCCAGAGCATGTGCCGCATGTTGACTCTCCACGCAGCCAGCTGACACTTTCAATTTAGAGCACTTGACCCGAGGGACCTCTTAAATATTTATGTAACTTGAATGCCAGCGATGCGGTAGAGGGAGAGGGGGGCAATTAGCGACCGTCTATCAATTGCACACTTGAATGCCAATGTCGTTTGATATTAACCCTGGTCTGGACACGAGCTCCGCTGGCGACGACGTTTCGGCTTCAACTGATTTACCCGGCGAGCAAAGCAAACGTCCAACGGCGATTGGGTTCGATCTTTCTTTCTTTGCCGATTATTGTTTTGTTGCACATCTTCGCCCTCGCGTCTTCAAATTTCGCTTACGCCAGCTGCAAAATGTTCGTGCTCTACAATTAGCATGCTTTTCTCAGCATGTTGTCCAATATTTTGCAGCTGGTGTACGCGAATCTGAGCAGACTGCCAAAAAGAGGCGTCTGCAGTGGCATTCTTTTTGAGAGGGGTTCAGTTACGAGAACTGGTTTCAATCTGAAAAAGTTGCGGGTGTTGCTCACAAGAAAATCGAATTTATAGCAAACTTGCTCTATTTGGGAGTGTACGACTAAGAGATACCCTACGCCACACTATAGGAAAGGCGTTCGTGATTGGCTTAGGTCTTTATTGTCCGATTCTCATGCAATTTTTGGAGCATAAATATAACATTAACTCAGTTTCATTTATCTTTATGAGGGGTATCCAAAAAGTTATATGTTCAGGATCTACGTATACTTTATATCATACATCTGAAATCTGAAAAGAGACACTTTTTCTAGCTCTCATAAAGTTTTGCTTGGCCAGTCGCAAAGCAAGATACTCAGAAAAGATTTATACAGGTACGAAGACTTTGGGCAGCACATTAACCCTATTACAATTTTGTAACCACGCCACTGTCGATCTGTTCCAATTCCATTTTGTTTCACCTGCTTTGTTTGGTCGATTCCTTCAGGCAGCTGTTGCCCTTCAATTTATTTAGTTAAGTCTTCCACTTCCTTGTGCCTCTGCATGACCCGCCCCCGTCGACCCTTGGCGGAACGATGCAACTGGCAAACCTGTTTGCGAGAGTCGTCAGTGCCACTTTCCTGGTCATTGTCAGTCTCCGTTACCGTTATCGTCTGGCTTGCTCTTTTTGTTTTGTTTGTTTGTTTTCTTTTGTATGCTGCGTTAACTGATAACGAAAATGTGCCGCTGCGCAGAAATTAAGCTGCACCGACGAACATTTCAATTAGAACAGCGAATGGCAGAAAGCAGAGAGCAGAAAGCGGAGAGCAAGACAGCGAACCGCAGCAATTTTGTGGAGGAGGGGGGCACAGAGGGCGGAAATTGGTGGTTTCAGTTGAGTCAATTCAAGTACAACTAATGCCAACAATGTGCAATTGAAAATCTGTTGAAACGAAGCCGAGTGAAAACCAATTGAAAGTAATTGTACAAAATGGGAAAATGCACTGGGAAATCAATAGACAGTGCTACTAAAAAGTTCAAGTAATGCCAACCAATATTAATATATACACTTAGATATATGTATCTTCGATACTTAAACTTGACAAAATAAGTTGTAGTATTTAGATTATAATAAGTATACAATTAATAGTTAATTAATAATTTATGGATAACAGACTAAACTATAGACTCATCAAATTTTTCCCGGAAATTAAAATTGAGCTGACTTTTTGATCAAAATATGGTTAGATTAAGCTGTGCCGTATCCAACTAATCCAGTGTAAACTTTATATCTTGAGAAATTAAATATTGAAAATATTGGAAAACCGGTTTTCAGCTTGATGAAAATGTTAAAAACCATCAATTGCATTGTGTTGGATATTATCGTAAAGTTTCGCAGCTTTTACGTTTAAAAAATTTAGAATTAACATTTTTCGTCCATTTCAGTCTTGTGGTGAGAATCTTTAATTCGAAAAGATAAATTTCCCACATCTCTTGAATTGCATTTTCCATGCAAGATGAGGGGAATTTTTGGAAAGTGTGAAACACATATCAATTGAATTTTCAGAAAGATCTGTGAAAGTGAGTAAAAAGTGAGTAGAACCAGTACAATCATAATTTAGGATGGAATATGTTATGTAGAATTTGTATTTTATGAATCAAAGAATTCACAGCGTGATGCATTAAGCCTATATATTATATTGAGTGAGGTGTATAGGGTATTTTGCAGTCGAGCACACTCAACTGCAGCGTTTCCACTTAATATTATTACCATAAGAAAAGGCAGTAAGTCCGCTTTTTGATAGTAAATCAAAATGCATTTAAAACCTGAGCCCACGTACCGCGAAATTGGAATGCGACAAAAATGAGAGGCGTGTCAGAAAGCCAAATGCGATAGAACAAATTCGCGGCAAGACACAACTCAAACCGCAATCGAGTACTCGCTGTTGCATGTGTTGTTATTGTGATGTTGCAAGCTTCACTCATTTGCGACCAGCTGATGCGCCGAATCAATTTCGAGGAGCATTTTGCGGGCTGTGGTCGTGAGTAGCGTAAATTGAATGCAGCATACTTTCGGGCGCGGGCCCGTCAAACTGTATATTAATGTGGTTATAGTTGTTGTTGGTGTTGTTGTGGTTACAGTTGCCTGGGCGCAGCAAATATTGAATATGCCAGCGACGGGGACACGGCTGGACGCAGCCACACGGCCGCATATAATCCACTGGGAGACACCTTCGGCATCCTCGGCATCGTGCTCAACGTCGATGGAGGCGGCAAACACGTAACGGCATTTTGTGGCGCGTGATGGGAATCCATAACATACCAGTTCGAGCCACTGTGAAACGTGTGCATATGCCTACACATATACTTATACACACACACACACACACACACAGACAATCGCTCCATAAGTCAGTCGGAGTCCCACGCACGTCGTTGCATTTAAGTGCCAAATTAGAGCCGGCGCGAACTTCTACAGCAGATGGCAGCCATCTGTAAATCAGGCGCATCTCCATGCAATTTATGGCACGCCAATTCACTGGAAGCAACTGCTGGCTCATCATATGGCTATTAAGTATTAAGTAGTTGGCCGCGTTTCAAATTAATTGAGTTTGCACAAAAATGCAGCTTCAGGCGCAGATGTGGCTGCCACTCCATATAACTGTTTGTCAGTGCCAAGCAATCAGCCTGTCCATCCTTCTCTCTCCCTCTCTCCCTCTCTCTCTCTCTCTCTGTGTGTGTGCTTTGACGTTGAGGCAGTCTGCGTTAGTCAGTCAGACAGTCAGTCACTCAGTCAGCGGCAAATTTGATGGATATGGCACCTAGCGCAAACTGACAGCAGCCAGAACCCCGAAGCTGGTCTAATAAGCTGCGCTGGAATTTGACATTCAGTTAACAAAATATCTGTATGTATGTGTGAGTACACATACATACAGCCGAGGCGGAAGCGGAAGCGGAAGCTTTGGCACTTCCTTTTGATTCGCAATATTCAAAACAATTGCTCAAAACTTTTAAATTTTAATCCTCCTCAGAGGCGGATTTTCCAAAGTCCATGAAACGAATATTCAATTTCTTTTTTTAAAAAAAACATGTAACAAGCAGTTGAAAGCGCCATTAAGTATAGATACCTTTAATCGAAAACTTCAAAAACTAGTCTTAAAAGTTGTATTAGATATTCCCTTATGCGTCCAATTTTCATAATGTCGATCAATTTCGATTTTAAAACTTGTTATTTTAAGCATAACTCCAATATTTAAGAGCAAGATACATTAAAACTGATTTGTATACTTTCGTAATGCACTGATCCAGATACCTTCTCCTAAATGTGTTGAGTAAACTCATTTTTGGAATTATAGTCTTGGGCATTGGCATTTACACACATTCGGATGCCATATTTGTGCCCTGAAAATTTCATATAGATCGGACAATAAAGTCCGCAGTTAATCAAGGAGGAGGCTAAGGAGTCGCAGCAAACGACGTGCTTGCATATGTATGTGTGTGTGTGTGTGTTTGTATGCTATTGTGTATGTATATAGGGAAACTGAATTAATTGAAATGGCAGCTCGGCGCTGGGTTCAAGATATCTCCTAAATACTTTTAGTTATAAACATATATATCTTAGTTTAGTATCTGAAAGATATAATCTTTCATTTACCAAACAGGTATTTGTTACATTATTTGTATGGAATGTAAAACATTGTAATATATCCACCATGTGATGTACTACCCCCAAGATGAATATAATTCGCGGATATACCATAAACAAAGTCTGAGCTTTCGAATTTTCAGAAATAACTTCATATAAGTACTCTATACCGTGTTGTCTTTAACAAAAAGGCAATAAAGGAGAAAGTAAAATATCTCCCTAAATGCGGTAAATATTTTGAAAACAAAAGCCACATTCAATTGCCGAAAATATTTGAGGACAATTTTGTGTAGATTTGTATATGTTGCCTGTGCTACGTATGTATGTAACATATATTTATAAATAAAACCCAGAAACAACGGTATTTAAATATAGAGAAAATTATTCGATTGCGTGCGTACAAAGGACGCCTGCTCAGTTCTAAATTTATCGAGCCTAAGGATATTGTGAAATCAAATTAGAATTTTATTTATAGTCTGCTAAGTGGCAATTACGTCTAATTGGAACGACGAACGAGACCAATAGCCGATATTTAGCAAAGCAGTTTTATTAACACGGCTTTAAATGGACTTTAATACCCAAACAGAGCTGTCGAAGCAAATGAAATCTTGGCGCCATGGCAACCCTGCCCAATGTTGACTTCATATGTGCAAATTTCCGGCAAGTGGAGTGGGACGCTCGAGCATGTAACTCGAGTAGGTTTAATTTGAAATTTTAGATACTCAGAGTGGTCATTGAGGGTTTGAGTGCCTGTTGCTAGGAGAACTAAAGTACCTGAGAATCTTAAGGCATGACATATTGAACTTAATTTCAGCACAGTATTTAATTTCCTAAATGCTTGAATTTTGTGGGCTTTGCAATTTAATTGTTTAATTGTTACGCTTAAACAAAATCTCTCAGTAAAGGAAATCAATGCTTCGAATATTTCATCGCAATCTGAGCGAATTCTTCGCATGTTGCAATTAAACTTTAACCGATAAAATATATTAAATACATGACAATGTGCAGGGCTATTAATGCTGATATTATATCTCTATCTATCTATCTTAATACATAGGTATAAACATGCACTACAAAAAGAGTCTTTTTTTCAAATTCCAGCCTCTGAAAAAATATTTGAATGATTTTAAATTAGCTCCAAAACAGGTTCACAATAATTCAAGCAGCTCAAAAGATAATCTAAGCTGTACTAGGATAAATACATATGTGTACACGCATACATACATGCAGACACATAGTCAAGGCCAATCGCGCAACAATTTCCCGTTTAATTAAAGTTCGCTCAATTCTGCTATTCCTCTTGCACTCTAATTCTTGTATGAAGAGCTTGACAAGTGCAGTTACTTCTTGTCCCGCTCACACATGCCGTTCCAATTTATCTCAAAATCGCTCAATTCTACTATTCCGCTCGTACTCTAATACAATTACTTCTTGTCTCGCTCACGCACGCACTTCCTGTCACTTCTCCTTTAGTCTGTAAGCATAAAACGAACTCAGAGTCAGTCGCGATCGAACATTCGAGTAAAATAGACGTACCGAGACGGTTTTCTATTTTATTTGTCTTCTACAATGCTTAGCATTTATTTAACAATTATTTTATTTTATTCCACATGCCAATTGAACTAGTTCACCCTAGTTGCAGCCTGAAAGAAGCCCTTTAAAAATGGTCGCCCGTGCAATGCAACGCGTGGCCAATTAAAGCAAACAAAGTTCTTTGTGGATTATGTATAAAGTCTTCTTCTTTTTGTTTGCTGTCAACGCAGCTGAGAAGAAGCGTTGCATATTTTACAGCTGTGCACATTATGCCAAAGCCAACATGCAGACAGCTGCCCTTAGCCATAACTGTTACCCGCAACCCTTTGCATTAAGCAAACGCCACACTGCCGCACACACACACACAAACACATGCACACACACACATGCGCATACACAAATGGACACTCAAATCTTCAAGTTTATGCAAAAGGTGCGCAACGCTTCCATTTGCTTATATTCCATTCTATATTCTTATTTCAATATAAATTGTGCCCGCTGCTAGCCAGCTGCCAAGCGTTACCCCGCCCCCTACACAGCCCCCCCCCCCCTCAACCCGTCGTTGACGGCCCCTTGCATTATTCTCTTGCATTCATTTTTATTTTATTTTTTTTTTTTACCATCCCTTTATCATGCAATGCAAATCGTTCTGCGTTGGGTTAAATATTTTTTTCTGCATTTTTCTGCCAGTCGCCTTTGGTTGCTTGAGCGTGTTATTTATGTGAGTGTGTGTGTGTGTGTGTGTGTTTGTGGCTGACAGTATGTGTATGTGTGCGAACGGATACTTGGCATGTCCTGGCACAACAATTTGCATATGCCGCCCATATAAAAGGCAGGTAAAAATTTTCTATTAGCCGCACATAAAGCTTAATTTATTGGCCCAGAACTTGGACTCCGGCGACCCGCTGGCCAGGAAGTTGGAAGCCGTTTATCCACGCTCCACGCGCGCCCCGCTGAACCCAGCGCCATGCAAAAGTAATTTGATATCAAAGTAAATTAATAATGCAAAAAGGTTTTCTGAGTCGCTGGAATTTTCACTTTGCGTGCAACACTGGTATTCGATGCCGCTGCCCCTACCCCGGCCCCGGCCCCGCCCATCGCCCCCGTTTACAGTTTTAAATGGGGTAAAATATTTCAAAAAGCTTAACCAGCCATACCGCGCGAAATGCCAGCCTGACAGCCTGACAATCTGGCCGACATGCCTCCCAATCGGCCTGCTGGGCAAAGTTTTTGGGACCGAATTGAAAAAGCTGCGGGAACAGCCGCCGCCCAGATGCCGCAAAACCCCAGAAAAACCCCAGTAGAACCCCAGAAGAACAACGCAATATTAAAATCAAATTAAAGTCATTATTAAATTTGGTCGCTGGCCGCGAACAATGCGTGTTAAAAGCGTAGTCCTTATTGCTTTGTGCCGTGTTGATGGCCAAATTAATTGCATATCTGATGGGGCTAAGATGCCGCATGCAAAGCGTTAACCACTAAGCCGAGTCCTGTTCCCAGCAACCGCCACGCTCGTTTGTTGTTTCTTTGTTAAGGCTATAATTTGTGGAGGGAAGGGATGATGATGATGGCAGAGCTGGACTGGTGCACTTGAATGAGCAGACGAACAGGGGAAACTCTGTATGGGGCTGGGTATTGCATAAATGTTGGATGGCATCGTTTATGTCTCAACTGGATGTGCGAACGTTTAGCGGAAAAGATAATAAACATTTTCTTCTATAAAGGGGCAACTTATCCTTTTTTTGATCTATGCTATAAGCTTCTACAGACAACTTAAAGCAGACACTTAAAAAGGCCAAAAGAAGAATTTTAAAAAATCTTAATAAACAACTGGAAATATATAAATAAATATAAAAATATAAAATTTTAAAATAACTGAACAATAATCAATAAAAAGGCACAGTCGATATTCGCTTTCGATAACTATCTAGTTTTAAACATTATTAAACCATCGCTACCTCTATCGATAGACTTCTCATATTAATCGATAGGCGACACTTCTCTATTTGTTTGGATGCCTTCAAGCACATTTAAATAGCTTTCCATATTTAATTTGTATAAAAGCAATCCTTAAAAAATGATAAATAAAAAGTCAATTTTCAACAAGTCTATTTATGCCCATGAAACATTTATCGAGATAAAGTTTGTCGAAAAACCTCCATTTAGTTTATATCTCAATATTATGCAAAGCTGGCTGGCTTAGGATCAATGCATATTTACACTCAAGTTGAAGTTCTTAACTTATATGGTATATATTCCACATTATAATACATACAACTTTATAGAATTGTTATACTAAAGAGCTCCATAAACCCAATTATTGCTTACTTTAATGTTAATCAACATACTTAAAGTCGATTCGGTATATGTGAACAATATAATTCAGAGTTGAACCCGAGCATATACTGTCACAAAATGTATTTATTTGTCAGGATGGTTTTTTATACATTCCTTGACTTTGATTATTTATTATTACAATTTATATTTGATGTGCTTATATATACTTTAACTTTATTCTTTCTTTCAAGGAGTTCTTGAGTCCGCCGTTTCTTCATGTTCATCACCAATCAGACTATCGATAATTTCTTGTAATTCCTTATAATTCCTTATAATTCCTTATACTACTCTCCATCTGTCTTCTGACAATACCCGTACTCCTTTCAGATGCTTCTTTGTTCATAAAAAAGAAATATTTGGGCCTTGCAGTCATTTTATACTATCTGCCGACTCTACAGTCTATATGTAGGATTAAATAGAGCTAATACTTAACTGTATGGTATATGGTATATTTTCACGCTAAGGACTCAAATTGATTAGGGATCCGAATTTAAACCCCAACTCGACAGCTCGTTGTTAAGTAAAGAAAGGTTTGTTTAAAGTTAACTTAAAATTAACATCTCAATTGTATTAAGGAGCTCGGACTTAAATTCAGACATCAGTCAATGAATCCAATGTAAACTAAACGCGTATTATTAATAGCTAGTTTTATAAGCACGAGGTCTTAAAATTTTAAATGTATAACCTCGGATTAGCTACATTATTTTGTGCTGTTAACAGGCGAGCTGCCCTGCCCCTGCCCCTGGCCCTGCCCCTGCCCAGTTGGTAGGCAGCTTCATTCCTAGAAATAATCAAAACAGCCTGCAAACAAAAGCGCACCTCAAATTTGTTAAGATTAGCACACAATTCGCACACAGTCAACACCATCGTCCCGCTCCTCGCCATCGTCCTGGGCATCGTCCTGGGCATCGTCCTGGGCATCGTTCTGGGCATCGTCCTGGTACTCGGCATCGGTATCGGCAACGACATCGCCGAGACGCGGTCGACTGTCTAATCTAATGGCTGCCGGCTGCTGTGGCAGACCGACAAACATTGACATTTTCTGTTATGTAATCAGACGCCCGAAGGTATGCAGCAAAAAACAAAAAACGTGCGCCAGAAAATGGCGCGAGAACGCCGAAAGAACGCAATAAATTGTCGCATAAAAATTGATGTTTTATTTTCAGGTGCGTTTCGCGCGTTCTTTAGCTCCTCTGTCTGTTGTTCTAATGTCTTAGCAAAAGCGCAAAACGTGCGCAGAAAACACAAATTCGCGTGGTTAGCCCAAAAGAGAAGCAAAAACCAAGCCCAGAAAGCCAAAACAAAGCATGTCAAACTGACGGCTCTAGCCGGGAGTTTCTGACATAGAGATACCCTGAATCCGAGCATCGAGCTTCTTTCTACGCATACGCAAAACACATATGCACCAAAGGCACACACATACACACACACACACACAGACAGACCTTATGCAGCGACTGTACACTTCCTGTTGTCATACTCTATGCAATAACCGTACTTGAATAAATTCGCTGTTTATTGTTCGATATTTATCATCCAAATATGTTAAAGCCCTTGCTTTAAAAGCCTTATCAATTTTATCGCGAATGGGATATGTGATATATATATGGGACAAACGGGGTACACACAAATTTGTATGTCTGTAGCTCCAAGAAGAATATCAATGTAGAATATCAATATCGACTCTTATCGATTTCGATCATTGGAAACAACTCGGTTTGTTTCCCTTCTCTCTCTCTCTCTCTCACTCTCTCTCTCTCTCTCTCTATCGCTCTCTCTCTCTCTCTCGCGAGAGAAAATTTCCTGTATGACCCGTTCGGCAAATCTTAAAATTTCAAATATTTTCTGAAAGAATATACTTAACATTAATTCATCCCAAGGCCATTTATTTATACTCTATTCAGAATATATAAACGTGTATATTGGTTTTGTGCAATACTGCAAATTTTTTTAATTAAAATAAAATTAAAATTTTTTAAATAGAATTAAATTTTAACTTTTACATATTTACAATGGCTCAAAGTACCTGATGGTATTAACTTTTCTTTTAATTTAAAATTCTTCTATCTACAGAAAAGTATTTAATTATTCAGATTGTTTTTTCTCCTTCTCTCTCTCTCTCTCTCTCTCTCTCTTTCTCAATCTTTCTCTTTCTAATTCATGCTCTCTCTGTCTTTCTGTGTCCTTCACTCTCTGTCTTTCAATCCTAATGCAATGTCTGTCAATTTAAACTTGTTATTGATTTCGTCTTTAATTAATTTGACAGGCTTAGCGTAAGACTAGCTTAGTACAAAGGTGTCCGACTTTTGAGAAAATCGAGGGTAATCGGGGATCAATTACATTATATAATTATAATTTTCAATTAACCAATTACGCAAACTGATTGGAAATTTGTCTTTATGATAGCCGACTTTTTATATGGTATAGAGAAGACAACATTTTGTACTTTGTGACTCGATAAAGTAAAGTAAAGTAAACAAGAAATAATGAAAATTTTTGTTCACCTTTCAGATCTAATCTTTAGTTGTTGCCTTGACAAGTCCGAAGTATGTCTCATTTATATTAGATTTATTCCATGACTTAATTGATATACCCCAAAACAATTTTCGGTATAATGAAGTAAAGCCGGCCTCGAGCAATGCCATTTTGAGAAGAGACAAATCAAATTACCATCGTATGCCTGTCTTTGGCTTCGGCTTTCGGCTGTTAGATTATTATATGGCCAGAGTTTTTCTTAGGACCACGGCAAGCCGAACGGCACGATGATAATTTGACTGGGCCATTTGTATCAAGTGGGCTTAGCAGGGCCGTAACAAGTTGCACGCCACAGCTGTCAAATTAATATTTGCCACGCGCAACACGGCGTATACGCATCCTGAGGGCACTGACAAGTGAAAAATGCCAAATAATCCATAACATTGCCGCATCCGGTTTCGGGCCAACAGAAATCCGTGAAACACCAAAGCTGTTGCCAACTGTTGGCCGGGAGTCAAGGTGTTTAAATTCATACATTTTTGCAGGCATCTGTTTTTTTCTTTCATTTCCATTTCCTTGAGCAACAGTCCGTGTGTTCCGTGTGCTTCAGATGTGCTCGATGTAATAAATGCTTAAAATGAAATACAGCCATATTCTTATCAAATTTGTGCTGACTGACGGACTGATTGCTGTTGTAGGTCGGAAATGTGGAAAATTTATCGATAACAGCAGTATGCAACTTTTCCATCAAGCCTAAAATTCATTTTTAAATTCAAACAATTCCGAAAGAATATTCGTTAAGTGTTCAACCTAATAGGAGAAATGAGCTTGAAATTTAGTATTCGTACGCTTAAGCTAAACTAAATAACTGAGCCAAGCAAATATCGAATTCACCGTTTGCGGAAATCCACCACGCAGCGTGTAATGGGGATTCAATCTAACAAAAATAACATTTAAAGTTTATTTCCTTTTTCTGTGTAAATTCACCGTTTGCGGAAATCCACCACGCAGCGTGTAATGGGGATACAATCTAACAAAAATAACATTTAAAGTTTA
The DNA here is from genome assembly GCA_035045885.1 of Drosophila borealis. NCBI lineage: Eukaryota > Metazoa > Arthropoda > Insecta > Diptera > Drosophilidae > Drosophila > Drosophila borealis. Next base: position 4,036,906 of record JAWNOR010000194.1, on the reverse strand, counting down.
TTCCCTTTTTCTGTGTAAATATGTGTATGTTGTCTTTCGCAAATTAATTAATTAATAATCGCCTTTCTATGTGATTCTCATGAATTCAGATAACACTTACAGGGCTTCTGTTATATTAACAAGTTGAATTGACAACTTATGAACTTTTCTATCTGGCCATACACTCACTCTGATTTACTCTAACTCTATCTCTCTCTCTCTCTCTCTCTCTCTCTCTCTCCCTCTCTCTCTCCCTCTCTCTTTGTCTCAGTCTCCCTCTCTTTCCCTTCTCTATAATTATGGAATATATTGCGCAATATACAACATTGACCTCGAGCCGCAAAATGTATTAAAAATGAAAACATTTACCGGCCGAGTCTGGCCAGAAATTGTGCAAAAATTCAACAGCCGCAAAAATCGAAGCACACTCCACAAAAAAAAAACGTTCAGCTTTTATATTTTGCCGCCTGGCCTCTGTTATCGGCAAGTTTGGCCCGGAGCTGGAATCATCTTTGCACAGCCAGTAACGAGATAGCGCGCCGGAAATTTGAGCAATGCAGCCAAATTGGGTTAAACCAAGCAAAACCGTGATCTGGCAGGGGCTGAAGTCGGATCCGTGCCAGACCCTGGCCCAGACAGACTTCATGCTCACCTCAACTAAAGACAAACTGCGCGCTAAAAGCATAAATTCTTGATTGCAATATACGATATCGACGGCGACTGCGACGTCGACTGCGACGGCGACGGCGACTGCGATGGCGACAGGGACGTTGACTTCGTTGTCCTCATCGTTGTCAGCGCCAGCGACGTTGTCATCATTTTGATGTCTTCTCATGAACTTGCGCAATATTTCACTTAAGGGTAGCATTTCAAAGGCCAGCCACGCCCCTACACGGTAGGGGGCGGTGCGGGGCGGGGCGGGGGAGCAGTCGAGCATGGCAAGCAGTTAAATTGCGTCCAAACGTAACAAAAGGGGAAAACACGTGACATCTGCGGCACATAAATAAACCGCCATGGTGAATTATGGCGACGACTTGGGCTCCACTGCGTCCAGATCTCAGTTTATTTATAAAGCTCAAATCAATGGAGACTTGCCGTTCGCTGGGGCCGTAGCCTACTTTGGGGCAAATTATGTGCTTAAATTTCAATTAAAAGTTGCGTCTTTCGATTTCAATTGGAAAATTTCCGGCCATTAGGGCTAAATATTGGCGATACTTTATTGTAATTAGCTGCACTCAAATTAAATTGCCATGAAGCCCGGCTAAAAAGTAATAACCGTTTGGCTTTTTAAGGGGTTCAAATAATATTTATTCGACACAAATTGAGTATTTCGACTTCTTCTTCTTCTTCTTCTTTTCATCCCCAACAGGGATTAAATATGCCGTTTAGATTTAAATTAACTTTATTTAACCTTTTGGCCATGCTTAAACGTATTCAAATTCTGGGAAATTAAAAAGATATTTTATGCTGTTTTTATCAATTCGTTTTTGATCCGAGAACATAAGCAAATATATTTTGTGGTTTATTATTTAGTTCGAGCTGGATCATTTGCTATACTTACTATAGGCTATACTTAGTATAATACAGATAAATTTGAATCTCTATGTGATTGTAGAAAGTGCAAATGGAATAATTATTTCATCAAAAAAATGCCGAAAATAATTCGAAAATATTTATATAAATAATATTTTAGATTGGAGTAAGTTGAATTGGATGATCATACAGCCCTGGTTCGAGTTTTATCCAATTGGAAATCATCCCAATCGACAGGCTTGGCGACTTCTAAATATACGTAGAATTGGAATTTCATCCCATCGATCTCTCAGTTTGGTTTATATAACCAAACTATTTTTGTTAATTTTATTATGTTAGAATTGACTTTTAGAATAAGTTGTGCTAGTATCTCTATATATATAACTGTTTGTCCTGACTGACTGACTGACTGACTGACTGACTGAATGACTGATTGGTGATCAACGCACAGCCCAAACCGTAAGAGCTAGGAAGCTGAAATTTTCACTGTAGCTACCTTATATAATGTAGGTGCACGTTAAGACGGGGTTTCGGGAAATTCCACCCGCAAGTGTGGAAAAATCGCGAGAAACGTTTGTATGTAACTTTTTTGTTTACCATCCGATCAGCCTCAAACTTATTTTCAAAGATCTTCGTACAAATTCATTTGAGGGGTGTTTCACACTTTTAGGAAAATCCGTTCCTCCTTGGTGGAAATGGAGGTCAAAGATTTGGTGGGTGACGTTTCGCGCTCAAATTCGTTTCCAAAGATCTATAAGAAAAATCATTTGATACGTGTTTCACACTTTTCGCAGAATTCAAACTTCTTCGGGGGGAATGCGGTTTAAAGATTTTTTGGGCGAAGTTTTAAGTTGTGTCCGATATGCTTCAAACTTATTTTCAAAGCTCTACATAAGATCTTAATAAATGCGTATTTCAGCGATTTGGAAAATTCCACCCGCAACAGTGGTAAATTGGCGGAAAACGTTTGTATGAAAGTTGTTTGATTACCGTCCGATCAGTTTCAAAATCATTTCAAATTTGTTTGAGAACATTGATTTTATAACATACGTGCCACGGGCAAGGCCGGGTTATACCCGCTAGTTATTCATATAACTTTAATTTAAGTAATAATTCTTTAATACCAATAAAAGAAAAGCAAAAACTGTAAGCAAATAAAACGAGAGAAAAAGGAATCGTTGATTGGGAAGTAAGTTGAAGAAAAGAGAAAAAAGATTAAATTGCATAATATATAGCTTCATTTAAAAAATATATTGTTACCATTGAAAAACTTTGGATTAGTGAGGAGAAAGCATCCCCACCCGCATGTATTCAACCTGCCCATATTTATTAAAAATTTTGTATATATTATATTATATTTTTTTGTAAAATTGTTTAGACATTGCGAGCAAACAATTTACTAAATCAAATCTGTAAGTTTGTGTTTAAGCTGCATACTTGAATGCTTACTAACTATAAATTAATAAAACGAGGAGGAAGGGCTTTCTTCGGCACGCCGAAGATTTAATACCCTTGCAGACCCAACCTTTTAATAATGCTCATAGTGCCGTATCTAAGAAGCACAGGGAAAATACCGAGTATTGTTAAGATGTCTTGAATAACAAAAAAGTTTTCCATACAACAACTTAATTTTCGACCGATCATTCCTATGGCAGCTATATGATATAGTGGTCCGATGTAAATAAGATTTTGCACAAATATGGGAACCATAGTGAAACTTATTAATGACGAGTTTGGTAAAGATATCTTGAAAAACAAAAAAGTTTTTCAAAGAACAACTTCATTTTTCACCGATCGTTCCTATGGCAGCTATATGATATAGTAGTTCGATGTTGATAGGATTTTTTAAATATATGAGCAGCATAGTAAAACTAAAAAATCCCGAGTTTGGTGAAGATATCTTGATAAATAAAAAAGTTTTTCATACAAAAACCTACTTTTCGACCGATCGTTCCTATGGCAGCTATATGATATAGTGGTCCGATCCAGCTGGTTTTGACATATGAACTACGTGCAACAGAAAGATGGACTTCTGCAACGTTTCATAAAGAAAGCTTTAAAACTGAAAGACTAGTTCGCATAGAAACAGATAGATGGACATGGCTATATCAAATCGGCTGTTGATACTGAATAAGAATATATATTCTTTATGGGGTCGGAGATGTCTCCTTCTATGGGTTACACATTTAACGACAAATTTATAATACCCTCTGCAAGGGTATAATAAATGAAAACAGGGCAAGATTTTTCAAAATAAAAAAAAACTAAAATCCCAAATATTTATTCAAATAACAAGGTTAATTTATTTCCATTAGAACGTTTTGCTAAATATGTGAAATATAGCTGCTAGATAAATCGGTTTTATGTTTCGAGTTTATTTATAATATCAGGAGCCGAATTCCAGTATATTAAATTCGTGGAATTTAAGTAGAATTATGTGGCTGCAGCTAGAAATTTGCGATTATTGCAAATGTCAGACAGGAATTCGAGAGGCAGAAATTTGTATTCCTTGAGCTCACAATGCATTTGGCTGCCATTTCTCTCGCTCTCGCTCTCGATTGCAGTCTTTGATTGCAGCTGACCTACTTGCTGCCTGATTACCCAGCCACACACACACACATATATGCACACTTATAGATAGACATACGTACACACACATGCCTTGCATAACTTGGGGCACATGCCGCATACTTGGCTGGCAGAAATAACTTTGCATACTTGGCGGCGCCTTTGCCGCATGCCTTGATTTATGCAAAGTTCTCATTGCTGCCGCAGAAGCTACTTCGATTAATTGCTGGCACAACAATTTCAACAAAGTTTAATACCTTCCCATTACACATGAGACACTCCTGACAGCCAATTCTCAGAGTATCAACTTAAATTGCAGCTCGCCTTTTTGTTTACATTCAAAGTTTTTGGTTTGCCTTCGCCCGGGTTTTTCTCGTCATGTCGCTCTTTTGTTTTTCCCGCCGACTTTCAATGCTAATTTTCGCCATTAATATGTATTTGATAAGCATAATGAAAGCAGCCAAGCATAATTAGATGTGCAATTTTTGGGCCCAACAACTTGTGCGTGGTTCAGCAAAAATGCTCAACAATCTTTGTTTAAAGAAGCTGCTTAAAATCAAAGCAAACGCAGAAATCTTAAAGATTTTCAATTTAACGTATTCGATTTTTTTTTACTAGAATGTGCATCGAAAAAATCTTTGGAATTTGTGGGGTTAGCTGGATTGCAAAACTCTCAAAATATTAAATTAAATTAAAATATTCCAAAATTGCTAAGTTCATATAAAAAACAAACAAAAACTACAAAATAGTCTTCTGGCCAGTTGGCATCAATATTGTCGAATTTTGGCACTTAAAATATTTTAGTAAAAATTTTTTTTAAATTTGAATTGTGTTGTAATTCGTTAAAAAGAGATTTCTTTGAGTTCTACGACTAACTGCAAGTCAAGAGTTTACTCGAAAGATGTGCCTTAGTTTTGACAAAGCGGTTTTCTTTAAAAGAGTTCTAGAACTTTGTCTCGAAGTTCATATCTGAACCCGTAAAGAATATATATTGCTGAGTCAAGTCCGTTAATCTGTGCTCGGGAAAATATAAATATACCTTTAAAATATAAATAATATATGTATATAATAAAACATCTCAATACAGCACACGAATCTGTGGCTTCAGAGATGAACTAACTTCTGCAACTTTGTGACCTTTAAGAAATAAAATAATTAATTGCAGTTAAAGAGTCTGAACACAAACACAAAATAAATAATTATTTGCCATCTACACCCTTTACGGATCCAATGCATGCTTATATATCTTATATATATCATGCTTTTTTTATCTTTTTATAAAAAGCTACAATCTTTTGTGCAAATTTATGTAAAAGGCACAGGCAAGTACCTCTTACTCCATAAACTACATAAAATCTTGATCAAGACGGTTAACTGAGTCAATCTTATCACCTGACCTTTTGTCTGTCTACCTGTGTTAACGCAGGAAACTGCAAAAGACAGAGAATTATAACTTAAGAAGAAAACGACTTTTTTCTCATTGCATTCTCCCATATTCAAACTATCGATAAATATCGATTTAGAGCTTTTGGTTTTTAAAGGTATAAATTGATAACTATAAGAACTAGATACAGCAAACTTGGCTTGCAGATTCTTATACAGTTATACCAAAGACAATATTAACACTGGCATGTCGTGTGATGTGGGAAAAGCCAAATGAAAAGCCAGGCTAGAAATGTTGAGTCGCATTCAAATGTATGGGCGTTACACATCCTAGTGTTTATATTGTCTTTGGTTATACCTGAATTAAAGAACTTTTCACGTTTTGAACACCTTCCCATTCTTTCCACAATTGGTTATAACTCATTTTTAAAGATAGCATCTGCCTCCTTTACGCCATATTTACCTTTTTATGCCATATCTTAGATCTCAAATGTCATAAATATAATGCACAACAGAAATGCATTTTACACACACGCAGAGTTGGGGCTAAGAAGAAGCACAGCAATGCATCAAGTGTACATAATTTGTACTTTTGTGCATTTATTTATTTATGTACCGAAAGCTTGGCTCAGCCCATCCCCTGGGCATGGCCCGCCCGACTCGAGCACTTTTATCTGTTAATTAATGTGAAAAAATGTTATCTTGTTCATGTTAATTGTGAAGGACAGGTAAATGGGGAAAATATGGAAATCAAAACTACATTGGCGAATGAACATTGAGTAATAAATATAACATATATAAATAATATAATAAATAAATATATATATAAATATAATAATATAATTAATATATTTATTACTCATTGGGCATTCGCCAATGTAGTTTTGATATTATATAAATATATTTATGTTTATGATTATTATTATTCTTATTATTTATATTATTATTCTATTATTATTATTCTTATTATTAATATTATTATTACTTTTATTATTATTACTATTATTATTATTATTATTATTATTATTATTATTATTTTCTTAGTATTATTATTATTATTATTATAATTATTATTATTATTATTATTATTATTGTTATTATTATTATTACTCTTATTATTATTATTATTATTATTATTATTATTATTATTATTATTCTCTTATTATTATTATTATTATTATTACTATTATTATTATTATTATTATTATTATTATTATAATTATTATTATTATTATAATTATTATTATTATTTTATTATTATAATTATTTTTATACCCTTGCAGAGGGTATTATAATTTTGTCGTGAAATGTGTAACGCATAGAAGGAGACATCTCCGACCGATATATATTCTTGATCAGTATCAACAGCCGAGTTGATATAGCCATGTCCGTCTGTCCGTCTGTCTGTTTCTATGCGAACTAGTCTCTCCACTATATCATATAGCTGCCATAGGAACGATCGGTCGAAAATTAAGTTATTGTATGGAAAACTTTTTGTTTTTCAAGATATCTTGACCAAACTCGGAATTTATTTGTTTTACCATGCTCCTTATATATATGCAAAATCCTATTAAAATCGCACCACTATATCATATAGCTACCATAGGAATGATCGGTCGAAAATTAAGTTATTGTATGGAAAACTTTTTGTTTTTCAAGACATCTTAACGATACTCTGTTAATTAACTGTCATTAACAAATTTCCCATTATGAAAAGGTTAGGTCTGCAAGGGTATTAAATCTTCGGCGTGCCGGAGATAGCCCTTTCTTCTCGTTATAAATATATTTACTTTTAAGTTATACTTTGAATTTTTAGTTAAAGCTCAGTCACAAGTCACACTCCGAACTGGCCCTGTCTCTCTCTCTCTCTCTCTCTCGCTCGCTCCCAATCTTTTTATAATTTTCCTTGGTATTCAGTTGAGTTTTTACTTATTCGTACTACTTTTGGCCAGCATAAGCAGATCTGGAAAGCAAGTCAAGCGCGCGGCGAAGCTGTCAACCGCACGGTTACGCCGGGGCTTGGGGTGGCATGCAACACACACACACACACACGGCTGGCTGGCTAAATGTGTAGTATATGGAGCGCAACCTGGCTGCACCTGACGCACATGCAAATGCACACACACACACACACAGGCAACTCCCTTTATGTAGCTCCTGTAGCTAATGTAGTTTACTTACGCTGAAATATTTGCTTTGCTGCTGCTGCATTTCTATTTCACACACACACACCTGCACACACACCTGCACACACAGCTGCACACACTCTGAGTCAATTTTTATCAGAGCTGTTAAATTTGCATACGACATGCAGTTGACTCTTCGCTTCCGCCATTTGTGGCTGCAACCAAGATGGCCAAGATTATTTACCGAATGCGCCAGCAACGATTTTTCCCAGCTAGTTTTCCAACGATTTTCATTCGAACCAGGCCCCCAAGGAGGAGGAGGAGGGGGAGGAGGAGGAGCCAGGACTCGACGGTTTAATGTGCCGTCTGTTTGCAGCGAAAAATTAAGATAATTTCGGTAGAGTTGGTGTCGGGATCAGCCGCAAATTGCCGTCATCATTCTTGACTACCTTTTGTTGTGCCAGGACTTATGAGAAAGGCCGAAATGTCATGTACAAAAGATAAAAAGGACACGCCGCCTAATGAAACAACAGCCAAGCGTAATCACAACAAAAAAAGCAGAAAAAGTTGCCATTGTGCAAAGCAAACAGCAAAAGGATTGTGAGGCACATTTCCATTTCCATTTCCATTTGGGCCAGATCCCGCCAGCTCTATTGTTGTTATTGTTGTTGTTATTGTTGTTGTATTTATTCAGCTACCGTTGCCTTTGTTAAATTGAAACAATTTGTCACTCTTGGCCAAGTTGCCAGCGGCGCTTTGTTTTTGTTTTTGTTTTGTTACAAGCGGCAAGCATAATTTCCCCCTACTTCATAACGATATAAATGAAGAGTAAAGTGAGTGTGGGCCTCATTATGTACACACACATACACACACACTTACAGATATTTTTAATATTTCTGTGTATTGTAATTGCATTGTTTAAAACGTCTAAACAAGCGTCGGGCATTATTCAGGTTTTATGCGATCTGTGGGCGTAGAAAGCCAATTAACTTCGGAATTTGTCAAACGAAATTATTGCGAAATTAATATTATTACAAAGTTCTAAAGTCTATTTCGGAAAATGAGAAATTGAGGAGGACATTGCCCGGCTCAAATTGTGTCAGCTTCGGGCAGTTACAAAGCCGCATCAAAAATTCAAATCTTAAAATCTTCCTAAATTAGAACCGGTGACTTGCTACTTACTAGTTCAACGCTCACGCACCTGAGACATGCAGGCTTAGCATATCAACTTTACTTTTCACATGCTTTGAAGCTTCTGCAGTCTGTCTGGAAAACTCTTTTATATAAAGAGAGAATATCTCGTTGTATAAACATTCGTTTTTAACAAATTATGATTGATATTAGATAGAGTTCTATCATTGAATTTGCCTTGTCCTATTCAAAGTTTGTCTTGATCTGATATATAGAAAGAACTCCACATAATACAACACCTAGCTATGCAGAATAACAAGCTGATTTAATACGAAGATTTAATACCCTTCTAGACATTTGTCTAATGTCTTAAGTGAGCATAGTAGAGCTCGTAAATGCTGAATTTGATGAAAATATCTCAGAAAACAGAACATACAAAAACTCAATCAGCTGTGTTATATAGGAAATAATATAATCCTAATAAGATTTGGCTCACATATAAGCAACACCGTGAACCTAATAAACGACTAATAAATAAAATATAAAAATACAATTATTTTGTATACAATAATTGCATTTTCGACAAATTACGACAGCTATATGATATAATGGTCCGTTAGCGATGTTTATGAGATTTTTAGTGAAACTAGTAAATGTCGGGCTTGGACAAAATATGTTGATAAACATAAAAGTTGTTAATATCAGAGCAAACTTTTTGATTGATCGTTTCCATGGCAGCAATATGATTTAGAGATCCGCTCCGGTCCGCTTCGAACTAAACTATGTACAAAAAAGGAATTATGAAAAAGCTTAAAGACAATCTTTAAAACAGAAAGACGACGACTTCGCCCAGAGACAGACGGACCTGACTATATCAACTTGGCTAATGATAATTATCAAGAATGTATATACTTTATCGGAAAGGTCTCCTTTCTGTCATTTCTCTTCTTTCATGTTAGACTTAACAGTAGAATAAGTAGTGTTGCAAAGCGTTATTAAAGTTGTTTACATAAAAAAAAAATGTTTCAAAATAAAATAAAAATAATATGAATTCCCTGCTTTCATGACAAAATTAAAATACCCTCTGAGAAGAGTATAAGAGACAAATATCTTTCTTGTTGTTCTTAATTTATTTAAAAACCTGGCAATATTGTGTGCTCCATTTGGACTCCATTTGTTCTGGCCACGTGTAAAAATCAAATATGTGAAAATAAAGGTAAAAATCAACGGCAGTTAAATTTGATTTTAATGCCAATTTCATTTGCATATATTACATTGCATTACATTACTTTACATTAATGCCAGATGGCCACTTGGCGCAAATGAAATCAATTTAAATTTCTCGCCGGGCGGTTAAAGCAATGAGAAAAATGAATGCCAAAACCAATTCAATTACGACTCAAGCCAAAACAACAACAACTGTTGGCCAGGTTGTTGACGTTGTTAACCCCAGTTGCCGGCCAGTTGCCTGATGATGATAAGCCCAAGGATCCGTGGTGCAAGTGGCCATTTGATCTGTTGCCCTCTTTCGATTTGCTGCCGGTTCGGCCGAAATCGGCCTAAATGTCTAAACGTAACAGGAAATAAATTCTCAACAGCCTTTTGTGTCAGCCCGATGCCAACCGGAACACCTGAGCACGCCCTCTCCGTATAGTGTATTTACGGGACTTGTGCTTGACCAGAACCTGGCGAAATGTAAGCTTTAAATGCGGTCGGGCTTATTGCACTGGCAATAATATACCCTGGCGTCGGGTATATTAGCTGGCTCGATTCGTTGCACTCTGGTTAGATTTTTGATATCTTTAATCTAGAACTGATTTCGAAATGTTGATCTTGAACTTGCATTTATATTGATCGAAAATAATATAAATAATAATCGCTTAACTAAATTTATAGCTAGTCATATTATCCGATAACAAAAGTTTCGATAGCTTGATAGTTTTGATAAAAAGATACAATGTGTGTTTATTTAAAATTTTCGGCACAAAAGAATGCATATTTATTACATTATCTTTTCTATCTTTAAGCTTATATTTTCAATAAAGATTTAAGATTTATCGATAACTATCGACTATCGAATTTATCAAGAGGGCCATTATCGATCCGATTAGCAGAGCTGGAATATATTATTATGCAATTTCAATTTAAAAAGTAATTGAAAAATGCAATAAAATAAATATATGTATTCTGAAAAAAATAAGGATTTGAAAAGAATGAAAATTATCATATAGAGTCGGAGAATTGGAGGAGTCCGAATGCGGCGGAGATTACGGAGGATTGGATTACAACCAATCGATTTCTCAGTTTTTTTTATATAAGTTATTAAGTTATTATGTTAGATTTAACAGTTTAATTAAAGTTGTTTGCATAATGAAAATTAAAAAAAGGCAAAAAAAAATTTTAAAAAAAAGCAATTATCGATAATTTGCAGAGATAAGATATATAATTATAAAATGTAAAGTTACAAAATAATTTAAGAAAATATCAAAAAAAAAATGTAGTACAAAATATATTAGTTAGAAATCTAAAGCTGGTGAATATATAGCTCGACTTGTCCAAATAGAGTATACAACATTCGAATATGCCCTCGATTGATTGCTCATGCTGTAGTTTATTTTGACGTACTTTAAGTGCAGAGCAAGAGTTGCAGCCGACTGTTTTTGTTGTTTTTGTTGTTGTTGTTGTTGTTGTGCATTGTAGTGTTCATGTCTGAGGCAGCACGGCTTCAAATGCAACATTTCACCGGAAAGCAGCGGAAGAGCTTTTATATGCCGGGCTACTTCCGGTCTATGGCAGTCCAGAGTTGTTTTTGTTGCCGCCCCAAGTGGCCGCTTTGGCAGGCAGTTAACAATGGGTGCGCCTGTGCATATGCCACATGTTTTTGCGAGCGCAGTCAAGTGCTAACAAAGTGTTGCATACTTGTAGGCAGCGCCCTTAAACTTGCCCGCTTCACTTTAATAAATCGCCCAAGAACAAGAACGAGATACCAGCCAGCTCTCAAGATAAACACCCACATGCCATTCGCCCCCCCCCCCCCCACACGACAGGCCACGCCCACTGATGCGCCCAGGCATCCATATGCATTTACATACAACAAGAATGAAATTGAAAATAGCTGAAATGGGCTATTATGGCTTTGTGCACATGTATGTAACAGTCTGAAGAATGCATCTCCGTACCCATAAAATGTATATATTCTTAGTCAGTCTGTCCACTTCGGAAGCCTTAAGAGCTTGAGAACGTATGTCCTTATAGGACCCGACCAGTACGAGTATGTTATACAAAAATCGATGACTTGTCCTTTTTTCAAGCAATCGATAAAAATAACTCAAAATCCTTCAAAATGAATTTATTCAAAGTCAACAGAATGTACTTAGCCTATGGATACATTAACATACATATATACTTATGCTGTAATCGATTAACAGCTACAACGAGAGAGAGAGAGCGGGTGTACTCCGCTCTCGGCGCGGATAAAGTGCAAGATCAGCGGTTATCCGTCGGTCAACGGTCTCAAGCTGTCTTGGCCTGCTCAAGCGGCATCATGTTACTTATATGCGCAGCACTGTATGTATGTATGCATACATATATACGATCATATTTATGCTATGCGCTTGACTATGTATGTATGTATATTTATATTTGTTTAGACTTGCAACAAAGTGTATATAGACAAACTTGAAGTCTACTGTAAGTTAGGTTTAGGGCGGAGCGAGACCGCAATAATTATTATTCGCTCTGGGAGCGAATTCGCCTCGCTTCGCCGCCGTAGCTTAATGTAGGCTTAAGAAATTGTCGAATTATAAGTAATTATAAGTTGTCACGTATAAGTAATCAGCACGAAACGCATAAAAATTTCGTCTAGTTTGTTTAGTTAAGTTTTTGTTTACATTTATATAAACTCATTTTTACATGTGAAGACAATCATTCAATATGCAAAATTGGATTAGGCTATTTTAACTTAGTTAAAAAAGAAAAAAAACTTGATTGAAGTGTGCTTTGGGACTGTTCTCCAAATACGTTCAAATCAAAGTGCTTGTCATATTTCGACTTCACTTAATAAAAGATTTGTTCTAGAGAATGTCCGAGCGAACGACGAAGAAGGTGTGCTACGACTTCATCAGCGAAAATATAATTCGCAAAGTGATAACTGATTTTTTTATACTCCTGATTCTACTCGCTTGCACCTTTTGCGGTAAGTACAGCATTCGCCTTCGCTTGTTGTGGACTCTTCTTTTTAAGCCCAAATATATTCCGCTCAGTCGCCGATTCGATGCGTTCCAAATACACTTATCACAGCAACATACAAGCGGAGATAACTTTCGTCAATTCGGTGCCGTACACGAGGAAACAGCATTATTCTGCGCCCAATTTCAGGGATGTATTAACCATAGAGGCTATCTGGGCATATCTCTTCGATCACTTTATACCCACTGTTTATGCGAAACAGTTAAATGGGGAAGTAAAAGAAAACATATTCGGCGAGGGCTTGATCGTGGGCGTGCCGAGAATCCGACAGATACGCGTGAAACCTCTGAAGGAATGCTTGAATAAATTCACAGTGGACGATCTGGACAAGATGCCATGTTATCCGGAGTACTCATCCGAAATGGAATTCAAGGGCACCCATGAAGGGGACGGGTATGCACACGTCATGGTAGTCGGGTTTCCAGCCGTAAAGATGATCCTATTCCCAGCCTTATAAGCACTAATTACGAAGCGGATGCCAAAGAAATTCAGACAACGCATTGCACCTATCAAGGTGGCGGCTTTTCGCTTAACCTTAACGAAAGTTTCAAAACGAACTGGCTGATGCCCTTTTATCAAAGTCGATGGATCGATCGAGCAACACGAGTCTTCGTTATAGAGTTTAACGTCTTTTATGATGCTAACCGAATGTTTCAAATTCTTAAGTAAGTTCCATTCGATCGAAAATATCCCCTTGAGTCCAATGGACAATGTCTTCTCTGGGAACAGACTATGGCTCAGCATTGAGAGCGGATAAGAGCGATATAAGAGAGATAGGGAGAGAGAGAGAGAGACGCTTTTGAAGTAGGCAGATGAAGTAGGCTCTTGTTCCGGTTCTACTTGAGCAAGGATTCAGTATACTGTACTGTCTGTATAAGAGCGATATAAGAGAGAGAGAGAGAGAGAGAGAGACGCTTTTGAAGTAGGCAGATTAAGTAGGCTCTTGTTCCGGTTCTACTTGAGCAAGGATTCAGTATACTGTACAGTCTGTATAAGAGCGATATAAGAGAGAGAGGGAGAGAGAGACGCTTTTGAAGTAGGTAGGCTCTTGTTCCGGTTCTACTTGAGCAAGGATTCAGTATACTGTACTGTCTGTATAAGAGCGATATAAGAGAGAGAGGCTTTTGAAGTAGGCAGATGAAGCGGGCTCTCATTCCGGTTCTACTTGATTGCAGATCCAAAATACTGTACTGTCTGTATAAGAGAGAGAGAGAGACGCTTTTAAAGTAGTTCCAGTTGTACTTGAGCACAGATCCAGTACACTGCCCAATTTGGATTGGGTTCAGGGCATCTGCTACTATTATTTTATTTTTTTTTTATTTTTATTTTGTAGATTAATATTCGAAGTGATGCCAACGGGCCTTGTGGCTCCATCTGCCGTTATTCAATGCATACCCCTGGAATGTTTTCTGTTTATGGATACGCTTAGAATTATTGCCGGCGTTATTTTCTATTTAATTATTATTTACTATACGTATCAGGAAGTTTACGAATTTTTTTGGCTAAGTCCAAAAGCTTATATTAAGCGCGCGAGCAATTATCTGGACCTCATTTTTTTGCTCGTACGTATTGATTATCGATTCCTTTAATGTCCTTGAGTCCATTTGTCAATATTTAGGCATCATACTACGTGCTCGCGTATAATATCTGGCACCTATTCGAAATTAGGAGGATCAAAGGCGCCTATGAAAAAGATAGCAGCAGCTACATCAATATGGATAAGTTGCTAGTTGGCTGGGAGACGTATGTCAATGCCATGGCAATCCTGGCGTTCACGGCGTGGACCAAGCTGATCAGATTCCTATCGTTCCACCGGACACAGAAACGACTTGTGGCCAGCGTGAGAATGGTAGGAGGCGAATTATCCTGGTTGTGCTTGTTCCTTATCTGACTCACATCTGTCTCCATGTCCTTTGGTACAGTCGATGAAAAACATTCTCGGCTTCCTTTTTATCTATGTGATCCTAGTCGTCGCCTTTGCCCAGCTGGGCACAATTTTGTTCGGCGACGATCTGGAACAATTTAGCTCCAATTACGCGTCCATCGTGACCATGATGCGAGTTCTTATGTCCGACATTGACTTTGGGCAATTGATTGAAAGTCAGCCCGTGCTTGCTCCGATCTTTTCTCTGGGCATTATCGTCTGCTTCTATATAATATCCGTGGTAAGTAATTGTTTAATTATAATTATAAAAAAAGCAAATATAACAAAAGTAACGTGCTGCAATCATTTTAGAATCTCTTTGTGGCCATTTATGTGGCCGCCTATTCAGATGTGAAGGCCAAAATGATTGTGAATGATCACGAAGTCCTGCAAATGCTCGGCCAGGGCTTCAAACAATATTTTTGCTTTTGGCGCCACCGCGAAAAAGAGAGAAGACCTATTTCAATGCCTATATTTACACAGAAGGAAATCTGGACAGATTCACGTCCAAAAAATCAACATCCTCCGCCCAAAATTGAAGCAATGGTGTCTCTACGCGAGGATTTGGCCCGGTAAGTGATTGATACAAAAATAAAGAAAAACGTATTTGAAATTTTGGAAATTTGAAACAGCCTAACCGAACGGTCCTTACAAGTCGAGACAGTGCTAGAGAGGCTCGTGGAGACAATCGAGGCGATTGCGAAAGTCCAAAAAATAGTCTCTGCAAAACGCAGCTACAAAAGTAAATAAAGGAAAGAAAAATGTTAAAAAAGTCTGAATCATTTTTAATAATAAATTTAACAACAAAACAACATAATTGAACAATTACGAACCGTGCTCCCCTTCAAAAACATGAACTCCAATATCCTGTTCACAAAGTGTAACAGTGTGTTTTGGTTTAACTGTTGTAGTAGGATAAATACATGTATGTACAGACATACATAACAGTTGTAGTAGGATAAATACATGTATGTACAGACATACATAACAGTTGTAGTAGGATAAATACATGTATACACACATACACAGACACATGGTCAAGGCCATTTGGGCGACAACTTCCCGTTTATCTCAAGTTCGCTCAATTCTACGATTCCTCTCGTACTCTAATGCTTGCAAGAAGAGCTCGACAAGTCCAGTTACTTCTTGTCTCGCTCACACATGCATAAGTTTATGCCTGTCACTTCTCCTTTCGTCAGTAAGCATAAAACGAACGCGAAGTCAGTCGCGATCGAACATTCGAATAAAATGGACGTGTCGATTTTGTGTTTCACATCGCAAGCGACATTTGTCTTCTACGCCGTTTGTCCATATAAACCTACCCGTCCTCCCCTAGTTTTAGAACTAGAGTTTATCTACAGCTCGGCCACGCCACGTTCAACCTTTCTTTTTAATTTAAATTTTAAACATTTAGACTGTAATTGAAATCGCCACGTTGCCGCACTTCCCCATTTTGGGGTTAGTGCCATTTGCTTAGATGTATGCGGATAAACAAGAAGCGTGTCGGGCCACAGAGATAAAGCGCACACCGAAAATAAGTCAAGAGGAAAAAACGCAGGTTAATGGATTTTTCTTGTGATATTTGACTTGAGACACACGGCGATGACCACCCAACCCGCCCCCAGCAGCACATTTCCTCTGCCTTCTCCTCTCCTTCTACCCCTCCCCATCCACCACCCTCTATATCTATACTTAAATTTGGACCTTAGACGACTCTCATTTTATTTCACTCTTTATGCTGTGGTGGATTTTTCAAGTGAGAAAGTTTACATTTATTATCAAGATGTATGTATGTATGTATGTAGGTAGGTATGTAGGTATATAGTAGGCGGCAGCCGCCTATTTGGAGGGACAACAAACAACGCATTACGTTTAATTGAATGTTCTGGTTGTCGACACACGACAACAACAGCAACAACAACAACAACAACAATATTTGAGAGCATTTTGGGTCTGAGACTCCTTGGCAAAGCATTCCCGCATTGGGCCGGGCTTTTGTGTTTGCCGGGCACGCGCCTCAGCAGAACAAAAATTATAATGTAGTGTAAATATTTAATGATGATGCGACTTTAGATTATGTTGCCATCACGTGGTCGCTGTTAAACGTGCTCTCCCGCTGAGCCGGCAACCTGGTCAATTCAATGAGCTGTAAATGTCGCGGGCTGTTGTGCCTTTTTGGATTTGCTGGCCGGAAATCTTTCATGCGTACAATGCAAAATAAAAGCATTGACATAATAACTTGTTCGTTTTTGTGGCCGCCCACCTGGCAGGCGAATCATTGAGCCGCAGACAGAGATAATAAAAACGAAATAAAAAAAAATAAATGTAATTTGAGCTCAACTTTATAGAGCATAAGCATGAAAGTGCAGTGCATATTTAAGTGAAAGTTTCTCATAAATATATGATTCTCGCACAAAATTGTTTATACTCTTCTTTTTTTTTGATTTGAAATCAACGCGCGCAGCACACTGGCGCCATCTGTGATCAAGTTTGGCAATTACCCCAACTCGCAGAGTTGTGTAGCAATCAGCTTTGGATAGAGTACTTCAACGATTATGTATATTCGCTTTTTGACATTTGACCTTATATCGAATATGTATCGATTAGCGTGATTTACTCGATACCATATGATAGAGAAAATGTACGTCATGTGATTGTGGATTCTTTTTTTCGCACGAAGCAGTCACCTGTCGGCCGAGAAAAATACAATTACGCCTGCAATTAGGTAAATACCACTTGAATTTATTGCAAAATCACAATTTATACAGTGTTTTTAACAATAGACAGACAATAAACGTGCAAGATGGCGCCACAAATACGCACAGTCGTAACGCAAACATTTCTATGGCTCTTCCTCGCCGTGGCCACCATACTTATCCTCTACTTTGTTATGACTGGCAAGGGCGAACGCGTAAGCGTTGGCTGGTTCTTGGCCTCCTCAAGCCCGTACATGTGGGCCTGTCTGGGCATCGGACTGTCCGTCTCCCTGTCCGTTGTCGGCGCTGCCCTTGGCATACACACCACGGGCACCAGCATTGTGGGCGGTGGCGTGAAGGCGCCACGCATTAAGACCAAGAATTTGATTTCGGTTATTTTCTGCGAGGCCGTCGCCATCTACGGCCTGATTACTGCCATTGTGCTCTCCGGTCAGCTGGAGCAGTTCAAAATGGAATCGGCGCTCGCCAGCGAGAGCGTGATGAACCAGAATTGGTTCTCGGGCTATCTGATTTTCGGTGCGGGTCTTGCCGTTGGCCTGGTCAACTTGTTCTGCGGTATTGCGGTCGGCATTGTTGGCTCCGGAGCAGCGCTCTCGGATGCAGCTAACGCTGCATTGTTTGTCAAGATTCTGATTGTGGAGATTTTCGGCTCGGCCATTGGTCTCTTTGGTCTGATTGTGGGCATTTATATGACATCCAAAGCCAAAATGGGTGATAAGGATTAAGTGGACGCAGCAGATCGTTCGCAATGTAAGTATTAACTAATTTTATCAATATTCACTCAAAGCCGCTCAACAAAAACTTTTGCAGTTATTGTGTCACGCGCCTCATCAACCCACAACAACAACAAGAACAACAACATTTATCAGTCACCAAGCCATTCCGACAACTAAAACACAACAACAACGGTGTTCCTTTTTTTTTTGGAAATTACAACTCGTTATACGCAGTTACAGTTTCAGGAGATAATCCTCCCCGCTACGATCACGACAACATGGGACTTTAGTTACTTAAGTTTAAAAGTTAAATATGCAATTTTTACGCTGCGCGCGTTTCGTTTAATTTCAGCATCAAACGTTGAATGTGCGCCGTGTAAAAATTGCGTCGATTTGTTTTTAATGTAGTTATCAATTTTATTTGCATGTGTGCGAAAGACAAATGTGTGTGTTTATGATATAAGTATATAGTGTATAGATGTTAATATTATTTGTTCAATTTTGGCACTTGTATTTCTAACAAAAAAAATGTATTATATTAACTACAACTACAAATAATAAATATAAAACTGTGTATTTTACGCTACTGTTAAACCAGAAGTAATTGAAGTACACACACAATATTATTATTATTATAGAAAGTATTCCATATAAAAACTATTAAATACATGTTTTGTTAAATAATACCCTAAACCGAAGACCCAACTTTAATCGCCGCACAAGTCCTTTCTAAACGGCCCACATATTGCTTTTGTAAGTATGTAAGTCGCAAAAAATATCCTGAACGCGAAGACCATGCTTTTAGCCGGGCCCGGAATTCCAGTCGAACCTTACCCCAAACCATTTAATCTGAAAAAACAGCCAATTTTAAACCCTAACCAGAACAATTCGGTCAAAACATAGCATATATCTAACTATATATTTGATAGATGCCAATTTTTGAATGAAATCGAATTTAGCGGGAACGGAAAATTGGAAATTCAATTTAAATGCAACAAAATCTGGAATGAAGGATGGAAAGCCATTTGCCATAGGACTTTAACTTCGCCAAAATAAACAACCCCCGTCGCATTGTCGATGTATGTGTACATCAAATGCAACGAAAAGAAACATCTTTGAATATCCACCTTATCGC
This sequence comes from Drosophila borealis, assembly GCA_035045885.1. NCBI lineage: Eukaryota > Metazoa > Arthropoda > Insecta > Diptera > Drosophilidae > Drosophila > Drosophila borealis. Next base: position 4,017,446 of record JAWNOR010000194.1, on the reverse strand, counting down.
AATAGGGTTAAATCACCTCATCAGTAAATACTGTTAAATTATAAAAAAAATAATTTCTGAAAATAATTCCAAAACAAATGCTTGCATGCAAACGGAAAAATCAAGCATAATGCATAAATGAAAAATGCCAGGACGTACATCGTGAAATCATTTAACGAATTTTTCATTTATGACATTTGCTTGAGATTTCCGAATTGAGTTTCGCCGTTAAGGAAAATTAAATTTGAAAAAAAAAACGGCTACAGGAATACCTATAGTATATATAATTCAGCAACTATTAACAAAGCTGCCAGATTTCAGAGCTTGGTAATATTTCATGTGTTAAATACAGCCACACTGGCAGTTTAATCAATCTCTTTTGTATTTTCCTTTCAACGGAAGCGGTCGCACTTTTCCAATTTACTCCTGGAAACGAAGTAAGTTTTTTTTTCTATAAACTGTTGTCAAATATGAAGAATATAATGTGCCCATTTTAAGCGCAGCAAGTACATATATCGAAATGTCCGACTACGGCGAATGTCCATACGAACCGGGTTACGATAATTCAGAGGCGCAACAGCTGCAGGACCAAAACCAGCATCAAGTAGAAGATGCCGTTTGGGAGGAAAACGATCCGAATGAATTTAACGAACCGGTACCGGCCAACGAGTGGCCCGAGATAAAAATATTTGGCCGCTGGAGCTGCGATGACATTACAATCAGTGACATTTCATTGCAAGACTATATTGCTGTCAAGGAGAAATTTGCACGTTATCTGCCGCACTCGGCTGGACGTTATGCGGCCAAACGTTTCCGCAAGGCCCAGTGCCCCATTGTGGAGCGTTTGACCTGTGGCCTAATGATGAAGGGTCGCAGCAATGGCAAGAAACTGCTTGCCTGTCGCATTGTGAAGCATGCATTTGAAATAATCCATTTGCTGACCTCAGAGAATCCCTTGCAGGTTACGGTAAATGCGATTGTCAACGCCGGTCCGCGCGAGGACTCGACACGCATCGGGCGCGCTGGAACTGTGCGTCGCCAGGCGGTTGACGTTTCGCCATTGCGTCGTGTCAACCAGGCAAGTTTAGCTCAAGCTTATCACAACATAAGTTGCTAACTAATTTCTCTCAATATGCCGCAGGCTATTTGGCTGATTTGCACTGGAGCTCGTGAGGCCGCTTTTCGCAACATTAAAACTATAGCCGAGTGTCTGGCCGATGAGATGATTAACGCCGCTAAGGGCTCATCCAATTCTTATGCTATCAAGAAGAAGGATGAACTTGAACGCGTCGCCAAGTCGAATCGTTAAATTTTAATTTAATATTATTTAAAACATAAAAAAAAAACTAATTTTAAAATAACCAAAAAACATTGTCTGTATACTCGAATGGGCCGTTAAGTTTAACGCAACGGCGCTTAGCGAGTTGGCAGCACCGCAATGAATTTGTGACGTCACACGGTCGGCTAAAGTTAACGAACTATTTGAAATACAATTCTGACAGTTGACAAATAAGCACAAAGAAATATTAATTCGTTGACAGACGCCTTTATTTTTTGGGCTATTAAGTTACTTTCAATTTTGTAAAAAACGTTAAATAGCAAAAATGCGCTTACGCACAATTTTTCTTCTATTCTTCGGCATATGTACATTCGTCTGGATTGCCTTTATTTTAGGAAAACTAATGGGCGGCCTGGGCGAACGTGCTGGTCTAAGCTGGTTCCTTCATACAAGTAATCCGCACATGTGGGCTGGCCTCGGCATTGGACTCTGCGTTTCACTATCTGTTGTCGGTGCCGCCATGGGCATATATACGACCGGCACCAGTGTGGTTGGAGGAGGCGTCCGCTCTCCACGCATCCGAACCAAGAATCTTATATCTGTAATTTTCTGCGAAGCAGTGGCCATTTACGGTCTGATCAGCGCCATTGTGTTTTCGGGAAATCTGCAGACCTATGTAATGCACCGTGTGATCAACAACGGAAAAGTAATGAGCAAAAATATGTTTACTGGATTTGCAACATTCGGCGCCGGTCTTGCAGTTGGTTTGGTCAATCTCTCCTGTGGCATTTGCGTGGGCATTGTGGGCTCAGGAGCAGCACTATCGGATGCCGCCAATTCGGCATTGTTTGTCAAGATTCTGATTGTTGAAATCTTTGGATCCGCAATTGGACTATTTGGTTTAATTGTTGGCATTTACATGACCTCCAATGCAGAAATGGTCAATCATTAATCATTTTATTAAAAACTACAAATAGCACAGATACTTATATACTAATCATCTTCGCTTTCCGCGGCGCTGTTTTCGTCAGCGTCACTTTCCGCCTTCTCATCATCATCTTCTTCTTCTTCTTCATCCCAGTGCTTGATTTTCTTGTTGGTCATAAAGTCCTCGCGCAGCACATTCCATTCGGACTTCTTTTTGTTGCCCGAATCTTTTGTCATTTGACCATTTGTTGAGTCCTCATCATCCGACTCTGACTCCGACTCCGGCTCCTCTTTCTTGACCCTGTTGTCTATAGCAGCGGACCTGGCACGCTTACCGCTCATCAATACGTCCAGGAATTTACCCTTATCAATGTTGTTGAGCACCGCATCCTTGCGACTGTCCAACGGGCCGGCATCCTCCAGCTGCTGTTGAAGTTCCTTCTGTTGGATGCGCACCGCATTATAGAACTGCACCGTACCGCTTGTGGCCACTTTGCGCAAGTTGCGCTCTCGCTCCAGGTCCTGAGCATTTGGTTTGACCCGCAGCTGCAGCGGCACATTCTTGCGCTGTTGACTCGTCAGGTGAGCATCAAGTTCGGACGGCTTCTCTTTCTTGACGTCCTTTCTCTTTTTGGGCTCTACTTCAGTTCCATCGATTTCAAAGTCATAAGTTTTCTTAGCTTTGTTGACCTGAGCATTGTTTGGCTTCAATTTTTTGGCCCGAGAAAGCACCGTCCTATTTTGGTTCTCAGGCGGGTTTTGTTTCAGCAATTTGGCAATAGTTCTTGCCCAGGCGGAATTACCTTCGCCATCGCACGCACTTACTTCGCATTCGTCTCCACTATCCGAGGACGAATCTGCGGCTAGAGGCGCCTTCTGATCAGACGACAGCGTCATCATTTTAATTTAAAATTAAATGTTTATACTACAATGCAAATGCTTTCGGCTTCAACACGTGCCAACGAAAACAACAATTTCAATCAGCTGTTTTGTAAGAAACAGTGTTGAAGAGTATACGTGCGTCAAGTTAGCATCGGTAACAGAGTAGATTATAGGAACTCGGTCTCGGAACCGGAATCATAAAGCATATATTTAATCATATATCTAAACCCATAATTATTCGTAACCAATAAATTTCTTTTTATTTATGAACTTCAGATTTTTATGTACAAAAAAGGATTACAAATTTAGGTTTCTACCATTCGTTAAAAGGCAATTCTTTATTCAAATAATTAAGTGACATTATAGTTCATTCAAAGGGTCTATCGAGCTGGTAGTTTGCTCGAAAACCGATCCTCTGATTGCATTCAGTGTTGAAAAATTTGAAAAAGCATTGGGCGGGAAGTAAGAAACTCATAATATTTGTATATATTCAAGAGATGAACAGACTTTTAAATATTTTCTTGTAACTTAGTATTACACATTGGCTTTAAACTGACTTCATAGAGAGTCCTCTCAAACTAGCGGCTGACATTCCCGCTTGTAAAGTTATTCAGTATTAATAAATATGCTGATAATTAAGACTGGGGTGTTTTTTAATATTTACACATTCTAGCACTTACCCACTTCGTATGGATCTTGCTCCCAAAAGGAACAACTGCAGATAAAAACAATATCATGATGGACCAACCCGTTGCCGTTGCATTTTGTCAAACAAATCTGAGGCAAAGGCTTCAGCGAAACAAAGAACGGGTTCGCCAAGGTCATTAAAAATCGGTCAAATTTTTCGCGGATTGGTCGTCGTATTAAAGAGATCGGGTTTTCAACAAGTATGTGACTTACTGGACCTGTCCAATTTAAATAAGAATGAGGTGCATTAATTGGTATTTTGGGATACCTTCTACATCAGTATAGAGAAACATTAACAAAGACCTTATTTAAAGTTATTTAGTTGGACATAGAAACGGCAAAATCGTTGCTGGAGATGCAAAAAAAAAGAGGCTCCCTCCGTTGCAAACATTCAAATATGCAAAGATTTATTTAAATTTAAATTAATGAAGCCCCTGTTTTCCGTTATTACCGATATGCAAGTCATATGGGCCCAAAAAAATATATCGATACTATCGATATAATCATCGATCGTTTGCTTTTGCTTATGATCGCGGTAAGTTGCCTGCGTGTGTGAAGCGAAGATTTGTGTATATAAAACCGTTGCATAAATCAACAGGTAAATCAGATCAAAGCCTTCCATTAACTGAGCTAGTTAACAATAGCCCCTCTCCACACAGCAACAACATGTCAAGCAGCAGCAGCAACGATTCGTTGAAACCGCAGCAACAGCAGCAGCAGCAGCAGCAACATGTGCGCATTGAGAGCCATGATCAACAGGTGGAGGCCGAGTTGCCCACGCCGTCGTCAGCGCCGCTGTCCATTGCCGAATGCAAGGAACTAACCGGTTTGACGCATGAGTGCGGCGTTTTTGGTGCCATTGCCTGCGGCGACTGGCCAACCCAGATTGACATTGCTCACGTGATCTGCTTGGGTCTGGTGGCATTGCAGCATCGTGGGCAGGAGTCGGCGGGCATTGCGACCAGCGAGGGCAAGTGCTCCAAAAACTTCAATGTGCACAAGGGCATGGGCATGATCAGCACCCTATTCAACGACGATTCGATGAAGAAGCTGCGAGGCAATTTGGGCATTGGCCATACACGCTACTCCACGGCTGGTGCATCGGAGGTGGTCAACTGCCAGCCGTTTGTGGTTCACACGGCGCATGGCGCCATGGCGCTGGCCCACAACGGTGAGCTGGTTAACAATGAATCTCTGCGTCGCGAGGTATTGGGCCGCGGCGTCGGCTTGTCCACACACAGCGACAGTGAGTTGATAGCTCAATCGCTTTGCTGCGCCCCGGAGGGCGTCTCTGAGCACGACGGACCCAACTGGCCGGCTCGCATCCGGCATTTTATGATGCTGGCGCCATTGTCCTACTCGCTGGTCATCATGCTGACGGACAAGATCTATGCTGTGCGCGACACGTATGGCAATCGGCCGCTTTGCATTGGCAAAATTGTGCCCATCAACTCTGGCCATGCGGGCAACAGCACTGAAACACCTGCCGACGGCTGGGTGGTGTCCAGTGAGAGCTGCGGCTTCCTGTCTATCGGTGCGCGCTATGTGCGCGAAGTGGAGCCAGGCGAGATTGTCGAGCTGACGCGCAAAGGCTATCGCACCGTTGACATTGTGGAGCGTCCGGACTTTAAGCGCATGGCCTTCTGCATTTTCGAATATGTTTACTTCGCCCGGGGCGACAGCATCTTCGAGGGTCAGATGGTGTATTCGGTGCGCCTGGAGTGCGGTCGCCAGCTGTGGCGTGAGGCACCTGTTGAAGCCGATATTGTCAGCTCCGTGCCAGAGTCGGGCACTGCCGCAGCCCATGGCTATGCGCGCGAGTCCAATCTGGAGTTCGCCGAGGTTCTGTGCCGAAATCGTTATGTGGGACGCACCTTCATACAGCCCTCGACACGCCTGCGGCAGCTGGGCGTTGCCAAGAAGTTCGGCGCGCTGTCTGGGAATGTGGCCGGCAAGCGGCTGGTGCTCATAGACGATTCCATTGTGCGCGGCAACACTATTGGACCGATAATTAAGCTGCTGCGCGACGCAGGCGCTCGGGAGGTGCACATACGCATTGCCAGCCCCCCGCTACAGTATCCCTGCTACATGGGCATCAATATACCCACGCGCGAGGAGCTCATCGCCAATAGGCTGAACGCCAAGCAGCTGGCCCGTCATGTGGGCGCAGACAGTCTGGCCTATCTGAGTGTTGCCGGCCTCGTGCAGACGGTGCAGCGCAAGCATGTGGCATCTGGCAAGTCGACGGGTCATTGCACCGCTTGCCTGACGGGCGAGTATCCTGGCGGACTGCCGGACGAGCTAAGCTGGTAAACAATTTGCTTGCGTAGCTCGAAATAGAACTTTCCAGTATAAAGCCCACGAGCGCTCAAAATTACTGTCACAAATAATCTAGCTGCATGTTTTTGTTTGCATTTAACGCCCCACCCATGGAGCTTGTATCCATTTCCATTTAAATGATTTTCAACTAATTCTTAAGCTCAAATTATACACTTTATACATATTTAGATTTAGTAGCTCTTCAGTGAAAAGCTCTCTTCACCTACAATTGACAAATTGATAAATTTTGTACAAAAGAAATAGCCATCAATATTGCCAACGAATGGCCAACTATTATACATTGTTGCAATTTTGATTGTTCGTGCTTCGTAAAATATGAATGCCAATAATAAAAGACATTTAGCACAAGCATCTTTGGTAACAGCTCAATGATACAGTCCCAAGGTGCTCAGCAATTTCCATGCATCGGTTCATTTCTAGATCAGCGCAGATCAAACAAAAAACCAGTCGCGAAATTTGAAATCAAAATATTCGGCTATCAAGCGATTCGATTTTAAATGTGTGCATATATATTTACTATATATATATATACGTATATAAGTACCAGCTTGTATTTCCCAGCCGATTTTAGACAATGTTCCACCCATTTCCCAGCCGTGACAAATCGACTTAGAATCCGTACAATCTTGAATTGAGCTATTTGCATGGCTATTTAAAAATTAGTTCGAGCTAAATCGAATTAGTCACTTTAGTCATAGCACATAAAGCTTGAAGCAGAAAAATATACTTTTGTCCATAAAACTATTGAAACCCATTTTCCACCCGGGAGGGGTGAATTTTCCGAAATTAATATCCTTGCCAATCATTAAAAAATCTTTGATCCCTATTTCCTTCAAATTATTTTAAACAAAAATGAGTTCGAGATCAATTGGACGGTAAACATAAATGATTCAACTGTCTTTCACGATTTTTCCAAGCCCCTTTTATGTTTAATTACGTTCCATGTAGTAACTGCAGAAAATATTTTAGTTTCGGTCAGTTGGAAAAAATTTCCATTTTTTATATATAGATAAATATGGATAGTTTGGTGAGAACTTATCGCTATTTCCGATAATACAACTAAATTATAACTAGAAAATAGGACTGTCTTAAATCAGTAATTTTTTAAAAATACTGTAACTAATTATGTTCATCAATAGGATTAAGTCTTTAAAAGAAAAATACTCGAGCCGAAACCATACTCTAAATCCGATTGTAGCCGTTAGCATATTTAAACATCAGCCGATTTCTTATCGATAGGCCACAGCAGTGCTGAGCAACGTCTGCTGAAATAATCGATGACGATTTAATAAGGCAGCTACAGCCCTGCAAAAATTGTCATCTCATCCCCCTTTACTATGACGGAAAACACAAATTACTGACGTTTTCATTAATTTATAACTTAAAAACGTGTCGGCCACTGCGTTATTCGTGCCTAATATAGTTTAAAGCAGGTTTCAAAGCGAACCGCACAAAAATGGCTTGTCGACAGTCTTCAGCCGGTACGCTTATCTGCCTCTCGCTGCTGCTGCTACTGCTGAGCACCTGCTCTGGCCTTTACGAGGACCAGATTAAGAAATTTGACTGGCAAGTGTCACAAAGATTAACGTTGACCATTCTACTAACCGTCTTTATATAAACAGGCGAAGCGTTCATCTGGGCGCTCTTAAACAAGTTCACGTCGACCTCAACCATTTTCAACCGCGCGTACTCTTGAGTACACACGAGCAAGTGGTTGCCTCATTATGTCCAAAGACCGGTGAGATTATCTGGCGACAGGTGCTAGAGCAAAAGCCGCGTGGCGACATCAAGCTACTACAAGTAAGCGGTTTCGCCGACGATAGCAGCGACACGGCGGCTGCTCCAATGGGCTCACATCTTGGCTTTGATATGCTAACTGTGCAAGGCCACGCGCCAGCTTTGGTGCGCGGCTGGAACACCAATATTGGCACTATCGAGTGGGAATGGTCCATAATGCCATTGCATACGGAAAGGGCACAGGATGCGGTCTGGTTCTATAGCAATTCTGTGCTCTATCACGTCGTGCCCGTTTGGCGCAGCCATATCGAGGTAACCGCATACTTTGCAACCTCGGGCCACACAACGGGTAGCACCAGCAAGATAATGGCCGCTTGGATTAAGCCAGAGAGCTGTTTGCTAAGCGGCACATTCTACATTTGCCTGGACGGCAAGCAGCTCATAAGCCTGGATTTGGTGGCTAAGAGCACGCAGGTCATTGCCACGCCTTTGGGGGGCGAACCCAGCAGCAAAATTCAATCTCTACCGGTGAGTTATATCAAAATGTAATAATTGATTATCTTGCTGACAACGTTCTTGCAGGGCTTAAACGGCTTGCTGATTGTCGATAAAAAACTCATAAGTGTTAACAAGGATCAGGCCGTGTGCTCTGAACTGAACAGCGCCAGCTATGTTGTCGGCAGCTTTAATTTACGCAAAGTTCTGGCCTTCGCCGATTTGGTAGACGGCGTAAGTGATTATAGTTGAACAACCTATGAGATGCCTTTACTAAATCGGGTTTCTTTCAGGTGCTCAAAATTAATGCTGTTTATGTGGACAACTGCACGCCCGTGCCTGAGCTGCAGCTGAGCGTAGCCTTTGCGGAAGACTTTGGAACGCCCAGTCTTCGATCCTTTGACTGCAAGGCGAAACGCAATGGCGATGGAAAAAATTGTCTCTTTATTTTTGCCACCAGCGCTGAGTCCATTGTTGCCGTACAGCAAGGACGTGTCCGTTGGGCTCGCGAGGAATCTTTGGCGAACGTTATTGATACGCAGTTCATTGATTTACCTTTAGCTGATACAGAGGGCACGCTTGAGAACGAAATGAAGGGCAAAGCAGGTAAGCATCTACCATAAACTACATATTTATCAAATTAAGCAAAATTCTACTCATATATTTTATTAATGCTTACAAAAGTGGATGCAAACAGTTTAAATCGTAAGTTGTTCGTCACATTAAACTAATTTAAAGCCGACTATGGCACAAATATTGATAAAAATATGTATATTCGTGGTATAATTGAAATATTTGGGTATAAAGAACGCAGCCACAGTTTCTTATTTAAGTGTACGTAATAGTTAGGTAAGGGTAACTGTCAAATAATTAATACTTGAAATGGCATAAACATTAGTAACACGCATTTATGTTTATGCACACTTAGGTATACATTTAAAACAAAACAAAGGACATTTAGACTGTACTTTTTTAAAAGATTTTTATCTCTTCTCGTTAGGTGACATTGCAAGCGCCTTTATGCGCCGTATCACCACGCAAGCACTGCAAATGAAGAGCCTGTTCTTGCATGTCATCGGGTTGGGCCCACCACCGACGGATACGCAACGGGCGGGACTTGTGCGTGATTCTTTCGGACTTCACAAGATGCTGGTACTGCTGACACGGTCGGGCAAAATCTTTGGCGTCGACAATATTGCCGGCAAACATCATTGGAAGCTGTATCTTCCCAATGTAGCGGGCTTTGAAAATGCCGAACAGATGCGTCTGATTGTGCAACGAAGCTCCAAACACTTTCCATTGCAGCCGCTTTGCGCAATTGTTGCTAAGTCTGCGGTATGATTAAAATAGAATTTGTAAGCATTATGAAAAACTCATATAACTATCTCCTCGACAGGTTAATAGCAACGGTGTATTATTTCGATTCAATCCCATCACTGGACGCGCTGCCGAAGGTGGACTGCTCCAACTGGATTACCAAATTAAGCAGTTAGCGCTTCTTCCCGAAACAGAAGAAGACTTTGTCAAGGGCATACTGATATTGGATGGCACCAACCAAGTACATGTGGAGCCTAAGCATGCGAAGCCTTTGGTAAATTAAACCATGCCATCAATTGGTTAAATTTTAACCCGCATTATTATTGCAGGCACATGGCTTGTATCTGTACACAGCTAATGTGAAGACCGCTGAGCTCGAGGGCTATTTTGTGAAATATGCGGGCGGTGTAAGTAAAAGATACATAGATTGAAGCTCTGAGTCAACTGTTGCTTTTGCAGGAACTGTCATGCTTGCCCATTTGGAATGTACGCCTGGGCGGTCACAACTCAGAACAGCAAATCATTAGCGTTGCTAGCAAAAATCCGATTGAGCACGTGCACTCTCAGGGCCGTGTGCTAGGCGATCGCTCGGTGCTCTACAAATACATAAATCCGAACTTAGTTGCCTTCGTTACACAGGCTCCAGATGCCACCCACAAATGTAGGTCAAGCCCAGGTGAAAACTTCATGTGCAATTCTAAAATTTTATTTTTGTTTTAATTTTATTTAGCGGTGCTCAATTTGTACTTAATTGATGTTGTGTCTGGCTCCGTCATCTTTTCGATGACGCATCGTAAGGTTCGTCCACCACTGCATATTGTACACTCGGAGAATTGGCTAGCCTATTCTTATTTCAACGATAAAGTGCGACGAACTGAGATCAGTAAGTGAAATGGAATCCCATTGAATGGTAAATTCCTCAATGACAGTCTTCTACTTAAAACAGCCACGATTGAACTGTATGAGGGCAACGCGCAGGCCAACAATAGCGTCTGGAGCTCCTTGCAGGCACCGTCCATGCCGCTCGTGGAGCGTCAATCTTACATCATACCCACAATTGTGGAGGCAATGCGCGAGACCATCACCGAACGCGGGATTACCAACAAGCATGTCCTAAGTAAGACAACGTATATTATAATCTTTGGGAATAGTTTTGAAATAATTTGGTTTATTTACTTGTACAGTTGGAACTGCCAGCGGCGGCATTGTTGAAATGCCCTGGCACTTGCTGGATCCACGTCGTCCAATATCATCCACTACGCAGGGTCGCGAAGAGGGCGCCATTCCCTATATACCTGAGTTGCCTTTGCCAACTGAAAATTATATAAATTATAATCAGACGGTTGCACGTTTACGTAATATTTATACGGCACCCAGCGGTCTGGAGAGTACCTGTCTAGTTGTGGCCACGGGCTTAGGTAAATTACATTGTATTAAATGCATTCGTAGTATCAATACTAATCATGTTTTAATTGCAGACTTGTTCGTTACGCGCGTTTCGCCATCAAAAACGTTCGATTTGCTAAAGGAGGATTTTGACTATATATTAATTTCCATAGTGCTAGTCGTGCTCACTTCGGGCTCTTTGATTGTTAGGCATTTAGCGTCGCGTAAGTTGCTCAAACAGGCGTGGAAATAGAAGTGAAATTATTATAAATATTTAATTGCTTTATGTAAATTGTACTACGACCAAAAATAATAACATGAAGAAAAGTGGAGTAGACCGTTGAGAATGAATTGAAGTAGCTGCATTTTACCTAATAATGCAATTGATAACAATTCTTTTCTCTAAGCTTAGGCAATTATTTATAAATATATATATATAGCGTAAAAACAAGTAATTATCTGTTGAAGAAGTTTTCATTGCATTTTTTGTTTCGTTTTGTGTTTACTTTCCATAATTCAAAATATCAGCATTGTGTGTTTTTCAAATTAGTCAATAAAAAACATTTGTAAGAAGGCCAAAAGGTAAACTGTTGTGTTTTTATTTCGTTAGAAAATTAACATATATGCCCACAACATATTGTTTGTACTTTTTTACCTTAATAATCTTGTGCTTAAATCGGGTTATTTAGCTAATCTCGGTATTATATATTGAATACTAAAATTATTTTCCTATAAATCATCATTTATATGATAATTTTTTGACCGGTTATAGACCATTGTACCAAAGCTATAATCAAAATCCTTGGATGAAGCTCAAGATTGTGGATGCAGACTCTATCTCAAGGACAACTAAACTTTTCACGGATCTTCCTAGCTATCAGTGGGGTAAGATTTGCTCGCATTTTTGGCAGCGGCAGAACTGGGTAAAAGAGTGAAGGCAAAATAGACACACTATAACTCAGTTCTCTGATCTATGCAACAATTCATAAAGATAGCTTTAAATAGACGATCATGCCATCGACATTCTGTCAGACAAACTTTCACAATTCTGTATTAACATCGCAGCAAAGTTGTCAAGCCTAGCAAGAAATGAGTTTAATATTGGCGCACATTAAATCGTCACACCAGGGCTGCCACCTAGTTTTTGGGACACTGCATAACACTGACGCCGCAAAACAGCTGACTACTGTCTTCCTCTTCCTGCCCCACCGTGCGACAATACAATAGCTATGTCACTGCGTGTTTTAGGCTTAAATTTAATAAAAACTAACAGAAATTTGCTCCAAACGGCTGTCAAAAACAATGGAGCACATAATGCGCACGCGGTAAGTTGAATAGCAACCTTCGCATTGAGTTAACGGCGCAATTAGAGGTTGAACAAACAACTCACCGATTCGTTTGCATAACATTTACATAGGTGGCGATGGCGCCGTACGCAACACAGGTAACTGTCCAGGCTACGCCGGCAGCGGTTCAAAAGCAAAAGGTGAGCAAGGCCATGAAGGCATACCTTGAGCGGGCCAACGAGCACGACGAGTTTATGAAAACGCAGCATTTGGAGTTCCAAATTGGAAAGCGCCATTTGGCAAACATGATGGGAGCCGACGCAGAGACCTTTACGCAAAAGGACATCGATGTGAGTATATTAAAGCACCCTCATAATTTCCTACTCTAGCAGTCACTTGCAGGAAGCCATTACCTATCTGTTTCCGTCCGGTTTGTTTGACAAACGCGCTCGGCCTTCCATGAGATCGCCCGAAGAGGTGTTTCCAGCGCGAAAAGCAGCCGAGTTCGATGAGACGGGTCGACCCTTTCACAGCATGTTTTACACTGGCAAACCCAACTATTTCCAGCTGCTGCACGTAAGTTCTTGGCTTTGTCATTAGAATACGCAAAATGCAATCAAACATTTTTTGGCAGGATATTGTGACGGAAACAAATAAGCTTCACGAGCTGGAAGAGCGCATGCTGCGGCGCGGAAACAAGCCGGATGAGAACCAAAAGCTGTAGGTGGTGCACTGCACTTTAAAACTACATATTCAGTTTAATTTATGTTCAATTTATTTCAATAGCGAAATGGCTGGTTTCCAGCTGTTGCCGAAGGACCAACTGGAGCGTGTGCTCGTGGAGCACATTGCGGACATTGAGTATCTCAACTTTACGAGTGCCATGGAGCGTTTAATTTTATCGCCGTATGCGTACAAAAGCAAAGCCTTTATTGAGCGCTTTCTAAAGCCCCTGATTGATCAATCAAAGCAACTGGAGGTGCCCAAGCCAAAGATTGATGAGCAGGGTCGCCAATACGTAACGACCTACGAGTGTCTGCGCAAAACGGCACGCGCCGATGTCACAGTGCGTCTGCCCGGCACAGGAAAGATAACCATTAATGGCCAGGATATCTCGTATTTCAGCTTGGAGGAGTGCAGAGAACAGGTGAGTCCCATTTCGTATTCCCCTATACTTGTATACGCTTAAGGAAAGTATTAGAATTTTGTTATGAAATGCGTTAAGCATGCGAAAGATCTCTGAACCCATAAAGTGTGTATATATTCTTGATCAGTATCAACAGCCGAGGCCATAAAGCCATGTCCGCAAAGTTGACTCAGTCTAGATCCGTCAGTGAAACCGGTCGGGTTGGCAGGAATGATAGATCGAGAAGGTTTCTCTATGAAAAACTTTTATATATATAGGACAGATCTCAACATCGGACTCCGTTTACCTCCATAGCAAGAATCGGTCGTAAGAGCTTCTCGCATAGATTATTAATAACAATAGATTTTGAGATAGTTTATTCATATAAACCATATATCTTTCACATATAATCCGATCTATGTGCAGGGATGATAGGTCGCTAATTAGGTTCCTCTATGAACAAGTTTTTTGTTAATCAAGATTTCTTGACCAAGAAAGAATCGGTCGCTTCTCGCATAGATTATTAATAACAATAGATATTCAGATAGTTTATTCATATAAAACATATACCTTTCATATTTAATTTAATCATTTAAACGCATCTCATACGACAACGCCAAACAACAAAGACACAGCCTAAAACCAGACACATTTATCAAAATGCAGACAAAAACAAACCTGCCAGCTTCGCACCTCTAATATAGCCTACCAACTAAATTTTATTAATTGTATATCTGTATATATATTGTAGAATAGTAGAGTATATGGCTAAAAAGCATAAATATGTCGAGCGCCAGACGCTTCATCAATATCATCAAATATGCTAACTACAATATAATATCAACATTTTTCGGGATCTTGGGGCAATGGGACGATTACACACACAAGAAGAGTCTATGGGCTAAGATTTGGATGATTATAATAATAGATAATAGTAATAATAGTAATAATAATAATAATAATAATAGTAAATGGCTTGCTGAAGCGGCTATTTGCGCATTTGCTGCTTCTGTTGGTTCGAGATGACGATCAGCAGCTTGTCAATCACTTTGCTGGCCTGCTGCTGCTGCGATATGAGCGCCTGCTTCAGCTCCTGTATCTCCTGGGTGAGAAACTCAATGCGATCGGCATTGTCGTCTATTTTGCTCGTCAGCGTTGTCAGCTGTGTACATTCCGGATCCGGATCGGGCATTACGTACGCGGTTGTTGAACAGCCGTTGTTATTGTTGTATTTGTTTTTGTACGATAGATAATTTTCACCCGGATTCTTGGAGGAGATGGTATGACCAAAGTGCTTGCGCATTTTGCCCACCTCGTAGGCCTTCATCAGAATGTCGCGCGGCAAACGCTTCTCACTGGGATTGAGCGGCTTCACGCAGAGCACCACGCGATAGGCCTGCGGCGAGACGAGCGCCGTGTAATGCAGCAGATTGCGCAGCCATGTCGGCAAATAGCCATTGAACAGCGCCGACTCAATGTAGCTGATCAGCTTCGTCTGTCGCACCAGCTTCGAGAGTCCGGCGGTTTTCTTCAGGCCCTGTATATCGTGCACGGCAATGCCCACCAGCAGATTCATCAGAATGATTGTCACGAACAGCAGGAAGAGCACAAACGTAATCTGTGCGCTGACCTCCAGCAAAAAGGGCGGATCCTTGCCATCGGGATCGTTGATCAAAAGCGATAAATCCTGTTCCCCAATCATCATGACCAGCACCGTGATAAAACCCATGAAGGGATTGGCAAACGATGACGACGATGGAAAGATGACGCAAAAACTGATGGTAAATCCGATTAGCATGCAGGAATAGGCCATGAACAGCTTGGCGAATTCGCCCTGGACTCGCGTATACATGGCCACGTAGACATCGAAGACGGGCAGCTGGCCAATCATCAGCATCAGATTGGTCCAGCCAAGCAGGACGGCGAAGGCGCCAATATGGTTCTGGAACGTGTACGTCTGCTTTGTGTATATGTACGATATGACAAATACGCTGGTTATGACGAACCACTCCATAATGTTCTCCACCTGCGTCACATAGTGCCGGAACGAGGAGTAGCCCGTAATGCCGTACAGTTTACGGAATATCTCCACTATGGTTATGGCTACCAGGACCCACCATTGCATTTCCATGACAAACGGATTATTGCGCAGCATGTCGCCCAATATGGACTGCTTCTGGCATAGCTCCTGGGCCTGAATCGTTGTGTTGTCGTCCTTGCTGCCGTTGTAACAGTTGTGCGCCAACGCCGTCAGCACGTAGAGCGTCAGGAAGAGCACAAAGCTGAAGCAGAAGATCAAGCGACCAATGTAATATTTTCGTATTTTGCCCCACTTGATGTACAGAAAGGAGGAGCACAGCGGATGCTCCAGTATCTCCTTTTGGCCCTCGTCCACGAACGTATTCAAATAGCTGATCTCACGCGGATGACAATGCTGCAGCAGCTGGCGAAAGTCCAGCTCCAGTTCCACCTCACGATTCACCGGATCCTAATTAAGCGATAACAAATTATTGTTTAATGTTTAATTTATGGCCATCGAATCATTTCATTTACCTGCGAATGATGCAGTGTAATGGCCGCATCCAATTTCTGCCGGATCATGGCCACCGATGCGGGCGTCTTTCGTGTGATGACATTCAGGGCGGATGTGCCCTTTTTTGATTTGGTTGTGACATCGGCGCCATGGAAAATGAGCATCTCGACGCACTGGACGAGCCCATCGAGGGCCGCCAGATGGAGAGCGGTGAAGCCATAGATGTCCTTATGGTTGACATTGGCGCCCCACTGGATGAGTATCTCCATGATATCGTAGGCGTTCTCGGACTTGCCAACCGCAGCATGCAGCGGCGTCCGATGATCAAAGTCCTCCGCATTGGCGTCCGCATTGCCGTTGCGCAGCAACGACTCGACGCACTCCAGGCTGGAGGTGCGCGCGGCCAGATGGAGCGGCGTGAAGCCACGATGATTCTTCAGCTTGGCGTCGGCACCCTTCGATAGCAACAAATCGACGCACTCCACATTGCCCTCATCGGCGGCCAGATGCAGGGCCGTCGACTCCTTTTCGCGTATGCAGATGCGCACATTGGCATCGGCATTTGGGGCATTCAGCAGCGCCTCCAGGCACTGCAGATGGCCCAGATCTGCGGCCAGATGTATGGCATTGGTGCCATTCGGCTTCAGCGAATTGACGTCTGCTCCCTCGCCAATGAAGATCTGCAGGCATTCGAGCGCATTGGAGCGCACGGCGCAGTGCAGCAGACTCTCCTCGCAGTTGGGCTTGTTGGTGTCCTTGGTGATGAGGGCGCCGCTCTGGATGAGAAACTTGGCCGCCTCGGCGGCATTGCCAAAGGCGGCACAGTGCAGCGGTGTGTAGCACTTTGGCTGCAGATTGACATTGATGCCCTTGGTGACCAGCAGGTCCAGCGTGGCCAGGCAGCCGCTGAATGCGCCCAGATGCAATGCCGAGATGCCATTCTGGTCGCAAAAGTGCAGATCGGCGCCCGCCTTCAGCAGGCCTTCGAGCAGATCCCAGCGCTTGAGAAACGCTGCCCACAGATAGCACAGATTCTTCTCCAGCTTCGAAGCGGTCTCGAAGTGCGGGCCAAGACCCTCGGCGACCACATTGCCCTGCTCAATATCCTCCAGCAGGCGCACCCGGCCAGCGGCGCTCTTCATCTGGTCAATTAGACTAATCCTCAGCGTATCATTGCAGATCTGGACGCTCAGCTCACTTGTTGGCTCCTCAAAGCTATCGTACATGCTCGGAGCACTCTCCGCCGGCGGCGATGGTCCACACTCCATGTATTCGAATTCACCAGCTGTCGGATACTGGGCTTCGATCATGGCGTCAGTGTTGTTGCGCCATCGCACCATTAGATTGGGTGGAATCGATTTGAAACTGTTTCGTATATAATATAAAAATACAACATTTTAGCTATTGGATTGTTGTATGTTATCTATAAACAATTGCAAGTGAACATTTAACTTAGCTAGCCTTCAATTAATTCACTAATTTTTAAAGCAGAGATCTTTAAAGAGACATCTACCTAGTCGCCCTTATTCCATTCTTTTAAAAGATAGGATCTATAAAATCCTGACACTCCAAATACGAATAGTTATGAGGATTCGTTTTATTTTTAACTTCTTATCTAGACTAGCTAATCTTCTATTATATGAAAAAACTGGTCAATGCATAATTCCTGATATTTTGGTAATTCAGTTCAATATTTAGTATACTTCCTTTTCGAGCATTCGACTAGAAAACTCAAAACCCGAGAATTCTTTTATACATACATCAAAAAGAACACACACTTTCGTAAATGTATTCTCAGATAACTTCGATGTTAATAGTCTATATAAAATATTTACTGTTTAAATAAGGATTTAAACGTATCTACAATTCAAGTGCCAGGCTATACCTTCAACCAAATTTGTTCAGTACTTAGCTGGGAACTAGGAAAGTTATCCAACAAGTAAAATATTCTGAATGTGCGAGAAATTACATACAACATTTGGCTAGGAATATTGTTGGACAGAGGCTAAGGGAAATGGCAAAAAAAAAAAACGTAATCAGACAATCGAAAATTATCAATTTTGTTGAAGCATTGTGAGCTATCGATGAGTTGAAAGAAACTTAAAGTGCGCAAAAAGAGGATCTGAGTAATTGCTCTGAGTTCGAGAATATAAACACTTTATGGTGTCGGTGAAATTTCCTTCCTCCTTCCAGCAAACATTAACCATAATACCCTTTCCATAATTACCCATTCGCAATGGGTTCAGTGTATAAGAGATTATTTTGTATGTAACATACATATATACAGTATAAATGTCTGCTATTGCTTGATGTTTCACTTTCATTTTGAGTTCAAACTCATCTTTCTTAGTGGTTTTTTAGTACCTGATACGATTGCTAATTGTGCAAACTTAGTTGTATTTAGGTTTTCTTTTAGCATTCAAACAAATTTGTATATCGCGAAATGTAATCGTAGCATTAATTGGGGTAAATCATGTATCACGTTTAAAGTTTTATGGTTCAGAATTTGTTGAACTGCTTTCTTTCGACATATTTGGAGGTAATAAAACTTTTGGTCTATTTAACAGAGTGTAGTAACAAAGTCAAGCAAAAGAGTGTGGTAACAGAGTGGTTAAAACTTTATGTTATTTCTTATTAGCACTGTTGTCGACAACTAAACACGTTAACTTGTGAAATTAATAAAGTAGTTAATTGTTCTGCAAGTGTATTTAAACTTCGACGTCATTTAGCTGCCGTTGCTCGTTTCGTATACTTTTTTTTATTTATGCATTTTAATGCTTATTTTAATTGTTTTGAATGACACGGCCGCTGCACGTCGATGACTTTGAGGCATGCATATAATTGAGAAGCTAGTCGAGGCAGTTTATCAGCATAATTAAATGTTAAGTTATGCAAAAGTTCCGAGTTACTTCTGTATATTATTTTATAATTTATTTGTTAACATACATAGATTTGTATATTTATAGTTGTGCACTTCGTTAAATCTTGTTCACATCTGCGGCAAAAATTTCTTATATGCGTGATTCGAACTGTTGCGATTTTTCGCAGTTGCAGTTGATTATTTCTACTGCAGTTTTGCATAATCAGGGACCGTTTGCTAAACTCAGCTTTGTTCTGCACTTAGTGGCTTATATTATATACATATCTCTTATATAAATATTTATTTGTGTGTGTGTGTGAGGGTGTGTGTGTGCACGTACACCGTTTGCAGCCATATCCACGGATGATGCCAATTCGCTAATGAGCTGTTTTCAATTTCTAATTTCATTTCCAAAATGCGACCGCGTTGTTACACAGATAGGAGAGCCCGACCTGTCCACGGACTGGGTGACCCATCTACAGACCGATCCGTTAGACAAATAGACAGTCAGAGACAGAGGGCCAAGTGGCACACAATGGTTGCCTTTTGTGGCACTTCAACAATTGTGCCTAACGGCCGGAAAATGCAAAAAAATGTTGTGTGAAAACGCGAATTTTTCACTTCCGTTTCGATGTTGTTTGCGACTATTCTCGCTGACAAACTACGAACTGCGAACGCGTTTTAACGAAACTGTTTTTGTTTTTTTAGCCAGCGACTAACGCGTCCGCCTGCATTGTTGTTTCAAAACCGACTGATGGAAAACTTTAAACGCTGCTCAGTGCCAGCTTGTCGATCGAGCTTAAAACGCCGCACACACACACGCACACAAACGTGTATACGTGAGTGAGGTGAAGCGTGAGAGCGATTGCCAAAAAAAGAAAAAAAAATCGAAGAGAGCCAGACTTGACGAGTGGGCGTGGGAGGGCGCAGAGTTGCAGCCGAAATAGGAGAGTGGAATGCTGGCCAGACAGTTGTAATTGGATGACTTGTAGAAGAGTCCAAAAGAAAAACCACCTGTCTAGCTGACTAAACAGTGAACGCAATGTTTAAATTATGACTCGCTTAATCAGTTTCATTTTCAATTTGTTTTAAACGTTTTAACAGACTTGCGGTATTAGTAATATCCCTTCTCATACCCCCAAGCGGCAGCTGGAAAACTCCAAGTGTTTACACTCGGCCTGGAATGGAACGCTTGACAATAGAAAGTAAATAAATGCGCAACACTTGCGAATTATGCCATTCACATTATCGGCTGGCGTTATCCAAATTAATTTGGTTACCCAATTATTATATATTGTTGTGCATGCACATTTCGAATGTGATTTGTTCGTGGCTTCGCAAGCGTGGGAATAATGGAGATGATTTCGACGACACGGTTATAGTTATCTCGAATGCGAGTTAACTGTAAAACTGCGACCCCCCCCCCCCCCCTCCCACCGCGAATTTATTTGCCTGCCCCACCCATAACGATGGCACGTGCAAGTCTTATTTTCTTGTGCATATTTCATTTGTGTTTCTCTCACTTTTTCGGGTACTTTATTTTGTTTTTTTTTTTTTTTTGAAGGGGTTCGACGTCGGCATACATAATGGAATGGGCCGATAAAATGCAATGCAACTGGCAACTGGCACTTACCGGTTATTCGCATTATTTTCATTGAGCGGCTGCTCCACTTCGGTCTTGGTAACGACGCTGATGGAACGTGTCATGCGGCGCGGCTTCGTGCTGCCCTCCTTGTAGCCAAGATTCTCCATGGCGTCGAAACAGACCTTGCTGCCAACTCGTTCCACTTGCAGCTGAAGTTGTTGCAGCAGCTCTCTAGCTGTTGTTGTTGTTGTTTGTAATTAAAACGCGCGAATATGCGCAAAAATTTAATGCCAAGTTGAGATTTTCGCTGCACAAATAAACCGATCGAAAACTTTCCAATATTGTCAACGCAAATTTATAGACTAGTTACTTCACGCTGATTGGCTGCAACAATATAAGAGATCAATTTGTATGTCACTTGTCCTGGCTTGGGCCTTAATTTCAGTCTGTGTGTGAACCAATGCGGGTTTGGATCACAACTAAATTGCAATTACTTTCGCATAATCTGCATAAACATTAAACAAATATTAACTTTTGCGTCACTTTTGTGGCTCTGACTCTTTCCCTGTGGTCTTTTCCTTTTGGACTCGTTAGGCGAATGCGACAATCTTGGCTGGCACTTATCTAAGAGCTCATCCCATTTGACGCAGCGATAAGGCTGCTCGCCATATAAACATCATGAGACACAAGCCAACCTATTGTTTTTTGTTTTTTATCGTAGGGGATTTATCAGTATGTGCTACTGTTTATATGGACTAGACGGAGCAGAGGCGGCGCTTATATTTTTTTTTTGCGAGAGGGCCCCAAATCTAGTTCTAGTAGATCCCTTGCATTTCGTCAAGTATTTATAAGAGGCGTAAATGTACCTTTATATCCAGTTTTAGAGAGAGAGAGAAATGAGAAAAGAGCGAGGGAATTATTTTGTAACTCATTTTAATACCCTTCAATTGCACTAAAAAAGAGAAGTTATCCTTACGAAATGCAAAAGCAATACCAGACATTGCGAATATTATAAATAATATATTAATGTTGCACCCTCTATAAAGTTATATGAAACACATCATTCGCTTTGCCTTCCATAACAATATTAGAAGTCCTATAGCGCTTACGTATAATATTTTCCTTTTATTTCAAGGTGCATAATATCGCCTTTACTTAAAAACAATATATTTATATATATATATTTAAAGTTTGTTATGTGATCTTAAGGAGTTAGTATAATTTGTTCCACCTAAACGCTATTATTTCTCTACGCTTATTAATTTAATATGCTTTGGATTTTGTGCACCTTCATCCGCCTAACATGTGTATTTTTCTGGTGGCACATCTATGAAACTTTTGCTTCTCAGATTATATATGTATCTACACAGATTTTGTTTGTTCACATTATTTACAATTTATGTCAACGTCAGCGCTTTGCCTGGCTGGCGAGTATTCATTCATTTGTTGAGTAAATTCCATTTGGTATCATTTGGAACCAGGCAGTTTGTGTAAAACGTAATTCGTGATCTCTAGTCCCGGTTGATAAAAAGCCAAATCCCAAATATAATTGGCAAACAGACTTAAAGCATATCAAGTATCGAAGGTTCTCCGCCATCTCTTCTACGCCCCCAACCCGGGCTAAAACTAATTAACTAGTATTTATTTAGGCACGCCTATTATGAGCTGATTTATTTAATTTTTATTTTTTTGTTTGTTTGATTGCACCTGCAACGTTTTGTTCGCTTGCCGTTGCGCAATCTAATCACGGCTGATGTAAAAAACTTTTAAAGAGAATTACCTTAAACTCTTTGAAAATGGGTAAAAAACGGTATTGAAATTTGAACATAGGTCCCAAATTGTCGATAAATTTCCCCTCGTATAGGCAGCCGATAAATATCGATATCGTAAACTTGCCTCTATATCTCTTTATGTGGGGGGATGTAAAACATGTCGATGTAATCGATGCTCGTTGGAGCTGAGTGAAAAGGGAATAATAGGTCGTTTTATGGCCCAAGCTGATCAGGTTTGTTCCAATTCATCAACAGCTTACTTGCGTGTGTCTTTGGTAAAAGGTTAAGGGTATCTCCTAGCATGCACTCCCGACTAGAGGCATATGGAAATACTTTCCATATGACATTGTTGTCAACTTTAAGCTTATTTCAAATTAAAAAACAATTTTAGGAAGCGTTTCGGGGAATTTCAACAGATAAACATATCAAAAGTAACGGGGCAATCAAAACAAAAAATAATAAAAAAGCTAGCTAAGTACTGCCTGGAAACAAGGCGCTGATAGAAACTTTCTTAGAGTTGAGTTATTAGTCAATTTGGTGGTCAATCAGACTTCGAAACGTAAAAAAAACTCTTAATTTATTATGCGCACAAATTAATTAAATCCCCCGAGAGGCCGTAGACGAAGTTGAAAAACCAGTTTGCAATTCTCTGGTCTCAAATTCCATTCGCCAGTTGAAAGTTTCTAACACAACAAACAAATATTAGCTATTAACGCCCCCCGCGATACAAGTCCAACGTAGCGCACAATTATCCAAAAATCTCATTAACTGTGTACTCGAAAGATAGACAGCTAAAGCGATACTCTTCTATTGATTGATGTATAAGTATATGTACGCATACACTTATATATGCTCATGCATGTGAGTGCGAAAGAAGTGAACAAAGTGAACAGATAGATCTAGCTGAACCGAGCCGGAAGGGCCATTTGCAATTTACAGTTTAGATGCGACGATGCAACGTCATTTGGAAACTGCGCCGCCCCCGAAGCAACCCTGCAACGTCATTTGGAAACTGCGCCGCCCACGAAACAACCCTGCATTCGCTTCGTGTCGTTTCTTTTGATCGTTCGTTCAGTCGTTCCTTCGTTCGGTTCGTTCGCTTCTTCGGTTCGCGTTGATTCAATTATAATTGAAACTAATTTGGATTTGAACGGATGAAAGCCTTCGGGGTGCGGTTGCGGGGAGGGCAACGGTGTGAGATATGTACATACATATGTTGTGCCCATTGGGAAGGCATAGCATTTGCGAGACGAGCTTTATTTTTGCATTGCTTTCGGAATGCCCTTGAACCTGAGGCGCCCCTCTGGCCCACAAGCTCTGTGCACTTGTGTACTTTTGTACGTTGCTGGTGTAATTGAATTTTCGCCAAATTAAAGGATAATACAACAGACGATTGCAACACAAAACTGTAATATAATCTTTAAGTGAGACCAAGAAAACAATTCGAATGCAATGGCTGTGCCCATTTCATGGACATTCACTCTATAAGAAAAACCCCTTCATATAATGCGCAATGCAAATTATATATTTCTTAGTATAGTTTCATCTATCAACTAGTTTTTATAAGCCGAAAATGCAGCATCAAAATAATGAATAAACGCATTTTATGAAGATTCTCTTTAAATAGGTTACAAATTGAAAAAAAAAGAGTTTATAGTCCAGATTCGAATATTTGAATAGTTTTTATAGACACGTTCCAAAAATACATGCTTGATTAGCTGATATATTTGATTTACATTATGAGTATCTTGGCCAAAAGCCGTTGCTTAGGCAACTAACGTAACATTTTACATTATCCAATGGAATAACTCTTTATTATCCGATTATGAGCGGAACACTTTTGGGGCTCGGGTGTTGGAAAACGCGTTTCGGTGTAAAATTTTTCCGCGACCTGAGGCGCGACAACAACGTGGATTGACTGATAAAAAGAACTGCGCCGAAATGATAATGTAGACCACAAGTCTCGATGTGGCTGAGCATATCCAACTTGAGCCAAGTGCCAAGCTCGCGCGCGCCAATGAGGCTGAATGTACACTTAGTATATATACTATATGCCCTCCACATGCTATCGTCATCATCATCATCATCATCATGATCATCATGATCATCATGATCATCTCCTCGTATAGAGCCGTGTACAGTTGGCGTTTATTGATGGGGTAAAAGCGCAAAGCGAGGCGACTTTCGAGAATCAACTATCAAATTCATTTAAATCATAATAAAATGTGACGCGAAATTTCTTGAAGCGCCGGCTAGCCCGAATTTGAACCTCCATTAAATACTTACACAGATTTCTTTTATATTTTGGGCAACCTGTTCTATAAATATAATTGTACATCTCATTGTTCCTAGTTTGTTATTTTTGTGTTTTACTTTAATTGCCCGTATCATTAATTTAAAAATCTTTTGCGCAATTGTTGCTAAAGCTGATTATTTGTTGTTTGCATGACTTCATCCAACAATTTGTTCAAACAATTTAAAGATACACAAACAAATCACACAAATTTTGTCAAATCTGCGATGATTGATTGTGTTTTTTTATTTTGTCGCTTTTTTCGACTGTGCTTTTTGTTTTGCTTCTATTTTCGGGCAAATTTGTGATCGCTGCTTTTGTTAACGGCTTTTATTATGTATTTTTATTGTTTATTCGTTTTTAATCATAACGTTGATTGTCTGTGTGCTGTAGACCATATTGTTTGCATACGGTTGCCAAGCTCACTTCGTTTCCCACGCGTATTTAAAAAAGCCGAATAAAAAAACAAATATAAATAAATACTTTTTTTTAATGGGAACAGCCCCTTCATGTGGACTTTGAATCAAACGTCAGAGCTCAGTTTTTTTTTTTTTGTGCATTATAATTAATTTATTATTGCTCAATACCTTTTAATGTTAGCAAAAGCCATAAACGAATAAATAAAATAGGTGTACGATAAATTCAAGAGATGGGTTTGGTTCCAGGTATTTCTCTTTCTTTGATAGTTACATAAATTATCCACAATTTCTTCCTTATCCATAAATGTTCACCGGTTTTAGCCAGTTTTAAAGTGGCGCTTTCCTATTGACAATCAATTAAAAAAAAGTGACAAATTCGACAACACTTTGTGTATGAATTGTTCAAAGTTACAACACTGCAGTTTTCCAACCCCCTGCCCGTATGCAAATGCCTTTAGCCAACACTGGTTACTGCGCCTTGTGTGTGCGCGCTGCTTAGCCGGCGGCCAGTAATTATCAGCTTGTTGCGAAGTAATCATACCCTGTACCTAAAACTGAAAAGGTATTATATGCTGTAATTCTGCAGGTGTTTGCTGATAGGAAGCAATTTCGATCATATAGTATTTTCATTGTATTTATATGCGTACGTGCTTTATCAACATTAAAATCATGTTTGTTGATTCTCTTTAATGCCAGCACAAATAAATGCAAAACAACATATATTATTCGGTGCGTTAGCTAAAAAGCGAGTTGGGAATTATTTTTTAAATTTGCCTATTTTCAATGGAAAATTTTTGACTCAGTCAAAAAAAACGAAACCGTCTAAATTTGGGCGTAAAAAGTACAAAACATTAAATGAATACACCAAGTGTAACAAGAGTTAATGCGACATATGTATGTATGTATGTTTAAAATATCATATGCACATCGGATGTTGTTATTATTGTATTATGTAAAATTTATACATTATGGATATAACATTTATAAATACAAATTTTGGATAGAAAGATACAAATTTCACAAGCTGAACCTAAAGGCATGTAGGTCAAGATTAAAGATTAAAGAAGAGGACACAGGGTATCAGCTGGCCAACTAACTTGATGAGTGTCTCAACAATATCGACTGGAGCACTCTTAATCGTTTTCCTCAACACTTTTGATTTACATCATGCCAGCCTATAACGTAGGCATTTAATTACTTTGGAAGCAAGTATGCAATAGTTTGTTGCATTTTCTAATGTTGGCTCAAAGCCATTTAATTTGGCTAACGATTTTGTCATTATTTCTATACATCTATTGTTGTGCATCTATTTTAGTGCAGGAAATACTCGCAGTTTAATTTTTTCATTACATACACGAAATTACAATGCGGCACATACGTAGATCAGCTTGAGTTCATGCATGTGCACATACTACGTATAAACAATAGATGCTTTGAGCACTCTGAACTTGACTTTCTAACACGATAACATTTTGTCTGTTTTCAGCTGCTCTTTCCTCTGAGCTATAGCAAAATGCTGGGCAAAGTTGATGTCGAGGCCAATGTGGAGGGCGGTGGTCCATCCGGTCAGGCGGGCGCCATTCGCTGGGGCATTGCGATGAGTTTGCGCAGCTTTGTTGATCAAGAGATGATTGAGACAATGCGTTTGGGTAAGTGCGATTGCCGGCTCTAAATCTTTTAATTGTCGCTAATTGCTTTTATGTTGTTCTCTCTATGCAGCCGGCTTACTGACACGTGACTATCGCAGGCGAGAGCGCAAGAAGTTCGGACAGGAAGGCGCACGTCGGAAATACACGTGGAAGAAGCGCTAAGCGGCCAACTACAAAGCGGCCGTTGCATTTCTATTCAAATGTTCAATAAAAAAACTATGTTAAATTAGATCAAAAACTAAAACTACATTTGGTTTAGGGGCTTGAGACCCAAAAGCTGCATGCCTTGTTGCAGCGTGCGCTTGGCCGCACGAAAGAGCAGCAGTCTTTGCATTTGCTTCTCCGGGCATTTCTCTTGCTTCACGGGCAACCGTTTAAGTGCGCGACTTGCTGCGTTGCTGTAAATTTACAAAAAAAGGCGATTAGTTTGGGGATCAACAAAAAATTTAGCGGGAGTCACGCACCACAAGCCAAACAGGTAATTGACTACGACACACGCCTCCAGCTGCTCCTTGGCCTGCCAAACGCATTGCTCAAAGCGCGCCACCTCGTAAAGCAAAGCCAGCGCATCCGATGGCTCTTCAGTTAAATGCTGCCAGCTGGGCTTTACTTCCGCCAGCTCAATGTGCTTGAAACTATCCAGCAGATTATGCAGGCGGCAGTGTGTGTATTGTAGCTTGATGCCCGTATCGCCATTAACCTGCAGCGCCTGCTGCCAGTTGAACTCATAGTCCCGCTGGCGACGTTGTTTCAGCACGTTCACAAGCACAGCTGACACGCCCAGAATATCGCTCACGTGATCATCATCCAGCGTACTATTCAGTTTAGTGGCTATAGGTATAATTTAAAATAACAAGGGAATCGAGAGAGTTATGAATAAATCGACACTCACTTGAGCTAATGCTGCGCTTCTCGCGCATCACGTCACGCGCCTCGTTGAGCACATCGCGAAGAAATACGGCATTGCCTTGGCGAGTGCTCATGCCGTGAATGCGACCGAATTTTACATGCTGCAGTTTGTCATTGAATCGTTCATCTAGCGCCGACACCGTCTGAAACAAGGCATTGAAATGATCCGCCTGCCCATTGTCCACGACATAAAGCATGCGCGAGAACTGTAAACGACTCTGGCGTTCCAAGACTGCAGCAATATCACGCGCCAAGTACAAGGTGGAGCCATCGCTTTTGATGACAGGCACACGACGCTGGTCCACAACAACGATCTCCCGGCCATCCTCTTCTCGTTGAAGTAGTCCTGCCGTGCGCAGTTGCGTTAGAACATCACCGATTTCACGCTGCGAGTACTGTGACTCCCATTCGTAACTGTCGAAATGCACTCCGAGACGCTCGTAGACGCCATTCAGCTCTTCTATGGTGTATTGACGATACTGCTTCCATTGGTTGGACATTGTTGTATCTATGCCCGCTTCCAATGCACTGAATAGTTCACGTGCCTGTTGAGCTAACTTTGGATCCTCTGTGGCAGCTTTATTGGCCGTCACATAAGCATTGTAGAGCGTTTCAATGGGTGCCGCGCGCATTTGAGCAACATTGACATTGCTCAGTTGCACGCCAAGCGCCAACAGGCCAAACTGGGTGCCCCAATCGCCCAGATAGTTAAGACGTGTCGTGCGGTAACCCAAATGCTGATGAAGATTGGCCAGCACATTGCCTATGATTGTGGACCGCAGGTGCCCCACATGGAAGGGCTTTGCTATGTTCGGCGAGCTGTACTCAACAACAACGTGCTCCTCGTGTAAAGCTGGCTCCATTGAGAGGTTTGTATTTGCTTGCAGAAGCTGGGCTGTAAATGCATCGGGTCGAATCTGGAACTCAACTTTGGCTGCATTGCGTCCCTTTCTGGGAACCACACGAACTTCTTCAATGCATGTGGCATCAAATTGTTGACTTTTTACCGACTCTAACAGGTCGTGCTCCTGTTGTGCAACATCAGCCGGCAAAATCCACTGCAGCAATGGTCGTGTAGTGGCATTTTGTTGCACCTTGGAGGGCACTTCGAGCGCATGGTAGATGTTTTTCAGTTGTGGCAGCTGCGTTAAATATATAATAGAAGATTTGGTAAGCACTTTTGACTTCAATTTTATTGTTTTACCTGCTCACAAATTGCGCGCCGGATCGCGCTGGTCATGTTATTGCACAGGGTGGTAGTTCCATTCGTAGTGTTGCAAAGTGTCGCGCTTATGTTTTGCCCGAACACGAAACGACACGAATGATAAATAAATTGTTTCAATGTAGAATAACTGTTGCACAGCTATTTCTTCTTAAACATTACTAAATATTTGTTTTATCTGATTAAATCACATAAGTACATCGACAAAAAAAACCAATTAGAGTTTGTTTTTTATCCAATACATATTTCTCGTGTGTGGGTAATTTTACAGCTGTTTTGCAAAACTGGGCTGGGCTTTAAGTGTTGTTTTGCCTTAAGTCGATTTTTGTTTTGGTTTGCGCTAAAGCATTTATGCCAATTTAAAAAGCAAAATGCATAAGG
This sequence comes from Drosophila borealis, assembly GCA_035045885.1. Classification (NCBI taxonomy): domain Eukaryota; kingdom Metazoa; phylum Arthropoda; class Insecta; order Diptera; family Drosophilidae; genus Drosophila; species Drosophila borealis. The sequence continues at coordinate 3,988,382 of JAWNOR010000194.1, read as the reverse complement.
CCTACAATGTGCAGTCAATACTCAAGCAAGGAGTTCAAATTGAAGCTATTGCAGCATACGGTAAGTGACTACCGTAGATATGTTAGTTAAAATCAAGAATGGTTTACCTTTGTTTAAGCAGGTAATCAAGTCATTTTGGGCACCAGGAGCGGTCAGCTCATCATGTACGCAGTCGAAACGCAAACGGGCGTAGATATGCGAATGTTCAACAACAATTTTAGCAAGAAACCCATTGCCCAAATGGAGGTGGTTTCCCCGGAGAATTTGCTGTTTGTATTGACCGACAATATGATTCATGTGTGTGATATAAGCCGGATCGAGAACAATTTCGAATTTATACATAAATCTCTAGAGACAAAAGGCTGTACGTTGTTTACCATGGATGTGGACACGCGCAAATCGACAACGGGCGAAGTGGCGACGTTTATACGAATCGGCTGTGCTATAAAGCGTCAATTAGTGTTTTTCTTTTGGAAAAAGGATCAGCTCGCATCTCTGCAGCTGGCCATCGAACTCATTGATGTGCCCAAGGCAATGTGCTGGGTTAACCAACTCGTTTGTGTCGGCTACAAAAATGAATACGTTCTATACGATGTTAGTAACATTTCCAGATATTAATGTTTATAATTGATATTATTATAACTGTTATTAATACTCCCCTGCTAGATATCCAGCAATCCGCCGAAGATGTACAAGCTCATACTTACGTCCTCCACTCTAAGCCAGGAGCCCAACATTTGCTTAATGCGTAATAGCATGCTAGGCATATCTAAGGAAAACTACCTGATGCTCATTGATCTCGCTCAATACAAATCCAAAGACGGTTGTGCTGACGGTGGCATGAACAACAAGACAACGTTGACGCCGTGGACAAGTCCGCTTTTGGGCTTGGGTAATTTTGCTACCTTATGCATTATATGATGACACTAACAATATCAATCATCACAGTTTGGGATGAGCCATTTGCTGTTGGGCGCATCAAAAATGCCATCGAGGTGCGTAGCTTGGTGGGCAAGGACACGTTTGTGCAGTCAATGCCGGAGCTAAAAAACACCAGATTTCTTGTTCGCTCCGATAAGGGCACCATCTTTGCCGCCGCTTCATCTGAGCTGTGGTGCATACGCCTCGTGGACATTCCAACGCAGCGCGAGGAGTTATTGCAGCAAAAGAAATTTCAACTGGCAATCGAACTGACGGTTAGTTTGGCCTGAATATGATTCTTTAATAGCTGTAGCTGTACCTAATATTGCATCCATTTCCAGGAAATTTCCGACGAAAAAGCCACCGATAAAGCACAGACCGTGCGCTCGATACATATGCTATATGCCAAAGAGTTGTTTACCAATAAAGAATTTTCAGCTGCCATGAAGGAATTCGAGAAAGCCGCCATCGATCCCTATGATGTGATACGGCTCTTCCCTAGCCTCGTGCCGGAACCAAAGACCACTGCAGATGCTGCAGTACCGACGTCCAGTGTACCAAAACTGGAGGATCATGAGCTAGAAAATGCGTACTTGGCGCTTATTGAGTTTCTGGCACAAGCACGTCAACGGGAGGTGGTGAAATTGCTCGATACCAAGGGCATTGGAGGCGCCCTGCTCGAGATAATTGACACCACGCTACTCAAGTGCTATCTGAAGACAAATGATGCGCTGGTTGCGCCCCTGTTGCGCCTTAACCAATGTCACCTAGAGGAATCAGAGAAAATGCTCAAAAAAAATAACAAACTTTCCGAGCTTATCATTCTCTATGATGGAAAGGGCAAGCACAAGAAAGCTTTGACGCTTCTAAAGGAACAAGCGAAAGTTGAGGGATCTGTTTTGCAGGGTCTTAAACGCACCATTACTTATCTTCAGGGCCTGGGCGCCGACAATCTTCCCTTAATTTTCGAATTTGCCGACTGGGTATTAACAGAGAATCCGGAGGAAGGTCTAACAATATTCACCGATGAGCTGATCGCCGTGGAGGCGCTGCCTCGTGCCAAAGTTCTTGACTTTTTGGTGAGCAAACACAAAAGTCTCGTTATACCCTACTTGGAGCATGTCATCAACGAGTGGGGTGACACCAATACACTGCGCCACAATGCACTTCTTAGGCAGTACAGCGAGCAAGTGCAGCGCTTGCTGGCTCAGCAGGCTGAGGGGTAAGTAGATATTCTGATTTTGAGAATTGATTTCATGTATTCGCTGATTAACAGAAAAGAAACACCCGAACTGCAGCCCTTGCGCGCCAAGATGAATAAGATGCTAGTGGACTCTCAATATTACTCCCCAGATCACGTACTGGAACACTTTCCCACCACCGTACTGCTAGAGGAGCGTGCAATAATTCTAGGCCGCCTCAAAAAGCATGATAAGGTACTGGCCATATACATACAAGTGTTGGGTGATGTGGAGAAGGCCAAAGACTACGCGGTGGCAAACTATGAACAGGACAAAGAGGTGTTTAATATACTGCTCAAGGTCATACTGAATCCAGTACCTCAACCTCCTTACGAGGGCGTGACCATGCATCCTGACTTCCTCAGACCAAACAAGGAAGTGGCATTGCACTTGCTTAATACGTATACAGTGAAAATTGACCCAGCTATGATTTTGGAAGTGAGTTGGACTTGTTTGCCGCATTAACCAATGACTCTTCCCATTGCAATTATTTATTTGTTTGCAGTATCTGCCCAACGATATTTACATGCATGAGTTGAAATACTATTTTGAGACTGTAGTGCGCACGCAGATGGCCGAAAGCCACCAGCGCCAAATTATGCGTGGACTTCTACAAGCGGAGGCGGCGCGACTGGACGCGGCCATCGAGCAGGAGAAGAGGAAGAGCTTTGAAATAAATGAGTCAACTGTGTGTCCGGAGTGCAAGAAGCGCTTTGCCAATCAATCTGCATTTGTACGCTATCCGGATGGCCAAGTCGTGCATCTGTCCTGCTACGACAGAGTCTTGTCGGAAACACAACAATAAACCAACTCTTTTCATATGTGATAATTGCAAATGTACGCAAGTAAAGAAATATAATTGTAAATGCTAAGCATAATTCTTAGGAAATCAGACTTTTTCTGAATTGAAAATGAATAGTTCTAGTATTATATTATTCACTTAAGGAATTCACTTGCAATAAATATCTTAAGACATTAATTTTAATTTGGCATTCAATTGTTTTATAATACTTCTCACATATGTGCAAAAGCTTATCAATATCGGACCACCATATCATATAGCTGGCAAGGTTCGAAAACAGAAAGTCTAACAAATTTGTTTGTCTACAGGTTGAAACAAGCAATAACTTATCCGACGCGTAGTAAATATATCATTATGAACCTGCATCTCAGTCAGTCTTACGGATTTGTTTTTTAATTTTCATGCATTTTTAAAGTCAGAACTTAGTAAAAATTGAATATTTGCTAAACCTTTTTGTATAATGTATAATTGTTGGTATGCCTATTGAATTTCCTTTAACTTTCATCTTTTTAAGGTCGGTTAGGATTTAGTTATGTAGCCCACTCCCGCAAAAATGAATGAAATAGGGGCTCCAAGTCTATAACAAAATATCGGTTTCATCAAACGCTATTAGATCCTGTCTAAATAATTTTATATTTCATTCGGAGTTATATGTTGTAACCATATAATAAGATAGTTCAATCCGACCGATCCATTCGAAGTTTCACCAAAACAGCTTATAAACTGAGATACTAGTTTCCATTTCAAACTACGCGACAATATTATAATACACTTTTAAAAAATTAAATAAAATAAACAAAACGAAATGATATCAATATAAAAATATAATAAATAAAAATATATATATAATATAACTTATAAATATTTACAAAAAACTTAAAACTAAATTTAAAAATTTTTAGTTCTTTCGAAAGTGGCGTAAAAGCTAATAAAAATATCGGTTAATACATTTATGGATTATTGGATTATTAAAGCTATATTAAAGCTAAAGTGTAATATTTCCGTTTCCTGGCCCAAAAAATGTAAGCCCGCTGTTAAAGTGGAAAAACTCAGACTTCAACTATTATCAAAAAAAAAAAAAAATAACCAAAGCTAATTTATAAATATTAACTTTAACTATGTTTTAAAGAATGGGTAAATCAACAATTATTCGGTAGAAATCATTCAATAGTAGTGGAGAAATAAACATTCCATAAATTCGAAAATTGCCAAATCAATCTGATCTTGAGACACTGCGAGATGATGAAAAATGATTAAATTGGAAATGTTAAATACATAAATTATTGCGTATTGTACATATTTATTTCGCTATATTTACAATTGAGGCTGCACAGATTGTTTATGCCTCCTCGCTGCCATCCATAAGACTATCGCCGTCCAGATCTAGAGAATCATTGCATATGGATAAATCAGATTCGGATGCCGCCCGGCTCAATGGACGTAACGGCAGCGATAGCGATTGTTTACTGTCCTCGTTGTCGTTGTCCTCCTCCAGCAGGCTAGGCGAGGCCGTACTGCAGCCTGCGGTCAATGGCAGCTCCACGGCGGTGGTTGTTGATGTAGCCGCTGCTGTTGCCGCTCCGCCGGGCAATTGCGTTTGTCGAATTAGCGCCAGACGCTGTTGTGTGAGCTCCAGGTGATGTTTGCGCCATTTAATGCGACGATTTTGAAACCAGACTTTCACCTGAGCCTCCGTCAGCTTGAGCGTGTGTGCCAGGTATAGACGCTCCGGACCGACCATATATTGTTGGCGCTCGAATTCCGCCTCCAGGCATTCCAGCTGCTCCGGTGTGAAAATAGTTCGCACTCGCTTATTCTTCAGCGCGCTCTTTTTCTGGGAGTCTGTGCGAAAAATAAAATTAAATAAATAAAAATAAAAGTGTTCTGATTCGGCTTGACTTCAGTGTTGACAATTCAGCATGTTTCTAGCTAAGTTTGGCTATATTCTGAGTTCTTCAGCCGGAAACGACCAAAAGTTAAACTGATTTAGCTTGTTTTCGGCATATCCATTGAGATATGTAAGTATTAGCAACTCTGTTTATTGCTAATTTGTAGCTATTTCTAACATTGAATTTAGCTACTTGACAACACTGCTTGACTTACCCGACTTGAGTTTGTCCCGTTGGAAACTGAGCGATGCCTGCTGAGCGTGATGTTGGTGGAGCTGTTGAAGGCTCTGCAATGCGGAGGGCGCACCGCTGACGGCGGCGGCGACGACAGCGGCAGCAGCAAAATTCGCACGCTGTTGCGAATGGGAGTGGGAATGGGAGTGAGGATGTGGATGCGGATGCGGATGTTGCACTGTGGCCAGGTAGCGACTGCCGCTGCTATCACAATTAAAGTTATTTACACTTTGGCTGTTGTTGTTGTTGTTGCTGCTAGTGCCATAGCTGTTGTTGTTGGTATTGTTGTTGTTGTTGTTGTTATTGTAGAACTTGCTGTTATTGTTATCCTGGTCGAGGACATCTGCACCGCCGCCCGCTGAGTTGGCGCCATTGAGCGACAGATTAATGGCATTATTATAGTCCTTGCTCTGTTGTTGCAGACCCAAAATGGCGGCTATTGTAAACGACTTGCCCACATCGAGGGAGGTATGCGCCGCGGCCGCTTCAATGAGCTGCGCGTGCGACGTCGCAGTCGCCAGCTGCTGCTCCCTGTGCTGGTTGTGTGTGTCCGCCTGTGTCTGTGTGGGTGTTGGGAGGCCAATAGGAAGTTGCTGCTGCTGTTGGTGTTGTTGCTGCTGCTGCTGCTGCTGGTTTGACTGCAGCTCCATTTGATACGAACTTTGACCCGCCGCCGTCACTGCAGCTGCCGCCGCTGCAGCAGCCAGCGCCGCCGAAGGCAGTGCATGATGCGGTTGCAACTGTCCATGCCCATGTCCATGTCCATGTCCTTGTCCATGTCCATGCCCGTGTGCGTGTGCTTGTGCAACACTGTTGGCTTGTGTGTTATGCAATGCCAGGAAGTGTGACAAGGGATTTGCGTGATATTTGGAAGGATTCTGCAACATGCTTAGTATTTGGCACAAGTCGGCAGCGGCAATTCCGAGATGGTCGTCACCTCCGTCTCACTTGTTGGTTAGCTGAAAAATGCAAGAGCAATGTTAAATGTTAACTTGTCGCCGACTTGGTCAGCCGCATGGCATTCAGGTGTCAACGACTGCAATTGCAATTGTCTCTGGCCCTGATTATGCCCACAATTAAGTGGCACTTGGCCAGCCGCATAAACACAGCGGTCAGCGCCTGTAATCAGAGCTTCTTGAAGCGAAGTGCAAATGGAAATGGAAATGGAAATGGAAGAGCACCCGTCGGTAGCTTAAACCTTAGTCAAGAATCTCTAAATGCAGCTTAGTCAAACAATTGAATGGTCGGCAGCAACAACTGGTTGAGCCAGGCAAATAAAGCTGCAAATGACCGCAGACTGCTTCACACATTCACACACACATACACAAGCAGAGAAACACACACACACGCACACACTCAGTCGCAGAGTGAGTGCATTCATTGCACTTAATTGCAATGCTTTTCACCTCCTCTCGTTCACGCTCTATCTATCTCACTCTCTCCATACATCCGAACCGCTCGGCTGCTGTCGCTGTCCCTGCTGGCAATTTGATAGCCTAATTGAGACTTTGTCACAGTTTGCTGCTTAATTGTTGCTGCTGTTGCTCAGGTGCGTTAAATATCCAACGGATAGCCAGACAATCACAAATATATATAAATGTGAAGACACACACACACACACATGAGTATAAATGTGGTCAAGTCGTGTGGCTCGCATTGAATAAATTGGGTTCATTAAGGAATATAGTACAAATAACTGTGGATAGATGGTGCTAATAGCATTAAGTCCCAGCTGACAAGTTCAACTAATTTCCCATATAAAATCGATGCCAAGAAAATAAATAGGTGCAAATTTGTGTTAAGCTAAATATTGTTGTTGAACATCTCAAAACACAAATAGAGACATTTAAAAAAATATTTAATTGCAACATTCTTGTGTTTGATCTCCCTAAAAATGAAAATACGTTGATTTGAAATTTGATTTGATTTAAAATATTACAAATCCAGACAATTTAAAGAATGTATGGCTTTAATGTTCTGCAAATGAACTGAAATAAAGAATATGTGGCAATATCTTCTCTATATGAACAACATATTTTCGATATTTTTCCTCATATATCCTCAGATATAAACATATAGCTAAAGAGTAATATTCAATACTTTGTTTAAAAAATAAATAAAGAATATGTGGTAATATATTCTCTATATTAACAACTTATTCCGATCTTTGTGTATTTTCTCATATGTCCTCAGGTATAAATATACAAAAAATAAAAAAGAGAATACTGATTTTTTGGCATTATCGATAGTAAAGTCTCTAAACTTACAATAAATACTCGGGAAAATCTATATTTCCGACTGTTTAAGGTGCTCATGTGATTAAATTTGTAAGGTGAACTATGGACGACATTTTTTAAAAATTCCTTAATAATTCTTTAACTGATTCTTGGTATCGAATAAGTCCGACTGAAACATGTAAGCATTTTTTTTATAGATATTTTATTTCTAACATATTCCATTACAGTTTAGGTAAATAAAAATAGAAGATACTTCATACACATAATTGCATAATTGCACATAAATGCAAATTGCATCTTCAATAGCGAGGAGTGCTCGACTATGAGATATCCTGTAAAAAGATTCTCACTTCCTATATATATGTACATATATACAAAAGGACACACACAATCCGCTTTTTAGCTCTAGTTGCACCTGAGATTCTTCTTTCTTATTGGGAAGTTCATTCTTGAATAACTTTGGAGTCTTTTTTTTTTATTTGTATAAAATAATCAGGGCCTTAAAGTGTCAGCCAAATGTGTGTAAATCTCAAAGCCTTAGAATATATCTCCAATTGATATTTTATATATTTTTATTCACAATGAAAACTCTTCTCACATACACTCCTCTTAGGCGGACGCCCCTCTAAGGCGGACATTTTAGCTCAAACAGGCCAAACCTGTTCCCCCGGACAAGAATCTCCTGAGTATCGCTGTCCGCCCAAGAGAGTTTTCACTGTATATACTTTCTGGGGTCGGAGAAGCCTCCTTCTGCCTCCTCCTTCACATTTGGACAGAACCACAATACCTATTTAATTTAGTCGAGATTTGTCTATAAAACTTTGTTTCTAAGCTTTGATCAATAATCAAAACGAATATTAGGCGATCTATTATTAATTATTAATATAATTTTGTTGCACTTAACTGTTATTGAAGGGCTACGAGAATATAGAAAAAACAACTACTGAACAAAACCTTATCAATAATGTTCGCAAATCTCTATGGTACAAAAGTCATCCGATCCGAGTATCCGAGACTATATCAATAGATGCCTAAGTAGATCGTAAAGAGGAACATGTCTACATTGTAGCTTCCGATCTTCAACATATATAATAGTGAAAAACACCTTAGAAAACATATAGAAGTGCCCTACTAGGATATACCCTAAACCTCAATCTACCAAAACCAGATTAAAAACTATTTAATGGCTAAAATAGCATTTTCAGTGAACAATTTAAATAGAATACCAATTCCTTTTGCCGGGTTTGAACTCGCATCCGCATGAGCCAACTAAAGCAAATGCAATCGCCTCATGCCTAAGCGCCACACTATAATGAACTCTTGGAGAATAAAAATGTAAATATTATATAATCGCAATCACAATTCTATTTATAGATTACAATAGCGAATACAGTGCAGGCGCATTTATATGATCATATTTTAACCGATCTTAATATTTTCTTGAGTATATCTTATTAGGCCATCGGATATTCGTTTATTCCAATTGGAGTTTGTATACATTTGATTATGCTGTGAAAACTTTACTATCAATAACGATAAACGATTCGAATCACTTTTAATAATATTTTCTTTACAAATTTGATTGCTATCAGACAGATGTGTTACATTTATTATCTTGACTGAATCTACAACTCATTCAAAAAACATTTGGGAAACATAAAGGGAGCAAACCAAATCTTCGGTGAAGATTAAAGTTAAGACAAAAATATTGCCCAAATAAGGATAGAAAATTCTGTTTTTCTTGGTTTAATAATTGTTGAAGAAATTTCCCAGACATTATCGGTCATACGACGCATTTTCCAAGTTCAATTTAGGAAACTTTCCAAAGATCTCAAAGGTTACTTTTAAAAGTTTGATTATCCTCTTTTTATGATAATATTCGGGAATATTGGCAAACAAACCTTTTAAGTCCAAAGCTAAAACGCTTTCTAGCTTCGTTTTTTTTTAACTGTTATCCAAAAATTGGGAACCCTTAGTTCCCGTTAATGATATATAGTTTTCTTATAAACGTTGCATTTTGTTTTCATTTGATGCACTTTTTCACTTTGCGACTGAAATCAAAGTCTCAATTGGCCGACGGGGAAAACTTGCTGCCTACTTTATTGCGCGCGTTTCGACAATTACAGTTGAAGTCGTGGAAAGCGAATTGTCGGGTAATCGGGAAAATCTGCGCTGCGCTTGAAGGCCGCATGCGAACGGGAACGTATTGCAAGCTCAACTGAATTCAAAAATTTGCTGGCCATACAATTTTTACATTATCTGCTGCAGCAGGACGTCGACGTCGATGTCGACGTCGGCGACAGCAGCGCAGCTTTGCTCGGCATGCGTGTCTCTGTGTGTGTGGGTGTCTGTGTGTGTGTGTGTGTGTGTGTGCTTTGTGGCTGTGATTTTTCTCATGTACGTGTGGGCTGCGGCTCTCATCCTGCTTGTTGCTGCCTTTTTCCGGGATTTACACAGCAGCAGCAGCGGCAGCAGCAGCAGGAAGAGCCGGAACATCATCATCATTCAGATTGTCAGGAGCAACCACCAGCAGTTACATAAAAACGCAACCACCCACCACCCAGCAGCCACCCACCAACCCGTCCACCTATCGCAGCTCTCATCCATCCATCCTGCCGCCGGCTGCTCTGCTCTGCCCTGGGACAGCTCTTCTCGTAAGCGAGTGTATGAAAAGTTATTGAAATTATGAAATAAATGGATAATTGGCTGCTTGCCGGGTGAGTGGGCGGGTGGGCGGTTGGGTGGTTGGGTGGGTGGGCGTTGCCAGGAGTGCCAAAGTGGGAAAACAATATGGCGTCGCAGCATTAATAACATTTTATGATTAAGGAGCGCAACGAGCAGTAAGATAAACGCCGTTAGACCTCATAATTAATTAGGCAATAAGCGAACACATATTTTTATGAGGAATACGTACTAGCAAATATATATATATATATATATAGAAGGTCGTGTGGGACGTGTTGCAAGGACCTGGATTCAAGATCTCAAAAGTATTCCAAAAGTAAAAATCGAAGTTCGTTAGACAAATATGCATATCTATAATATTAATTTGAATTAAATATCTTAAAAGATATATTAAAGAACAATTAATAATTTTAAAATTATTTTATAAAAGTTATCTCAAAAGTAAAGTCGAAGTTTGTTATACAAATCTTCATATTTATAATATTAATTTCAGTTAAATATCTTAAAAGATATCAAAAAGAACATTATATAATTTTAAAATTATCTTATGCCCGTTATAATATTCGAATTCCAATTGAAGCTTGGATTGAAGATCTCAAAAGTAATCCAAAAGTAAAAATGAAAGTTTGTTATAAAAATATACTTATTTCAGTTAAATATCTCAAAAGATATAAGAAAGAAAATTATATAATTTTAAAATTATCTTATGCCAGTTATAATATTCGAATGCCATTTGAAGCCTGGATTCAAGAAAAAAGTAAAAATCTTTAAAAATATACAACATATACAACAAGAATGTATAATTTTTAAATTATCTTGGTATACTTACAATATTCGAATTCCATTTAAAGTAAATAAATTCATTTACAAACAATATTAAAGTGGGTTTTTTTCGCATTAAAAAAATACTTACAACAATTACGTGCTCTTCCATCTAATTATTAAATTTCAATAAATCTAAAAGTCTTCACAAGAAATCTTTTTACGTTTAAATAACATTTAATTTTATTTTTAAGACAACAAATCTTCAACTAATCGAAAAGTCTTTTCAATTTTTGAGCAGAAAAACTAGACATCTAAAATGTTTGTTCGCTGTAAATTTAAAAAGCAAAGTTTTAAATTTACTACTTGATAAACTACACAAAATGCCAACGATCATTACCACCACAAAAGCCCCAATTAGCGCCCATCAAAGTGAATCAATGCAAAAAGGAAAGCGGCACGAAAAGAAAAATGGAATACCAAGTGCCTCGTCGGTCGGACGGTCGGTCGCTCTGTCCGTCGGACGGACGTGGAGCATGCATGTGCGCCCATCTTGACGCTCGATGAACTTTAAATCCCCGCCACGAGATACAAATTTAAAATCAAAGCCTGGAATTTCTCTCTCTCTCCGTCTCTCTCTCTCTCTTTCAGCCGGCGCTCAAGCTGAGGCCCAGGCCGAGGCGACACGTTTGTCGTTTCAATCATCATTAGTGCTAATGTACCCACAAGAATTGGGCAGCCACTTGGCATGGTGCGGGCAATGGCTGCCCGCGCGGCAGAGAAAGAGCAAATCGGGCATGCGGCAGTGAGAGCGAGAGCATACAGAGCAGCAGAGCACGCACACACACAGACACGAAAGCACAACAAGTATATACACAAACGGAAATGAGCGTGTGTGCGTGAGGCTAGTAAATGGCAAACGTATGTATATACATATTTCATTATCTCAAAATTTGTTTATTTACCGCAATTTTAATATTTTTTGCATTGTTTGCGTCATGAGAATTAAGGGTAAAAAAAATTCCACACGTTACAAGTGGTCCATGTATTTATGTGAGTGTGTTCGTGTGTGTAGGTGTGTGTGTGTGTGTGTGTGCAGATTGCTTCTGCGCATGTGTCCGTGCATCTGTATGAAGCGAGTTGGAACGAGAAAGCGTCGCAGCCTCAGTCGGCGTCGCCGTCGCCGTCGCTGCCGCCGCCATTGTTGCTTTGCCTTTTGATAAACTTCGCCGTTTTGCGGAGGCGGCTCATCATAATGATGATGATAATAATGCAATTCTTGTTGCTGTTTCTTTGGCCTGGTCGTAATATTTATTTATTTTCAAATAAAAATATATAATATAAAAGCGAAAGAAACACAACCGAACAAACTCTTGCTGATGCAAAAACTTTTTTCATTATGAATTATAACGTAGTAGAACAGGAACATGAAGCGAGCGTAGAAAACGGAAGAAGAAATTGCCAAAGTAAAGCCAAATTAAATTACCGTTATAATGCACAGGAGTGTACTGCGGGTTTCATTAGACGGTTGAAAGGTAAACAAAAAATCGTTGCCTACTTATCGGGGCGGAAGTTGTGGGGAAGAAATCTAAACAAATTGCTTTCAAATTAAGAGTATAAGCTGTATATATAGATTGCAAAACCCATTTTAGTTTATATTTTCATAATAATAGGTTATTGAAGGGCTTTTGGAGATTTTTTGCTGATTCCACTTGGTTATGTTTATGTCAAATCTTTCGTTAAATTTAGAACAATGCTTTTAGTTCAAGTCCCTTACCACTCAACATGTGTGGGTAATTCGGGCATAGACCCATTCACTTATACACCTTTCGTTTTTATGCCCAACCGCGTGGCCCTCTTGCTTGAGCTTCAAAGAGGGCGCCGCATTTCTCAGAAATATTTTTATTATTATTGAGCTGCACTACGTTATTGCATGCCGCAAAACACAGACACACACACGCACGCCGTTATCAGATGTTGCCAGGAGCTACAAACACATACACACACAGACGCAAGCACACACGCACACACACACATGCGGCAAATCTGCCTTCTTCTTACTCTCGCATGTTCTCTCTTACTCTCGCTTTTGGCTACGCTTAATTTTATTAGCCTCGCAATGTGCGAGCGAGATAGCAACAGTAATTTGCCAGCCAAACATCATTATGAGCTTTAGTAAAGCTTCGCCCGCCAGCGCCGACAACAAAATGGACTCAAAAATTTGAGCGCAGCAAAACATTTGCGGCATGTTTTTAATAATGTTGTTTATAATGTCGATTCTTTTTTCTCTCTCTTTTTTCGCCTGCTCGTGTTTGTTGTTGTTATATTTTTTTTCTCCTTACGTTTTTGGATGAATTTGTTTGTATAGAATTCCTTTTATGGCTTTTGAGGGGCGCACGGACTGGAAACAAATGCCGTTAAATCTGGTTTATTTCGGCCGTTTTCTGTTGTGAGCATTTGATGGCTGTAAAAGCGCTTTTGTGTTTTATGCGCGCATTTTTCAATAAATGCCTAGCCCGGCAAATTAATTAGAAACTCATCGGGCACTCAAAAATCAAAACCCATAATGAGTGCAATTTACAAATTTCCCGATTCGGCCGGCGCCACTTCACCAAATCAAAACACATAAAGCAGGTACTAAGCGGCCATTTTGAGTTTTTAATTAAATCGTGTTTTCCAGCACTGTCAGTACTGTTATTATTGTTGCTGCTGCCGCTGCTGCTGCTGCTGGCGGTCGGACATAGCCTGCACTCCAATTTGGAACTGTGGCCATAGTCGAAATGAGTTTTTGGCTGCCTTTGGCCACTTGGCCAAAATGTTGCGTTCATCCCAAAAATTAATTTTAGCCAAATATACGCAAATGGCAAATGTTGTTTTTGCCGTTAGACGTTGTAATTAGAAATTTATTTGGTTTTTGCCCACGAATAATAACCGAGTTTTTAATTGCAATATTGCGCAGAAACATTTAATTAAATTTTTCTAGTGCCTTTTATGGCGCCCATCCTCAGCTTCGGTATCTATTGCACAAAATTGATTAATGATTGAAATCAAATTTGAAATTGCGAGAAATTATGACTATTTACAGATAAGGCTATTTATTTATTATAACTATGCATGAATATATGTTTATATGTGTATATGTAAATATATATATAAAATTGTTTTTAATAATCATTTAATAAGTTTTAAGAATTTAATATAAAAACAAGTAAGAGGTTCTAGTCGGGAGCTCCCGACTAGGGGATACCCTGAACTCTCTTCTTCCTATAGTCGATAGGTATAAAAAGAAAGATACTTCATATATATCTACTATTCTAGAAGCTACATGTCAAATTTGGTGACTCTAGCTCATATTATTTGCCGAAATTGCTCAAAAAACACGATTTCAATATCGATTTTTATCGATTACTTGGAAGCGGGGCAAGTTATCGACTATCGGAAACAAACTCGATCTGCGCGGCGACTAGGAGGACCTACAGCTAAAATTTCAAGTCTAGCTCTTATAGGTTCTGAGATCCTTGCGTTCATGCGTAGGGACATACGGACAGACGGACATGGCTAGATCGACTCGGCTAATGATGCTGATCAAGAATATAATATGTACTTTATGGGGTCGGAGATGCTTCCTTCCGACTGTTACGTACATTTGCACAAATACATTATACCCGTTTTACCCATTTTTAATGGGTTCAAGATTTTAAACATATTAATCGCAATAAACTAATAAATATCGAATTACTTAAAAGTGCTCTAGTTGGGAGTGCCTGACTAGAAGATACCCGTACTCGTACCTACCTGGCTGCTATTACAAATTCACCGAACTTCTTTTTACAGAGACTGTGCTTCTGTTTCCCTTAGCACTGCACTATGGATAATGCATTCTTGATTAACTTGGGATATTTAACTTTTGCATGATTATGAAAATATGGCATCAAACTGCCCAGAAATAATTCACACAATTTTGGGTGGAACGTCGAGAGATATGCAAAAAATGAATTATTCTGGATCTGTTTATACCATACAATAGGTAACATACTTAATTTGTTGCCTCTGTAAATTTTGAGATCTAATCAAAAAACAGGTTATCCTTATCGATTTTTATCGAGTAACTGGAAATTGGGCAAGTTATCGAGGATTTGAAAAATCTTCGTGTCATACGGAACCTAAGACCAAAAGCACACTCTTCTGGCTCTTATGGTCTCTGAGATTGAAGCGATTTTACCTGGCTCAATCGGCTTGGCAGTTGATATTTTATCGATTGCCTGGACTGGTTATCGATTATTTTCTAACAAACAATGAAGACCTGCGTTCAAAATGTAATGTCTCTAGCTTTTATAGGTTCTGAGATGCGCAACTTTATCTGACCAAGTTTGAACTTTGTCTCATGCAACAAAAATCTTCGAAAATGAGTTCGAATCCGGCCGGATGGCAGGCAAAAAAGTTGCAAGCAAAAATTTTCCACAAATTTTCCACAATTACGGGTGAATTATATGAAATCTTTTGGACTGTGCGTTGATCAGCCATTAGTCAGTCTCTCAGTCAATCAGTCAATCAGTTACTCAATCAGTCAGTGGCAACTCGTTTCTATATAGATTTGACGCAGTCTTGGCCTCATATTAATGCACGTAAATTAAATAGTATAAGCAACGAGGCCATTTTAAAAGGACACTTTTATCGCCTTGAAGCCGAGCCAACACAGGCACACTCACACAGACGGACGGACAGGAGCATTCCGTATCCGCATCCGCATCCGGGAATAGTTGCGCCTCGTTGTCGACTCAAGGAAAAAAAAAACCAACCCTCGTTACCGCGAGCATTTGCTTCGCTTCTGTTCGTTCATAAAGCGTTGGAAATTATGGAAATTAATTGAAATTCCAAACATGCCGTTTGCTCTTTTGGCCAAGCCAACAAATTAGCATCATTATCCCAGTGCGGTAATGCCGCCCCCCCCCCTCGCCTCACGACAAATCCTCAAGGCGCAAATGAGGCCCTTTGAGCTTGCCTAATTTTAGGCATTGCGGGTTCTCTCTGTGTGTGTGTAAACGTGTGTGTGTGTGCGTCTGTGTGTGTGTGTGTGTGCGTCTGCGTGGGAGCAAATGTGTGTCTGCCATAAACTACTTTGTATTGCCGTTTAATTAAGCTTATTAATTACATGCTGCTTTCATTTTAAAATCAGGCGAATCGCCTTAAAGGACACGAACTGATTGACTGCCTGCGAGCATGAATTGAGCATATAGTAAACATATTTTAGAGCACAAGACAACAACAGCAACAACAACGACGACGACCTCAGCGTCATCAGCAGCAAAAAGTCATATTAAAAATCATTCGCTTGTGAAGATCAAAAGCATTCTTTTTCACCGAAATGCCATGAAGAATGAGGGTTGGGCTGCGCTGCCTGCCAGGGCTGCGTAGTTTAGCTGGCCGCCGCCCTCCCCCTCCCAGCCCTCCTGCCCATCACACCGCCTCGCTCAAGCATTCAAACAAAAGGGCACACTCACACACACACACACACATATACACACATACACAGAAAGTCTGCCTACCTATATAGACACGGAGATGCCAGCACGCTTTAATCTTTTTATGCGCTTACTTCTTGCTTGCCGCTTTTGTGTGTGTGCGTGTGTGTGTGTGTGTGTGCGTGTGTCTGTATTTATTTATGGTTTTTCGCATTCAACCACCAAAGTAAAAACATATTGTATGCTCTGTGTGTGCGTGTGTGTGTGTGTGTGTGCACATTTATTAAATATTATTGCTCTTATTTTGTGATATACTTGGCATTTTTTATTGCCCCGAGACAAGGTTGTTATTGTAGTGGTTGCTGCTGGTGTATATAAGTGCCAGTTACTGGTTATTGTTGTTATTGTTGTTGTTGTTGTTGTTGTTGTTGTGCACATACATAGGCAACGTTTATTAATTTTAATGCCCAGGTTATGAATAACGCTTAATCAATAAGTCACATGCGCCGCCATCTTTTTTTTTTTGTGGGCGTAACTATTTGCTGCTCCACGAACTTATTTTTTTTTTGTTGCCGAACTAAGAACTTATCAGATAGGTTCTTATTAAAAAGGAAAAATTATAGAACCATTTTAAAACAGAAGTTTTTTCCATGTGCACATTTATGGTATAATTTAATTAATTATAGGGATTCGGCTAAAAAATTGCAAGCTACTTATAAGGCTAGATTCAGCTGCTTTAACGATTTGATAACTTATAAATATTAATTATTAAAAAACATCCAATTCTTGGATGTATATTTGGTTGGTTAAAATTAAAAAAAATATTTTTTGGTTGCTTTAAATTGATTTTGAAAGTTGTTAATTAGAAAACTAATTGAAAAGATTATTAAAATGTATTAAATATATTTGAAGTTACAAATTAAAAGCTAAATAAAAGAAACAAACTTAAATCTTATTGAAGAAATCATTCGTCCAAAGTTAAAACGGGCAGAGGAAATAGATTTTGCGGTCTAACGAGTCTATATTCAAAATTCCAAACAAATCTATTTACATTGTAAACAGAGATATAGCTAAATTTTAACTTCTTTATTTTTTTATTTATTTTTTTTTACATACTTATCATAATTGTCCTGTTTTCAGTTTAGGCATTATTTGATAGTTGTTCAATGCAAAATATACCCTGTATAGGAAATTAATAATTTGAATACAAATTTAATTTTTGCAATTGATAAAAACTTATTTTCTAGCCAAGTTAATTAATTGTTCTTTGTAATTTAATGAAAAATTGGTAACATTCATTCCAAAAATGTAAACAAGAACAATATATTTCATCTATAAAAGAGCAAAATATATTGTTTAAATTTAAAAGAATATATAAAAAAAAAAATAAATATATATATATATATATCTATAATGGAGAATTATCCTTCAATTTTAAATCCATTTTTTTATTTTACTTGAACTTTCTTTAGACCTCTTTGCCCAATTTGGAGAAAACGAGCTGAATTTAAAGTCATTTAAATATATTATATTATTTATTATATTATTATTATATTATATTATATAGTATATCTTTATATTCCTTAAAAATAAACTGTGAATTACTCAAGGAGCTCGTCAGATATTTTTCAAATTGTGAATGAGTAATATAATAAAGGGGAACTGTGCTGCAATTGTTAATAAAAGACAAACAAATTGCGTCACGCGTCAATCGCGAGGCATTATCGGCTACTTAAATCTACGTAGGTCTATAAGGTCTATAAGGCCTGGTCCCGTTATATTAGACACGCGTAATTGGCGTTTTACAGCCGCCGCGTATATACATACGTATATTGTCGTCGGAGGGGGTTGACAAACGAAATTTCAATAAAAAGAAAAATAATCATTTGTTGTTTTGAAGACCGGGCATTTTATTGGAAAGCAAACACGTGTTCGCAGCTCATCTCCCGTAATCGTGAGTGCCGGCGCCTGTCCGGGCCAAAAAACAAATTAAGTCACCCTTTTATTACGCCATTTAATTTGAGCGTAATATTGTCAACGGCCGTGATAAATGATCACCCGGGACCCGTGAAAGCAAAACCCGACTGCAACTATGACTGCATATTTGAGCCGTAATTTCGGCCACTTGACGATGATTCTAATCCCCAGCCCAAAGCCAAAGCGGCGGGGTGGTTTGTTTGTGCTACAAGTTTTGACAATACCAAATGCGATTAGGCCGTGCAGGAAGACGGCAGCAGAGTTTTCGCCAGCGGAAAATGCGATTGTGCAGGTGCAGTCTCCGGGCGCAGCTAATTGAGCGTGATGAGCAGCCGGAACGAACGGACAATAAATATCGTCGAGAGCTGATTTATGTTAAACTCACAAACCGAAAGCCAAATATAAATAGGTTAGGGATTTCAAGTTCTACCTCAATCAGAGGTCGTAAATAAAGTAGCGAATTAAACTACAAAAATCGCTAGAAAAAATAAAATAAAATAAGATTCGAAATCTAAGCTGAAAATTCAAATTTCGCTCATACAAACTTTTAACCACATTTTGGTAACCAAGAATGTTACCGTTTTCCCCCCATTTTCCGCACTTGCGGGTGGAACTTCCCCAAAACTCAGTCTTAACGTGCAGCTACGGCAGATAAGTTAACTACGGTAAAAATTTCAGCTTCTTAGCTCTTTCGGTTTAGTTTACCAAACATTTAATCATGACATTGTATGTTTTTTAGTTAATTAACAAAATTGTTTTGAATTTGTTAACGATTTGGGAATCACTTAAATGCACCTCTCAGCTTTTGTGCATTCTTAAAATCAAACCTTATATCTTCAAGAAAGCTAAACAGTTTGTTTTTATCTAAGGAAGCATCTCCGACTCTTTTAAGTATATATATTCTTTCTGCCCGTCCGTCCGTCCGTTCTTTCGTCTGTCGCCTCAATCTCAGAACCTATAAAAAACGAAAGAAAAAAAATCCGGAAATTCCCTCCTTGCTTAAAAATAATGAATTGAATGATCTTGGCAAAAAGAAAAGACAATTTTATGCACAGTACCAAAAGTAATTGGTGATATAATATTTTGATCTTAATTATTCAGAGATTACTTAAACAAAAGTTGTTACCAACAAAAATGTATATTTCGAGCGATTGTTCAAATAGTGCGGGTGTTTAAAAAATTATCAAAAAATAAAAAAAATATTATTCTTAGGTAAGTTTAATATTTAAAGAATTTAACACTTTTGTTCAACACGATTCTATTCTTTTTCTATATAAAATAAATAAAATTTATATTTCGAGCGAATGGTAATATTAAAGCACTTTTTAGATTATCGTGCGGGTATTTTAAAAAATTATCAAAAAATAAAACTAGAAAAAAAAAAACATTGTTAATAAAGTTTAAGATTTAAAGAGTAAAACAATTTTGTTCAATAATTCTTTTTCCATATCGTCCACTAAAGTTTTTCAAATACTTGGAATAAGTGTCTAAATATACCTCATAACTTAGTATATCTCGTATTAATCAAAATTTAATACTCGAATTCAGTTGAGCTTAACTTTTCCATTGATCCAAATGTTTATATTCCATTACTCAATAAAATCAGCGCACGAAAGCGTGCACTTAAAATTTCGAGAGCTCCATCTTCCGCCGGAAATAATCCGCTAATATGTTTGTCTAACTAATTAGACTGACAAGAGAAATGCCGAAATCCGGCAAGAGCAACTGCGGCGCCCAAATGGATGCCAGCGCCAGTTAGCACAGCCATAAATTCCGCAATTACACCCAAGCAAGCTCCCTTCCCCCATCCTCTGAACAGGACGATGTAAGTATGTTGTTAACAACGAAAGGGGTTGCTGGCGGTTGTTATCTAGTCTACGCCGGAATTTATGGGCAACTTTTGTGACATGAACATGTTAATTGCCCCGCCCGGTTGGTTGCCAGGCTTAGAGTTCTTTTTACAAAGTTCTTAATAATTGACGCTCGTTTTGTTCCGTTTGCGTTTTAATTAAAAGTCGCACTGCGACAAAGGATGAGGGACGTTACGGTTATGACCATTGGTCAGTGCAAACTTACCGCATAGGGACGCAAACAGGGAAGCGGACAGGAGAGCATTTTAAGCTGTCTAAATTGGATAGAATGCTTGCGCTTTGCCCGGTGACTTGGCAACTGTTGTGCACATCGCCAATACGGCGGGATTTGGCATAAAGGGACCGGACATTGTTCATTAGTCAAGTTGTTATCAATGTGGTTACAGTTCAACTTAAGCTCGTTTGCAAATGCAACAAACATAATGGCAATACATAAATATAACTAGCTATAAATATGGGGCTTACATAAAGGTAAATTTCTATAATTAAACTTAACAAATTTCTAACTTAAAACTAAATAATAAAGTAACAAGTACCTTTAACATTTAAGGGTAAACTAGTAAATTAACATATTCAACTTAATTCAAATGAAGTGGTAATTAATCAACCAAAGTTAATGCTTAAAATTATGGTTCATTATCCGGCCGTGAACTCTTCAGTAAGCTGTCGCCGTAGTAGGCTGTTATCGCCACCAGACGCGTGTCCAAGTAATTGTGCTCCACCTCGCACTGCTGGCCAATGTGCGAGAGTGCGATCACCTGTTGAATGTTCGAGTTGCGTGGCAGAAAGAAGCCAATATTGTCCGTCAGACGACGCGCGTGCTGCATCAACCGGGTGGCGCCCAGCGGCAGCAGATGCTGTTCAATGTCAAATGTGGCTTGTTTCAGATAATCGGGCCCGCCCCAGGGCGGGCTTAGGAACACAACGTCGGGTCGCAGGCGTGTGGTGCTGGCAAATTGCAAAAAGTCCGCGTGTATAAACTCAATCTTGTGCGCCACACCGTATATGCGAGCGTTCTGCTTCGCCATGGCCAATTTGTTGACATCAATGTCGATTGCAATCACGCGGCTGCAGGTGTTGGCGAATTGTATGGCATTGCCGCCGCAGCCGCAAAAGGCGTCCACGACCACATCGCTGGCCAGACGCCGAGCCGTCTGCTTGGCGATCTTCTCCGGTGTTACGGAGAACCAGCTCTCGCGATCCAACAGAATGCCCTGATCAAAGCGAGAGAACAGCGAAAAGCGCCTGAACCAGTACTTGCGCAACAAAATGTCGTCCCGCATAAATTGTGGGATTTTCGAGTTCTTCTGTGGCTTCTTCTTTTTCTTAATGACGCGCGATTGCACGCCATGCAGTAGCTCGTCCTCATCGTCAGGCATGATTACCAAATTTGGATCGTTATCACTCTCGGATTCGCTGGCAGGCTGCTGTTTTGGTTTTCGTCGCTTCCTGGCAATTCCTGGCACACCAAACGACGTCGGTAAGCCGAGCAGCCTCAGCTGCTGCTCCTCGTCGAGCAGCTCAGGATCGTCGTTGGCGGTTAGATATTGCTCGTCCTCCCCGCCGCTTTCGGCACTTGCTGCACTGTCGTCGTTTTGATGAATATCCAAATGCGACAAATTCTCATTTATGTCGTCTACCGTTTGGCCAACGCCTTGCAATCCATTTGACAGGTCCCTTTGGTAGTTCTCGAAGACACAGGAGAAAATGTGCCAGAAGTGAGCGCTTTGATCGCAGGCGTGCCGCTCCCACAGCTCTTGCCAAGCTGTGCGCTCCTCGGGCGTGGCTAACTCAATTTCCTGTTTATATTCCGGATGCTGTTCATGCCACTTCTGCTCGAGAAACTCGTGTCCCTCACGTTGCCAGAAATCCAACCAGGCTGCTTGCTGTGCCTGGGCCTTCCACTGCGGATCTAAAATGCTGAAGCTATCACAGCTCGCCCCTCGCTCAAAGCGCTGTGAGAATGTGTAAAACTGAGGATTGCTGCGGGATGTGCTCAAATAATGAGAGTTCATTTCATTGGCCCTTACTGACACTGTCCCTGCACAGCAGTCGAATCTCTAGCCGGCGTTGAATGAGCTCCTCGGCCTGGTCAATGCGGTTTGTGTGCCAAACGCTGAGCGCAGGCCTGTGCGTTTGCTGAACCTTTTCCAGAAATGCAGACCTCAGCTTATCGTTGTCGCCCAGCTGAAGCAATTGCTCATGCAAGCCCCGTGTGGTCAACGTAGGACTGTTCGGCTTCTGCACGTTGCATAGCACAATCTCGCCGCGCACAATGCAGTAGCCACCATGCGCCAGACTTTCGACACTTGTGCTGTCGTATGTGAAGTTCAGGAGCAGCAGGGACACCGCTCCGGTGGGCAGCCTGTAGTCACTAGAAGGAAAGCACTGTTAAGTCTAGTTACAGAAGTTAGCGGCGCTAGTTACCTGGGCAGGTGGGGCACGGTCACGTTTTCTAGTTTAAAGTAATCGGGAATTGCGCACAAACGTCCAATCACTGCGCACTTTCCGTAGTGAATCTGTCGGTAATCGGGCTCCAGCACCAACTCCTCGACTAGGAAATATTTAAAGAAATCACAGTATTTGGGAAGGTTCTCAGCTGGATCGTTGATAGATTCTGCAATATCAACGTCACTCATAACTCGCCCAAATCAGATTCTTTTCAAACATATAACAATATGCCACTAGAAACAGAAATGTGCGCCAGTAAATTCAGCTAGTGTTGTAAATCACGAAAGGAATGCACACTACTTGTAAATAATCACGAGTATTTTACAACTACAGTCGCTGAATGGAATTTTTAACAGCACTTGGCAGTGATAGTGTTGCAAAATATTAAAATACGTCGTTTACGAGCAAACGCGTAGTTTTCGCCATCCCTGGTTCATTAAAAAGCGGCATTGGGAGAAAACAAATCCAATCTGTTGAGAAATTGTTTAGTTTATTAACGCACAACACAAAAAACAAAGTAAACAAACATGTCGTTCATGAACCCAGTGGATATGGTGGATGAAGATGCCGCGGACTTGCAGTTTCCAAAAGGTAACGATAATAACAACAAATTCTTAAATTGCCAGAAATGCAACTTACAAGTGAAGCGAATAGAATTTTACGGAAGCCACATGGCACCGCATGTTTACCATAACACATTCAAATACCTCTTTGCAGCAAGGCCCAAGACACAGCAGAACCAGCGCTCCACAGTAAAAATTGCCCGCGCACGCACTGATACAAAAACAAAGCGTACAACAGTATTTTTTAATGCCCAGGCATTTCACAAAAGATTAGAGGAAATAGCTTCCAGCGTGGACAATAGTGCGCACACGACAAGGCACCCAACCGGGCCCACTTGCGCGGCATGTCATGGTGGCCTCACAGAACCCTACATTAAGTGCTCCGAGTGCCTTGACGTCTTGGTCTGCCTGCAGTGCTTTGCACGCGGTCGGCAAATTGGCGCCCACCGCAACTGCCACGCCTATATTATAGTACGGGACGATATTCAGGTATTTTCCACCGAACCCGGATGGTCGGCCCGGGATGAGCGCACACTGTTGCAGGCTCTGCGCGCACACGGCTACGGCAACTGGGATGCTATCGCGGATGCCCTTGAGCGGCGGCATAAGCCGGAGGAGATACGTAGGCACTATCACGATTGCTACTTTGGTGGCATCTTTGAGCGGCTATTGGGCTTGCAGCATGCCCAAAATTGTTACCTGCCCGAGCGTATGCCATATGTGTTCAAAATGAGATCCCTCGAGCCGCCCCGCCACGATGACATTGCATCTATGCAGTTCAAGCTAAATGCCGGCTACCGCTGTGCCCGTGGCGACTTTGACACGCCCTACGATGCCTCCGCTGAGGGTCTGCTGTCTATAATGGTGGATCAGCAACGCGTTGGCGCGGATGATGAGCCCGAAAGTGAATCACCTGACAAGGAACTTGTCGACGAGCTGCAGTGCGCACTTGTCCGTGCCTATAACAATCGCCTGAGGTGCCTTTGACCCTGTCAGTCATTTACAACCGACTTTATTAACCTGCCAATGTATTTGTAGAGAACGCCAGCGACGCTACAAAATTATGCGCGACCATGGCCTCATCATGCCCAACCGTACAGTCAGCTGGATATCCAAATATGTGAGTGCGTTCCGCAGCGATGCCAGCTGCATGCGCTTCCTCGCCCTAATGCAAGTCTGTGAGCCGACCGAGTTTGACCTGTTGGTGGAGTCGCTGAGCTATTTTCGCCAACTACAGAACCGTCTCCATTGGCTCCATGACATCCGCCAGCATGGTGTACGCACACTCTACGGCGGCGGACTTTATACGCGCCTCTACAAGCAGCGACAGCAGGCGCACCGAGATTATGCGCGACAAAGGCAAAACGATGCTCACGACTGGCAACAATTGGTGCATCATTACGAAAATAATCAAAATGCTGGCCAGCTGCCCCAGGGTAGCAGCTCCAGGGTATATATGTTGTATCCGCGGCGCAAGGCAAGTCCCATGGAAATTTCGGGTAAGTAATAACAAATGAGCAAAATAAAAATTAATATATCATTGGACATTGAATAATGGGAACGCGATATTGCGATAATCAGCATATTGTAGACATAATTCTATATTTGTAGAATGTATTTGTTACGATTTTCACATTAACAGCAACAATTTTTCTTGCAGATCTGCCTGGTTACTCCAAGCTGGATGCGGGAGAACGTAACCTTTGTAGCGTGGCACGTCTGATACCGCAGGCTTATTTGGAGTACAAAAATCAGCTGATTGCCGAGCAGGCCAAGCTGGGTCATCTGCGGCTGGGCGATGCACGGCGGCTGATTAAAATCGATGTGAACAAAACTCGCCAGATTTATGATTTCTTGGTGGAAAATGGCCACATTCGACCGCATTCTTTTGGCTAAACTCTCAAAGCTTTACTTTGTGTTTCACTTGTAAATTGCAAAAGCAAATTAAATATTTCGCATATCAATTACACTCATGAGCTCCATCTTGTTGTTTTTCAGAGTTCGAAAATGCCGAAACGCTGCTCATATCGGAGGTGCACATGCTGCTTGATCATCGCAAACGCCAAAACGAATCCGCCGACGAAGAACAGGAATTTTCAGAGGTCTTTATGAAAACCTATGCATACACCGACAGTTTTCGCAAGTTCAAGAACAAAGAGACCATTATGTCCGTGCGCAGGTTAGCCACCAAACACCTTTCTTGATGGGAAACATCAGCTCTAATTATTTTATTATCTGCCAGCTTGCTTATGCAAAAGAAACTGCATAAGTTCGAGCTAGCTGCGCTGGGTAATCTTTGTCCGGAGGCGCCAGAGGAGGCCAAGGCATTGATACCATCGCTGGAAGGTCGCTTTGAGGATGAGGAGCTGCGCCAAATACTTGACGATATCGGCACTAAACGCAGCTTGCAGTACTAATTTCGCTAAGTTTTGTAGAAAAACAAAATTAATTAATATATAAAAACATAGTTTTAAGTACAATACGAAAATGTTGTCTATGGTTTATGTATTTTAGCCAAAGGACATTAGCAAAATTAATTGGTTCAATGGTTCATAGTTTATAACTATGTATGCTCAGACCATAGTATAATATTATATTATTTTTCAAAGTATTGTCCATCGCTAGCCACTACTTTTCCCATCTTTTGGTCAATTTTCGGATACCAACCCGGAAGAACAGTTCGTCTTTTGATGCGATCCATTTATCGATCCATTTTTTCGTTTCCTCGTAAGAGGTAAAGTGCTGGTCAGCCAAGTCATGTGCCATCGATCGGAACAAGTGGTAATCGGACGGGACAATATCTGGGGAATACGGCGGGTGCGGTAGAACATCCCATTTCAACCTGGCCAAGTACTTTTTGACGGGTTCTGCGACATGAGGACGAGCGTTGTCATATTGCAAAATGACTTCATCGTGCCGCTGCTCGAATTGCGGACGTTTTTTCTTCAATTCCCGGCTCAAACTCATCAATTGTGTTCGGTAGAACTCTCCGTTGATGGTTTCGCTCGGTTTGAGCAGCTCATTATAAATGACGCCCAGCTGATCCCACCAAATACAGAGCATGAGCTTCGTTCATGACGATAGGTGGATCCACTTTGCATCGCCAGTGATGATGCGATGCAAGAAACCTTTCCGTTTTTGACGCGCGAGCAGCTGTTCGCAGGTCACAAGCCGCCTCTCCGCGTCTCTCGGCTTCAGCTCGCATGGCACCCAATTTCCTTGCTTCTGAATCATTCCCATGGCTTTGAGATGGAGTATAATCTCCGTAAGCAGCAAACGACTCGCAGCAGCAGTTTTCTTCAAATGGAAGCAGAAAGTCGACATATTGAATGATATTGTAATGTACATACATATGTAGCATGTACATTTGTATAATCACTAACCGAAAAACATATATGTAAATGGGACATGTTTGGCGCGAATATAGTTTTGGGGTGCCCACATGCAAAATACATTTATAGCGCCATCTCTTAGAAAGCCTTTAAAACTAATTTCAATTTCTAATATAATATAGTCCTTTGGCGCGAATATAGTTTTGGGGTGCCCACATGCAACATACGTTTATAGCGCCATCTCTAAGAAAGCCTTTAAAACTAATTTCAATTCCTAATATAATATAGTCCTTTGGCGCGAATATAGTTTTGGGGTGCCCACATGCAACATACGTTTATAGCGCCATCTCTTCGAAAACCTAAAACTAATTCCAACTCCGACATATTATTAATTAATAATAATTTTATCAAACTAGCGGGCCTGTTAACTTATGTATATCCGAACAAAAATAAACTGGATTTATCTAATAAACAAATTGCTAAGTTGAATATCCTTAAATGGTCATAAAATCAACATGGAGAATTTTGTTCGGCTGGATTCGTCACACAGATTCCGATTAGTTTGGTCTATCGAGCTAGTTGGAAGTTCCGACTCGGAACTTTTGCAACGCGCAAGCCAAGATACAATTTTTTTTTATTAAAGTTTGTTATTTTCAGAAAAAACATGACTAAATAAATGTCTATCAAAAACATAAAATAAAATAAATAAATGACCACAAAAGGAACAAAATAGTTAAGTATTTGTTGGCGCTTTATTCATTTGAATCGGACAAAAATCGGTTCTATCGAGCTTGTTCCCAAAATGAACAACAACAGAAATGAATGTAAACACGATTAGCTAAAAGGCCTATTTACAACAAAGCTGACTAAAGAGCGCTCAACATGAACAAAGATAACTCCAGCATGCAAATGGATCCGGAATTGGCGTTACGGCTGCTCGCAGATGGCGCCGTTTTGGCCATAGCAGGCGTTCCGGTGGGCACAGAGTTTGGCATTGACTTGTGCGCCTATACCATAGGCCCGGATTTTCGCGGCGTCAAAATGATACCGCCTGGCGTGCATTATGTGTGGTGCGCTTCCCGCGGCCCCTATGGCGACGCTGCGCCACGTGTTGGCTTCGTTCATTTCTTCCATCCCAACGAGATACTCGTGCGCGAATGGGATAACGAGCTGGAGGAGCTGCGTCCACGTCAGACAACGGATCCGGAGCTGGAGCGTGAGCGCATACGCAAAAATCTGGCGCAACTAGAGCGCGTTCTGGCGCCCTACGATTATCGCTACGTGTGCCAGTGGAAGGATCTGACGGGCAGCGTTACCGAGCCGTGTGTAATACGCTGCCAGCCCGAGCTGGGCACAATCCGCACCAACATTGAGCTGCAATCGTGCACAGATGCAGACAGGCCACGCGGCGGATCCGACAGCATCAGCAAACGCAATACGGCCGCCAAGCTGCTGCTGGATGAAAGCGATATGCTGCCCCATCTGAAGCCCGTGGAGGGCACAGCGCCGCGTTTCTGTGTGGTGCCTGCGCGTGTTCCACATGACGCCCAGCCGGCGGATGTGTCACGGCATGCCATAGACTGCATAGCCGCTGTGGATATGCTATTCGAGAGCTTTGGCAACAGCCCCGATGCGCTCATTGAGGAACTGCAGCTGGCATTTGTGTTCTTTTTGGTTGGCTATTCGGTGGAATCTTTGGATCACTGGCGCAAGTTGCTCGCCTTGCTGGCCCACTCGGAGACAGCTGTTGTCAAGCACAAGCTGGCCTTTATGAAGTATAGTGAAGTGCTGGCCCACCAGCTGCCCCACCTGCCCGAGGAGCTGATGGCGCCCACCATGCACAACACAGTTTACAAGGATGTGCGTCAGCTCTTGGTAAATCTCTATGCTGGTGGTCTCATGGTGAATGCCGAGCGTTTGATGAAGCGACTAACCAAGGAGCTGAGCTGGCATTTCGAGGGGCTACTCGACGAGGATCCCGACGAGCAGCCGGTGATTATAGAGCTGGCACAGTAAGGCGAAGTAAGCAATGCAACGTTTTTTTCTGCAAATTTTTTATTGTTGTCTATTTTGCTCGCAGCGAAAATGGCGATTAGCGCAGCGAATGCTGGGTGCGCAAATAGTTCCATAGATCCCTGGCCGTGCGTATGCTGACCATAAACTGGCACAGCTTCGTTTCGATCAGGCACAGTATGAGGAATTTGGCACGCTTATCCTTCAGCAGCGACTGGCAAAGAGCGAACCTTGGCAATGAATGCGAACAGCAAATGTATTCAGGCTAAACTAAAAATACCTCTTCGTTATTCTCCGGTCCATTCTCCACCACGCTCCACAGATCTTCGGACTCCAGATACGCGCGCACTGTCATCGACCACGCTTTGTAGTTGTCCAGGCCTTTGAGCTTCTCAATTTGCAGTTGCAGCGACATTTCTCGACCAGCGACTCTTAGCAAATAAATCGTTACGCCTTTCGGCCTGTCCACTTTCAACTGCTGTCTGCCAATTTACCTAGATTTTTAAATATAGATATATGTATAAGCATTTGTACACACCTCTTTTGTCATGTACTTGTGCTGGTATTTGGGGTCGGGTGGTCGTCACCCAAACAATGGCCACTAGACCCAGTTCTGCTGCTGCTGCTGCTGCTGTATTCAATGCCGCTGGCTTTGGCATTGAGCTGAAGTGGACACAGACACTTCTAGTCTGTCTGGTGGTGGTGTCTCTGCATTGCTGTGTCTCCGACAAGTGTCCAATATTGATCCGCGTGTCATTGACTGCTCATGATTTTCAAATTGTGCCCATTTTTACAGCGGGTGTTTCAATTTTGTCACGCAATGGGTTGCAAGTCAATTTAATCCCTTTGAAAATGGAGAATGGCAAATGTGCCACACCATAAAGTATAGAAATTGATCAGGATGACGAGCTGCGTCGTTTGATCCCATCGTTCCCATCGATCTCCGAAAACTACAAAAGTTAAACTTAAAATTTGAAATGTATATTCCCCTATCTATGTTATATCTATATGTCGTTGCATTTTCGAAATATCCATAGAAATCGAATTGGTTTTTTAAGCATACCTCAAAAACTTTACACCAATTTTAGTATTAAGGGTCTATAATTGTCTATACTAGATTGAGAGTACTTTACTTTTTGAATGATTCCACCCTTTTCCCATAAAATTGTAAGAACTGCACTTCAAATTTTATGATTCCTGACAACAATCATATACGTCGACTTTCTAATAGTTTTTTGCAGAAGGAATATTTCTATAAGTAACTGTGTAATTATTCTAGATTAATTCAAAGCATTTGGTTGATTTTCTAACTTAAGAAGAGACTAAAAAGCTTTCAGAAAAGTTGATGAAAACTTATTAAAGTTTGCCGAGGGGCTTCTCAGTTGATTTTTAATTCGGCTTGCAAGTAGGATCTGTAGACCCTCCGTAGCCAAAAAGTAAGAAACGAAAAATCATACTAGGGATATATTTGATCAGAATTGCAAGGTAAAACGTTGTATATCTGTATATATGGCACTGAAGCTGAAATTTGTTCTGTAGTTACCTTACGGGTTCTTAGGGAATTCCACCCACAAGTTCGGAAAATGTGCGGAAATCGATTGTACGAAACTGTTTTGCTTAGCAACAAACTTATCCCAAAATCGACACACTCTTAGATAGAAAATGCGGGTCAAAGGTTGCATGAACAAGTTTACATTTCGGCGTCAAGCTTCAAACCACGGAAAATACGTCGAAAAACGTGTAAAATTCGTTGATTTAAAATTTTTCCCGTGTGGAATATAGGTGAATTTTATATATAAGAAGCATTAAACTGGGAAATATCAGTTAGTATAAATATATGAATATGAATAGCATCTACTGCTAGATAAGGTTAGCTAATGAAACCTCCGTTCGTTTTAAGAGGAAATTATAACTGAACAAATTGCGAACATTGCACTTTTTACTGCTTATTGCACTGATTCCGATTTCCAGTAAATGCGGGCCTTTATTTGAATTGCATGCTGGTACTCAATTGGTCCACTGATTGAATCATTAAGCCGTTAGACTTGTATGGAATATAAGAGATTAAGTATAATTCGAAGAGTAGTAAATATAATATATGTAGTTATATTCCAGCCATCCAAACAAGTCACATGTAAAAGCTCCCTAAATAAAATTTTATGAATTCTTTATCAGATTTATAGCTAAATGTGTTTCTTTTGAATATCGTTTTTTTTTTGTATTAGTAATTCCCACATTTACGGTGAATAATTTGTAATCCCAGTATTTCTACCCTCCTATATATTCTATAAGTGTATAAAGTGTAACAATAATTTGTGCTCAATATCTTGTTGTTTTTTTTTTTAATATTTTTATTTGAAATGAATACGAATGTCAGTTTAGCTGTTGATTTTGTTGTTTCCTTTAAGAACCGTGTTCTTCGTTATTAATTATGTATTTGCTGCTGCTGCTTAATGCTTCGTGAACTTTCTGCTCGGCTTTTCACGGCTACGTTTGCACAATATAAATACACATACATGCATACATACATACATGCGTATGTGTGTACATATACAATTTCGGATCCCAAGTTCCTCGTTCGCGGAAAATACAAGCGGAAAGTGTTCGAATTGCATCATGTGCGAAAAAAATGCTGTTCCATTTGGATTTGGTTAATATCAATTTGTTCGCCTGGTACGCAGCAACAAAAGGGGAAAAACATAAACTTTAAACTTGTTTTGGTTTTTCGTTTCTTTTTTTTAGCTAAATAAAATTGTTGACGGTTAAATGCAAATATTTTGTCGCCGTTTGGTTTTTGGGGTTGGTTTTCACTTGGAAAAATTCGAAATCTCTACAAATTACATAAGTGGTAGGCATAGAAAATATACAAGTACATACATACGAATGTATATATACTAAGATGTATACAATATATATTTATATATATGTGTACCATTTGTTTAGCAACTACAAATACTTTTCTTTTTAATATTTATATATATATATTTATTAATATATATATATATATGAAATGTTTGTGGCGAAGTGAATTAAAAAACGTTAAACAAACTCTTGTACATATAAAAAACACTAACGTAAACTGCGCTTAATTTTGATTTGCATGCGAGCAAGAAAGAGGTGAGAGAAATATAAGAGTAAAACGGGAAGAAAGCTCTTCTATTTGCATAATTGGTGATTGGTTGGTTGGTTGCTCGGTGTATTTGTGTTCTTCGTGTGTGTCTGTGTTTGTGTCTGCGTGTGTGTGTGTGTGCGCGATTGTGTTGTGAACAATACACTTACGTACATACAACTTTAAGCTTAATAATCCGTTTTACTTTTATTCGTTCGAATTTCGCATTAACTAACATTCATTTTTCTCATTTGTGTTTTCTTTTTTATATTATTATTTTTGCTTGACTTTGCTTTTGTTTGCTCATTTCGTTCTTACTTCACACATTTGCTTTTTGTTTCGTATTAAATTAGATTTAATTGCTGCTGTTTTGTTACTGCATTTGCTTCTTTTACATTTGTTACGTTACGCTTTTGCTTGCTTCGCTTTAATTCAATTTGCGCATATTCATTTTTCGTTTTTGTTTATTTCGTTTTTCGAGTGTTATTTCCTTTTAATTTACTTTCTTTAATTACTTTTATGACTGGCTTAAAATTAAAGTTGAAGTTATGTATCTTATCGTTTTCATGCTGATAGATTGTTAAATGAATATTATGCCAACTTTCGGATGAAAATTTACGTTTTGCTTACTTTGTGTGTGGTTGTGTGTGTGTATGTGTTTGTGTGTGTGTTCTGTTTAGTTTGAAATGAGTTTATTTTGTTTTTCGCTTCTCAGAATTAAATATAATATTTATTTAAATATAATATAATGCTTTTGTTTCTCGAATGCAAAAAATTTCAAATGTAGTAGTTGTTGCTGCTGTAGCTTTTGAAGGAGCCTGGGCAAAGAAGATTCGCATTCGATGACGGCGACGGCGGCTGCACCTCATTCTAGCCCCAACAACAGCCACGCCCACGCGCCCACGACCACCTTCAGTTTTCGTGTCGCTTTCTGTTGTTCTGTTGTTGTTGTTGTTGTATTTCTTTTCTCTCGTGTGTTTTATGCTACTTGCTGCTGTTGTTGTTGCTGTTACTGTTGTTGTTGTTCTTGTGGTGGTTGTTGTTGTTGTTGTTGCATTCCTGTGATTGCTGCTGCCCCTATTTAGTAGTTGTCGCTTATCGTTGCTGTTGATTCTTGTTGCCAGATGCTGTTCTTGTTGTTTTTAACTTGTTGTTTACTACCCGGTTGCGTGTTGTTTTTATTGTTGTATGCATATATATTATATGTATTATATTTACTTTAGAAGGTATATGTTTTTGTTTTGTTTTTGTGTTTTTTTTTTTTAAATGGAAGGGCGGGGGTTTACTTAAATTACGACACATCCTGATCCTCAACATCCTGAATTTCCTGTTTGGGCTCGCCATCACCTGTTGTGGAGTCTAGATTCGAATATATAGAGCAGAGATTTCATTTGCATTAGTTGTACAGTACATCAATATATTATCGATTTGGATTATGAACGGATTACACACCATCTGCCTGCATATCGGACGTCCATAATGTGAGGTTGTCCCGCAGAAGCTGCATAATCAGTGTCGAGTCTTTGTAGCTCTCTTCGCTTAGCGTATCCAACTCAGCGATGGCATCATCAAATGCGGCTTTCGCCAAGCGGCAAGCGCGATCCGGCGAATTGAGTATCTCATAGTAAAACACCTGTGATTTGAACAGAACACATTTTAGATATGATTTGATTAGATACGGACTTTTTCTTTGCACTTACCGAGAAGTTCAAAGCCAGGCCCAAGCGTATGGGATGTGTTGGTGGCAGATCGTTCATGGCAATATCACTTGCTGCCTTATAGGCAATCAACGAATTCTCTGCAGCATCCTTACGGTCTGAACCGGTGGCGAATTCGGCCAAATAGCGATGATAATCGCCCTTCATCTTATAGTAGAATACTTTACTTTCGCCGGACGTGGCGCATGGAATGAGATGTTTCTCGAGCACATTTAGTATATCCGAGCAAATGTCGCGCAGCTCCTTTTCCACCTGACCACGATAGGTCTTGATCATTTCCAATTTCTCTTCGGCGCCCTTGTTCTCCTCCTTCTGTTCAATGGAGGTAATGATGCGCCACGAAGCCCGACGTGCTCCGATCACATTCTTATAGGCAACCGAGAGCAAATTACGCTCCTCAACGGTCAGCTCAACGTCCATAGAGGCGACCTTCTTCATGGCCTCAACCATTTCTGTAAAAAGGAGCGAAAAGAGAAATCATGTAAGCGTGAGAAATGATAAGAACTTAGGCATATTTAAAATCTTATAAATGTGCCAATTGATGGGCATTGCAATTTCTTAGATACATATGTATATTTTTCACTGTGGGTAAATTTCCCAAGTTGCGCAATGCTTAATATATGATAAGTAAACAAAATTTGTATTCTATAACTAGTTACCTTAATTCCATAAGTATCCACTGTCTTTTCTCTTCCATTTTGCATTGTCATATTTATCGACTATTCTCTATAAACACACACAACCTCGTACACTATCTATGAGTAGGTGTGCACACTCCCAATATTTAATGGCATAACTTATCAGAGTTAGGTAAAAACACATAGCTGTTTCCTGTGATCGAGTCTGCCCGATTTAGACCGATTTTCTCATGGTGTTGATAACAACTGTCATGAAAGTAACGCCTGCCAGACACATTGTTGCACATTCCGTCGAGCTAACCCAACACTGGCAACGGCGTCATCGCACTAAAAGCGCGTCATGAATCACATGCATTCGCAGTGACTGACTGTGAATTCGATCGAATGACAGCTGCAACTTTCAAGTCGCCGTTATTTTAGTATGCGTGTTGATAACAGAGCAACTGATACACATACAAACACCCACACACACACACCAATTTGTAGCACACATTAAGGCAAATCAGTGCTAAATAGCACTGTATCATTTTTACTTTGCCTGCAATACAATTTGTTCTCTCTCTCTCTCTCGCCCGCAGCTGGCTGCTGACGTATATGCGTGTGCTTGTATTAGTACGCCGCCCCATCATACCCCGCACACTTATAAGTTCAAACAGCGGGATATATACATACATATATACATATAGCTGCAGCACGTAGCTGTGAAAATTGGAATAAAGTTGGCCGTGTGATTCACGGCGCTCAATTTAGTAGCATCTCGTTGTTGTTGCTTTTCGGTGAACTTCAAATTGTTGTTTGGCAATGGCACACAATTGCAATGCATTTTGCAACACTGCGTCAGCGTACAAAGCGTCGACAAACAGTGATAATAGGGTTGCCATAAAGAGACAAATTTCGAAATTCATAGTTCGATTGCACCTGTTCAATTCTTCACAACTAAAAGCTTCGCTAAGACATAATTAAAATTGCCAACAACACAGCACATTACTAACAAGGCCAAAATATATATTAATCAAACGAAATTCCCACGGCATGACAAACGCAAAGGTACCGAAAAGATACGCCGCAAAGACAAAGTCAACAGCCTAAAGTAGACAAAATTAAAGCGACGCCCAACCTCTTCGAGCAGCACCCACCCACACACATGCTCATACAGCCCACACACCTACATCGAGCCATAACGCGTCACACCAAAGTAATGTAATTTTTGAAGGAATTTAAGACGCTTTGACAAAGGAAGGTAGGATTCGTCTGAACCTTGGTCCTACGTCTTTGCTCGTGGGCGTGTCAACACATAAATTATGCTCATACATACATATGTATATACAGAATACATACGACTGATGTATACAAATTTACATACAGGCAGGCAAGCCAATTTATATTTATATGCGTACGTTTATGTTTGGTTATTAGCGTGCCGTTACTTGCTAATACTTTCCGCTAGAAAAGTGTAATTACGCAAGCAAAATAAAAAATATGCCAGTCGAATCTGTAACATTTTGTAGCTTTTCCTGTATTCTCTTTTTGTTTTCCATTGACGACATTAAGCTGAACGCCAAATAAAAAACATGCACGGCAGCGACCTCGAAAAAAAAGTAGCTAGAATAAGCGGGAGCAGCAGCAGCAGCAATCAGCACCTGAGAGCACACTCAAAGGCTAGCTACCGCCACTGACGTTAATATGTATGGTGGTGGGCAAGGAGACGCTCGAGGGGTTGGCATTGTGGAGGCGAAGGAGAGGCAAGAGAGGGGCCAGAGGCAGTCAGCCAGACGTTGCCGGCTGCCTGGAATGCATTTGTATTAGTCTCTCCAGCATGACCAAAGCTGTCCAAGTGCGACAAGGCCAACGCCAAGAGCTCGCACAAATACACAGACGAATACAGTTTGGAGCTCACGCAGGCGAAAATAAGAAGAAAAACATGTGATACAGACTTTAACGTTCACGTGTGTGTGTGTGTGTGTGTGTGTGTGTGTGTGTGTGTGTGTGTGTGTGTGTGCCCGCAGTTGCTGCTAATAGTTGATTGACTTCTTTGGAGCGCCGCTGCTTGGGCAGCAAGAGGAAAGGAGATAAAAATGCCGCCTGTGTTAAGTGTTGTCAGTTTTCCTGACAATTGCCAGCAGAATTGTTAGTTGTAATTATTACTATTAATGCTTAGTCCCAATACAACAAACATTAGCAAACTTCTAACCGACACTGTATTGGGGCAGAAAAGGCATCCGCGTCTGTGTTCGCAACACTCTAGTTATCTCGTTTTAACGCACACGGCAACGCATTTGAGCAATGTCGTCGAGCGCGCGCGCTTTTTAGTCAAATGCTAGAAACGCTGGTTGCTGTCTAGCGCTTTGCATTTTGAGCAGCCGCAGCATTTTAATTAATTGAAGTATTTTTAATTAAATAAGCAGCCAGCAACAATAAAATTTTCGACTGTGATGGTGTGAGTAGTTAAGATAGTAGCGGTGAGCGTGCGTGCGTATGCCTCTCAGAGCCACACATACATATGTGTGTACATCAGACATACATACACATGCGCACAAAAGCATGAGTAATGCTAGTGCAAAATTTTTTTCTTTCTGCACTATCAGGCAGAGTTGCCTGCCCTTAAATGCGAGAAAATTCTTTTACAAAAAATAAATAGAATGGGCAACTTATTTGCATAAAAACCATTATAAGAAAATATTCGAAGAGTCTGGCTACAGGCGCTGATCGTTTCGTTTCTTCAGCGACTACTTTTGCGCCAGTCACACAATCGATTCATTCATCGATTTTTCGCAGCACGGCATGATGACGACGTCGCCGCCTTACTGCTGCGCAACCAAGGCACATTTTGAGTGGCGATTAAATTGAGCGAAAGGAACAAGAGAAGAAAAATTTATGGGCCTTTCGTCGATGCCGGATATGGGGAAACACACCAACTGTTAGCATATTTGAATATCTCATAAATTATGTTGCTCCTTAACGCACCTAAGGATTTTCCTCAGAAAAAGTTCGACTTGGCAACACATAAGTTTTTACAAAACAGCCCTTAGCAACGATGTCATTTCCCCCGTCGCGCAGCCCCCTGCACGCCTATCAACGAACACTAAATACACAAAATTTCAACTTGAAAATTCCCCCCATCCTATAAAATTTTCTTAGTTCAGTACCTACATACAAATGTACATATAATATAATACGCAACAAACTTGGTTTTTGCAAAAGCCAACTCAAAAACGAAAACCACGCGAATTTTTGCCGGTAAAAATCAGGTTTGTTTTACATTTTTCTTTTCCAGTCTTTCTTTGCCTTTTCTACAGCGCTGCCTCGCCTGCTCGTCATCTTTTTTATTCGGTATTCGGTCTTTTCGCAGAAACACCACTCATCGGCTACGGCGACGCCGACTCGACGCTTCTGACGAAAGCCATTGGCAGCGGGGCGCACCTACACACAAATGTCTGCAAAATTAATAATGCCTACTTTTTTTTTTTTTGTCACCCGCTGTATAAATTGTGGACATTTTCAGCAAATTTCGACGTAGCGCAGGCCACGCGACGAGAATGGAACTGGACCCCTCCCCAAAAGTTGGCGCTCCGCTGACAAAAAAAATTTTTTTCGCCCCGTTTTTCGTACTCACCATCGTAGCGCTCGGCCTGTTCGGCCAATTTTGCCTTGTAGACGTTGTTTTCACGTTCAGTCATTGTGTTTAAATCCTTTTTAGTAAAATTAATCCACAGAAAAAATTATTTTAAATGCTCCCGGTACGTGCGGCGTCGATTATGCTGCTGCTGTCTTCGTCGCCTTCTTTTTCTCTACTGCTTTTTGAGTTGACAAGCGCTCTGCTTAGCTCACTCGCACGCTCGGTTCGGCTGCCGTTCCGTTTTCAATGTCGTCGTGGACGCTACACGAATCTGCGAGTACAGTAAAGAACGTTTGGGGGTAAAATGAATAATTTATACACTGAGAGCGAGCCTGCGTCGTAAAAGTTTTTCAGTTTATAAAACTATTTGTAATTTTAACTGTCTTTCCACACACACTGACACTAGACGAGGTTAATTTGAATTATTTGATTGATTTTCAAACGCTTACTTTGTCGTCGGTATCTCAAAAATGTCTCTGAGAATGAGAGGCAGAGGCGCGGCAAAAAAAGATGGCTCTTGAATGGCGCTGCACGATATATCGTTGAGTATCGATTACCGCAGGCTACCGTCCGATAAATATTGTACCTATGTCTTAGCGCAACAACAAAATTTCAACACTGCGGTTACCAAGTTTACAATAATTTTTTTCTTAAAAAAAAAGGCGGGAAGTTAAGATAATTGCTACTTATCGTTGAAAAGGGTTTTTGTAAAGATTTTAAATTGCATTGCTAAGGATCAATTGTAATTGGGCTCAGTATGCTAGAGAAAGCGATAGCTGTGACACTATCGATCGTGTACGCTGAGCTATGTCGTAACAGTAATTGTCTACATAAATACCATAACTAAAATTATAAGATATTTAGCAATTTTCTTATACGATAATTGAACTCAATCATATTTTCGCGATAGTCCATCACGAATGGCAGGGCTGCCCATTTAAATACGAGCCTAAAATAATCGTTCACTTCCAAAATTTGTATATTTTGTTTCGTAGTTAAGTTTAAAGAATTGCTGACCAAATTGTATAGGCACATTGGCACATTTTAATATTACACCTCTCCAATGTCAGCTTTTTAATTACATTTTAAATATTCCCGATTATTAACATTTTCGAAAATGTTAAAGTTCAAATTCTGTTATTGTTAGCTGTTATGCCTCCTACCCATCCGTCGTGCAGTTAAAGGGGAACACAAACATTAAAATATGTGAGGAAAACGCGAAAACATAATTTAAACAAATGAAAAGCATGAAACTACAAAAGGTAGGATGATGCGTTTCACACCCACTACAAATTGTAATATACATTTTTAGAAATCAGTTAACGGCAAGCAAAACCATTCAGTTTTTACAATAATATTTTGGTTCTATTGCTAAACCAAATCGGGCTCATACTTAAGGGGACTCAATCCGTTCACCTACTACAATGGCCCTGAATCTGGGAGGCTGGATACACAGTTTCACGGTAACGGACACGCAGCAGCACAAAGGAGGCTACACTATTTACAAGATAACATCGATTGTAAGTGAAATTGGCCTTTTATGAAATATTGATCTAATTGGTGCGCGCACATTTTAAGGTCTTTCCGCGCTCGGTGCCTCAGGCATTGACCTGCCTGGTTGTATGGAAACGGTTTCATGAGATCAAGCGGCTACATAGGGAGCTCAGTCGCCGGCACAAAAGTATGCAGCTGCCGGGCAAGTTGCCCGAGCCAACCGACAGCAGCTACTTCAAGCGCTTTGATGCGGATGTGATTAAGCGACGCAAAGACTATATACTCTTACTGCTCGACTTTGCGGCCCAGCATCCGGCGCTGTACAAGTGCAACACTTTCACCCAGTTCTTTAGCGAAGCGCAATCGCCAAATGCATCGCCGCTGCGCAAATTGTATGTGGAGCGCTCGCTCAAGTTGCCGGACAACGGGACCATAGCTGAAATTTGCGATAAACTCGATGTGCCCTACGATCCGCACGACGCTAATGGCACAATACCAACGGATCCGCGTTGTGACAAGCCAAGCGGAGATAGCGAGGGAAATCAGCAAAGCAAAGATACGGGCATTGAGGCAAAAGAACAACAGTCTAAGCGCGACTACACACGCCTACTCACGCCCATGGCCTCCGTGGAGAGCGAAGACAGCGATTATATTTATGAGGCGGCCTTGGAGTTCAGTCATGCCGTGCAGTCGGAGGTTAATCTAGACTATGAAGACGCCCATAAGCGTTACAAGCGGGGCGTGGAATTGTTGCTGGTCGGCGCCAAGCATGATGCCAACGAGGATCGCAAGTTTATAGCCAAGGCCAAGATAGCCAAGTATTTGGCCCGTGCCGATGATATTCATGCCAACTTTTTGAGCTCCGACGCCGCCCGTAATGGCAAAAGAAAACTGCAGTTTCAGCTCTCGCTGGACGAGACGGACAATGTATCGCAGCTGGAATGCCCCTGGAATCAGTTGGCCAAGTACAAAGTGCTGCAAGTGCTGGGCGAACGTGTCATGCAGGTGCAGTGCATCACACAGCCATTGTCGCAGCCAACGGCTGTCATGAAGGGAATTGAGAAACCGGCCAGCAATTCGCCGACGCAAAGCATCTTTTTGCCACAGCGTGTACCTTATATGTGCCAACTGCTGGCCTACTTTCAGTCGGACCAGAAGATTTTCCTGTTGCTCAAGCAGGCCGAGGGCGGCCGCCTCTTTGACTATATACAAAGCTACACGCCCACCACCAGCAAGTGCGGCGACTACGCCGATCTATTCCCAGCGGAGCAGCCGCTGACGTCAGACAGCGATGTTACCGATTTGCTGCGCAATTCGCAGCAGCTGCTCAGGTCCGTCTCGCATACGCTGAGCACTATACAGGCGGGCACGCTGACGCCCAGGCGCCTGAAGACGACAGCCAAGCGCCTGCCCGAGGTGTGCCTGCGTCAATGGGCGTGCGAGCTGGCCGTGGCTGTGCACAGTCTGCATGGCAAGGGTGTTATATTGCGGGATCTGCACATGGAGAACATTTTGCTGGGGAATTCAGGTCAATTAATGCTCACATATTTCTATCAGAACGAGGGCCTCAGCTCCGACGACAACTACGTGCACAAGGCGCTAAGTTTGGTGGCACTAAACGATCATTTTGTGGCACCGGAGCGACCTCTGACATTTCGTTCGGATTGGTGGAGCTATGGCATGGTGCTCTACCAGCTGCTCTTGGGTGTGGTAAGCTAACCGTATAAAAAGTCTGAATTTATTTAATTATGCTAATTGTGATTGCAGTCCTACAAATCGATGCATCCCGGTCAGCTGGAGCTCTATGGCTGTGTGCAATATCCATCAGATGCGTTGGACATTTCGGATAATGCGCGCGATCTGCTGGAGCAACTACTTCAACTGTCGCCAGAGCTGCGCTTGGACTATGACCAACTGCAGGCGCATCCGTTTTTCGAAGGCATCGATTGGCAGTCAGTTCTGGAGCAAGGCAACACTTAATCCTAGGTTATACAATATATTAATTCAATTAATCCAAAAAATAGCAAGTCTGATATGAGATGTGGAACCCAAAACTTACGTTCTACATAATTATCAAAAAAAGAGAGTCTCAATATTATTTGTTTTTTGTTTTTTTTGTTTGTTTTTTTGTTTTGTTTTGTTTTGTTTTTGTTTTCTGTTGATTGTTTCGTTTTCACTTGTGTGGTACAAAATATGTTACTTTATTCTTTAATATAAGTGTATTATTATCTCTATGTACATATACATTGCAAATTATTATTGTATTTAGATTCTAGAAAAAGAGCTAAACTTATATTTACGAAAACTTGAAGCAGCTAAAAACTCGAAATTACAAAAGTATGATGCATACACAATAAGTATTAACATTTTTGTAAAGACCATAAGCTAATTATACAAACATACAAACACTTTATTGTCTAACTACACAACAGTTTTTGATATACATACATATTTATACATACAACTAGGGGATTAATTATTGGGCCACAGTCGAAGCAAAGCTAAATGCATTGCCTCATCCTGCTGGTCGCTGCTAGTAAGGCACATTTGGAATGCATTCCGTACGTGTTGGCCAATTTAAATAGCCAACAGCTGGTTTTTTTTTTTTTTTGGAAACTAAGACTAATAAAGTAGCATTAAGTTGTGGCAAGACTTGTCGATTTTGTTGTTGTCGGTCAACTAAACTACGCTTAAATGTTACAAGGAACCAATGGCAACAACACTGGCTGTGATCCACATTTTCTATATATTTGGCATTTTCTAGCACTGTTTGACTGTTATTGAAATGCTGCACACACACACACGCAAGAAAAAAACTCAGAATGGCCACTTAAAGCGTGCTGCTGCTGCGTAGACAGCGACAGAGGCAGAGCGTCGCTGTGTGAGCATTTCTCTTAGTTCGAAAAAGGCGGCAGATCCGCCCAGCTGATTGATTTACATTTTCTAGCACTGTTTGACTGTTATTGAAATGCTGCACACACACGCACGCATGCAAAGGCACGCAAGAAAAAACTCAAAATGGCCGCTTGAAGCGTGCTGCTGCTGGGAAAATACACTGGCAGCGACAGAGGCAGAGCGCCGCTGTGTGAGCATTTCTCCTAGTTCGAAAAGGGCGGCAGATCCGCCCAGCTGATTGATTTACATTTTCTAGCACTGTTTGACTGTTATTGAAATGCTGCACACACACACACGCATGCAAAGGCACGCAAGAAAAAAACTCAAAATGGCCGCTTAAAGCGTGCTGCTGCTGCGTAGACACTGGCAGCGACAGAGGCAGAGCGCCGCTGTGTGAGCATTTCTCTTAGTTCGAAAAAGGCGGCAGATCCGCCCAGCTGATTGATTTACATTTTCTAGCACTGTTTGACTGTTATTGAAATGCTGCACACACACACACGCAAGAAAAAACTCAGAATGGCCGCTTAAAGCGTGCTGCTGCTGCGTAGACACTGGCAGCGACAGAGGCAGAGCGTCGCTGTGTGAGCATTTCTCCTAGTTCGAAAAGGGCGGCAGATCCGCCCAGCTGATTGATTTACATTTTCTAGCACTGTTTGACTGTTATTGAAATGCTGCACACACACACACACGCATGCAAAGGCACGCAAGAAAAAACTCAAAATGGCCGCTTGAAGCGTGCTGCTGCTGCGTAGACACTGGCAGCGACAGAGGCAGAGCGCCGCTGCTGCCGACGTCGATGTGTGAGCATTTCTCTTAGTTCAAAAAAGGCGGCAGGACATAGCTTTGCGCCTGTTGCTGCTGCTGCTGCACAGCGACTCCTCCTGCATCCTCGCTCTTGATCACAGTATGCAGGCCGCTGTCGTTGTCATCGCTGCCGGATGCCGCTGCCGCAGCCGCGACTGCGCTGACATAATGATGCGCATCCATGTGACAGGCAGCGCCATTGTCTTCCAGTCCCGTCGGCGGCTGGCACTGCACCTGGACATACTTAGCCTCCTCGGCACTGAGATACTTGCCATTAAGCTGCTGATGCACCGTTATCAGCTGGGTGCTGCCGGAACCGTCGAGGTGCTGCTGCTGCTGCTGTTGCTGCTGCTGCTGCTGCTGCAGATCTGTCGTCTGGTAACCGTTGCCCGCTTCAGCTGCCTCCGCATTGCCGCTTGCTGTGCCGCCGCCGCCGCCGCCGGCGCCGTTCATCTCGATGCGTGGCGGGCTGCCGTAGTCGAAGTGGCGCATGGGGAAGAGCTGGCTCTCGTGCACGTAGGTGCCGTACTGGCCGGAATAGGTGCCGTAGGGACTGGCCGCCGGCGACAGCAGGCTGAACTGTGGACTCAGCTCGTAGGGTGTCTGATAGCTTGTCCAGCTGTCCATGCTGCCCGGCGGCGTGACCGTTGTCGTCTGCGGGAAACTGGCAAACGGCGGAGCCAATGTGCTATTCAGTGCCGCCGTCGGAGGCGTATTCGTCTTGATGTAGCCCGTCTTCCGGGGTGGCTCATGCTTGCGCCACTTGGCCCGCCGATTCTGGAACCAAACCTGCACCCGCGACTCGCTCAGATTCAGCTTAATCGCCAACTCCTCGCGCGCAAACACATCCGGATACGGGGCACGCTCAAAAGCACGCTCCAATTCCTCCAGCTGATAAGCCGTGAACGTAGTTCTGTAAATGCATAGAAAAAGAGCATAAATATGGGAAATATAAGATGTGCTCTCGCGATCTGGCATCATAAATATGGGAAATATAAGAAATGCTCTCCCAAAAACTAAGTCTTATAAAAAGTTTATGGCAATCTGGCATCATAAATATGGGAAATATAAAATGTGTTCTCCCAATAACTAACTCTTATGAAAGGCTTCTGGCGATCTGGTATCATAAATATAGGAAATATAGGATGTGTTCTCGCGATCTGGCATCATAGATATGGGAAATATAAGATGTGTTTTCCCAATTACTCTTATAAAAGGTTTGTGGCGATCTGGCATTATAAATATGGGAAATATAAGATCTGACATCATAAATATGGGAAACATAAGATGTGCTCTCCCAATAACTAAGTCTTATAAAAGGCTTGTGGCGATCTGGCATCATAAATATGGGAAATATAAGATGTGTTCTCGGGATCTTAAATCATAAATACGGGAAATATAAGATGTGTTTTCCCAATTACTCTTATACAAGATTTGTGGCGATCTAGCATTACAGAAATTGATACAATTTAACCTTTTTTGTCTTTAATAAGTGTGGTTACACTAATTTTGAATATTCACAATATTACGAAAAGTATGTGCAACTTCTTTTAGCTCGAGCTCACTTTTTTGGTGCATTATAAATAAGGCAACTATTGCTAAAATCGAAATATTTTACTTGTGTTAATGGATGTAGAACATTTACTTTTAATTTTCATTTATTTAAGCAAAGCTTATTCTCATCTTTCTAGTAATCATCTATTAAAATAAGTTATTCGGAAAGTTTTGTAGTTAAGATTAAAGAACTGCAATCTATAATTTTCGAGTGAAATAACCCTTTTTTCCAGCTCAAGGCAGGTAGAGGCAGGTAAAGCTTTCTAAAATCAGCTTCGATATATTCGATTTTCTTTGTGAATTAAATGTAATATAACAAATATTTGCAAATGCTTGGCTTAAAAAAAGTAATTGACGCATTCTTTTCATAAAAACTTTCCTTGAAGCTAGCAACAAATTATTGTTGTCG
Organism: Drosophila borealis; assembly: GCA_035045885.1. Taxonomy (NCBI): domain Eukaryota; kingdom Metazoa; phylum Arthropoda; class Insecta; order Diptera; family Drosophilidae; genus Drosophila; species Drosophila borealis. The sequence continues at coordinate 3,943,705 of JAWNOR010000194.1, read as the reverse complement.
AGCTGTCCCAGGAGAGGGTGCTGGCTCAAATCTTCAGTTATGAATATTTATATTGCAAAAGCTGAAGTTTAGCAATGTTAGTCATGGAAATTTATAATACAAGCTGATAAATAGGTAATTCGTTGATAAATAAAAATTCATTGCTTAAAGCTGATTAAATGTTAATACTATTATAACGGAAAATGCATTAATAATTACAAATTAATTAGACTATCAGAAAACCAAAAAATATAATATGCTTTCAGTTGAAAAAGTTTCTAATAAGTTTTGCTCTCAAAATAGGCAACATTTAAAAGGATTTTCATGAATATTCTCAACTAGATTTTCTTTTGGGGATAAAAAGGCGTCTTTATGAAAAGAATTTTATAAATTTACATTAATTTTCTTGCATAATCTCAGCTACTCTTTTTTTTTTTGGATAAAACCTAATATTGTAATCTTCGAAATAAAATTTATTTATTTTTTTTTTTTAATCTAAACTTTTGCTTGATAAAAGTCCAAATGCACATATTGATGTATGGATATGTTTTATCCTCTACGGAATTATCGCATTTTGATGTACCGCCCGTAGTTTGATGTGCATTAAGATACATTACGCATACGCCCCGTTGTGTGTATATAAATTGTGACATAATTTCATTGATTTCCCGTCGTTAAGTTAATTGGAAATTGAATTTTGACGCTTACCTCGTTTTCTTCTTTTTGATGCCATTCGGATCGCCCTTCTTCTTGTTGTTGTTGTCCTTTTTGGGAGCTGTCACAGGGACGACGCCGCCGCCGCCGACGCCAGCAGCGCCTCCTGCGCCCGCTCCACCATTCGCCGGAACGGAGGAATTGTTGACCACATTATTATTGTTGTTGTTGCTGTTGTTGTTGTTGCTGCCGCTGCTGCTGCTGCTGTTGGGATTCCCATTGGCGATGCCGTTGGGCGTTGACGATCCGTTCTCCAGCTGGACGCACATGTCATCCGGCTTCTTGTGCTTGCCGCCGGACGTGCTGCCGAGCAGCAGCGGCGACGACTCGAGCAGTCCGTTGCCATTGCCGGCATCCTCATGGACATGGGCGTGCCCGTGAGCATGACTGTGATGCGGACTGCCGCCGTACAGCTGATGCTGCTGATGCTGCAGCTGAACGTGCTGCTGCTGCTGCGGCTCATACGGATCCTTGGGCGAATACTCCAGCTTGCTGTTCAACGTATGATAATCGCTCATGATCCCCACCAGCTGCTGCTGTTGCTGCTGCTGCTGGCTGGGCTTATGCTGCAGCATGCCATTGTGGGGATTGTGTGGATGGGAGAGTGGAGGCGGCGGCGTTACGGCGTAGTGCTGATGATGTTGCTGGGGCTGTTGTTGCTGCTGCTCGACCAGCTTCTGGGGCGTCGTTATATACTCATATTTCTGGCTGGGCGAAAAGCAGCCCATCTTGTTGCCAAAGTCCAATTTTTGTGCATAGCTTGGCGATCCCGAGCCGCCGCCGCCGCCGCCGCCGCCACCGCCTCCATTCGGTAGTATGGTATTGCAATCCGGCAGTCGCTGCTGCTGCTGCTGCTGACTGCACAGCTCGTGGACGACGCTGCCGAGCATCACAGGATGCAGGCTGCTGTGCGTGACCGTTGCCGTGGAGGTCGGCAGGAGGGGCTTGCTGGCGCCCAGTGGACTTAGTGGGCCGCTGCTGAAGTCCCCGAAGATTTGATCATCGAAGCCGGCGTGCTCCATTTCAAAGGAACGCACACACACACACACACACTAACACACACACAATTACCGTTACGCACTCAGAGTTTGTTTTAGTGTTAATCCATTTAGTTTTTTAATCAAAGTGCGCGCAAAGCCAAAATCAAAATCAAAATCAATTGCCGCTGCACACTAATTGTTGTAAATGAATTAATTGCATTTAGTTTTTGGCGCACGCGCAAAAGCATTTGCCGCTCCTTTTAGCACTCACTCACTCGCTGCCAAAAAGTTGCCAGCTCCGGGCACGATCAACCGTTCGAGTCTGTGACTGTGGCCTTAATTGAGCACACAAGTCGCGATGATTGCCCTTTTATACCAATTCGCCAGCAGCGACGCAGCGCAGCCAGTCTCGACCAATCAGCGGCGAGCAATGGCCGCAATGCCGCAACAGCGTGGCGGCAGACCGAGTGAGAGAGAGGGAGAGAGAGCGCGCATTGAGCGAGACGTCGCCTTTGTGTGTGTATTTGTTTTTGTGTTTGCCCATTATGCTGGCGCGTGTGACTTTTTGCTTTTGCCTTTGGCTTTGCAACAGTGGGGTGTGGTTTTTTTTTGTTTTGCCCTGAGAATCGGCTCGCCTTCAGTTTGTGACGTTCGGCAGCGGGTTATCGAGTGCATTTATTTCCCCATAACGCTGCCAGCAGATCGGTTGACAGGAGCGGCATGTCCTGGGAAAGTTCGTGCCAAGCATTTGGGCTTTTGGTTAGTTTTTAGTAGTATCTTAGTAAAACTCTTACTTTATTTCATGTTCTTAAACTGATTCGCTTGTTTAAATTTATTTATTGCATTGGATTTACAATTGTGTGTCTCGTTTAATTGATTTTTCGAAAATTCCCCTGCTCTCTTGTTAGGCATTTATTTTGATTGTCTAACAGCTTTTGGGTAATTTTTAGCAGAGGCTCTTAACATAATCCTAATTGTTCACAATAGATCTGGCAAAACTCTTCTACCTTGAACATTTTCATTGTATTGGATTTACAATTGTGTTTCGTTTAAACTTATTTCATTTGCCTCTGCTCCCTTGTTAGGCCTCTATTTAGATAATGTATTATCTATCACCTGCCTGCATGTCCGCAAATGTTTCGCTTGCGATTAGCTTTGGCCAGCACGAATCCCTATGCATGCTTATTAACATTCACTTTTACACACACAAGTCCAATTGGAATTGTCTCACGCCAGACGATCGCATGAGGGTCTCGTCGTTATTGTTGTTGTTGGAGTTTTTCAACCACCAAAACCTCAAGGATCGCGACCTTCTTCACTCTGCCGCTGCTGCGCGTGTCACCCTCACCCTCGCCCTCACCCTTAAGCTGAACCGAACGTCACCCTCCGGAAGGTTGGCGCGCGTTCGACCTTTTGGCCAAATGCTGGTACTGCACAGGAGGGCTAGGAAAGTTATGGGTCATTGGGATGGAATTTAAGATTTCACATCAAGACTTTGCACTAGTGAAAGTGAATGGAGAGGGGGGGGGGTATAGATTCGCAGAGAGTGAACAAGAGAGAGAAGCGAACTATGTGGGCATCAAATGAAAGATAAGCTTTTAAGTTTTTATTGTTTAATATCATTATTTATTATTATTATTATGCTTATTATTATTATTCTTAATTATCATAGCTATTCCCTACCTTTAAAAGCTACCAATTCCAGTAAATTTTTACTCTATTGCTATTATAATTCGACTCAGATCTCTTCTCACCTTCTCAACTAAGATATTCCCACAATTTAATTCCAATCAATCCAAGCAAGCCAATTTTATTGCCAATGTGCATTAGACAAAACTGATGCCCGCATTGACCTTGCCAAAGGAACAACAAAGGAACTTGAACTCAGGTTCTTCCCAGGATCAACATACCAAAATTCCCATCGAATTCCACACAAACTATATGAAAAAATCTCACAGCAACAATATTTGATACTTTCGGGCGCACTATGTGGCAATATCGAGGGATTTGTCTTTGCAGGTTTCAAAATGCGGGCAGCGGAAACGGAATCGGAATATGGAAGCGAGAATGGGAAATGCGCACGCGATCGGCGCAGAGCAAAAGAAAGAAAACTCACCCCACAATCGGGGAGACGATGAGATGATGCGACCCCGCCGTAGTCCGGACGTTTGCGTGTGAATAATCAGACAACATTTTCATGTTTTTTTTTTTTTCTTTTGCATTGCGATTGCGCCAATTATGTGGGCACGGTTATGGTGCGGGACAATCCTCGGGCGGATCTGGGGAGGGGCAGTCGAAGGTCCTGCTGACTTAAGGCCTTGAGGGTTGAGAAAAGTCAACGAGGATAGCATCTGTGCGAGATCAAAAGTCAAGCTGAGGGACACGCATAAAGCTAATAGTTAGAGAAGGTCTTGGTGACAGTTTCTACCTGGAAGTCTCCGATTTTATCTCAATTATGTTAATAGAGTAAGAGCTCTAATAAAGATGACTTCTGTGAACTTCTGTAATTGAAAGTTATTATTTGGCGGAATTATAAATGACTTTTCTGACCACAATCTAATAAGCAAATCCTATTTCACATTGTTCTCCAATACTCTTTCAAAGTCAATTCTCTTGGGTAGCCAGCTAACGCCGGGTAATTTTTGTCTTAAGAGGATAGTCCGCTTAATGGAGCGAAAATGTGTTTGGCCTGCTGCATTATGGAATTGGGAAAGACTAACTGTCCGTCCAAGAGAGCTGTCCGTTTTGAGATTAAATTCAGATTAAATAAAAATAAAGATTTGCGCTTTGGGTTGCTACAACAAATAAAACTTGGTACAGTTTGCCACACAAAGCAAAACGCGCTTCCTAAGCTTTGTTGAATGTGATTGCGAGAACTTTTCATATTTTTTCCATCACCATTAAGACACACACACACACACGCACGCACACAGACACGTCGCACTTGTCCACATTTGTTTTGAGCGCAGTGACAGTCACTCCTCAGCATCAGCATCATCATCGTTCAGCATTCCCATCCTCCTCCAGTGGAATATTATCACATTGTATTACGATATACATGCTACATGTACACACATTTTTTTTTTGCCTTCTGTTATGCACTTCCAGACATACCTACACACATGCACACATACAAACATACAGACATACATATGTGTGATACTCGTACGCGATTGTGATCTGCGCAACGAAATTCCAATATGGCGTGCACACTGGCACACACATGCACACGCACGTACGTGCATATGTGTGTGTATGTAGTGTCAGAGTCCAGAGTTGGGCAAAGCAGTTCACCAATACAGACGCATTCAATTAAGCTTCGTTAAGATCAATTTAAAATCCCGCATAAAATATCAAATAGTTTTTGTACTTTAGTTCCATTTCTGCTGTCGCTATTTGTTGTCGGCTGTCGGGCAGACGCTCTCCGAGCCACAGCAAGAGCCGGCAACAACAGCAACCGTTTCGAAATCCGCAGCCCACGGAACGAGACAATGTCTCCAAGTCGGGCCCCGCCATGACAAAGATGTATAGTTTTTCATATTTCGTTAATTCTCTCTATGGCACTTGGGGGCTTCACTTGCCCACTTGTTGCCCACTTGTTACCCCCTTGGTAGCGCTTTACATGATGAGGCACCGTTCAGGCTCGATACCAACGGATGTGCGGACGTATCTGACATCTGACCCGGCTGATCACGAGCTATACGATCTATTTACAGCCAAGGGTCACGGCAAACGACTTTTCCTCGTGCTGGATCACCATTTTTAGTCCAAAATTATTCCAAAAGCAAAATCATAACATTTATAAAAATTAACATAAGCATGTCTAGTAAAAGTATTAAACAGCGTTTGTGTTAAAAAGGGCTATGATTATAATTTATTCATATTTTATTTAATATTTTTTTTTTATAATGATTAATCATAATTTTAAAAGAAACGAACGCCAATCAATTAATTTAAATAAAATTAATAAGTCTGCTTGGTTTTAACTTCTTCTAACTATGTTATAAAAATTGATTCACAATAGGCCCGTTTGGATGTAGCCTTCTTATTAGAATTTAAGCAGAAATGAGATTAGATAAGGTTTCGCTTTCCATGATAATGAAACACGCTCGAACATAAGTTTTTTATGGAAATAATAATAAGAATTTGATCTTTCGCATAGCTACTATAGAAGAACTCAGTCTGGAACTGGTTAGTCTTTAAAACCTTAACTTTCTCACCTCAGAGAAAACAGTTAAGATTGTTGACCAGGTACATACATCGATACTTAATAGTTTTGAAGGTTTTTAGCTTATTCGAAGCGTTGTAGAAATCTTGTCTTAGTTAATCTTCTGTTGGGATCTATCAAAATTGTGGAAAAAAGATACGAAACAACAAATATTTGATGCTTGCCTGACACAAAATGGTGGATTATGGCTTATGGTTGTGCAGATATTTTGATATTTTTAGTCAATATTCATGTGAAAATGGTACCATCAAATATCCCATATAGACACAGGTCAAAATTTCTCACCCACATAACTCGGCCAAATCTCTTCCGATTTTCACAAGGTTTGGCTTTTTGTTCATAGTTTGACCTCTAGATCAATTTTGCATTTAAATCTCACTACATTATTTTTGGTCAAAATTCATGTGAAAATGGTTCCCTCAAATATCCTATATCGACATAGTTCAAAATTTCCCACCCACATAACTCGGTCAAAACTCAACCGATTTTCATAAGGTTTGTTGTTTTGTTCATGGTTTTGGCTCTTGAACAATTTGGCATCTAAATCTCGCAACATTATTTTTGGTCCAAATTCATGGTAAAATGGTACCCTCAAATATCCCATATAGACATAGGTTGAAATTTCACAACCACATAACTCGGGCAAATCTCTACCGATTTTCATTAGGTTTGGGTTTTTGTTCATAGTTTGACCTCTAGATCAGTTTGGCATCTAAATCTCGCAACATTATTTTTGGTCCAAGTTCATGTGAAAATGGTACCCACAAATATCCCATATAGTCATAGGTCGATATTTCCCACCCACATAACTGGGGAAAATCTCTTCCGATTTTCATTAGGTTTGTCTTTTTGTTCATGGTTTGACCTTAAGATCAATTTTGCATTTAAATCTCACTACATTATTTTTGGTCAAAATTCATGTGAAAATATCCCATGTGTCGAAATTTCCCACCCACATAATAATTCTCATATCATAGTTCCTGAAAACTCTGTTCTTACTCAGAATTAATATTATGGAATATTCAGGACAATTCTGTCTAATCAATTGTGTTTTAAGAAGGCTCTGGAAAAAAGTGCAGAAAAATCATTAAAGTATGTGTAATGGATTGTCTTGAACTGAGCCGAATACTAAGTATGTACATGTGTTTAATTGTGTTTTTGCACGCCTTTAACCCAATTATTGGATGCTCGACAAAATAAAACAGATACAACTTAATGCAATCAAAGTGAAAGTGAGAAGACGCCAATAAATTAAATCCAATCAGAATCGCTGCCATGTATTTAGCGTATAGAGCTCAAATGTATAAAGATGACAACCACTTCGTTTGGCTTGGCCCTTGTAATTGGCTCTGGGTCGGAGTCAGCTCGGCTCGCAAAAATCCCAACGCAGCGCGCGTAATTCAAATTAATTGCTGACAATTGTGACTTATTTCAGCCAAAGGCGCCATTTAATGTAGTGCAGCGTGGACAGGGAAACAGACTGCGTCTGCCACTGATAACTTAAACGGCGCGATTATCGCAGCCAAGTCCCGCGGGTGAAGAATTACGTAATTGAAATCAATAATAAAGCAGTGCAGACCGAAGTCATTTATGTGTGAGTGTGTGTACACACATCTGTATGCATGTCAACAGAAATTGCAATGTTAACGAAACATCGTATTATCGTATCGATCGATATCGATATCGATAGGCCTAACAGTCTGGCAATATTTGAGCTGTTGGTTAAACGATTCATTAATGAATTAAATAAACAAATTATGTTTGGAGTGTCGCTGATATTTGTGATCCTAATTTATAATTGAGTTTATGGCACTTTTTGGTCGTTGTGGGCGTCGCATATCGTTTTTGGCTGACATCGGCCGATGTGTGCGGCTTAATTGTTTGTAATTAAATAAAATTGTACAAGGTCGCTTACAAACTCACTCGCTGACATTGGAACGGACTTGGGCGTTGCGCTGGAAAATCCATGGCTACCAATTCGTTTTAATATAGTAGTACAATAAGTAATGAAAAACGCCGGCCGGCCGGCAAAATTGTATTTGTTTTGTATAGTACGAGTCTGAAATTGATTCCTGCTCATTATTTCATTAAGAACGCTCCGACCAATTGGCCCATTCAGCCCATTCAGATGGAGACATGGAATCGTCGTCGTCGTCGTCGTCGCCGTCGCCGTTGTCGTCATCTTGTTTGAGCGCTCTGTGATTTTTGCCTGCATTTCGATCTGATTTTATGAATGAAATTGTATCAATTGATTGTTTTGGTGCTGTTATCGTTGCCTTTTGATCGTCGATAATTAAGTTGGGGGCGTGTGCTTTGTTTACTTTGTGCTGGCTGCTGGCCTAATTAAGAAATCAAATTGACTAAAAGTTGTCTAATTACTTTGATTGAAGGTGGCGCCTGGCAACTCAATTGAATTTAAGTGTTTCTGTTGACTAGAATCCCTAAAATTTACCTCGTTCCTTGATGCCCTTCAAATATTTTAAACCTATTTGCATCGTCGTAAAACTAACAAAGTTTGAATTTTCCTAGTCTTTTCCTGGTCACCTCAAGCAATCGCAGAAGTGAGGGTCCTCTTAAAAAAAAAAACATAAAAATACCATATTGCCTATAAAAATACCAATATAAGATTCAAAGATAGAAAATATGTTGGCACATGTCCGAAAAAAACTAATATTTAGAAAAATACCAATCATATGCTAAGTCTGTCCCAAACTGATCACAAAAAAACTGTTCTCAAAAATAAAATTATTGCTCAAGAATTTCAAAGCTGACTTTAGAGCTTGTTGCTATAACGTATAACTCCAATAAATACATACATATGTAGTAAAATGTTCATACATAAATGTATGCAGATACAAGTAAATACATATACATATATACATATTTGCGGTTCGACAAGAAATTCCAAAATGTGTACGCACTAGGCACAGGCTGTCCACATGTACATACACACATAGAGAAGGGAAGGTGGGGAAAATGGCGCGTATGACATGCGGGCAAGTTTTTCAATTGATCTTAACGAAGCTTAATTGGCTGCGCATGTATTGGTGTGTGTTTGCCTGAGGTTCACACACACACCATGCCCCATGACTGTGTGCCGCATACACTGAGCAAAACAATCTGGAACAGATTGTCGACGAGCGACGCGGACTTGAACTGTGTCGATGAGCATTTCGCACGGTGCAATAACGGGAAAATTTAAGATTTTAAATATAAACAAGTCAGTTTAGTCTAGTCGGGAGTGCCCGACTAGGAGATACCCGAACAACAAACATTCCCGCCTACTTCTAGACATACTAAATACACAGAAAAATAAAAAATTCTGATCAAAAGGCAAGGCATATTTTGAAGGGGAATATCTGAGTAGCTCCTATTCGAAAGGTGCCACATTTTTAATCTTTGTGTACCATAAAATAGTCCAAATACAATTTGGTGTATCTAACTCTTAGCCAAGTCTCCAAATCGATTTTAATAGATATAAAGGAAATGGGATGAGATATCAATAACAAAAATTATAACTTTCTTTGTGTATGGTATAGCAGATTATATATTTCAAATTTCAAATCTTTAGCTTTTGTAGTTTTCGAGATTGACGCGATCTTATGCATGAATAGACAGACAAAGATATAGACTGGGCTATGTCGAGTCAGCTCTACGTCCTGATCGAGAATATATACTTTATGGTTTTGAAGATGCTTCCTTCAGACTGTTAATATAAATTTTCACAGAACAATAGAGCTTTCTATGGGTCGGAACTAATCGGATCGGATATATAGGAATGATAAGTAAAAAAAAAAAGTTCCTATAAAATGACTTTTTTGTTAGATTCATATCATAGATATCCTAACTGAGCTCGTTATTTATTAGTTTAATTGTGCTCCTTATATAAGTCATATCCTAAAAGACATGGACTGATATATCATATAGGAAGAATAGGTCGAATAATGGGCTTTTGTATGGAAAGGTTTTTGTGTTTCAAGATATTTGCAAGACTGTCATAATACTAAAAGGGTATTTGAACTTCGGTGTGCCGATCATTCTTTCTTGTTTATTTTCTAAACTAATTCAGTTCCACTTCCTCCCGAAAAACAATAAATACGATTTAACTTTCCTAATAAAGGTCTGTTATCAAAACCTTTGATCACAAATCGGGAAAACTTTTTGATATATATGCAGACTACAAAATAATCTGTGGCCAGGTCTTAATTAACCTACAATTTATTTATATTTATATACAAAGCAGCCGGTATTACCCGGCCTTGCCCATTCCAAGTTATTTACTTCAAAGATTAAGATATCAATTTTCCATACATTTTCTGCCCGTGGAAAATTTAAACCAACCTTATGTCACACGTCTCAAATTATATTTTTACAAATTTATAATTTATTTATTTTATAAATTTGATTGAAGCCCTAAAATAAACTTTGCCGTAAATAACCTTTGACCCGTGTTTTCCATCCAAGAGGTGCGAACGTTGTGAGGTGTGAAACATGTCTCAACTGAATTTTCAAAAAGATATTTTATTATGCGCTGAGTGGACGACAATTAAACTTTCGCCAAACAGCGCTTTCCCCTATGTTTCCACCCTGGGGCGTGAATTGATCAAAAAGTGCGTAGGAATTTTTCCGTAGCTCTTTGAAAATGAGTTTAAGCTTATTATTATACATACCTATAATCCTGAGTGAGACGACAAGCTGATCTCGCCTAGCTTATCCCTCGCTTCGTCTCGTTTTCAGAAAGTGCTAAAGCTAATGACAGAACAAGTGAAAATTGTTTGTTGTCGGAAACTCTTCCAAACAATAAATATTTTTAGTATTGGGGTTTTGGGCATATTTAAAAAATTATAAGACCTAATTTGGAACTAAAAAAAAAACCTTGCCTTTGAAAAATGTTTAAAAATTCATTTCGTTTTTAGAGATCTATAAGAAATCTATAAGAAAATATTTGTATCAAAAATTTGAATTCTTTTTCTTTCTTTTAGGTATTGTTGTATGATGTATAAACGATCTTATAGCTAAATTTACTGTCTCTTATGCTTTCATTTCATAATCTCTGGGATGGGGTTGTTTATAAAGAAAAATATACTTTAAGACGTTCTGTCTGTAACATCGATTTTAAGTTGATCTGGATATGTTGGGCGGCAATTTAGTGTGGTGTTTCTTGATTTTTGAAGACTCTGACAACGACGCGGAATAGATTCCCTTAGCTTCTGATGCTTCTTTCTTTTAAACAGCATATCGTGTCGAATCAACTAAATTGTATTTCTCTCACATCCTGAGTAGTTGCTATAAATAATAAATATGAAATGTTTCAATTATTTATAAGGATGATGAGCACATAGTAGCTTTTTAATCTTTGGACATACGATTGCTTTACAATTTTCAACTTAAAACGACCCAATTAGCTAAGTAAGTAACCAATGCATGAATGAAAGCTAAATGATAACTAATGATGGAAACAATTTGGGGGGTGGGGGGGCTGATTGATTGATTGACTGGCTAGTAGATAGCTGCGATCTGGTTGAGCTTAGGCGTTGGCAAAGTCGATGCCCTTCTGAATGTTCTTCTTCAGCTCGGGAATGGCAGCCTCCAGTAGCTTCTTTTCGTAGTCGTTCAACTTGGGCAGTCCCAGGTTCTCTTGCAGACCAGCCTTACCCAGCACCAGGGGCGTGGAGAAGAATGTCGCCTCCGTAATATTGGACTGCACGTACGAGCACTCGATGACGTTCTTATCACCGTTGAGTCCCTTGAGCAGGGAGCCGGCAAAGCGAGCGCCAGCGTAGGCCATCGACAAGGTGGCAGATCCAGCGCCAGCCTTTGCCTTAACCACCTCGGTGCCGGCCTCCTGAATGCGTACGGTCAGCTTCTCGATGGCATCCTGGTTGCCCTTGAACAGAGGCTGGCTTTGCGACAGCACTGGCAGAATGGTGACACCGGAGTGGCCGCCAATAACCGGAATCTGCACGCTCTGGGGATCAACGCCGAGGGCGTGGCCAATAAAGGCACGAGCACGCACCACGTCCAAGGTGGAAACGCCAAACAGACGCTTGGGATCATACACGCCGGCCTACATAAGCAGCTGAATTAGTTGCGGTCTTTGTTTTATTATTGTCAAGCATGGTTTACCTTCTTCAGAATCTCGGCAGCAATTGGCACACAGGTGTTGACGGGATTCGTGATAATGGCGACCAGAGCCTTGGGGCAGTTCTTGGCAATCGCGTTGGAAATATCCTTAATGATGCCGGCATTCACATTGAACAGATCATCGCGAGTCATGCCAGGTTTGCGGGGCACACCAGCAGGGATGACAACAACATCGGAACCTATTCAAATATAATTCATATAATGCATTAATTATTAAATGTACATGTATAATTATTAAATGCCTGCAGAAAAGACAAGAGTACTCCGCTCGGAAATGCTCGACTAGAAGATTTTGATTCTTCACAAAGTGTCATATAATGGAAAGTTATTTGTTTCAGTGTTTTTTATCCGATCTTGATAAAAATTGTCGGACATAAATATGGCAGCCAAAGTTGTGCAAAAATTCAAAATATAATAAGCTTAAAAATCCGGATTTTGATATCATTTGTATCGATTTCATGGAAATGGAGAAATGGAAATGTACATCGATTAAGTCTCTGGCTCATGGTTTCCGAGATCGACGCGCTCATAAGTACGGACGGACATCAAAATATATACTTTTCTTTGCTGATCATCAAAATAAATACTTTTCCTTTAGCACAAAAGCGTTTATAACCTAACTTGCATAAACGGTAGACAAATACATGCATTAAATGAAAAGCTGTAAATAAAAGCACTTTGATCTTTTGTATTATGCTCCAAAAAGTAGCTAATGTTAAGAGGTGATTAGCCAGTTATAAATACAGATAAACGTCTCCCTTATCAAACGACTTGCTCTTATCAGCCGAAAATAATATATGTACATTGAAATATTAATATATATGCACAAGTAATTCTGATCTTTGTTAATTCAAATCTTTGAGCAAATCACATGCACAGCATCTGCTCAAAGGCCGAATGTAACATAAAAATAATGTGTGCCAATGTGCTAATTTTCAACTTGGAGTATTAAACCTAACCTCACTTATTGCCCTCCACTCACCCTTCAGGGAAGCGCCCAATTGATCGGCGCCCATGAATCCCACCGTCTTGCTCTTGGTATCGATGTGCGACAGATCGGCGGCAACACCGGGCGTGTGCACAATATCGTACAGCGACAGATCCGTGACCAGGGGATTTTGCTTGAGCAGCAGCGACAGCGGCTGGCCGATGCCGCCGGAGGCGCCGCATACGGTCACCTTATAGTTGTTCTGCCAAAAAGGAAAATTGCCAAATTATAGTAAAAAGTTAAAGGTGGCAAGTTTAAAAAGTTGTATCAGTGCCTTGCATAAAGAACGGTTTATTTAGATCGACCATTTTCGCTTCATTACGTAAACCGCAGAAGTCAGTTGGCGGACAGAATAGAATAGGAAAAAAAAAAAACTGCTGCGGCTTTTAATTTTCGTTTGTTGCTTACCTGTTGGCTGACCGAAAAGTTGCGCACGCCTTGCAGGGCCAATTGTTTGGTGACTTGCTTCAACATTTTGTTTTGTTTTTTAATAAAAAATTGTTCAATTAATTTGCTAGGCTAAACAATAAGCAGCTGCGCAGCTTGCAGAATCCCAATAGCTATTCGCGAAAAGCTTTCGGCCAACCTGGCGCAAGGTTAAATGCTGCGAACTGTATTTTGTGCTTTCGACAGCTGTTGCGCGACAGCTGAACGGCGCTGCCAACTGGTTTGTGGAAATGCGCGCGAAAGCTTTTGTTTGAAGCTAAGCTTTTTTTTAAATATATTTGGATAACTGTTCAATTTGTTTTTGTTCGATAGAGACATACACTGAGTAAAATTTGCATTTAATTAAAAGTGCTGCATACGTAGCTCAACCTGTAGCGAAATGCAGGCCCGCCGCTCCGCTTTGAGCTCCTTGGCCAGCATTCGCTTTTTGTGCTCCAGCAGGGCATTCTCTCGCGTATAATGTTCAATAATTCGTTCGTAGTCACCCTCGGGAGGGAGCTGTTCCTGACATATAGGTACCGGAGCTTGTGGCTTTAGCGCTTCCTGTTCATACAACTGTTTCAAGCGAAAGATCTCATTGCGCTCGGCAAGAATACGTGCTTTGAGCTCGTTTTGCCAGATAATAAGCTCGTCGTATTCCATTTGCAGCCGTAGCAGCTCGTCACGCTGTGGATTTGTCTTCGGCAACAGCAAATAGCCGGTCTTTTTGTCTATGGTGTATTCAACCGGGTTTGGTGGTGGGGTAGGAGCAACACCGGGATCATCTGGTTGTTGGTCCGAGGTGTTTATTTGCGACGGCACGGACTTTGAGTCGACGGTATCTTCGTTGATATTGGTGGCTGTTGGGACTGTTGGTGGGACTGCTTGTTGAGCTGCTGGTTGTACAGAGACTACGGAGGTGCTGGCCTCCAGCTCATCTATGGACTTCTCTTGCTTCTTTTCACAGCTTCTTAGTTTGCGTTTCAGTTGGGTGATAATGCGTTGCACCTCCCAAAGCTGCTCCTCGCGTTTCTTGCTGATGAAGCCCGCATTCATTTCGCTATGTATTTGGTTCAGGAGACTGTCCTGCTTCCGTAGCTCCGTTTGTATGTCTTCCGGGGTATCCGGTAGACCGGGACTGGCCGAGGTGAGTGGGGGAACATATCTGCAAGAGACGAAAACCTTTACTTGGAAATCTCTCAATTTATTTGGGCTGATGGCTGCCTTAACAAAAAGCTGACAATTCGCTGAAAACGATTTCGTTTACGCGGCACTACGCTCATGTTTTCCTTAAAGTGTTCAAGAGATCTATCAACGTGCGGGCACATAATGCGCTGCTGTAATCTAATCTGGTCAATGTTTACTTACTTTATCAACTTAACGTCCGAAAAGAGATTCGCGCAGTGGCATAAGAGCGCAACCATCAAGCGGTGTGACATCTGCAGCGTTGGGCTCAGCAGCATGGCCAGCGATTGGGCATTGAGTTTGTTGTAACGCTCCTTTTGTATGACTGCGTCAAAGTGCAAGATTACCCAGGCCAAGAGTGTACGATTACATTTTGGCAACTGTTCGAGAAGTTCTTGCAGCTCCGCCTGCTGCTTGGTGACTTTTGGATGCGAGGCCACCTCCTCGAAGCGTGCAATCAAATCTGTGGTCAGCACCGGTTCCGGCAGCTCGCTAAAAAACAATTTGAGCAAACTGCAGGCGGTCGGTACATTTAGCTCGTCCACAGATGCATCGTACTCGCGATTGTTGTACAGTCGTTTGTAGTGCATCAGACGCGTCTTGAAGGGTTCAACTTTGTAAATATGATCGCACTTGAGCGATTGTTCCTGTTGCAGGTAATCGATGCAATCGCGCACGACCAGCGGAAGATCGACGCCGTCGTGGCAGCGGGAGCGCTCAAGGGCCAGACTGATGGAAACACCAAAGATCGGATAGCCAAGGGCCAACTCTTCTTCAACGCTGTTGCTGTCCTCTAGTTGCGATTGTTTACCCTTTTTATCCTTTTTATCTTTCTTATCGGACTTGTCTTTCTTGTCCTTCTCCTTGCGCTCCTTATCCTTCTTTTTGTGATCTTTGTCGTCATGGTGTCGTTCTTTCTCTTTTTCCTTTTCCTTGTCTTTTGTCTTATGTACTGGATCCTCCTCTGGACCTTTTGGTTCCTTTTCCTTGTCGCGCGATTTTTCACGTTTTTCCTTACTCTTTGAGCTCGTAAATTTGAAAGTTTTTGACTTTTTTGACTTGGAGGGACTCCTGTGGCGATAAAAATATGAGCTTGTGGTGTTCTTACTGAGATTCCATCGGTTCCATCGTACTTACTTAGTGTCCAGCTCTTCTTCGGGCGAACTTTCACCTTCTAGAGCAGCATAACCGCGATCTTTCCCCTTCTCTTTCTTATCCTTACGTCGTCCAATGAGCAGATCTTTCTTGCTGTGCTTGTCATGGTCACCATCGCTAACTAGCCAAACATATAAAATTAATTTGCGGTCGCGCCTTTTTAGGTCTTAAATATACTCACAATCGCTTTCCTCTTTGCTCTTCTTAGACTTGGCATCGACCGCTTCAGATGCATATAAACCGGGAAACTCCTTTTCCTCTGGACTATCAAAATCCATACTGTTGTGGCAACTAGCTTAAATAAATAAATAATTAAAATCAATGTGTTTACGCCATCTGCAATCAATAAACAACGTAGATGCGCAACACATATTCGATTGTTCAATCGATAAAATCGAACGGAGCTGCCAACCTGTTGCAAATGCGGCTTGCAGGTCGGTACGCACAGCGTAACTTTTGTAAAACAGTATTTAAACAATATAAAATTTACTTTTATAAATTATATAAACCTTATGTTTTTCTCAATCTAAATTTTTCATAATTTTATCAGCAGTCTGATAAAATATGTACAAATAATTATGATGTTTTTTATTCCGTAATGAGCTGCATACTATTAAGCAAATGTAAGAAGATTTGTTTACCTTTTGTATGAAAAAATTTTGATTTTCATACTTTGTGTTGTCGTTGTACAAAGCTTTAAGTTTTATTTTCGAACAAAAACATAATGTCTTCTGTGCGTTTGAGCCAAGTGGAACGTGACCATTTGGCGCTGCTCCAACGCCCGGCCAACGAAGTTTTGGAGCTATGTAAGTCGGCTTTCGATTACCTCGTAAACGGACCTAACACGGACCGCTACGACATGCTGGCCAAGAAGTACGCCGGCGATGTGAACAGCGAGGCAGTGCAGCGGGCGGTGGAAGCGTTAATATCGCTGCTAATTCAAGTTACCACGAAGACGGGAGCGAACGGCGAGCACGTAAACATACGCCAGATATTTCCTAATCTCAGCGACGATGTTCTTGAGGTGCTAGAACAGTTTGTGACCAGTAAGCGAAGTTTCGTGGAAGGCTCCATTAAGTCGGCCAACATCCGTGCCTATCGGCTTGTCAACCTAGACTGGCGTCTGGAGGTGCGCACGGCATCTCGTTGTCTACTGCAACAGTCCAACGTGGTGATAACAATGAAGCTGTACCTTCACACAGAGCCGAAGAACGAAAATCGTGAGCTGCTTGAAATAGACACGTCCGATCGTAGCGAGAAGGAGCTAAGTGTCATGCACGAGGATGAGCGGCGGCATCGCAAGGATCTGGTAGTGCAAACGGATGTCAGCAGTTTAGTCTACTTAATCAAAACGCTTGAGGATGCCTTGGCCGAGTCCAAGACGCGTCGCATTAAGAATATTGTCAATGCCATACACTAAGAGTAAATAAGATATTAGCTGTTAAGTCAAGATATTAACTATATTTTAAGAGCTGGACCAATTTATTGCAACTACAACTAACTAAAACCTAAAGCAACTGCTTGTGACTCAATCGGTTGCCGCCAAAGCCTCAGCTGCGGCCGCTTTCAGTGCCACCTTCTTTTTCTGGCGATCAGTGCGCTTTTCCTCAGGCGACTTCTTGAGGGCTTTCACACGACGCGTCTGTATGGAACCCGTTTGTTGCTTGCCCAAATGCACGCGTCCCTTTGTATTGCCCAGCGCATCTGTGCTCATATTCTTCTTTTTGGTAACTCTCAGTTGCTTGGGCTGTTTTCTGGCCAGTTTGTACAGATCTTCAGAGGCGATTTTGGTGCGACGAATGGAGAAATCAGCCGATGGTCCGATCTCTTCCAGCTCGATACGTGGCGTCTTTTGGCCAGACTTCTTTAGCAATATCTTATAGGAACGCATCAGAACACTCATATCGTCGGTGACCGTGAAGCTAAGCACATGCTCCACACCTTGTAGCCGTATGGACTCGACCTTTTCGCGGTGAAACATGTCAATAAACAAACTACGCAGACGACGCAACTCCTCCGTTTGAGCCCATTTCGGGCCGTTAAATACCAGACAGGGCTTGACACAGGCGCCAATCTTCTCCGTTTTAAATTCGGCAATTGCCTGATAACGCTTAATGCCCAACTCAAACATGTCAAGAACTTCGTTTTCGAAAATCCGGCCAATGATTATATTGTCCGGGCGTTTCTTTGACGTTGAGCCAAAAGTGAAGAGCGCCGCATCGTTTTTCATTGTCAAGCTGCAAAGGGAATCATCAAAATCGTATGGAGTATAATTTTAAGTGCATTTACTTACAACTCCAATGAGGACGGATCATCAAAGGGCGTTATGTCGTTTTTGCGGTGTAGGACTTTAACCAGCGGCTTCTTCAGCTGCTGAAGATCCTTCATGCACTGTTTTACGTTGCCAGCGCATTTTCGTCCGTCCACAAATAACATGGTACGCGCCGACTCAATGAGCTGCGGCTCACGGGCCAGCAACACTTTCTTTCCTTTGCGGGTTTTGGGTTTCCTGCAAAAAGGAAATATACGCGAAATGAGCGATGAGTAACGGCTTATGGCATTAGCTGTAATGCTGATGGAGAACTTACCTGATCATTAAAAGCGACATCCTAAATGTATTGGTTATTCAAATTTAAAATTACTTCTCAAAATGCATAAAACGCACGTGTAGCGTTCTTCTGGTAGTGCCAACTGGTTGCAATTTGGCAGCGCTGGCAACACACGTAGCTTGGCAGCACTATGTCCAGTGTTGCCAATTAAGCCAGTTTCTAGCTAAATTTGGCGTTTTGAGAGGCGTTAACCGAAAACAGTTTAAATATTTAACTGATTTCATAGTTTCTGATAACGTATTGGCAAGTAATAGCAAAACTATTTATGGCAGAGTTGTGCAAAAAAACTATTCACCTACTTATGGCTATTTTGAATGTTTAATAATTTACCTACTTTTTTGAAGCGGCGTTAGCAACACTGGCTGTGTCAGCTGTTGTGTATTAGCATTAAAATCAATCGAGTGTTGTTTGCATCTCATCTGTTGCATGTTGCGATTCAGTTTCGACCAAATGTGCATTAAAATGACATAAAAATGTTGCGAGGTAGTCAAAGCCAAGCACTGCTGCTGTCACGCAGCTTTTATTATATTGCCCGAAGTTTGGCGACTGCAAAAAAGGCAGCCAGCACAGAAGGAAAAGCCAAGTCTACAAAGTTAAGCGGATTAGAATTGCCAACGGAAGAGTCTTTGAATCCCAACTATTTGGCGCGAACGTTGGGTGAGCAATCACAATTAAAACAACAACATTTTGCTTATAGTATCTAACTTTTAAGGCAGCAACTATCGCACATGGGCCGCAGCACTGGAAAAACATCCTGAGCTGAAAACCGTCAAGCGAAAGGATCTACTCAATTCCTTCGACACATTGAAATCGCTGAAGTACAGCGTGGATGACATTGTCACGAAGCCCATGATCATTTATTACGGCGCTTCGACGCTATTCAATCGGCATAGTGTGCTCATCGAATGCGGTTTCCAGAATGTCACTATTCCGACGTTGTTCAAATACGTAACTGTTATCAACAAGCCGATAGATATGCTCAAGGGACACAGCTATATACCCTACGATGTGAATGTGCCGCAGCGTCTTACTGCATGCTTTACGGATGTCCAGCTGCCCAACAATGGCCAATTGATAGAAGGCGTCGACGAAAGCATCAGCCTAAAGATGCTAAGGCAAACGATACTCAATGCCTATCTGCGCGAACGTCTGCAAATGGACGATGCGGACCTGCAGAAGCTGTGGCGCGTCTATTCGCGTGTTCGTCATAAGAGCTTCCGCTCCGTGCAGGATATTATCGAGTTGTTGACTACGGTGTTTAAGTTTCCGTTGGAACGGTTACGAAAAAATAGTTTCCTGCTGCACGCGGATGCAGACAATGTGCGTCGCATTCTTCAGGAAATACCCACAATAAATGGCCAAGACATACGCGACATTGGATATCGCCGGCCAAAAATCCTAATGTCCACTTGTGATGGTCTCAAGCAGACGCTGCAGCACGTGCGTGCCTTTGGCATTGGCGAGGATGCTGTGCTGCGCTGCCTCGAGGTGCTTACCCTAGGACCCGATACGGTTTTGGAGCGTCTACGCGACTTAAACGAAATCGAGGAGTTTCAGGTTCTGGGCAGCAATCCGCGCGTACTCCGCCTGGTGCATTATCAGAACAAAGCCCGCCTGCGTCTAGACTATTTGAATCAGCTAAAAGTGCGCTGCGCCTCATTGCATATATTATCCTGCGGCTCGGAAATCTTCGCCAAGTGAGTGTAGCTGTCGATCAATTGGACATAATTTAAAATATTTGCTCTCATAGATTTGCACGCGACGGCTCAGATCGCACGAAGGGTCGCGACATTGTTGTTTATCTGGGAAACATTCTACTAAAGGACGAGCAGGTGCTGCGCAATCTGCTGTCGCGGCATCCCAACTGGTGCCATGTACCCGTACTGCATGTCAAACAATGTCTGGAATACTTGCTTAGCAAGAGATTTAAGCTCAACGAGATCTTCAATAACATTCACCTGCTTTTGTATCCAATGTAAGTAGAGATGTCTGCTTTTCGGAGCAACACGTTTTGATCTGTTTTGTTTGGTGTATTATAGAAAACGTATTGAAGAAAAATTGTTGCAATTACAAGCTGCTGAGGCCATGGAAGAGCTGCAGCTGCCTGTCGCCGATGTGCACGCTCTTAGCAACAATGAGATTTTAACGCTGATTTTATATCTCATCGAATCGGAATTTCATTTCACTGGAGATGGCATTTGGACGGAGCAGCACACGCATCACGTGGAGAATTTCAATAATCTTTTGCCCGACTTCCCGGAGAGCCTCAACAAAGTGTACAAATATGGCGTGAGGCCATCAGAGAAGCTGTCCATGCATCATTTGTAAATGAATTGTAAATATTTTTGAAACTATTCATTTATAATTACTGGGAGTTTCTCTTCGATAAAACTTTCATCAGAACCAATTCACTTATTTATGCGAAGAGCTGTTACATCAATGATTCATTTGTCATTTGTAAAGAATACTATTAAAATGTAGATTTTAATACCATTAATTGTGAATAAAATCAATGGAAATGTATACACTTAAGTAATGCACATATGTTTTACATCATTATGTTCCTGGATACGCTGTATTACTTATAATATAGTTTTATAATATTAAAATCTAGTTTTGCTGAGGTTTGCTACTTGTGCTTTGCTCCGCAGAAGGCGTCTCCGTCTCTTCGTCATGGCGCACAACGTAGGAGTTGTATTTAAGGGATATGTTTCGGGTTTTCTCCAGCACTTCATTGTAGGCGGCGGTCAAGGGTTTTTGTACAGCCTCTTGATGCTTATAATCCTCGTCCTAGAAACAATTAAGTCACAAATGGTTTCATTTTTAAAGTAACTATTGATTTTACCAATTCGTAGCTGAGATCCGCATCATATTCGCATTGGTGTGCCACAAATGGCAAGTGTACGACGTTATAATCAACTTTTCCTGAGATGTTTCTCAACGCCTCATCGGGCTTATCGAACCATTCTAAAACCAGATTGCATGGCACATGACCCTCAGGCATGGTGAACTGACGACATACTACAAATGCTTCAATGCTGGAGTTGCGCGATGCGGATGGCTTGAAGAGGCACACATCCTTAAAGAAGCGCTGCAGCTGCAAGTAGACGCCGCTGGTGTTGGCTGCTCGATACACTTTGCCCATAAACGAACCGCCCTCTTCGAGGATGTAGGTCGAAATGCTCAGGGCTGATAATAAGAGCTGCGCCTGCATATAGGCATCCCAATCATGCATGCCCGTCACATCTGGAGCCCCATCGCTGACGACCAGTTGCGCCTTTTTGCCATCAAAAAACTTAATAATTGTTTCCGCTGTCGACTCTTTGGTAATGTCTTCGCGCAGCTGTGTGACCCCATCAATGGGCGCCATGCCCTGCATGTCCACTGCAATGATCTTCACCTGCTCCCGTTCTTCGGGCGTACGCGGCTCGTACATGCGCTTGGACAGAACCTGTGACCAGCCACCAGGGGCAGCGCACAAATCAACAGCACGTGTTACACCTGAGAAGGATTCAACATTTAAGTACTAAGCACGTTTTGATAATGTGTTGGTGGAAAGCTCACCCTCTAGTAAATTAAACGTTTCGTCCGCTTGAAGCAGTTTGAATGCACTTCTGGCGCGCCATCCCTGCTCCTTTGCTAATCGGTAAAAAATATCTCGCTTATCCTTTGATGATTTACCCATATTTTTATGCAATCAAGCACTGTTTATTTATTTCTTTTAGTTGTCCAAGATCAAGACAAAAAGTTAATCTCTAATAAGAAATTGGATCTTTTTAAATTACAGTTCAATGTTATATTTAGTTCAGAATATCTATCGAAGCATATCGATAGGTAGTAAATTTAGGGAAGCATTTTCGATATGTATTGAATTTAAATAAAGTCAGTTTCTTATTGGAGTTTCTTATTCTCATTAATATCTGTTGATGTATGTCTTGGAAAGTCTCAAACCTTTATTTCAAGGAATTACGGACTTTCTGTATGGTATGAATTAAATCTTCGACGTGGAAAACAAGTAGACAGTAGACAGGTTAGAACACTATTCATAAGCTTACATTTAGAACGCGTCGAATGTATGTTTTTAAGTATTTATGAATGTATAAATCATCATAAACACAATTTAAAAAACAAAAATTATAAAGTAGCAAGAATTATTTTAATGTATATATTCTTTTATTTTCAGTTTAAGTTAAGCATCTCTAAGATTTATTGTGGCTGCAAGGCAACTATTTATATTCTATATCTGCATTCGATCTTATATTGGCTACATAGGCAATACATGGATGTGTCTCAACGTTAAGCTTACGGTATAACATTTTAACTGTAATTGAGGTTAGGTAAGCAGTGTAAGCAGCTTTGTTGAGAGTTTTCGGTTTGTGTCATGACTAATCGTAAGATATTTAGATAAGGTAGAAGTTTCCTACAGTCTGTATAACAGTTCCTTTTTTTTCTTCAGAGTTTTAAAAAATCATTTGTGTTTTGAAATGATTGATTCTTGTTTTCTCTTAAAATTCATATATTAATCAAAATGTCAGCTTTTAATTAAGAGTTTCGTACGTTATTTTATGATTGGTTCTTCTTGATTCAAGTACGATATTCTCGACTGGTTCTCTCTGTGTACTTGTTGATGTTATATTGTAGATATCTGCCGTTTAGTGCTTTTACCCTAGTTTAATGGCACTACGACCACGCGAAGTAAACAGCTAGCAACAAAAAGATGTCTTTCTCTCTAATGTCTCATAGTAAATTTTACTCATAGCCCCTCTACATATTTTGCTAATACCCGAAAATTGTTGCTTTCTACTTTAAGGCGATATTTCAAAAAGACTCCCAGCTGTGCATATAATATATATTTAACATTTTAATTATAATAGCATATAATTATAATATAATATAAGTGAAACAAGTTCGGTGAATAAACTTTCATCCATATTTTCTATAAGCCACATGAACTCTTTAAAAATGAGCTTGAGCCCGAAACTTCTCCCTCTCAACCTTTGAGACGAGTTTTTCACCTAAGAGGGGTGGATTTTGCGATAAGTGTGAAACACGTCTCAAATGAATTCGAACAAAGATCTTTGATTATACAAATATTTGCCAGAATATATCCCCTTTTTGCGAACAGAGTTTTGAAAGTAAGTTAACCGGACGAAACATAAAACTTAGTCCATATAACCTTTGACCTCCATTTTCTAGCCAGCATGATTGTATATTACGATAAGCGTGAAATACGTCTCAAATGAATTTTCTTTAAGATCTTTGCAAACTCCATTCAACTATTTCCCACCCACAGGGGTGAATTTTGGGAAAGTGTGAAATACTTATTAAATGAATTTTCACAAAGAGACAGAGAGAGAGAGAGAGAGAGAGAGAGAGAGAGAGAGTGCGTTGATCTTTGGGACAAACAGTTTTGCTGGATCTGTAGTTTCTCAAGATATCTTCAACAATCTCCGGAATTACCAGCTTTACGGTTCTCCTCACATATCTGCTCAGCCGTAAGCCATTTGTCTATAAGACGTAAACGTTCTATCTTGTTGCTTCATTTCTTTTTTGTGGCTCTTCAAATTTCTGCTCAGACTTATGTATAACAAAGTTCAACATATGCACAAACACGACTATTTTTTTTTAAATTGTGGTTTCAAAGAAGTTTTTTGTTATCAACAAGATAAACTAAAGAAAAACAAATGAGATTGCTCTGGACGAAAGTGCCCGACTAGGGGATACCCTGGATCTTGTTTTATTAACACTGCATTCTGTGGATAAAAATATGGGTAAAAATAAATGATACAAAAAAATCAGTTCTTACTTCCTTCAACCTGATAGGCATAGTAAGACAGAATACAGATTATAATAAAAGATTGCCTTTGCAAATCTGTTTATTGAATAACTTGAATAACTTCAATGTTTCTTGGCCGATCTTGCCTGGGGCACAATAAGATCCTTTGTATACTCGCAAAAAGGCAAACAGCACAAAAGGTTCCAATTTGTGTTTTTATTATTTATTTAATTTTTCCCCAAATGGGGGGAAGGAGCGGGTCGATTGCTCGGAAAAGGGGCAAATTATGGAAGATCGGAAACAAGCCCTTCGTTCCAAATTTCAGGTCCGTAGCCCACGACCCCTGAGAATCTCATAAGGATCGAACTATAAATGCCCATGATATTTAAGAATACATTTTATATAGTACTAGCGGGTATAACCCGGCCTTGCCCGTGGCACGTATGTTATAAAATCAATGTTTTCAAAAAGCTTTGAAAATGATTTTGAAACTTATCGGACGGTAAACAAACATACAACCGTTTTCCGCCAATTTACCACTGTTGCGGGTGGAATTTCCCAAATCGCTGAAACACGTATTCATTACATTCTTAAGTAGAGCTTTGAAAATAAGTTTGAAGCAAATCGGACACAATTTAAAACTTCGCACAACAAATCGTTGAGTCGAAAAAGTTTGGATTCTGCGAAAAGTGTGAAACACTACTCAAATGATTTTTCTTATAGATCTTTGGAAATGAATTTGAGCGCGAAACGTCACCCACCAAATCTTTGACCTCCGTTTTCACCTAGAAGGAACGGATTTTCCTAGAAGTGTGAAACACCCCTCAAATGAATTTGAACAAAGATCTTTGAAAATTAGTTTGAGGCCGATCGGATGGTAAACAAAAAAGTTACATACAAACGTTTTTCGCGATTTTTCCACACTTGCGGGTGGAATTTCCTGAAACCCCGTCTTAACGGGCACCTACATCACATAAGGTAGCTAAAGTGAAAATTTCAGCTTCCTAGCTCTTACGGTTTGGGCTGTGCGTTGATCACCAATCAGTAAGTCAGTCAGTCAGTCAGGACAAACAGTTATATATATAGAGATAATAAGGTATTTCATATATATTAGGAATCGGCGCCTAAATATAAACGAACATGGCTAGATTGACTGGACTTTCGATGGTTACCATGAATATATATACTTTATAGGGTCGGAAATGCTTTTGTCTCTTGCCTGTTTCATACAACTGCACAAAACCAATATACCCTTTCCCAGTATTTTTAATGGGTGCAGAGCATAAAAGCTAAACCGCAGACATCTATAACGAAAATGAGATTCTAAATGCAATTTCTTTGGCTTTCAGATTGTAGTATAAAAAAAACAAAAAGTAGTATAAAAAGTAGTATAAAAAAGTATAAAAAGGCGCCCGTTTGGCTGTTTTTGGACAGTTATTGAATATCTTTTGAATAGGAATCAGTATGTTTGCGACTCCACTGCGGCAGGTGAGGAGCCAGAAAGGGGCGGAGGTGGAGCCATCCCAAAGATACAAGATACTCAACAAGGGCTACGGCAAGGATGCGGTCAGGTTGATGTACGTCAATCGGAACGGTTCGGTGCACAGCATTCAGGAATTCGAGCTGAGCACGCACCTGAAGCTGAGCAGCAGCAAGGACTATCTGCATGCGAACAACGCGGATATTATTGACACCGATGCGCAAAAGAATCTCGTTTTCATTCTGGCCAAGCAGCATGGCATCGAGGGTCCCGAAAAGTTTGCCCTGCTCGTGGCCAGGTATTTTCTAAGCAAATATTCGCACGTGGAGGAGGTTCATATGCACATGGAGACATATCCCTGGCAACGCATACGCATGGAGGACTCCAGACTTGGCGAGAACAACTCTTGTCTCCGAACTGGAGACAGTTCCCAGCTGCACAACCACGCCTTCATCTTTCAGTCCGAGGCGCTGCATTTTTGCGACGTCATCCTGACGCGTCACGGTAGATGGAAATCCGACTAAAGGTCAAGAGATATTCCTTATAGCGTTTCTCTCTTCAGATTCCAAGCCGACCGTCTTCACGGGCATCAAGGGACTGCGCCTGCTGAAGACCACGAAATCATCATTTGTGAATTTTGTGGATGACGAATACCGCACGCTTCCGGATTTGCCGGATCGCACGCTCTGCACCGTTGTGGACAGCTCCTGGGAGTACTCGGACTTTGAGACTGTTGACTTTTCGCGCACCTGGCAGACTGTCAAGGATGTTGTGCTCAAGAACTTTGCCGGCGATCCAAAGGAGGGCATCGCCTCGACCTCGCTGCAGAACACAATGTATCTCAGCGGGCAGCAGGTGCTCGATCTGGTGCCACAGGTGTCGCACATCTCAATCACAATGCTCAATTTGCACTACGCGAAATTCAATACAAAACCCTTTCAACAATTGGTGCCAGGAGAGAATAACGAGGTGCTCGAACCGGTCGATAAGCCATTTAGCACCGTCTATGTTCAGCTCTCACGTTAGAGTTTCTTAACGTAACTGACCAAGGTTAGCCTTGGTCGGGTTTATCCGTCTAGGAGATACCCTGAAATTTCGCAAAGAGATAAATCTTACAATTAGCATTGTTAAAAATAAATTTAAAAAAATATATCCTGCATTTTTGTCTGGCAAAGAGATAAATCTTACAATTAAAATAAAATAAATTTAAAAAAATTCAAATCTCGCGCCACCTTAATCAAACGAACTGCTTTCCATGCCCTAGCCATGTTATTTCCTTATCTACTTATCATACTGTTATAATTAACATAGATAGTGACACAGTAATAACATAGCCATGTTATTGCCTTATCGACCTCTACTTATCATACTGTTATAATTAACATAGATAGCGACACTGTAATAACATAGCTAGGGCTACCTCTGATGATCTTATCCTATTACAATACTAAAATTATAGAAAAAACGATCACATTTTAGGTAGATTTTGAGACATGATCTTTTAGGCATAACTCTAAAAAATAGCTAGAAACAAGAAACTTGGTGTGTAGTTTCTTGTATATACAGCTTAAAAATCAATTGAACATTCTTTGCTTCACGTGCTCTGAGTATTTCATAAGGATCGAAGAATAAACACCCATGATATTCAAGAATACATTTCATATAGTATAATATAGTATTTCATATATATAAGGAATCTAGTATGTTTGCAAAGGTAATTCATCGCGGGTTTAGGGTATCTCCTAGTCGGGCTATCTAGACTAAAGGACTCTAACTTGTCTCTGGCATTTGCCCCAATCCACGCTCCATTTCTTACGTTATTTTAGCGATTTTAGGATAAGTCCCTGCATATTTACGTTACTCCCTGCAGAAGCTATATCACATAGAAATCTGATGTTTATATGAAATGAAGCTTTAATTAAATGAGTTTGTTGAATATAATAATAAATAACTATATAAAGTTGACTGATTAAAGGTGAACCGATCAAGAATACATATAGGGTATATACATATATTCTTCGGGTCGGATTACAAATGAGCACTAATACATTGATAAACGATAAAAGATCACAAGGAATCAAAACTTAAAAGTAAGAACGTATAAAACATTTAATACAAAAAGAAAACGAGAGTTAACTCGAAATAAATAAAATTTGAGATTCGATTTGCCTGGATTTACTTTATCTGTCGGCCCGTGCGCTTTTGTTTGACTTGTGCGACTGGCGTGGAAGCATCATTTGGCGCCGAATCCATTAGGCCGGAGTCGACCTCATCGACGTTTCGTTTGCCCGACACCAGCTTCTTGACGGATTTGGTCTGCAGCTTCGGCCTGGCCGTGGTCTGCGCCAGAGTTCCAATCGACTTGCGCGGCACCTTCGACTTGGTCGTTGCCGATGTGACTTCGCTGGTCGGAGTCACATCTGGCGTGACTACGGCATTCTTCGCTGGCTTAGCTTTGGGCTTTGGCTTGCTGGACTCCTGCTCGAGTGCGGCCTGAGCGGCTTTGGCTTTGCCCGCAGCGCCGGCCACCTTGGCATTGGCCTTCTTCTTGGGGGGCTGCAGGTGTCAAGGATATGGTTATGGACATATGTCTATTATTAGGAGACGGCAAATACGAACCTCATTTGTTTGACGCTCCGACGCCTTCTTTTTGCGCTGCATCGGCTTTTCCGTCTTCTCCTGAGCGGCTGGCGGCGCCTTGGCCTTTTCGGTCTTCTGCTGCGCCATTCCCTCTGTCTTGGTCGCTGTTTTGGGCTCTTTCTGTTTGGCCAACTTCTTTTGCTTTTTGGCCTTCATGTTTTGCGTGGCCTTGGAGGCAAGCTTGGCCGCCGGCGACAGCTTAAACGAACGCCTCACTTGCTCCACTTCGCCCTTGGCGACGGCAATTTTGAGCGCCTTTTGCACAGACTTGGACATGCGCCGGGTATCGGTCACCTCGTAGCCGGTGGACTTCATGTACTTAATTATGGCTGGCACCGAAGAGCCGGAGCGACTGTTCAATGCCCTAATAGCTACCAGAGAGTTCGACAGTATAGTCCCCTTCTTGGCCACATTCAGCTCAAGCGGCTCTGATGAGCCGGCGGGACTGTTCAAAGCTTTTACGGTTGTCGGAGCAGGCGCTGTCTCCTTCTTGGTCTCGACTGTGGGCTTGGTTTTCTTTGGTCCCGCCATATTGATTTTTGTTTCCTTTACCATCTTCGGCTTGGAGTCTTTGATTATGATCTTTTTAACACCGTTGCCCAGCGAAATAGTCACATCCGCATCTGGAGGCGGTGTGGGATACGGATGATCGCCATCATCCTCTTCGGTATCCTCATCGTTCGACTGCGAGTCAGCCGTAAATGGATGCTCGCTCTTCACAGGCTCCTCGTCATCGGACCTCTCTGATTCATCGGTCGATTCGTCTTCGATCATTTCTTCATCGCTTTCCTCATCCTCGGAACTACTTGTATGCTTATTACCCAAAAGACGCATTGTATTTTAATTTAATTTCTATTTAAGCTCTAACAAATATGCACTGACACGCGGCACGCTCAAACTGTAACTACGCACACCAAAAAGCATTCAAGAATCTGAGCAAAATGAAAGACAACGAAAAGGAATAGGAATAACGGTGTTTACTCAAGTAACCAGCAGAGAGAACACCGACGGCTGCGTGCAGTAGCCAACATTCAAAATTACAGCCTAAGAGCAAATAATGCATGCGCTCTCTTTGCAAGCTGCTGTCCACTCTCTTTCGTTGGCCATTTGCCTCCTGAGCGGCGATTTTTTTTGTTTTGAGTTCCATTTCGTCCTCTTTACATTTCGTTAGCTTAGTTTTTCGTTTGATCGCAACCGAGGCGCAACTACTTCGAGTTGGCTGCCAAGCAACAATATAATAATTAATAAATTCTAATAAGTGTCCTGCGTGGCAAATAAATACATTTGAAACAAAAAATAAAGGTCTTTGAATTTCGCTGCACACAAGCAGTGGGAATTAATTAGTGCAAAAAGGCTTGAAACTACAAAAACGGTAATCGTTAATTCCAATTGGCATTCGCTTCGCGTGCAAATGAATTCGTGAAGAGAAACTCCCAATAGATATCAAAGCACGTCGAAGTCTTAATGCCCTTACATATTACTTATTATTACTTACAAGGCAGCCATATGACAAAGGAATATACTTTATATGGATTTTCAGTTATGTTAGAACACAAAATATGAAAACCGAAAAAAATATACCAACTCATTCGATGGAGCTATATGATATATTCGACTGAAGTTGATAAGATTTTGTGCTTTTGAAAATTTCATAGAGAGGGGCGTAAATGTCAAGTGAGCTCAAGATATTCAATAAAAAGTTTTCTTAATATCGCAACTTTAATCCGATTATTCCTGAAGAGCATATGCCAAGAGTATGGAGAAAATCTTAGATGCCAAGACTGGTGCAGATATCTGCCTGATATCTGATACATCCTGCAACAGATAGACTGCATAGAGATAGAAGGACAGAGGGATAAGGCTGCTGATCATATACACTTTATGGTTCGGAGACGTCTTCTATGACAAAATTAAGGCTATACAAACTATCGATAAGTAGGGTGAAGTATAGATAATACATGTCCCTAAAGGGCAACCAAAAAGATTCTACTTTAAACCCTTTGTTTTTTTTTTAATATAATACCTTAATCATTCAGAGAACATAGATCATGTTCTCACATAATTGAATCGAATATTTAAGTTTATCCAAGGGAGAACTCTTTCAGCATTTTTTGGACTAACTTCGCCTTTAATATATTTTGGAATCATTTAGTAGAATTCAATATGTAATAGTACATTTATTTTCCATTTGAATGAATATATAACATGCTTTTTTGCGTAATTTATTAACTCATCATTTGCATAATTTATTAATTAAATTTTGCACTTTAATATTATTTAAATATAAGTTTGTGTTGACAATTTATTATTGAATTTGCGTTGTTCTCGTTGCTGCCAAATAGATTTTTGGCAGTAACAATATGCAACTGTTGCGGAGCCTTTTCCTGTCCACACAGCAGACGAACCCTCACACGGACAACAAACAACATTTCTGTGCACATTTTCAACTTTAGATAACATTCTATTTTCTTTAGGACAATAAACGAACAAATAATCAATATTATATTTTATATATATGTAATTTTTTTTTTTTTTGTTGTTGTATAGAATTTTGTTTAAAAACATTTTGTTGCATTTAAAGCAGTTTTGCACTTAATATTTCATTGTTTAGTTTTGTTTAGTTGCTGTACAAATCGTTCACATCGTTTGGTGCAGGGATCAGTGAGGGACGGGCGGGTCCAGAAAAAGGAAGGAGAACGTGTATAATACTTGTGCGAACTGATATATAACGTCTTAAAGTTGAACGAAACAAAATAGGAGCGAAAGCGAAGCAAGCGAAATAATAAAAAAATATGCATTGTTGAATTTGGGTTTGGAATGCTACGATTCAGTATGCGAAAGGAAATAAATTTAAAAATCAAGAAATAATAAACAATTTACAGAGCGCACACACTTAAAACCTAACAAAAATGGGTTAACTTTAACAAATGATCGACGTGTCGGCAACAAAATTTCAAGGAGAATGTGAATGTTCATGTTTTGTTTTTTCTTTGATTTTCGATTTTTAAAGTGTGGATAAAGGGACAATTAATTGAGTTTATGTACACTTGAGGATATTTTGACAATTTTGATTACTAAAACACACATTTAAAATAGTTTCCGCTTATTTAGTGATTAGAGAATATTTAACTAGTTATTGTTTAGGCTGCGCTTCGACTCTCTATGTATACACAAATCAAATTTTATACGTAGATATTACAATATTAATATCCGTTTCGTGGTTTATATTGTAGTTTATGTGTATATATGTATGTATATATATATATAGACGCATACACAGCGGATTATTGCATGAAGGGGGCGCGCCGCACGCTGCGCCGCCAGCTTAAATTATGAATGAAACAAAATTTTGGACATAAATCAAAAACAAAACAATTTTAAACAGAATCTAATGGCGCGAGTCCCTAGGATAGAATTCAGCCAAAATGGAGGCTGGAATACGCTTAAGCATCTCCTTGGGGAAGATACGCAGCAGCTGCCAGCCAATGTCCAAGGATTCGAAGACAGTGCGGTTCTCATAGTTACCCTGCGCGAAATAACAAACAAGAATCAGTAAATATGTTATGTTAATTGTGATATGTTTCTGTGATTCCTCACCTGCGAGATGAAGTTCTTTTCGAACTTGGTCAAGAACTCCAAATACAGCAAATCATCGGGCGTCAGAGCCTCTTCACCGACCACAGCCTTCATGGCCTGCACATCCTTGCCGATGGCGTAGCAAGCGTACAGCTGATTGGACACATCTGAGTGATCCTTACGGGTCATACCCTCACCGATGGCAGACTTCATCAAACGCGACAGGGACGGCAGCACATTCACTGGCGGGTAGATCTGTCTGTTGTGCAGCTGACGATCAACGTAGATCTGGCCCTCGGTAATATAACCAGTCAAATCGGGAATTGGATGGGTAATATCATCGTTGGGCATAGTCAGAATGGGGATCTGTGTAATGGAGCCGTTGCGACCCTCTACACGACCAGCGCGCTCATAAATAGTGGCCAAATCCGTGTACATGTAACCGGGGAAACCACGACGGCCGGGCACCTCCTCACGGGCAGCAGACACCTCACGCAAAGCTTCAGCATATGAAGACATGTCGGTCAAGATGACCAGCACGTGCTTCTCGCACTGATAGGCCAAGAACTCGGCAGCTGTCAGAGCCAGACGCGGCGTAATGATACGCTCAATGGTTGGATCGTTAGCCAAGTTCAAGAACAGGCACACGTTCTCCATAGAACCGTTCTCCTCGAAATCTTGCTTGAAGAAACGCGCAGTTTCCATGTTCACACCCATAGCGGCAAACACGATGGCAAAGTTATCAGTGTGATCGTCCAGCACTGACTTGCCGGGCAGCTTGACGAGACCGGCCTGACGACAGATCTGGGCAGCGATTTCGTTATGTGGCAGACCAGCAGCTGAGAAGATGGGAATCTTCTGACCACGGGCAATGGAATTCATCACATCAATGGCAGAGATACCAGTCTGGATCATTTCCTCGGGATAGATACGCGACCACGGATTAATGGGCTGGCCCTGGATATCCAAAAAATCTTCAGCCAAAATTGGGGGACCCTTGTCGATGGGCTTGCCAGAGCCGTTAAACACACGGCCCAACATATCCTCCGAGACGGGCGTGCGCAGAATATCACCGGTAAACTCGCAGAGCGTGTTTTTCGCATCAATACCAGAAGTGCCCTCAAAGACCTGGACAACGGCCTTGGAGCCGCTCACCTCCAGCACCTGACCGGAACGACAAGTACCATCGGCCAAACGCAGCTGCACGATCTCCGCGAACTTGGGGAATTTCACCTCATCGAGAATAACCAAGGGACCATTCACACCCGACACAGTCTTGTAGGCTGTTTGGATAACGAAGAAAAATAAAAACAAAAAAAATTTTATTTTAGTTTAATTTGTAACCATCTTTTTAGGTTACAATAAAGCTGCTCACATGAATGAGCAGCGGCACACAAGTGGTTGCTAATAAGAATCCGATAAGAAAGCGAACGTTAAAAAATCATAGTGAGTGTTTGGGGGTTAAGTAGTCAGCTGACTGGCAAAATGCCGTTAAGCAGCTGCTGTGTCAAGCACAAGCTGCATATTGGGCAAAAGAAAACGATAACGAAAGACAGCGCAAAATGCAATGCAAAATAATCGTTACATAAAAACAATTGCACTATCAAAAAATCTTTACTCTTGCACTCTATAAACATATTAGCTATAGCTAATAGCTCATATTTGATCAAATGTGTTAGTTTTTAGCAGTTTGTTTCTCTTTTACGCGTCGCTTGCCCAACATTTGCAAGTCAGGTGCTCTCTGGTTGCGCGCTTTGAATGGCAATAGCAAACAGCTGAGCTCGGCGATCGAGTCATGTGACAGCGAAAAATTTTCATTAGGAACGAATTTCTAGATCTTATTGGCATTGTCCGAAACCTAGCTCTATAAACAAAATATTTATGATATTTCGAGTGTGTTTATTCGAATGGGTGGGTCTGAGAACGTTGAAAAAACACTATATTGATTTTTTGTTTCGTGTTCTGCTTTCGCGTACGATTCGTACAAACTGTCATGGCGGCCGAATGCCCTTGCTGTGGTTTCAGCGAAAACAATTTTTTTAATGCACTTTTCACTATTGTCACATAATTTAATATCAATTGGGTACTCACTCAAACGTGGCTGGGAGATGAAGTCCCGGGAAACAGCAAGGACATGCTCCCGTGTTGCTTGTACGGCGTTCATTTTGCGGAATGAATTTTCTGTCTATACGCAACTGCTTCTACCTTGAAAAGTGCACAGCAAATTTCGAGCTGCAAACAAAACGAAACGATTTTAATTAGATTCCATTATTTTTTCAATTCAAGTTGGCGTTACAACATACAATTTTTCCGTTTCAAATAATACTGAGCGACACACGCAAAATTTTGGACTGCGACGTCGTTGCAAGTACGAAGAAAAATCACTCTGACACGGGTCAAACTTTGTAGAATTTATTGTGACGTCACGTGCCGTCACATGACTTTGCGTGTGACCATATTTTGCAGTATTTCTCTGGATTTCGTTGCGCAGCACTAGTCATTGGTCCTATACAACCCTGGGTTTCCAGAAGCAACTCTATACGGGCATTTTTAGGAACATTATGGCATTATTGAATTAAGCGTAGAAAGTGATTTTTATGTACAATTAATTAAATTAAACTAGTTAACAACTGGCAACACGACCAAATGCGGTATAAAACAAGCATGGTGTACGATTAACACTGAGAGTGGCTGTATCTATTGAAATTTTGCTACACTTACCTAAATAAATCAAAACCGCCCGCATAAAAAAAGCAGAACAACTGCAGCGGCAGCACACAAAGAGATAGAGCTAGCAGCAACGACCACGACAGCTACACAACCGTGCGACCAATACAAAAAACTCGTTTCTTGTGTGCGTGCGTGTGTGTGTCTTAATTTTATTTGCATTGCAGCCAAAGCGGTCGCTGCGGCATTTCGTGGCAGAGGCAGACCACAAAAGGGGCGTGCCTGCGTCTAATACTCTGTAAGCAGCAGCAGATTGCAGCATTATGATGGTTGAGTCCGACGGCACCGCCGACGCCACACGCCGTCTCAACGTAAAAAAACAAACGCTGGACGATGCGTACGCTGTGCCCGCAAATTTTCTCGAAATTGACGTGGTCAATCCGCTGACAACCATGGCGGCGGGCAAGAAGCGCTACACGGACTACGAAGTGCGCATGAGGGTGAGTAACAGAATCCCCGCGAGGGGTGGCGTGTGGGGTGCTACATGCATGCAAAATGACAGCGGATCGAGCTTGCAAAAAAAGTGCCAAAACTGTTGATAAAGTAACTGTGTATGTGTGTGTGTGTATGTGTATATATACATATATACTGGTATGTTTGATACGCCTATAAAGCTAAGCGATAATTATTAGTCACAACAAAATTGTTGCAGCGGAAGTGCCCGACTAGTAGATATCCTGTCTGAGTTGCCTCAACATGCATATTAGTGACCTAAACATACAATTTCCATATATTTAGTGGAAGATAATAGAATTAATCAGATGTCAGCTTATATTAAGAATCAAGGTTATGTTAGGAAAAAAAATAAGTAAATTAAAATAAAAAATTAAGTGCAAAATCGACATTTATTTCTCGACAATCTAGTCTTTGGCTATATCTGCTCAATAGTAGACAAATGTATATATGAATAAAATGAATTTATGGAGTCGAAGAAGTCATATGCTGTAGGCATTTCAGTTATAGCCATTTTGTATTGGGTACAGGGTATAACAATAGGCGGTTTGTGTTGCATTGTGTGCGTCCGCTTTGTGTACGATTTTCGGATAGCATTAATATACCCTTGAGTCATGCGCTGATATGAAAATATGATATGCGGGCTATATACATATGTGTATATATTTTAAAGCAGCCTGAATTAAATGATCTTTAAATAAATAATATTTTTCCTTTGCGACAGACCAATTTGCCGGTGTTCAAGGTGAAGGAGTCGAGCGTGCGACGTCGCTACAGCGACTTTGAATGGCTTAGAAATGAGCTAGAACGTGATAGCAAGGTAACAATATCGAGTATTTTTGAATGAAACCCAAAATTAAATACAGTTTTTCGTACACAACGCAGATTGTGGTGCCGCCGTTGCCGGGCAAGGCCTGGAAGCGACAGATGCCATTCCGCGGCGACGAGGGTCTCTTTGACGAGAACTTCATCGAGGAGCGAAGAAAGGGCCTGGAGGCGTTCATCAATAAGATAGCCGGGCATCCGCTGGCGCAGAACGAGCGCTGCCTGCACATGTTCCTGCAGGAGAGTGTCATCGACAAGAACTATGTGCCCGGCAAGATACGCAACACATAAGGATGCTGATGCCCAGGATAGCAACAATAGCAATGCAATGAAGAAACAACTCGAACGAACAAAAACTTAAGAAAGATTACGAAACAGATTAGGCAAAATCCGACCGTGTGTTGTATGTGTGTGCTTAGCCAGTTACGCGTAGTAACAAAGTAATAGATGTTAAAAATTAAAAAGGGCAACTGCTTCTTTGGCCAGGGCAAGCGGATGTGGCTCAGTTAATGTTGAGCGCGCTCTAGTTGAAGTATTTGGATTTTTTATTGCTAAATTTAATTGTTTATATGCAATGGTATACATACAATACAAAATATACTATATATACATACATATATATATATATATAAAATATACATATTTACCTAATAGTGTACATAATGCATACATAAATCCAGCATTGACTGGTCGCCGTCGCATTGCAACGGATCCCTTGGCCCATCTATTGGCCAGGACAAACGCTCAGTAATGGACTTTTCTCGAATCCGCGTGCGAGCACAGCCCTCCTCCCCATCCCCCATACCTTTAGTCGTTGTATGAAATTTGAATAATTATTGAGTTTGAAATTGCAAACAGCAAGGCAAAAAGTTACCCTCCACCTCCATGGATTAGTAATATACATATATATTAATATAATTATACAGTTGCAACTGTTTTGCAAATTACTGAATATTTTTTTGAATCATTTTAGTAATTAATATATGTATTGTACTTCGAATCAACCTAAACATAATTCCAATAATAATACATGTATTTTACTAAAAAAAAAAATTACCTTCTGTTGATTGTTTTGGTCGGTTCCAAATTGTCATTTGATATTAATTAAAGCTGTGCTTCAAAATATCTTCCTTTTTTTTTTCGTTGAAAGTATTTCTAAACCTTAGCACTCAGCGCAAAAATATTCGATATGTGTTTTTATAAAATATTACACTTAACAAAAGCTAATGTGTAACAAGTTTTATGTATATATATTTTAAATTTTAAGAAAGTGATGTTCCGTAAAGTGTTGGGGTAAGTGTTAAAGCTTCGTAAACTGATCTATCACAAACGCTGGCAAAATGTGCACAAAAAATTTCTGGACAAGCAACGACTTCTTAAAATTCCTAAAATAAGGGGAAATTTCGAATCATCTGAAAAAAGGTTGAATGGTAAACTTATTCTTTTCTTCCCACTTATAAATTCCCACTCATGTTTTATGCGCAATTACGTATTTTTAAAAACAATTTTTCTTTGTATTCTTTTATATTATTTGAAAGATTTCAAATATGTGACTACTTTGACTTAGATAAATAAAATTGCTTCCTTTTGGTTATCTCTTTAAATTTTGAATTAGACAAACATTAAATTGCTATCAATTCGATTATTCAAAATTGAGCGAATAATTTGACAAATACCATTTGAATATTGAATAAGTCGATTTGTGAGATTAAAAAAACCGAATAAAAGATGCTGCCAAAAATACAGAATGTGCATTATTGCGTGCGTGCGTGCGTTGTGCTGGCGCAGCCACTGTGCGCAGGGCTGCAGCAAGAGGCGTGCAAGCGAGACGGCCATATTGCCGATATTGCTGCATGTGTGTATAGGGTTGTCATGTGTGTGTTTTTCTTTTTTTTGTTTTTTATTTTTGGCATGGACACTGCGGATTCTCCGACGAAAACGCAAGACAGCGATGATGAAAACTACAATCTGCTCTGCCAGGCTCACGAACAGTTCAACAAGTAGGTGCCGCATAGCATTCACATTCTCACATTTACACATTTATCGAACGCGCCCCATTTTCCGCTGTCCACTTTCCCGCCCAACAGTTGCGAATATGACCGCTGCCTGGAGCTCCTACAGCAGCTGGAAACAAAGGGTGAGAGCAGCGCTCTAATCTTGCGCCACAATCGAGCGGTGGTCAACTATTACAAAAGCGGCTGCGTGGAACACCAGATGCTGCTGCAGGAACTGGAGCAGCTGCCCGACGCCAAGCCGGCGCCGGGCGAGCCGAACGGCGGCATCTCCCTGAAGCATGCGGGCAGCGCCATAACCGTGGCGCGCTATAACAAGGCGGTGATCTACTACCATCGGCATATGTACGGCACGGCGCTGGAGAGGCTGGCGCCTCTGGTGGCCAGACTGGAAGCGCTGGAGAAACAAATGGCCGCGCTGGTCGCCACGCTGCAGCTGCAGCTGCTCCTGGCCACCAATCAGCTAAATCGCGCAGAGGCATTTCTCGATTACTTGCAGTACAAGCTAAATCTTGTGGCCAGTGCGCCGAGTCCGAGTCCCAGCGGCAGCCCCGATGAGGCGACGACAACAGCTGCCGGCGCCACCGCATCTGGGTCTGCAGCATCGACGGGCGTGGCGACTGCAACGCCTGCGCTGGAGAACAGTGTGACGCGCGTTGCGGGCGAGAACGGGAGCAGCCTGCAGCTGTTGCAGCTGCTGACGCACGTGCTCAATCGCAAGCCCGTGGTCATAACCGAGGATGGGACGCCACAATTTGCGGCGCTCAAGGCGCAGCAGTACTACATCATGAAAGACTTCCAGATGGCTGCCAAGCAGCTGATGCG
The DNA here is from genome assembly GCA_035045885.1 of Drosophila borealis. Lineage (NCBI taxonomy): Eukaryota > Metazoa > Arthropoda > Insecta > Diptera > Drosophilidae > Drosophila > Drosophila borealis. Next base: position 3,904,983 of record JAWNOR010000194.1, on the reverse strand, counting down.
CATCAACGATGAGTGCACCCAGGCTGGGTAAGTTTGCCGCCGTGCAGCTCGTCCAGCCTTGTCCCTGACTATTTGATTTGTTTCAGCACCGTGACGCCGCAGCTGAGCACGTGCATCGCCAACAACATGGGCGTCATCCATTTGCGTGTGCGCCATTATGCCATTGCGGCCAAGTTCTTTCAGAATGCGCTGCGCTTCGATCAGCAGCTGGCCGCGAATTTGCGGCAGAGCACGCTGCAGACGATGAGCTCGGCCAGTTCGTGCGAGATCATGTACAATCTGGGCATTGCCATGCTGCATCTGCGCCGACCCAAGGAGGCGTTCCACTGCCTGTTGGTGCCCGTCAAGCAATACCACAGCAATCCACGTCTGTGGTTCCGCATGGCCGAGGCTTGCATTATGGAGCACGAGGCGGTAATGCAGCGTACATTATTAAAACATTTCTCTATATGATTTAAATGCTTTACTCAGCAGAAACTACTTGGAAAGGAGCGCCATACGATAGAGAATGTCATGAATTCATTGGGCTCCAAACCGTATGGGTGAGTAGCCATCGCTTGCCCTCTGAAACGACGTGCTCTTGTCATACGCACCATTTGTCTTACCCGCCGCAGAGCTCACTCGTCGGCGGTGCCGGAGCCAACGCTTGAATTTGCCGCTCTGTGCCTGCGAAGCGCTCTCACCCTGACGCTGCAATACAAGGCCAATTTCTTTATGGCCACCTCGCCAGAAGAATCACTGGACCAGAAGGATTCGGCACAGCAGCTGTGGAGTCAACAACAGGACAATAACTTTTGTAACCCATCGAAACCGATTAGCCTTGAATCGCTCGAGAACATGCTGGCCGCCATCTATGCGGCGCACAGCTTTGTGTCCCTACGCCTGGGCGACCATGTCACCGCACTGGAAATGGCAAAGCAACTGCTGCAGAGCGAGCGTCTCTCCGATGCGCACAAGTATGAGTCACATTTTTCTATTTTGGACTACATTTAAATGCATTTTCGCGTTCACAGATTGCTGGGCCACATGTATGCGGGCGAGGCCCTAATGATGCTGGACCGATCCGGCGAGGCACGCGACCATCTGGAGCCGACTTTTGTCACCACGCTGAATGCGCTCGATCTGGAGACACGTGACTGGCAGCTAAAGTCGCTGGATGCCGCCCAGAATGTTGTACGATACAATTTGGCCGTTGCTCTGTCACTGCAAAACGATTTTCAGGCGGCCAAAAGTCTGCTGCTTACCCTAACCCACCCGATCGTGAGCAAAAAGGCGCTGATACTGCATCGTTACATCGAGCTCAAAATAAGCACCAGCACACTCAGTTAGGCAACAAATTGTGTAAATAGCATAGAAGGATTCAATAAGGATATCAATGCGGCCTGTAAATATAGATAAACCCCAAACAAACAACTCGTAATCTTGCATCATTTCATTGGATCGATGATGATGATGAGCCAAAGGCATTAATTCAATTGTTTAATGTTCATCTTTATTTAAGGTTCTTCTAAGGGAGAAACGTGCACAACCATCAAAGGATAACATCTCCGACTAAATTAAGTATGTGTATTCATGATCAGGTTAAAAAGTCGAATGTTTTCCCAAGTAAACTTGGAAAACTTTCTCGGATAAATCGGTTAGAAACTCGGTTCCTGTATTAAGAACTGTTTTGTTTTTCGAAATATTTTAGACAAGCTCTGCCCCTCCGTGCTGAACAGAACATTGGGCTGCGATATTATTAGCAAGAATTTGTTAAAAATTTCTTGGATTTAAGGAATACATTTTCCACTTTGATAATATTCGAGCTTTTTGCTGAGTTTCAACGTATTAGCAAAACCTTAATTTATAATGGACAACTGTATAAATAATTCAATAGCGAACGTTAAACCGCTTCTCTTTCATGTTTTAATTACAAATCCAGTTCAATTTCTTTTGAAATATTATCATATCATATTATAGCCTTGGCATTGAGGCTTTGAAGTCAGTTAAGAATGTACGTCGAAATATATTGACAACAATTTGATAGGGAATAATTTGCGAATGTGAAAAATTTGGGGCACAAGCCATAAATATTGTTTCATCATTTTTATATGTAATGCTTGCATACCCTTGCATAGAGCATTACTAAATTCCCAATTGATTGACGTAGAGCTGGCCATATCAGAAAATTATTTGCATTTATGCTAGCTTGATTTGGCAATATTTGGTTTAGCATTAATTTAAATTTTTTGTCTCTCTGGCTGCTTAATTTTTGGATAAACAAATCTGGCCAAGTTATTAATTAGGTGTTTCCCAGTTTAATATTGGGACTTCGCATAAATATCCAGTGGAAGCTAATCGTTTTTACGCTTAAGATGATTATATTTTGGAAATTTTCCGAAAACCCGGATCGCCGCGCTTTAATCAAAGAGTTTGTTTTCTTTATGCAACATTATCTGGTGAGCAGCTCGGATATATTTGTGCTTCTGCCTTTTACATATATTTACACAAACTGTGTTCAGGGTATGAGAGAAAATATAATTCGACTCTGCTTGTTGTTACACACATTGGCAAAAAGCCAATATGCCCTTTTAAGGCCATTTTCAATGGGTCCAGGGTATAAAAATAACAATAACAATATTGTGTGTGGGGATCTTATCCTGCGAACTATTCTTTGGGAGAGTTGAAGAAACGAAACTTTATGAAATTTGTTGGAGGAAAAATCTGTTGCCTATGGGAAATTAATGAAAATTAAAGAAATGAAGTGAAAGAAATGAAATGAAATGAAATGAAATGAAAGAAATGAAATGAATTAAATTAAATGAAAGATTCGAAATGTAATGAAAGAAATGAAATGAAATGAACTGAAACGAAATGAAAGAAATGAGATGAACTAAATTAAATGAAAGATTCGGAATGAAATGAATGAAATGAAATGAAATGAAAGAAATTAAATGAAAGAAGTGAAATGAAAAAATAAAATGAAAGAAATGAAATGAAATGAAATGAAAGAAATGAAATGAAATGAAAGAAATGAAATGAATTGAAAGAAAGGAAAAAATACAAAGGAAATGAATTAAAAGAAAAGAAAAAATGAAATGAAATGAAACGAATTAAATAAAATGAAATGAAAAAAATGAAATGAATGAAATGAAATGAAATAATAAAATGAAATGAATAAAATGAAATTAAAGAAATGAAATGAACTAAAATTAAATGAAATAAAATAAAATAAATGAAATCAAATGAAAGAAATGCTATGAAAGAAATGAAATGAATTGAAAGAAAGGAAAAAATGAAATGAAAGAAATGAAATGAAATTAATTAAATGAAATGAAACGAATTAAATAAAATGGAATGAAATAAATAAAATGAAATGACAGAAATTAAATGAAATGAAAGAAATGAAATAAAAGAAATGAAATGAAACAAATGAAATGAAAAAAATAAATGAAATGAAATGAAATGAAATGAAATAAATAAAAGAAATGAAAGAAGTGAAACGAAATAAATGAAAACGAAAAAATAAAATGAAAAAAATTAAATGAAAGAAATGAAATGAAAAAAAAAAGAAATGAAGGAAATGAAATGAAAGAAATGAAATGAAATGAAAGAAATGAATGAAATGAATGAACTGAATGAAATGAATGAAATGAATGAAATGAATGAAATGAATGAAATGAAATGAATGAAATGAAATGAAAGAAATGAATGAAATGAAATGAAGGAATTTTCACATTTCATGCCAATTTGGGCACAGAGAGCCATTTGGTGTATCCAAAATTCGTTCAAAAATTTCTCATTTCTCTAGACTAGGAAAAAGCCTTGAAATCGAAACTATAAATAAAATATTTATTAATCAGTACGCATATCCGCAGCTGACAGCTTGGGGGCATCAGCCATGGACTCATAATACATATACTAAATATAACATATATACTAAGCTAAGTATTTTTGGCACTAGTAGAAATTGTGGCTCTAGCTCCCCTGGCATTTAATTGGGAGGATCAGCGTCGTCGTCGGCGACGGCGCAGCTCGTATCGATTCATCGAGAGCACAATGTTGTCGAAGATGTACTCGCGGACGCCCAGGCCGCAGATGAAGTCGAAGTGATTCCAGCGCTTGCGGGGCACCTTGTAGACGGCCTCCACGTTGGGCAGCCGTGCGACCAGACGCCAGATATCCGCTGGCGCGACAATATAATCGTTTTCCGCAAAGAAAATCGTTACCGGAGTTTTCACATTTTCCAGTGCGTATTCCGGCGGCTCCAGTTGCTGATAGTGCAGCCAGTTGCGTTCCGGGCCGTAGTCGTATTGCCGGAACTTGGTGGACACATAGCCCTGAAAGTAGTGCATCAGCTGCTTGACGGAGCCGCCCGCCGGAAAGTTGGCCATCAGATCCGGCAAAAGCGTCTTGTTCAGAAAGCGCGTATCGTAGCCGACGGCGGGCCACAGCCGGGTGATGCACACCAAGGGCTTCTCGTTGTCCAGACAGGTCATGGACAGAAATTTCTTGAAGAACTTGTTCGTCGAGAACATCTCAATGCCCTCCAACATCTTCGAAACATAGTTGCGCGTGCCCAAAATCGGACCAATGATCTTGGCCAGACCGCTGCGCGTATTGTCCACATAGGCGACCGGCGCCAGGAGCGTCGCCGTCTTGAAGACCGCATTGTACTGCGGCAGCATCGAGTTGAGCACCAGGAAGACGGTTCCGCCCTGCGATATGCCCACGAAATGCATCTGGGAGACGCCGCTGGTGCGCAGCACATGGTCAATCTGGGCGGGCATATCGTAGACGCTCATCTCGTGCCAGCTAAAGTTCCAGAAATCGCGCTCCGTCGTATTTAGCCAGAGATTCCGCCGGCAATAGATGTTGCCCCGATTGTTGCCCAGCCACACATCGTATCCGGCGCGCCACAGCAAATACGCCAGCGAATCCTCCCTTCCATTGAGCAGCCACCTGTAAAATGCACGGAACATATTTAGTTACCAGTTCGAGGCGGAAATCCCTTCACCCTACGCACACATCCGACGAGGCATACAGGCCGGAGAGCAGAAAGACAACAGGTCGTCGCAGCACTGTGTAGAGCGTCCCATTCGCCTCCAGCTGCACCTGGGGTATCCGGTGCAGGGTCAGCACGTAGCCATCCTTCGTGATCACCGTGTGCCGCTCCACGTTGTAGCCATCGTGCTGGATGCGACGCACCTGCAACGAGCCGAGCAAACATTGCCAGGAAGTCAGTCTCACTCTCTGTTAAACAAACACACACACGCACACCTGCACACACACACACACCTGCACACACCTGCACACCTGCACACACACACACGCAAACAGTTGGCACATTTATTGTTTGACATTTGGAGGCCACGCGACGCGTGCGTTGTGACATTCAGTTAATTAGGAATTCCGCGCACACGTCACAGCTTGTGGACGCAGCCCCCACCTCTAACCACCTGTGCCCCACCTGTGTCCCACCTGTTCACCTGTCCACCTACCGCATCTGTGATAATAATTTCGCGCGAGTGTCGTATGGTGGCGAGCACCTGGGGCAGCAGCAAGGCCAGCATGACGAGCTCCAGACGCAGACGCAGCGATCTCATGCTGGCAGGATGCCGATTACATGAAAGCGGGATTAAGTAACCGTTAAAGTCCCGAACCGGTTCGAAAGGATCGAGCGCCTCAGAAAAGAAAGCAAGTGCCGACGGAGCTTTCGAAAAATCCAACAAAAAAAAAGAAAAAGAAAAAAAAACAACGGCCGAGGCGCACAGAAACACGCGCAATATATATTCGCATCAATGGATATGAATGAGAATTGCAATCAAAGCGCCGTCGCCGTCGTCGTCGTCGTCGCGAGCGCTGCTAACGTTCGATTCGAATGTGTTTTATCGACTGTCGAGTCGCAGGGCTTGTTGCTCGCGCCGAGCTCTCCAAGCTCTCCCAGCTGAGCAGCCAGAAAGCCAAGCCAAGTCAAGCCACCTGCATGTCGTGTGCCTTACCTGTGCGGCGCATCCGGACGCCGTTTTACCTTCGAGTGAGCGCGTCACTTTTCTACACTGCGCTTAATACTTGTATACAATTAGCCCCCCGCTCCCCCCCGTTCCCACCCGCTCCACCCGCTCCAATCCCTTCCCTGGCCAAGCCACCGGCAAGCTTCTGTCCGATGAGTTGGCAAAATGCCATGGCACTTTTTTAATTACAGCAAAACCCACTGAAAGGGAGCCTATGCTCAGAAAGTGTCAACGCTTCAGCTACACTGTTAAACAAAAAATTAGAGACGAGCACACATTGGAAATTCAATTTTTCTTTCTATTTATTAAAAATTGTATTCAACATACTTTTTTAAAATTTTTCTATATTATTCCACATTTATTAACTTTACATTTATTTAGATTGCATTTCGAATTTTTTGAAAAACTTTTTAAAATTTTTTTTTATCATTTTCCACATTTATTTTAAATAAATCTTATTAATTTGTTCACTTCGTGTAAATTAACATTTTTTGTTAAATATTAGTTTAAAAATCAGGATTTACCTGATTAATATTATTAAATATTAATTTTGACTGGGCTTAAAGATCAAAGGTAGAATAGTCTCTAAATCTTTTAAATTCCGTCTTACATTCTTAAACATATCAATTATGCAGATACTATTTAGAATCTTAAGCCATTTCGATAATTAATAGAATACTAAACATAATAAAGCCCAACTAAAAGATAGGTAAATACAAATTACACCTTCTCGCTGATATAAATATTCTGTAATAGAATTTTAGTCTTGAAGAACATTTTTTCTTATTTGTTTAAGTTTAATTCTAAAATTTGATTTAATCTGTTTGCATTGCAAATTCCTGATTAATTTATACGACAATTTTTCTATATTTAATATAATTTTTTATTTTTATTTTTTTTATTATTATTTATTTTTTTATTTATTAATATTTTATTGTAATTAATATGAAAAGTTAATTAAATAAATGAAATTTTAATGGACCTGTAAGTTTACCTTAATGCTCGATCGCTGTTTGTATAATTTGAAGTATATTTTCATTTTATTACAAAATCACAATCGACATCATTTACGTCAATTAAAGAGCCTGCTACACTGTCCGACACAATAGAGCGCTGTGTGGGAAATTCAATGCAAATGCCATTGGCATTATGCACATTTAATTGCACACATAACTTGCATTATTTGTGCGCATGCAAGAAATTTTGGCGCAGTGTATTCAATTTTTGGAAGCTACTTACACATTTATATGTACATATATATATATATTTTTTTTTTTTTTCGGCTTGGCTTCCACCACGTCGCATTGTCGTCGCGGTCTCCGTTATTTTCGCTGAATTGCAATAACCTGTTGCCTAATGTAAGCGCCGATCGCAGTGGCAGAGTTCCAGCTGCGCCAGCAGCGACGTCGCTGCGGCAGAGGCGCAGGCAGAGGCAGAGCTTCTGCTTATTTAGGACCAAGACAGCCCATACCCAGCTTTGTATGGCTACTATAAACGAGAGTGTGTCTGTGTGTGTGTGTGAGTGTGTACCTAAATACTTGAAAACAATCGACGGCCCGTCTCCCACCAACGTCTCCAGCACCCTCCCACGTGCTGCGCCGCACTCACCGCCCATCGACTGGAAAGCTTTCATTGCTGGCAGCTTGTATGTCTATATGGCTTTTTAATAACGCGTCAACAAGCTGGCAAGGGGTTGTAAAATGTTGTGCACACACTCGTACGAGTGTGCAAACATATTCAAGAGCCAGTCCCAACTCAATTTCGTCAATGGGCCCGGGATCGGAAACGGGACCGGTTGAATGTGACCAACCCAGTGGCCCACTATCGCCGCTGACCCGCTGCATGACTGGTCACACTCGCACGTACATACGTTAAATACGTGCATTTAATAACTCGACATTATACTTTGTACATTACATTGGGCAAGCCCAGGGGCGGGGCCAATGGCAGCGCGCCGGGTAATTTTTGGCGTTAAAACAGTTTACGCTAATTTAAAAATTTAAATATTATGACACACATCCGCCGAGTTTGACGCGTGCTGACAGCGTCTCGGTCGGCAAACAGTTGACAACAAGTTTTGACAATTAAACCTACGAGTGCCAGTAATTAATAGGGATTGAGGCCACGGGCACAGTACGGCTAACAGTCGGCTCCGGCTTGAAGCCTACGTTTTATCACCTTGTTCGGTTTGTGCGGCTTTCTTTCTTTCTCTCTGTGTTGTCGCCTAATGGATTCTATGTAACAGGCACTTACACTCTCCGTAATGTACACTTTATAGCACACTCAGTTGCCAAATTTGTTTGTTTTGGTCTTTCTTCATATAATATGCACATATTTACTCACACCTGCGGTAATTATGTGATGTAATTTGCCTGGCTCGAGCCTCTTTCATACACTACCCGAAGCAGGCATTGCCACTCTGTTATAGAATGTGCTACATTCATTCAACTGACTGTGATATAGAGAAATAATTATTTGAATAATATTATTTCAGTTTTTCAATTTAAATTCCGTTACACGCCAAATACTACAAATATTTTTTAATATTATTACTTATTTTTTTATTATTTATTATTATTTAATTATTTTCATTTTTACGCTGTAACATTCTAATTGAGGTATTGATGTGATCATATTTATATTGGGATATGGATAGAGTATGCGGACTTGGCCATGCTTTCGCTTTTCAATTGATTTCGACTGCATTTTGTGGGCTTTGCTTTGAACTTGAAATTCGAAGTCCGAAATTCGAAATGCCGTACATCTGCATAATATGTTAACCGCAAGCGAAATGGCGGCCACTAATCAAAGGCTTGTTCAACTTTTCCCTCGGACAATGAGTTGACATTTCACTTTTCACTTTAAGTGCTCTTCTTGTCCGATAAACCTAGCCATGTGCACATATACATATATATATATATATATATATAATATATGTTTTTTTTTGGTCATTTTGAGCTGCAGACAAAGCGACTCGAGTCTTGCATTTCCGGCCTGGGTTAGCCCTTCTGCTTGGTTATCGCCGCAAGTCAAAGCGCCGCGGCGAACTACACATGCATACATACATGCATGCATGTGTGTGTGTGTGCATATACATAATGCCCTGCCGTACATACATACATACGCATATGTACATATGTGTGTGTGTATATACATAATGCCCTGCCGCTTATCAGTTGCAGGGGCAATAAAATGAAAGCGATTGATGCCGCTTGGGAAAAGACCAGCTCGGCGAATAATCAGCAACAGAAAAATGGCCAAGCTTTGCGCTAATCTGCCGCTAATTGTTTCTTAATGTGTTTATGAGACGAAGTCAAAGTACAAGGCAGGCAGGTAGCAATTGCTAAGACCCATTTACCTGCTCTGACTCACAAGGCACACGGCAATTTTACAGCTCGCAGTCTAGCTCAACATGGCAACAGCCGATCGTAAATTGCAGCGAGCAAAAAATAAACAAAACGATGGAGAAAAAAAGAAGAAGAAAACAATAACAAAAGGAATATTGTGAGTGGCCTTAGGAGGAAGTCAGTTGTCGCCGCGGCAAGGGGGCAGCCAATTGATTCCTTCCTGTTGCTTGGCCACAAATACAAAATCTAAATATTTAACGACTAAATTGAATCTGAAGGCGCGCTCGGCTCACATTAGTCAAATTTTCATGGCACGACCCGGGCTTACCTGCTGCTGCTGCTGCTGCCGCTGCTGGCATAATCAATAAAACATAAACAGTGGGCCGACAAGTTGTCGAGTCGAGTTAAGTCGAGCCAGAGGCTGAGTCCGAGCCCGAATCCGATTCCGAGTCCCCGAGTCCCATTGAACTGGCCGGCATCACGTAACGGCAAATGTTACAAGGAAAACCTACTCAAACAAAAAAAAAACAACAACAACAACAGCAGCAGCAACCGCAGAGGAAAAAATACATATCTACTACATACATATATGTACATGTGTGTGTGTGTGTGTGTGTACACTCAGAGAATAAAACAAAGAGAGTTGAGCTGAAAACTAAACGTTCTCAAATTACGGTCAAGGCTTAAATTGCCTTTGCTTGGAACCAGCATTTTTTTAAATCCCGAAAGTCCCCAAAAACAGGACTTAAGTACCGTACTCTAACTGATATTCGAAACTTCCTATTTCTAGTATACTTATTCTTTTAATTATTATTTTATAGTTAATCCCATTATTGTATCTATAGCATTATTATGCTTATTCATGGTTTAAATATATTTCATTGAAATTTATGTAAAATAAACCACTATTTTTCTAAATTCCGAAAAACTGAAGTTCGAATTTAAACTTGTTCTTATTTCTAGCATACTAATTCTTAAAATAACTATTTTATAGTTCATACCAGTATTTATTATGTTTATTTTTTTTAGTATTATTATGTTTATTCAAGGCTTAAATATATTTTATTGCAATTTAAATGAGAAGGTATTCTAGACAAGTTCGAATTTGGAACACGTTATTTTTTCTAAGTGTATAGATTTATCTACAGCTGTATATATGTAAATAAATACAGTCAAGACTTAAGTTGGAACCACAATTTTTCTAAATGCCGAAACTCCCCCCCCCCCCCCCCAAAAAAAAAACAAGACTTAAGAAGCGTAGTCTACCTAATGTTCGAATATGAACTTCTTATAGCTAGTTTAATAATTTTATTTTTATTAATATTTCATAGTTTATGCAAGATTTTTGTCTTTAGAACTGTTATGTTTTTTAAGGCTTAAATATATTTATATTTATATATGGAAAAGACAGTTATTAGACACATTTTTTTCTGAGTGTATAGATGTATCTACAGCTGTATATATATATGTAAATAATTCCGAAAACGAGTCGTCGTCGCCGTCGTCGTTGTCGTTGTCGTCATTGTCGACAGCTTGGCGAGAAGTTTTGTTTGGGCATTCTGTCCGACCAGGCAGCCCGTCAGTCAATGGACCGGCCTTTCAATCAGTTTGCAGTGAAAGAGATCCCCTCCCCCCCCCCCCTCCGGGTTCGAGGTAGCTCGAACAACCTTTGTATCCAAGCGGACAGCCCCCAATCAGATCATTGATAGAGAGCGAGGTTCGAGCTGGAACTCTTCGAGTAGCTCGAACTGCAATCTGCAGTTCATCTTTTTATATGCATAATATGCTTGTCAATTATTATTCCCGCAATTTGCACGTGCCAGATTTTGGGCAATAGATTTGACTCATGTAATTGGAAAAACTTGCCAAATACATTATTTGGTTTTTTGTTTTTTATATATGTACTTAAGCAATCTGTCATCTGGCATTTGTGAAGTGTGGTTTATGCGTAGTTTGTCATGTTGCGGTTGCAGTTGTCACTCGCGTGTACATACATATGTTGTATGTATGTTATTCGCCCCTGAGGAGATGTTGTCCCTGATAATCCGAACGGATTCACAGCAAAACTAAGTATCTTGTGGTCAATCCGCTGGATAGCAGCTAAATGCGTTGGGGTTTCTCTTAAGTGTAAATTATTTAATTGCATCCAATTAATATTAATACAATAAAATACTTTATTTCATTTTATATAAGTCCTTAAAACTGATTGACAAGTCAGTGTTGTTTTTTTTTTTAATAGAGTAATGTATTTAAGAGGAAAAAAAGTAAAGTTAATTGATATCAAGAACAAGAATGTAGACTAAAAATATATTGTAATGGATAGAAGAGGAAACAAATGTAAATAAAAGGAGTTTTTTCCCACTTTACAACAAAATGTATTTAAAGAAAACAATATTTTTTGAATGTACCGAAGACTTAATACCCTTGAATTCAATAGTTATTTAATAAATAAAATAATAAAACTTTTTTTTTTGGTAAAAATTTCATTTTTAAAAAGATCACAACTACCTAATATGGCAGCTTAAGCTAGTTATATATTATAAAGAATAGATATTTCTTGAAAAAAAGCAAAGAATTATTTTGACTCACATAATACTTGCCAGATGTATGACAAATGGGCAGACGTTAAATGACATTGGCTATATTGAATCATAACGAGTATTTGAAAAAGATCATGAATATAATGAGTGTGGTAGAGGATACTGCAATGATTTATGACAAAAAATTAAAATATATTTTGCATTCTCTTTAAAATACTCTTTATTTAAAAAGAAATAATAAAAAATATAAATTTCTTGAAAAGTATCATGAATATAATGAGTGTTGTAGAGGATACTGCAATGATTTATGACAAAAATTCGAATACTCTCCGCAAGGGCAACAAAATGACATACTATTGGATAATACGGAAATTGTTTCGAAATTCATGTAATACTAGTTCTGTGATCAAACCATTAAATGTAGTTAAGGCTTATTTAATAGGTTTATTCTAGTCGAATTAACAGATATCGTACGTCGTCACATTACGGTACACTTTATTCTAATATTTATGTATATACTAAGTATGTCGCATGAGCGTAGTTTGTGCCTCACGTGTTTCACATATTTATTGCGTCTGCCTCGAGTTTCCATGCTGCAGCTGATGCTCAATGTGGTTGCTGCCCGAAGCTGTTTCCTTCATTGTTCCTGCTCTCCTTTGTGTCGGGTTTGCTTTTGTATTGTGTCCAATAAACAATACAATGAAGCTGGGGCTGAGTTCGGCCAGAAGTGCGTAACAGCAACAGAACTGAGGAGGTTTTCGTAATGATGATGATGATGACGATGATGATGATGATAATGTTAAGTACATCAGCTGGAGTCAAGCGAAAATGTTCGTACAAATTCGCCCCACGCTCAAGTTTTGCCCAAGGGGCGAATTCTATGGCGCTAGGCACTTATCAGACCAACACAAACAACACACTCACACACACACACACACACGCAGTGAGGCCCACTCAGAAGCAGCAGAAGCCGTATGCCTGCCAATGCCCTATTATTATCCAAAAGCAAATAAATGCAAGGCAGCTTCGCCCAAACGGCCGCATGTTGATGGATCTGGCAGGCAGTCCGGTATATAGGGGCAACAGGCAGCCGACAGAGGCAGAGGCAGAGGCAGCAGCGCTGCTCAGAGACCTACACGACAACGTCAGCGTCATCAATATACGACAGACTCTTGTGTGTGCAGCGGCAACAAAATTCCAGAGCGCACGCGTTCTCAACTTTAGTTCTTTGCGAGTGGCCAAGGCGTTCGGTTCGTTGCGTGGCCGAAGTTAAATTAAAGCGGAAAAGTGACAGCTGAATAAAAGTGTAAAAAAGAACAGAAGAGAAGATCTCTCTACCTCTCTCTATCGATTGTAGCTGTGTGCGTGCTAGCCGGGTTTTGGGCCAGTTTTATCAAGGAGCGACAAGCTAATCAATCACTCATTCAACATGGCCATCGCTGAGAGCCATCTATTGGGCAGCTGCAAAGCTGTTCCTGGCAGATGCTATAACAGGAACAGGTCACATACCCCCGCACATGCGCCGTCGCCGTCGCCGCCGTCGCTGTTGCTGTTATTGTTGTCGCTGCTTCTCATGATGCTGGCAGCGATGCCCACTTCGTGCTTGGCACAGACTTGTAAGTACTCGTATCAGATACGCCAACTTCATCAGCTGCGGCTGCATCTTCAGCTTGCAGCTACTTCATCATACATACATACATACATACATATATATATTTTTTGTTGGCGTAATAAAGTCGTCGTTGTTGTTGTTGTTGCTGGGATCGCGACAGGCCTTTGACTTATTTGCTGCTGCTGCAATTGCATTTTCTTCGGCTTTTGTTGGTGGCATAATCCAAAAGATTCGCTGCCTGTGTGCAGATCGCGTAATTATGCCACGGAAGAGGCGCCGCCAAAGCCGCAACAAAACTTCGACTTGGGTGTCATATAAATGGCCCCTTGGCAACCGCAATCCAATCCAATCCGCCCAAACATCGTGCGAAAGTTCAATAAATGTTTAGTAACATGGCAATTGAGACGGTCGCCGCGAGTTCAACTCGCGCGATAAAACGCAGATAAACAGGAGCGGATCAGGCAATTACGCTTTTGATTGGGTGCACTGGCAGGGGGGCCAGAAGATATTCAACACACTCACGACATTGTCTCTTATACGTATAAGACATGCGAGTGGGTGCATCGAACTTGCTGGAAAGTCTTTAATTAAATACGCAGCAAAACATCAATGTTATATAAGGACTTTTTGAGGCACGGCCTTAGCAGTTACGTGATGTACAGTTTGATGGGCATAGAGAACAAAAGCAGAGCAGGAAAAATGAATTGAAAGAAGCTTCTGGCAGCCAACGCGCGGAACAATAGAATCAAACTCAATAAACACGTAAAACGATTCAATCCAAAATTGCGCTTTTAGTGCAGACATATATATGTACATACATATATGATAATAGTATGAAGAGTAGTAAAATAGCTGTAAGAGAAAATTATTACTATGCTAATTATTATTGTTATTCTTAATATGAATATAGGATATACCTATTAACCAGACTTTTCTAGACAGCCTCAACTTGTATGACCTTCAGCTAAGACAATACTATATCCACACGGTTTCCGGAAATTTGTAGCCGTAGCGGGACCCTCGTTATTCAGTTGCCTAAATATAATCGCACATAATTTTTGATAATTTAAACATATTAAAGCCATTGCGCTTAACGCAGTGAAGCAATTCAGACAATTGATATTAGTTCAGTGCGTAGGGAGCGTGGACGACTACGCAACCCAAAGCCCACGTATGTATGTATGTGTGTATTCTCTTATACATATACATATACATACACATATAGCTCAGTTCGCACTCAGTTAGTCATTCGATTTTATTATACTTGGATTTGTTTTTTTTTCGAACTATCCCTCACTTCCTTCTTTCTACTGGTTATTCGGAGAAATTTCTATAATTTTTTTTTGATAATTCTGCAAAACAAATGCAATTAGCGATATGCTTTTATATTGATATGCAGTTCGCAAAGGGAAATTCTTTTTCATATCCGCTTTTATGCGTACAAATTGCAATCTCCCTCTGCAAGAACTAACGGAATTTTAACGGAAAAGAAAAAAAAATTGTTTGCAAAAGTTAACTTTTAATTTTCGAATCGATGCGTCACAATTTGTTTCTGGAACTTAATTTGTTGTTGAAGGATTTATTTCAAAGGTGAGGAAATATGACGGGATATTAAAGGGATTTTAGGCAGTTCAGTTTAAAAACCTTTTATTAAGACATAAAAATAGAATTAATTTGTTAGTGAAAGAAAGATAATTAAACAATTCTTAGATAACCAGGGAATTCATTTATTTAACCAATAATCATAGTAATTTAAAAATTTGAAAAATAATAAAATATATATAGAAAGAAAATTATTATTATTATTCATATAATTATAAAACTTATAAATAATAATAACAAACCACAAATTATACAGGATCAAATCCCAACGATGTATTTCATATTTTCTGCTACATTTTACACATTAAAATATTGAAACATATGTATGTTTTTTACGAATGTTTTCCCACCTCAAGAACATGCCACACAACATGAGGCCAGCTCGATACGTACACAAAGATAATTTTCTAACGCACACACACACACGCAGGCACACACACACAGAGATGTAGACTGGAACTGGCAGATGATACTGCTCCGGTTTAGGCAACTGCAACCGTCTGCAGTCGCTGCAGCCGCAGCAGCGGGCGGTGCAGCAGGCCCCGAAATCGATTTCTTTTATTTTCTGTAAATGCCATTTCATTTGGGCTTGAATTTGTCTTTGTTTTTGTTTGTGCCGCATGCTTTGTCCCATTTTAAGACATTTAGACACTTCTTTGTCGTTCTTGTTGTTGTTATTTTTGTAGCGAGCGTTCCCAAAGGGATTCGAGTGGATGCGGCATAGAAATGGTCATTGAGCCCGCCGTCGATGCATATCTCATGCAGGCTAGCAGATAACTAATTTCCAACTTCCACGAATGCAGTTGCCCATGCATGTGTGCGTGCGTGTGCGTGTGCGTGCGTGTGCGTGCGTGTGTGTGTGTCGGGAGAGAACAATCGACTCATAAATAAAGCAGCTACTTTGGGCGACTGCCTGTTGGAAGGGGGGCGGGGCTCTGCCTGGTCTCGTTGGTTTGTTTATTGTGTTACTAATTTGGGATTCCTCGAGTTGTTGTTGTTGTCATATGTGTGTTTGGAATTTTAATCGCTGCATCGTGGACACTTGGATGCATTTTGAATTATGAGGCGCGGGCGAGAATTTGGGTTGCGGCGCGTTCGTGACGTCGACATGGACATGGACATATCTAGATACTAGAGCTGCATTGGAAAGGGGAGCGTTACCCAAACATTTCTGAATGGAAATGTGTGAGAAAATGTGCGCCGATGATGACGGCGATAATGGCTATGCGGACACACACACACACACACACACATTGGTTGGGCTGGGCTGGATGTCGTGGTCATAAAATAACAATTGACGGCAGTTAAATTGGTTTACGATTTGGTTAAATGGCATGTTTATCAAGTTGGTTGCGTCCGAGCTATTAATAAAATGCATATGAAAATGCATTTCGTGCATTGTTTAATTTATAATGTATTTTTGAAGTCATGACTGCAGAGAAAGTCGAATTGATAAATAGTCGGGTTTTAATACACCTCGAATATGAATTTATAAAATCTTATCTATAACCATAATTAGAACTTTCAAGATCAGCTAAATTGAAGTAAATCTCATTTATTGAATTTCTATTTGATGTTTAGCCGAGTCAACAACCCTGCCGGCAGTGGACACTGCGGAAGTCACCACGGTAAACCCACCACAGCAACCAGTGAACGAACCCCATGTTGCCGCTGTAAACGAGACGAACGTTCGGCTGGAGCCCGAGGAAACGGCTGCTGCCGAAGTTGCCGATGAATTTGCCCACACCAGCTTCGTGGCGCTGGGGGGCGAGGGACTGGAGCAGGGCATACGCAATGCGGTGAAGAGCGAGGTGGAGTCGGAAATCGAGGCAGATTCCTCTGGACTGGTGGAGACACTGCAGGTTGACCATAAAGAAGACGAACCCAAGACAACAAGCAAAAACGAAGAGCAAATAGGTAGGTTTACGCTTGGCATAAACTGAGGTGAATAAGCGCTCAAAGGTGAATATTTTTCAGATGCAGCTCAAGGTGTACGTGAGCCCAAAACTCTGCAAACGGATGTGGAGAAGGTTGAAGAGACCGACAAGGTTGAGGAGGCAGCTAAAGGAGAGGAAGCAGAATCAACTGAGATTGAGTCCAAGTCGGATAATACTCAAGAATCTGTGGAAGCTAAGGAGCCTGCGATTGCCGAGAAAACAAGCGACCACGTTGAATCAAAGTCGGACACAGAAATTGACAGTTCTTCGGCAGAGGCCAATCCGGTGGCAGCAGAGAGCCGACCGTTGCCCAGTGTGACCAGCGATTTGGTGGCCGTGATCTTCGATGAGAATCGTGCGATTACCGAACAACCCATAACGAAAACGAACCTCTTGGCCTTGGAGAGGGAACATGAGCAGCTCCGCGAAGTGGAGACCACCACACTGCCCACAGTCGAAGTGGTGCCCAAGCATCAGGTGACCAAAAAGCAAGGTGTCGAGGATTTGCTGCCCATTGAGCTGCCCAAGGAGAATGCCGAAAAACAGGATGAGCCACAGCCAGCACCGGAAGTAGAAGGACAACAGGCACCCGAACAAGAGACTGCGGAGAATGCCAGAGATGAGCGCAATCTGGCGACGGAAGCGGAGAGTACATCGGAGACATCCGCTCAAGATCAACTGAATGAGATCGAAAAGAAAGAAGTCGAGGCACAGCCCGCAGCTTCGAGCACTGCGGAACCAGATTATGTGGCATCAACGGAGGCATCGCCGGAGCAGGCTGTTGTGGAGGTTGGCCAACCAGTTGTGACTCTGCCGGAAGAAACTTTGACGCCCGTGGAAGCCGAGAAAGACCTGTCGGAAGATGAACAGAAACCAGATCCGAAAGAGCCAACTGGAGCAGCAGCAGGCGAGCCAAGCTCTCCCAGCTCAACAGCTGCCCCGACAGAGTCTGAAAACGAGAAGACTGACGAATCCGTTGAAGATGACAGCAGGGATGAGAGCGATGCCGAGAAAGGTGAATCTGGAACGGAGCAAGGCGCCGTTGAGCCAGCTGACAAGGACTCCTCCGAGGAATCCGAAGAGCTATCGGCCGATGAGCCGAAGGCCCGAGCCGAAGACAGCACCGCGACTCCGCTCGTCTCCTATCCGCCGCACAATTCGGGTCAGACGTTTGTCAGCAACCTGGCCGACGAGCGCAGCGCCCATCTCTCGCTGGCGTCCAGCAGCCGCTCCACGCTGATCATCGCACTTTGCTCCGGCACCGCCGTGCTGTTCATTGTCTTCTCGTTGGTCATATTTGTGTTGTCGTTCCAACGCCAGCACGGAACACTGGACATCGAGATGCAGGAGCAGCGTTTGGGCAAGGACGACCTGGACCAGGAGGATGCGCAGATGAAGCTGCTCGATGTGGAGCTGTCGCCGCCCGTCATCATTGCCATGGGCAACGAGGAGACCGACGAATGTCTCTAGACATCCAATCCGGACCGCTTCCGGCGCATTGTAAATACTTTATAACTTTGAGATTGCGTTTTTTTTTAAGGCGAAGCAGCATCCAATCCCTGAGCTGGCTTCTTCAACTGGTTGTTAAACTTTCGGCTCCCAATTATGAACTGGAAAACAGACAAACAAAAAAAAAAAACGAAAAATAAAAAAAACATTTGCCATATTGTTTAATTTTAAGTGGATCCTCGTCTATAAGTTTCTCTCTGCTCAAGAAAAACCCAACAATTATTTATCACTAGGACTTTGATCTAGATTTAAGAACAATTTTATTGCGACTCTGATAATGAATCAGAATAAATATTTTCAACTAATTAAAAACCAGCGAAAATATTTATTTTTAGTCTCATAAAAAATATAGTCCGAGCCAGCCTGAACCTTCTACAAAAGCCGGGTTGGGTTTGGATTGCGGATTTCGGATTTCGGATAAACATATATATATATCCTTATTCGGGTTGGGTGGCATTGGGAGATATTCAAAAAATCTAATATAATTGATCTGTTTAAACTATATGATAAGATGATTACCAAATTTAGAGACTTGCTCTTAGGATCAAAAAGATAGGCTCAAGTTATCGAATTTCGATACCGATTTTTATCGATTGCTTGAAAGCTCGTACTATGCGGACACTAGGAAGGCCTATGTTCAAAATTTAAAGTCTCTAGGTATAATAGGTTTTCAGATTTATGCATGCGGATCTTGATGCCGATCAAGAATATTTATACTTTACTTCGTCGGAGATGCGTCTTTTTACACAAAACCATTTTACACTTTTAACCCATTTTTAAGAGGTTCAGGGCATAAAATATTTTAACTGAAACCTTAAAAAAATAGCTAATAAGTTAATACTGAGTCCTTAAAATCCTATCGAGAAAAGAATATAAGATCTTGCAGCTATGAAATCATCCAGATAATAGATATCCTTGCACTTTATGCTTTGAAATTCAGTTTAGGTTCAGTTTAAGTGTCAGCCTGAAAGTAGGCAACACATTTTATTTCACACAGTGCGATTTATTTTTGTAATACCCGTATTAAATCTATTTAATAATACATATTTAATATTATTTATATTGTATTTTATTTTTTATAGTTTTATTTTTCATAGATTGCTGAGCGTAATTATAATCAGAAAAAAAATAGAATACGAATCAATAGAGCTTAAATTAAGTTATCAAACTCAATGTGTAAAAAAACAATGTAACTTACTGAACAATAATAATAATAAATAAAATTGTCCCCAGGTTTGAATTGTCATTTTTAACGCATTTCATTAACTAAGGCTTCCAAAATAAAAATGACTGCAAAATATTGTCAAAAATAAAAGGCCGAAAAATATTGAATTTTTTTTATCTCAACTATTTGCAACTCTAGCTTAAGCTCTGAAAATGTACATATTATTAAATATTCTGTAATGCCTAATAGGGAAAATCAGAATCTGAATCCATGAAAGCTCATGGAGGTCAACCAGAAATGATTTAAAGCTTTGCCACTTTCAAATATGAGGGACCGCAATTTATGGCATTAGTGCAACTAATTGCATTGAATAATAAACTTTGACGACGGCGGCGCATCAAAGGCCTCTTTTAATTAACCAACAAATGAGAGCAAAGATCTATTGAACGGCGCGATAGAGAAGAAAGAGAGAGAAAGCTCGAGAGCAACAATAAGTTCGATGCTGCCAACATAATAAATAGAAGCCGCATATTGAACATTTCCACCCGCCATAAATATCGACACCAATGAGTGGTGAGATAAGGTGAGGAGTGGAGAGGAGAGGAGTGGAGAGAAAAGGCGACGACGCTGTTTTGATTGAGTCTTCGCTGTTGCCGTTCTTGTTGAAGTTTTCTGATGAGCTTAATGAGCTTAATGGGCGGCGAATGGAGAAGCGCGCGCATCGGCATCGTGCCTGAAGTGAAATAAACAAATTCCTTTTGAGATTAAGAGTATTCTGTCCGATTTTTGTTGATGTGATCTTATGCAATCGCCCGCACAGTGGTTGAATTATTTAATGGGCCAAACTTTTTGGAAAACAAATACTTTCGATTTCTTTACCGTATCGACTTGATCATTGTCAATTTAAAAGCAATAAAATGTCAATTGACAGCATCATTTTCACAGTTTAAATTCTGTCGCTGGCAATTGCAAAATTGTTCAAAATAGTTGGAAGCCCAACAGTTGATACGCCAATGTGGTTAGCTCTGTACGGACAGCGAAATGTAAACCACATAAAAAACTGACACAGACACAGATACTACAATAATAGTCAAGATTAAGTTGCACAAACAAAGGGCAAGATGCAAAAAAATATATGTATGCAACCACTGTGCTGCAGCCAAGAAGAGACGTGCTTTTTTTCTACATTTTGCTTTTTAACCCATATCCCGCGCGGCGTCAACGCCAACGACGTTGTCATTTGCTCGTCTAATGCGCGCCTGCCGCTAACCAAAGCTCTCGCTCACGCGCTGCTCGCTCGTTGGCCGTGGCGTTGTTGTTATTGCTCTTGCTCTGCCTCTCTCCCACTGCTTAGTGCGTTCAAACTAAATTCTATTTGAAACGAATTAAATAGTGTATGCATGCATGCATGCGCGTCTGTGTGTGTGCTTCTATGTGCTTGTATGTGTGTGCGTGTGTGTGCGAGCGTTTTTTCATCTTTCACATTTGAAAGCACAGAAAATAGCAAACATGAAACATGTTGTTCAGTTTGCTTGTTGCTCTGCACGCGTGCGGTTCGCATTTGGTCTTGTCGTTCTCGCTCACTCTCTATCTCTCTCTCTCCCTTACTATTCTCCAATCCGCCAGCGAGTTGTGCGAGCATATTCTGAAAAATCTACAAAAGGTAGAATATATTCTAAAATGCGGCTGCTATTTTAAACAGCTGTGCAAAGTTTGCGACATACGCGACGTATACGCATTTTACTACATTGCAGTGTATAACGTGTTTTGAAAAGTTTTGAATATTATTTGGCATTCTTGCATGAAATTTGTCTGTGTTTCAAGGTGTGTGCAATTGCGCTTAAATTGTACGAAAACTCAAAGTACAAATTTATTTCGAACCAAAAGCGAGAAACATATAAAAAAAAGGAATTAAAAATATTAAAAAGTACTATTGGAAAGGCAACATAAATATGTATCCACAAATATACAAACAATTTCTTAATAAACTGAATCAAAAATGGTTTGCCAAAAAAATTTCCAATATTTATATAAAAAGTTAATGTGAAACAGCAAATCAAGAATCGAATATGTTTGGTTTTTGCCCAAACCCGATTTGGTTTATTTTCAATGTGTTCTTTTCTTGTGCTTTCAACTGCAGAGTATAATTATTCTTATTTACAATCTTCAATACATAATTTAACCCTTTTCGATATTGGCGAACATTAAATAATAAGTAAACGTGGAAGAAGATATCCTGTATGAAGTTTTAGATCAAATTGAATATAAAAGCATTTGGACGAAATAAATGACTTTCATATATTGACTATTAAAATTAATCAACGTATTTAAAATATTGAGAAATTATGTATGCAATTAGATGCTTTTCTACATATCTATTTAATCAAACTTTTATAATTATAATTATAATTAATAGTAGATAGACTGTTGTTCGGGCTTTAAAGCTAATAAAAATATAGGCTTTCGCATCTGGTGAGGGTTTTTTCCAACAGACTACATTCCTTCCTTTTTACAGGGTATACAAATGTGTTGGCTTTATCTTAAAACAAAAACACAAACCTGCTGCTTTGTGTACGAGCATATATGTATATACTACATACATATGTATATACATACATACATATATATTGTGAATTCATGTGCTTGTATAATTAAATAAATAAATATGTATGTTTGTATGTATGTATGCATGTATAAATTGTCTTGATTTTGGCACAGTCTAATCTATGTGCGTGTGAGTCACCTATGCATGTGCGTGTGTGTGTGTGTGTGTGTGTTCTTGGTCGCGGCCGCGACAATGAAAAGAAATGAAATTGAAATGAAATGCATTTGATAAACAATGAGAAAAGAAAGCAGAGCATAAAATTAACGGCATATGCGCAGCCTCCTTCCCTCCTTTCTGTTTACACGGAACGCGCCCGTAAATTGTCTGCCTTGTTTTTTGGCCCATTTGCGGTGCAGGTGTGTGTTGCAGGTATTTGTTCTCGTACAGGGTATTCGAATTTTATATGAACCCATTAAAAATGGGTAAACAGGGTATATTGTATTTGTGCAAATGTATGTAACAGGCAGAAGGAAGCATCTCCGATCCCATAAAGTATATATATTCTTGATCAGCATCAATAGCCGAGCCGATCTAGCCGTGTTCGTCCGTCCGTCTGTCCGTCTGTCCGTCCGTCTGTCCGTCCGTGTGTATATATACACGCAAGGATCTCAGTATATATAAAAGCTAGAGACTTGAAATTTTAGCTGTAGGTCCTCCTAGTCCCCGCGCAGATCGAGTTTGTTTCCGATATTCGATAACTTGCCCCGTATCCAAGTAATCGATAAAAATCGATATCGAAATTCTGTTTTTTGAGCAATTTTGGTAAATAATAAGAGCTAAAATCACCAAACTTGACATGTAGCTTCTAGAATAGTATATATATACATATATCAAGTATCTTTCATTTTATACCTATCGCCTAGCGGAAGAAGAGAGTTCAGGGTATCCCCTAGTCGGTAGCTCCCGACTAGAATCTCTTAGTTGTTGTCTGCTTCTGTGCTTTAATCTTAAATCTGAAATGTATAAAGCATAGAAAGATATGCTTCTGATCCATATATCTCTGTCTGTTTATCTGCCTGCTTCTGTGCCCAAGCAGAAGATCTTTCAGCTTTAATCTTATCAACGTGCAACTATTTAATCATAAGGTCTGTTTTTTAAGGCATTTCGACCTTGACAGCTTACTATGATACGCTATAGGAACAATCAAAGTAAGAGGCAGATATATCAAACTCTCTATTTTTGTTTGGCTCGCTTGTAATTTGTAGTGTATTAACTTCTTAGTAACTAACTAACTAGTCAAGGGCAGTCAGCCAGTTGGCAGTTGGCAGTTGCCAGTTGGCACTTGGAGTGCAATCTGAGCGCATTTATCATGTCTATTTTGTGCATTATTATATTATTGTTAACTTGGCAACTACTTAGCCCGTTTATATAACAAATATATGTTAGCTAAATGCGATTGTATGTTAACTAGTTTTGTTGTCGTCGGGCTAACTGCCAAAGTCGAGCACATAATTGCCGAGCGGGGGCGAATTGCCATTCATATACAAAAGTCGGGGCTTTCACATTTAAGTGAAGTGCGCCCACAAATTATTTGAATTTTATTTGAATTTATTTGATTTATAATTAATGGCAAGTTTTCTATGGCCTTCGATGCAATTGCTTTTCCATGTGGGCTGCCTTTGGCTGTGGGGCGTGTCGATTGTCTAACAACAAATGGAAAAACAACAACAACAAGGCTATATATATTATCGCCCAATTAAAATAAAATTTCAATTCGTATTTTTATTTATAGATTATCTGATCAATTGCATAATTAAGGTTATCAAATTGTCAAATTGTCGCGAATATTAAATATATTTATTTAACTTGCCATGCAGAGCACGCAAAGCGTATTAAGTTAGCCATCAATCGCCATCAATCACTATCAATCAGCTTGTCTGGCAGCTGCTGAACGCGGCGCCGCCCTTTGTGCTGCTTTAAAAGGCACATGGAAGCCTATTTCAGTTCCAAGTCAATGAATCTCTCGGCGTGCTACCAAAAAAAAAACATAAAACAATAGACACACATCACACACACACACACCCACGCACACACACACGCACACACACCCACACACACACACATGTTCTGATATGCATAAACATAGAGCTTGGCTAATTTTCGGAAACATGTTGATTTTAGCTTTACGCTTGATCAATTAGGAAAAACAATTAAAAGTTTTGTTAAACTACCAAAAGGAGAGCCAAGCGAAAAGAACGGAAGTTCCAAATACGATTATGGTCTGATATCATGGTTAACTTTGCATATACATATATAGCTCTCCGGCCAGATGAGTTATGGCCGCCTTTGGGGGAACCGAAGTTGACTGGCGACTGGCATATCAATTAGTAGAAAGCGCCACGGGCCACGCCCAGACAATGTGGTGCTAGGCGGGCCACGCCCACCGCAACGCAGCTAATGAAATGAAAGTGAAAAGAGAAGAGAAGAAAAGCGTAGCACAAACAAACAAACAAACAACACTTTTCCGGTCATTAACCGGCAAAGTGCAGCGCCCCATTAAAGATGGCCCAGGCCAACATTGCATGCACATTTCCTGGCCATAGTTCATGCACTTTAATTGCAACTCGATTTCATTTGTTTACACAAAAAAAAAAAAATTAAAAAATTATTATTTTTATTTTTTTTTGCAGCCCAAAAACCAATTTTATGCTGTGCTCTGCGGGGAATCTTGAGTGCAAAACCAAACCAGAATGACGACAGCCAAATGGATCTGGATACGGATCTGCCGCATCTTGCTGGGCAAGTACTTGTACTACTTATTTAATTGCGTTTACATCATTTTATGTTTTAGTTTTTGAGCAATATATATTTATGCAAGATTTTCGCACATGGCAAGGCCACATAAACTTGAAATTTATGCGTTACACTAGCCACGGCCTTCGAGCCAAAAGAATTCTGTGTTTTACGAAAAGTGCGTCAGAACTAGAAATGCTTCGTCAATTTAGGCATAATTTCTATATTTATACGCCGCGAAACGTATCCAAGTTCCACATACATTATTTTCCATACACATACGCATATTTCTATTCAATCCCAGCAACTAATTCGGTACATATGAATATGCGCCTATTAACAAGAAAATTATTTTCAAATAATTCCACTTAAAAAATGTTTAAAAACCAAAGGAAATGAAAATACAACGAAAGGCAAATACACTTATTAATACATTACTTATCATTACTTATCATTATTATCATTATCATTATCATCTTCATTATCATTTTCATTATCATTATCATTATCATTATCATTATCATTATCATTATCATTATCATTATCATTATCATTATCATTATCATTATCATTATCATTATCATTATCATTATCATTATCATTATCATTATCATTATCATTATCATTATCATTATCATTATCATTAGAATTAGCATTAGCATTAGCATTAGCATTAGCATTAGCATTAGCATTAGCATTAGCATTAGCATTAGCATTAGCATAAGCATTCGCATAAGCATTAGCATTAGCATTAGCATTAACATTAGCATTATCATTATCATTGTCATTATTATTAATATTAATTTTACATCACAAGCCTAGGATTTCGAAACCTCACTAACTTTTAACTCGAACATTTTTTTAGACTTTAAAATGGCAAAAGACTAAAAAGAAGTCATATAGCAAATTATGTTGGGATTAAAAAGGCTTTCTAAACAATTAATAAACATTCAAAGGAATTAAAAATATTTAACAATTTTATATGGCTATCGCTTGCAATCCTTTTGGCGTCTGTTGACCTCAACTAGTACACATGTTCATGTGAATTCCAAACATAATGGCCAAGTTTTAATACCTCTCGAGCGCGTGTTTAATAATAGAAGTCGAGGCCCAAAATGTCTGTGGGAGGTGGCCATAAATCAAACCATTATGCATAAGTATGCTATGGCCTAAGCAGAAGACAAATCGCTTGGCCAACATTTTGGCAATGAAACAGCCGTCGTTCACTTGTCACAGCGGGCAATTGTTGGATTGCTGATGGGGCTGTTTCGGGGCTGTTTTGGGGCTGTTTTGGGGCTGTTTTGGGGCTGTGCAGTTGACATTACGCATACGCAGCGTAGCCGCCGCCGTGACTCAGCAGCAGGTGGACGCAGCGCAGTTGAAATTGAAATTAATTTCACGACATTTCACTTGTCCAAAAATAAACATTCGCCGATTTGGGCGAGCGTGGGAAACTGTGACGCACTTGTTGCTATTCTTAGTCCAATTTATTGTTGTCTATTAAGAGATATGCGAAATATGCACAAACAAACGGCAACAATTATAATATTATTTATCAACATGCTCGTTACGTATTTAACACAATTCCTTTTTACACCCATTTTAAATAGTTGTGTGCGTCGTTGCCGCAGAGATGCCCGGCGGCTATCGCCGTGAGATTTGCCAGTACCGCAAGGGCAGACCGGTGCGTAATGGCCACCCAATGTGGCATCTCCAGCCGGAATCTCTGTGATGAATGAATAATGAGCTCTTGCTGATTGCAGATGCAGCCGACGAGCGCGTATCGCAGCCGGCTGCTGGCGATGCGGGAACAGATGTTGATACGCGCCACGCTGGAGGGGCCCGAGATCTATGGCTATATACTGCCCTCGACGGATGAGCATCTGAATCAGGAGGTGGCGACGCGCGATCAGCGTCTGCTCTATCTCAGCGGCTATACGGGCAATCGGGCCGTGGCGGCCGTGACGCAGGGCGGCGCCGCCATTTGGCTGGAGCATCGCTTTGTGCAGCAGGCGGACGGGGAGCTGGACTGCGATTGGCAGATCTATCTGGCGGGCGGCAATGTCAGCATCGCCGACTGGCTCGGCGGCCAGCTGCACATGAACAAGCGCATCGGCGCCGATCCGCAGCTGGTGCCGCATCATCTGTGGATCACCTGGGAGCGGCAGCTGGCCGACAAGTTTCTGAAGCTGATCAAAATCAATAGCAATCTGGTCGATATGATTTGGGATGCGGAGCGACCGGAGCCGCCCAAGGATCATGTCATCCAGGTGCAGACGCTCGACTTTGCCGGCGAGAAGTGGGAGGACAAAATCAACGAGCTGCGCGGACGACTCGCTCACCTGGGCTGCGATGCCATGATTGTCACCTCGCTGACCGAGATCGCCTATTTGCTGAACATCCGCGGCACAGATATTCCCTACACGCCCGTTGTCAAGGTAGGTTCCAATATCGGATTGTGATTGATTTACGACTATTTGCTGCTCTTTAGTCCTTTGTCATTGTCAGCCAGGACGAGATTTTCTTCTATGTGGACCACGGCAAGATTAGCCTCGGCATCGATCTGCATCTGCGCACCGATTGCTACAACGAGAACTGCGTCAAGTAAGTGAAGCCACCTTCTTTTGAAGGTCATTAAATTTGTATAGGATTAAGCGCCCTCTAAATGTGCCTTCCATATAGGGATTAATCTCTTTTAGTCCTGATGTCAACTGTTCCCCTGCAGCTTATGTCTTTCTATAGAAACTATTCCAACTATTCCACTCGAAAGTATAATGGAAATAATGATAAATCTGTCACTCCTGATTACAAACTTAAATTCGACTTTTGCTCTTTTACGGCCTTGATCAATCACCTCAGAAATGTTTTGAATTTCATCAAGAGTTTGACGATCCTTACAAAACATAAACCCTTTTAATATCTCTTGTCTGTTCTATTCTTGGTCCCACACAATATTCATATTATCTAGAAAAGGGAATCTGTACGGAAAGAACTGGCACTAAACTGAGATCCAGGTCTTCCTCATGTTCCAGTAGACTAGTCATGATTAACCTTGGTGTAATGTCTATTCATCAAGTAACCCCAGTCGATATCGATCCATTAGGTTGACGAGTCAAATAATCTTTCCGGTTCCTACTAGACTAACACGTAATAATGCATTTACATCTTAAATTTTGTCTAACTATCCAATTATCCTTGCTTGAACGGTTTCGAGTTCTGAGTGCGTCCTGGGAGACTTCTCTTTTTCGTATTGAGTATTCCATTTAGATAGTCGTAGTCTGTTGTATATTTATCTTTGTGCTTCCTCGGTCTGTTCGGCGGAAGTTGGTTTGCAGGACGTTCCATCTCAATACGCACAAACAAAAAATAATTCACTTAAATAATAAAACATCAGCAAAATAAATCACCAAATTAATAAAACATCAGCAAAATAATTCACTTAAATAATAAAACATCATCAAAGTAATTCCCTGAAATGATAAAGTATCTTCAGGCAGCATATGATAATATGAAAATCGCATAGAAAGGCGATAAAATAATAAAACATCAGCCAAATTATTCACTTAAATAATAAAACATCATTATAGTAATTCACTTAAATAATAAAACATCATCAAAGTAATTCCCTGAAATGATAGAGCATCATCAGGCATCATATGATAATATGAAAATCGCATAGAAAGGCGATATTTATAACAACACGCTAAGCCAATTTCATTTAGCTGCTTTGAATCAAATTTATTGTCTTACGAAATAACTTTTAAAATTCGAATACTTTTGTTAAACCTTCTTCCTTGCAGGATTAAGAAGTACAAGCAAATTTGGAGCGATATACGGACGTATGTGCAGATCTGGAAGCGTGTACTTGTGCCGGCGCCCTGCGTCCAGGAGCCGGGTGCCTCGGAGGCCATTTACTCGGCCGTGCCCGCCAAGAATGTTTTTGAGCACATCTCGCCAATTATCTTTATGCGCGCCCAGAAGAACATCGAGGAGCAGGAGGGCATGCGCATGGCCCATATACGCGATGGCGCTGCCATATGCGAGGCCATGAGCAATCTGGAGACCAGATTCTATACGGAGCAATGGACCGAGGAGAAGATCAAGTACGAGCTGGACCTGTGGCGCCTCTCCCAGATCCATGCCAAGGGCCTGTCGCTGCGCACCGTGGTCGCCTACGGCGAGCACTCGGCCCTGCCCTACTATATATCCAGCAATGTGACCAACATCGAGGTCTCCGACCAGAGTCTGCTGGTCATCGAATCCGGCGGCCAGTATCTGGAGGGCACCACAGACGTCTCGCGCACCTTCATTTTCGGCGAGCCGACGCGCGACATGAAGCGTGCCTATACGGCCGTGCTGGCGGGCATTCTGCATATATCGGATCTGATATTTCCCGCCTCGGTGAAGCCGTCCGCCCTGGACAGCGTGGTGCGCGCCAAGGTCTGGCACGAGATGACCGACTATCCGCAGGCAACCGGACACGGCATTGGCGCCTACGGCTCCGTCGAGGAGCGTAAGTAAAGAAGAAGAATGGGATTGCGATCTCTGATTAAACTGTTTCCTTTTACAGCTCCCATCTCGGTGGCCTATGGCCAGAACAGCAGCTTCCACTTCAAGCAGGGCTACTTCTTCTCCAGCGGTAAGCAGCTGGGCTACCCTTTCGTTGAACCTCTCTCTAATCGAGCTCCCCGTTTCCCGTTCTAGAGTCCGGCTTCTATAAGCGCGACGATTACGGCGTGCGCATCAAGAATGTGCTGGAGGTGTTGGACACGGGAAAGACGACCACAAGCGGCGAGCACTTTTTAGCATTCCAATCTGTCACCCTGGTGCCGTACGAGCCGAAGCTGATCGATGGCTCCATGCTGAGCTCGGATGAGAAGCGCATGCTAAATAAATACAATGCCAAAATCCGGAATCAAATTGGCGACGAGCTGAAAAGACTCGGCAACATGAAGGCCTTCTACTGGATGATGAACAAGACGCGACACATACGCGAATATCTGCCCGAGGATGAGTACCGTGCCGCAATGGGCGCTGGTTGCCACAGCCACGCCCAGCTTCCATTGCTGGCCCTTGGTCTGATGATCCTGTTGGCCTTCATCCAGCCCGAGCGGCATCAATAGACGCGATCTAGATAAGTGTGCGTGTGTGTGCGTGTGCGTGTTTGTGTGTGTAATTATGTAGTTTTAGTTAGCAATGCAAATTAATCGAAGAGAGAATCTGGGACTAACAATTAACGAGAAAGAAGGGCTATCTTCGGCACGCCCTTGCAGCCCAACCCAAACTTTTCAGAATGCCAAGTATCTAAGAAGCACAGGGAAAATAGTTAATTCGGAGTATGGTAAGGATATCTTTAAAACCAAAAAAGTTTTCCATACAACCACTTAATTTTCGACCGATCCTTAGTATGGCAGCTATATGATATAATTGTCCCATGTTGTTATGATTTTGCATATATATGAGGAGCATAGTAAAACTAATTAATGCCGAGTTTGGTCAAGATATCTTGAAAAACAAAAAAGTTCCTCATACAAGAACTTACTTTTCGACCGATCGTTCCTATGGCAGCTATATGATATAGTAGTCCGTTGTAAATAAGATTTTGCATAAATGTAGGGAACACAGTAAACCTTAAAAATGGCGAGTTTGGTTAAGATATCTAGAAAAACAAAAAGTTTTCTATATCACAGCTTAATTTTCGACCGATCCTTAGTATGGCAGCTATATGATATAGTTGTCCCATGTTGTTAGGATTTTTCATATATATATGAGAAGCTAGTAAAACTATTTAATGCCGAGTTTGGTCAAGATATCTTGAAAAACAAAAAAGTTTTTCATACAAGAACCTGCTTTACGACGGATTGTTCCTATGGCAGCTATATGATATAGTGGTCCGATCCAGTTGGTTCCGACATATGAGAAACTTGCTCGTATAGAAACAAACAGACGGATAGACGGACATGGCAATATCGACTTGGCTGTTGATACTGATCAAGAATCTATATACTGTATGGGGTCGGAGATGTCTCCTTCTATGCGTTACACATCTCACGACAATATTATAATACCCTCTGCAAGGGTATAAAAATACCATTATTAACTGTTAGCATCTATTAAAGTTGTTCGGCTCGATCCGTGAATTCCATCCGCAGCCTGTTGCTAAACTTAAACCAATGCAAATACGTAATTAAACTGTATAAAATTACTTAACTACAATTAAATTACCAAAAAAAATATCTATTAAATTTCGTATATTAATATATAAACAATATCTGTCTTAGTTAAGAAATAACGCTGTATATTTTTCTAAATGTGATTAAACGTAAAATTTATCGAAAGTCTACCGAAATTTAGTGCTTTGAAAATTAGTTTGAAGCAGAAAGTTAAAACATCACCAAAAATATCTTTGAATTGCACTTTCCACCGAAGAAGTTTGGATTTTGCGAAAAATGTGAAACACGTCTCAAACGATTTTTTATGTAGATCCTTGGATATGAATTTGAGCGCGAAACGTTACCCACCAAATCTTTGACCCCCATTTCCACCAAGGAGGGATGGATTTCCAAAAAGTGCGAAACACCCCACAAATAAATTTGAACAAAGATATTTAAAATTGAATTTGAGGCCGATCGGATGGTAAACAAAAAAGTTACATACAAACGTTTTTCGCGATTTTTCCACACTTGCGGGTGGAATTTCCCGAAACCCCGTCTTAACGTCCACCTACATCATATAAGGTAGCTACAGTGAATTTCAGCTTCCTAGCTCTTACGGTTTGGGCTGTGCGTTGATCACCAATCAGTCAGTCAGTCTGTCAGTCAATCATTCAGTCAATCAATCAATCAATCAATCAGTCAGTCAGTCAGTCAGTCAGTCAGTCAGTCAGTCAGTCAATCAATCAATCAGTCAGTCAGTCAGGACAAACAGTTTTATATATAGAGATAACTAGCGAATATTTCCCAAAATAAAACTGCTATCCTCAAATATCCTATGTAGACATAGGTCGATATTTCTCACTCCCATTACTCGGTCAAAACTCATCCGATTTCCACGAGGCTTGGCTTTTTGTTTGGGCTCTAGATAAATTTGTCGTATAAATCTGGCAACATTATTCTTGGTCAAATTTCATTTGAAAATGGTACCCTCAAATATCCCATATAGACATAGGTCAAAATATAGCCATAGGTCGAAATTTCCCACTCCCATAACTCGGTCAAATCTCATCCGATTTTTATTAGGTTTGGCTTTTTGTTCATGGTTTGGGCTCTAAATTTGGCATATAAATCTGGCAAAATTATTCTTATGTAGAAATGGTACCCCCAAATATCCTATATAGACATATCCCATATAGACATAGCTTAAAAATTCCCACACCCATAACTCGGTCAAATCTTATCCGATTTCTACGAGGCTTGGGTTTTTGTTCATGGTTTGGCCTCTGGATCATATTGGCAACTTTATCTGGCAGCAATATACTTGATCAAAATTCATGTAGAAATGGTACTCCAAATATCCTATATAGATATAGGTTGAAATTTGCCACTCAAATAGCCTAAATAGACATAGGTCGAAATTTCCCACCCGCATAACTCGGGAAAATCTCATCCGATTTTCACACAAGTTTTGGCTCTTTGTGTATTTATCTTATGCGTACTACGGGCGAGGCCGGGATATACCCGTTAGTTAACGAATATATATTAAGCCGATTTAGATTTGGGCACGGGTTAGCTGATAGTCTTAAGATAGGAGATTTGTGAATGGCTGCGATTCGTTAACCATCTCGATTTGTCCACCTGCCCAAAAGCTTGCGCCGTGGTTAGATGATTGCGGTACTCGGCGCTGAGCTAATTTCACCACAGCCAATCGGGCTGATAAGCCGGGCCATAAGTGGGTCGGAAAGTTAGTAGAGCGTGCCGATTGTTCAGTTATTAACGTGATTCGGACTCGATACATTGTGCTCGAAAAATTCCCTCAAACAAGCAACCAAATTGTCAGCAACAGTGATAAGATTTAAACAAATAACAAGGCATGATTGAAGCTGATTGAAGCTGATTGACAACAAAGAAAATATGTGGAGAATTTTAAGCTTGTGTCATTTATTTTTACTCGTACTTCCGCAACAGGATGCGAAAAAAGTGCGAGTCGATGAGCTGACCAAGGGCTGGTCCTTGCGGGAGGCCAATTCCAGTGAGTATTCGACCTGGTCCGAGATACATATATCCCTGTCTGGCTTGATGAGTAATAAATAAAAATTGATTTAGACTTATTGCCAAATATTGCATATTCGCACAGTCCCCGACCTCCCCCAGACATTCAGATAAGATAAGATAAAGTACCTGACGTCTGCTTCGATTTGTTTGCTATCAGCAGTTGTGGCAATTAATTGGTTGTAAATATGGTTAACTGCAACCTCTGTGATTTGATACCCTGCATTTGTTTTTCCAGCAATCCAATGGAACGTGGCCAAAATACCATCCGGCGTCTATACGGCTCTCGAGGAGGAGCACGGCGATCTGCTGGATCCGGGCAACGATATCAACCTCCGCTGGATTGCCAACAAGACGTGGATCTACAGCACCAATTTTGAAATAGGTTTGCCCTCGGTCTACTCGACAGGATTTACCCTGAAACTATAAAGTTGCCCTATTTATTTTCAGCTGATGAACTGGGGCTGGACAGCTTGGTGAATCTGACCTTCCATGGCATCGATACGATCGCCAGGATCCGGTTGAATGGCGATCTGCTGGGCGAGACGGACAACATGTTCGTCCGGTATTCCTATTCCGTCGGTCATTTGGTGCGCTTTAGTCCACTTCAAAATCAGCTGGAGGTGGAGATACTCTCCCCCCTGGAGGAGGCGAATGCCCGTGCCGAGCAGCTGGAGGCGAAGGGCAACAGCGCTCCGCCCAGCTGTCCCTCATCCCGTGGCGATGTTGTCTGTCATCACAATATGTTGCGCAAGATGCAGATGAGCTTCGGTGGCGAATGGAATCCCGTTGCACTGTCATCCGGCCTATGGAAGCCGGTTACCCTGGAATACTATACGGCCGCGATACTACGAGATGTGGATGTGGCCATTAATCGCAATGATACACACTGGACAATGGATTGTCGTGCCTTTCTCAACACACCCGACGCGGAGAAATTCTATGCCCAACTTGTGGTCTATGCCAGGTGAGAAGTGCTCGACGGATAGCCGGACTAGTTTAGAGTTCTTCTAAGCTACCTGGAATGAGTAGGAATAAAAGCTAGGATCACCAGCAATCCGAAGGAAGTATAGACTTATGGCCCGACAACCGGACAACCTTCGTAAATCCTATGCACAGCTTGTGGTCTATGCCAGATGAGAAGTGCTCGATGGATTAATTATAGCTTAGAGTTCTTCCATGTGTCCTGGAATGAGTAGGATAATTGCTAGGATCACCAGCAATCCGAAGGAAGTATAGACCTATGCCCAGACAACCTTCGTAAATCCGGTCAACCTTCGTAAATCCGGTCAACCTTAGTAAATTCAAAATGTATATCATTCATAATGTATATCCTTCTTCTACCTCCAGCGAACTGTTGGATGAGCCGTTTGTCGTGGCGCAAAAGCAGCTCAGTCAGGCTTCACCCACGCTGGAGTTTCAGGTTCACATACCCCAAGTACGTACGCCCATGTCCCGCAGAGGCTTTAAGCTAATCATTCAAAATGCTTAGGCGCGCGTCAAGCTCTGGTGGCCAAATGGATATGGGGCACAGCAGCTGTATCCCGTGCTCTTTAGCCTGAAGAGCTATCGCAACGAGACGGGGCCCGACTTGAGCTCGCGCACGGATTCGCAGAAGCTGCTGCACATTGGCTTTCGCACCATCGAGCTGGTGGAGGATAAGGATGGTGGGAAGACCTTAAACCCTTTAACCCTTGTTGTCTCTGGGGTCTTAACTCTTTTGCCATTTCAGC